>OY997264.1:44230715-46630715 GCA_963921465.1 Triticum timopheevii | reverse complement strand
GTGGTGGTGGTCTCGACGACATGAGCGCGGCGCCAGGAGAGGGGGGATCGTCGTGGCTCAACCTACTCGTCCTACATCACCGTCGTGGACGGGCTGCGGAACCTCACGATTGTGCTGGTGCTCACCGTCGTCGCCAACCTTCATGCATCGGCCACCGCTTGGATCCAGTAGCATGGTGCAGAGGCGGAGGCGCTGCCACTCGTCGTTGGTGTGAGGGCGTTGAGGCAGGTGCTCTCCCGCGGCCTACGCCCCTACTGTCCTCCGCCGACCTCCCCGCAACGCTTGCCCACAAGCTCACCCTCGACATGCGCCCCTACTGTCCTCTGCCGACCTCCCCGCAACGCTTGCCCACAAGCTCACCCTCGACATGCATGTACTTCGCCGTCGAACGCAGCCCAGCCCCGTCCATCTCATTGTGTTTCGTGTTGCTCAGGGCCTGGGACCCCACGCGCCGGCGCCTCCGCATCACTCCCCCGCGCGTCTTCGCCCCAACATGCTTTGTGGCTGCGTGCTCGGGCTCCCGGCCATTCAAGTTCTGTTGGCTTTGTGTGAGCGCGGCTCTGGCGGCATGCTGCGAATACGGGCAAATGCAGAAGCTACACAAAGCCTGCGGACGCGGATTTTTAGAGCTTAGGCTCATGGACACCCTCTATCCATACCCTCCAATATAGCTTTGAGATCCGTGCTAGACAACTAATTTACAGCGTACAAATTTCTCTTTTTTGTTGCTTCCAAATAAAACAACATATGAACTTCAAACTTCGCAGAATAGCAAAACATTCTTACTACAATGAGAGAAAAAACTTATAGATTTTTTTGATGGATATTAATATACAAAATGAGATTTTCTTTATTAAAAAATGTTATTTTTAATACTTATGATGGACGAAAAAATCTGAAAGTTTTTTCTCTCATTGTAGTAAGAATATTTTGCTATCTTGCAAAAGTTTTAAGTTCATATGCTGTTTTATTTGGAAAAAACAAAAAAGAGAAAAGTTCTTGCACGAATCACGATGCAGAGATGGATGGCCAGATAAAGGGGTGCACCTAAGCCTACGCTCCACAGGATATTTTCCCAAAGCCTGCCCTGATTTTGTCATGGTTCGAGTGCAAGTTCGTGAGGAGGCAGCTGTTGGTTGCAGTTCCTGCCATCCTGCTCCATCGGAGAGCTACGTCACGGCCAGGCGTGCCAGCCAGCAGGTGGTTGTGCCGGCGGCCAGAGACGACTGCTTGGAGCGGCGTGTTTAGTGGCCAGCTGGGCCACCGATGGTGGCGGCACTCGCTCGTCGACCGGCGGGCATGATTGGTTTTTGTGCGGTGCAGCATTGCACAATCAACTGTTCGGTCACGTCTACACCAAAGATGAATGAAAAGACATAGAAATATTGCCACATGGACATGCCCCGGTCAAAACCATGCTGAGTCAGCATGGATACTGCTTCGGTTGAGTCGAGGGATGGAACTTGCCCGGTTTCAAGAGTTGGGGGTGCAAGTTGTCCGGTTTTGTAGTTGAGCGACAAAATCTAGACTCCGCCAACGGTTGAGGGGCAAAATATATACTTTTCTCAAGATTTTTCTTTTGAAGTGTCATTTAGATCCATGGAAGAACATGCGTTGATTGCCCAGTACTAAATGCCACCACATCCAACGGAAAACAAATCCCACCCAACTCGCGTCACCTCCGCGTGGCGACAAGGAGGGGGCCCTAGATCGCCACCACCGGGCTGCCCCTCCTCCTTCCTCGCCGTACTCAGAAGGCGCGGCCAGGCGAAGCCTGATCGGCGCCATCAGTGACGGGACCTCTTGGTGCCTTCACGCGTGGGGGTTGGCGCGGGCCAGCGCCCCCGGGACAAGGTCCGGTGCTGGCGCTGGGCAACGTGCAGGCGCGGTTGGCGCACATTAAGGACAGTAAAACTGAACCCTTTTCTAGCCCTCTCACGCACTCAGCAATTTTGGCCGTCAGATTTCGTGTGCAGATTGTTTCCCACCGTCCGATCGCTGGATCACCCTGAGTTACTCGCTAAGTGGGCTGGCTGTCCTTTAGGATGGCTACTCCGGTGGAAAAAACGGTGCAACGTGGTTAACTGGGCCTGTGCGGGTGGCCTGGCTCCCGCACGAAGCCCATGGACCAAATATCGCGACGATTGGGGTTGCAACGCTCGCCACTTCGCCGCTACAGATCGGTGACAGAGAGAGAAAGAGGGGATCTAGGCGTTTGCGATGCGGTCGATGCGGTCGATGCGGAGGATCCAATCGACTTCTCCGGCGCTCGATGCAGAGGATCCGTCTCCTTCGGCGCTCGATGCAGAGGATCAGTGACAGAGGGGGTATCCAGCGTTTGCGATGCGGCCGAAGCGGAGGATCCAATCGACGCGCGCACGCGGACGACGCGGGCAATCGATCTACTGAGGCGATCCAGCCATGGCACACACCCTTCACGCCGGTTGTATCCCGCCTGACTCTTCTACTCCTATCCGTGGGGCACGACAACTACTGTGGGTGAGATCCTATGCAACGCCCCCCATACTACCTCCCTTGAACACGATACCTGTCCTCTACCCCTTCATGCCCTCTGCTTGATGCTACTGATCAATTGTGAACCATATTAGTTACGAGCGGGCTAGATTGAAGTTCTTTAGCAGGAGGTTAAAATTGACATAGTAATAGATCTTCAGATTTATGTACATTATTAGTTTATTACTGGCAAGCAAGTTAAATCGCCAAATGGTGGTATTTGTTATATAGCAGCTACACAAACGATCATCTACTATTCCGGTTGTCGAATCATGAGCTATTCCAAGCCGGCTTGATTATTGCCATTTTCTACTTTTAAGGTTATCTTGTGACAAGTTAATTATCAAGCCAATCCAATTCCATTACTTCTTGCAATGCTGGATATATAGGCATGTAGCAGTGATATATCTGTCCAGTATCAAAGATCTGATTGTATGGACCAGTAGAGAGTTTTACTTGTGGCCGTATGATCTGATTGCATTTATTTAGTACCCAGCTCATCCTTCCCGTAACACTGCTCTTCATATGTGTTGATTTTCCTAGCCTATTCGCAGAAAAAAAAAACTAAACTTCATCTGAATATCATGTTCTACCTGTTAAGTTCCACTCTTAGGAAATGTGTTATCCATATGGAAGTGGTTTTCAGGTGTCATTAATATGAAAACACATGTTGTTCCAATGTACTTTTAATTTGTCTCCTATCTGACCAAATAGTATCTACTGTTTGTTCAGATCTTGCAAATAAGAAAGGATGTTGAACGTTTGCTACTCCATGGCATGCTTTATTGTGGCCTTTTTTATCAGCTCAGATAATTTGTGGTAGATTTGAATTTAATATGATGGTAAGAACTTACTTCGCCAATGATTATCGACAGATATATTCAACTTATGATTTGAGAACTGAATTTAGTTAACACTTGCTGGCGAGCTTACCATTCCATCACATCAAGACAAATATATATTGTGGATAATGCCTCATATTGATGCAACTTCCAACGCCTTTTTCCAATTTCTGGTAAGTAGCTCCAGCCTCCATGGCATCTGATGTACTCCTGCTTCAAAGTATTGATGGGGAGGTCGCAAGAATAGGGATGGTAAGATTGTTTTGTTCCCGGCTAAGATCTGTCAAGTTTCAGTTCTAGGACTTCTTTTCATGGGTTTTGCTAGTGCTACAAGCTTTCATCAAGGTCAATGCTCATGGAGGTGACGTCAATGCTGTCTTGAAAAAAATCGAACCATGCAGGAAGACTGTATCTTTTTGGAGGATCAGGAAGACTGCATCTAATCTTTATAGCGAATAATGAAAGGCCAAGCCCATGTCCAGAAAACATAGCACAACAACGATTAAGACAAAGCTCTATGTTAATTTTTGCCCACTTCGGCCCCATTGCACACCGAGGAACAGCAACACAAGAAGAAGAAAAATCAGTGGAAAATGTAATAAAACTAATGGGTTAGTTACCTTGAATTTCTACGGGGACTGACAAGGATACACTTGCAGTAGATTATGCCACATAAATTATGTGTTGTGTATAATTTCAAACCTCTATGATGCTCCCTTGGGCCTTGGGTCAGAGGTTTGGACTGAAGATAAGCAAGTTACTTGATTAATGTGCTAGAAAGTGTTCCATCATTCCCTTAGCCATTTCGAAAAACAAAATTCCCTTAAGCCTGATAACACATTATCTCGCTGAAGTTTTTTCTATGCTTTCCAATGGGTGAATGTCCAATTTGAAATAGCCCATGTTTTCAACGGGTGAATGCCATATTCTCTGTCTGGTGCTGCTTCTATGCATCAACATCTTTCTTTAAATAGGTTGGGTCTATTATTAACATAGATTTTCTATTTGTATCACTAAGTAATATATAGATGACTACGTGGGAGAAAAATCACTTACATCTGTGCTGCTAGCATATATTTGTACAACCTTTTCCACATTTATTATAAAAATAGACGGGTGCGGCAACGCGCACAATCAATGATCTAGTATGTATGATGGCGGCACGGTGGTAGTGTGTGCCCGGGGTGGCAGCTGCTGGTTCAGCAGATCCATTCTCCGGGCAGTGCGGGCTGCAGGTGGCCACCTTTGCCATGGAGGGCACGACCGGTGGAGGTGGTGGCCTGGTTGTGGTGATGCTCTTCTGGTGGTGGCGGTGCCAACTAGGCTTGGTCCATCGAACTCGGGCAGTGTCGGAAGGGCGGTGCCAACTAGGCTTTCTCCGTGGGCGTGTGGGCTACTTTCGGCGACCGTATGGTAGCCCGCGATGGATGTGGACGGATGCTGACGGCTGCCCTCCATCTGACCATATTACAGAAATTTTGGATATTAGACAATATGTTATGAAGTTATAGTCCATCACACTTCTGTTTTTCTATAGTATATTACTAGCCAAGATTGAACTGTTGTGTGTAGTCTTTTTCTAAAAGATAATGTAAGTATATATCCCATAGTCATTGTTTATATTATTTTTATCTAGTATTGTAATTGTTTCGTAGCAACATACATAAAACTAAATAGTGCTCAGTAATAGAAAACAAACGTTAACATTAGAATATAATTCTTCATATATAGTATACTTTTAAGAAGAGATTTCTAAGAAGCGTGACTAAATGGAATAATTGTGCCTCGTACTGATATCATTTCTTTCTTGACATTGAATATTCCTACACTAGATATAATTCCTACACTAGATATGACCTAGAACCGTTTCCGATCAATAACCAATAGTGGAACCTGGATGTCCATATTGGTTCCTACATATTCTACGAAGATCTTTATCGGTCAAACCGCATAACAACATACGTTGTTCCCTTTGTCATCGGTATGTTACTTGCCCGAGATTCGATCGTCGGTATCCAATACCTAGTTCAATCTCGTTACCGGCAAGTCTCTTTACTCGTTCCGTAATACATCATTTCGTAATTAACTCATTAGTTACAATGCTTGCAAGGCTTAAGTGATGTGTATTACCGAGAGGGCCCAGAGATACCTCTCCGACAATCGGAGTGACAAAACCTAATCTCGATTTATGCCAACTCAACATGTACCTTTGGAGACACCTGTAGAGCACCTTTATAATCACCCAGTTACGTTGTGACGTTTGGTAGCACACAAAGTGTTCCTCCGGTAAACGGGAGTTGCATAATCTCATAGTTGTAGGAACTTTGTATAAGTCATGAAGAAAGCAATAGCAACATACTAAACGACCAAGTGCTAGGCTAACAGAATGGGTCAAGTCAATCACATCATTCTCCTAATGATGTGATCTCGTTAATCAAATGACAACACATGTCTATGGTTAGGAAACATAACCATCTCTGATTAATGAGCTAGTCTAGTAGAGGCATACTAGTGATATTATGTTTGTCTATGTATTCACACATGTATCATGTTTCCAGATAATACAATTCTAGCATGAATGATAAACATTTATCATGATATGAGGAAATAAATAATAACTTTATTATTGCCTCTAGGGCATATTTCCTTCAGTCTCCCACTTGCACTAAACTCATCATCGAGTCTGACGATATGTTGGCGTTGGAGAACATCTCTGATCCAAATGCCTATATGGGAACTGATGTTCCAATCATTGCAGAGTGTTCTATCATGGACATGGAGTTTGCTAGTATTTATTTTGTCCACTGCAGCAGAAAAGCAAATATGGTAGCAGATTGCTTGGCAAAACATTGTTTTAGAATTAATAAGTCTGAATCTTGGGAATCCAATGTCCCTAACTTTATTCTTCATCACTATGTAAACGATGGATGTTATGATAAAAAACTGAAGAACAAGAACAAAGCATGGACACTGAATATTTCTGATTGGATTCAGTTACAAGAACTTGGCATGGCGCACATATCGCATCATATGCCCTGACAGACCTAAATGCCCCCTCTAATGAGGATGAATAGCAAGTAAAACATAAACAGAGAAATGACACAACAATAAAACACCCCTGCCATGATATTTGCTTGTTTCTGCAAATTTATCATGTCCATTTGATTTTTCTTCATCTTCTTCAGCTCCTCGGTCAGTTGAGACTCCAAGTGTGGTTCAGCATGGGTAGCATTGCGCGCATAGCTCGCCATCGGCACGACTCTGCCCGCCCCTCTGTCCGAGCTCTCCATCTGCGGCACCCCGCCCAAATTGAGCTCCCAGGTTGTGGCCCCGCTCGAATCAACGTAGCCCTCGAAATGAATCCTCTCAACATAATCATCCATCCACTCGAAATGTGTGCATTTCTTCAGGATCTGAAAACAACAACAGGAACCCTAAATTCAAAATTCGAGGGGAAAAACAAAATATGGAGAAATCAGAGCAAACGGCAGTGAAAGTACGGGCTAAGAACTGAGATCTAACCTTGCCATCCCTTCCTGCCATTGATTTGCTCAAGCACTTCACAAAATCCTGCCCAAGATATCCATTCTCATTAGTCCTACTGACCCACCGTTTTAGAGGCTCTGGGCGTGGGCATGACGGGCACCTTGTGAGCGGCACTGGATCAATACTGACGCCATTTTGAGTGCGTGGCGGAGGAGTTGGACATCTGGACTAGGTCGCCGGAGAAGAGAAGAATGGGGAAAGGGGAAGCAATGGCGGCGGCGGGCGGACGGGCACGGGCGAAGGGGTGAAGAGGTGGGTCCCAATGGCGGGCGGACGGGCACGGGCGAAGAGGTGGGTCCCGCGCTTACTGGACAAGTGCTGGGTCCCGCACTTATATGGATAAGTTGTGGGTCCAGCCCATAACAGCTAATGAGGGCATCAGTTCAGCTTAAGGGCCATGTCGTGTCTGGGCTATTTACTCGCTTAAAAGTGTCGCACTAAAGCCATTCCGTCAAACAACGTCTCACTCCTTCCAATTCCCACAAAAGATGTCGCACATGAGCTATTCGCCCGTGACGAGCGGCACGGTGGTAGTGTGAGACCGGGATGGCGGCTGTGGGTTTACGTATATCTGTTGACCGGGCAGTGCCAACTGCGGGCTACCGCCTCTGCCATGGCAGTTTAGGCTGGTGGAGGTGGTTGCGTGGCAGTGGTGGTGCTCTTCTAACGGCGGCGGTGCCGGCTAGGCTTTACCCGATGAGCTTGGACATCAGCGGAAGGGTGGTGCAGGCATTTCGCCGTGGGCATGTCGTGTGGGCTTCTTTCGGCGAATGGTTGGTAGTCCCCGATGGATGTGGGTGGATATTGATGGCGTGCTATTAGTTTGGGAATAATTCCAAAGAAGTCTTTGTTACGGGACAATGTGGTGGTACCCTCTCAAGAAAAGAGAAAAACGTGTCGCTTCATGCCTAAAATTTGATAGACAACAACCAAGTTTTGCTACACTGATGATGCTCAAATCATTTGCTAGATGGAAATTCCAAATAACGAAACACGAAGAATCAATTGCAGCCGCTTGCAGAAGCTTTGTGCCCCACGCTTACTAAAACCAGTACCTATCAGGGGAGAAAAGCAAGTTCCATGGAGATAGAATGAAGATAACTGGACCACTCTGGAGCTTCCTTGAAGGCGCTAAGTAAACACCAGCCATGAATCCTCATCCCTTCACCGTGAAAGCCATACATCTTTGTGGCGGCAATATGGCATACACTTGCATCTGGTGCTCAACTTAGGTTTTGGCCTCCATATTTTGCTTATAATGATGCGCCTTCATTTTAGCGGCAATTAACCACGTTGTTGGTTGGAAACTCCAGAACGGTGATTTCCCTTACGTGGTTGAGTGTGCATCATGGACGATGGATGAATCTTAGCGTACCTTAGTTCCCTATTGACTCCCAAGCCTAGGTAGCTTGCTCTGGCATATATGCGGATATAAAAATTAAGCCGTTGTCATTGCTAGCATGGTAAGCGAATATGATCTAGCTATCATGAAGTTTGGTTTAGTTCCAAGCTATGCATCCCAGGAAATGTAAACCTTTAGTGGTTGCTATAGGTTTTCAGATACTAGCACACACTCCGTAATTTATAGAGCTCCACACAATGCATGCAGATTCAAATGCACTAACCTCTTTAAAATGCCTTCATTTTTTGCATAAATATGAGTACAACTAGGCTTGCAATCAAAAAAGCTGTCAGCTAACCCCACAGCTTACACATGAAATCGCCACTGATGCAGAGTGATCTATTCCATTATCTCACAACCCTCGAGTTACTTTTTAGTTTTTACCTATCAGGTGTTCTTGAACTTTTTCCTCAACTTTCGTCCTCATCCATCCCATGCTTAGCACACCAAGAAAACCAGGGAAAAAGCAGTCTGCTACAACCCACACACACATGTCCGTTCCACCCTCAGTTCCCTCTATACACTGGCTGGGTTTATTTCGTCAAGGTTAATCCAAAATTTTGTTCTTTAGAGACAGAGAGATTGGTTGGTGGAGGAGGAGGAATTATTTAAAGATAAATCAAACCGATAATACCGCCTAATGTACATGAGTATTCTAAAGGTATATATCAGAGATGATTAATGTTAAACCATTAAAATGTGTATGCCACCGTTGCAACATACGTGAAGTAGCTAGTTTCTCTAATAAGGATGCAATCAAAGATTTGGCACTTGTACGTCTAATTTCCAATCAAGGGGATGACATATGTTGATTGGCTTGTACTGTTTCTGCAAGTTTTGCCATGCGTATTATTTTATTTTCAACCTCTTCAACTTGTGTATTATCATGTTACTTGTGTCCTAGTATCATGCTGAGGGTTTAGGTTGTTATATATTACTTCAGCATTGATTTTTGTGAGACCACTATTTTTCTGTATAGGAATAACAGAGTGGACTACAGAAGACTTGGAAATTGAAAAAATGCAATGATTGCCGTGACCATTGCATCGTCTCAGCTTTCCAACTCCTAGTCTTGGAAGGCCTTTACAAATTGTTTTGCTGGTGGCACCATCGCAAGACTATGAGCCGTTCAAAATTTGCATCTGCGTGTGCAGTTTTTTCACCGCAAACAAGATCGATCATGCACTTGCATCAGGCAGAACTACACCTATGTAGAATCTCCAGCAGAAAGATGAATAGCCTATTTAGTAGAGCAATTAATCACTCCCATCAGAATTTGCACCTTCCTACACAAAGCTTAAAACTAATGGGCCATCCAAATCAAAACCCGCAAATCTGGATCAGATCCTAAAGAAATGGATCACATACAAGCATGGACCCTAAACTTCAAGTTGGGCGTCGGGTGAGCGGACGACAAAGACATGGAGGAGCAGGACAGATGGGCTGCAATGGTCAGGTGTTAGGGCTGTTAGAATTTCCGTTCATACCAACCCCGTCGAGCGTGTGGGAGAGCATGAGATCCACGCAGCCGCCGGCTGAGAAGAAAATAACTCAACAGGCCGTGAATCCCCATCCTTGAAATGTGAATAGCAGGGGTTCTCGTCGTATTTTTCTACATGGTGCTCTTCCTAGGTCTTGACATCTACTTTTTGTTCCACACATGGTTTCTAGTCTGCTACAGCCCATACACACATGTCCGTTCCACCCTCGGTTCCCTCTATACACTGGCCGGGTTTATTTTATCAAGGTTAATCCAATGTTTTGTTCTTTAGAGACAGAGAAATTGGTTGGTGGAGTAGGAGGAATTATTTAACGATAAATCAAACTGACAATACTGCCTAATGTACATGAGTATTCTAAAGGTATATATCAGATATGATTAATGTTAAACCATTAAAATGTGTACGCCACCGTTGCAACATACGTGAAGTAGCTAGTTTCTCTAATAAGGATGCAATCAAAGATTTGGCACTTGTACGTCTAATTTCCGATCAAGGGGATGACATATGTTGATTGGCTTGTACAGTTTCTGCAAGTTTCGCCATGTGTATTATTTTCTTTTCAACCTCTTCAACTTGTGTATTATCATGTTACTTGTGTCCTAGTGTCCTAGTATCATGCTGAGGGTTTAGGTCATTATATATTACTTCAGCATTGATCTTTGTGAGACCACTATTTTTCTATATAGGAATAACGGAGTTTTTTTTAGAGGAAAAGGGCTCAAAGCCCCGGTTCCAATTGGATTGCCAAGAGAAACCAAACATGATTCAGTACGTTTACAAGAACGCGGGGGGAGAAAACAGCACACGCGCTGCCCCAGCAAAATCGACAGACCAAGACCACAGGGCCTCTGCCACTACTTAAAATGAAAAAGTAATGAAGGAAACTAAAACAAGGGGAGCTGCAGCCAAACAGATGAAACTATAGAATCACACGCTCATAGCCCCACTTGAGCACTTCTTCAGTCCTAGCCAGGATCCGGCCATAGTAGGAGGGGCGGGGATCTTGCTATCTGTTCCAGCTTCCGCACCATGTGCAGCACTTTTCCTTTGACAGGATCTGAGCAACGGACTAGCCCAGCTGTCCAAGGTAGCAGCTATCTTCCTCCACAACACCTGCATCCCAGACCAAGGGGTATGATTGAAACACATATCGTTACGATATTTCCATAAAGCCCATAAGGCAACAGAGTGTAAAAGGCAATCTGCTGGGTGATTTTTATTGAGGGACCACCATTCTAGCATGTCATATACAGACATCCTAGAATGATTGGAAATGTCCCCAATCACTCTCCAAAGCTCTATAGAAACAACACAGCCAAAAAATAGATGATCTACATTTTCAGGGTCACTACAAAAAAGATAGGAAGCATTATCTACTGTTTGTCTTTTCTGCAGATTATCTCTAGTTAATAGCTTGTTATTAGACATAAGCCAAAGAAAAATATGGATGCGGAGAGGAACTTTGATATTCTAGATAGATACACTGTTCCCAGGGGAGTCCCCTCTAAAATTGATAATGTTGTAAAAGGACTTGATAGTGTAAATACCTTTAGTGTCAAAATCCCAACAAACAGTGTCCCTCTTGTCCACCAGGACAGTATTTTTAATATCATTGAATAGATCATTCCACTCAGCCAACATATCAAGAGAAAAACATCTCCTAAAAGAGATTTTTCAGGTTTGTACCATCCCAGGCCTCACATACAGTGATGCTCTGATCATTGGCAATCCTATACAGATTCCAATATTTAGTGGCTAGGGTGGTATGTCCTATCCAATGGTCACTCCAAAACCTGATACTTTTACCATCTCCTATTATCCAGGAGTAGCCTATGTTTGCAGCTTTAGCAGCCCAAAGGATGCCTTTCCAGAAGGGGGAAGCCCCAAGATTAGAGCAAGCAAATATATTAGGATTATGAGTGTTGTACTTGGCATCAATGACTTGTTTCCAAATCTTGCCATGATCTAAAAAATATCTCTTAACCCAGGAAGCTAATAAACATAAGTTCATATCAGCAATGTTTGGGACACCCAGGCCTCCATGTTGTTTTTGTTGAGTCACACACCCCCATGAAGCCAGGTGATATTTGTGATGCCCCTCATAATTATCCCAGAAGCAGTGAGCCAGCTGAGAATTAATCAACTTAATGGCCCACTTGGGGAATTTAAAAATACCCATCAGGTAGGTAGGAATAGTGGCCAAGCAAGTTTTCACTATTGTGAGCCTCTTGCCAGAGGACAGGAGTCTGCCTCTCCATCCAGCTCCCTTTTTAATGATCTTGTCCACAGTAGGCTGTAGCTCACATTTGTTCAGCTTTTTGTGGTGGAGAGGGGCTCCTAAATATTTGATGGGAAAATCACTAATTTTACAACCAAGGATTTGAGCAAATATGTTTGCTTCCTCCCTATCTACATTAATGGGGACCAGTTCGCATTTATGAAAGTTAATGCGCATCCCAGAAATTTGCTCGAAGCAGGATAATAACCATTTAAGGCTTTTGGCTTGAGCAGAGTTGTTACTCAGGAAAAGTAAAGTATCATCAGCATACTGCATACTGATGATACCAGCTGGGTTGGAGCTAGGGAACAGTCCTTCTAGGATGTTATTGCTAGCAGCTTTAGCAAGAATTCTGGTAAAGACATCAGCTACTAGATTAAACAAAAGAGGGGAATATGGGTCCCCCTGTCTGACTCCTTTACCAGTTAAAAAGTAATTACTGTTGGTATTGTTTATATTGACCCCAACAGAGCCTTTATTAAGTAGAGAAGAAACCTTCTTCATCCACTTTGGGCTAAATCCTCTCTTACTCATCATGTCAAGCAGGAAATCCCTGTTGATCATGTCATAAGCTTTCTCATAATCTAGTTTAAATATAAAACCAGATTGTTTACTGGAGTACACAGAGTGAATAATTTCATGAGTTGTTGAAAGGATCTATATGGTTGACTAGAGGGGGGGGGGGTGAATAGGCAACTAACATTTTTTAGCTTTTCTTTACCAAATTAAACTTTGCATCAAAGTAGGTTGTCTAGATATGCAACTAGGTGAACAACCTATATGATGCGACAACAACAAGTACACGAGCAAGTAAGGAAAACAACACAAGTAAGCTTGCAAAAGTAAAGGCGCGAGATAATCAAGAGTGGAGCCGGTGGAGACGAGGATGCGTTACCGAAGTTCCTTCCTTTTGAGGGGAAGTACGTCTCCGTTGGAGCGGTGTGGAGGCACAATGCTCCCCAAGAAGCCACTAGGGCCACCGTATTCTCCTCACGCCCTCACACAATGCGAGATGCCGTGATTCCACTATTGGTGCCCTTGAAGGCGGCGACCGAACCTTTACAAACAAGGTTGGGGCAAACTCCACAACAATTGGAGGCTCCCAACAATACCACGAAGCTTCACCACAATGGAGTATGGCTTCAAGGTGACCTCAATCGTCTAGGGTGCTCAAACACCCAAGAGTAACAAGATCCACTAGGGATAAGTGGGGGAATCAAATTTCTCTTGGTGGAAGTGTAGATCGGGGCCTTCTCAACCAATCCTGAGCAAATCAACAAGTTCGATTGGCTAGGGAGAGAGATCGGGCGAAAATGGAGCTTGGAGCAATAATGGAGTTTAGGGTTGGAAGAAGTATGTCTTCTTGGAGAAGAAGACCCCCTTTTATAGTGGGGGGACAATTCCAACCGTTACCCACCACTCAGCCCGCGGCCCACGGAACTATCGCTCCACAGGCGCGGTACTACCGCACTGGCATGCGGTACTACCGTGGTGGACTGCGGTACTACCGTGAGCACCGCAGAGGCCAGGCCAGGCAAAAAGGAGCACCGACAGGGCGCGGTAGATCCGCAGACGCGGTACTACCGCGGCCCCGTGCGGTACTTCCGCAGGGCAGACACGGGCCAGGCTTGGTAGGCACAGAAGTAAAAATTTACATCCGTGCCTACCTCCGCTGAGAAAAAGTCGTGCAAAAATCCGACACGGAACTACCGCGACCGATGGTGCGGTACTACCGTGAAGGGTGCGGATGTAAAAAAATTACATCCGCCCTACCTCCGCTCCTGCTACGGAACCTGGCCTGGTGCCACGGTACTACCGCGCCGCAGCACAGTACTACTGCGGGGAGCGTAGATGTAAAAAATTACATCCGCGCCTACCACCGCCTGAGAGCGGTCCCAGACCAGAGCTCGCGGTACTACCGCTCGGATGAGCGGAACTACCGTGGGAGCCTACGGTACTACCGTGCCGTTGCCCGGTACTACCGCTGGCTCCTGCATTAGTACCGCTCGGGAGAGCAGTACTACCGCTAGCCTGAGAGGAGCAAGACAGAGGCTTTCATTTCGCAGAGACAAAGGTGAGACGGAGGAACACTCCGAGGAACTCGAGGAAAGGCGGTGCAAACGGGAATGTGTACGTGAGATTCCACCCAAACCTTTCCAAAGCAGACCCCCTCTTAATAGTACGGCTTTCCTACGACTCAACTCCACCGAACCAAACCATAGAGAAAGACCATCTTCTATAATCTCCGAGGGGCATCAAATCATATTGTGTTTAGTCGTGATATATCTGAAAAGCTCAATACACACGATTAGTCCGCAAAGGCATTGTCATCAATCACCAAAACTATAGAAGGACAAGAATGCCTTACAATCTCCCCCTTTTTGGTGGATTGATGACAATACAGGATTTGCACAAATGAAATGAATATAGCACAGGAAAACCCCACAACTTCTAAAAATAGATGAGCTCCCCCTAGGTTCGTGCTAGAGGGTAAAGTGCTTTGGACTGCGCGGCACGAATGCTAGGAGCGGCACTCCCCCTATATTTTAGAAACAAAGCATATCTTGCAATAGTAAGGCTGACACTATAGATGATAAGAGTATAAGATGAATAGCATGATAAGCACAAGCTCAATAAGGAGATAACGAGAGAGTGCATATGTCTTACACCATATGATAGACTGAGTCTCACGAGCACAACCAAACCAAACAGACAGATTCAACAACGGAAAGCAAAGCAAACGAAACGACGAAACACACGACACGCAAATCCTACACTATCTCCCCTTTGGCATCGAGACACAAAAAAGGCAGAGAGGTCACCTACAACACAGGTGGTAGCTCAAGCGGAAAATGACTCATCGTCGCCAGACTCCGCAGCAGGAACATACTCCTCCTCTGAATCGGTCCATCGGTAGCTCTGCTTCGCCATTCAGGTAGTCTCTGGGGTGATGTGCTTCTCAGAGCCGCTGGCCACGTCCTCCCCGCAAGCCCTCAAGATCCTGATGTCGCGACGGTGACACTCCTTCTGAACCACATGGGCCTTGTACTGACCCTGAACCTGCAAGCAGAACAGCCTCTTCATCTTGTCCTTCAGCTTCTTTGCCCAAGAAGGTTCAACAGAGGGAGGCGTGAACGCAGAACGATCCTCAGCAGCGTCTTCCTCCTCAATCTCCTCCTCATCCACAGCCATCTTGGCAGCCTCTGCACCAGTGGTGGTGTTAGCCCATTGTGGCTTGATGCGAAGCTTGATGGGCTCATGACGAATCCAGCCTGGAGCTTCAAACTCCTCATTGGGAAGGAGCTTCTCCCAAGTCTTGGAGATCAGGTAAAACAGATAAGGCCCATAGATGGGGACCTTACGGTTGAACACGGCGAACTGAAGCTGACACCACATGATATGTGAGACATCAAGTGGCTGAGTCTGAGCCTGACGAGCCTTCTCACAAAGAAGCATCATGTCAACGAGGTAAGCATGCACCTGTCCCATGTCACCAATGCGCAGGAAGAGCGTGTTCCGGAAGAGCCTATGCATGATGTCAAGGAAGGGGTTGAGCACCCATGCCTTCTTCTTGTTAGGAAGCGACTTCTCAACAAGGTATGCCATGAGCTTGTTCTTGTTGGCAGATTCAGCGTTGGCGTGAGGGCGAATTCCAATAGGCGTGTTGAGTCCTTCATCGCGAACAAGGAGCAACTCCATGAACTCCTTCCAAGTAGCAGACAACTGTCGACCATTGGTCATCCAAGTCAGGGTCCTCTCTTCATTGACGCCGAAGTGAACCGAAGCAAAGAACTATGCAATGATCTCTGGATCAAAGTCCTTGTGGAAGGTGAGAATGTGTTCAATGCCGAACTGCTCCACAAGATCCAAGGCCTCTCCAAAGTACCCACGGTGCTTCTCCTGCCTCATGTGAATCATGTCAATCCAGTGAACTTCAACATAGTGATTCTGCTTGGCCTTGATCACATCCATATAGATCAGATTCTACTGCTTGTTCCAGAAGAGTTCATTGCCTCGCGTGCTAGACCGGGGAGACACATATGGATTGATCTTGTGTCGAATGACAAATTCTGCCTGGGGCATCTCATCCATGCCCATGACGGGCTCCTTTTGTTTGCTGGTGGTGTGCTTGGTCCTGCGTTGGGGAGCAGCAGAGGACCCCTCTGGAACATCATCTGGGTTGCGCAGACGCTTGGACCCTGTGTCACGGCTAGGATTCGAGCGACGAGGGAGACCGGAGCCACCACCTAGACACAAAGACACAAAGACACGCACAGGAACAAAACGAATCAAAAACAAACAAAAGAAAAACACAAACACATGCGACTTGGACAAAAGACAAAAAGGCGCAGGATGATCTACGGTAGTACCGGGCGAGGTTCCGGATGTAAAATATTACATCCGCGCCAACCGCGAAAGTACCGTGCCAGGGAAGCACGGTAGTACCGCGCATGGGGCGGAAGTAATTTTTTACTTCCGGACGCCCAGCGGTAGTACCACACTAAGGTGCGGAAGTACCGCGGAGCATCAGATCCAGAAGTGGTTGCGGTAGTACCGCTCCAGGAGGAGCGGTAGTACCGCACGGAATGAGAAACCGCCACAGAGGGCGCGAATCTGGATTTAGAACTTCCGCACGACAACTTCAGCACTACCGTTGATCAAATGGAACTAATTTTGACTATCCAAAGAGCATGCAACTACTCTACCTCTCTACAACGAATCCCACTTGCACAGATTTAGCCAAAAATCTCAAGAACACCACATGCATCTCCCCAAAACCTAGAAACACAAGAAGGACAAAAACGAGAGGTACTTGGGGAAAAACCTGGGTCCATGGCAAGAGGGCGAGGTGGGGAGCGATCCCACCGGTCGGAATCCGAGGAGAGCGGCCGGAGACGGAGATCCGGCGAAGGCTCCGATGCCGTTCTTGGTCAGGAGAGAGAGAGAGATGGGGTGGGGAGAAGATGTGAATGGGTATGGGGGAGTTAGAATTCCCCCTGTCCCGCTCTTAACCCCCACCTGCTCGCGGGAAGTACCGCGGGTCATCGCGGTAGTACCGCCCGGGCGGAAGTACCGCACGCTGGGTGGTAGTACCGCTTGTTCAGCGGCAGTAAAAAATTTCTGCCGTGGAAGTAGCGGTAGTACCGTGCCCCTGGAGGGCCATGCACTTGGAGAGACCCACCAGCTCTTGCGGTAGTACCATGGCGCACCATGGTAGTACTGTAAACCAAGAAGGAGCTAGAATGAAAGAAAGAAGAAGGAGAACAAAAGCAAAACACCCACGGGGAAAACACCAACCAACACGAGAGAGAAAACAACTTCTCCAAGGAGGGGCGGTGGCCGGAGCCACCTATATTTGAGTTAACTGGTATGGCACCGCGAAGAATTATCCTTGGGTCCATGACCAAAACTCGTCTTTGAAGCACAAGTACCATCAAAAATGGCTAATGTGAAAGAGATGATTAATATAAGCATAATGGGGGGGGGGGGGAGGAAGAGTTCATTGAGATAACAACACTCCCCCTATGTCCATGCCTACACCTAAACTGGACAACAAGTTGAGTATGGTGGGGGGTGCAAGGGTTCAAGTCACATTGCTCGAATCAATGATATTTAGCTCATGCCTTAACTCGCGAAATCTTGCTTCATCCAAGGGCTTCGTGAAAATATCTGCAAGGTTATCATGAGTGTTGACATACTTGAGCTCGATCTCCCCTCGCCTAATGTGATCCCGGATGAAGTGATACCGAATCTCAATATGCTTCGTCTTGAAGTGTTGCACCGGGTTGAGAGAAATCTTGATGGCACTTTCATTATCACACCAAAGAGGCACTTTGTCACAAATGACACCGTACTCCTTTAAAGTTTGCCTCATCCATAAGAGTTGTGCATAACAACTACCGGCCGCTACATACTCCGCTTCGGTGGACGAGAGAGACACACAACTTTGCTTCCAAAGAGCAACCAAGAAATTGGCACCCTCCGAAAGTGGACTTCCTATCCACTTTGTCTCCCGCCCAATCAGAATCCGTGAATCCTTCAAGCTTGAAATTTGCTCCTCTTGGGTACCATAAGCCAAAGTTTGGGGTATGAGCCAAATATCGAAAGATTCGCTTGACCGCCACATAGTTACTTTCCTTCGGTGCGGCTTGAAACCTTGCACACATTCCCACACTCAACATGATATCCGGTCTAGATGCACAAAGTTAAAGCAAATAGCCAATCATGGAGCGATATACCTTTTGATCCACCGCTTTACCATTGGGATCAATGTCAAGTTGGCACTTGGCAGGCATTGGAGTAGAAGCCGACTTGACATCACTTAGCTTGAATCTTTTTAGCATGTCTTAAGTATATTTGGCTTGGTTGATGAAGGTTCCTTCTCTTCTTTGTTTGATATCAAAACCAAGGAAGAACTTCAACTCTCCCATCGAAGACATCTTGAACTTGGAGGTCATGAGAGCGGCAAATTCCTCATTGAAAGCTTTCTTAGGGGAACCAAAGATAATATCATCAACATATAATTGGCATACAAACAACTCCCCTTTGACCTTCTTAGTAAAAAGAGTGGGATCGATTTGCCCTACATCAAATCCACGATCTTGTAGCAACTCGGCAAGGTGATAATACCACGCACGTGGGGCTTGTTTAAGGCCATAGAGTGCCTTATCGAGTTGATACACATGATCCAGGAAGTAGGGATCCTCGAACCCAGGGGGTTGCTTGACATAGACCAACTCATTAATAGGACCATTAAGAATAGCACTTTTCACATCCATTTGTTGCAACTTAAAGTTGTGATGGGAAGCATAAGCAATCAACAAATGAATGGGTTCAAGGCGAGCAACGGGAGCAAAGGTTTCACCGTAGTCGATACCCTCGACTTGGGAGTAGCCTTGTGCTACCAATATTGCCTTGTTGCGAATGATGTTCCCATGAGCATCTTGCTTGTTCTTGAAAATCCACTTGGTTCCAATGACGTTGTGGTTCCCCGATGGCCTTGGCACCAATCTCCACACCTTGTTGTACTCGAAGTTGTTGAGTTCTTCATGCATAGCATTGAGCCAATCCGAGTCTTCAAGCGCCTCATAGACCTTTTGGGGTTCAACACAAGAGACAAACGCGTGATGTTCACAATAGTTTGCTAATTGTCTACGAGTGCTTACCCCCTTTCTTAGGCTTCCAACCACATTTTCCATTAGATGGCCTTTGGTGGTGAGCTTGGAAGCAATCTTCGCGGCACGACGCTCTAATTCCTCCTCGGATGTGGAGGGAGGAGGGTTCACTTGATTATCTTGAGCGCCGTCTTGAGCTTGTTCTTGATCTTGAGCTTGCTCATGATCTTGAACTTGCTCGAGGGGGAGAACTTGACCTTGGGCATCATTTGGAGGTTCACCTCCATCTTGAGATTGATCTTGCCCTTGGTCTTGTTCACGAGGTTGGGGGCCTTCACTTTGTTCTTCGGCAGCGTGTGGGTCTTGGGAAGGTGATGGCTCCACTTGAGTGGAGCATTGTCCTTCTCCTTCGGCCACAAGGGATTCCTCAATGGGTTGAATATGACCAATACCCATTCTTCTTATGGCTTGGGGAGGAATTTCATCACCTACATCACAAGTACCACTTTGCTCCACTTGGGAGCCGTTATTTTCGTCAAACTCCACGTTACACGTCTCCTCAATGAGTCCGGTGGACTTGTTGAGAACACGGTAAGCATGAGAGTTTGTAGCATAACCAACAAATATGCCCTCATAAGCTCTAGCCTCAAATTTAGACAAACGAACACCTTTCTTGAGAATGAAACACTTACACCCGAACACCCGGAAGTACTTGATATTGGGCTTGTTGCCGGTGAGTATCTCATAAGGAGTCTTGTTCAAGCCTTTGCGGATATAGAGCCGATTGGATGCATGACATGCTGTGTTGATGACCTCGGCCCAAAAGTTCTATGGAGACTTGAACTCTGCCATCATGGTCCTTGCCGCATCCATCAACGTCCGGTTCTTCCTTTCCGCAACACCATCTTGTTGAGGGGTATATGGTGCAGCGTATTGATGCTTGATCCCCTCATCACTAAGAAACTCATTCAAGGTGTAGTTCTTGAACTCAGTGCCGTTGTCACTTCTTATTGTCAAGATCTTTGCATTATGTTGACGTTGAGCTTCATTTGCAAAGTCGATGACGGTTTGTTGAGTCTCACTCTTCCTCTTGAAGTATACCCAAGTGTATCTTGAATAATCATCCACAATCACCAAGCAATACTTTCTACCTCCAAGACTATCAAAAGATGGAGGCCCAAAGAGATCCATGTGAAGGAGCTCCAAGGGTCTCATCGAGTAGATGATGGTCGTGGGAGGGTGAGCCTTCTCATGAAGCTTTCCTTCAATACAAGCACTGCAAGCACGATCTTTGGCAAAACTAACCTTTGTTAGTCCACGGACATGGTCCCCCTTGAGAAGACTTTGCGAAGATCTCATATTGACGTGGGCTAAATGGCGATGCCAAAGCCATCCCACGTCAACTTTAGCCATTAGGCATGTCGCGGTCTTAGTAGGTCGCTTCGAAAAGTTAATCACATAGAGACCGTTCTCGACATGCCCAACAAAGGCTACTTTAAGAGTCTTGCTCCACAAGAGGGCCACGGTTTCAATGTCAAAGAAAGTAGCAAAACCCATGAGTGCAAGTTAACGAACGGAAAGCAAATTCTATGCAAGGGACTCAACAAGCATGACTTTCTCGATCGTTAGATCATGAGAAATGACAACCTTGCCAAGACCCAATACCTTAGAATGTGAGCCATCACCCCACTCAACATTGGTGGGCATAGATGGAATCTTTTTCACATCTACCACCAAGTCCTTGCTCCCGGTCATATGATTTGTTGCTCCACTATCGAGCAACCATGATCCTCCACCGGAAGAAAACACCTACAAGAGATCAATGCTTGGTTTTAGGTACCCATTTAGTAATGGGTCCTTTGATGTTAGTAACAAGGGTCTTAGGAACCCAAATAGACCATTCAATGTACTCATAAAGAGAACCAACAAATTTAGCATAAACATGTCCATCACTAGCACGACACAACACATATGACGGGTTAAAGTCGCCGGCTTTGTTGGAGGAAATGCTTTTGCCATTTTGGACATCAACTCCCTTCACTTTTTCCTTCTTCTCCTTAGGAGCACCCTCTCCCTCTTTCACAAAAGTTTGCTTGAGAGGAGGCGGACATTTGGTCTTGTCGTTCTTCTTCTTACTCTTGGACTTGGGTGCAAACCAATTCCCTTCTTGGCCACAACTTCCTTTCGATTGCTCAGAAGGTCGTTGAGGTTCTTCTCACCTTGAATGCAAGTCACAAGCCCTTTCTCAAGTTGATTCTTCAACTTGGCATTCTCCTCCACAAGATGCACATGCTCACAACACGGGTTAGTAGCACATGCATTATCAATTAATACCATATGAGGGAAGGTGGCCTTTTCCTTGGTTAGCTTAACTTGGAGTTGAGCATGAGACTCCTTGAGGTTAGCGTGAGCACCCTTCAAGACCTTGTGGGCCTTGTCAAGTATCTCAAACTCCTATTTGAGTCTAGCATGATCAATCCCAAGTTTAGCCTTCTCGGAAGTTAGCACACGAGATATGACAAGAGCATGATTAAGATCTTTCTTTAACTTAGCATGGTCATCGTTGTATGACTCCTCAAAAGTCAAACGATGCACACGCTCTTCCTCAAGAGCATTAGAGAGATCCGATATCTCATCGGCATAGTCACGACTATGACCTTCCATCTTAGAGATGGTTTCTTCGTGAGCCTCGATCATGTCATTGGCCTCACCGAGTTGTTCCAAGAGAGCAACAAAATGCTTCTTGGATTTGCCCTTGAGCTTACTCATAAAAGACTCAAATTCATTCACTTCCTCAATAGACCCATCATGTTCATCAATGCAATCCTCCAAGGAGGGATTAGTAATGATGGTGGTTTTGGTGTTGGGGGTTACCTTGTTGGAAGCTTTAGCCATGAGGCACTTGGCGGTGATGTTCTCGTTGGGTGAATCAAATAGAGACACCCGGGGAGTAGTAGCAATGGCAACGGACGCCATGGCCATCGCTTCTCCATTTTCATCATCATCGTCATACTCACGGTATTCTTCTTGAACCACCAACCCACGAGTAGGAGTGTTCTTGGCGAAGTTGTTCTTGTTGGGGAAGGACTTGGCTTTGTCTTTTCGGATGAACTTGCCACCATTGTCTTCCCGCTTCTCGTAAGGACAATCCGCAACAAAATGGCTCACATTGCCACAATTGAAGCAAGTTCTAACTCGTTGCTTGCCCTTGACGCCACTCGAGTTGTTCTTGTTGAAGTTGGGTCATGTATTCTTCTTGCTCCAAAATTGTCTTGAAGCAAGGGCCATGTGCTCATGATAATAATATTTGGTGTCTTCGGGGTTTGCTCTCCTCATCTTCCTCTTCTTCCTCTTCTTCCACACTAACCTTGGCCTTCAAAGCAAGGTTGGGCTTCTTTGCCCTTTGAGAATGGAGCACCGCATTGTCGGCGGTCTTGTCCAAGATTCTCATTGCGACAAACTCATCCAACACTTCACTTGAGGTCATGGAGTGGAAGTCCGGTCTTTGACGAATGACGGAGGACATGGCCTTGTTGTAGGGCATCATTGCCTTGAGGAACTTGCGCTTGATCCAATTGTCATCCGTGTCCTTGCTCCCATGATCTCGGAGTGAGACCGCGAGTTTGGTCACTCTTCGAAAGAGCTCACGAGGTTCTTCATCTTCTTTCATTGCAAACTCATCGGCTTCATCTTGTACCACTTCATAGTTGGGGCGTTGAATGCTCGCACTTTCTCGATAGAGAGACACAATGCATTGCCATGCGTCTTTAGCCAAGGCATGAGGTCGAAGATGAGGGAGGTCTTCGGGAAGGATTGCATCTTGGTTGATGAAGAGAGCATTCTCATTGAATTGATTATCCACCACTTCTCTCGGGGTGAAGTTGCTTCGGTCATGTGGATAGAAACCTTCTTCAATGATTCTCCAAAGGTTAGTATTCACATGATTTAAATGACGCTTGAAGCGATGCACCCAAGAATCAAAATCCTCATTTTTCACAATCTTAGGAGGAGGACCGGCAAAATTTAAATGAGTAGAGGGAATCGGTCCTCCATAAATTGGAGGTTCCACATGGGCAAAGATGCCGGTGCCATTTCTACCACTAGTAGAAGGACTCTTTTCACTGTTAGCTTCCCCCTTATCGGAGGTAGCATCCGTCACCTTGTTAGTGGGATCACGCACTTTCATCAGCGAGGTGGACAATTTGAGTCCTTCAAGAAATTTAGTAAGCATGCTTTCAACCTTGGTTGTCATGGAGTCTTTCAGTGTGTCTAGAGCCACATTGAATTCCTCACGAGAGACCGAGGTTCCCCCATCGGCTGTAGACGAGATAGGGTTCACACCGGAGTGCTCCTCCACACTGTCTGTGGTGTCAACCATACTCTTCGGACGGCAAAGTCCTTAATAAAGAGACGAGGCTCTGATACCAATTGAAAGGATCGATATGGTTGACTAGAGGGGGGGGGGGGGGGGTGAATAGGCAACTAACAATTTTTAGCTTTTCTTTACCAAATTAAACTTTGCATCAAAGTAGGTTGTCTAGATATGCAACTAGGTGAACAACCTATATGATGCGACAACAACAAGTACATGAGCAAGTAAGGAAAACAACACAAGTAAGCTTGCAAAAGTAAAGGCGCGAGATAACCAAGAGTGGAGCCGGTGGAGACGAGGATGTGTTACCGAAGTTCCTTCCTTTTGAGGGGAAGTACGTCTCCGTTGGAGCGGTGTGGAGGCACAATGCTCCCCAAGAAGCCACTAGGGCCACCGTATTCTCCTCACGCCCTCACACAATGCGAGATGCCGTGATTCCACTATTGGTGCCCTTGAAGGCGGCGACCGAACCTTTACAAACAAGGTTGGGGCAATCTCCACAACAATTGGAGGCTCCCAACAATACCACGAAGCTTCACCACAATGGAGTATGGCTTCGAGGTGACCTCAACCGTCTAGGGTGCTCAAACACCCAAGAGTAACAAGATCCGCTAGGGATAAGTGGGGGAATCAAATTTCTTTTGGTGGCAGTGTAGATCGGGGCCTTCTCAACCAATCCCGAGCAAATCAACAAGTTTGATTGGCTAGGGAGAGAGATCAGGCGAAAATGGAGCTTGGAGCAACAATGGAGTGTAGGGTTGGAAGAAGTAAGTCTTCTTGGAGAAGAAGACCCCCTTTTATAGTAGGGGGACAATTCCAACCGTTACCCACCACTCAGCCCGCGGCCCAGGGAACTACCGCTCCACGGGCGCGGTACTACCGCACTGGCATGCGGTACTACCGTGGTGGACTGCGGTACTACCGTGAGCACGGCAGAGGCCAGGCCAGGCAAAAGGAGCACCGACAGGGCGCGGTAGATCCGCAGACGCGGTACTACCGCGGCCCCGTGCGGTACTTCCGCAGGGCAGACACGGGCCAGGCCTGGTAGGCACAGAAGTAAAAAATTACATCCGTTCCTACCTCCGCTGAGAAAAAGTCATGCAAAAATCCGACACGGAACTACCGCGACCGATGGTGCGGTACTACCGTGAAGGGTGCGGATGTAAAAAAATTACATCCGCCCCTACCTCCGCTCCTGCTGCGGAACCTAGCCTGGTGCCACGGTACTACCGCGCCGCAGCTTGGTACTACGGCGGGGAGTGCGGATGCAAAATATTACATCCGCGCCTACCACCGCCTGAGAGCAGTCCTAGACCAGAGCTCGCGGCACTACCGCTCAGATGAGCGGAACTACCGTGGGAGCCTACGGTACTACCGTGCCGTTGCCCGGTACTACCGCTGGCTCCTGCGGTAGTACCGCTCGGGAGAGCAGTACTACCGCTAGCCTGAGAGGAGCAAGACAGAAGCCTTCATTTTGCAGAGACAAAGGTGAGACGGAGGAACACTCCGAGGAACTCGAGGAAAGGCGGTGCAGACGGGAATGTGTACGTGAGATTCCATCCAAACCTTTCCAAAGCAGACCCCCTCTTAATAGTACGGCTTTCCTATGACTCAACTCCACCGAACTAAACCGTAGAGAAAGACCATCTTCTATAATATCCGAGGGGCATCAAATCGTCTTGTGTTTAGTCGTGATATATCTGAAAAGCTCAATACACATGATTAGTCCGCAAAGGCATTGTCATCAATCACCAAAACTATAAAAGGACAAGAATGCCCTTACAGCTATGATTATACTCTCAGCAATATATCTGCCTTTTATGAAGGCTGTCTGGTTTAAAGAAATTAAATCTCTATAGATGGGGCCAAACTTATTGGTGGCACACTTGGCAAAGATTTTGAAGCTGCAATTAATCATAGCAAGAGGTCTAAATTTCTCTATCTTGCTAGCATCAGCCTCTTTAGGAACTAGGGTTAACAGAGAGAAATTGAGTCTATATAAGTCTAACTCATCTTTCTCCCAACCACGAAATAAAGCAAATAGGTCCCCTTTAACCAGGTCCCAGAATTGTTGGTAAAATAAAAAAGGAAATCCATCCGGTCCAGGGGCTCCATCTGGATAAGAGCCGAAGACAGCCTCTTTAATCTCTTTTTCAGAGAAGGGAGTATCCAGGATGTTATTATGTACATCAGACACCTTCTCACCATCTCCCCAAAAGTCATCTTTTAGATTGATGTTGATTTTCTCTTGGAAACCAAACAAGTTTTTGTAGTAACTAACAACAATATTCATAATATCATTCTGTTCAGTCACATTACCTGAATCTCCCTCCAGTATCAGAATTTGCTTCCTCCTTCTCTTCTGATTTGCTATGGCTTTGAAGTTACCAGCATTCAGGTCTCCTTCAAGTATATCCCTTTCTCTAGACCTCTGCCTGGCCTTGATTTCTTCCTTCCTCTAAATATCCTCCAAATCACCTGCATTTTTTTAATTCTGCTATTAGTATTAGGGGAAGGAGGGTTAGTTTCAGAAAGAATATCCAGGCAGTTATATTCAGCCACCAGAGCTTGTTTCTGCCTGTTTTGATCAGCCTCATAATTGGCCATCCAGTCTTTGATGGCTTTTCTAGAATTTCTAATTTTGTACTGCCAAATATCTATGGCCTTAGTAAAATGGCATTTGGCAGTCCAGGCTTTAGTCGCAACCTCCCTAAAGCCCTCAACCTCTAGACACCATTTCTCAAATCTAAAATGTTTACCCTTGGGAATGCGGAAGGCACAAGAATCAAGAACCAGTGGGGTGTGATCGCTCCCCAATCTGGGAAGATCTTTGAGATGAACTCCAGGGAATTCAGAGGCCCAGTCTGTGGACATGAAAACCCTGTCAATAGTAGCCATCACCAGATTGTCCTGGTTGTTCCCCCAAGTAAACTTCCTTCCATTAATTTTTAGCTCAATCAGACCAAATTTGTTAATCCAATCATTAAAGAGGTCAGCCCAGTGCTGATTTATAGCGCCAGAGCTTTTCTCACTAGCCTCTCTAATTAGATTAAAGTCCCCACCTACCAGAGTGGGTCCTGCCCCGCCAGCTAGGATGGAATGAAGTTCATTAATAAAATCCATCTTATACTGATCATATGCAGAGCCATATACAGAAATTAGTCTCCAAACAGAGCTATCTTGTTTGTTCCTAATTAGACAAGAGATGCAGTAATTGTGCAGATCACATTGAATAATGTCAAAGGTGTCTAGCTTGCAATCTAACAGGACACCTCATGCAGTGTTTGTAGCAGGTAGCCATTTCCAGTGGAAATTGGACTTGGGGTCAAAGGCTTGAATTTGAAGAATAGAGAAATCTTCTTTTTTGGTTTCAGAAATATAAATAAAGTCAGGGTTGTTGGCTCTAATGAGCTCTTTTAACTTGTCTACCTTAAAAGGACTGTTAAGTCGTCTAATATTCCAGAAAATACCTATCATTTACAATCAAAATTAATTTTTCTTCTTCCTTTACAAGAAGATTTTTTATGAACCTCTATCCAGGGGGAGTCTGAAGTAGTGAGCTCAGTACTCTGAGCCCCCACTTCTTTCTCACTGCTATTCCCATGGACAAGTTCAGCACCCAAGAATTCATCACCAGTAATATCTATACTAGGAGGCAAAAAAATATCAGGATTATCAGCATTAAATTTGGAAATTCTACCTAATTCCACATATTTAATAATGCATATATTTTCCTGAATGTTATCACTGTTGTTGCCCAGGCTAATTCCTGAACATTCTGCAGTTTTAATCAGAAAATCATTATCAAGACATGCAAAGGAATTTTGAGTACCTTTCCTCAACATAGGTTTTTCCAGGTTTTTAATCTGTTTCAACTCTTGAGCTTTCTGGATAGCAGGCCTGTCATCCTTCTTAATCCTCGTACTAACCCTAGAGGCCACCACAGGACCCCATTTCTGTTGAGTACTTGTTTTCTTCTGGATCTCAGATATAGGTCCAATAGCAGCAGCTTCAAATTTCTCCAGTAGTGGCCCACCCAAGTTGATATTTTGGTTCTTCTTTGTCACCTCCAAATAGCTTTTGGTCATGGGGGCACCAACTAGCTTGGAGGAGCCCATACCAGAATCATTGGCCACAGGGGCAGGGGTGGAGCATTTTTGGACAGTGCCACTATGTCCAGCAGTAGTAGATCTGTCTTTGGTGGCTTGATTGCTATTGCCAGTGTCCATATCCTCTTCAAGCAAATCATCTTCACTAGTGTCAAACTCCTCTTCAGCGTGCTTTTTCTGGGATGGGTTGTCATCAGGCCCTGGAGGTATATCTGATTGCCCACTTCCTAATCCAGCTTCCATAGAGAATTTCAGCAAATATAGCTCATGGTTTATCTCCACTACTCTATCTCTAGGAATTTTTGTAGCATCTCTCACAGCAACCTGAATCCTCACCTTCCCATAAAAGCTCCTGAAAATGGTATGCCAGTCTACATCACAAGGACCCCAAGGATAGTAGAAACCCAAGAGATAGTACTCCAAGAGATCCATTTGGGTGGTATTCCTTCAATCACCACCCAAGTTTCCTCCAGATAATCATAAGCTGGCATCTCTTCCATCCAGTCACTGAAAGATATAGTCACACCTTCCTTTTTTAGATTAATGGAATGGTATTCCACTAGCTCCTTGATCATTTTATTGGAGGGAACCTGACAATGAATCTCTTGTTATCATACTTCCTGATCTGCCAAGGCCAATTGGTCTTCCACATCTCAGAAAAGCATTCTCCCAGCTCTGTTTCAGTAATCTCTCCTTTTTCAACTACAACTAGACCCACATTCCCAAGGTTCAGCCATTCATTGTCTTCTTTGCCACTATCCTCTATGTGGAAAAAACCCAGACCATTGTTGGCACTCCCCCAGTACATAGCTGCAGGATATGGTTTGTACCAAGTAGGGCATGAGTCCATGTGATGTCCAGGAGTTTTGCAAATGAAGCAGGCTTTGGAGTGTGGCACATTCCCACAAAATGACCAGGTTGACCACAGTTATAGCAAATTGCACCAATATACTTCGAATCAATATTGAAAGGAGCGGACTCTTCACTGTTAGAGCTAGTCTGCACAGCAGTTTGTCTACTCTTCTGATTTTTCTTCTTTTTGCTTTTGTCAGGCTCTGACTGACTGCTCTGCACACTGGCCCCAGTAGAGGATCCACTCCCTACATACTGATTCTGCTGCATCTGAGGGTTGAAGGGCTATGGGAATACCTGTGTGGGGGGAATGTACTGGAACGGAAACTGCTGTTGATTAGGCCACTGGGCATTTGTATCTGCTGCATCCACGGGTTCCATCCACCTTGATATCCATACACCTGCCCAGCAGACAGCATCATGGCTTGAGCAGAGCCAACCGGAAACAAAGGGGGCTTGGCGTAGATCGATAGCGGGGGAGCAGACTGCGCCGTTTGAGGGACCGGCGGCGGCGCAGCCCCCCCCCCTCCCAGTTCCAACACCGAAGGAGCAGGAGGGAGACCATTGCGGCCCCTCCCCGAGCCGTATCTTCCACCCCAATTGCTGCCATCTCGACCTCCTCCAGCCATCTTGACCACAGCAGCAAAAGGGATCTTGCCCGACTTTCTAGCCCAATAATCTCTAGAGAACGAGAACTGTTTTGGAGTTGGTAATCGATCTGACCTTCCCACCGGGTGGCAATCAGCTTCCGCAAATTCTCCAGTAATGAATTTGTCCTTCCGAATCCACACTAGGTTAGAATTTCTAGATCTCTCTCGGGTCGTACGAACCCTAGCCTGCCCAAGCTCGGGCTCCAGCACCCGAGCCAAAGGAGGAGACGCCTTTTGAAGAGGCGCAACCACCTCTCCAGCAAAAGGCGTGGGGGCAGGGCCCGCGGGGTCCGTCGTCCTCCTCTCGCTGACCCGCAGGGCCCTCCTAGCATTGACACTCCAGCCTCCATCGCGCCTCATCGGCGATTTGAACGCCATCGGCGGAGGGGAAGCATCTCTCCTGAAACCCATGGGCGAGCCGGGGAGAGTGGCAGCATCCTCAGGGCTCAATCCAACGAAGGCGGAGGCCAAGTCGAGATCCCCTGAATTGGCGCACCCGTGGGGATCACACCAAGCATGCACAATGCTCTGCGAGGATCGTCGGACTTCGCCTCTGCCCTCGCCCACTTCACGAAATCCGCTGACATGGAGTTTGGGTATGGAGGCATCCTCTGCCTCTCCACCACTGTAGCCTCGTCGTAGATTCGCTTCGCCAGCAACCTCTGGTGCTCTTCTGCTCGCCGACGGCAGGAAACTGCATAGCTGCTTGCCGCGGCTCGCGTGACTGGATCTCTCGCCGCCTCCACCGCCTGATCTGCCGCCTTCCACTCCTGAACCCGCCTGATCCATGCCGCCACAGCGTCGCGAATCCTTGTGGCCCGAACTACCCAGCTTCGACTCCCCGTCCCCATGGATACAGCCTGCGGGATCGGTGAGATCAATCTCACCAACTCCGCGAGGCCTTCCTGAATCTGGGGGGGGGGGGGGGAGACGGGTGAGGGAGAGGGGAGGGGGGCGTCTTCGGTCGCCCGCGCCGTCCTTCGACGCCGCGGAGGCATAGCGTGGGGCCCGCGCGGCGAGATCTGAGACGGAGGCAATGGCGGGTGCGGGGCGTGAGGTCGCCGTGGTTGGGAGCGTGGGAGGGAGCGTGGGAGGGATCGAATAACGGAGTGGACTACAGAAGACTTGGAAATTGAAAAAATGCAATGATTGCTGTGACCATTGCATCATCTCAGCTTTCCAACTCCTAGTCTTCGAAGGCCTTTACAAATTGATTTGCAAGAGGCACCATTGCAAGACTATGAGCTGTTCAAAATTTGCATCTGCGTGTGCAGTTTTTTCACCGCAAACAAGATCGATCATGCACTTCCATCAGACAGAACTAAACTTATGTAGAATCTCCTGCAGAAAGATGAATAGCCTATTTATTGGAGCAATTAGTCACTCTCATCAGAATCTGCACCTTCCTACACAAAGCTTAAAATTAAGATCAACGGCAATCGACCAGTCTGAAGTTTTCCTTTTATCAGACGTATGGCAGGGAGTGTTTTCCTAAAATGGGCTATCCAAATCAAAACCCGCAAATCTGGATCAGATCCTAAAGAAATGGATCACATACAAGCATGGACCCTAAACTTCAAGTTGCGCGTCGGGTGAGCGGACGACAAGGACATGGAGGAGCAGGACAGATGGGCTGCAACGGCCAGGTGTTAGGGCTGTTACCGTTCATACCAACCCCGTCGAGCATGTGGGAGAGCATGAGATCCACGCAGCCGCCGGCTGAGAAGAAAATAACTCAACACGCCGTGAATCCCCATCCTTGAAATGTGAATAGCAGGGGTCCTCGCCGTATTTTTCTACATGGTGCTCTTCCTAGGTCTTGACATCTACTTTTTATTCCACACATGGTTTTTAGTCTGCTACAGCCCATACACACATGTCCGTTCCACCTAGCTAGCAATACGATGGAGATAAAAATTAAGGCATCAGTATTCGTACGGGCAAAATTTAATGTGTCCCCATTGCCAGCAGGAAAGGAAATATGACCTAGCTATATATCTCATGAAGTTTGATTTAATCCAGAACTATGCATCAGTGGAAATGTAATACCTTGCTGCTCGCTCTGTTAGGCATAAACCACGACTCGTCGTGGTGACCAGTAACTAAAATAAGGCTAGGTACATTCATTTTTAGGACAAGTATTTCCGGACGGAGGAAGTAGTAGGCTAGTTGGTTAGTGCGTGCATGCATCAGCTGGATATGGACTTGCATGTAGGGTTGGTTAGTGGGTGCTACGTGCGTGCGTGGCCAAGTGTGGCTGCCGGCCCTGTGTGTGCTGGACTATATAAGCCAATGCATTGCGTCTTGTTCGTTGAGCCAATTGGATACAGTGAAGGAAAACGGCCCCGGTGTTCTTCGCCGGGGGGCGTCCATCGCTGCGGGTGTTCCGTCTCCTCGTGTTCTTCTGATTGTTCATCGGTCCTTGGTTCCAACACGCTCTAGGTTTTCAGATACTAGCACACTCTGTAATTTATAGAGCTGCTGCAGAGGCTGGGAGGGTGACTTGTTCCATTATCTCCCAATCCTCTTGTTACTTCTTACCTATCTTGGGTCCTTGAACTTTAATATAGATCTCATTGATGCATGACTGGGCATACATGTCATCTTTGTGAAAGATATGCAATCAAAGATTTTTCTTTTGATGTGTCATTTAGTTCAATGGGAGAACATGCGTTGATTGCCCGGTACTAAATGCCACCACATCCAACGGAAAAAAAATCCCGCCCCTCTCGCGTCGCCTTCGCGTGGCGACAAGGAGGGGGCCCTAGATCGCCACCACCGGGCTGCCCCTCCTCCTTCCTCGCCGTACTCAGAAGGCGCGGCCAGGCGAAGCCCGATCGGCGCCATTAGTGGCGGGGCCTCTTGGTGCCTTCACGCGTGGGGGTTGGCGCGGGCGAGCGCCCCCGGACAAGGTATGGTGCTGGCGCTGGGCAACGTGCATGCGCGGTTGGCGCACATATGTATGATGGCGGCACGGTGGTAGTGTGTGCCCGGGGTGGCAGCTGCTGGTGCAACAGATCCATTCTCCGGGCAGTGCGGGCTGCAGGTGGCCACCTTTGCCATGGCGGGCACGGCCGGTGAAGGTGGTGGCATGGTTGTGGTGATGCTCTTCTAGTGGTGGCGGTGTCGGAAGGGCGTTGCATGCATTTCTCCGTGGGCGTGTGGGCTACTTTCGGCGACCGTATGGTAGCCCGCGATGGATGTGGACGGAGGCTGACGGCGGCCCTCCAGTTTACCATATTACAAAAAATTTGGATATTAGACAATATGTTATGAAGTTATAGTCCATCACACTTCTGTTATTCTATATATTACTAGCCAAGATTGAACTGTTGTGTGTAGTATTTTCTAAAAAATAATGTAAGTATATATCCCATAGTCATTGTTTATGTTCTTTTTATCTAGTATTGTAATTGTTTCGTAGCAACATACGTAAAAATAGCTAGTGACTTGATATATCCGTATCTACACAAATTTAAGACAAGAATTTTGGAACGGTGGGAGTAGACAAAAAAGTTAACATTAGATATAATTCTGCATATATAGTATACTTTTAAGAAGAGATTTCTAAGAAGCGTGACTAAATGGAATAATTGTGCCTCATACTTATATCATTTCTTTCTTGACATTGAATATTCCTACACTAGATATAATTCTACATATATAGTACTCCCTCCGTCCCATAATTCTTGTCTTAGTTTCTCTAAATACGGACATATCAAGTCAGGTTTTAGTATTAGGTACATCCGTATCTAGACAAATCTAAGACAAGAATTTTGGGACGGAGGGAGTATATAATATGTCGGCATGTTGTTCTTCAGTTCTGATACGTTCCACAATGATCTTTCATTCTTCGAGGCATCTCCTGGAAAAATGGTACCATACGCCTATGATTAGTGAACCAACCATCTTTCTTTTCGTCTTACTTCTTACCCTTCTTCTTGAAGGTAGTATTCTACTGGACCATGTTCATTCCGTTGAACTTGCGGAGATTCTTCTGCATCATATTTGCGGTAGAAGATCCCTCGGTCCCTTTCATGTATGAGTCATTTGCTCTCGAATTCCGCTTATCACTCTGATGACCAATGACATCCTTAACCGAGAATTCACATATCAAATGCTTGAGAGAAGTAGAAAAGTACCTCAAAGAAGGGGAGTTTAGCAATTATGCATCCCGCAACAGATAACTCACACTTTAGGAGCTCGTGCTCCTTAGTGATGCACTGTACCTCATGTAATCATGGAACTGCTCCATAGCATACAACTCCCTTCCAACATTGGTTACACCAAACTTAATTAACTTCGAGCACATCCCACAAGTTCTTGGCAACCCGTATATGCAGACATACGTCGACTAACTTATCTCTGATCGCACTCAGAATGGCTCCCACAAAAAGATGGTGGTTTCCTCCCTAAACGCCTTTTCTTCAGGAGCAATCGTTCTAGTGGGATTGCCACTAGCGACCCAGAACACTATCATCATTGTGAACCACAAGATAGTCTTGCTATGCCAATGCTTAAAATGTGTGCCGCCCCTGTTTCGATGTTGTAGCAAAGCCTTGAATCAAAACATACATGTTTAAATAAAGTTTTTGGATTTGTGGACATATTAGAATTTTTTGATTAATTTAATCCACGAATAAATCATGATGCTAGCAGTAACAATATGAAGCTCATACCAATATCTAAACATGTGAGCATGTACCGAACAGTGAACCGAAACATCTATGAACACAGTAAATACGCATAGCACATGAATGAGTAAATAGGGGATGAGCAGATCATGCCCTCTCATAGGCCAGGCTAAAGCCACGGAGGTGGCAGCGGCTTCCTCCGCAACATTCTTCTTGGCGGCGGTGTCGTGGAAGTAGTCGAAGCATAGGACAAGGACAAAGTCACAAAGATGAGCAGGGAGCAATCGTGCCGAGACGCTCCATAAAAACTTTATATTATCGCCCTTCTCCCAGTGTAGGATCGCAAAGGGCAGGATTCCGAAGGCCTGCTCTCCCAAACGGTCATGCACGTGGTCGACAGGTAGGGATCGCTGGAAGTGGCAACAATAAGTGGAATAGTATATGACAGCTAGGGTTATGCACAAGGAGGAACTAAGCATGTCGGCTGAAGTTGCCACTACCACCGATATATAGGCCATCAAGTGGGAGTCATGTGCCTAGGCTTAGGCTCACAACCAAGTCGGCAAACAACTCACAGTCCAACATCTTGGGCAATGGCACTTCCATTAGGAACTCGTAACTAATATCTAATTAATTAACTGTTTCTGACTAACAAAAATAAAGCGCATGCATGACATAGGTCTAAGCTCGGCTGGTTCATGGAACACGACGTGTGTGCGAGGCATGACGAGTCGGACGATGTACGAGGATCGTGCGTGACCACTCTTCTTCTCAACATCCGTTAGCATGAAGAAAAGAATACCTTATAAAGAGGCCTCAACTCTTCTTCAGTAGCAGTATGGTACAAAACTTCCCATCAATGCTATGCACCCCATATGAGCCTTAGATATTAACCATGAATTATTATTTGTAGGGAAACGTTTGGGTTCGGCGTGCCGGCCGAACCCAGCGCCGGTCAATGCGAGGCGTTGGATCTGACACATCCGTCGTTTTATATTTCGCCCTGTTTGCCTTATCCTTTCCCCGCACACATTCTATTCTACCTCGCTCCGACCAAGACTGCCCTGCTACAAGCCCATGCGTAGATGCTACAATTGGCATAGCAATTTGCTACAAGCGGCATCTCGTTCTCCTACAAGGCATAGCCGGCGTCGTTTTTTTGCTACAACCATGCTAGCTTTTGCTACAACCGGCACTTCATTTTGCTACAATGCACCACCGCCGTCGGTGGTTCGAGGATGGCAGCGCTGCTCCGACCAGGACTTCCCTGCTACAAGCACTGTACGTGATGCTACGATCTGCATTTTGTTTTGCTACAACCACACTGGATTTTTGCTACAACGGCGTCACCGGCGTCGATTTTTTGCTACAACCACGCTCGCTTTTTGGTCCAACCCGCAATTTGTTTTTCTACCACGCACCATAGGCATCGTTTTTTTGGTACAACCGCGTTACTTTTTTGCTACAACGGCTTTGCCATTTGCTACTACGCACCACCGGCGGCAGAGAAAAAGCTATGACCGGCGAGTTTGTTTTTTGATGGGACCAGCGGTGATTTTTTGCTGGGACCGGACGAGTTTCTTGCTGGAACGGTGATGGCTGCGCTCATCTTTTTGCTGGGACGGCGGAGCTGCACCAGAGACGTACAGGAGGGCTGCGACGGAGAGTGTACAGTATGTTGCAACCAGCGACGGCAAGGGCCACCATGGCGTGGTTTGATACGTAGATCACGAATGGGTGACGAGACGGTGGGCGTGGTGAAGGCGACAGCCGCGAAGGCGCCGGTGATACGTCGTGGCCCATGGCGAGATGGCGTGTTGCCGCCGCCGAGGCAGCCTGCGGGGGGCAGTTTGTGTACAGAAGGTCAACATTGTTTCCATCTCTCTCTCTCTCTCGACCTAATCTGAGACGAAGCGGCGGGGAAGGAAAAAGATGACATGGGATTCTGATCTAACGGCCACAGATGGAGTCATCCAGCGGTCCTGGTAGGACCGGCGGAGCGCTTCCGCCGGTCGACCGGCACAGATCAGTGCCCTTATTTGTATGGGCCCAAAGCTCATCGATAATTCAACGTATCGGAGGCATAAATTTCACACAAACGTCTGGAAATACCTTACTTTTGGTATTTCTTTCATCCACTCCATTACGCGTGTGAAGATTGGCAACGGTCTCTCTACTGTGTTTTGGCTTGATCTTGGATTGGCAATGACACTCTAGGTGTTCACTTTGCGAACCTTTTTTCCCACGTTACAAGACAAATGTCTGTGTCGCGTCCGTGCTATCTACAGCGGACCTACATCTTTCATTGCAGCCGACGCCGTCAAACATTGCTACCATTGAGCTGTAATGCTTGCATACCCTGTCAGCCACTGTTAACTTGTTGTCGCGGGTACCGGATAACAGAATTTGCAGGATCAGTGACAAACCCCCTTACTGTTGCTTCTACATACGAAGCCGCTTTGGCATCTTGTCCAGATGACCTCCTAGCAGTGAAGAACTACACAACTCACCGGTGCAGATTGTTTTGAGATTTTTTACGGTACATTATACTACTCAACATAACAGGTAGTATTAAGTTAATCCAACGGTCAGTATGAGGCGGTCAGATTTTGGCTTAAGGACATACTGGTAATTTTGTTTCCTCTAATTAATTATTGGACAAATCGCAGACGATAGACGCCGCTCCAGCCCTCCGTCCCCAATGACGGCCAGGTCCCGCCCCATGTTCTTGGCCATCCCAAAGCTGCCTGCAGGCTGGCGCTCTCAGAAGCTCTGCCATCCCGACACCGCCTGCACTCCTCCCAGCGCACCGTCAACTCAAGTACTCAACGCTGCCAAAAATTGCAGCCCACCCTGCCTGCATGCCGCCAACGGCGGCACGAACTAGCAATTGTAGCAGGTAGCAACGTAATTAGCTAGCTGCTAGAGAGTTCAACGGAGTGGAGTACTTGCCATGATATGGCCTCGTATTCTAGTGTCTGCAAGTTCATTCATGGGACCGACTGGACAAGGTCGGGGCCATGCGGCCGGAGCGACGGCGTCGTCTCCATGTCAGCGACTCTGCTCCAGATTCCAGAGGCTCGACGGGAACACCATAGACCCGGTAATCTAGCCACGGACCATGGCAGGCAAGGCCAGGACAGGGGCATGAGGCCGGGGCGACGCCCTCACCTTCGTCGTCTCCATCGGCGACCCGCTCCAAATTCTGTAGGCTCGAGGGTAACATGAAAGGCATCGCATGTCGCCGCCGCCGATAGCTAGCTAGGCCAGTATGGGGGCGCTGTGTTTTGACTTTCGGTTTGTGAAATTTTTCGCCCCAGACCGAGATGGCAGAATTTCGGCCATTTTCAAAAATTCCGGACGAAATTTAACCCAAATTTGACTTACATTTGACCAAACTTTGACAAAAATACATTTTTTTCGCCGGAAGGTATTTTTCGCCCCTGGCCGAGATGGCCGAAATTCGGCTGAAATCCATTTTTCTCGGCCGAAATTCAAAGCACAGCGGGAGCGCTGGCACGTGCGGGCTGGACGGGTGAAGAGCGATGATGGTGCCCGCCGGCAATGGCGACGGCAAATGAACAACCGCGGGATGAAGAATTACTACGTGATATTTCAGGTCCGCCCTCCAGTGGTTTTTGAGGGGAAGGTGCCTGCGAGATGGATAAATATGAACTACCCAAAACGCCCTTGTTTAGTTAATATACTACCGAAAATCTAGAGTAGTATTGTATCATCTGGACCGTCGATCGAACTGCAGAAATAAACGGTCTATATTGAGCTGATGTACCGTAAAAGGTCTCTTTGTTTTTCTGGCTGGCTTACCGCCATAGTAGTACCCGAAAGAAATTCATTGATTATGAAACCAATACTACTACAATCTTCATCAACCATATTAGCTAAATCTTTCATGAAGTTCCCCATCCAACAAAAAGTGTGCCACATATGCAAGTTGATGACTAGTTTTATCGTGGTCATGATTAAAGCTGAAGAAATCTCTTCCGGTCGGTGGCCATATTTGAACGGCTTTTCGAGCATCATGAATAAGAGATTCTACCGCTCCTGTATCGGTCTCCAGTACTAAAGCAAGTTCGTCCATTGAAGGGCCAGTCGAAGTCCATCCTCGCAAGCAAAAACCCGCCTCCAAGGGATCTAAGAAATTGAGCATGACATGTGTTGCAACGAAAATCACCTGTCCATGACAGTCGCGAAATATCATTCCAGAACCAGCCGACCCATCCCTCTCCATATAGGACACATCTACATTTAACTTTGCATAATTGTCACTTGGTGGGCTACAACCAAGCGGTTGTTACTTGTCTGCTCCTTGATCGGTTTGGCGTTATGATTGTAGTGCACCACGCTTCTTCCCTTGTATGGGTCTGCACTCGTTTTTTTAGGGAAGGTCATCATGGCTATTTTTATTGATTAATCAATAGAGATACATCGTCTACGAGCTTGCTCACCAGACAATCTGGAGGCTCATCGGTCCAACTAGAAAAAACTTTATTACAATAGCTAAAACTAGCTAGCACATGCGCCGTTTGATTTGCTTATCCAAAACAATGCTTAAAGTTGTCCTTCCCAATCAAGGTAGAGATGTCCACACATTCCGCGAATTTCGCTGCCGCCACGTCCAACCAAGTATTCGACCGGAGCAGTAGTTGCACTCGGTTCTTTCTTGATGATCAACATAACTCTCTAGGAAGGAGCAATATCCCTCAATGGACGGCACTGGATAAGTGGGATGCACGGGCCACAATGCTAGTTGAGAGAAAACAGTAAAGAACATTTTGGATTTACGTTCATCGTTTCCTATCTCACAACTGTGTGAGACTGCAGGTTCAGCTTCCGCTCCTTTGCGTGCGCGTGCCTCTGATGCTGATATCTCAATTCTGAGTGAGGCACAAGGGCAACACAGTGCGCGTTTGAATGTGCGGAACAGATGATCTGACATGATTTGCACGTTGTAAGTTCCATATTGCCTTTCAAGCCTAGCTAACAAGCCCTAGCAATGTGGAGATGAAAATTGAGGCTATGGCATTGTGCCAGCATCACCGAAATCTGGAAACCAAATGCTCTTGCTAGCTGCTCTAGGTGTTTTCATACTAGCACATAGGCACTGTGAATTTATAGGGCTGCATCCTGCTATGCAACCGTGGATGCAGAGACTATGCTCCTTGATTGTCGGAAAACCATAGCTTACTTCCTACCACCTATCTTGTGTCCTTAAACTTTATGGCAAACTCTTTGCGTTGCATAATGTCAATATCATTTCTCTGAAAGTTTATATGGTCAAAGATTTTTGCAACCGGAAATATCACTTCGAACCAGCCGGAGGCAATGCACGTTGGTTGACTAGTACTGTTGTTGCAATACGTGTTGCTTTTGACGGCAGCACTTGCAAAACACGTGTACATAAGAAAGGCTGGTCATGTGGGCGAGTTTACAGCATGTGCTATACCATTGCCAGGTAAATCTTTGTCCCATAAATCCATAATATTGTTTGACAATGCACCAAATTTGTATTGCCAAGTTATCGTAATCCACGATCTTTTGTTCACATTGCTTGTGAAAAGGCCACATTGTAAAATAAGTTTCGAGATGTTAGTCTCTATGCAAACTGATTTTTGTCGAAGTATCATAATGTAAACTTCTGGCGTGAATCTCCATCTGTGCAACATGCGGAACCGGAATGCGGCGACAGTATTTCTTTCTGAATTCTTTTACAATACATCAAAACAATACTAGCTGTCCATTCGCAGCCATTTGATGGACTGGATCCACCAGTACTACTGGACGTGATCGGTAGTATTTTTGTTCTAAGGGCATGTACATGAGTATAGACACTTATAGTCTATAATAATCCTCCACGTCTCGAAACAGGCTTTCGCCCCGCTTTATATATAAAGCAACAACACTAAAGTTACATGACGGAACGATACAATGTAGTGAGGTAGCCCTCCGATACAACAGATCCTTAAATACCGAGCCAACACACTCGCACAAGACTATGTACGTGGCCGGACAACTAGTGGCAAAAGACAGAGTACAAAGCTATGACATGACCTAGGACACCTAGCCTCCACGGCAACGCCCTCCGGAGGGGAAAGCAAGCACCGTCCTGCAGAGCCCAAAAGGACAAGGTTTTCACCCAAGAGACTCGCCACGGAAAGGAAAACCATGAAGACGTCTTCAAGAAGGTAGCGACACCCGCAAATGTCGTCATCGTCAGCGCCAAAGCACAGAGCTTTTGCTCGGCAGCTCACCCGTGTCGCCAAGAGACACCCAGGCCAGTTGCGGCGAGAACCGGCCTCCAGATCCGGATCCGGACAACACCACTGCCAAGGATAGAAGTGAGCCCGAGCCACCCACCGCTACACCCCTCGTCGTCCAGACAACCAAGAAGCGCAGCCACCACTGCCGTCATGGGACCTGCCGAAAAGCCACCATACGAACCGCCTCCGGGGCCGCCGCCCCAGCATCCATGTCCCGAGACACCATGAACCGTCAACATCACAACACGCAACCACGGTGGGAAGAACAGAAGGGATCTTCTTTCACTCCTAGCCCGGCATCAGCCGCCTGGCCTAGGTGAGCGCCTCCACCGTAGGGGGCGTCCACGCCCGCGTCCCCAGTCGATCCCTATGGATCGAGCTCGACCCGGCCTAGTAGCTGCCGACGACCAACGCCGAGCTCGACCCGAGACTGGTCCCGGACCTTGGCCGATTCAAACTCACACGATGCAACACTCGTGACCACCGGCATCGATCCGACCTACAACATAGCAGTACCGCGGGCACCAACTCGACACCGCAACGAACCAACAGGGCATGAGAACACTAACGCAAAGGAAAGCCAACGCGGACTAGGTCGGCCCCCTGCACCTGCCCTCTGCCGGACACCGTCCACCCCCTCAAGACCGATCCAAGCCACCTGTCGGCTGCCGGCAACCCGAACCACCTGGAGACTGTCAAACCGGCGCAAACTAGCGAGGGCCGCTGCCCAGCAGGAGGCAGCCGGCCACCAGCCGCCCCCCACGCCACGCCATGCGCCGCAATCCCGCAGCACAGGCACAAAAACGGCCGGGTCTGGCCTGGAGGGACCTGCACGCATCCGCCCTATGGAGAGCACCCCGCAACCGCCGTGCTACAGCCATGACCCGGTACGCCGACGCGCCACCCGCAGACCACCACCCCGCCGCCTAGCTCGCCCTCCTCCATGTTGCTGTGCCCCACGGCAGCCCGGCGCCGCCGCCCAAAGTCGCCGTCCCGCGCCAGCGCCCACAGGAGGAGGGGAGAAGAGGCCCCGCCGTCGCCGCGCCAACCAGGCTTTGCCCGTCAGCGCCTGCAGGCGGCGGCGGGGAGGGAGGGCCGGGAGGGAGGGGAGTTGGGCTGGCAGCTAGGGTTCCCACCCCGCGGCTCGCGGGAGCGGCGCGCGGGAGGGTGGGTAGGGAAAGTCATTGTCTGAGTGTCATAATCCTCCACGTCACCTAGAGATAGCAGTAAAAACATCATCTACAGCGGTCTGTCTTTTTGCTCTATGTAGCACGTTCGATCGTGGACAGGCCACTGCATTCGAGCGTCCGTCCTTGTGCGCTTCTTGGCAAGATCCAGCTCTCCGAGGATAGAAACGGACTGTGTGCAGAGGCTATGTCCGTCGACTCCGACGTGCTGGCGGCGTTCATGCTCTGCGGCTCTGCCTGACCAACATCAGAACGAGGAGTACGAAGGCAAGAGCAGCGTATTCTTGCCACTGGGCTAGCTGCCGGCCGGCGACCAGGGCACCACCACTGTGGATGAGGTCCTGGCACTGCTCGGCGCCGTAGAACGCGCGCTCGTCGTTGCCGACGTGTCAGGGCAGCTGGTCGTCACCCTTGCCCGGCAACGACGAGCGTGAGGTTCCACACTCGATTGTCGGCAATGCCATCCCCAGCCGTGAAGGTCTCGCGGGAGAAGGCAACAAGGCAGATATTTTCACTGGATTGGGTTCGTGGAGCATGTTGACACGATGGTTCAGCGGGAAACCGCAAATTAACGATGCCTGAGCGTATAACGGGAAAAACCTATCGTAAGTGACAAATTTTTGGGGATATCGACGATGTGTTAATTTGCAGACTCCCTCCTTCTCTTACCTTGTTCTCTCTCCTTCACGTAATAAAAAAATCCGAGGTGGCAGGCGTTATAGATTGCTAAGTAGACACCGTTGTACATGCCCTAAGGGGTAAAATTGGAACACGCACAAAACAGATACAGTGAAGATCGGACGGACATGACGAACGTCGCTAGATCATATTTGCCAACTATGCTAGCTATGTCATCCCCTAATTTTGAGCTCCACAGTATGTTAACCAGTTATAGGCTTTATCGGGAAAAAAGCCAGCTATAGGCTTGGGACACAACAGGGATCTAAGGCGCACAGTGCTTTTGACACATGCAACTGAACATCTTTTTGTGGCTTTTCTTTTTTTGCGTGTAATCTTTTTGGCTTAATAATGAAGAACAAAAGTGTAAATTGTAGTATTTGCACATTAGTCACACTTCAGAAATTGTTGATTGTTCTAGGTCAAAAGGAGTCATCCTAGGACCAGAACTTACTGACAATATTGTACCTACACCTTTACAGAAGGGCCCCAAAAATTACTGTAGTCTCAACAAATTGTTCACCTAATCACTTGCAAGGTGTATAATGAAATACTCTCGCCGCATTCTGAATGTGCATGTTGCACAGGTGGAGATTCATGCCTGATGTTTACATTATGATACTTGGACAGAAATCAGTTTGCATAGAGACTAAAATCTCGCAAGCTTATTTTACAGTGTGGCCTTTTCAGAAGCTGAACACAAATACTGTGGATTACCAGAACTTGGCAATACAAATTTGGTGCGACGTCAAACAATATTATGAGCCAACTATTTTCCAGGCAATGGTATAGCACATGCTGTAAACTCGCCCACATGACCGCATTTTCTTATGTCCACGTGTTTTGCAAGTGTTGGCGTCAAAAGCAACACGTATTACAACAACAGTACCAGCCAATCAATGTGCATTGCCTCCGGCTGCTTCGAAGTGATATTTCCAGTTACCAAAATCTTTTACCATATAAATTTTCGAAGAAATGATATTGACATTATGCAACACAGAGAGGTGTCAGAAAGTTCAAGGACACGAGATAGGTGGTAGGAAGTAAGCTATGGTTTTCCCACAATCAAGGAGGATAGTCTCCGCATGCACGGTTGCATAGCAGGATGCAGCCCTATAGATTCAGAGTGCCCATGTCCTAGTATGAAAACACCTAGAGCAGCTAGCAAGGGCCTTTGGTTTGCAGATTTCGGTGATGCTGGCATAACGCCAGAGCCTAAATTTTCATATCTATATATATGCTTGGGCTGGCTAGCTAGGCTTGGAAGGCAATAGGGAACTAACATGCGCAGATCATGTCTGAGGGAGAAAGAACCCGTCAGAATGCCGGACCATCTCAATCCCAAGGAAGTAGTGCAAGGACCCCAAGTCCTTGAGGGCAAACTCATCACGAAGACGGGCGGTGAGCTGACGGAGGAGCTCAGTGCACCTTGGCATCGACATATAGGATCATACATACCAAGCAAAAAATACCAGTTTTTTGAATTTTTTGAAATTAAACACTCGATTTGTAGTAAAGTAGGTAAGATCTAATTAATGCCATGAGAGTTGGTTCTGGCGTGTTGGTAGCAACCAAGTTCCTGTTTTAAGAGGTCTCTGGTTCAAATGTTCGTTCATTAACTTATTTGAATTCAAAATTCAACTATAAAATTCGTTCAAAATATTCTCGGTATTTATCGGTATTTCTCGATAACCATGGTAACCGCGTTTACCAGTCCCCCTCGGTAAAAATGCCTCATTCAGTAACCAAAACCTTGCATCATAGTACTTCTAGGACCGAGTAGTATTGAATCATCTCGGCCATTGACTAGCAGGGTGGTTTTGTCAGTTTTTGTTTGATAATTTGTAGAATCCCTCGCCATGATCACCTTCGTCTGGCCTCGTCGTTGCCGTCGCCAGTAATCAGCGTTCATACAGTACAATCTGTCTGCCACGAGCTCCCTCTGCGCTCGCTCATCGGCCGCGGTCATGTGCTGCTGTCACCGTTGTTCGTCTGTCCTATCGGCTCACCCATCCGCGAGATTCAATCGATGTTGTGTGCGCGCGTTGTTTGTGTGCAGCCGCCGGTTGCCGTACGTAATTACATATACATACGCGTGATGGCGGGAAAGAGACCAGCTTCTCACGTACGTACTGCATCTGGCGTTCTGGACATAATCGATCTATCTGGGCAGCTAGCTTGTCTAGCTTTGTACCTGGGGATTTCCTCGGCACACCGGCCAGCGAGGATCGATGGACTACCTACAATCAGTCGCTACGTTGCATCTTCGCTGAAAAGTGATCAGCCGATTGAACGTGCACCAACAGTCCCGTCCGATCTTCGGTGTATCTGTTTTGTGTGTGTTCCAATTTTACCCCTTGGAACAAAAGTACTACCGATCACGTCCAATAGTACTGGCGGATCTAGTCCATCAAATGGCTGCGAATGGACAGCTGCTATTGTTTTGATGTGCTGTAAAAGAACTCTTCTGTAAAGGTACAGGTACAACCATGTCAGTAAGTTCTGGTCCTAGAATGACTCCTTTTGACCTAGAACTATCAACCATTTCTGAAGTGTGACTTACGTGCACATACTCACACATTCTATGATTCAGTACAATTTACCCTTTGTTCTTCATTAGTAAGCCACAAAAAGATGTTCAGTTGCATGTATCAACAGGACTGTGCGCCTTAGATCCCTATTGCATCCCAAGCCTATAGCTTGCTTTTTTCCGATAAAGCCTATAGCTGGTTAACTCTAACATACTGTGGAGCTTAAAATTAGGGGATGACATAGCTAGCATAGGAGGCAAATATGATCTAGCAACGTTCGTCGTGTTCAGCTAAATTCCAATCCATGCATCACTGGAAACAAAGAGCTGGTGATAGTTTCTCTAGGTTTCATCTACTAGCGCCTACCTCTGCAATTTATAGAGCTGCATCTTGCATGTGTTGGTGCGTACAGAGGTGGGCGGAGTGATTGTTGCCACTATCTTAATGGTTGCTTGCTACTTATACATTTTACATACTTGCAACTTTAAGCTGGTTCTCATTGATGAATGATAATGTTTCATTTCACTGAAATGTTGTAATCGAAGATTTTGGTACTTGGAAATATCAATTCGAATCAACAACTGAGGTGGTGGGCAGGGCTTCATTGCTCGGTACTGTTGCTGCAGAGTTCAACATATATCCTAGTTAATCCTGCTAAGGGTTGAGGCTTCCATACAACTGGTAGTATCTTGAACAAAGTGGATAAACTTATATTTATTTCTTTCAGCAATGTAAGGGTGCAACAAGTAGTTTACATATGAAAATTTGGACTATATTAGTGTGTCAATATAGCTTACCCAAATAAAAGCTCGGGCCCGCATTCTTCTAGCTATATTCATAGATGGAGCTTCAAAGGTTTTTTTTATCTTTGCTAGAAACTGAAACAGATGTCTGCTAAAGATGACATAACTACATAAACACAGGCACCATAACATCATTTTATCCTAGGAGCAACAATATTGCTTTTCTAGTAAAAACAGTAATATATGAAATCTATTTTAAATTGGAACATTGCTTTTGTAGTTTCTCTAGCTCCAGGTTTCATACAAAAAGTTGCATCTCTAATGATTTCAGCAAATCTAATTTTTTTCGCACTCACTGAATTTTAAATCTTATATATTCACTTCTTACACTACTTCAGTCTTACTACATTCATTATACCACAAAAGTGTATTTATCACTGTGCCTTTGTTTAAGTGTGCTTTTATAGTACGCTTGTACAGCATATAGGAGATGGAGTACCAACCAAATCACAAAACTCATTTGGTAGGTTAGTTTAGATTGTTCCCTTTAGCTATCTAAAAGGGTAATTCGGTATATGCAGCACCCTAATCCTTTCGTCAAACTAGGGCTCCGCATGCTCCTTCCGATTCAATCATATCGTGGTTCGTGATCAGGGCACTAGCCCCACTACCCAGTCGTCGTTGATGCATATGTCTATCCACCCTCACATGGTCGTATGTCTAGATGATATTCCAATCCAGTCAAAAAACTGGCCCGCTTGTTTGGAACACTGGAATGGAGGTATATGAAGGTAACTGGCCGTCCGTGGATGTGGTGGGCACACAGAAACAATGATATCAAGTGCCCTGTAGTGCGCGATTCCGCTCCATTGTCTCTAACCCCATCGCTTATGCTGATGATCATGAGATCCAACGATCGAGCCTGTCGCCCAGCAGGTAGCCACCGGTGATCACCTCCAAGAAATAGACTTAACCCCATAACTAGTTACTCTCGAAACTTTTGTAACAATACTCCATGTTAATTAGATTGGAGTATCAGTTAGCCTAAGATATTGGATATAAACTAATTGACGGTCTATAATCTCTTAAGGGTATGGCAAAAACTCTTTTGTTTAACGGTGACATTGACAAGCTTTCCATTTGCCAGTAAAAATTTAGCACCTGCTTACTTTCCACGCAAGCCTTTCAACATGAATTGTTTGCCGTGCAAGTACATCAGCCACCCCAAAAGTATTTGCCCATTGACAACTGGCTTGGTCCCAAACACTACTAGGGAAAAGCCTAGCAGCAGCGCGGGTTTTGGGCCTATCAGTAGCGCGGGTAGGAGCGCTACTGATAAGGCGCTACAGCTAATGCTTAGCAATAGCGCGTCTTGACCCACGCTACTGCTAAATTGACTTAGTAGCAGTGCTTCTTCAGAACATCGCTACTGGTAATTAGTAGTAGCGCTTCTACTACTATTATTTAGTATTTTATTTCTTTTCTTTTTCATGTTGTATTCATACACCTTTACACAAGTTTTCATACAACAGGAATTTAGAGATTGTTCTTACATCATAATGAGTTATTACATCATGGGGTGAAAGAACCGTGGACTAGTTTCAAGTGGATGTCCATCCACTTGAAACTAATCCGCGGTTCTTTCACCCAATGATATAATAATATCATCATCATCATCATCATATCATTAACAACTTAGCATCATAATACATCATTGTCATATAACACCTCCTCAATATCATCATTTTCATCATTGACATCACATAACACCTCCTCAAGATCATCATTATCAACTCTAACACATTACCACATAATAATCATATTGTACCTCATAGGACCTATTACATTCGATTAAGACCTACTACATTTTCTAAGGTAAAATAGCAAAAAACAAGATAGCCCCTGATTCTCCATTATGGAGAATGGAGATTAGCCTGTCTCCAATTCTTGCCTTTCGCTGAATGTTACTTCCAAGAACCTCCCTGTGAATGTCCATACATTTCTTCCATTCTCTTATGATCATGTGTTCACGGGTTTTAGAAATCCGATATGCACAGGTGAGCTCCGTAGATTTACCTGGCAGTATGTTCAGAACTGAGAGGCAACCATGCAGAGACATCAGATGAGGCACACAATCCATCGGGAGTTTCTGTTGAAAAACATAATAATAACTTCGTAGTTAGCAATAATGTACTAGTTTTAGAAGTATGCAAAAGATGCACGGATGTCGTAATAGTAAAAAGTCTTACCAGGGTATCTCCAGAGAAGTTATCGTTGTTCAACACATGCACTAGTGGCACGTATTCACCATAATTTGGAGGAGTTCGATAATAGTCACTGTAATTCTCAAGAAGAGTACAAAATGCGATCAGATGATTTTTCTCCTTATACGTTAATTGGGTGCCTTCGGTGTAGTGGGTTTTATCTACCATCTTCCGCACAGTCTTTGAAGAATCAAAATAAGCTGTCAATGGAAATAAGCTATCAACTATTTTGAAATAAACAATATAAATTAGTTAATAACTATGTTTGAGAAACTCACATAGCGGTACAATCGGAAGCGTATCAACAAGGACCCAAATGTCCATATTGTCTTCCTCGCTGTCAGGATCACCAAGATCCATGGTGACAATCATACCCTCATAAAAACCATACATTTTGCAAAGTGCTTCCCAATTTTGGCAACCAAAATGGGTTACGCTTTGAGCATTGCACAGATTTACTTCAAAATCCATATCATGATGGGTCCTTAGGTGTATTTTCTTTGTTTCGAAATTTTCATGGTCTTCAAAACCCATCCTCTCCAAGACATAGCGTCTTGCATGGCATGGGATAAGCTAGTCGAATTGTAAAATATGAAAATTAAACGTTGAAATAGTTGAAGTCATGCTTAATGGAGAAAAAAACACTTGTCGTTGTTGCGTACCGTTTCACAATCGAAGGTCTCCTCGAGCTTAATGCTGAAGCGCCGATCTTCGTCCAGCCGAACGAACCTGTCGCACATACCTCGATCATCGTGGCACCAGCTACACTCCCCCGGGAGACCGTTGTCGTCCGAGTACGACATTTCCTACAATCATAATTCAAAGATTAAACTTGTACATATTTTAGCACAAGTCATGCCAAAATTCACGACGAAATCCGGCATGATCTTTGCTAAAAAAGGACATATCGAGTGCCTGAAATTTGCTGGAACGCAAATTAATCAACACTCCGGCAAAACATAGGCCACTCGGAGATGTAAACTGAACATGAACGGCCACTTGGGCAACCACATATCCTATTTGAGCAACAACACAAGATATACAAGGATATTTGGCTGGTCTCACCTCGATGTCGGAGGGGGTCGGTGACTGGGACGACGGCGGGAATGTCGGAGGGGGTCGGTGACGGGGACGATGGTGGTCACCTGAAACCATATAAGTTATCACTAACAACAAACATGACATGTTCAACTAGTTTTATTAATTCAACTAGTTCTTACTAAATATAAACTTACTATAAATAGAAAAAGAACTAGTTCTTTCTAAAAATAAAGTAGTTCAACTAGTTATATTAATTATCTTACTAAAAATAGATTAGTTCTGTTAATTCAACTAGTTCAACTAGTTTATTAATTTACTTACTAAACTAGTTCAACTACAACTAAAGTAGTTCAACTACCACTACTACTACTAAAAATCTAGTACTAACTAAGCAACATCTAGTACTAGCTAACCCTAAATTAACATCTACTACTACTAAATCTAGTACTAACTAGTGGCAGGGGGTGGGGGGCGACGGAGAGGTAGCTAGGGGCAGCGAGGTCGAGGGCGGTGGGAGGAGGGCTGCCGACGGAGGAGGGAGGAGGGGCGGCCGCAGGCGAAGGGAGGAGGGCGGCGGCGGAGGAGGGAGGGGCGGCCGTAGGCGGAGGGAGGATGTGCGAGGAGGATGGAGGAGGGACGGAAGGAGGGGAGTACCTCGGCGGCGGAAGGACGAAGGCGGCGGCGGCAGCGACGCACGAGACGATGGTTTACGCGGGCGATAGTGAGAGTGTGAGTGAGAGGACCGGTCGTGCGCGTGGGGATAAGGTAGGGATAGTTGTAGCGCATTTGCCAAAACGCGCTACAGCTAACCTGAATAGCAGTAGCGCAAAACGCGCTACAGCTAACCTGAATAGCAGTAGCGCTCTATAGTAAAGTGTGCTACTGCTATAGCTAGCGGGGGGGGGGGGGGGGCGAGGTCATGGCAACTATAGCAGTAGCGATGTATGCGATGCACGCGCTACTGCTATTTCCAAGTCAGCAGCGCGTTTCGGCGACACACGTTGCTGCTAAGTAGCAGTAGCGTGGTATTTTAAAGAGCGCTGCTGGTAAGATTCTGTGTATAGGCTTTTCCCTAGTAGTGAAAGATAGGCCAGGAAATGATGGATATTCTGTTGCTCCTTATAAATGTATAGCTTGCGTGCACCTACACACTCTCAAGGCCCACTTCATCTCAACACAAGGACATTTTGCTGCTCCTTCTACTTTGAAAGTGCGTTATATCGACTAGAGGGGGGGTGAATAGGCGATTTTTATGAATTCTTCACTGAGGAATTTGCCGGTGAGGAAATTCTTTAGCGAAGAACTACTTGCAGCGGAATAAGTACTCAAAAGTAAGCATAACAGAATACAAGCATAGTCATCATGATGAAATGAAGACTAGCACAGAGTACAGAAAGCGTAATCACAGGATAACACAAGATGAAGACAAACAAACTGAAGAAATTGAACTGAGGAAATTGAGAAAGTCTTCAGTCAAAGTCTTCAAGCACAGATATGAACAAACACTCAACACAGTAATGAGTAAATGAAAGTGGTGAGGAAATAGAACCAGTTTGGTTGGTGAAGACAATGATTTGGTAGACCAGTTCCAACTGCTGTCTCAGTTGTACGTCTGGTTGGAGCGGCTGAGTATTTAAACTCGAGGACACATAGTCCCGGACACCCAGTCGCTGAGCACGCAGCTCAGGACACCCAGTCCTCACCGTATTCTCCTTGAACTAAGGTCACACAGACCTCGTCCAATCACTCGTGGTAAGTCTTCAGGCGACTTCCAAACCTTCACAGACTTGGTCACTCGGCGATCCACAATTCCTCTTGGATGCTCTAGACCATGACGCCTAACCGTCTGGAAGAAGCACAGTCTTCAAAGGTAACAAGCGTCGGATCCACGCAGGATCAATTTCTTCAGTGATGCTCAATCACTTTGGGTTTGTAGGGGTTTAGTTTTGGGTTTTCCTCACTTGATGATTTTCGCTCAAAGTCCTCGGAGGATGGGTTGCTCTCAAATGACAAGTGTCAAGTTCTCTCGGAGCAGCCAACCAGCTAGTGGTTGTAGGGGGCAGCTATTTATAGCCTAGGGAGCAGCCCGACATGATAAGACATAAATGCCCTTCAACGATATGACCGTTAGGTGGATAAGATATTTTGGGACAGCTGGCGCGCAGCACAACAACGGTCGGAAATTTAACTCTCAAATTCCTCAGGGCTATCATGTTCCTCACTGTGTAGGCAATTCGCACTAGCGAATTCCTAACTCCTCAGTCAGAACAAATTCATCAGCGACCAGAAGAACTTCGTCTCTGTCACTGAAGAAAGTGACTGAACTGTATGAGATTTCCAAAGGCTTCACTCGAAGGGATTGGTAGGTGTAGGATTTTGAGTTGAGCATCACATGGAAAATTTTCCTTATTATTTCCTCGACCCCCTGTGACAGTACGGTGTTTCCTATGACTCAAGAAAGAGAAAATGAAACTACGAAAACAAAAGTCTTCACGCTTCATGTTCCTCAAATGAATACCAAGTCTTCAAGGTCACACCAATTTCTTCACTTTCAAAGTCTTCAGGAAGTCTTCAGAATATCAAAGTCTTCAGTTGAAGAACTTCATTTTTAGGGGTCGACTTTCTCTGTAAATATCAAACTCCTCATAGACTTATAGACCTGTGTACACTCACAAACGCATTAGTCCCTTAACCTATAAGTCTTCAATACACCAAAATCACTAAGGGGCACTAGATGCACTTACAATCTCCCCCTTTTTGGTGATTGATGACAATATAGGTTAAGTTTTCAGCGGGGATAAATGTATGAAGTGTAAATACTGACATTGAGGAATTTGATAGCAAGATATAGAAGAACTCCCCCTGAAGATGTGCATAGTGAGGAATTTGCGTTTGAGGCAATGCACATTTGAAGAGTTGAATCATGGAGATCTCCCCCTATATCTTGTAATTCATACACGCATTTGATATATAATATGAATAATTTGAAATGCATGATGAAATATGGTGCCTGATGAGATTCATCATGCGTGCAATGTCATTAACGAGGAATAAGCATGCCGAAAGCATCAAAAGCATAATGCAACAAAAGTATCAGCGCACCATCGGGTTTAAGATTACAACTCGATCCAAATAAAAGTTTCAGAAGAACGAGAGTTGTAACTTAAAAAAATGCCCTTAATATAGACCCTCTTGAAGACTAACTCAGATTTCTCCCCCTTTGTCATCAAATGACCAAAAGGATTGAAACTGAGGACTAACGCCCCTGGAGAATTTCAAGTCGATGGAGGAGCGCCAGCGTTGTCGGGGTTGTTTGTTGTAGCAGGGCCTGCCGCAGTGTCGTCCAAATCTTCATACTCATCAGTGTCACGCGATGAAGAATAAGAGCTGGCCACCAGTGGAGGAACTTTGACCCTCTTGAATTTCTTCGGAGGAGGTGCAGACCAGTCAAATTCTTCCTTGAGATCCATAGTCTTCAGTTCTTCAGCGCTATAGACATGAGTGAGGACAGCCCAGGTGTGGTTGAAGGTTTCATGAAGGTAGTATTGGTTCTTCTTCACTGCATTGTGTGTTGAGGTCATATTGTGAAGAAGTGCACCAAGCTGACGCTTTACCCATTTGTGATTGCGATCAACCTTCTGATGAAGACTGAGGAGTAACTCACGATCAGTCATCACCCTGGGTGCTGTGGCTTGAGGATTTTGCTTGGCTGAGGTATTTGCGGCAGAGTTATGTGTGGCAGAGTCGTCATTGGTAGAGTAAGATGCAGCCAGGCAAAATTGACCATCCAATGGACGAATGCCTTCATCGATTACAGCAGCTGCCTTGCCTTTATCATCAGCTGATGAAACTGTCCGTTTGAGGACTTCAATGGGAGGCAAGTAGCTACCGTGGTTCAGAGTGTCAGCTTTGTAATTCAGTGAAGATCTTGCCCTGATGAATCTCATAATCCAAGGAGCATAGGTCTTCAGCTCGAATGGTGACATAGCAATATTAGCCAGAGTCCTCATGAAGAAATCATGGAAGTTGACGGGAACGCCATGAATGATGTTGAAAAGCATATTCTTCATGATGCCAACGACTTCATCATTTGAGTCGTGGCCTTTGATAGGACTCATTGTCTTCATCAGAATGCGATAGACAGTCTGAGGCACATACAGTAATTCCTTGACGAGGAATTTGGTTCGTAGGGCCTGCCCAGGCTTCAAAGGCTTCATGAGCACTTGCATATAGTGATTTGTCAGTTCAGGGTCACTGTAGGTGCAACGTGCACTGTCATGGGGAGGATCGAGAGGAAGGACACGAAGCAATTCAGTTGCCGGTGCCTTGTAGTGAGTGTTTTCAGTCATCCAATCCAACACCCATGAGTTGACATCTTCAGCGTCTCCAGTGATATGCAGTGTCGCGTAGAACTGAAGAATGAGTTCTTCATTCCAATCGCAAATGTCCGTGCAGAAATTTAGTAATCCTGCATCGTGAAGAACACTGAGGACTGGCTCGAAGCATGGCAGAGATTCCATGTCCACGTGAGGAATATGTTCATGATCAAAGATTTTGTCTTTGTCAAACAGCACAGAGGAATAGAAGTTGGCTTGACTAGCAGTCCAGAAACGCCTCTTCCTTATGCGAGCAGAGTCATAGGGGTTGTAGTCAGTGAACAATACATGCTCGGCAAAGAAGTCTTCAGCCTTGAACTTCTGTTTGCTTGAGAACGGATTCTTTGGCTTTGGCAGAGGGATGTCAGTGAGTTGCATCACCACCTCAGGAATTGCGAGCTCAGGTACTTCAGGCTGAGGAATTTTTGGTTCCTCTTCTTGTGCAACCTGAGTATCAGCAGCAGCAGGTTCTTCAGCACTAGTGGCTGGAATTTCTTCATGCACAGAGGGAGTGGGTTGAGTTTCTTCAGAGCCCATTTGAACTATTGTTGCCGGGGACTGAGGAATCTGTTGGATAGGTGTGAAGAGAGGAGTATTGGGATGCTGACTTTCCCAAAAGTCATCGTTCATCACAGGTGTGGTGCATCCTATATCCACATCTTCATCTTCAATTTCCTCAACACCAGCCTCTTCAGCTGTGAACTGAGGCATAGGTGAGGAAATGACAGGCGTTGAAGGGGTTTCATCCACTTTAATTTCTTCATCAATCTGCTCTGACGAAGCAGCATAATGATTTTCTTCATCAGATCCGCTTGGGATCACATAGTCTTCTCCAAACGAAACAAGGTCCTTTGATGGCATGGAGGAAATTGGAACAGCATCAATAGGATTTTCAAATGAGCTGGTCATTGGCTTCATTTTCTTCGCAGCCGAAGAATTTGACGCAGCTGATGCCTTCCTTTTCTTCACTGCAGCTCGCTCTGCAGCCTTGATCTTCTTCACATCAGATGCAGATGGAAGAATTGGAGTTGGTGTAGGCGCGGGAGGAGCTGAGGAATCTGGTTCATTTTCTTCAGGCGCAACTGATGCAGTTGCCCTGTTCTCTTCAGTTTCTTCAGGCGCACCACTAGTGGATGCCCTGGCAATTTCTTCAGCGGCTGGAATGGAGTCATCAGCCCTGGAACTAGCATTTTCTTCAGCAGGCTGAAAGTCATCAGCGGTGCTGGCATGTTCTTCAGCAGGCTGAGCAGAGTCTACAGCCTGAAGATTTTCTTGTTGCGATGGGGCTGCAAGATTTGTGAATTTCTTCGTCAGATTGACGAATCTCACTTTAGCTCCTTGCCAATCAGCATAGTAGGCATCAAAGTCTTTGCTGAGGGCTTGAATTTCAGACTGAGCCTTGAGAAGTTCCTCAGGTGTCATCACTACAAGAAATATGTCAACTTATGACCTTCTGTCAGTGACCCTGGAAGAATTGGTCATAGATTTATGACCATTTGAGACCAATTGGTCAAAAGCTGTTCGAGGGGCTCCAAACCCTAAACCATTGTGACCATTTTGGTCAGAAAGGTCATAATTTCCTTACATGAAATGGTCATAAAGCTAACAGCGCTAGTCCGCTGCCTTATTTCTAGTTGTTAACGACCAATATAGATGGTCATAGCCTTGTAAATTGTGGTGGGTTGCTATGACTAGGCGCCACCTCATCAGTTTTGCCTATGTGTCATGTCCATGTGGCAGTTTTTGCCATAGGTTGTGAAGCAACCTATATTTCTGTCATTCCCAAAATTCCCAAAAAAATCTCATAAATTCTTTGGGTCATATCTTCGTCAAATATGTAAAAACCTTCCTTGCCTAGTTCAAAAATAATTCAAAAATATTCATTTTCCTATTCTGTTCAAAGTAACAGTTTGTGAAGGAAGTACCACTTTGGCATGTCGAAATAGTATCCATTTTCTACAGTGCTTTCATATGCCCAAATAACCATCCTCCACCAAATGCCAGCTCAATCCATTCATTATTTTGAGCCGAGCTTCAACATTCGTATTTATGTCCAGTGTGGTGGTTTGCAAAGCAAGTACCACCTAGACTCCTCCTTTTGAGCTGAAAATTTGTGAAAACGGTCTTCTTAGTAACTGATCATCCTCAGCCAAAACTCATGCCCATTAGCCATGTACATTTCCCGTACCGCTAATCAAACACTTGGCTGCTAATTCATGTTTGAGCATCGATTGGTCTCCTCGTGAGAATCTTAGGTTGTAATTTTCTTCCTAGCACCAACCTGGGGAGTGCCCAACCCACTAGACATTCCTAGGCTGCCTAGAACACATGGCAACGCCACGGTCACGCGGTGACCACGCGGCGGGCATGCGAGTTTACGCGCTCTAGAGTTGGGGCCCTCGGCCACCGCCCAAACCTCGACGTATCGACACCAAACCATGTATTTATGATTAAATAGGTCCTTATGTAACTATAAATGATTTTTGGAAAAAATAAATAGCAAACTATGAGGCAGCTGCAGTTCAAATTTGACCCGCTTCCAACTGAATCGGCAGAAATTTGTCTTTTTCACGAGAGGTGGATCAAAAATTTTTACACCAGACCATTTTGTCAATTGTGAATTAAATATGGCCTAGTATTTTATAAAAATGATTTGGTCCAATTTTGCAACAATTATTTGGTAGTTCCTTCACAAAAAAAACCTCCTTTCGGGCACTCAAAAAATGGAAAATGGTTTTTTCGTCCAACGAAAATGAAAACTTCCTTAGGCAACATTGTTTGCTATTCCAATATGCACCCTTGTGCACAATATGAGATCATTTGAACAAACTATGCCATGAATGTGGCCATAAGATTGATCATTTGGCTTGAAAGCCATGAATCTTCACACTTGATAGCTCATTTCTGAGAACACTTTTTTAAAAAAATTACCGTATTACAAGTTTACTATTTTTACTGGAAACTTGGTGCGAAGGTTTTCCAATTTTTTGATTTTTTTTGAATTTTTTATGCCCGTTTCAAAATACGGTCAAAACGGCGGGCTTGACCGTTCCTAGCTAGTGGTTGAATCTTGGAATTTTTTTTGGTGTTTCTATGATTAAATAGATATTTATGTACCTAGAAATGATTTTTGGAAAAAATAAAGAGCAAACTATGAGGCAGCTGCAGTTCAAATTTGACCCGTTTCCATCTGAATCGGCGGCAATTTGTCTTTTTCATTAGAGGTGGATCAAAACTTTTTTCACCTAACCATTTTGTCAATTTTGCATTAAATATGGCCTAGTATTTTAGAAAAATGATTTGGTCCAATTTTGCAACAATTATTTGGTAGTTCCTTCACAAAAAAACCTCATTTCGGGCACTCGGAAAATGAAAAATGATTTTTTCGTCCAAAGAAAATGAAAACTTCCTTAGGCAACATTGTTTGCCATTCTAATATGCACCCTTGTGCACAATATGTGATCATTTGAACAAACTATGCCATGAATGTGGCCATAAGATTGATCATTTGGCTTGAAAGCCATTGATCTCCACACTTGATAGCTCGTTTCTGAGAACACTTTTTTAAAATAATTGCCGTATTACAAGTTTGTTATTTTTCTGGAAACTTGGTCACATATAATGACACAATGCAAAGGTTTTCCAATTTTTTGATTTTTTTTGAATTTTTTATGCCCGTTTCAAAATGCGGTCAAAACGGCGGGCTTGACCGTTCCTAGCTAGTGGTTGAATCTTGGAATTTTTTTGGTTTTTATATGATTAAATAGATACTTATGTACCTAGAAATGATTTTTGGAAAAAATAAAGAGCAAACTATGAGGCAGCTGCAGTTCAAATTTGACCCGTTTCCAACTGAATCAGCGGCAATTTGTCTTGTTCATCAGAGGTGGATCAAAACTTTTTTCACCCAACCATTTTGTCAATTGTGCATTATATATGGCCTAGTATTTTAGAAAAATGATTTGGTCCAATTTTGCAACAATTATTTGGTAGTTCCTTCACAAAAAAACCTCATTTCGGGCACTCGGAAAATGAAAAATGGTTTTTTCGTCCAAAGAAAATGAAAACTTCCTTAGGAAACATTGTTTGCCATTCTAATATGCACCCTTGTGCACAATATGTGATCATTTGAACAAACTATGCCATGAATGTGGCCATAAGATTGATCATTTGGCTTGAAAGCCATTGATCTCCACACTTGATAGCTCGTTTCTGAGAACACTTTTTTAAAATAATTGCCGTATTACAAGTTTATTATTTTTCCTGGAAACTTGTCCACATATAATGACACAATGCAAAGGTTTTCCAAATTTTTGATTTTTTTTGAATTTTTTATGCCCGTTTCAAAATGCGGTCAAAACGGCGGGCTTGACCGTTCCTAGCTAGTTGTTGAATCTTGGAATTTTTTTGGTGTTTCTATGATTAAATAGAAACTTATGTACCTAGAAATGATTTTTGGAAAAAATAAAGAGCAAACTATGAGGCAGCTGTAGTTCAAATTTGACCCGTTTCCAACTGAATCGATGGCAATTTGTCTTTTTCACCAGAGGTGGATCAAAACTTTTTTCACCCAACCATTTGGTGAATTGTGCATTAAATATGGCCTAGTATTTTATAAAAATGATTTGGTCCAATTTTGCAACAATTATTTGGTAGTTCCTTCACAAAAAACCCTCCTTTCGGGCACTCAAAAAATGGAAAATGGTTTTTTTCGTCCAACAAAAATGAAAACTTCCATAGACAACATTGTTTGCCATTCCAATATGCACTCTTGTGCATAATATGAGATCATTTGAACAAACTATGCCATGAGGCAGCCATAAGATTGATCATTTGGCTTGAAAGCCATTGATCTCCACACATGATAGCTCGTTTCTGAGAACACTTTTTTTATAATATTTGCCGTATTACAAGTTTGTTATTTTTCCTCGGAACATGGCCACATATGATGACACAATGCGAAGGTTTCCCAATTTTTTGATTTTTTTGAATTTTTTATGCCCGTTTCAAAATGCGGTCAAAACGGCGGGAATGACCGTTCCTAGCTAGTGGTTGAATATTGGAATTTTTTTTGGTGTTTCTCTGATTAAATAGATACTTATGTACCTAGAAATGATTTTTGGAAAAAAAATAAATAGCAAACTATGAGGCAGCTGCAGTTCAAATTTGACCCGCTTCCAGCTGAATCGACAGAAATTTGTCTTTTTTACTAGAGGTGGATCAAAAGTTTTTACACCCAACCATTTGGTCAATTGTGCATTAAATATGGCTTAGTATTTTAGAAAAATGATTTGGTCCAATTTTGCAAGAATTATTTGGTAGGTTCTTCACAAAAAACCTCATTTGGGGCACTCGAAAAATGGAAAATTGATTTTTCGTTATTCGACGAATAACAATACTAATTATTTGGAAACTTTACAAACATTGTCCTAAAAAGATAACAAAACTTACCATTAGGCATCATGGTGCTGCGTTGGAGCTCACGCTGCAATGGAGTTTCGCTGGGCGCCGTGGTACTGCGTTGGTAGCGCCTATTGTTAATCAATTACGACTATTTTAGATGGTCATAAGCCTGCACTTTGTTCTGATTGGTCTATGGGCATCTCACGCGGATCAAGCATTAGAGACCGTCGGATACTACCAGATCCAACGGCCCACACCCCTCACCGTCTCCCCCACCCACACCCACCAGGAAGCTGCTCCCCTCACGTACACCACATGCCGTTGAGGGCACTGACATGTGGGCCTAATTCCTTGCGGGCCCACCTGTCAGTGGCCGAATACCACCCTATCCCCCGCCCACCACTCATCCACCGCACACCACTCCTCCCCCTCTCCCCCTGTCCCCAGCACACCACTCCTCCCCCACGACCCGCACCCAAACCCTAACCCCTCCCGTCGGATCCCTCTCCCCAGATTGGACCGCCGCCGCCGCCGCCACCTACGGCGGCCGATCCCGCCGCGACCTCCCCTCCCACCTCAAGACGCTCCTCCCACCTTTGTCGACGACCACCTGCTCCCGCAGCTCGCGCCCGCACGCCACCTCCCCACCTCATCGCCTCGTTCCTCGCCTTCCCCGCTGACCACCCTCTCCGTGATCACCTCGTCGCCACTGCCGCCTCCGCCCTCGCCTCCGCGTTCTCCGTGCCGCTCTACAGCCATACCTCTCCCATGGCGCCAGATTGAGCCGACGGGGTCAGTCCGTGGCCAGATCCGTCATGGCCACAACCGGCCTTCTGGATTCGCGTCGTCGTCGAGCTGGATGCGCGCCTCGTCTGCCTCCGCAGCTCACGCTCACGTCTCCTCCATGGCGTCGGCTTCCAGATCCGCCCATGGGTTGAACATGGTGCTCCATCTCCATGGCGAGTTGGCTGCATCCCCACGTCTGCTTCCGCTCGGCCGATGATGCCATCCGCGCGTGCTTCTGCTGCTCATATAGGTGATGTGTCTTCTATCGATTTGCTCTTCTTCCCTCTACCTTACGTGATGTGTTGCCTCATCCCACGTAGGTGCACGCACCACGGGCGCCCCGAATCGAGCAGGTGACGCGGCAGCCCTCCCAGATCCACGATGAGCCGCATCTGGCTCGTCCTCGCGGCTGTCGGCCACGTCCTCGACACGGTTCTAGGTACTGACATTCCCCCCTCTCCGCACACATCCTCCACCTGCTCTTGCTTACTCTGATCCTCCCATTCCGCTTTTGGTTGGGGCGTTCTTGTATTGATCCATATGCATGCATTAATTTGTAGCTGTGCATGCGATGTGGAGCCTCATCTTCGAGATGCTTGACCTCAAGGGCGAGGTGGACAACGATCCTCTTGTTCTTGTGTGATGTTGCCAACAGCAAGATGCGGCGAATAACTTGGTAATCATTACTCCAGTAGTGAATAGTCGATTAGTCGAGCGACTGCTAATCATCTGGTGGCCTTGGACTTGTGATTGTGGTGTTGTGCTCTAACCAGAGGCATGATTTACAAGCTATGGTAATTTTAGGTTTAGGGAAATATGTATTGTTGCTCCTGATCTAACCAATTGGCCACTATCCAGTTACCCTGGTATGTGTTTGGATGTGTTTATGTGGATTTTGTCTAATCTGTCTCCTCCTGTTGATCTACTGGTCCATGCTCTAGTTCTAATTCATGCCTATGAACTGGTTACTGTGGATTTGGTGCTGCTCTAGCTTCTTTGTGCATATACATGTGCAGTCAGTAACTAGTGCAGTCCAAGCCTTCTAAAATGATTGCCTTTACAGTCCATGTCTATTAGTTCCATGATCAAATCTATTTTGTTATGTTCATGTCTGTTAGTTCCATGATCAACTTGTATATGCAGTCCAAGCCATCTAAAATGATTGCCTTTACTGTCCATGTCTTGATGTGATTTGTTATTAAAATGGTTTGCTAGATAGATCCAAACTGTGGTTTTGTGTATAATAGTTTTGCATTGTATGGGCTAAATTCTATTGTCCATCAGCATGTTTGACTTGTCATTTATGTGGAAGTTCGATGGTGACATTATAATTAATAATGCATGGGTTAACTCATCCTTATTGATCAATCCTCTCTTTTAATTAATAATGTATGCATGCCTTGAATGTTCTGTGTTCTTTACTATACTGTTTTGGCCTCAGGCAATTAAATATTGTATCTGTTTTTATTGTGATATGCAACTCTTCAAAAAAAGAAACTGTATTATGGAATTACTCATCTGCATGGAATTTCTATGTATTCTAGTAGTTTATTTTTGATCCTTTATTGATGTATTATGGAACTTGACCCTAACTTACTGTACATCATAATCTTAGGCTATTCAGGTGTGCACGTGGTTGAGAATCCATTGATTCACTCACCACGATCACTCTCAGCCACAAGTATCAATCACTCTTCTGCTTAGTATTTCAGTCACGGTGGTGTACCTACACAGCTTTGCTGATTGATAGCCCTGTTGTACCTACACAAGCTAGCAGCGGACTAACAATTTGTACTGAATTAATTGATGTACCTAGAGGAAATAAACAGTAAACTAGAGACCCAGATCATTGTTGGGAATGATGGTGATTGTCACTGTGTGAGTACAGTTTCTTATTGCCTTGTGTCAATGAACCCACTAATCTGAAGTCAGTCCTTAATGTGTGGATGGTTGTGTTGTTTTGCAGGTTGTTGGCACCAAGGTACTGCTACTACTATAGTGTTGCTGCTGTTGTTCCTTCTAGGTACTTCTATTGTTGTTGTTTATTTCAGTATTGTTGCTGCTGTTGCTTCTCCGTTCAAGTCAAAACTGATGCTATTGTTGCTTCTTAGTATTGTTGTTGTTTCCCTCCTGCTGTTTCAAACTGCTGTTACTGTTGTTTCCCTCCTACTATTGTTCCAGTCAACTACTGCTTCCCTCCTGCTGTTTCAAATTGCTGCTACTATTGTTTAAGTCAAAACTTAGATCCCCTGTAGCTTTTCTCAACCCCTAAATTGTTGCTGCTGTTTCAAATTGCTCAATTATTTGAATTGTTGCTGCTGCTATCTCATTTTAACTAGCTGGAGGACAAAAAGCATGGTACTAGCTGAACTTGTGTCTTCATTCTAATCTAAATAACTGTCATTTTTTTATGGTCTCTTCTTGGTATATTGGTTCCAGTTTTACTAATTCTTCTCTGCTGATTTTTTAACGCTAATTCTTCTATGTTGATACATGTAACAGGGCAACCGTGGAAGGCATATCACCATTCTGACAGGAGCAAGCGCCGTTTATGATTGCTATCGAAAGAGCTCCATGTTGAAGAACATAGCTCGTAACCATACACATGTGGAGCTTGTAACCGTGATTGCCATACTTTTAGAGCTTGTTGGTAGTTATTACACTTGAAGAGCTTCTGGTAGAGCTTGTATATGTTGGAGCTTGGTTACGGTGTGTAAAGCTTGTTTACGTGTAGAGCTTGTAGATCTTGTAAAGTACTTTATATGTTAGAGCTTATTACCTGTTATTTGTACAGCAAGAGCCCTGTACTGAATCTGAAGTATTACATGTGTTTTTTGTTTGTGCCAATTTAAATACTGGTTATTTATCTACTGTTAAATTGAAATATGAAGAATATGACCTTGCTAGCTAGGACCCACTTACCAAAACCTGACAACTGGGACCCATTTGACTAGTGGGAAAAAACTGAAGCTGTTGAGGCAAAAAGGCCATTGCCCAGAAATTAAAAAGGCTGAATAGTTGGGCCTGGCCCACATAACTGACCGAAATTAATAAGAAAAAATATATATAAAAGGCTGAATTGTTGGGCTCGGCCCATGTAGAAAATCGAATTGGACCGGGCTGAATCTTGTACCACATCAGCTTGCCACGCTGGATGCCTACGTGGCCTGGGGGAGGTTGCTAGTGACCAAAACGCCACAGTAGGAATATTTTGGTCATAAACGTCTTTGACCATTCTAGAAGAAAGGTCGCTATAGTCAGTTTATGACGGCCAGATTTTGACCTTCTGTTTTTGGTCACAAAAAGGTCATAAATGGAAATTTGTGACCTTTCAGTGACCAATAGTGGTGGTCATAAGTTGACATATTTCTTGTAGTGCATTCTGACAACATTTTTCTTCAGGAGCTTCTCCTTCCTGTATTGCACTTTCTTGATCTCTTTTGCCTTTTCAAACTTCCATTTCTCTTAAGTGATGAAATGGGTCAGCATGTGACTTTGACCAGGAGTCAGATGAAAATCAGGCATTGGGGTGTTTGGATCCTTGTGCCAGAGATCAACGTAATCGAGGATTTTCCTTGGATCCAAAAGCAGTGGCACAGATGTGCCTTTGGCTCTAGCGGCCTTCAACTGTCTGTCTCTGATGATTTCTGCAAGTTCATCATCAGAAGCTTCATCATCAGAAGGCACATGGAATGCGACCTGTTTCTTCTTTGGACTTGGCCGAGGACCTCGTCCAGCTATTGCTTTAGTCTTCAACAGTGTGGGGCCTGATGAGGAAATTGGTGCAGCTGAGGAACTCGCTGAAACACCAGAGGCAATCGAGAAACCAGCAGTCCTTTGACATGTAGCCAGATGCACAGGAGCTGAGGACTTTGAAAGAGCTGCTGAGGACTTTGGTGGAGCAGTAGCAGTGTGAGGAATTTGTCGTGAGGGCATTGCTGAGGAACTTGGCCGTGAGGGCGCTGTTGGTGAAGCACTTGGCTTACGAGCAGGCTTCTTTGGCATGGATTTCCTCGGTTTGACCGAGGCCTCAGTAGCAGTAGTAGTGGCAGAATCCTCATTGAATTTCTTCACTGCCTCCTTGGCTTGTCTCGCCAATTTAGCTTGGGGCTTAGCCCATTCTTCAGGAAAGTCCTCACCACGTTTGAGGCTTGTGGGGTCAGCTACTTGGCTAGGTGCCAATGGAGCTCTTGGGCATGGAGGGTTGAGGGCGAATTTCCTCATGTACTTTGGAGTAACATATATGTATTCCCTCCATTCCCTTGCCCATCTCCATTCAATCCTCTGTATGCGCACCTTGCGCTGATTTTTGTTTTCTTTGCCAAATTTTGCTTCATCAGGTGTGCAATAGTCACCATAAATTTCCTCAAGGATTTCAAACGCAGTCATAACCTCAGGTTTCTTTCCTCCTTTCTGCGGTTTCTTACTGTCTGCCATATTCTTCAGATGAGGAATTTGAACAATTGAACACTCTGAAGAAGTATGCAGTTTTTCTTCGAGGAACGCTGCAAATGAGTTAAGTTGATGAGAACCTAGTGATTCAGCAGCAGACATGAGTAACTGTGAACAGAGTATAGGTGCGAGGAATTTGGAGAGGTCATATGCATTCTCAGAAGGTTTTTCGAAAAGAACAAGTTTTGAGGAATTTGACCAGATGAACCTTGAGGTATTTCACTAAGCATTCTTGTCTTAGGTTCCAGAGTTGTACAGATCGAAAATCCACACAATTAGGGAATCTTGAAGAAAATGATTGCTTAGAGAAACAGTTCAAGATCATATGATGTGTGAGGTGTTCATATGTGTGAAGATTTGAAGAATAAACACCTTTGAAGATTTTCAGGAAAGTTTGAGAATCAAAGTGAGTAATAAAAGTAACTTTTAATTACCCGAAGTGAAGAACACGACGAACTGAGAAGAACAGATGTGAAGTTCGTCAGGTTAGATCTCCCACGCCCTAACTTGGCAGAGGAAGACAGCTACGGCGGCGGTGGAGTGAAGATTTCCGTGGTCGGCGTGAGTACGACGGCGGCGAGGTCAAGGCAGTGAAGCTCTTCCTCACCGGCGATGATGGAGTAGCGGCGGCGCTAGGGTTTGAGGAGCTCGAGTGAGAGAGTAGCGATCGAGCGGAGTAAATGAAGTGAGGAAGGGGAGAGGGGTATTTATAGACACGGTAAAAACTGTTCGCCCGAAGATTTTGGGATGAACGTGCCCCTGCCCTTTCTCCTTCTCGCGACATGTGTCACCCACGTACCGTGTAGTTGAGATCGTGTACGATCGTGGGTGAATGGAATAATGCATTGTAGGATGCGGGACGGTTTGAGCGGTGTCGGTGTCAAAACCGGCGGATATCGGGTAGGGGGTCCCAAACTGTGCGTCTAGGCGGATGGTAACAGGAGACAAGGGACACAATGTTTTACCCAGGTTCGGGCCCTCTTGATGGAGGTAAAACCCTACGTCCTGCTTGATTGATATTGATGATATGGGTAGTACAAGAGTAGATCTACCACGAGATCAAGGAGGCTAAACCCTAAAGCTAGCCTATGGTATGATTGTTGTAATGTATGTTGTGTCCTACGGACTAAAGCCCTTCGGTTTATATAGACACCGGAAGAGGCTAGGGTTACACAGAGTCGGTTACAATGGTAGGAGATCTACATATCCGTATTGCCAAGCTTGCCTTCCACGCCAAGGAAAGTCCCATCCGGACACGGGACGGAGTCTTCAATCTTGTATCTTCGTAGTCTTGGAGTCCGGCGGGCGATGATAGTCCGGCTGTCCGGACACCCCCTAGTCCAGGACTCCCTCAGTAGCCCCCGAACCAGGCTTCAATGACGATAAGTCCGGCGCGTATATAGTCTTCGGCATTGCAAGGCGGGTTCTCCTTTTAAGTTCCACGTACCGGCCGAACAGTGTCCGGCTTTCTCATAAATGCTATGCTTCTTGGCTTCTACGCCCAATAATGGCCTTCCTCCATGCGTCGCACGAATGCGAAAAGCCAGGGTGTTTTTTACGTTTCACCCCCTAGTCGTGCAAGTCATCCGCCGACAAAAGAGGCAAAAATCCAGATCCAAATCACACCATCTTCCTTCCGCGAATACTCATCGGAGCGCCTTTGACCCAACAACCCATTCCACCATGGACCGTCGGCGCGGCTCCTCTTCTCGCGCTCCCAGCCCACTGCCAGGAGATTGGAGGAGATGCTCTGTTCCACACAACAAGCTAGTGAAGCTCCAAGCAGGGGGATATCTCCCTCCGGCCTTCATGGTCCCGGTTCGAGCCGGGCTGGCCACCTACCAAGGTGGGAAGCAAGCGGAGGCTACCCCAAGTCCCAACAAAGGGGAGCGGGCATGCTTCGTCCCCTATCTAATAAGGGGACTCGGATTTCCTATACATCCGTTCCTCCGCAGGCTCTTGGAGTTCTACGGACTCCAGCTCCATCACCTCACACCCGCCTCTGTCCTGCATGTCGCGGGTTACGTAGCTCTTTGCGAGCTGTTCCTGGGCATCGAGCCCCATTTTGCGCTGTGGAAGAGGTTGTTCTGCCTCGTACCCCGTTCTCATGAGGGATCTATATATCTAGTGGGCGGCGCCAAAGTATGGCGCATTGCCGGGACCGGATATCCATCCGGAACCCCTAAGAAGGCATCCGAAGACTGGCCTTCGGAATGGTTGTACATAGAAGACGCTCCGCTGCCGGACCTAGTCCGGATCGGCCTCCCGGAGTTCAGTGTTGCTCCTCTGAAGAAACGCCTCAGCTGGCGCCCGCGGAGCCCCCAATTGGAGGAAGACAAGAGCGTCCATTACCTGATGGGCCGAATAAAATTACTAGCCCATTCCGGGTTGACCATGATTGGAGTCATGGCCACATGCATCATGCGGGGGGTTCAGCCATTGCAATACAGAGGCCACCCCATGTGGGATTTCAACGGGGAAGACGATGCCACCCGTCATGGCCGCAAAGGGCCGGATTCGACCGAGGATCTGGTGCAGATCCTATCCGGCCTGTACAAGGGAGAGAAGGACGACTTCCTTCGGACGAACCCCTTGAATGGGTTCTCCATGAATAACCCTCGCCGCTGGGTAAGAGAATACTTTTAAGGGTTCAACCCATGCTTTCGAAGTTTAAGCTTTTTACATTATATCTTCGGCCCAGGAACTGCACCGGATTGTGGAGGACATGGTAAGTCCGGCTCCGCAACCTGAGGATCCAGAGAGATCCCAGGACCCAGCCTTCGAAGAGGATCCGGATATCAAGATGGAGCTGATCGACGAGGTGTTCCACCAGCTCAGCATGGATAACGCTTTGGTCGCCATTACGGCGGACTACCCCGGATTATATCCGGCTTCCCAGGTGATTGTGACCGAGGTCCGGACACCATTATCTCTTCCTTGCCCATTTCTGACCTTCGCGAACGATGGTGTTTTACAGGAAGCGCCTTCAAGGCGGGAAGCCGAGCCTGTGGCGGGTGACCAACAAAGGTCAGTCCGGACCAGCAGGCGGAAAAGGAGCGCGGCACGAACTGAAATGTCGCCGCAAAGGTATAGCTCATATTTAAATATTCAGAGCAACGTTCCTAGGAAGCGTCTGAGTGCTCATGATCCTTATAGGAGAAAAAGCGCCCGCCGGACTGCGGGCGTAGAGGTTGCCAATCCGACCTATACCGGCCAGGCTCCAGCGCCCGGTCAGGAGGGGGAGGCCAGCGCAAGGCGCAGGCCGGATACTCCTCCAACGGAGGATGCCGACCGACTGTCCGCCACCAAGTCTGAGGTGGAGAGCGCCATGAACCATAGGCGCCGCCGGACAGTATTTCATGAAGCACGCTTCTCCCCTGAGGCGCTGGACGCCTTTAACGCGGGGGACGCGCACCTTCGTGCTGCTCAAGATGGTTTTACCAGAGCCATGGAGCAGTATGTAAAAGACATACGGGTAAGGGAATTTAATGGTAATATATGCCAGTAGCCCCTGAGACTTAAAGTAGTTATGTTAACTGATTTAAGGATCATTTGAAACGCAGGCTCTTACCGAGAAGAATGCCCAGCTGTCTCAGGAGCTGCAAGAATGCAAGGCCCAACTTGAGGCCGCACTTGCTGCCGTAGGAGGAAACACAGAGGCCCCTCCTGGTAACACATTTGTTTGGTAAATATAAGCACTGTGCGGCGTGCGCGCAAGTTTAATAATGACATTGCAGTTGCTGCCGGACAAGATCCGGACAGGCAGGAACTGCTGCGCCAGCTGAAGGCCGGCGAGAGGGTGCTGAATAGAGTACAGCAGGAAAGGAACAAGCTCCAAGATGCCCACGCCCAGCTTGGAGAAGAGCTGAAAGGCGTTCGGGTCGAGCTGTCCGGCTCTGTCAAGGAGAATCAGCGGCTTCGTCGCGGCATCTATAGTAAGTGCTTGAGCGGACTCCTTTGAAAAGAAAGTTCGGCGAGGAAGTCAATTGACAGAATATGTCTTGTAGGTATACTCACAGGTCGCCCTGCAGAGGAGATGCCCGTATCGACGGGTGATCAACTTCCCGAGCTGTTGCAACTGCTCGAACGAGTTCGGCAGGCGATGAGCGGCGTCGTCCAGGCATTATGGCCAGCCGTCTCCCTACCCGAGGGCCTTGGGGAGCTTGCGGAGAAACTCCAGGGAGTGCGGCAGCGCTTCCGTTTATGGAAGATTTTGACCTGCCGCCAGGGTGCCAGGGAGGCTTGGGCCATGGTGAAGATGCGGTACAAGAAGGCGGATCCCAACCACATGGCCGAAGTAGGACCGGTGGGGCCCGATGGGAAGGAGATCCCAGTGAGTTTAGTATACAGCCAAGTAGAGGTGGCTGCTAAATTTTCCCAACGGGACTGTAAGTTAGACAGCCTGTTAGACGGGATTGAGGAGGAATACAATCAGTAAATTTGATAATGTATTGAAAATGACATGTGAAATGCCTTCTAGTCGGATTGTAGATCGTTTGTCTTTGCCGACCTTTTCGCTTCGACCTCGGGACCCTAGAGTTTGGAGTGTGTCCGAATACCTTTTGGGTTAAAAAACAACCGGGGTATGCATGGAGACCAGGCATAGGGGTCATTAGTGCTTTATAAGACAAGTGCCCAACTAGTTATGTTATATTACATGGTTAGTAAGAAACATCTTCCAGGGAGAATAGTTCCGTTAAGGGTTCCTTTCTGTCGGTGTCAAAACCGGCGGATCCCGGGTAGGGGGTCCCAAACTGTGCGTCTAGGCGGATGGTAACAGGAGACGAGGGACACGATGTTTTTACCTAGGTTCGGGCCCTCTCGATGGAGGTAAAACCCTACGTCCTGCTTGATTAATATTGATGATATGGGTAGTACAAGAGTAGATCTACCACGAGATCAAGGAGGCTAAACCCTAGAAGCTAGCCTATGGTATGATTGTTGTAATGTATGTTGTACTACGGACTAAAGCCCTCCGGTTTATATAGATACCGGAGAGGGCTAGGGTTACACAGAGTCGGTTACAATAGTAGGAGATCTACGTATCCGTATCGCCAAGCTTGCCTTCCACGCCAAGTAAAGTACCTTCCGGACACGAGCCGGAGTCTTCAATCTTGTATCTTCGTAGTCTTGGAGTCCGGCGGACATTGATAGTCCGGCTGTCCGAACACCCCCTAGTCCAGGACTCCCTCAGTAGCCCCTGAACCAGTCTTCAATGATGATAAGTCCGGTGTGCATAATGTTCGCCATTGCAAGGCGGGTTCCTCCCTTGAATAATCCAGAGAAGATAATGAACACCAGGATAGTGTCCGCCTCTGCAAAATAAATTCCACATTCCACCGTAGAGAGAATAAAATGTACACTTAGTTCAATTTGCTGACATATTATGCGGCGTGACACCGTCACCAAGCCTTTGTTTGAATTACTATACCACCTTAGCATGTTTAGCGAAGCGGTTTCCTTGGCACGTCTTGTCGAAGCAAAGATCGTGTTCCCCTTATTCCGGGATTCTCATCAATACGTGTGTGGGTAACCCAACCGCTCCCGTCGCCATGCCTCCTCTATCGAAGGGGAATCCCAAACGGTCACGGAGACGGCCCTTGGTATTTTTTCCCCTTTATAAGAGGACCAAGGCTCGCCATTGTTCTTCAATCTCGCATCGAATCTCTTCCCAGCTCCCGGTTCCAACACCCAGAGCCTCAGATTCGAGCGCTTCGGATCCTTAATCATGTCCGGCTCCGACCTCCAGGGCCGGTGGATGCCCTCCTCCGTCATGGAAGAAGACATATTGAAGCTGCGTGAGGCCAAGTACCTGGCCTACGAGGTTTCGCACAGGTTGCCTGCCCAAGGGCAGGCTGTGCCAGCCCCCGAGCCCGGTGAATACGTCGTTTTCGTATCCCACCTCCGTCGGGGTTTAGGCTTCCCGACGGATCCCTTCGTGAGAGGGCTCCTGTTCTACTACGGGCTGGACTTTCACGACTTGGATTCGGAGTCCATCCTCCATATCTCCATATTCATTATCGTCTGCGAGGCCTTCCTCCGCGTCATTCCCCACTTCGGCTTATGGCTGAAGACCTTCAAGGTGGAGCCGAAGATGATCGGGGGGCGTCAAGCGGAGTGCGGCGGGGCGACCATAAGCAAAAAGGTCGATGCCCCGTGGCTTGAGGGTTCCTTCCAAGAGGAACTTGGATTGTGGCAGCAGGAGTGGTTCTATATCACTACTCCAAGGGGCAGCAAGCAAAAGCCGCCGCCCTTATTCCGCCCGGGACCTCCACGTCGACTGATGTCATGGGTCAACCAAGGGCTCAATTGGGGGCCGTCCGAAGACGTGCCTTCACTGCAGGGCCGGATTCGAGATCTCCAAGCGAGGGAGATCGACCTGATCAAGGTGATGCAGGTCATGCTAATCAGGCATCTTCTGCCCTCCAAACGCCGTCCTCTCCGTCTATGGGAATTCAACCCGGAGGGACCTCGGATTCTCCAACACTTCATGGGCGTGACACCCGTGGAGATGTACAAGTTGTTCTTTGGACCGCGGGTGGCGTGTCCGGATTTAGCCGAGGATGCAGGTCTAAGCCGCGATCGCCCGGATACTCAGGTAAGTAGCTCAGAGTCCGGACATTCTGTTTATGTGCCTTTCTAGAGTTCGCCTTCTGACCCTTTGTTCTTTACAGGAATGGGTGGCGTGATCAAGGCTGATAAGGTGTCCGGCCCCCCTCCCAGAGACCGCACAGGAGCCCGTGCTGGTCAGAATGTTGGACGTTGCGCCCACAGAAGGGGGCGACGGGGAAAATAGAGGAGCTAATATTTCGCCCAGATGGGCGACCGAAGAAGGTGGAAGCAAGAACTCCTCCCTTCAGGGGGAGAAGAGGACCGCCTCCGAAGATCCGGAGGCCAAAGCCCCTAAGCGTGGGAAGAGATCTTCCCCGGGGGGTCCGGCGCCCGGAAAGAATCCGGACGCACAATCATCATTGAAGGATTGGCCCTCCAGCGAGCCGTGAGTATGAAAGAGAGAGTTGATTAGTAAGGAAATACCTTCATTTGTGCTTCTATAGATAACCAAAATATTTATATTGCAGTTCGAATCTGCAGCCTTCTCAGATGAGTTCATCTTCGGGGACCTTCTTCCGGAGATGGTGGAGAGCGATACGCCTCCATCCGCAGCGCCGCCAGATGAGGCAGGCGAACCCGAAGTGTCATCACGGAGGGTATCCCCGAGTCCGAAGGGGCCAGAGAGTTCGGCACCTACTAGTGTCTGGCCGGGAGAACTGAAGAATTTGCTTGAGAGGGCGTCTATTTCAGAAGATCACCGTGCATTAATGCGTATGGTGGTTGGAAGGATTTCGTCCGCTGAGAGCGGATTGCGTAATGCCGCCATGAGTTTGCTGGCGGGATTTGAGGTATGCGAGAATAACGCACCCCTTTGTCTTTTAACAGTTTTGCATATAAAAAATGCGCCCTGTATAGATAGTAGCCCCTGAGACTCGGTAGGTTGTTGGAAACGACAGTGTACCGAGGATCGAAATCTAAAGAAATGAATTCCGTCGTTCCTATGCAGGTGGCGGATAGTCCGGGGGCTAGCCAGACTAGTGAGTTTGCCGAGTTAAATCGGAAATTGGACTTGGCAGATGCGAACATCGCACTTGTCAACAGGCGACTTGACGAGTCGCAAGGTAAAAGAGTTCTCCGCAGTCGCTTTATTAGGGGGTCAAAGCCCTCCTCTGATAAATTATATGCTGTTTATACAGACGGTGCTGCTGCTGTGGAGGGCCTTCGGGCCGAACTTGCTCGAGCGAAGGAGCAAGCCCGAAGGAGTGACGCGGCTGCCTCGAGGGCGGCCGAAGAGTTGAAAGCCGAAAAGGCTGCGCACTGCCTAAGCAGGGCCGAGGTGGCCGAATTGGCCATGAAAGTAAAGGATGCTGCCGACCGCAATGTAGCTCTTGAAAAGGAGCGCTTATCGGAGCGGGAAGACCTGAAGAAGGCCACCGCCGAAGCCAAGGATGCCCGCTCTGCAATGCGGGCTATGAAGGAGGAGCTGCGCCAGGCCGGAGAGATCGTGGCTGGCAAGCCTTTTCTGCTGCGTCGCCGATTTATGGATGGAAAGCATGCTCAATTTGAGCGGCTGTGGAGTCCGGAGGATCCGTATATGGACTTAGCTGCAAGTGCGGCCGATGCCGTTAAGCACTTCCGGAGCCAGAAGGATCACAAGACGGAAGAGCTATATTGGTCTCAATTCCACAGTCCGGATTACCCACTTCCATTGACAGACCGGTTGGCCGAATGGGCCGAGCTAAATAGATTGTCCGGACTTGCCATGACTGACATCATGGCCCATATCTGGCCAGAGAGGTCCAAGGCGACGAGCTACTTTGGTTTATTACAGCAATTCCTTGGAGCGGTGCCGCATATAAAGGAGATGAAGCGGTCGGCCTGTATAGAGGGCGCGCGGATGGCTCTTGCCCGTGTAAAGGCGTATTGTCCCGAGATGGACGCCACCGCTGTTGCTGCCCAGGGTTCGGATGAAAACCGGCTCCCTGCCGAGCACTATTTCAGGGAAGTTATGCGTGGCGCTCATGTAATAGAGTCGCAGTGCTCGAAAAATGTAACGTTCAAATGAACGCATTAGCTTATAAATCGATGATTATGTTATACTTGCTTTTTATACTTGTGCGTCCAAGTAGTAAAACTTCTCATTTTCGGCCGTTTACGTATACTTGTGTATAACCTGAAAGATGCAGTCTTCGGCTTCAGCCCCCACGCACAAGGTGCTGGGGTGTTCGCAAAAATAGCGCGTTTTCACACTTAATCCGACGTCTCGGTTCTATCATAAGGAGGTGGTAGCGTAGCGAACGAGGCAATCCAAACTATAATGCTTTATCAGTTTCACTTAGCCAGTGGAGCTCAAGGGTGGGGCTACGATATAGCCCCTGGTGGCATCGCCCTTCTCCGAAGTCGGAGCGAGTGTGCCTGACCGGGAAACGGTCCTTCGTCAAAGCGGGGAATTCTAAACATTCTGATAGTCGATCGAGGGCTGACCAGTCTCTCGCTGCATCATGACAGTCAGTTTTCGGCTTTCTCTACTGAGGTGCTCGCCCAGCCGAACTGGGGCACAATCGCAGTAGTTCTCCTGGTGCCGCTTTAGCCGATGATACGGAACGTAAGGCAGCAAAACACAGGAGCCGGGCAAACCCAACATTTGACCAAAGACATGATTCGGAGCTGATGCATATAATGCCTACCTCGAGACGCCGAACACTCCCTAAGGTGTTCGGTCTTTATAATAATGGGCAGAATGATGCCCTAAGCCCCTAGTGTCCAGGTACGGGCATGGTCTTCTGACGCGGCCGATGCCAAAGTGTCAGGCTCCGCTTTGGCTATAGGAAGAAACCAAGGGAGAATAACAACGAAAGACAGTGAAAAAGGTCTACGCAGGGTCTTAATCTGAAAAGAATCCTCACAACGGGTCCCTACTGCACGTCTGTGCCTGTGTCTCCGTTGCGCCATTATCCTGGACGGGTATGCACGTTGTTCATCTGTAAAAAGAGAGGAACGTTAGTTTTTAAAAACAAATTGTGCGAAAAATATTAGAAATATAAATAATTAAAGCGGGGTTTGTATAAACCCGCGGTGATTTGTGCGCGCAACCCCCTGTAAAGGGGTATGCGGCTAGGGAGCCCCTAGCCCACTGACGCCGGATTCGTCTATCCAAGTCCAGGGTCTTTAAGTGACCCTCGCACTAAAATTACGCCACGCGGTCCGGGCATCTTGAGTGTAAGAGATGCATAATGCGGTATGGCGTTGAAGCGTACAAAAGCCTGTCGTCCCAAGAGTGCTTGATATTTACTTTCAAACGGGACGATATGAAAAATTAATTTTTCGCGTCGAGAATTGTTCGGCGATACGAACACGACTTCTAGTAATATGGAGCCTGTACACTTGGCGTAATGGCCTGGCGTCACTCTTTTGAAGGAAGTGCGGCTGTGGCGAATTTTGGTAGGGTCTATCCCCATCCTGCGGATTGTGTTTGAATATAGCAGGTTTAAGTCACTGCCTCGGTCCATTAGGACGTTAGTAAAATTGCAATCCATCTATTATGGGATTCAATATCAGGGGAGTCCGTCCCGCAGTTTGAACGCTTCTGGAATAGTCCAGGTAGTCGAAAGTGATTGGTTTTGATATCCAATCTCTACGGTCTGCTGGGTTGGACCGTGCGAAGCTCTTTTTAGAAAGTGCCGCACTATTTTTCCGTATTGTCACATGAAGTGAGTTTACTGTTTTGACCCCTTGTGGGAAAGTCTTTTGTTTTCCGGTGCTCTGCTGGTGGGGTTTATCTTCTTCTCTTGACGCGTCGAGCCCCTTGTGTTCGGCATTTAGTCGGCCGGACTGTTTAAAAACCCAACAATCCCTGTGGGTGTGATTTGCAGGCCTTCCGGGGGTACTTTGGATTTGACATATCCGACCCAAAATTTTGTTTAAGTTGGACAATTCGTCCCTGTCATCCTTAAGAGGCTGTGTTTTATTATTGGGCCGCGAGCTTTTGAATCCGGCGTTGACTGCCGCGCTCTTTGGGCTTTTCTCTTTATTCCGGCGCTGCTCTTTTCTGCGCCGCGATTTTCCGTTTCCATCTCTTATCTCTGATGTACTTGGGTCGCTGGTGCTGCATCGTGCTAACCAGCTATCCTCGCCCGCACAAAAGCGGGTCATGAGGCTTGTCAGTGCGGACATTGTCCTCGGTTTCTCTTAACCGAGGTGCCTGGCGAGACATTCGTCCCGGACATTATGCTTGAAAGCTGCTAAGGCTTCGGTGTCCGGACAGTCGACTATTTGGTTCTTTTTTGTGAGGAACCTGTTCCAGAATTTCCGCGCTGACTCTCCGGGCTGTTGAGTTATATGAATTAGGTCATCTGCATCCGGAGGGCGGACATAAGTCCCTTGAAAATTTGCTCTAAACGCATCCTCGAGCTCTTCCCAACTTCCAACAGTATTTTCTGGGAGGCTTTTAAGCCAATGACGGGCTGGCCCTTTGAGCTTGAGGGGTAGGTATTTTATGGCATGGAGATCATCTCCTCTAGCCATATGTATATGTAGTATATAATCTTCTATCCAGACTCCAGGGTTTGTTGTTCCATCGTAGGCTTCTATGTTTATGGGTTTAAATCCTGCTGGGAATTCATGGTCCAGCACCTCGCCAGTGAAACATAGTGGGTGTGCGGCGCCCCTGTATTTGTGTGTGCCGCTATCATCGGACACTTGACGTGTTGTCTTGCTTCCTGGGGCCTTCTCCTTTGGCCCGTAGATGGATCTGGCTGGGCCATCTATCCTTCCAGGTTCGTTGGTTGGTTTATGTGGGGCGCCGCTATCAGAATTTGGCTTATCATCTGGCCGTCTATCCGGCCAGGCAGCCTCTTTATTTTTGGACGGTGGGGGCTCTATGGCCTCCTCGTCGAATTCTGGTAGCAGCTTGCGCTTCGGGTAGCTCTTTGATTGGTGGCCATTGCCGTACTTATCTGCGGTTTTGAGCATTTTGCTCCATCTCATTCTGAGTGTATCTTCCGCTGTTTTGAGCCTCCGTTTTTCCTTCTTCAGCCTTTTTGCTGTGGTGATAAGCCTGCGCTTGAAGCGCTCTTGTTTGACGGGATCCTCGGGTACGACGAATTCGTCATCGTTGAGGCTTGCTTCATCTTCGGAGGGAGGTATATAATTATGATCCTCAACCTCTTCATCTGCCGCCCCCTCATGAGGGCTTGCTTCTGCATCCTCCTGCGTGGAATCTTGCTGGAGGGGATTGTCTTCGGCATTCTCTGGAGTATTATTGTCTCCTGTGCCGGAATTTCCATTCTTGCTGTGGCGAGATTTAGAGCGGCGCCGCTGACGCCGGCACTTGGGCTGTTTCTTTAAGGAATCTGCCTCTGCTGTTCCTTCGCCGTCCCCATCTTTTGGGGTATCCACCATGTATACGTCATATGACGAGGTGGCCTTCCAGTGCCCTGTGGGCGCTGGTTCCTGTTCGTCTCCAGCATCGTCGTCCATAGCGTCGATGTCTTCGGAGTCGTAGTCTAGCATGTCGGTTAGATCGTCGACAGTGGCTACAAAGTGGGTGGTGGGTGGGCTCTGAATTTCTTCGTCGTCCGCATCCCAACCATCCTGGCCATAGTCCGGCCAGGACTCTCCTGATAACGAGATATGCTTTAGTGAATTTAAGATATCGCCGAAAGGCGAGCATTGGAAGATGTCCGCGGTGGTGAATTCCATAACCGGCGCCCAATCCGGATCGATTGGCAGGGGCGCGGGAGGTTTGGAGTCCGGCGAGGAGTCTGGCGCCTCGGAATCACGAGTTTCGCAGGGGACAAGATTAGTGTTCGGCTCCATCGCCGTGGATATTGAAGCCCCCAGGGTGGCATCTATCCACCGACCCTCGATCTGGGCGATCGGCTCCGGGCTAATGGCCGAAGCGGATCCGTGTGCGGCCACCAAGGCACTGTCCGACGGCAGAGCTAGATCATGCCCATCGTCACAGTGCGGCGCGCTTGGCTGTGGCTCGAGTCCATCGAGGATCAAGTCTCCTCGGACATTGGCCGTGAAGTTTAAGCTTCCAAATCTGACCTGACGGCCAGGGGCGTAGCTTTCGATCTGCTCCAGATGGCCAAGTGAATTGGCCCGTAGTGCGAAGCCGCCGAATACGAAGATTTGTCCGGGGAGGAAAGTCTCACCCTGGACAGCGTTGCAGGCTGAAGATGCCATCAAGCCTATCGGTGATGACACAGAGGAACTCTCAATGAAAGCACCAATGTCGGTGTCAAAACCGGCGGATCTCGGGTAGGGGGTCCTGAACTGTGCGTCTAGGCGGATGGTAACAGGAGACGAGGGACACGATGTTTTTACCCAGGTTCGGGCCCTCTCGATGGAGGTAAAACCCTACGTCCTGCTTGATTAATATTGATGATATGGGTAGTACAAGAGTAGATCTACCACGAGATCAAGGAGGCTAAACCCTAGAAGCTAGCCTATGGTATGATTGTTGTAATGTATGTTGTACTACGGACTAAAGCCCTCCGGTTTATATAGATACCGGAGAGGGCTAGGGTTACACAGAGTCGGTTACAATAGTAGGAGATCTACGTATCCGTATCGCCAAGCTTGCCTTCCACGCCAAGTAAAGTACCTTCCGGACACGAGCCGGAGTCTTCAATCTTGTATCTTCGTAGTCTTGGAGTCCGGCGGACATTGATAGTCCGGCTGTCCGAACACCCCCTAGTCCAGGACTCCCTCACTTTCCCTGGGAGGCATGCCCTAAAGTGCATGTCCGGACTGCGAAAAAAGCAGAAAAACATCTGGGGGCAGATAAACAGGTATTTAAAAAATCATCTTTTAAGTCACCGACCGAATATTCCCTTAAGAACGCCAGCTTTCGGCTTCACCCAGTCTGAGGTACACGTCCGGCTGACCCGGTAGTAACAATCGCAGAGGTGCTCCCTTTACCTCCTAGCCAAACAATCGGGAATGTAGGGGTAAGCACAGGAGCCAGGCAACCCTGCTTGGCCAAAACTTAAGTCATATCGATGCATATAATGGTGAGTAAAAGGTACATGTGGAAGCATGACACATGTTGGGCATGAAGCCCTTATAGTTGAGCTTCTGGAAAAGAAGCCCCCAGGTATAATGAGTGCGGATAGCACATCAAGTGCATGCTAGTAGGCCCCTTTGAGGACCTTGTAGTAGAAGGGTTAAGAAAAGAAATGGAAACAAAGGACAACTGCAGTATAAAAATTTGAACGGGGGGAGGGGACGAGCCCTTAGTCCGGCACTAGGCGTAAAATCTTCGGAGGCGGGCTGCGTTCCATGGGTTCGGCTCGAGTCGGTTGTCCGACGCATTTCGTAGACGGTACGCCCCGCCGGTCAGGACTTGGTCGATGAAGAAGGGGCCCTCCCATTTGGGCTTGAGCTTGTCCTTTTTCTTGTCCGGCAAGCGTAGAACTAGTTCGCCAACGTTGTAAGTCTTGGCCCGTACTTCTCTGCTTTGATATCTTTGAGACTGCTACTGATAAAATGCGGAACGAGCCTTGGCGACGTCGCGTTCCTCCTCCAATGCGTCCAAGCTGTCCTGCCGATCCAGCTCGGCTTCTCGTTCCTCGTACATGCGCACTCGAGGTGAGTCATGAATGATGTCGCAGGGCAAAACTGCCTCTGCGCCGTATACCATGAAGAATGGTGTAAATCCGGTAGTACGGTTGGGCGTTGTCCGCAGCCCCCAGAGTACGGAGTCGAGCTCCTCTACCCAGTGCGTGTCTGATTTTGTAAGTGACCGCACTAGTCAGGGTTTAATGCCGCTCATTATTAGACCATTTGCTCGTCCCACTTGACCGTTGGTTTGAGGGTGATAGACTGAGGCATAGTCGAGCTTAATGCCCATGTTTTTGCACCATGACTTAACCTCGTCGGCTGTGAAGTTCGTGCCGTTGTTGGTGATGATGCTGTGGGGAACACCGTAATGGTGTACGACCCCGGATATAAAGTCTATCACTGGTCCGGACTTTGCCGTTTTGACCGGTTTGGCCTCTATCCATTTGGTGAATTTATCCACCATGACCAATAGGTACCTTTGCTTGTGGGTTCCCCCTTTAAGGGGTCCAACCATATCAAGCCCCCAGACTGCGAACGGCCAGGTAATGGGTATAGTTTTGAGGGCGGTGGGTGGCATATGGCTCTGATTAGCAAAGAGCTGACAACCGACGCATCTCTGGACTAAGTCCTGGGCATCTGCCCGGGCCGTCTGCCAATAAAATCCTGTACGGAATGCCTTTCCTACAAGGGCCCGGGCTGCTGCGTGGTGTCCGCCTAGTCCGGCATGAATTTCAGCCAGGAGGTTTCGCCCTTCCTCTTCGGAGATACACCTTTGAAGGACTCCGGTTGTACTTTTCTTATAAAGTTCTCCCTCATGGACCTTGTAGGCTTTCGATCGCCGGACTATGCAGCGGGCCTCATTTTGGTCTTCGGGAAGTTCCTGTCTAAGCAGATAGGCTAGGAATGGTTCCGTCCACGGGGCGATTACTGCCATTATGTCGTGGGCTGAAGGTGTTATGTCATCGGCGGAATCGCCGGTTGGCGCGGTTGTTTCCGGTTTGTCATTTCCGGACTCCCCTTCCCATAGTACGGACGGCTTCAAAAGCCGTTCCAGGAAGATATTTGGAGGGACAGCGTCACATTTTGCGCCGATGCGTGCCAGTACGTTGGCTGCTTGGTTATTTTCTCGGGCTACGTGATGGAATTCAAGTCCTTCAAACCGAGCCGACATTTTTAGGACAGCGTTGCGATATGCTGCCATTTTCGGATCCTTTGCGTCAAAGTCTCCGTTTATTTGGGATATTGCAAGGTTTGAATCCCCGCACAACTCTAGGCGTTGAATGCCCATGGAGATTGCCATCCGGAGACCATGTAGAAGGGCCTCGTATTCGGCTGCGTTGTTGGAGTCCGTGTACAATATTTGAAGTACGTATTGGACTGTGTCCCCGGTTGGGGACGTCAAGACGACGCCAGCCCCCAGTCCGGCCAACATTTTGGAGCCGTCGAAGTGCATAGTTCAATTGGAGTATGCGCCGTACTCTTTAGGGAGTTCGGCTTCTGTCCATTCAGCGACGAAGTCAGCCAAAACTTGTGACTTTATAGCTTGTCGAGGCTTGTATGTTATATCGAATGGTAGGAGCTCAATGGCCCATTTTGCAATCCTACCCGTTGCGTCGCGGTTGTTTATAATGTCATTGAGTGGTACTTCGGAGGCCACTGTTATCGAACACTCCTAAAAGTAGTGTCGGAGCTTCCGGGATGCCATGAACACCGCGTACGCTATCTTTTGATAGTGCGGGTAACGGGACTTGCAGGGTGTTAACACAGTGGATACGTAGTACACTGGTTTTTGAAGAGGGAATTTATGCCCTTTTGTCTCTCGTTCAATGACGAGTACCGCACTTACAACTTGATGTGTTGCTGCGATGTATAACAACATAGGTTCGCCTAGGTTTGGCGCGGCTAGGACCGGATTTGTTGCCAATATGGCCTTTATTTCTTCGAGTCCGGCAGTGGCAGCATCCGTCCACTCGAAGTGTTCGGTGCGCCTAAGGAGGCGATAAAGGGGCAGTGCCTTTTCTCCCAAGCGGGAGATAGAACGGCTTAAGGCTGCCATGCATCCTGTCAATTTTTGTATCTGTTTGAGGTCTTTTGGAATATCCAACTGTGACAGAGCTCGAATTTTAGCCGGGTTTGCTTCAATTCCTCTACCGGATACAATGAAGCCCAGCAGCTTTCCGGCTGGTACGCCGAAAACGCATTTTTCCGGATTCAGCTTGATGTCATATGCTCTGAGGTTGTCGAATGTGAGCCTCAAATCGTCTACTAGAGTTTCGACGTGTTTTATTTTGATGACTACGTCGTCTACGTATGCCTCGACTGTTTTGCCGATCTGGGTGGCCGGACATGTTTGAATCATGCGCTGATATGTTGCGCCGGCGTTTTTAAGTCCGAAGGGCATCGTGTTGAAGCAGAATGGTCCGTATGGAGTGATGAATGCCGTTGCGGCTTGGTCTACTTCCGCCATCTTGATTTGATGGTAGCCAGAGTATGCGTCGAGGAAGCACAACGAATCGTGCCCTGTAGTAGCATCGATAATTATCTCGATGCGGGGGAGGGGGAAGGGATCCTTTGGGCAAGCCTTATTGAGGTCTTTAAAATCGACGCATAGGCGCCAGGATTTGTCCTTCTTTGGTACCATTACCAGATTTGCTAGCCAGTCCGGATGTTTGATATCTCTGATGAATCCGGCTTCCAATAGTTTGGCTAGCTCTTCTCCCATTGCCTGTCTTTTGGGTTCGGAAAATCGTCGAAGAGCCTGTTTGACCGGCTTGAATCCTTTTAGGATGTTTAGGATGTGTTCTGCCAATCTGCGTGGGATTCCAGGCATGTCCGAAGGATGCCGGGCAAAAATGTCCCAATTTTCCCGAAGGAATTCTCGCAGTGCGGCGTCTACCTCGGGGTTCAATTGTGCCCCAATGGAGGCCGTCTTTGTTGGGTCCGTTGGGTGGACCTGGAATTTTATTATTTCATCTGCTGGTTTGAAGGATGTGGACTTGGATCTTTTATCAAGTATCACATCGTCCCTATTCACCGTAGAGCGTAGCACGGTGAGTTCTTCTGCCGCTAAGGCTTCGGATAGTGCCTCCAGGGCTAGTGCGGCTGTCTTGTTTTCGGCGCGGAGTGCTATGTCCGGATCACTAGCGAGAGTGATTATTCCACCGGGCCCGGGCATTTTGAGCTTCATGTACCCGTAATGGGGTACGGCTTGAAAAATTGTGAACGCCTCTCGCCCTAAGATAGCGTGATATCCGCTATTGAACGGGGCCACTTGGAACGTGACTTCTTCGGATCTGTAGTTGTCTGGCGAGCCGAACACCACATCGAGTGTGATTTTTCCAGTGCAGTGTGCTTCCCGGCTAGGGATTATTCCTCTGAAGGTTGTGCTGCTTCTCTCAATACGGCTCCAGTCTATTTCCATTTTTTGAAGAGTTTCCTCGTAGATGAGGTTTAGTCCGCTGCCGCCGTCCATGAGGACCTTTGTGAGTCGAAAGCCGTCCACTATGGGACTAAGCACCAGTGCGGCTGGTGCTCAGGCTGTTCGGAATTTAGGTTCGTCGCTGGCGTTGAAGGTGATGGATGTGTCGCTCCATGGATTTGCTGTTGCTACTTGGTAGACTTCGGCGAGGCCGCGGATTGTTCGTTTTCGCATATTTTTTGATGCAAAGGTCTCGAAGACTGTTGATACCGTACTGGTATTGTTGGAGTGGTTTTCCGGGGCTAGAAGCTCCTCGCCACTTTTGGCCACCTGCCGTAATATCCAACATGCTCGAAGGCTATGTGTTGGTACGGCGCCCTTTGTACTATGAAGCTTACAGGGTCCGCTGAGCCATCCCTCCGGTACGGTTCCGTGCCCTCTATGGGGTTTTTGTTTTTTGGTTTTTGTATCTGGGGCCTGAGTATAATGCACCCTTTTGTTGCGGACTAGGGTTGTATTCGGGGCCGGATTGTCCCAAAACTGGTTTTCGATTTTCCGGAAACTCTCCATCGCATAGTACTTTCGTACTATGGACACCAGATCGGTGAAGCGTGTGATTTTACGACGGCCGATGGCGTTCAATATTCCCTTGTCCGTGCAATTATTGCAAAAGATTGAGATTGCGTTTTCCTCTAGAGCAGTTCTTTATCCTGTCCATAACCAGGAGGAATCTGGCCCAGTAGTGATGTATTGTTTCAGCGGGCTCTTGCCATATTAGAGATAGATCGCATATGTCTGGGCGGGTGGGTGGAATAAAATCCGGATCCCTACCCGTCTTGGGGCTTAAAGGCCGTGAAGTTTCCAATTTTGGAAGCTTGGATTGCTGGACGTTGTCCAACAAGTCCGGTCCGATGCCTGACTTTAAGTTCAGTGCTCGATCGAAGTCCGTTCCTCCGCGGAAATCCGGCGTGGAGGGTTCGGGAGCCCGGACATGTCTAGTTTTTAATACAGGAGGAAAGTCGCCGCATTGTTCCTCTACCACTGCGACGTGGTGGGTAACCTGGGGAGGGTTAATCTCTCTCAGATCGGTTTTAAGCCCAATCTGACTGTAGTACGTAGCGACTCCCAGGGCGGCGATGCGATCGAAGAGTTCGTTGACAGACGAGAGCTCTATCGGATCCAGTTGCTCAGCGAATTCCAAGCTGACGTGGAGATTGCTTTTGACGACTTGAGAAGTCATTGTCGAAGAAGTGGCCGGACAGGCGGTCATAAGAAAACCGCCTAGCCGGATAGTTTGGCCGGCGGCCAAGGCCCCTTTGGCGAAAATACCGTCCTTGAAGACAGGTGGAGGCATCCTTCCTATCGGTGATGACACAGAGGAACTCTCAATGAAAGCACCAATGTCGGTGTCAAAACCGGCGGATCTCGGGTAGGGGGTCCCGAACTGTGCGTCTAGGCGGATGGTAACAGGAGACAAGGGACACAATGTTTTACCCAGGTTCGGGCCCTCTTGATGGAGGTAAAACCCTACGTCCTGCTTGATTGATATTGATGATATGGGTAGTACAAGAGTAGATCTACCACGAGATCAAGGAGGCTAAACCCTAAAGCTAGCCTATGGTATGATTGTTGTAATGTATGTTGTGTCCTACGGACTAAAGCCCTCCGGTTTATATAGACACCGGAAGAGGCTAGGGTTACACAGAGTCGATTACAATGGTAGGAGATCTACATATCCGTATTGCCAAGCTTGCCTTCCACGCCAAGGAAAGTCCCATCCGGACACGGGACGGAGTCTTCAATCTTGTATCTTCGTAGTCTTGGAGTCCGGCGGGCGATGATAGTCTGGCTGTCCGGACACCCCCTAGTCCAGGACTCCCTCAAGCGGCAAAACCGAAAATTTGGATAAGATTTGTTTTAAAGTTTCGTTCGCAATTTCTTCAGCTGACAAGGACATAGTGAAGATTTTGAACGAGTTTCAAACAGAACGCACATGAAGAATTTGTGAATAGATTGGGTTGAGTATAGCATAGAGGGGGAAGGGTCCGATCACATTCACTTAGCAGAAAAAGCAACTTGAAGAAATAGCTATAAGTGAATGTTGTAGAGGATATAAACTCATATATATATATAGCCAATGAAGAAAAACGACGGAAACAGTGAAGATTTTGCAAAGTTGAAGAATTTGGAAAACTGAAGAATTTCAAAAACTGAGGAAAAACTCAAATTGAAGATTTTCAACTTTTTGTGGTGGCGTGACCCACCGTATAAGAATGATGATTTCAGACACCGCGTACAATTGTCGTAGGGTTCTGAGAATCAAATTCTTCATTAATTTCTTCACACTTAGAGTGTTATTCTTCATTGATTGAAGAAAAACGTTTCTTCATGTGTTGCACATCTAAGTCATCAATTTTGCATAAGTGTCAGGGTGTGTGTCCTTTTCAAAGAACATTCGAAGATTCTAAGATATTTAGCTCACACCGTAACTCGCTAAATCTCTTCTCATCCAAGGGCTTAGTGAAGATATCAGCTAGCTGTTCTTCAGTCTTCACGTGCTCGATGGAGATGTCGCCCTTCAACACATGATCACGAAGAAAATTATTACGAATTTAAATGTGCTTTGTCTTCGAGTGCTGAACTGGGTTGTGTGCAATCTTGATGGCACTCTCATTGTCGCAGAGGAGAGGCACATTCTTCACGTTGACGCCATAGTCCTTGAGTGTTTGCTTCATCCAAAGCAGTTGAGCACAGCAAGAGCCAGCAGCAATGTATTCAGCTTCCGCAGTAGACAGTGATACGCAGTTCTGTTTCTTCGAGGACCAACAGACCAAAGATCGTCCAAGGAAATGACAAGTGCCAGAAGTTGACTTGCGGTCCACACGATCACCAGCATAGTCAGAGTCAGAATATCCAATGAGATCAAAAGTAGAGCCCTTGGGGTACCATAATCCTAGTGTTGGTGTGTGAGCTAGATATCGAAGAATATGCTTCACAGCCTTATGGTGTGATTCCTTCGGTGCAGCTTGAAATCGGGCACACATGCAAACACTAAGCATTATATCTGGCCTAGATGCACATAAGTACAATAAAGAACCAATCATGGAGCGGTATACCTTGTGATCGAAGTCAATACCATTTTCATCAGTGCATAGATGGCCATTTGTGGGCATAGGAATTTTGACGCCTTTGCAATCTTTCATGCCGAATTTCCTCAGTACATCTTTGAGGTATTTCTCCTGAGATATGAATATGCCATTGTGCTGTTGACGAATTTGAAGACCTAAGAAGAATTTCAACTCTCCCATCATAGACATTTGATATTCTTCACTCATCATATAGGCAAATTCATCACTATAATGTTGGTCAGTACAGCTAAAGATAATATCATCAACATATATTTGGCACACAAACAGTTCACCATCATAAGATTTAGTAAAGAGAGTAGGGTCGAGTGAACCGGGTGTGAAGCCATTCTTCACGAAGAATTCCTTCAATGTATCATACCACGCCCGAGGGGCTTGCTTGAGGCCATAGAGGGCCTTATTAAGTCTGAAGACTTTGTCAGGATTCTTTGGATCTTCAAAACCTGGGGGTTGAGCAACATATACTTCTTCCTCAAGCTTACCATTGAGGAATGCACTTTTCACATCCATTTGATATAATATGATATCATGATGGTTAGCATAAGCAAGTAATATGCAAATAGCCTCAAGTATAGCAACAGGTGCAAAAGTTTCATCGAAATTAATTCCTTCAACCTGTGTGTAGCCGTGAGCTACCAGTCGTGCCTTATTCCTCACCACAAGGCCATTTTTATCTTGCTTGTTGCGGTAGATCCACTTTGTGCCAATGATATTATGCTTGCGAGGATCTGGACGTTTGACCAGTTCCAGACATTGTTGAGCTCGAACTGATGTAATTCTTCTTGCATAGCCTGAATCCACTCCGGCTCCAAAAATGCTTCATCTACCTTAGTGGGCTCTGTGATAGAGACAAAAGCATAGTGCCCACAAAAGTTAGATAAATGTGAAGCTTTTGATCGTGTGAGAGGACCTGGTGCTCTAATGTCATCGATGATCTTCTCCACTTGCACTTCTTTTGCAACGCGAGGATGAGCTGGTTGTCGCTGAGGAGTTTGATCAGCATTTTCTTCAGCACCATTTTCTTCAGCATTTCTTCAGGTGCATCAGCTCGACGTTCTTCATGAACTGGAATGAATTCTTCAGCATATTCTTCAGTAGGAATGACATCCTCAGTTGCCTTGAACTTGATAGAATCCTCAGGTGCTGGTTCATCTAACACAGAAGGTAGGTGCTCTCTTTGCGAGCCATTAGTTTCATCGAACCGCACATCTACAGTGTCAACAATCTTGTGAAGTACAATGTTGAAGACTCTGTAGGTGTGCGAGTCCTTTCCGTAACCAAGCATAAAACCTTCATGTGCTTTCGGTGCAAATTTAGAATTGTGGTGAGGATCTCTAATCCAACATTTAGCACCGAAGACTTTGAAATAACTCACATTGGGTTTCTTGTCAGTGAGGAGTTCATAGGCCGTCTTCTTGAAGAATTTGTGAAGATATACTCTGTTGATGATGTGGCACGCAGTATCAATTGCATCAATCCAAAAACGATGAGGCGTTTTGTATTCATCAAGCATAGTGCGAGCCATCTCAACAAGAGTTCTGTTCTTGCGCTCCACGACGCCATTTTGCTGACGAGTATAGGGAGCAGATAACTCATGAGTAATACCAAGTTCATCAAGATAGTCATCAAGACCGGAATTCTTGAACTCAGTTCCATTGTCACTTCTGATGTGCTTGATATTCACACCAAAGTTGGTTGAAGCCCTCGAGGAAAAACGTTTGAAGACTTCCTGCACTTCATGTTTGTAAGTAACAATGTGTACCCATGTATATCGAGAGTAATCATCAACAATGACAAAACCATATAGAGATGCATCATTAGTGACTGCTGAGTAATGATTAGGTCCGAAGAGGTCCATGTGAAGCAATTCGAATGGACGAGTAGAGGTCATGATAGTCTTCGCTGGATGCTTGGCCTTGGTCATTTTTCCAGCTTCACAGGCTCCGCATAAGTGATCCTTGAGGAATTTGACATTCTCAATGCCAATGACATGCTTCTTCTTTGCAAGCGTGTGCAAATTCCTCATGCCTGCGTGACCAAGTCGTCGATGCCATAGCCAGCCTTCTGAAGCTTTTGCAAGTAGACACACGACTGGTTGTGGTCCTGTAGAGAAATCAACAATATACAAATCTCCTCTCCTAAAGCCTTCGAAGACTTTGGAATTGTCAGCTTCCATAATCACAACACAGCGATACTTGCCAAAGACAACAACCATATCAAGATCACAAAGCATTGAGACTGACATGAGGTTGTATCGTAAGGACTCAACAAGCATGACTTTGTCCATGTGTTTATCCTTAGAGATTGCAACCTTACCAAGACCCAATACCTGACTTTTGCCTTTGTCAGCAAAGATGATATGCTTCAGATGTGAAGGTGATAAGGAAGCATCCATCAATAGATTCTTGTCACCAGTCATGTGATTCGTACATCCACTATCGAGGACCCACTCAGTAGCTTTGGGTTGATCATCCTGCAGATGAATTAGTGTAGCTTACAATCTCATATGCTTCATTAGTGAAGAATATGATATGAAGTTCATCAGATGAATTTCATCAATCAGTAAACAGATATAGCAGTATGAGGACGTGTGAAATGAAGGTTCATTTCATCATGATTCGCCTGCGTCCTTTCAGGCATTTTTGTCAGGTCCCCAGCAAATTCCTCAGACGTTAAAGCACATCTGGAGACCTGACCCTACAGAAGAGATTAGTTCTTTTTCTTCACCACCCACATCTGAAGGGGTGGCAAAGAGTTCATCACTCTGCGAGCACCATATGAGAATGGTGGCATAGAGGCCAACCCATTTCGTTTCACATAAGAGGGGTTAGGGTAAGCATATGAATAAGCAGTGAAATTCTTCGAGGACTTATGAACATAATGGTTTGAAGAATAATGCACATATTCATAGCCCATAGCTCTACCCTGCGAAACAGAGTTGTTAGCACGATGATAATCATATGAGGACTTTGATCCTTTTGAGGAATTTGATCCACTTGAGGAATTTGGTCCGTATGAGGACTTGGATCCATATGAAGAATTTGGTCCATATGAAGAATTTGATCTGGGGTTCCTGTTCTTCACAGGTGGTGTCATGAGGACATTCACCTGAAGACTTTCGAGGCACTTCTTGGGAACCCAGATTTTCTTCATAGGAGAACCATTCCTGCAGTTAGTGCCAACATATCTAGCAAATACTTCACCATTCTGATTTTTGAACAGTTTATAGTTGGAGTCAAATGACTCATCAGAAGAATGAGGAGATTCACATGTAAAGCCAGACAAGTTAGATAGATCAACTGGAGGTCCCTTTGCAGCAACCCATGAGGTTTTGGGGTACTGCTCAGGCTTCCAATATGTTCCATCAGCATTAAGTTTCCTCTCAAAGGCGATACCCTCTTTCCTAGGGTTTCTGTTGAGGATCTGCTTTTTAAGCACATCACAAAGAGTCTGATGCCCTTTGAGGCTTTTGTACATGCCCGTCATGTACAATTCCTTCAGCCCTGCATCGTCAGTGATACTAGCAATGTCCTCAGATGAGGAATTAGTGATAGCAGAGGCAGGTGAAGAATTTGTAACAGTTGAAGCATTTGAACATTCAGGTGAAGAATTAGCAGATTCACGTTCAATGCACTTTAAGCATGGAGGAACAAATTCTTCCTGAGAAGCACTGATTTGTTGAGCTAGTAATGAATCGCGCTCCTTCTGAAGATCTTCATAACTCACTCTTAGCTTCTCAAGATCTTGCTTTCTTTGAAGAAATTCATAGGAAAGTTTCTCATGATCAGATAAGAGAGTGTTATGATGACTTTGAAGGTTATCAAACCTAGACTGAAGTCTCTGAAGATTTTCAGTCAGGGCTTTAGTGCGATCCATTTCTTCACCCAACATATCATCACTTTTGTCTAGCATGTTTTGAACCTTTTCAAAATCCCTTTATTGTGATACAGCAATCTTAGCAAGTTTAGAGTAGCTGGGCTTGAGATCCTCATCAGATTCATTTTCACTAGATTCAGAGGAGGTGTATTTGAGTACCTTTGCACCTTTCACCATGAAGCAATAGGTGGGAGCGTAGTCATCATTATCTTCATCAGGCTTGTCGGTGGGGTCAGTTTCTTCAGTGTTGAAGATGGACTTGCTAATGAAAGCAGTAGCAAAGGCCAGATTCACCACACCAGATTCGGATTCTTCAGACTCCTCCTCTTCCTCATGTTCCTCAGATTCAGCTTCAGAGTCCATTTCCTTGCCAATGAATGCCCGAGCCTTCTTGGAGCTGCTCTTCTTGTGAGATGAAGACTTCGAGGATTTTGATGACGAAGATTTTGACGATTTCTTCTTCTTCTTCGCATCATCAGAACTGTAATCCTTGTATTTCTTCTTCTTCAATTCCTTTTCCCACTGAGGACAATCTTGAATATAGTGACCAGGTTTCTTGCATTTGTGGCACAGCCTTCTCTTATAGTCACTTGATGAGGAATCACTGCTTCTTGAGGATTTTCCAAAGCGACCACGTCTTGAGAACTTCTCGAATTTCTTCACGAGCAGTGCTAGCTCCTGGCTCAATTCTTCAGGATCACCAAGGCTACTACCAGAATCCTCACATTCAGAGTCAGACACAGCCTTGGCCTTCAGGGAACGTGGCTTGCCATAGCTCGAACCATAGAGATCTCTCTTTTCAGCAAGCTGGAACTCGTGAGTATTTAGTCTTTCAAGGATATTGGCAGGATCAAGAGACTTGTAGTCAGCACGTTCTTGTATCATCAGTCCCAGAGTATCAAATGAGGAATCAAGTGATCTCAACAGTTTTTTCACCACCTCATGGTCAGTGATGTCAGTGGCACCGAGGGCGTGAAGCTCATTTGAGATGTCAGTGAGGCGATCAAAGGTTTGTTGGACATTTTCATTGTCGAGTCTTTTGAAGCGGTTGAAGAGATTCCGAAGAACATCAACTCGAGAGTCACGCTGAGTTGAGACTCCTTCATTCACTTTGGATAGCCTATCCCAGATAAGCTTAGCAGTTTCCAAAGCACTCACTCTTCCATACTGTCCTTTACTCAGGTGGCCACATATGATATTCTTCGCTTGAGAATCGAGTTGCTTGAATCTCTTCACATCGGTAGCGTTCAGTGAGGGTGAGACAAAAGGAACACCATTTTCCACAACATACCAGAGATCTTTGTCAATTGCCTCAAGATGCATTCGCATCTTGTTTTTCCAGTAGGGGTAGTCCGTCCCATCAAAGGTAGGACACCCAGCCGAGACCTTGATCATACCTGCGGTCGACATAACTAAAACTCCAGGCGGTTAAACCAAAATCACACAGAACAAGGGAGTACCTTGCTCTGATACCAATTGAAAGTGCATTATATCGACTAGAGGGGGGGTGAATAGGCGATTTTTATGAATTCTTCACTGAGGAATTTGCCGGTGAGGAAATTCCTTAGCGAAGAACTACTTGCAGCAGAATAAGTACTCAGAAGTAAGCATAACAGAATACAAGCATGGTCATCATGATGAAATGAAGACTAGCACAAAGTACAGAAAGCGTAATCACAGGATAACACAAGATGAAGACAAACAGACTGAAGAAATTGAACTGAGGAAATTGAGAAAGTCTTCAGTCAAAGTCTTCAAGCACACATATGAACAAACACTCAACACAGTAATGAGTAAATGAAAGTGTTGAGGAAATAGAACCAGTTTGGTTTGTGAAGACAATGATTTGGTAGACCAGTTCCAACTGTTGTCTCAGTTGTACGTCTGGTTGGAGCGGCTGAGTATTTAAACTCGAGGACACACAGTCCCGGACACCCAGTCGTTGAGCACGCAGCTCAGGACACCCAGTCCTCACCGTATTCTCCTTGAACTAAGGTCACACAGACCTCGTCCAATCACTCATGGTAAGTCTTCAGGCGACTTCCAAACCTTCACAGACTTGGTCACTCGGCGATCCAAAATTCCTCTTGGATGCTCTATACCATGACGCCTAACCGTCTGGAAGAAGCACAGTCTTCAAAGGTAACAAGCGTCGGATCCACGCAGGATCAATTTCTTCAGTGATGCTCAATCACTTTGGGTTTGTAGGGGTTTGGTTTTGGGTTTTCCTCACTTGATGATTTTTGCTCAAAGTCCTCGGAGGATGGGTTGCTCTCAAATGACAAGTGTCAAGTTCTCTCGGAGCAGCCAACCAGCTAGTGGTTGTAGGGGGCGGCTATTTATAGCCTAGGGAGCAGCCCGACATGATAAGACATAAATGCCCTTCAATGATATGACCGTTAGGTGGATAAGATATTTTGGGACAGCTGGCGCGCAGCACATCAACGGTCGGAAATTTGACTGTCAAATTCCTCAGGGCTATCATGTTCCTCACTGTGTAGGCAATTCGCACTGGCGAATTCCTAACTCCTCAGTCAGAACAAATTCATCAGCGACCAGAAGAACTTCGTCTCTGTCACTGAAGAAAGTGACTGAACCGTATGAGATTTCCAAAGGCTTCACTCGAAGGGATTGGTAGGTTTAGGATTTTGAGTTGAGCATCACATGGAAATTTTTCCTTAGTATTTCCTCGACCCCCTTTAACAGTACGGTGTTTCCTATGACTCAAGAAAGAGAAAATTAAACTACGAAAACAAAAGTCTTCACGCTTCATGTTCCTCAAATGAATACCAAGTCTTCAAGGTCACACCAATTTCTTCACTTTCAAAGTCTTCAGAAAGTCTTCAGAATATCAAAGTCTTCAGTTGAAGAACTTCATTTTTAGGGGTCGACTTTCTCTGTAAATATCAAACTCCTCATAGACTTATAGACCTGTGTACACTCACAAACGCATTAGTCCCTTAACCTATAAGTCTTCAATACACCAAAATCACTAAGGGGCACTAGATGCACTTACATACTTCTACTTCCGAGAATTATGTAATAAATCAATTCACCACCATACTGTTTGGAAGTTCAAGCATGAACAAGGAAACAACATGGTTAACTATGCAGAACAGATGATTTATCAAGAATTGCTAGTGTTAATTCCCTGTTGCCTCTCAAGCCTAGCAAAGTAGATCCAAAATATATAAAGAAACAAAAATTGGGGCGAGCATATAGAAAGCAAATATGATCTAGCTAAGTTCATGAAAGTTCAAAAAAATATGTTCATGAAAGTTCGTTTTAATTTCAAACCATGCATCACCGAAAACAAAAAGCCCTTGATAGTTGCTCTAGGTTTTCCGGCACTAGCATGCACACTGCAACTTATAGAACTACACATGCATTTATCTGTGTGTGTGAAGGATGGGAGTGTCATCTTTTCAATATCTGAAAACACTCCAGTTACCTCTTACCAACATTGTGTGTCCTTAAGATATCTCTGTCTCATTGATGCATGATGGCATTCTCTTTGAAAAGTTGTAATCAATGAATTTGGTACTTGTGAGTATCATTCGAAACAATGAGCGTTTGTTTCTTAGTTTTTGTTTCTTTGCTCAGCTATGATTGCCATCTATTTAGTATTCTTTGTAACTAGCACACATGGTACTTTGAATTTATAGGGTTGCATCCTATATGCAAATGTGCCATAAGTGTGGTCTATTTCATTACTGAAAAACTATCTTGTTACTTCCTATCTACTCCAGTGTCCTTCAACTTTACGAAAGTTCTCAGTGTTGCGTAATGCCAATATCATTTCTCTAAAAAGTTGTATAGTGGAAGATTATGGTAATTAGAAGTATCACTTCGAATCAGCGGGATGAAATGCATGTTGATTGGCTAATAATGTTGCTTTAGTATACGTGTTACTTTTGATGGGAGCACATATTCCAAGCACATGGACTGTGGAGAGAGAACAAAATTGGTCATGTGGGTAAGTTTACAACACGTGCTATATCATTGTCAGGAAAAGATCTTTGTTTCATAATTTTGTTTGAATGCCAAATTATGGTAATCCACAATATCTGTGCTCATCTTGTAAAAATTTCATGATGTAAAATAAGCTTGCGAGATTTCAGCCTCAATGTAAACTGGTATTGTCCAGGTATTATAGTTTGAAAATTTTACATGAATCTCCACGTCTGTGACATGTGGAAGTAAAATTTGACGATAGTTATTTCATCGAACACCTTGCGAGTGGGCATAGGAACAATATGTTGAGACTGCGGCAATTTTTTTGTAGAAATACATGATTGTCAGCAATTTATTGTCCTACATGGACTATTTTTGACCTTGGACTAGCAAGCACTATTCAAATGAGACTAGGGTGCAAATGTGCAACAAGTTCAATGAAACCCAACGCAATTCAGCCTTTTGCTCTTGACACCCATGTTTTGCTTCGGTGGAGGGGCCTTCATTGACGCGGTAATTAAAGCATAAAATTTTGAAGATTTGTAATGTGTAGAACAATTGCAAAGCCAAGTGTGACTTCGATCCCCTTTGCATCCCAAGCTTGTAGTAGGCTAGCTGTAACAAATTGTGGAGACAATAATTAGGGGATGACATTACCATAGGAAGCAAATATGATCTAGCAACTTCCATCACATTAGGTAAATTAAAAGCCCTACAACACTGGAAACAAAAAGCAAATGATAGTTTCTCTAGGTTTTATGATACTAGCACTTACATAATCTGTAATTTAGAGAGCTGCATCATGCATATGTTGGTGGCTTGGTGTCTATGGAAGCAGGCATAGTTATTGTTGCCACTATATAAAAAATGGTTACTTCGTACCTACCTTCTATGCATAATGGAAAAAGAAGTGCTTCAAATCATTTCTATTTGAATCGAACTTGTTCTGAAAAAGAGGAGGTATTTCGAATTGTTTGTTGACACTGACAAAGTAAGGGAAAACCTTGAACTTTAAGCTGGCTACTGTAGGATTATAATTGTCTATAACTTCTCTGAATTGTTGTAATCAACGATTTTGGTACTTGAAAATATCGGTTCAGGTCACAAAGTGAGATGGTGAGCAGATTCATTTGTCGGTATGGTTTTTGCAGTGTTCAATATGTGTCCAACTATATCATGCTAAGGGTTTAACCTTCACATGTCACTTGTAGTATCTTGTAGAAAAGAGTGGAACATTATATTTAGTTATTTTAGGAACGAAATGTTGACGTATCAAAGGCTAGAACATATTACTATGTAAATATAACCTTACCGCAAAGAAAAATTCAGGTGTGTAATCTTCCTGCAACGTAGATAGATATCGGTTAAAAATTAAGCCTTTTGTTTTTGGCAAAATTTGAAGCTGAAGCCCGGTTTGGGAAAACACTAATGATGACATAATTGCATGAGCACAACCACTAGAACAGTCTTTTCATAGTAGTAACCATGCTATTTTTTGGGTAAAAATTATATATAATTTGTGTCTTATCAAGGGTCAAAACTCCAAAAGGTGCGTATGGGGAATGATACCTGAAACCTAAATGCTTTCTACATGGACTAATTTTGTCACGTATTCCATTCAAACACAAAATTAGTCATATATACATGTTGTTAGTCATAATACCATTAATTGCATTCATTACACCATTACTAACTTATATGGCATTATGTCTCTCTTGGATGGAGGCATTAATGGATTTTGTTTGTGTGCAACAACTCTTCCAGATTGACTTTCAACGAGGAGTATATACGGCAACTACAACCACTCCCCAAAAGTCTTTGCCCATAGAAAATTGGCTTGCTGGCATACAATTGGCCAAGAAATGTTAGACATTGTTATTCAAGTGTCAGATAATAGTTTGAACAGACAAATTTTGTATTTTAAAGGGAAGAGAAGACAAATATGATTTTTTATTTGAAGAAAAGCATATCTTCTATACATAAATAGCTATCCCCTACTAATTCATTTCTCTCAACATACAAGCATGTCACCTTGTCATGTAACATGCATGAGAATAGGTCTATCTCAACATGCAACCATGCACAGGAAAAATCTCACTTCCACATTGGTCCAAATATGCATCTAAATAACTAACTCATTCTTTTAGCATGACACCTCATCTTGTAACATACATGAAAATAGATCTACCTCAACATATATCCATGCATAGGAAAAGCTCACTTCAGCATGCAAATATGAATGAAAATTTCCATTCTATTACGCTATTTATATTTAACAAATAATCTACAACTATAAAATAATCAAATGGATTAATTTATAGGTATTTTTATTTTTAGTTTTCATATTATTACTCTAAATATTCATGTTTCATAGAAGCAAATCTCATAGAAATATATTATAAAATATCCGCGCACGCAACAAAAATGGGGTATCATCGAGTATAACTAAGTAGGTGATCCCTACTAACATATTTATCTTAACATGCAACTATGTCATCTCATCATGCAATCATGCATTAGATAAGGCCCATCTCATCATGCAATCATGCATTGAATAAGGCCCATCTCATCATGCAACCATGCATGGAAAAAGTTTGAAATCTTTTAACTAATATGTTGCCCATATGTAATAAATATATTATAATTATATTAATCACATGCATGTTTGTTTTAGTCCTTAGAATAGTAATCCAAGTAACTATTTCATATAACTAAATCTTATTAAAATATTCCCTCTGTAAAGTACTATTGGTTTATAGAGGGAGTCTAGTAGAAGCAGTGAGTGTAGTGTATCATCTTTTTTTTGAGACATGTGTAGTGTATCATCCAGTATAGCTTAACATTGTAGCGAGTACTAGTTGGTCAGTTGGGCTACGAATTTGGCCCATTAACACTATCAACACATAATTCTTGCTTTGTTTTCTGGAGTTACATATTTAGTTTAGTTTTCAAATTTATGACATGATAGGCTAAAGTAATGTTTGGTGTTGTGGATCTATTTTACAACTATTAGTGAATTTTAAATATCCCAAATAATACAGATGACCCGGGAGTACAATATAGCTGGGAGTATAGGATATGTTCCGCCTCCATGGGCCACCTATAATTCCACCTCTTCTCCTATAACCTAATTTTGATGGATATAGTATGCATGATGCACTAAAGGTAGTGGAGCACAAGACATTTTCTCTTTTTTTCTCACGCACAAGCATGCATATTATATAGTGTAGAAGAGAGGGTAAAGAAGCAATCCACCTCAGTGTGTTACATGTATTTGAAACACCCTGAGGACTCTACGGGAGCTTAGAATTAACAACTACTACTCTCTCTCTATCCACATCGACAATGGCAGAGCTATGTGTTGGGAAAATGGGCCATGGCCTGCCCATCATATAGCAAATACAGTTTAGGATTAAGAGTAAACTGGGTCATGTGGGTTAAAATAGTTGGCCTTCCTTTGTACTGCCTGTCCAACTTTGCTTGCCTAGCTCTGCCACTGCCCCAAAGAAGGGGTCCAGAGCTCCCCTCAATAACCATGCATCCTTCCAGGCGTGGCCCTCATGAAGGAAATATGCCCTAGAGGCAATAATAAAGTTATTATTTATTTCCTCATATCATGATAAATGTTTATTATTCATGCTAGAATTGTATTAACCGGAAACATGATACATGTGTGAATACATAGACAAACATAGTGTCACTAGTATTCCTCTATTTGAACTAGCTCATTGATCAAAGATGGTTATGTTTCCTAACCATAGGCATGTGTTGTCATTTGATTAATGGGATCACATCATTAGAAGAATGATGTGATTGACTTGACTCATTCCGTTAGCTTAGCACTTGATCGTTTAGTATGTTGCTATTGCTTTCTTCATGACTTATACAAAGTTCCTGCAACTATGAGATTGTGCAACTCCCGTTTACCGGAGGAACACTTTGTGTGCTACCAAACGTCACAACGTAACTGGGTGATTATAAAGGTGCTCTACAGGTGTCTCCGAAGGTACATGTTGAGTTGGCATATTTCGAGATTAGGTTTTGTCACTCCGATTGTCGGAGAGGTATCTCTGGGCCCTCTCGGTAATGCACATCATTATAAGCCTTGCAAGCAATGTGACCAATGAGTTGGTTACGGGATGAAGCATTACAGAACGAGTAAAGAGACTTGCCGGTAACTAGATTGAACTAGGTATTGGATACCGACGATCGAATCTCGGGCAAGTAACATACCGATGACAAAGGGAACAACGTATGTTGTTATGCGGTTTGACCGATAAAGATCTTCGCAGAATATGTAGGAACCAATATGAACAACTAGGTTCCACTATTGGTTATTGACCGAGAATAGTTCTAGGTCATGTCTACATAGTTCTCGAACCCATAGGGTCCGCACGCTTAATGTTTCGTTGACGATATAGTATTATATGAGTTATGCATGTTGGTAACCGAATGTTGTTTGGAGTCCCGGATGAGATCATGGACATGACGAGGAACTCCGGAATGGTCCGGAGATAAAGTTTGATATACGGGATAATAGTGTTTGATCTCCGGAAGGGTTTCGGAATTCACCGGAAGGGGTTCCGGATGTTTCCCGAAATGTTTGGGTACGAGAACACGTTATTTGGGCCAAAAGGGAAAGCCCACAAGGTTTTTGAAAAGCGCAAAAGGAAGTTTTGCGGAGTCCAAGGGCCAGACGCCAGGGTCCCTGGCGTCTGGGTCCAGACGCCGGGAACCCTAGCGTCTGGCCCTGGAGTCCGAGAAGGACTCTTGCCTTTCGGGTGAAACCGACTTTGTGGAGGCTTTTACTCCAAGTTTCGACCCCCAAGGCTCAACATATAAATAGAGGGGCAGGGCTAGCACCAAAGACACATCAAGAAACACCAAGCCGTGTGCCGGCAACCCCGTCTCCTCTAGTTTATCCTCCATCATAGTTTTCGTAGTGCTTAGGCGAAGCCCTGCGGAGATTGTTCTTCACCAACACCGTCACCACACCGTCGTGCTGCCGGTACTCATCTACTACTTCTCCCGTCTTGCTGGATTGAGAAGGCGAGGACGTCATCGAGCTGAACGTGTGCAGAACTCGGAGGTGCCGTGCGTTCGGTACTTGGATCGGTCGGATCGTGAAGACGTACGACTACATCAACCGCGTTGATAAACGCTTCCGCTTAGCGATCTTCAAGGGTATGAAGATACACTCCCCTTCTTGTTGCTATACATCACCATGATCTTGTGTGTGCGTAGGAAATTTTTTGAAATTACTACGTTCCCCAACAGTGGCATCCGAGCCTAGGTTTTATGCGTTGATGTTATACGCATGAGTAGAACACAAGTGAGTTGTGGGCGATACAAGTCATACTGCTTACCAGCATGTCATACTTTGGTTCGGCGGTATTGATGGATGAAGCGGCCCGGACCGACATTACGCGTACGCTTACGCGAGACTAGTTTTACCGCCGTGCTTTGCACACAGGTGACTAGCGGGTGTCAGTTTCTCCAACTTTAGTTGAACCGAGTGTGGCTACGCCCGGTCCTTGTGAAGGTTAAAACAGCACCAACTTGACGAACTATCGTTGTGGTTTTGATGCGTAGGTAAGAACGGTTCTTGCTCAGCCCGTAGCAGCCACGTAAAACTTGCAACAACAAAGTAGAGGACGTCTAACTTGTTTTTGCAGGGCATGTTGTGATGTGATATGGCCAAGACGTGATGCTATATTTTATTGTATGAGATGATCATGTTTTGTAACCGAAGTTATCGGCAACTGGCAGGAGCCATATGGTTGTCGCTTTATTGTATGAAATGCAAACGCCCTGTAATTGCTTTACTTTATCACTATGCGGTAGCGATAGTCGTAGAAGCAATAGATGGCGTAAACGACAACGATGCTACGATGGAGATCAAGGTGTCGCGCCGGTGACGATGGTGATCACGACGGTGCTTCGGAGATGGAGATCACAAGCACAAGATGATGATGGCCATATCATATCACTTATATTGATTGCATGTGATGTTTATCCTTTATGCATCTTATCTTGCTTTGATTGACGGTAGCATTTTAAGATGATCTCTCACTAAAAATTATCAAGAAGTGTTCTCCCTGAGTATGCACCGTTGCCAAAGTTCGTCGTGCCCAGACACCACGTGATGATCGGGTGTGATAAGCTCTACGTCCATCTACAACGGGTGCAAGCCAGTTTTGCACACGCAGAATACTCAGGTTAAACTTGACGAGCCTAGCATATGCAGATATGGCCTCGGAACACGGAGACCGAAAGGTCGAGCGTGAATCATATAGTAGATATGATCAACATAGAGATGTTCACCATTGAAAACTACTCCATCTCACGTGATGATCGGTTATGGTTTAGTTGATTTGGATCATGTGATCACTTAGATGACTAGAGAGATGTCTGTCTAAGTAGGAGTTCTTAAGTAATATGATTAATTGAACTTAAATTTATCATGAACTTAGTACCTGATAGTATTTTGCTTGTCTATGTTTGTTGTAGATAGATGGCTCGTGTTGTTGTTCCGTTGAATTTTAATGCGTTCCTTGAGAAAGCAAAATTGAAAGATGATGGTAGCAATTACACGGACTGGGTCCGTAACTTGAGGATTATCCTCATTGCTGCACAGAAGGATTACGTCCTGGAAGCACCGCTGGGTGCCAGTCCTGCTGCAGGAGCAACGCCAGACGTTGTGAACGTCTGGCAGAGCAAAGCTGATGACTACTCTATAGTTCAGTGTGCCATGCTTTACGGCTTAGAACCGGGTCTTCAACGACGTTTTGAACGTCACGGAGCATATGAGATGTTCCAGGAGTTGAAGTTAATATTTCAAGCAAATGCCCAGATTGAGAGATATGAAGTCTCCAATAAGTTCTACAGCTGCAAGATGGAGGAGAATAGTTCTGTCAGTCAGCATATACTCAAAATGTCTGGGTATAATAATCACTTGATTCAACTGGGAGTTAATCTTCCGGATGATAGCGTCATTGACAGAATTCTCCAATCACTGCCACCAAGCTACAAGAGCTTCGTGATGAACTATAATATGCAAGGGATGAACAAGACAATTCCCGAGCTCTTCGCAATGCTAAAGGCTGTGGAGGTAGAAATCAAGAAGGAGCATCAAGTGTTGATGGTCAACAAGACCACTAGTTTCAAGAAAAAGGGCAAAGGGAAGAAGAAGGGGAACTTCAAGAAGAACAGCAAGCAAGTTGCTGCTCAAGAGAAGAAACCCAAGTCTGGACCTAAGCATGAAACTGAGTGCTTCTACTGCAAGCAAACTGGTCACTGGAAGCGGAACTGCCCCAAGTATTTGGCGGATAAGAAGGATGGCAAAGTGAACAAAGGTATATGTGATATACATGTTATTGATGTGTACCTAACTAGAGCTCGTAGTAGCACCTGGGTATTTGATACTGGTTCTGTTGCTAATATTTGCAACTCGAAACAGGGACTATGGAATAAGCGAGCAGTGGCCAAGGACGAGGTGACGATGCGCGTGGGAAATGGTTCCAAAGTCGATGTGATCGCGGTCGGCACGCTACCTCTACATCTACCTTCGGGATTAGTTTTAGACCTGAATAATTGTTATTTGGTGCCAGCATTGAGAACGAACATTATATCTGGATCTTGTTTGATGTGAGACGGTTATTCATTTAAATCAGAGAATAATGGTTGTTCTATTTATATGAGTAATATCTTTTATGGTCATGCACCCTTGAAGAGTGGTCTATTTTTATTGAATCTCGATAGTAGTGATACACATATTCATAATGTTGAAGCCAAAAGATGCAGAGTTGATAATGATAGTGCAACTTATTTGTGGCACTGCCATTTAGGTCATATCGGTGTAAAGCGCATGAAGAAACTCCATACTGATGGACTTTTGGAATCACTTGATTATGAATCACTTGGTACTTGCGAACCGTGCCACATGGGCAAGATGACTAAAACACCGTTCTCCGGTACTATGGAGAGAGCAACAGATTTGTTAGAAATCATACATACAGATGTATGTGGTCCGATGAATGTTGAAGCTCGTGGTGGATATCGTTATTTTCTCACCTTCACAAATGATTTGAGCAGATATGGGTATATCTACTTAATGAAACATAAGTCTGAAACATTTGAAAAGTTCAAAGAATTTCAGAGTGAAGTGGAAAATCATTGTAACAAGAAAATAAAGTTTCTACGATCTGATCGTGGAGGAGAATATTTGAGTTACGAGTTTGGTTTACATTTGAAACAATGCGGAATAGTTTCGCAACTCACGCCACCTGGAACACCACAAAGAAATGGTGTGTCCGAATGTCGTAATCGTACTTTACTAGATATGGTGCGATCTATGATGTCTCTTACTGATTTACCGCTATCGTTTTGGGGTTATGATTTAGAGACGGCTGCATTCACATTAAATAGGGCACCATCTAAATCCATTGAGATGACGCCTTATGAATTGTGGTTTGGCAAGAAAACCAAAGTTGTCGTTTCTTAAAGTTTGGGGCTGCGATGCTTATGTGAAGAAACTTCAACCAGATAAGCTCGAACCCAAATCGGAGAAATGTGTCTTCATAGGATACCCAAAAGAGACTGTTGGGTACACCTTCTATCACAGATCCGAAGGCAAGACATTCGTTGCTAAGAATGGATCCTTTCTAGAGAAGGAGTTTCTCTCGAAAGAAGTGAGTGGGAGGAAAGTAGAACTTGATGAGGTAACTGTACCTGCTCCCTTATTGGAAAGTAGTTCATCACAAAAATCAGTTCCTGTGACAAATACACCAATTAGTGAGGAAGCTAATGATATTGATCATGAAACTTCAGATCAAGTGTCTACTGAACCTCGTAGGTCTACCAGAGTAAGATCCGCACCAGAGTGATACGGTAATCCTGTTCTGGAAGTCATGTTACTTGACCATGATGAATCTACGAACTATGAGGAAGCGATGATGAGCCCAGATTCCGCAAAATGGCTAGAGGCCATGAAATCTGAGATGGGATCCATGTATGAGAACAATGATGCCCGATGATCGGCAAGCCATTGAGAATAAATGGATCTTTAAGAAGAAGACTGATGCTGACGGCAATGTAACTGTCTATAAAGCTCGACTTGTTGCGAAAGGTTTTTGACAAGTTCAAGGGGTTGACTACGATGAGACTTTCTCACCCGTAGCGATTCTTAAGTCTGTCCGAATCATGTTAGCGATTGCCGCATTTTATGATTATGAAATTTGGCAGATGGATGTCAAAACTGCATTCCTGAATGGATTTCTGGAAGAAGAGTTGTATATGATGCAACCAAAAGGTTTTGTTGATCCTAAATGAGCTAAAAAAGTGTGCAAGCTCTAGCGATCAATCTATGGTCTGGTGCAAGCCTCTCGGAGTTGGAATAAACGCTTTGATAGTGTGATCAAAGCATATGGTTTTATACAGACTTTTGGAGAAGCCTGTGTTTACAAGAAAGTGAGTGGGAGCTCTGTAGCATTTCTAATATTATATGTGGATGACATATTGTTGATTGGAAATGATATAGAATTTCTGGATAGCATAAAAGGATACTTGAATAAAAGTTTTTCAATGAAAGACCTCGGTGAAGCTGCTTACATATTGGGCATTAAGATCTATAGAGATAGATCAAGACGCTTGATTGGACTTTCACAAAGCACGTACCTTGATAAAGTGTTGAAAAGGTTCAATATGGATCAGGCGAAGAAAGGGTTCTTGCCTGTATTACAAGGTATAAAGTTGAGTCAGACTCAATGTCCGACCACTGCAGAAGATAGAGAAAAAATGAAAGGAGTTCCCTATGCTTCAGCCATAGGCTCTATCATGTATGCAATGCTGTGTACCAGACCTGATGTGTGCCTTTCTATTAGTTTGGCAGGGAGGTACCAAAGTAATCCAGGAGTGGGTCACTGGACAGTGGTCAAGAACATCCTGAAATACCTGAAAAGGACTAAGGATATGTTTCTCCTATATGGAGGTGACAAAGAGCTAGTCGTAAATGGTTACGTCGATGCAAGCTTTGACACTGATCCGGACGATTCTAAATCGCCAACCGGATACGTTTTTTTGTTAAACGATGGAGCTGTAAGTTGGTGCAGTTCTAAACAAAGCGTCGTGGCGGGATCTACATGTGAAGCGGAGTACATAGCTGCTTCGGAAGCAGCAAATGAAGGAGTCTGGATGAAGGAGTTCATTTCCGATCTAGGTGTCATACCTAGTGCATCGGGACCAATGAAGATCTTCTGCGACAATACTGGTGCAATTGCCTTGGCAAAGGAATCCAGATTTCACAAGAGGACCAAGCACATCAAGAGACGCTTCAATTCCATTCGGGACCAAATCCAAGTGGGAGACATAGAGATTTGCAAGATACATACGGATCTGAATGTTGCGGACCCGTTGACTAAGCCTCTCTCACGAGCAAAACATGATCAGCACCAAGACTCCATGGGTGTTAGAATCATTACTATGTAATCTAGATCATTGACTCTAGTGCAAGTGGGAGACTGAAGGAAATATGCCCTAGAGGCAATAATAAAGTTATTATTTATTTCCTCATATCATGATAAATGTCTATTATTCATGCTAGAATTGTATTAACCGGGAACATGATACATGTGCGAATACATAGACAAACATAGTGTCACTAGTATGCCTCTATTTGAACTAGCTCATTGATCAAAGATGGTTATGTTTCCTAACCATAGGCATGTGTTGTCATTTGATTAATGGGATCACATCATTAGAAGAATGATGTGATTGACTTGACCCATTCCGTTAGCTTAGCACTTGATCGTTTAGTATGTTGCTATTGCTTTCTTCATGACTTATACAAAGTTCCTGCAACTATGAGATTGTGCAACTCCCGTTTACCGGAGGAACACTTTGTGTGCTACCAAACGTCACAACGTAACTGGGTGATTATAAAGGTGCTCTACAGGTGTCTCCGAAGGTACATGTTGAGTTGGCATATTTCGAGATTAGGTTTTGTCACTCCGATCGTCGGAGAGGTATCTCTGGGCCCTCTCGGTAATGCACATCATTATAAGCCTTGCAAGCAATGTGACCAATGAGTTGGTTACGGGATGATGCATTACAGAACGAGTAAAGAGACTTGCCGGTAACGAGATTGAACTAGGTATTGGATACCGACGATCGAATCTCGGGCAAGTAACATACCGATGACAAAGGGAACAACGTATGTTGTTATGCGGTTTGACCGATAAAGATCTTCGCAGAATATGTAGGAACCAATATGAACATCCAGGTTCCACTATTGGTTATTGACCAAGAATAGTTCAAGGTCATGTCTACATAGTTCTCGAACCCGTAGGGTCCGCACGCTTAACGTTTCGTTGAAGATATAGTATTATATGAGTTATGCATGTTGGTAACCGAATGTTGTTCGGAGTCCCGGATGAGATCATGGACATGACGAGGAACTCCGGAATGGTCCGGAGATAAAGTTTGATATATGGGATAATAGTGTTTGATCTCCGGAAGGGTTCCGGAATTCACTGGAAGGGGTTCCGGATGTTTCCCGAAATGTTTGGGTACGAGAACACGTTATTTGGGCCAAAAGGGAAAGCCCACAAGGTTTTTGGAAAGCGCAAAAGGAAGTTTTGCGGAGTCCAGGGGCCAGACGCCAGGGTCCCTGGCGTCTGGGTCCAGACGCCGAGAACCCTGGCGTCTGGCCCTGGAGTCCGAGAAGGACTCTTGCCTTTCGGGTGAAAAAGACTTTGTGGAGGCTTTTACTCCAAGTTTCGACCCCAAGGCTCAACATATAAATAGAGGGGCAGGGCTAGCACCAAAGACACATCAAGAAACACCAAGTCGTGTGCCGGCAACCCCGTCCCTTCTAGTTTATCCTCCGTCATAGTTTTCGTAGTGCTTAGGCGAAGCCCTGTGGAGATTGTTCTTCACCAACACCGTCACCACACCGTCGTGCTGCCGGAACTCATCTACTACTTCGCCCGTCTTGCTGGATCGAGAAGGCGAGGACGTCATCGAGCTGAACGTGTGCAGAACTCGGAGGTGCCGTGCGTTCGGTACTTGGATCGGTCGGATCATGAAGACGTACGACTACATCAACCGCGTTGATAAACGCTTCCGCTTAGCGATCTTCAAGGGTATGAAGATACACTCCCCTTCTTGTTGCTATACATCACCATGATCTTGTGTGTGCGTAGGAAATTTTTTGAAATTACTACATTCCCCAACACCTCATTCTCAATCCTCTACACTAAAAATCTCGGCGATGGGGTAGCACCCTCAAAGAAGATCGCATTCTAATGTTTCCACAACTCAAACAAACCTATAATAATGATGGCGCGGATGTCTTCTATAGGTGCCCCTATCTATCCTTGCTTAAGGGCATCTCCAGCCGTTGCCCCCCCCCCCCAGGACGCACAAAAATCGCCCCCTGGGGGCGAGCCGGCGATACACTCGGCGCTGGGGGCGGTTTTTCGCCCAGTCGCCGCCCCCAGCTCGCCCCCAGGCGCCGAAATTGGCCCACTTTGCAGCCCAATTTCGGCGAATAAACGGCCCATATGGGCGAGAATAGGCCCATATTCGGCGTGGTTTCGCCCTGTCTCGGCGTTCATTTATCAACATAATTATTCCTTATCACATATTTCATCACAGAAAAATCAAATACTTCAACAAAATAGTACAACAACAAATAGTTCAATACAAATTATATAGTTCAACAAATAAAAACTCGTATTTCATCACGCGGCGTCCCCCTTGAGCCTCCATAGGTGCTCAATCAGATCTTTCTGCAGTTGATGATGCACCTGTGGGTCTCGGATCTCTTGACGCATACTGAGATAGGCAGTCCAAGTTGCCGGTAGCTGGTGATCAACTTCGGCTAGAGGACCCTGCATGTAGTATGGTTCAGTGTCAAACACTGGGTCTTCTTGCTCGCTCTCTATGATCATGTTGTGCAAGATGACACATCAAGTCATGATCTCCCACATTTGATCTTTCGACCATGTCTGAGCGGGGTACCGAACAACAGCGAATCGAGATTGGAGCACACCAAATGCCCGCTCGACATCCTTCCTGCAAGCCTCCTGAACCTTCGCAAACCAGGCGTTCTTTCCTCCTGGCACAGGGTTTGAGATCGTCTTCACAAATGTCGACCATCTCGGATAGATGCCGTCAGCTAGATAGTACCCCTTGTTGTATTGGTGCCCATTGATCTCGAAGTTCACCAGAGGAGAATGGCCCTCAACGAGCTTGGCAAAAACAGGAGAGCACTGCAACACGTTGATGTCATTGTGAGTTCCTGGCATACCAAAGAAGGAGTGCCAAATCCAGAGGTCCTGTGTGGCTACCGCCTCAAGCACCACACTGCAACCGCCTTTGGTGCCTTTGTACATCCCCTGCCAACCAAATGGGCAGTTCTTCCATTTTCAATGCATGCAGTCGATGCTTCCAAGCATCCCAGGAAATCCTCTTGTTGCGTTCTGGGCTAGGATCCGAGCAGTGTCTTCCGCATTGGGTTCTCTCAAGTATTGTGGCCCAAACACTGCCACCACTGCCCGACAAAACTTGTAGAAACACTCTATGCTGGTGGACTCGGCCATGCGCCCATAGTCGTCGAGTGAATCACTGGGAGCTCCATATGCAAGCAAAATCATCGCTGTCGTGCACTTCTGGATGGAGGTGAATCCAAGAGCGACAGTGCAATCCATCTTGCACTTGAAGTAGTTGTCGAACTCCCGGATGGAATTCACAATCCTGAGGAAGAGCTTTCGGCTCATCCGATAACGGCGCCGAAATGTTCTCTCGCCATGAAGTGGAGCATCGGCGAAGTAGTCGGAGTAGAGCATGCAGTAGCCTTGTGGACGATGCCGGTTCTTTGCTTTCACCCGCCCCGGCGCTGAGCCACCTCGACGCGGCTTTTCACTGCTCGCCAGCAGCTGGGCGAGGGCGGCGAGCACCATCAGATGCTCTTCTTCCTGGACGTCGGCCGCGGCTTCCTCCTCCAGCAGCGCGGCGAGCTCTTCCTCCTCATCGGAGTCCATCGCCGAGTCAGTCAAAACGCCGAACACCTTGCGCTCGTGGGCGTGTACCCGCCGTTAAACCGCGCCTCCGCGGCCGGAAACGGCGGCCGGCACCGCCTAGTGCTGCGGGGAGGGGCTGCCGCGGCGAAGCGCTGCTATTTTCAGGCGGGGAATGGCTATCTAGGCGGAGTAGGCCGGCGACCGTCGCCGGGATACAGCTAGCGGTGGCCGAGGGCGCGGGGGGTGCGAGGCGAGTCGGGAAAGAAAAACTTGACTTTTCCCCTGTCGGTGTGGGCCAGGCGCGCTTTTCACTAGCGCCGGAACCCCCAACGGCTCCCCAGCGCGCCGGGTTCGGCCTGTGACCGCCGGCCGGAAAAAAGGCCAGAACCGGCGATTTTCGGCGTCCTGGGGGCGCGACTGGGCCGTTTTTTCGGCGCCGGCGCGAAAAAATTGCCTGGGGAGGCCTTCTTGGGGGGCGCGGCTGGAGATGCCCTAACACCATGCGCCTAGCAATAGCATCTCATACGCCGGCGGTACCAACTTTTGCTGCCCAAGGCGGTGCACACAACCGTCACCATAGTTCTCTCAAATACACAACCAAGTAGGATGTGGTGGATGGTTTCAGCATGTTGATCACATAAGCGAATTTTCAAGGGAGACCCGCAAAACTCCGGTATATGTCTGAATGGATATTTCTTTTCACTTTTGCAATCCAACGCAGTCCGTCATCAGTCTGCAAAGTGATTCAGACGTCCATTTTTTGGCAAATCGGAGACAAATGTGCGGAGCTATAGTGGAGTCGGGACATCCACTTGGCCAACCAAAACCCTCCGTGTGGTCCTGCTCTCTTTTCTCTCTCTTCACATTATCACATGCATGGTCTCCCTCTTCTCTTTCTCCTCCCAACCGGACACCACACCACAAATAGCCCATCACATGCATGGTCCCCACCTACTTTTTATCCTCCCAACCGGATACTTTGTGATTAGCATTGGATGGCTCACTACAGTATCATGTCCGCGGACCATGTCCGGACATAAAAAGATACCGAAGACTTCTGCGGGTTGGCGTTGGAGATGCCCTAACGGGCATGCATCCTTTTGCGTTAGACTCCGTCTTGCTAGTCTATAGATGTCCAACATCTGTTCTTTAGGGCTAGCCAAGCAAAGAACCGACACTGCAATAGGGCCTTCAATTTCTACTATAACTCCGCGGTGTGCACCACCTCCCGCCCTGTAAACTTGGCAGCGTGTGCGGACTGGACCAAGAAAACGCCATTCAGCTCCCAAGCCCAACGAATAGTATCGACAACTCTAGTATGTAGATGCACGTTGGCAATTCTTTGCCATAGTACCAAGTATTCCGCCCACGTGCTCAATTCCAGATTGGGGTCAATGTCCCTTGCCCAAGCTCCACTCGTCGGAGCAATGCAAAAATTTCTTGCAGATCGCACTTGCTATGGAATTATGGAATACATCTGTGGAGCTAGCTCCTCAATTTGCAGGCTATCATTCCAACGATCCTCCCAAAACAGCGTACCATGACCGTCACCTATGCCAACTCTTGTCGCTGTCTTGACTAATGTCATTGATTCATCCGACACCCTGATCTCGAGTTCCTTCCACGGCTGTGCCAACTCTTGTCGCCATCTTGACTAATGTACTCGAATTGCCGCACCCATGGCCACCGCAGTTTTCAGTGGAAGATAATTCCCTAGCAAGTGCACAGTTTCCACCATTAGCCACCATTTTGCCGCACCCATGGCTGCGACAGTTTTCACTGGAAGATCAAGCACTAGAATTGCATGAATTGGGATCACACATAGCACGGGTTGAATGAGCAAAAGTCTTCAATCCATCGAGCCTGAATGAGCAACATTTTCTCTTTCTCATCTTATGTGGGCTTGTCTAAAACATAGAAGTATAGTACTCCCACGCTTCCACCTCGTTAGGTTTGATTACTGTGCCATCAATAAAATTTGAAATATAAATCGATTCGCACATTGCTAAACATCGAGCAAGACTAAGCTTACGTAGCTGAATCAACATTTATTGAAGTTATTTTGAGTTGTTGATTGTTTTTTAAGATAGCTACCCACTTATTCCAAGCGGTAATATTTATTGAAGTTGTAACCGAGCTACTTTTCACCAAGGGATTTATCGTTTATGTTTCTTGAAGGGCCGAACAAATTTGAGTTTTGAGTTTATAAGTTTACAGTGCGCTATGACTGGGTGCATGGCTCAATGCAGAGGCCAGGGCCTGCTCTCCTTTTCAAAAAAAAGTTTACAGTGCGCTGGGTGCATCTTTTTGTACTAATTCATGATCTAAAGAGTTCTCAGACCCTTTCATATCTTTTTTAACGATTTTTTTTCGTGAATACGCATTGTTGCGTATTATTTCATTGATAGGTGGAGAGAAACGTACAGGGTACCACTCGAGGGGGCGTGCATGCATCGGCGTCCCCAGGAGCGTGGTGTGAGCATGTTGAAGGTTGCTCAGCCTCGGTACAAACGATCTAGGTTACAGGGATATTTAGTGCTAAGCCTTGGGCACCGGCTTTAGACCAAAGCCGGGCTTCCTCCTTGATGGTGTGGGCAAGGGCGTCGGTAGATGGTCGGAGGTCGAGCGGCGTTTCGATGCTTCCAGATGCTCCAAGCAGTGAGGGCTATAGGGGAGTTCAGGCCTTTCCGCAGGCTTGCCGGAGAAGCGGCCAGCGAGGCAGACCACCACGTGAAGAAGGACGTGTCGGTGCCAGGCAGAGGCATCGGGAGGCGACACTAGGATAAAATCTCATGCCAGGTGATCTTCGAGAAGACGCATTGAACAAGCAGGTGATCAATGGTCTCGAACTCCTGGCCACACAACTTGCAATGGGGGTCGTGAGGTAACCCATGGCCCGCTCTCCGTTCCGCAGTCCAGTAGCGGTCCAGGGAGACTAACCAGAGAAAGAACTTGGCGTTCGTCAGCGCCCAGCATTTCCAAATGGGCCGCCAATTAGGTGCTTAGGTGGAGCCGAGGAATAGGGCTCTGTAGGCAGAGGTAGCTGAATATTTCCCGCTCTGAGTCCACTTCCAAGAGATCTTGTCGGGCACGTCGGAGAGTTGGACCTGCTGAATACATCGCCATAGGCCAAAGTACTCGATCGTGGCGGCCGGTCCCAGGGAGCCATGGATGTCGCGGGTCCATGCCCGGTCCATGATCCCATCACGCACTGATCTGTTGCGCCTATGCCTGCGCGGAATGTGAAGTAGAAGTGTCGAAGCGATCTCGGCAACGGTCTGACCATGGAGCCAATGATCGGACCAGAACTGGCAAGCCCGGCCATCACCCAGGGTCCAGGTCGTGGAAGCGTGAAAGAACTGTCTGGTCTCCTCGTCTCTGGGAAGCTGCAGGTGACTCCATGGGCGATCGGGATCAGTGGCTTGCAACCATAGCCAGCGTGCACGAAGCGTGATGCAAGTGCGGTGGAGATCGCGCACGGCAAGGCCTCCAAGCTCCAGCAGCCTGGAGATCTTCGGCCAGCTGACAAGGCAACAGCCGTCCTTGGCGTCCTTGCGCCCATGCCACAGAAAGTTGTGAACCACCCGTTGATCTTCTTGAGAATTGGAGGGTTGATGGACATGGCGAGTAGGATGTGCACGGGCATGGCCGTGAGCACGTGTCGGACAAGAGCAAGTCTCTCGGCTCGCAAGAGTAGAGTAGCCTTCCAAGTAGCAAGCTTCTTGATCAATCGGTCCACCAACGGGAGGAGCGCGAGGCATGGGTCTTGTAGATCGATAAAGGTAGGCCGAGGTAGGGGATGGGACAAGTGGTCACGCCACAGGAAAGCGTGGCAGTGATGGTGGCCGACACCTCCGGAGCGCAATGGATCGGTGTCGCCGAGCACTTCAGGAAGTTAGTGCGGATTCCAAAGGCGTCACCGAAGATGCTCAGGAGCTCTCGAATGGTAGCCAACTCCGGGGGGTCCGGGTGGCAGAATATGACCACATCGTCGGCGAATAGGGATATGCTTGACGCGGTGTGACGTGTGGTGAGGCGCTGGAGCAAGCCAACAGACACGACGTGCTGGAGGAGGCTGTTCAGAGTGTCAATGACGATCGCGAAGAGCATAGGCGATATGGGATCGCCTTGCCTCAGGCCGCAGGCATGGTCGACGGGTGGGCCTTGGTTGCCGTTGAGGAGGACGCGGGTAGACGTCGTGGATGTGAGGATAGAGATCCACTCACACCAACGCCGTCCGAAGCCAAGATGCGCCATGACCTCAAGGAGAAAAGGCCATGATATGCTGTCGAAGGCCTTCGCGATGTCCGGTTTGAGAAGGACTCGCGAAGCCTTGAGATTATGCAGCAGTCGAGCGGTTTGTTAAACTAGGAGGTAATTGTCGTGGACGCATCTTCCGGCAATAAAGGCACTCTGGTTGACGGAGACAATTTTGCCCATACGGGGCGCGAGCCGTAGAGAGAGGACCTTGGCGAACAGCTTTGCCACGAGGTGAATCAGGCTAATAGGTCGGTAGTCCGTTAGTGCGACCGCATCTGGCCTCGTTCAGCTTGTGGAAGCCACGGCCGTTCATGCTGTAGAGCTTGTCGAAGGTCGTGCATATGTCTCCCTTGATGATGGGCCAGCATGCGCGAAGGAACTCAGACGTGAACCCATCCGGCCCCGGTGCCCTATAGGTTGGCATTTTCTTGATGGCCTCCCAGATTTCTTCTTCAGAAAATGGCCTACCCAGCTCGTCCAGAGCGAAGTGCCTGCCATCGATGGCCTCCAGGTTGATGATGCATCTGCGAGGTGTGTAAGGGCCGAGGATGGTGGTGAAGTGCTTGTGCGCTGCCCTAGACATGTCGGCCTCATCTGAAATCGCTTCGCCCCCCACACACAGGCTAGAAATTCGGTTCTTCTTGCTCCTATGCGCCGCATGGATCTTGAAAAAGGCCGAGTTGATGTCGCCCTCGCGGAGCCAACCGAAATGGGCCCGCACCCGCACGATGGACCTGTCGAGGGAAGCGAGGCCAAGGTAAGTGCGTTTCAGCTCGCGGCGTAGCCAACCCTCGGCTGGAGATAGCAGGCGGAAATCTTGAGCCATATCCAAGCGGTAGATCAGTTCGTGTGCAGTGATCAACTGGGAGGAGATGTGCCCCATGGAGCGAGCACCCCAGCTTTGCAGGCACCTCATGGTGGCCTTGAGACAAGCATAAATGCGGCGGAACGGGTCATCGTCCAGGGGAATCAAGAACCAGGCCTCCTCGACAGTTTGCATGAAGCCTTCCAGTTTAACCCAAAAATGCTCGAAGTGGAATTTGCGCTTGCTCTGAGACCTCGCAGAGCAGTCGAGGACTAAAGGGCAATGATCGGAAGCGGCCGAGGAGAGGCAGCGGAGAAGGTGCAGCGGGTGGTCAGACTCCCACGACGTTGTGCACAGGATCCTGTCGTTGCGGACAAGGGTTGAGTTTTGTTGCTCATTGGACCATGTATAGTGCCTGCCGTGCATGTAGATGTCGCGGAGGGCATGGTCGGAGATGAAACGCCTGAATCTGTTCATCATGCGGCGGTTGATCCGCCCATTATTCTTATCAGAGGTCGAGGCAATCATGTTAAATTCGCCTCCCAAAAGCCAAGGCCCGGCCATGGTGTCGCGGAGGTCCTGGAGCTCGGAGATGAACACGAGCTTGTCTACCTCGTCTTGGGGGCCGTAGACGCCGGTTATCCACCATGGAGCCGTGCTCGAGGTGGTGGATACCACAGCCGAGACGTGATAAGAGCCAATTGAGGGGTTGGAGAGCGTGACACGGTCGGAGCGCCAGGCAAGAATGCTGGCTCCTCTAGTGCCATCCACCAGGAGGCAATAGAAATCTGCAAAGCCGGCCCCTAGGGTTTCCACGACAAAAGCAGGCGAGACCGAAGCTAGCTTAGTTTCCGAGAGACAGACAATGGTGGGGGATGCAGAAGAGATGACAGAACGCACGACAAAACGCTTCTCTCTGCAGTTTAGGCCTCTAACGTTCCAAAAAAACAATATTTTGGTCATGATCCATGGAACAAGATTGTGGGGAGGGGCGCTGGTGAAACAGGGTAGCAGAGGCGCTATCAGATCGTGATCACCCGCGCTTGGGGCACCGACGTGTTGTCGAATAGGCCCGATGGGACGCGCCAGCCGTAGAAGTCTGTGAACACTTTGCACAATCTCGCCGGCGAGCGGCCTCTCGAACAGCCACGTGTACTTCTCCATGATCTCGGCAGAGACTGGCTCATCCTCGCCCAGGAGGCCCAAGCGATGGAGGAGCACGCGCTTGGACTTGGTTTCTGAGTCGAAGCCCCTGTAGTTCTTGGCGATCCGACCGCACGCGCTTCTCCATGATCATGGTCGACATGGGTATTGTGACTTGAGTCTTCCAATTCGTCGTGCTCCATGTCATCAGCATCTGAGCCTGCAAACAATGTTTATAATTAGTGATATTTCAAATGGGCGAGCTGCTCAAGTGGATGTACATACCTTCACCAGCAAACAGGTAATACTCATCGTCAAAGAGGCTATCAGGGTTGACATTATCATTCATGAGACGACTAAGGTAAGCGTCCATGTCGTCTGCTCAGGTGCGAAACCAATAAATGAGGGTTTAGTCTCAAGGGATGCAAGGAGAGTAAGGATGGGAGTGTTACCTTCACTTCTGATCGTGTACTCCGGCGTGCTAGATGAGGTCGAGGCACCGTGTGCTTCCACTACGGTAGGTTATCCAGTTGAGATCATTTCCGGTATGGAGATGGACCTGACAGTTGGGGTCATCACCCTACCTGCAAACCTTTCATTACGCCAATCGCGTAGAGCATCTCACCACGCGGTACCTGCGTACATGTTTTTTGCTTGCCAATTTTCTGCTGACACTTCTTTGCCACCATACCTCCATTGCAAGCTCGCTCTCTCCTCCCACGCGCTGCTCTGGACCCATGGCTCTGCTCGTCCACTCCATTATCTGCTATTGTTCCCGGATCACTGGCTTGCTGGTCAGCATTTTGTAGGTGCACATTGATTTCGATGAGGTTGCCATGTACAGCACCATCACCGAAGGTTCTGCTTAGGTATGCACCTACAACATCATCGAATCATTATTTATATATCATGCATGATGAAAGATGATGGTTGATAGGATATGTACCATCGGTTTCGGTGTTGCGAATGTATGTGGGGGCCACATTGACCGTAGGAGCATGATCTATTTGTTCAATGTCAAATTGTTGCGTGAGGGCTGAAAGTGCGAGAGTCGGACAATGTGTGTGAGGGTTGGACAATGTGCTAGTTAAATCTGGACGTGGCATTGCGATCGATTCAGAACACGGCGTGTTTTTCTTTGCAGCATACTTTGCCTTTCTCTTTGCACTTGACTCCCCCCTTTCATCCTCAGTCATGGTTTTAGGGTGTTGCATGCGCCATTCTTGCAACTTATGATTTTTTTTCTTAAAGATCGATCGTTCCGTCACCCACTTTTTTCCGATAACTTGTTCGCCTCCACGCGTTTCTCTGCTCAATTTGCTTGTCTGTTAAGTCACAATTGTGTTCTTTATCAGACTGTTTTTCATCTAGTTGCTTGCTGGCTGCCTCCTCTTTTTTCTTTCGATAAGCAGCTCTCCTCCGAGCCTTTATTTGCTCTTTTTTTCTCGTCAAGGTCCACCGAGAATGGTTGACACCCATTAGTGATATCACTGAGAGGTAATAGAGGAACATTTTGCATATCTGCACGGAGGGTTTAGGGTCTTCATTGTTCAAGAAGATTTCATGTACTACACAAACGCTTACTTTATATATCTGCGCGGTCTGGTTAAACAATGATGTATTGCTGGATGTAGTTGGGGTGGTATCATCGAGAGGTAACAGGGGAACATTTTGCATATCTGCCCGGAGGGTTTAGGGTCTTCATTGTTCACCGAGAGGTAACAGGGCTGGTTGAAGCTACTTCTTAATCTAGGGTTATTTTTTATAGAATCCCTCTGTGTCCATACATAAAGTCTATATGTACTCAAAAGTCGTATGTCTGCCCTATATCGAATTGAACCTAAATGATCAGGAATTGTGTTGGTCAATTATTTTTATTCTATATTCTTGGTCAATTATTCGTGGGGTTGGGGTGAGGAAACATGTGTCGCCTACATTATTCACTAAGAAAGTATACATACGGTCATCATAAACATAAACATCCTTACCTGATATCGTAAGGCCAGTCAGATTTTCATCTTGTTGCTTGCTGGATGCCTCCTCTTTTTTCTTTCGATAAGCAGCTCTCCTCCGAGCCTTTTTTTGCTCTTTTTTCTCGTCAAGGTCCACCGTGGTTGGTTGACACACATTAGTGATATCACCGAGAGGTAACCCACCCACATTCAGCATATCTGCATGTGAAATGATATTAACATTATGTTGTGGAATGGAGGGATTATATATAATATCATCGCAGTGCCTTCCCATAAAGCATTCTTACCTGATATCATAAGGGCAGACAGATTTTCATCTTGTTGCTTGACGGTAGCCTCCTCTTGTTTCTTTCTATAAGCAGTTCGCCTCTGAGTTTTTATCAACTCTCTTTTTTTGTCAAGGTCCACAGAGGATGGTTGATCTGCATTAGTGATATCACTGTGAGGATGGCGTGGAACATTATGCGACCTCTCTTCCCAACTGTCACGTTGCATGCTACCTAGTTATTTTGTCAGATTACTGAGAGCTGGCAACGAATCTACATTATATAGGAATGAGATTGGAGGGTTGTCTGCATCATGTTAACATAAATATATATTGGACCGAAGTAAGGCAAAGTTGTAGGCACATGGTCTTAACCTTTCGGCAACATAATACTTACCCAAAATCAGATGGGAAGGTTGATGAACATATGTCCTTTCACAATCGGCCTGTTCAAGAATCATCCAGTCCGAGTGAGTAATATGGGCTCCTACAAGTCACACGCTTGATCCTTTAGAATCGGTTCTGCCCAAGTCTGTTAGGTATGATTTATCACATAAAAAAGCATAAAAGCAATATCAGTATATATGCACAGCCTTCACTAGTGGAAAAAGGGCCTTTGGTCGCGGTTCGCAACTGCCATTAGTCGCGGTTGCGCAACCGCGACCAAATAGGTGCGACTAAAGGACCCCCACTTTAGTCGCGGTTTCTTAAGAACCGCGACTAAAGGCTCGTCCACGTGGGCGCCAGGCGGCCGTCGCGGCGGAGGACCTTTAGTCGCGGTTCTTCTGGCCAACCGCGACTAAAGGCCGCCACAGGTTTAGGGTTTTAGCCCTCCCCCTAAGCCTGTTTTCTGTTTAATTTGTATTGTTTTATTTCTTTTGTGCTTTATTTTAATTTTGAAGGAGTTTCACATATTCTACGGTACTACATACATGCATATGAATGTACAATTTCAAACAAATTTGAAATTAGAACCAAAAAGAATTCAAGAGGAATATACAATATACATTCAATATCATCGGATGACCATATACAATTTTGAACAAGTTTCCATACATAATTTAATGCATATAAAGTTCTACGTCCTCGTAATGGTGTTCTCCTTTAGAATGGAGGACTTCCCTGCTGACCCATCCAGCTAGTTCCTCTTGAAGTGGTCGGAAGCGAGCTTCTGGACTAAGCATCATCCGGAGGTTATTCCTCTGAGCATTGGTATCACTCGGAACCCGCTCAGAGGTGTATCTCCGGATCATCTCACAGACATAGTATCCACATAGATTGGTCCCCGCTGGCTGAATATCCCCAGCATTCTTAGCCTTTGACTTTTTGAATTCTAGCTCTTTTTTGAATTCACCGACCTTTGTATCTACGAACCGTCTCCAAACCCTACGAGGCAAAGAAAATTAAATGAACAAGAGAGTTATTAGTTACTTGATATTAGGAAATGAACGAAATAGGCCGATCGATATAGAGCGCAAATGAATGAAAATAATTACTTCTGCAGCATTCTTCTCATGCCGCCCCAAAGCTTTGGATCCATATTTAGAGAGTCGTGGACGAGACATTCTGAGGTGTCAACTTTAATTACTAGCAGAATCCAGTGAAACCTGCGGACACGATAAATGCACAGTACGTCATGCATAACTCATCGATTAGCCGGCCACATACCATGCATGGAGTAAACAAAAGAGAATGTGCTCAAGAAAGAAACACTCACCCAAAATGGTAAGGAAATAGAATATCACTTTTGAGTTCCTGCTTTGTAAGAAACTGCCACAGGTCTGCCTCCATGTCGGCGGGGTGATGCTCCAACACATATCCATTAACGATGTGTGGGTCAATGAACCCAACATCATGGATGTTCCTTACTCTGCATTCCTTAATCTTCATTCTGCATGTATAATAGCGGACACAACAATATAGTTAGGACATATATATAGTGCACGCAATATGAACGAGATGGGGTAGAAATAAATCACTTACAGAACGTAGCAACTGATGATAGATTTGTCGAGCTCGCGCAGATTGAAAAGCTGGAACAATTCACTCAGATGAATTTGTACATAGTAATGTTTGAAGTGATGCTCATATCTAACTTCCGCATAAATATATTCTTTGGCGTTTTTATTTTTTATGTAACCCTTGTACCATTTCAGCAGACCTTTCATTTGTGGAGGTAGATCCTTTTCCTGCGCAGGCTCGACGAGAGGCCCATTCTTCACATATGTAATTACTACCTCCTTCACTGGCGCCTCATCAAGGCCTAACAGTTCACGAAGAGTAATACCTAAGTTGGCCGCTTGTTCTCTGGCACTCGTTACAGTCAATCCATGTGCTGCCGCAGCTGCTATGATATCGGGGTCATCCGGACCGGCGGCTTTCACTATAAGCGGGGCAATCGATTGTTTACTTTGTTCCCCGAGCTGGGCAACTCGTTTCCCGCTTTTTTTACTTTCTAATTCCGTTTTCTCGGCCTCCTCCAAGGCTTTGTTCTCCTGGTTCTCCGCCCGCTCTTTCTTCTCCTTCAACATGAGTGCCTGCCTACGAAGTTCACGTGCATAGTCGTCAGGCAGATTCTTCGCGGCTTGGGACGGTGTGCTCAAAAATGACTTAGCCCACTTCTTTTGCTCATCAGAAAATACTGGCTTGGGCTCGGGCTCTCTTTTCTTCTTGTAGTCCGCCTTCCATTTGTCATGATCAGCAGCCGCGGCCGCGGCAGTTTCCTCGGCACTACGTTCCCAAGGCCTTGTGGGGAGAGGCTTCAGTGATGGCTCCGGTACCTTTGTGGTCTTAGGTACATAAGGGTCCGGGTTAATAATCCAGGACTGCTTCTGCTTCTTTGCCGGAGGTGGATTGGGGGGCGGCGTCTGATCACCCGCCGGACGAGGACTGGGGGGCGGCGTCTGATCACCCGCCGGACGTTGTGGACTGGGGGGCGTCGGCTGACGTGACGGAGGTGTAGGTGAACCGCCACCACCACCACCACCACCGCCGCCGCCACCACCACCACCGTAGGGGGGTGGACTTGTTGTCCTTGGCGCCTCGCCTGGAAACTTGATAAACTTCTTTTGCCATAGAATGAAATGGCGCTTGACATCTCCAAGTCTTTTCTCCCCTTCAGGTGTAGCAATGTCAATCTCCAGGTCCTCAAACCCTTGGACTATGTCCTCCACCGTGACACGAGCATAGCCATCTTGAATCGGGTTGTTGTGGTGGAGTGCTCCAGGTAAACATGGTAAAGCACTGCCGATGGCTACCTTCATGGACATGTTCCCGATAGGATAATACAGATGACATTCTTTCATCTCCTTTATATCGTCCACGGGGTAGCGAGGAGGCTCCGGTGCAGTAATTTCGACCACCAGAGGCTCCGGTGCAGTAATTTCGATCGTCGGTGCATCTGCACCAGCCGGTGGGGCCTCCGTGGAAGCCACGCTGCTTCTCCGCTGCTGGATTCCGAGATCCGCTGGATGATCTTCATGCTGCGCCCGAGCTGCATCTCTTTCGGCTACTAGTACACTCACGGTTTTCTCATCACATCCATTTCCGATGCCAACCGCGCCACAACATCTGCTTCCCGATCCATCTTTCTCTTACGGCTTCTGTAACCGTACGGGTCATCGTTCTGGGGGAACCCTATTTTCCACGGAATGTGCCCCATGCCTCGTACACGTCCTCCGTGTTCAGGATTCCCGAGGGCTTTTGTCAGCGCGTCGTTCTCTCTGTTGAACTTGATCTTCCCCTCTTGAGCATCCCTCATTGCGTCAATAAGGGCTTGGGTGGGTTTAATTATTTTGCCCCGGTAAACACACTCCCCTGTCTCCGGGTTCAGCGTTCCCCCATGCCCGTACCACCAGCTTTTGGCCCTTGGGTCCCATCCCTCCGTACCTGGACGGATTCCTCGCGCCCTCAGCTCGTTCTCCATCTTCTCCAACCTAGGCACCCAAAGGCGATACCCTCCTGGCCCCATAATATGATTGTACTCCTTCTTAGCCGCATTTTCCTTATTTTTTTTCGATATTTGAATGAACTGCTCCGATTTCTTTTGCTTCACAAATTCTGGCCAATCATGTTTCAGTTTCTCATATTGTCCTTTGAAATCCGGAGTCTTGTTCTGCTTGACAAAGTCACGGGCTAGATTTTGCTTGAATTTCTGGAATGCGTCGGCCATCTTATGAAGAGCGAACTGTTTGACTAGCCTCCTCCTCTCCTTGTTTTCCTCAATCTTGTTACCCTCCTCATCGAATTTGTTGTATTCCGGAGGTAGAACGAAATGTTCCATAAGCTTCTTGAAGCAATCTTTTTTTGTTCTCTTATCGACAAAAGTGAAACCAGCAATTCGTGCCTTCTTTGGCTTATTCCACTCCTGGACGGTGATCGAGACGTTGTCTCTAACAACGGCTCCGCATTGGTTGACAAACTTGGTGGCGTTCTTGCGGGGCTCCAGCGGCCTGCCGGTTGCACTGTCAACAACCTCGATGGTGCATGTTTCTCCTTGTTTCATCGTCTTGGTTGCGCCACGCTTTGACGACGTACTCGATTGTTTCGACGATCCGGCCGAGGGCTAAAATAAGAAAGAGAGTCGCGCACGTTAGTACACACATATTTATTCAAATCAGTTAGTTTGTATCACCAGAGGCTCAATGTATATATATATACCTCGGCGCCGGAGGTGGTTGCTACTTCCATTTGAAGATTGTCGTTTATCGACGTTTGTTCGGCATCATCTTGCTGACGGCGCCCTTCATCTTCACCGTCAAGGTTCAGATAAGAAGAGATATCATCTTCTTCTTGTCCGGTCGGCACATATAGAATATCGCCGTTTATGATGCCGAACATATGTGCTTCACCGTCCGGATCATAGTTGTCCATAATCGGGTCAGCTCTATCGTCCGCCATTATGTCAGTCCTGAAAACATGTAGTAAAAACAAATTAATTAAGTGAAGAAGGAGGGCAGTGGCGGTGGCGGTGGCGGTACCATAACGCGGTACGAGGTGGTACCGGTGAAGGGGGGAAACATCCGGGAAAGTATTCCCGGTGTTTCGCGTTTTTAGACAGATGGGTCGGAGGGGGAAAGTTGCGTGTTCGCTATGCTAGGGATGCGTGATGGACGAACGGGCTGCGTATCCGGATTCGTCTCGTCGTTCTGAGCAACTTTCATGTACAGAGTTTTTCCATCCGAGTTACGGTTTATTTTCTATTAATTTTCAAAGTTTTGGTTCATTTTCTAATATCCTGATTTAATTTAATTCAAATTATTAAATACAGAAACTGCTATGGGTACACGGAAGTGCACCCAGCAGTGTGTTCATGTGTATATACGTTGAGCGGCGGGCGGCGAGGGAGGCGTCAAGGGCGAGGGCGACGGCGGGCGGCGTCGAGGGCGACGGCGGGCGGCGTCGAGGGCGACGGCGGGCGGCGTCGAGGGCGAGGGCGACGGAGGGCGGCGTCGAGGGCGACGGCGGGCGGCGTCGAGGGCGAGGGCGACGGCGGCAGGCCTTCGGCGCGGCAGTCGGAGAAGACGAGAAATGGAGGCGAAGGTTCGGGCCCTTGTATTTATAGCCCCCCCTTTAGTCGCGGTTGGGGAGGCGACCCGCGACTAAAGGGTAACCTTTAGTCGCGGTTGGACAGGCCAACCGCGACTAAAGGTATTTTTGGCGGGTTTTTGCGTTCCCGCGGTCACCCTTTAGTCGCGGTTGGGGAGGCGACCCGCGACTAAAGGTTAACCTTTAGTCGCGGTTGGCCAGGCCAACCGCGACTAAAAGTATTTTTCAAAATACTTTTTCTTTTTCAAAATCTTAGAAATACAAATAATATATCAAAAAATTCAGAAAAATAAAACTAATTCAATTCAATATGTTAAAAACACAAATATTATATCAAAAAATTCAGAAAAATAAAACTAATTCAATTCAAAATGTTAAAAATACAAATAATATATCAAAAAATTCAGAAAAATAAAACTAATTCAATTCAAAATCTTAAATATTCCAAATTTCATATTATACGCCTAGGCAGGAGTATGACTAAATCACTCCAAATTTCATGTATCATCAATGGTATCTCGAAATATTCGAAAATGGACACCAAACACATCACGGGTAATAAATTATTACACATCATTTCTTCCCTTGTGTCCCTGCTTGCTTACGATTGTGCCGTATCCATGGAGCATCCTCATCATTTAACTTAATGCTTGGGTCGGTGTTCACTTTGAAGGGCGGAATTTCAGCAAACATATTATAATCTTCTGACATGTCTGTCTTGTCCTCCACTCCCACGATGTTTCTTTTCCCTGAAAGAACAATGTGGCGCTTTGGATCATCACATGATGTACTGATCGTTTTCTTATCTTTCCGTTTCCTCGGTTTGCTACTCATGTCCTTCACATAGAAAACCTGAGCGACATCTTTCGCTAGGACGAATGGTTCGTCAAGGTAACCAAGATTATTGAAATCCACCATTGTCATTCCGTATTGCTGGTCCACCTTTACCCCACCTCCTGTTAGCTTGAACCATTTGCACCGGAACAAAGGGACCTTAAAGGAGGGTCCATAGTCAAGTTCCCATATCTCCTCTATGTAACCATAATATGTGACCTTTTGCCCATTCTCGGTTGCTGCATCAAAGCGGACACCACTGTTTTGGTTGGTGCTCTTTTTATCTTGGGCGATCGTGTAAAATGTATTCCCATTTATCTCGTACCCTTGGAAAGTCGTTATAGTCGAAGATGGTGTCTTGGCCAACATGTACAGCTGATCTACAACATCATTGTCATTCATTAAATGTTTTCTCAACCAACTGCCGAAAGTCTCCATGTGGGCCTTCCTAATCCAGGATTCAGGCTTCCCCGGGTTGTCCGAGCGTAAAATATTCTTGTGTTTCTCAAAGTACGGAGCCACCAAGCTAGAATTGGTCAGTACAGTGTGGTGTGCTTCAGTCAGAGAATGGCCGTCCATACATATCGTTGATTTCCTTCTGATCGTGCCTTTTCCACTTAGTCTCCCCTCGTGCCGCGATCGAGGAAGACCAATCGGCTTAAGGTCAGGAACAAAGTCAACACAAAACTCAATTACCTCCTCATTTCCATAGCCCTTGGCGATGCTTCCTTCTGGCCTAGCACGGTTACGAACATATTTCTTTAATACTCCCATGAACCTCTCGAAGGGGAACATATTGTGTAGAAATACAGGACCGAGAATGAAAATCTCTTCGACTAGGTGAACCAGGAGGTGCGTCATAATATTGAAGAAGGATGGCGGGAACACCAACTCGAAACTGACAAGACATTGGATCACATCGTTCTGTAACCGTGGTAGAACTTCTGGATTGATTACCTTCTGAGAGATTGCATTGAGGAATGCACATAGCTTCACAATGGCTACTCGAACATTTTCCGGCAGGAGCCCCCTCAAAGCAATCGGAAGCAATTGCGTCATAATCACGTGGCAGTCGTGAGACTTCAGGTTTTGGAACTTTTTCTCCGCCATGTTTATTATTCCCTTTATATTGGACGAGAATCCAGACGGGACCTTCATACTGCTCAGGCATTCAAAAAAGATGACCTTCTCTTCTTTGGTCAGAGCGTAGCTGGCACGACCTTGAAACCATTCCGGATGCCGGTCATCAGGGTCTTTCAAATGTTGCTGGTCCTGTCGTGCTTCCTTTGTATCATTTGTCTTCCCATACACGCCCAAAAAGCTTAGGAGGTTCACGCAAATATTCTTCGTAACGTGCATCACGTCGATTGCAGAGCGGACTTCTAGGACTTTCCAATATTCTAGCTCCCAGAATATAGATTTCTTCTTCCACATGGATGCGTGCCCGTCAGCTCCCTTCGGAACTGATTGTCCGCCAGGACCCTTTCCAAAGATGACTTTCAAATCCTTGACCATATCAAATACCTCAGCACCAGTGCGTTCCGCAGGCTTCGGCCGGTGATCTGCCTTGCCGTTGTAATGCTTGCCTTTCTTTCTTACTGGATGAATTTTCGGAAGAAATCGACGATGCCCAAGGTACACGTTCTTCTTACAATTTGGCAAATGTACACTTTCAGTCTCATGTAAGCAGTGCGTGCATGCATTGTATCCCTTATTTGACAGTTCCGAAAGGTTACTAAGAGCAGGCCAATCGTTGATGGTTACGAAAAGCAACGCTCGTAGGTCAAATTCCTCTTCTTTGTGCTCATCCCACACACGGACACCAGGTCTGCCCCACAGCTGTAAAAGTTCATCAACTAATGGCCTTAGGTACACATCGATGTCGTTGCCGGGTTGCTTCGGACCTTGGATGAGCACTGGCATCATAATGAACTTTCGCTTCATGCACAACCAAGGAGGAAGGTTGTAGATGCATAGAGTCACGGGCCAGGTGCTATGGCTGGAGCTCTGCTCGCCAAAAGGATTCATGCCATATGTACTTAGACCAAATCTTATGTTCCTTGCGTCAGCTGCAAAATCTTGAACTCTCTGTCGATCTTTCTCCATTGCGTTCCATCTGCGGTGTGTCTCAACTCCCCGTCCGACTTACGGTCCTCTTTGTGCCATCGTAACAACTTGGCATGCTCTTTGTTCCTGAACAGACGTTTCAACCGTGGTATTATAGGAGCATACCACATCACCTTGGCGGGAACCCTCTTCCTGGGTTTCTCGCCCTCAACATCGTCACCAGGGTCATCGCCTCTGATCTTATAACGCAATGCAGTGCATACCGGGCATTCATTCAAATTCTCGTATTCACCGCGGTAGAGGATGCAGTCGTTGATGCATGCATGTATCTTCAGAACCTCTAAACCTAGAGGGCAGACAACCTTCTTTGCTTCGTACGTACTGGCGGGCAACTCGTTATTCTTTGGAAACATATTCTTCAACATTTTCAGCAAGTTTTCAAATGCCGAGTCAGCTACACCTGCCTGTGCCTTCCATTTCAGCAAATCCAGTGTGCAGCCCAGCTTTTTCAGACCATCATCGCATCCGGGGTACAACGACTTTCTGTGATCCTCTAACATGCGATCCAAATTCTCCCTCTCCTTTTCAGTTTCGCAGCGTCTCCGTGCATCAGCAATGGTCCGACCAAGATCATCAACGGTCTCATCACGTGCCTCTTCTTCACCTTCACCTTCCCCTTCACCTTCAGCATCCTCCATGAAAGTATCACCGAAATGAGCAAGATAGCTTTCATCGATGAAATCATCCCCTTCTTCATCTTCTTCCATTATAACCCCTCTTTCTCCATGCTTGGTCCAACAATTATAGCTTGGCATGAAACCGTGCCGAAGCAGGTGCAGGTGAACTTCTCTTGAGGAAGAGTAACCCTTCTGATTCTTACAGTCAACACATGGACAGATAACAAAACCCTTCTGCTTGTTCGCATTAGCCACTACGAGGAAATCTTTCAAACCCGTAGTGAACTCGCGGGAGAGTCGGTTACCGTACATCCATTGCCGATTCATCTGCATTATTATAATATAAAATATATAATTAACCATCATGCATTTGTTAAACTAACTAGCTATAAACAATAGAAATTAAACAATGAACAACACACATGCATATTTTATCAATGACACACATGCATGAAAGGTTCAAGTTGCTAACCGCGATCGAGGAGAAAAAAATAAATGAGGAACCTCAAGTGTGGCTCCAACACTTCATATCATGTTTGTTTCACGCTCTTTGGGGCATTTCATCAAACACCTTGTGTGCATAAGAGGAACCAAAAGCAAACCTACACCCCCTTGTGAAGCTTGCGAAGAGAAGTGGCACCAAATGGCTAAGTGAGTGTGCTGAACTGGTATATATAGGGGAGGAGCTTTAGTCGCGGTTGGCCTGGCCAACCGCGACTAAAGGCCTTTGGGCACCTTTAGTCGCGGTTGTCCTGGCCAACCGCGACTAAAGCCTCTCACGTGCACCAGCTGGTCACCGAGCGCCCTGGGCCCAGGCATTTGGTCGCGGTTCGTCTGCCGAACCGCGACTAAAGACTCCATTAGTCGCGGTTCCTACAATTTCGCGACTAATGGGGCTGGACGGAAGCCTCTTTTTCTACCAGTGCTTAATACCTGGACTACTTGGGTAATTCTTGTGAACATCGTCGACTCCAGGTATAACCCCTTCGTTAGAGTCGTCACCATTTGGCCCCTCCATCGGGCCTGCAACATCTCCTGTGATGGTGTTTGACATGTATAACAAAATATGTAGCTGAACATATATATATATGGAGGTAGATATATACCTGGAGTATCATATGTGATATCACCATCAGTCTCAAGTATCATCCGTTCGGAGGGAGTAATATGGACTCTTAGAAGTCAAGATGTTGATACATTAGAATCGGTTGTGCCCAAGTCTGTTAGGTATGATTTTTCAACTAAAAAGGATAAAAATAAACCTTATACCTGGACTACGTGGGTAAATTTTGTCAACATCATCGGCTACGAGTATAATCCCTTCGTTAGAGTCGTCAACACTTGTCCCCTCCATCGGCCTGCAACACATATATAGTTGAACATATATATGTTTGACTTGTGTAGCACAATTTATAGGTGAACATATACCTCGAGGTACATGTGATGAAGTCGTCTGTTCCGCTGGCTTGCTGTGTGGAGTCCCCATATGTAACTACTAAAAAAAAGACATGTCCAACGGACTCAGGTATATAGCAAAAACTTGTAAACTGACTCTGCAAGTAGATCACGTGAAATACCAACAATACTAAAGGCCCGTTCCCATTGTACAGAAATCCAGTCCATACGGGCAGATTGTTACAGATTTATGAGTTTTGCTATATATATGAAAATAGAAAGACATGTCCAACGGACTTTGCTACTTTCCATTTTTTTTGTAAACTGACTCTGCTGGATACATGTTAAGAATTCAAGATGCTAAGATGTCCTGTTCATCTGACTGCAGGCAGATGAAGGCCGTCGGAGATCACAAGCGCAGCTTGCTATTGTACAGGTTTAGAATTTAGAAAGGTGACCTATTTTTTCATGTGAACTTACCTATTCTTTGCTATTCAGAATAATTATTTATCTTCCCATTGAGGTGTAGTTTGAGCAGCGTAAGCCTGCCCACTTATTTATATTGGGCTGCAGGAGTGGTTTCTGGACAGTTCGAACTGGGCGCGCGGATTTGAACTCTATGGGACAGAAAAACTAAACTTGCGAGGCGGGACGGGTTGGGAAGCAGAAGCAACAGCAGAGGCATAGTACCCCCACGTCAACCATCACACCAGAGACGTGGGTCGACTGCAGGAGGACGTGGGTGTTGACCAGTGTGTACGCAAAGAGGACGACCGTGGAGCGCATCGGCAGGGAAGCTGGCGGCGGCGCCGCTGAGGATGAGTAGAGCGTGGAGGAGGAGCCAGCCAGGAGGAGGGGGAGGTAGTGGACGGTCGGGTTTCTGCATCAGAGGAGGAGGCAGGAGTGGCGTCGTGAACTCGGGGGATGGAACGTGCCTGCGGCGTACTCGCCAACGTCAGCGCCGGAGGAGATGGGGTGGAGGGAGGAGGAGACACCGGGAAGGAGGGGCAGATGGTGGGAGGCAGGGCAGCTGAGTCAGAGGAGAAGGTAAGAGAGGCATCGCGGAATCGGGGGCGGATGGCGCCGGCGCCGGTGGTGTGTGGAGCGGCAGCGGCCGTTGGCCTTTGGATTCCACTGTTTTCTTTCTTTTTCGTGAAGGATCCAGTGCTTGGCTTGGATAAGGTGAGGAATGGAGTGCGGTTGCCTCCCATGCATCCGATGCCGATCTAATGGTCGAAAATGAAATATGGCAGACACACCATCACCACCAACTCGGTATTTTATAGGAGTAGAGATAATAGGCTAAATCAGGAACGATGAACTCATCATATTTACAAAACAAAAGAGGTCGAGTTCATACCAGCTTTTCTCATCTCAATCAGTTCATCATATATCGTCATTATTGCCTTTCACTTGCACGACCGATCGGTGTGTATAATAATAATAGTGCACGTGCATTGGACTAAGCTGGAATCTGCAAGCATTCAATTCAAGAGAGAAGACAAAGTAATAGGCTCTAAATTAAATCAACAATCATGCATACGAGAGCCACTAAACATTTTCATTATGGTCTTCTACTTTCGAACCCCAAAGGAAAGGAAAGAAATAAAACTATTTACACGGGAAAGCTCCCAACAAGTAAAAGAAGAACGATAAATCTTTTTGGGTTTTCATTTAATTACTACTACAAGCATGGAAAGTAAACTAACTATTTTTTTTGTTTTTCTTAAGGTTTATCAAACACACAAGAATAAAGCTAGAAAAAGAAAATTAGACTAGCATGGATAATACAATGAAAGAGTATGAGCACCGACAACTAGAATAGTGTGTGAACATGAATGTAAAGTCGGTGAGAAATACGTACTCCTCCAAGCATAGGCTTTTGGCCTAAGTTGGTCTACTACCAAGGATAGCCTGGCTGATACCCAAAGTTATAACTGGGGTCGTACTGAGATGCAACAGCAAATGCATCCTGAGCTGCGGCATGTTGGCGAGCCGCCTCCGCTCTCCCCTCGTGTTCAGCTGCCTCCTCCCTGGTAACAACATATCTTCGTTTTGCCTGGTAATCAAAAAGGGAAGGAGCAGGGAGAGTAACATGGACAGAGCTACTTTTGTCAAAGATTAGTCGATACTGGAGGAATTGTTCATTCCTCAAAATAAAACGATGTTTGACCATCGCGTCATAATCTAAATAAGCGGGAAGCAACTCAATATCCTCCTCTCGTGGGGCTATACCAAGATAATTAGCAACACGGGTCGCATAAATCCCCTCAAATAAATCTCCAGATATACCATTATTATGCAACCTACGTGCAACTATTGCCCCCAAGTTGTAATCTTTATTACCTAACACAACACTCTTGAGGACACAAATATCAGGGACACACATGTGACATGCTTCATCTTTACCGTTAATGCATCTACCAATGAAGAGAGCAAAATAATGTATAGCAGGAAAATGAATGCTCCCTATGGTAGCTTGTGCTATATCCCTAGATTCTCCCACAGTAATACTAGCAAGAAAATCTTTATATTCAGATCTGTGGGGTTCATGAACATTGCCCCACTGCGGGAGTTTGCAAGCAGTTGTAAAATCTTCTGAGTCCATGGTATAAGATTGATCATAAATATCAAACAGGACACTCTGAGAATTGCACGAAGATGTATATTTAAACCTTCTTACGAATGAATCCGTCAGTTGGTAGTACTGAGGACACTTATCTTGTAAGAAGTCCACAAGATCGGCATTACGCACATATGCGCAAATTCATCCTTAGTGCCTGCATTGACCATAAACTCTTCTGATGGCCACTCACAAGCTCGCACTTCGGCATCCCTTGGTGGTTCCTCGTCTTGCTCACGCATAGCATGCCTAGGTCCTCTCTTTGTTGAGGAACCACCTTGGTACATTCTCCTAGACATATTTCTTTCTCTGAAAAATTTCTGAAATTTTTAGTAACTTCAAAATAAAAGTGAATAAAATTAAACAAGACTGGTAGCAACTACTCGTACAAGTGCCTAGAGACTATATCATGCATTAGAATTACTTGGGACCTCATAAATTTGACATGCAAGCTCAAGAACAGGGTCACCTATGCAGCAAAAATTTGCAATGAATAAAGCACTAGAACAAAAACTAATTGGACCAATGGAGGAGTCACATACCAAGCAACAATCTCCCAAAGCAGTTTTGTGAATGGAGCTTTGAGCACGGAGATCGAAAATCGCAACAAAATGAGCTAGAACTCGTGCTTGAGCTGGATGGGGATTTTTTTTGGGAAGAAGATGGAGTGTGTGGGTGCAGGAATAAGTGGAGGGGGGCCACCGTGGGCCCACGAGACAGGGGGGCGCGCCCAGGGGGAGTGGGCGCGCCCTCCACCCTCGTGGCCAGGTGCTTGCCCCCCTGCAGTGTTTTCAGTGCCTAAAATCCTGAAATATTCCATAAAAAATCATACTAAATTTGCAGGGCATTTGGAGCACTTTTATTTTCGGGATATTTTCTATTGCACGGATAATACAGAAAACAGACAGATAATGCTATTTTTGCTTCATTTAATCTAAATAACAGAAAGTAAGAAGAGGGTACAAAAGGTTGTGCCTTCTAGTTTCATCCATCTCATGATCATCAAAATGAATCCACTAACAAGGTTGATCAAGTCTTGTTAACAAACTCATTCTGAATAACACGGAATTGGAGAAATATCGAATAACACTAGGTTACCTCAACGGGGATATGAACATCCCCAACAATAAGAATATCATACTTTTTCTTCATAGTAGGAAGAGGAAATTCAAAACCCCCAATAATGATAGTTGGAACTTTTCCAATAGAATTGATGCTATGAACTTGAGGTTGTTCCCTCGGAAAGTGTACCGTATGCTCATTACCATTAACATGAAAAGTGACATTGCCTTTGTTTCAATCAATAACAGTCCCTGCAGTATTCAAAAAGGGTCTACCAAGGATAATCGACATACTATCATCCTCGGGAATATCAAGAATAACAAAGTCCGTTAAGATAGTGACATTTGCAACCACAACAGGCACATCCTCACAAATACCGACATGTATAGCAGTTGATTTATCGGCCATTTGCGAAGATATCTCAGTAGGTGTCCACTTATTCAATTCAAGTCTACGATATAAAGAGAGAGGCATAACACTAACACCGGCTCCAAGATCACATAAAGCAGTTTTAACATAGTTTCTTTTAATGGAGCATGGTATAGTTGGTACCCCGGGGTCTCCAAGTTTCTTTGGTATTCCACCCTTAAACGTGTAATTAGCAAGCATGGTGGAAATTTCAGCTTCCGGCATCTTTCTTTTATTTGTAATGATATCCTTCATATACTTAGCATAAGGATTTAATTTGAGCATATCAGTTAAGCGCATACTAAGAAGATAGGTCTAATCATTTCAGCAAAGCGCTCAAAATCCTCATCATCCTTATCTTGGATGGTTTAGGAGGAAAGGGCATGGGTTTCTGAACCCATGGTTCTCTTTCTTTACCGTGCTTCCTAGCAACAAAGTCTCTTTTATCATAACGTTGATACTTTGATTGTGGATTATCAAAATCAAGATCAGGTTCAATCTCTACATCATTATTTTTGCTAGGTTGAGCATCAACATGAACATTATCATTAACATTATCACTAGGTTCATGTTCATCACCTGATTGTGTTTCAGCATCAGAAATAGAAATATCATTGAGATTCTCAGGTGTGTCTACAACAGGTTCACTAAAAGCATGCAAAGTCCTATCATTTTTCTTTTTCTTCTTTTTGGAAGAACTAGGTGCCTCTAAATTATTTCTCTAAGAATCTTGCTCGATTATCTTAGGGTGGCCTTTAGGATACAAAGGTTCCTGAGTCATTCTACCAGTTCTAGTAGCCACTCTAACAGCAAAATCATGTTTATTATTTGATTCATCGAGCAAATCACTTTGACCTTTAAGTACTTGCTCAGCTTGAGTGGTAACCATAGAAGCATATTTGCTAATGCGTTTAAGTTCACCTTTAACTCTAGCCATATAATCACTCAAGCGTCCTATCTTGAAAGCATTATTCTTTAATTCTCAACCAACATAAGCATTAAAACTTTCTTGTCTAGCCATAAAGTCATCAAATTCATCTAAGCATGGGCTATGAAATTTAGTAGAGGGAATTTCAACTTTATCATACCTATAGAGAGAATTTACCTTTACTACCTGTGCCGGGTTATCAAGACAATGTGTTTCTTCAACAGGTGGTATATTAAGACCATGTATTTCTTCAATAGGAGGTAAATTCTAAAGATCTTCAGCTTTAATACATTTTTCTTTCATTGATTTCTTTGCCTCTTGCATATTTTCGGGACTCAAAAATAGAACTCCCCTCTTCTTTGGAGTTGGTTTAGGAATAGGCTCAGGAGTTGGCTCAATTGGCTCAAGAATTGCCTCAGGAATTGGCTCAGGAAGAGTCCAATTATTTTCATTAGTCAACATATTTTTCAATAGTAATTCGGCTTGGTTGACTATTCTTTCCCTGAAAACACAACCAACACAACTATCCAAGTAGTCCTTGGAAGCATCGGTTAGTCCATTATAAAAGATATCAAGTATTTCATTTTTCTTCAGAGGATGATCAGGCATAGCATTAAGTAATTGGAGAAGCCTCCCCCAAGCTTGTGGGAGACTCTCTTCTTCGATTTGCACAAAATTATATATTTCCTGCAAGGCAGCTTGTTTCTTATGAGCAGGGAAATATTTAGCAGAGAAGTAATAAATCATATCCTGGGGACTACGCACACAACCAGGATCAAGAGAATTAAACCAAGTCTTAGCATCACCCTTTAATGAGAACAGAAATATCTTAAGGATATAATAATAGCGAGACTTCTCATCATTAGTAAACAGGGTGGCTATATCACTTAACTTGGTAAGGTGTGCCACAACAGTTTCAGATTCATAGCCATAAAAAGGATCAGATTCAACCAAAGTAATTATTTCAGGATCAACAGAGAATTCATAATCCTTATCAGTAACACAGGTAGGTGAAGTAGCGAAAGCGGGGTCAGGTTTCATTCTAGCATTAAGGGATTGCTACTTCCATTTAGCTAATAACTTCTTAAGATCATATCTATCTTTGCAAGCAAAAATAGCTCTAGCAGCTTCCTCATCCATAACATAACCCTCAGGAACAACAGGCAATTCATAATCAGGGGGAGAACTTTCATCATCACTATCATCAATAATATCATCATTAATAATTTCATTCTCTCTAACCCTAGCAAGTTGTTCATCAAGAATTTCACCTAATGGCAAAGTAGTATCACACACAGAAGTAGTTTCATCATAAGTATCATGCATAGCAGAAGTGGCATCATCAATAACATGCGACATACCAGAATTCATAGCAGTAGCAGGTTTAGGTGTCGCAAGCTTACTCAAAACAGAAGGAGAATCTAGTGCGGAGCTAGATGGCAGTTCCTTACCTCCCCTCGTAGTTGAGGGGAAAATCTTGGTTCTTTCATCTTTCAAGTTCCTCATAGTGATCAACCGATATAAATCCCAAGTGACTCAAAGAATAGAGCTATGCTCCCTGGCAACGGCGCCAGAAATTAGTCTTGATAACCCAAAAGTGTAGGGGATCACAACAGATTTCGAGGGTAGAGTATTCAACCCAAATTTATTGATTCGACACAAGGGGAGCCAAAGAATATTCTTAAGTATTAGCAGTTGAGTTGTCAATTCAACCACACCTGGATAACTTAGTATCTGCAGCAAAGTATTTAGTAGCAAGTAGTATGATAGTAATGGTAACAGTGGCAAAAGTAAAGATAGCAGTTTTGTAGTAGTTGTAACAGTAGCAACGGAAAAGTAAATAAGCGAAGCACAATATGTGAAAAGCTTGTAGGCATTGGATCAGTGATGGATAATTATGTCGGATGCGATTCCTCATGTAATAGCTATAACATAGGGTGACACAGAACTAGCTCCAGTTCATCAATGTAATGTAGGCATGTATTCCAAATATAGTCATACGTGCTTATGGAAAAGAACTTGCATGACATCTTTTGTCCTACCCTCCCATGGCAGCGGGGTCCTAGTGGAAACTAAGGGATATTAAGGCCTCCTTTTAATAGAGTACCGGACCAAAGAATTAACACATAGTGAATACATGAACTCCTCAAACTACGGTCATCACCGAAAAGTATCCCGATTATTGTCACTTCGGGGTTGTCGGATCATAACACATAATAGGTGACTATAGACTTTCAAGGTAGGATCAAGAACTCACATATATTCATGAAAACATAATAGGTTCAGATCTGAAATCATGGCACTTGGGCCCTAGTGACAAGCATTAAGCATAGCAAAGTCATAGTAACATCAATCTCAGAACATAATGCATACTAGGGATCAAACCCTAACAAAACTAACTTGATTACATGGTAATCTCATCCAACCCATCACCGTCCAGCAAGCCTACGATGGAATTACTCACGCACGGCGGTGAGCATCATGAAATTGGTGATGGAGGATGGTTGATGATGACGACGACGATGAACCCTCCTCTCCGGAGCCCCGAACGGACTCCAGATCAGCCCTCCCGAAAGAGATTAGGGCTTGCCGGTGGCTCCGTATTGTAAAACGCGATGAAACTTTCTCTCTGATTTTTTTCTCCGTGAAACGGAATATATGGAGTTGGAGTTGAGGTCGGTGGAGCATCAGTGGGCCCACGAGACAGGGGGGCGCGCCCAGGGGGGAGGACGCGCCCCCACCCTCATGGATAGGGTATGGGCCCCCTGGCCTTGATTCTTTCGCCAGTATTTTTTTATATTTTCCAAAAGTTATCTCCGTGGATTTTCAGGTCATTCCGAGAACTTTTGTTTTCTGCACAATAAACAACACCATGGCAGTTCTGCTGAAAACAGCGTCAGTCCGGGTTAGTTTCATTCAAATCATGCAAATTAGAGTCCAAAACAAGGGCAAAAGTGTTTGGAAAAGTAGATACGTTGAAGACGTATCAGCCGTCCCAGTCGCGCCCCACCCTACCCCCTTATCCCCCACCCCGGTCAAACCCTAACCCACCGACACCCCACTCCCCTCCCCCACGTTAATTGATTCATATGTGGTTGTGCTATTCTGACAAGGATATCCATCAAGGTTGTTTGGAGGGACATAATGAAACGTCACAAGTTCTACTTTGCTGATTCTTTCAGAGAATTGTTTCATTACTAATGCGCTGTCGCGGACATGTATTAATCCCAAATTCCAAATCACTCTGGAATCCAGTCAAAATCACTCTAGAATCCCTCTCCGTAATTGATTCGCAAACTACTCTCAAGGACTGCTCTGAACCTCAAATATCGTGGGCACATGAAGTTGTGGTGTAATTTTTACAGAAACAAGTGATCCAGACAGCAAGGTATTGATTGATGCAACTATGTTGTAATGTTTCAGTGACTGTTAATATTTTTTTAGGAAGGATAACCAATTCAGATGATACCCAAGGAGTTCTGGATGGGAGATTGTTTATTTCTACGTCGTGCAATTCAACATTTCAGTACTAAAAGTATTTTTCATGTTATGTAGATTGAGGTACATCCTTTGTAAACTAATATGAGGCCTTTTAGGTCACGGAAGTAGTGACCTAAAAGGTCTTGTATTAGTTATTAAGGGGTTTGATTTGTGAGGTCCGAGCGTGGGCAGCGGCCGGCGGCGGAGGTGGAAAAAGAAGTCTGCCACGGCTTGATTTAGTTTGAACACGAGTCCATCAGTATCGCCCTGATCTGTACACGTAGACATAACAAACAAACAAAACATGTGTGTTCATACCTGGGGTTGAAACCGTACAGCGTCGCCGATCGCACGTTCCGTGGCGGCACGTGATCCAGAAACTGCCAGCGGCGGCGGCACTGTCAAGTCGTTCTGCGGCGGCGGTGCTATGGAGTGCACAGATCGCACGACGGCTGCGCAGATCTGATCGGCAGCGAGGTATGGGGATTGGCGGCGGGGTATGGGGCATGGGGATCGGCGTCAAGGCGATCATGATGGGCGGCAGGGACTGTTTCTTTGGCTACCTGCGTGGGTGGGGTTCGGTGGGCGGGGTTCGGTGGGTGGGCGTGGGGGCGGGGGTAATTTGATGGAAAAAACCAGACGAAAAAACCGGTTGAAAAAAACCAGACGAAAGTGAAGGGACTATTCAACCAACTCGTCCATTAAAAATAGAGATACATCTGTCCTAGACAGACTTTTTTATAGCTCAATCTGCACGGTGGAACACCGACTATCGATATATCTCGAGTGCGGCACGTATCGTACACGTCTACATACGTGTGCGTGGCCTTGTACGTGCTACATGCAACACATGCAACATATACACGTGCCGCGATTTGCTCACCGACAAGGGCTATCATTGTGTGCCTGGACAATTGATGCCGTATTTGCTCAGCGAAGACTAAGTGTGGACTCGGGGCGAATGATAACAAAAATAACACGTCAGATCGAATGGCGCATTGCTTTAAATATGTTATCCAAATCCAAGAATTTCAACAAAGCACGTGGTGCAAAACTGCTCTCTGGCCACCTATATGACCACCATCGATCTAGCAACACCATCGAACACGAACGTTTATACTCGTCAACTAGTAGCCGCTATGGAGAAGAAGCGCGTGGCCATCGTCGGAGCCGGCGTGAGCGGGCTGACGGCGTGCAAGCACCTGCTGGAGCGGGGCTGCCGGCCGGCCGTCTTCGAGGCGGACAAGCTCCTGGGCGGCGTGTGGGCGCGCGCCCCGGACTGCACGTCGCTGCAGTCGGAGCGGCCTATGTACCAGTTCTCTGACTTCCCGTGGCCGGAGTCCGTGACGGAGGTGTTCCCGGACTGCCGCCAGGTCGCCGACTACCTCGGCGCTTATGCCCGCCACTTTGGCGTGCTCGACTGTGTCAGGTTTGGTCGCCGGGTGATCGGGATGGAGTATGTTGACGTTGGTGAGCAGGAAGTGGTGGAGTGGGAGGAGTGGGCCGGGTGCGGCGAGGCGTTTGGTTCTGGTGAGGGTGAGTGGCGTCTCACTGTGGCCGACGCCGAGGGCAACACCGAGGTACATATATGGATTGATTGACAAACTAGGAGTTTTTCATAGATGAATTGCCTAGCTAATCCATGCCTCTGTTGGCTGTGTTTTTATGGTTTTCACTTTCAATGAGATTTAGATGAAATTCATTGAATTTCAGCAAACACTGAATATTTAGCTTTCGTCCAAAACATTTAAGCAATTTCGGTAGTACAGAACAATTCAAGTATCTTTTTAAATATTTTTTTCAATTCTTTTAATATTTTGGTTGAATTCAACTGTTTCAGCCCTTTGACCGAAATCACTGAAACTGTTGCTGAAATATTTCCAAAACTGAAAGCGAAAACCACTTTGCTTCCATTTTCTAACCCCCTATCTTCTAATGTCTCTTTTCAATCAGTGAAGCCAATGAGATATTACATGCTTCATTTTTTTCCTGTCTCCAGACACACGTGGCAGACTTTGTGGTTCTTTGCATTGGGAGGTTTAGTGGTGTGCCCAACATACCCACTTTCCCTCCGGGCAAAGGTCCAGAAGCATTTGATGGGCAGGTGATCCACACCATGGATTACGCCAAAATGGGCACCAAGAAAGCTACCGAGATGTTAAAGGGCAAGCGTGTGACCGTCATTGGCTACTTGAAATCAGCTCTCGACGTAGCTGCCGAATGTGCAGACGTAAATGGTACACAATCCTACAACTAAAATTTTATTTCGTCTTTGCGCAGAAGTAATTATGTCATCATCGCAATTTTTGTTCACATGACCAACAATATGGCTGTTTTTGGTCATTAGACTAAATTGTGTGCAATGTCTGCCTGAATTCTAACAATTATTCTCGATGAGAACTTAGATAAAGCTTGCTGATCCTGCAGGTATTGAACATCCATGTACAATGGTAGTCCGAACAAAGCACTGGATCATACCAAGCTACTATGCTTGGGGTTTCCCTATATCAAACTTGTATCTAAATCGCTTCTCTGAATTCCTCATTCACAAGCCTGGTGAGGGCTTCCTCCTATGCCTCTTAGCCATCATCTTGACTCCCCTGGTACTGAAACTCAGCATGTTATTTTGTATTGATTTCATTTACACTTAGGTTTCACACTAAATTGACACACGCTTAATTCTTGTTTATATATGAATAGAGGTGGTTATTCTCAAAGTTTGCTGAGAGCTACTACTCCATCCCCATGAAGAAGCATGACATGGTGCCTGAGCATAGCTTCTTTGAGGCACTAGCAACATGCTTGATCGCCATTACACCAAAGGATCACTACAAGAGACTAGATGAAGGCAGCATTATTCTGAAGAAGTCCAAGACCTTTAGCTTCTGCAAGGAAGGTGTAGTTGTTGAAGGTGAATCTTCGCCAATAAAGAGTGATATAGTGATTTTCGGAACGGGATTCAAGGGAGACCAAAAGATCACGAACATGTTTACTTCAGAATACTTTCAGAGTATTGCAGTTGGGCCAATATCCTCGACTGTACCTCTATACAGGTGACTTTACTATTACTACCTGACTTTTGTGTACATGTGTAGCTGATTTCCAATCTAGATCGGGTTATTGAAGATTTTCTTCATTTTTACATTCAGGGAGTGCATACATCCTAAGATTCCGCAGCTCGCGGTCCTCGGTTATTCAGAGAGTTTGGCAAATCTGTACACTGCAGAAATTCGGGCCAAATGGCTGGCGCATTTCATTGATGGTGGATTCAGATTACCAAGTGTTAAAGCGATGCAGGGTGATATCCTTGAGTGGGAGAAGTTTATGAAGCGCTATTCTCGTGTCTACTTCCGGAGGTCCTGTATTGGGCTTCTTCACATCTGGTACAACGATCAACTATGTCAGGACATGGGATGCAACCCGAGAAGGAAGAATAGCATTTTAGCTGAATTATTTGAGGTATATGGTCCCCGTGATTATGTTAATCTTCACCCCAAGTAAGAGGAGTTCTTGGTAGGATTCTTATGTTCAGCTCATATGTTCTGAGCAATCGATGTGGGTATAGCAGCTTAGTATGTTTTTATTGTGTATTTTCTAGCCTGGTTATCCTTTATGGCCTATCATATGATATTTTGGTAAATAATGATTTTGTGATGAACATACATCAGATATCTTAAACATATGATATTTCTATAAATAATGATTCAGTGATGAACTTAGAACATCACGATATGAGAAAATGAACCACGCGCATGGTTAAATCAGTGTTGCCTTCCGCAAATATTATATCTGGTGACTGGTGAGACACACAGAATATGTTTGATCTCTACAAGCTTTAGGCAGGAATTCAACTATTCTACTAACCATGTAGACTAGGATTAATCTTCAAGCGTCCAAAAATGCCCGCCTATTATGTCAGCCAAGAGGCGGGGCAAATCAAGACTTGTGAACACCCCGTGGGAGATAAGTTTGTTCCTAACTACATGGTTCAATCTAGCATGAAGGATGTGCAACATCAACCATTTCTAGTGTTGCAGAGATATTCCAAATCAAATAATAACCATTTCTAGTGTTCCACTTGACCTACTCCATGTGACAAATCAAATAATGGTTGCCTATTGCGACTGAGCGCATGAGACAGCATCCCATTATTGCAAGCAAATACGACAAGCCTGCAGTCTTTGCTGGCCACTGACGTCTATCGCATTGCGCCCTTTTGAGAGGATTCAGTGACCACAATGGGGGCAAACACAAAGAAACCAAAGTCATAACAGGGGTGCCATACTTCATTACAAGAATCTAATTAATTCCATGGCAAGTCACAAGGCAGCACAAACTACATGTGAAAAGAGTGAAAATCGAACGACCCAGTCTCACAGCAAGAGGATGGATTAGTTTCTTGCAAATATGTGAGAAACAAACAGGTGACACGAACGCAAGAGAATCACACATAACAAAGTGCTTGAACCCCACTTCAAGGATTTCATTCAACAACAGGTGAACACCACATCATTTCAGCTCCAAATCCCGCCAAACTGAAAGCCCATCATCAGCGTTTAGATGTCATCGACATCATCATACATGGCAGATTCTGAGCCAACATCATCATAATCATCCACATAATTGAATTCACCATCAGCATCATCATCCATGACCACATCCAGCAAATCATCTTGCATATCAACCTCAAAATCAGAACCAGAGTAATCTTCACTGTAATCCTCACTGTCAACGTAGGCCCAGTACTTGAAATCAGAGATGGGATCATGAGGAAGCTTAAGGTTTCTAATTCTAGCACACTTTGATTTCATAGCATCATCAATTCGGAGGTTGTAGCACATACGTATGTCAAGTGATTCAAGGTGAGGGCAATGGTCAAGGATTGCCATCAGTCCATCATTAGTTACCTCGCTGCCAATCAACTGAAGGACTTGTAGACGAGGCATACTGTTAGCAATCCATGATGCTTCTGGGTCAATCTCCATGCGCTCATACGCTGCATCAAACCGCTTATGAAAATCAGCCCATCGTTCATTTAGCCTAAAGCATTTCAGTTGTGAGCGGGCTTTGCCAACAAACTGGCAAAAATTGCCATACAATGAGCAGAACGAAATATCCAGTTCTTCAAGCTGAGGAAGGAGATTAATTGCCTCTGCCAACCCTTTATCAGATACTTTATCACAAAAGCTGAGTTGAAGGCTCTTCAATGAGAATGATCTGCATTGAGACATGGTAAGTTTTTAACCAACCCAAACATTTAAGCTATATCAAATCGAAACATGCTTTCCAAGCTCACAATGAGAAATATCACTGGAACAACATAACCAATTGAAATAACCATGTGAAAATAAAACATTCTATGATGTGGATTCATAATAATTTTCAAAAAGGTTGATAACTGCAGTCACATGCAAATGAACTTCAACATGCAGTTCTGACAAAATATCACATGACTTGATACTGTGTGTGAATTCTACATATCAGATTCAGTCAAATGATGAGAAGAAGAGCAGAAGAGGGCAATGAAACATGTGTCAGGTGGCGTCCGCCCTACAGCAGGCGCAAATTCAAGCCTAAACTAGGTTCCGCTAATGACGTGTGGCCCAAAAAGAGAGTTCCTTACTTTCTACACAGTATAGACTATAGATATAATTATGAAAGAGTTTGAATAGGTTATTTTTCCAATCAAGAAGTGACTAAGAATAATTAGGAATTTTTGAGTTAGATTCAGATTGAGGTGAAGCCAGATCAGTTTGTACGCATAACCTATATAATTGCCAAACCTAGTTGATAAATAATCAAGCAAGTTTAATCCCAATCTTTGTTCCCCTGCTATCACGCCGAGCGCTCTTTCTCTCTCTGCTCAAAACCCATGGTTAAACGAGGTGTACAGTTTCGTCCCTCCTATCAGCCACAACAGAATCTTCGCTCAACCAAAACCTTTATACCCCAAGCCTATGACACCATGCTTCTGGTAGAAATCAAACTTGGTATATCCAGAAAATTCAATTATCAATCAATAAAAGTGAGATCACTTTATTTCAATGCACCAACAGATCAACACAACGAAAAGAAAATATGAACTCTGACTAGCACTACGCTTACCAAGCAAACAGACGGTCACAAGAATATTAAAAAAAAAACTGTTAACTAGGCTTTTTGCTTCAGCGAGGGGATATAGAAGTTGCAATACCATAACAGAAAGTAGCTACTAACAATTAACAGTTACACATTTATTTATTCACTACATAGTATAGTTGTTGACTGATTGTTATTACTACATGATACAGATTTAAACAAAGGGTATGGAATGTGCAACCCAGCAAAGGGCCTTCAACAGTTTGTATGAAGGAAATGTTGAAGAGGAGGCCCCGACAGTGCAACAAATATGAACCAATTCGAGTATGTAGTTAACTACATGAAATGTGCAGGCTCACTAAAACGTTCAGCCTTTAAGTAGAATGGTTATTTTGCACATAGAAGTCACCCAATCAGCACAGAGCCAACCTACAACTTTATTTTGAAGTGTTCCTTGTACACTCTAGTTAATACAGAGACGGAAGAACATGTACCATGTCAGCTGTATGACTCTATCATCTACTCAAAAACATTTAATAACATATAATGCTTAACCATGCAGCTCAGACCATTAAAGTGATTATTTGTGGTGTACAGGTCAAGAATACTTGGACCTTTACAGCAAGTAAATCATCAGGAGAAGGTAATTTGCTGTCGACCAACAAAAATATTCAGATGGCCTTTTGCCCTGTGAAGTCTCCATGCTGAACCTCACCTACCCTTGTACTCCCTCTGTCCCAAAATAAGTGCCTCAAGCTTAGTACAACTTTGTACTAAAGTTAGTACAAAGTTAAGACACTTGTTTTGGAATGGAGGGAGTATGTTTTAGGGATCAATCCCTATAGTTGTACCCAAAGAGCACAAGACACCAGTCTCAGGAATCGTGCTATTGGCAGAGAGAACAGGCCAATTCCCTCCGGGATGACAAACCTTCACTATTCTACTCTACATACATTTTCTGGGTTGCTCCACGTATTCTCCCGAGCTACGTGGTAGGCAGCATTTAGCAAGGCACATTGAGTCGCACAAAGATACAGCACTAGAGACTCACGCGATATATTCTAAGCATTTTACTGCTGAGTAGCATTTCACTCCCTCCAATTTTATTTATACGTTATTAAAAAAAAAACTTTTTTGGTACTAAAACTAGAATTGTCAGAAAAGAGAAGGAAATGAAAGGATATTTAGTTATTTATATATTGTACACTGATCTTGGATCGATTAACCCACTCTCGGGCTGCCAGCATGCCATTTGATCTTAACATAACCAACACCTAATCTTCTGTACGAAATACTGATTACCAATTGAACATTTTTCAGAAATTTTAGACAAGTTCATTTGTGTTGGTGAACCCCAATTTGATACATCAAAAGGCACTACAAAGTAAATTTGAGATTCAAACGGAGAACAAATTCCTTGCAGAAATAAAAGGATGCAGAAAGGTTGTCAAATAACACAGCAGAAAGGTCCATTTTCTAAGCAATGCAAGAGCAAACATATATCACGAGGAGGTTATGTTAAGTTAAGAAGATACAGATATGCGTTTTAATTTACGAGAGGTACGATCAAGACTGTCCTCTCAGCCCAACTAAAGGTACTATCTGACAGAGACTCACAATTACATACAACTTTGGTCATCAGAACCAACCAATCAACGAAATTATTTGCAACCTCACGAAAGAAATGGGCATGTACGTAACAGGAAGAGGAAAGATGTGGCAACCTGTGGGAGATATAGCGGAGGAGGAGATCAGTGACGAAGGTGTCGGCCGAGAAGGCCTCCATGGTGCCAGCGGCGCGGTCGACGGCGGCGCAGGCCATGGCCCCGGCCGTCAGGATGTCTCCATCGTGGGTCATCTCGACGCGACGCCACAGCGTGGTGCCGCTGTCGGCGAGACGGCACCACGCGTGGCATACCTGCCCGGCTCCCGTGAGGAGGTCGGCCGCGTCCAGCTTCCCGAATATGGTGGAGAGCGCGTCTGACTGCATCCCGGCCCAGTCGCGGCTCTCGCCCTCCTCCTCCTCCATGGGTGGCGAGGCGGCGGCGGCGGCGATGAGGTGGAGCTAGGGTTTGCCTTTTTTCTTTCTGTGAGGGGTAAAATAGTCCAGAAAGACAAGAAGAGGCGAGTGGCCATTTTTTTTCAAAACTATGACCTTTTTTATAGCTAATTCTGAAACTATAGTACCCATTGCCAAAATATCAAAAATATGACCCTGTTGGCCTTGTGGTGGCCGAAGTGGCAGTTTTCGGCCGGAACTAGGCCGAAAAGGACTTTTCGTCCAGCATTAGGCCGAAATGAGCCTCAGTTGGGCCGAAGAGGTGTCGTCGGGGTGGGGTGGACCGAAAATAGTAGCTTCGGCCAGGCCTAGACCAAAATGGGCCGTTTTCGGCCAGCCCGCAGCCGAAAACCTTTTCGGCCAGGCCTAGACCGAAAAGGTCTGGATAAGGCCGATCCCGTCGTCGCCTTCCTCCTCTTGCTCGCCTCTGTTCTTTCTCGTTCCTCTCGTTCTTCTCTGTAGAGCTCGCGTCTCCTCCCTGATCTCCTCCAATTTGCACTCATTTACACAACCAAGGCACAGAATAGATAGATCATAGCATTCTCCACCGGCCTATGGTTTTTTTTCGTTATGGGTTAGTTTTTTGTGCGCTTGGGGGAGGAGCCATGGTGGGGTGGAGGAGGTCCGGTTGGGAAGGAGGTGGTGGTGAGGAGGAGCAGTAGCTGTGGAGGAGGAGGTGGTGAGGAGGAGCAGCAGCTTGTGGGGTGATCGGAGTTAAACCTCCGGCCGTCGAGTGGGCGGCGCTGCCGTTGTCCGGTGGCCGGTGCCGGTGACCGGAAGAGACGCACGCTTCGAAGGTATAACCATGGCGTCACAAATTTTCTCTAAATTGTATAGTTTATTAGTTAGAGTTAATATGTTTGTGGTGGCATTTTAGCGCGTAGTTAGTGTAGCGGGTAATATTAGTGTTCGTTGTGATTAATGAGAAGATGACAATGTCTGACGGGTGAAAATGTCTGAATCAGTAAATTTGAATGTTTACTACGGCGCTGGTAACGTTCGATATAATGAGTTGGGAGTTGATCTTAGCGAGTTTAAAAATGGCGTCATGACACTAGCAGACCCGGACTGGACATTAGACAATTGAAGTACTGGTTGACAACTAGTTTCGGGCTGGATCCTGAAGTATGTTCCGTCAGTATTCACGCATTGTGGACCAAATCTTGTAAAAATGTCAAGTGGGAGTTGATGCCAGTAGATAGGAGCCAACATTGGTTGTCCCTGTTAAGACGCTGCCGAGACCGAAGAATCCACCCATATGCACTTGTGCAACCTGTACCGAAGGAGGAGAATGCCGTACAACTCCACAGGGGGTATGAACCCGGCCAAGGCAGTGAAGTGGCTAACGAGATTGTTTTATCCGGGTCACAGCCACAAGATGTGGATGCTAGCCAACCCGAGAAAGAGTCAGACTACGTGCCACACAATGTTTGTGGTCCTGATACTGGGCAGAGTAGCCAGTCGATAATATTAGCTGATTCTGGTTTTGCTGATGGGGATGAGGAAGGGGATGAAATGCAGAGGGTGATGGAGGAAGAGGACGAGGATGGATTGGTGGAGGAACTGGATTCTGAAAATTCTGAGGATGAAGTGGAGGTACCGATTCCTTCTGCATGGGAGCAGGACATATCCACCGGCCTTACGGTGAACGATGGCCATGAGACTCCATGGCAGTATAATCTGAACCAAGTACAGATAGGGGCTATGTTTGATACAAAGAAAAAATTGAAGTATGCGGTGATAAAGTGGGCTATGTCTACACAGAGGGTTTTCCGGACACACATATCAAGTCCAACAAACTATACCGTGAAATGTGTTGAAACAAGTTGTCCTGGGAAGGTGCACGGGCACGTGCCGAAGTATGACATCCACTGGGTTGTCACCATTGTCGTCCCACATAATTGTGTGAGGAAGAACCTGCTGGTGAAGCATCCGAACCTGACTTTAAGTCTCATTGCGCAACTCATGTATACTGAGATAGTAGAGAAGAAAGATATGGAAGCAAAACACATCCAGACAGCAGTGAAGGTCAGATGGAATTATGTCATTCCTTATGGGAAGGCTTGGAGGGCTAAGCAGAAGGCTATGGAGGAAAGGTTTGGGACGTTCTTCGACTCATATGATAATGTTGTCCGTCTCCTGGGCATACTGAAGGAGAGGAATCCCGGCACTTATGTGAACTTACAACACATGAGGTTGCTGAGTATACCAGATTTCAAGGTGTTGAAACGAGTGTTCTTCTCTTTTGCTATGTGTATCGAAGCTTTCCGGCATTGTCCTCCTGTTATATTTGTGGATGGTACATTCCTGACCGGACAGTATAGAGGGCAAATCCTGACTGCTATTGGTGTGGAGGGGAACAATCAAATCATCCCACTTGCCATGGCATTTGTGGAGGGTGAGAACTTTCTCAGCTGGGTATGGTTCTTCCGCCAAGTGAAAATTGCCATCGTGAAGGACCGACCAAACGTGTGTGTCATTCATGACAGACATGCTGGTATATTGAAGGCCGTGAAGACACTTCGTAATCCAGCAGATGACGAACCAACACCTTGGAGGGACTTGCAGAGCCGGTGGTGCATGCGCCATCTTGGGGCTAATTTTTTCTCACAGTTCAAGAACAAGCGGTTGATGAACTTGTTCAAAAAATTATGCAAGCAGAGCCAGCAGCGGAAATACGAATTTATTTGGTCAAAACTAGATGAGTTTACTAAGAAGCACGTCCGTGCAAGGAAGAAAATGGAAGAAGATCAGGTTAAATTAGCAGCACTCATCGCGGAGCTAGAGGAGCCAGTTGGTCTTTGTGACTTGCCAGCAATTGACCCTCCTAATACTAAGAGAAAGAAGGGAAGGGCAATAAAGAATTTTTCTGAGTGGATAGAGAAAGATCCTCCAATGAATTGGTCTTTGCTGCATGACACACATGGAGCTAGGTATGGCCACATGACAACCAATCTTGCAGAGGTGTATAACTTTGTGCTGAGAGGGTATAAAGCATTGCCACTCACAGCTATTGTGGAGGCTGTATTCCATGGCACTTTGAGATATTTCAGAGAAAGGCACGAGTTAGCAAAGAAGCATATTGAAGATAATCAGAACACACCTTATTGTAGCCGTGTCATGGAATACATGGCAAAGAAGATAGAGAAAGCAAAGAAGCACAGTGTCAGACTCATAGGGAATCAAGAAAGGAGGTATGAGGTTCAGCTTCCTACCGATGGTTTTGGTTCTGGAAATGAGGTGAAGACACACGAGGTAAAAATTGGAACGGAATTTTATCCAACGTGTGAGTGTACATGCAACAAACCGAAGTTGCTGCACCTACCTTGCTCTCATGTGTTGGCTGCCTGTGGCCAGATTCAGTTGGATGCTATATCCTTCGTGTCCCCATACTATTTAAAAGAGGCAGTGCTCAACACCTGGACAGGCGAGATGACAGGGTTTAGAGTCGTCGGCAATTTCAACAAGGTAAACGACGGTGAGAGAGTATACATCCCGCATCCAGACCTTCGGCGAACAAGTAGGGGCAGACGAAAGGCCCGTCGCATCCGGAACGATATGGACCAGTCTGAAGCTGGTGGAGCAACCAGACAATGTTTGTTATGCGCGGCTTATGGGCATAGGATGAAATATTGTCCCGACCTGAACAAAGATGGTGCTTCCGCATCGACGAGTGCTTCCACATCGACGGCTGCGACAACAGGAGCAAGAGGCGGACGTGGTCGTGGCAGTCGAGGCCGAAGGGGCGGACGAGGAAGAAATAACTCACAAGCTATATAATGTGCCGTAGTGGGTTTTAATATGTAATATGTCAGGACTATGTTTTAATTTGTAATATGTGAGGACTATGTTTTAATTTGTAATATGTCAAGACTATGTTTTAATATGTAATATGTCAGGACTATGTTTTAATTTGTAATATGTGAGGACTATGTTTTAATATATAATATGTCAGGACTATGTTTTAATTTGTAATATGTCAGGACTATGTTATAATTTGTAATATGTCATACTATGTTTTATTTGCACCTGAGATTTGTTGTTTGAATTGCAGATATGTCTTCGTATCCGTTGCTTAATGGTAACATCGATAGAAAGCACCGGGGCGCTCTTACGGAAGCGGGCAACAACTTAGACGTGTTGGTCACTCGTACCCCAAAGACTAACTGGCTGATACACGATTCATGGGTTGATAGTATGTGTGCATATAATGGAGACCATATAATGACTTACTATGTTTGACATACTTTTCATAACCGCTAACAATCTCTTTATTTTGTAGGTTAAGTTGGGCTGGACTTCTACCCTTGGCACGGCTGGTTGAGGGTACATTGGATGAGTGGATTGATGGTCCGGACTTAGATGAGGCAGGTGAACCATTGCAGTTACACAAGAGGCAAGTGAGACGTTTCTCTTACGACAAGTCACTCCTTACCTGCTTAGTAGATAGATGGAGACCAGAAACACATACGTTTCACTTTCCTTGGGGAGAGATGGCGCCTACTTTACAAGATGTGTCTTACTTGTTGGGATTACCTCTGGCCGGTGCTGCCATAGGTCCCTTAGAGGCAGAATCTGGGTGGCAAGCAGCGATGCAGACCCGTTTTTTGGCTGCAGTCCCGACTGCTAGGGCCATAGACAACGATCCTCATGGACCTCTTTTTAGATGGTTGAGCCAGTTTCAGGTAACCATCACGGCCACTTAAACAAATGTTGTTTTTTAGTTGTCTGGTGTTCATACAATTATTACGTTTCTATGTAGATTGTCTCGTTAGGACATTCCGACGTTCAGTTGTCGGAGGCTCAGATTGACCGGTCCCTAGAGGCATATATTCTTTGGCTATTCGGCAAGACAATGTTTACGGAGAACCACGTGACCACTGTCGATGCACGACTCATCGGTATTGCACGAGAGATAGCTGACGCACGTTGCCCTGCGGATATTTTACAGAGGAGTTTTGGTTCTGCTGTGTTAGCGGCTACGTACAGAGGCCTGTGCAAAGCTTGCTTGTTGAAGTCTAGAAAATCTAGTCTTGTTGCATGTCCATTATTGTTGCAGCTTTGGTCATACGAGAGGTTCCCTATTGGACGACCCTATGTCTACATTGATAAACCTTTTGGTTTGGAGGACTTAGCTGGGACTTATGTGCCTGCTATCGGCGACTTACCTACTATGGGATCTGTTTGGACACGGCGAGAGGTACTTTTATATTAAGTAACAATTAATTCAATTATTTCTTGCCATTCAATAGTATTACTAATGCTTATTTGTTGTCATGCACAGAGACAGTTCGCGCATACTCAGGTTAGGGGATGCTACCCGTCCTTCATGGTGCAGTTTGATAGTTTGCACGAGGATCAAGTTATTTGGGAGCCATACTCGCCTCAGGCTATATCATCGAGGTACCCAGTTGGGATTTCTGGATTGTGCACTAGAGATCGGCACTTTTGGATGACCAAGGCCAAGTTGGTGTTCGACGTGACGGTTGAGGAGATGTCTCTTCATAGGGTGATGAGACAGTTCGGTCTATATCAACAGCCTGCGATTCCAGATATTCCACACTTGCCAGACCACGTGCACAAGTAAGTCCTAATACTATTTTAGTTGGCAGCTCTGCATTCATAATATACCTAATCATGTATCGCGCATGTCAATCTCAGGGACAGTCGCCTAGGAGGAAACAAGTCCATGGCTTATTGGCGAGAGAGCATTACCCCTTACGTTGACGAATGGACTACCGCTGCGACAAATATCTGGGGTGAGGTTCGGCCCTTTAACTGGGAAATGTTCGGGTTGTATCTACAGCGTTACCGGCATACAATGAGGATCTACTTGGTTCCATCAGCTGCTACTGATCAGATCGAAGCCCCTCTCACCAGCGATATGTACCCAACTGCCTCTGTTGTGGGAACCAGACACCACGCGGTAAATGCCTTGGTTCTCATATGTTAAGTCTTTTGTTAATCTGGACATATTCGCTTGGTTGTCTATTCGTGGTGTCTATCATACAACGAGCATATAATTGGTTCATTCTTTGTGTACAGGGTGACTTGACACTACAGGCGCGAGAGGAGGTTTCTGCTTTAATGCGGCGCTTTCAGAGGGGAGAAACTATCCCACCGCGAGAGGGCGTCTCATGGTTGAGGCGTCTTGATGACAAGCTACGTGGGATTTACGCAGCTGTTACGTGTAGACGGACTTCGGATGTTGCACTTCCTCCTCCAGCACATCGTCCGCCACGTCCCTCTGTACAACATTCAGAACCACGACCCTCTGTGCACCGTTCATAATCACGACCCTCTGTGCACCGTGCAGAACCTCATCCTTCACAGCCAGGAAGATCTTCCTGGCATGAGCCACCTCCTTCACAGCCAGGGAGATCTTCCTAGCATGAGCCACCTCCTTCACAGCCAGGGAGATCTTCCTGGCATGAGCCACCTCCTTCACAGCCAGGGAGCTCTTCCTGGCATGAGCCACCTCCTTCACAGCCAGGGAGCTCTTCCTGGCATGAGCCACCTCCTTCACAGCCAGGGAGCTCTTCCTGGCATGAGCCACCTCCTTCACAGCTAGGGAGCGATTACTGGCATCAGCAGATGAATCTAGGTAACACTACTCACTACATTCTTTTGAACAGTGCAGTAATCGTTCTTGCATTCTCAGCAGTCACTGATGCTTACTGGTGGTGCTTCGTTCATGCATTTGTATCAATTTTACTTTACCGCAGGCGGCAACCAGTCGCAACCGTTCATGCATTCAGAGCAGTCACCGATCCTTAGTGGTGGTGCTTCGTACTTTGAGGGAGACCGCGAGGATGATGACCAAGCTACAAACATTTATGGCTTCTCGCAGACAGTGTTTCACACTCCACCACCACCACTGACGCAGGAGACACAGACCGTGACAGACGAGGTTAACTATGGTCGTGGTTATCGCGAGCCTCGTCCACCGCCTCAGCGCTTATCGCCTTCGGGTCCTCGCCCGAGGAAGACCCAGACTCGTCGTCGTCCCCCGCAGTGATATGCTTATCTATCTATGTATGACTCATTATCTATGTTAGTTTCAGACTATTCGCAGCTGTGTGTCAGTATTTATGTATGAGACATGCTTCATGTATGTGTTACTATCGCACTTGCTTCTATGTGATCAGGAGACATATATTGTTTTATGTATGCGAGACACATATTACTATTAATTCGCATTCTTATTTCAGTTACATTTCCAAATAGACTACAACCGATAATTAAGATACAAGTACATCTGAATTAAACGGTGCGGCTGAACTTGTGCAATACATCTTACATACTACAAAATGAAATTCAGATAGAACATAATGCCCTACAATAATACAATACAAACTAATAATGCAAATACATCTGAATGAAACGGTACAACTGGAATACATCTTACATACTACATGAAGTCATCATCGTCATCCTCCGTTGATGCAGCCCTCTTGCCCTTCGACGATGCGCTCCTCTTGCCCTTCGTCGATGCAGAACTCTTGCCCTTGGTCGATACAGAACTCTTGCCCTTCGCGGATGCATAACTCTTTCCTTTGGACGATGCAGAACTCTTGCCTTCGACGATGCAGAACCCGGAAGCGGCGGCATGAAGATATCATCGTCGTCCTCGCTCTCCTCAGTCCATAAAAATGGATGCTTTTCTGCAGTCCTTCTGAAAGTTTCACTCTTCGGCTCCACCACCTTCTTCCACCTTTCATGCAACCTAAGAAGTTCTTAACGTACCTCCTCATAGGTCCTTTCAGGCCACCCAGACCTACGTAGTTGGTGAGCCAACTCATTCATTATGGTATCACTACCGGTGAGTTCGTCCCATGGAACTATCCTATTGTCCATCCTGAAATCGGTAGCTAGACTCAGCAGAGTGCTGCTCATCTCGGGGTGAAAACTACGATCGAATGGATAATGGGACATCTCGACTACACTACACTGGAATGCTTATCCACCTCCGCCTGAAGGGGATTTTATAGATACAGAGAAGAAAATGGCGGGAAAGAATAACTGCGGTATTGGCGGGAAAGGGTTGGCGGGAAGGGATTAGCGGGCAAATAAGGCGGGAAGGGATTGGCGGGAAAATAAGGCGGGAACGGATTGGCGGGAAAATAAGGCGGGAAGGGATTGGCGGGGAGGGGTTGGCGAGAAACGGGTGACGGAAACATATGGCGGGAAGGGGTTGGCGGAAAACGGGTGGCGGGAATGGGTGGGCGGGAAACGGGTGGCGACAAAATACAATTCAGCATGAGCCATGCAACTTCGGCCTAGGGTTGACCAAAAAGTGACTTTTCGGCCTAGACTTGACCAAAAAATATATTTCGGTCTAAGTGTGGCCGAAAAGTACTACTTCGGCCTACTTTTCGGCCTAGTTGTGGCCGAAAAGTACTACTTCGGCCAAAGAATGGCTGACGGGCTATTAGTTTTGGTTTTTTTGCATTACGTCCTATAGTTTCTGAAATTGCTACAAAAAATAACATAGTTTTGAAAAAAAAATCGGCCAGCGTGGGGGTTTGCCGGTTCGGTGAGAAAGAGAAGCATGGAGAAAGAAATTTTGATGCAGAACTAAAATAACTCAAATAGTGAGTCAGTATAACAATGCACACTAATATTTTTATGTGTCCCCACACAAAAATTTTCTTTTTGTAATCCAAAAAAACAAATACAGCAAACGTACACATATATTTAAATACCAACAAACAATAACATATCAATGATAAAGCTTTAATAACGTCTTGAAGAATAGGGCAATGATAGTGTTCTACTTCTATCCTCATTTGAAAATATTCCTTAAGTTTGGGTTTTTAAGTAAGAACAAAATATGCAACTGCGCGCTTGCTCGCTAATCGTTGTCCGCCACAACTGCGTCTGTAGGCCTGTTTAGTCGCCGTCCATCGTTGTCCGCCTAACCACTGCTGACACTAGAGTCATTGAGGTTGGTTGGCTGGCTCGGCTCGTGGCATGCGCGCAGGGATAGTCATCGAAGTTTGCTCGCTAGCTCAGTTCGTGGCGTGTGTGTAGGGATAGCACTTAGGTTGGCACGATGTGTTCTTGTTTTATTTTTTCTTATTTTTTCTTTGAGAGAAACAAAATACATCGTAAAATCTAGGTGTGCACAGACCTGAATTGAGAAAAAAATAGAAAAATACTAAAAATAAAAATTAAACTTTTTGGCAACATACAATGCCAATCATAATACTCATGTTTAAAGTTTTGGGACAAAATTATTTATCCCGTATTCCAAACAAAATACGATAGAATCAATACTATATAATATAACCTCTACAGCTCACAGTTTTATAGCTGTAATTTTCCTTTTCGCTCAGAATACTACGTAACTCATTTTGTACTGAGAGCTTAAATGTGTTTATTATGCTATACTATGTTTGTCACCAAAAAAAATTAAGTTTTTTTAACTACTTAAAAATAAAATACTTTTTTAAGAATTAAAAAATGGAAAAAACGGGTGCGCGTAGAGTTATGTCCCAAAATCCACATATATAAGGTGTATTTATTTTTTATTCTCGTCACTGGAAACTACTCCCTCCGTTCCTTTATATAAGGTGTATTTATTTTTTAATAAAATTCCACAATGTAAGGTGCATTTTTTTTAGTCCGTCGTAATTCCGTCTTTAGCCCTCCAGAAAAATGAAAGTATCTCTCCTCTGATTGCATGTATCTCTAATTATAGTGAAGAAAAGGAAAGTATCTCTTCCCAGATTACGTGTATCTCTTCCTTTCCAAGTCTAAATGATTTACTTGATGCTAATTATTGATTTAACCAGAGTTAATTTCGTCCTAAATTGTGTAAAATTATGTGTCTTGATCACCGTGCAGAAAATTATATATCTTACATTAAGGAATGGAGGGGTTAGGCTCAGTTGCTTAAAAAAAACCCGGTTAGGCCGAGCCCAACTAGCATGGCTGAGCCAACGAAGGGCCTTATCTTTTATCTAGCTATTTTCCAGCCATAGTTATTAGCTAGCGCAAAGGCTTTTTCTCGCTTATGGCTAGTTTTCCTTCGGTTGCGGGCTCGCCCATTCGTGTTATAATAATACACTAGAAAAAGGGTCCCAGCGGAATCAATCCCGTGATCTCCTTTTTTTTAGTCCAAACACACTTCCTTTATTGATTAACGTTCATAGGGATACAATTCAAATTTGGAGGGTTAATGAGCCACACATGGTGTCCAACATCCATATCAAAAGCACGTTTGGCGAGGCTGCAACGTTGCACTGCTAGCCACTGGGACACCAATTGTTTCGTCTTTAATTAGTAGGTCACGACCAATAAAAAGTGTCGGGTTTCCACTGGCTTAGAGGTTATTTTTCTTTTGTTGTTGTTGTTGTTTTCTTTTACCGATTTTTCTTCTTTCTTCTCATTGTTTTTACTGTTTTTTTCTTTGTTTTCACTAGCTTTTCACTACATTTTTCTTTGGTTTTGTTTGTTCTTTTCTCATTTTTATAGGTTTTCTTGTGTTTTCTCTCTGGTTTTCATTATTCTTATATATAATTTTTTGGTATATGTCTTATACAATTTTCTAATACGTGCTTAATATTTGTAAATAAAATATTAACATTTATTGAATACATTGTAACATTTTTCAATATAATTTAACATTTTTAAAAACCAGATTAACATTTTTTAAATACCAAATTAAAAACAATTGAATACATGGTCAACTTTTTTCTACACACTTTTTAATTATTATTTTTGAAATCCTTAACATTTATCTAATACATGTTTTATAATTTTTAAATAGATGCTCCACATTTTTCAGTACACATTTAACATTTTTCAAATGCTCAATTAACATTTTCGAAATACTAGATTGAAAAATATTAATACATTGTCAACATTTTTCTACACACATTTAATTTTTTAAATCCTTTATTATTAAATTTCTAATAGAAATTAAAATTTATCCAACACATGGTCAACATTTTTTTATGTACACATTTAGTAATCTTCAAATGCTTGATTAAATATTTTTCAAAACAAGTTTAATGTTTTTTTAATACATAGTCTACATTTTTCTATACATATTTAACATTTTTTAAATGCTTGATCACCATTTTTAGAAACTTGTTTAATATTTTTTCGAATGCTTGGATTAACTGTATATAAATACATGATTACACCCCTGCCATATTGAGCTCGGCCCATTTTCCTTTTTTCGTTCGACCTTATTTTCGGGCATGCACACTTTTTGCACGTGAATCAAGGCATCCCACATATGCGACACAGTTCATTTTTTCAGTAGAGTCTCAGCCAGTTGTGAGAAGCTTCCAGGCGGTTTTGGGAAGCTTCTACAAGCTTCCATTCATTTATCCTGGTTTCCTATTCATTTTTTTCTTTACATTTTCTGTTTTTGTGATTTTTTAAAATCTGTGAACTTCTCCAAATGCTTATTTTTTTTCAAATCCCGTGAAAGTTTTCCAAATGCAGTGAACTTTGTTTGAACTTGTGAACTTTCTCGACTTCGGGAACTCTTTTTCAAATCTCACGATTTTTTAAAATTTGTGAACTTTTTGAGTTCATGAACTTTTTTAAATGCCACAAACTTTTGTTGAGCTCATGAACATTTTTGGGTTCATGAACTTGTTTGAAATTCATGAACTTTTTTTAACGCGTATTTTTTAATCCGGGAAATTTTTATTTTGGATTATTATTTAAATTTTCACATTTTCTTGAAAAGTGTACAGCCAATCATGAACGAGCCCTTGTCTTCGTATTTGGCTGGCTCATAACGGAGGGGCGCCTGAGCGCCAGGAATTGTTCAGCGCTTAAGGCGTCGAACATGAGCTTCCACCCATATAAACATGTATACGCCATCAAGGTAGGGTGGCACCCTACCTTGCCCAAGAAGAGCTCTGTCAGTGCATACACTCATCCCTATGAACATAAGCATGCATAGTCTATCCTATGAGCACCCTCGAGATACTCAGCCGACATAACATCTTGAGATTGACAAAGTCATCACATGCGCCTCGTAGTCGACAAGAATGCTCCCCCATCGAACGAATATCGGAATGAGATCACTTGCTTAAATGCACCTGAAGTCATCCAAATCATCAAGCGCAGGCAAACTTTCTATTTTTCACTTTCCATCACATGCAAGCCATCCTTATCATGGAAATGGATTCTCTAACATGAAGGAGGGAAGTCACCTAAGCTACAATTCCCTAACTTCCCTCCTTCACTTCCGTACGATTAAGGCTAAAATGACTTGAATTAATTTGCAAATTGCAAATCTACTTTATATATTTATAAAAATTACATACAAACAAAATTATGGTGCAATAAAATTAATTTTAAATTTATTTATATCAACAGTAACTGTGTACAGTACCTACTTAAGTAGATAATATAATGTTCTCTACAGTACCGGTGACTTTTCTTCTCTGTTTTACACTGGCTTGCACTGTAGCTTAGGTGGCTTTCCTCCTTCATGTTAGAGGATCCACTTCTCCTTATCATCAAGCACATGCAAACCCTCCACATTACCATTTTTATTTTTCAACAAAAAATAATTGAACTTGAATTTCACAAGGCAATATAACATGCATTCACCCTCTCTTTATTATAGGTTTTCGTAAAGAGTGTGTCAATATCTCGTCCACCCATATTGCTGTCGAACTAAATTAGTAGATTTGAACAGACAAATATTACACTTCATTTCACTTCATTTTCTCAAGCTTGCAGGAAATATTCTTAGAGTTGCAACCAAGTTAAAATGAAAAACATAAGGAGCTTACATAATTGACATGCACAAACAAAAAATATATTGTTGAAAGGCCTTCGATCCTCACTGTACGGCTGATGCACTTGTGCTTGGCTTTGAGCTTGTAGGTAAAATGGACTTGCCAATTAGGAACTTAGGGCGCTTCCTATGTTCACTAACCTGCCATTGCAGTATCTCCATCAATTTCTTCTTCTCGCCACATTTCTTCACAAGAAGCTCATTCAAGTTTGGCAAATACGACACTCCGGACAAGCCCTCACCACTGTCACATAGTGCTTTGAAGTTGTTCACCCAAAGACGCTCAAGCTCAGGCATTGCACCATCCTTGATTTCCATAGTTTCAATATTCTCTAGCCAGTCAATATCAAGGAACTTGAGCTTTGGAAACTTACCAACACTGAAACACAATGACTCTCCTGTGTAGGATCTCTCCCACAAGCAAAGGGCTGTGAGACTGCGCAAGTTTCCGAGGATATCAACTTGTCCCTATTGTAGTTTTGTTCCTAGCATCTTCACCGTGGCCAGATCATTGAGCGATGTAATCCATTTGGGCAATATGAATAGATTGCCTAACAGCTTGAGTGAAGCTAGATGCTTCGGTGTTGATGATTCATCCATTTTTGCAAGAAACTCAAGAGAATGAGATCGCACCTCAAGTCGCTGCAGTCGACCAAGCTTTTCTATTGACTAGCACAACTCCTGGCCTTCTTCCTCAGTGAGACCTGTGACTGTGACCCCTAACCTTTGCAGGTTAGTCAGCATCCTGAGCCTTCCTCCTACACCATTGCCCTGGCCAACATTGAATGCACCAAACATATGCAAGTTCCTTAGCTTCTCGATACCTTTAGGAGCCCTTACACTGAGTTGGTCCATGTTGTTGGAAATATTGCAATAATCCATTCTATTGCAGCATAGAAAAGGTGCCATGTTTCCCAATATGTTTGTGTTTTTATTATTCATCTCTGGTTGCACCAACTTGGCTTCTCCTCCCTGCCTTTCCACCTAGATACTACCAAGTGGCGTATCTTACTCTGTGGTACCTCATTGCACTGCTTCTCAATGAGGAAGATTTGGTTTTCCTCAACTACCTTGGATAGGATGATCTGCCGCACCATACTATGAATCATGCAGTGAGCAGCTCTCACACCAGGGATAATCTTCTTCTTTGAGGGTTGGATCATGCTCCTATTGATAAGCTCATTGTAGAAATGTTCCCCTACCTCCTCCACAGGCATATCACGGTTCTTTGCTATGTAGCCCTCTGCCATCCACCGCCTCAATAGGCGGGTGCATCCGATGTCTTGGTTTTCAGGGAAGATACTGAGGTATATGAAGATTGATTTCAAATGGTATGGCAATCCATCATAACTTGAGACAATCACCTTTGTGATGTTGCGAAGATCAGACTCCAACTCTGCTCCAAGGTGTTCATGCATCTTCATCCATTCAATGCTTGTCTTCGGCCTATTGGCTAGGAGACCACCTATCGTGGAAATGGCGAGTGGAAGACCTCGACATCTCTTTAAAATACGGATGGCTTGCTCCTCCATTTCAACAGGCAAATTAAAGTTACTTGTATTATAGACCTACAAATGATGGAAACATAACATATTGTTAGTACTCTAAAAATAAAATAAATATATTAAAAGCTACAGTAGGCAGTTGTGTGCTATATAATGGATTTTTTTATTCTACCAGAAATAACCATGGATAACTGAGGACCTAGGTATCCAATTCTTGTCAATTGACATGCACATGCCCTAGTAGTTTAATGGAAAGGTTTCAAGTTTCAAACTCTTCTTTACCATGCCTCAAGGTATGAACACTTATGTAGAAATTATATTGTAGTAGTTAAGAGGCAGATACCAATTCATCATGTAGACTAATCAGCTTAACATCATGTAATTTCTTCTGGACTGCCTAACAAGTTAGAACTCCAATTTCAATTTTGTTAATCATGTATACCACTCTCTATATCCAGCAATAGGGGAGCAAGAGTGACATCCACATGCATTCAAATTATACAAGCATTTGACAAAACAAAGTTGCAAAGATCATATAATATTGGCACTTGATGGAGGATATGGCGGTTTCGTTTTTCAACATCTCATTTGCTGGTGTGGAAGGGTAGAAATTGGTGAGTTATTTGTCCTACATATTGTATTTGGCCTCCCTAGGGCTTCAACTCTCTCTCTCTCTCTCTCACTCTCTCTCTCTCTCTCTCTCTCTCTCTCTCTCTCTCTACATTATGTCCATCCACATCAGGTTAAATGATGTTCATCCATACCTCCAATCTAATAGGATATGAACCCTTATTGGTGGATTCATGCCCTAGCAATTTCACTATCCAACAAGAGCTGAGAATGTGAACACGTTGAATTTTGAAGCATCCTTGAAATTCATCTGGCAGATATGTACTTTATTGTACGATATTTTACCGATACTATGATATTATGTTGATACTTAGTATTTAGAAACATTGTTATATGTAATGTGAATAGATCTTTTTTTAGAACCAACCTACACCATTTTAACCAGATCACATCTATAGGAGGTGTACTTTCTCATTAACTTAAATTTATATATCTTTGCCTCACTAAAATAAACCATGTAGATCTCCTTTTTTGCCCCTAAGCCAATGTGAGAAGTTGTATATTATGGATTAACTTAAGAATTTATGTCCCTAAATGGCAGTGGTACCTTGTTGGACCTAATAAATATGTAGCTCTCCAACTCTAGTTTATTGTTTCCCAAATATCTTGGAGGAAAAAAATTCAAAATTTCGTTTTTGGTAAAGTACTGCAATTGAATCAATTTAAATACCTTAGTATTCGTTTCAAAACCTTCAAGTTTTGGAGTATTTTGCTATTAAATCTTCTTTCTATTCTAGCCCAACTTCCTTGTATTCACTACCCAAAGAGGAAAGATACAGTCAAATGACTAACTTCATGAGTTGTGTAATAGGTGGATGCTTGCGAAATAGAAAGACACGGTCTAATAAATGGAAATAAATTGGATTTGACTACTAACCAAGTAATTGTAAGTTAGCAAATTTGTGAACACTTTTATCAATATTAATCCTCACAAACATTTATTGTTTACATCACTTTTCTGTTCTTATGTGAGAGCAACTCTAGTACTACAAAGTAACCTAGTTTATTGTAGAAACATAAAGTACATCGTATTGCATATTGCACACAGACATGCGCACCACCACCATACACCCAAGACCACATAGCGTCTACTAAAGTCCAAAGCCGCGGAGCTTCAAATTTGACAAATGACCATAGGTGACTCCCCATCAAGGGTAATATGGCTTCCTACTAAAAGAATATAGGGCTTGATCAGCGTTAGGTTGGGGTCTAACCACGGCACTAACCACCCAGTCACATGTTGGTTCTCTGGTTGCAACTTGAGTTTGATGGAGCTAGCTCAATTGATTTTGACTAATGGATTTAGCAGGCTTATGCAGAGGCCACTTGAACCTTACTAGCTACAGGGATAGAATTTGGTACTACCATGCTAATAATGCATGATGGGATTACTCAAAAGTTAATAAAATACTAAAACTTTATTGGGTAGATAGACTATAACATAATCTAACATACAACAAAATTTAGCTCATAACCATAACACACATTAATAAGAGGAAAAGGTATTCAATGAATTTTATATTTTCCCTTCCTCTTTAGGAAAACCGTGCTCAATTGGTAAATAAATAATGAATATAATTAGTTTAACATCAACATACATCTTATGCCAATATTATCAAAGATGGATATGGACTGAACTGTCTCACGACGTTTTGAACCTAGCTCACATACCACATTAATGAACTCCATGGAATCACCTATATAGGCTTCGGCTAATGTTGAAAAATAAGAGATTGAATACCGCTTGTAAATAATCCAAGAAACGAGTTTAGAAACTTTCATAACACCTCGATAGTCGGTAGTTATACTTCAAGTTGGTAGCACTATAGCGCCACAATTAATTGCTTTCTAGCACCCAACTTTTCGGTCTCATATTTGTTATCTATTCCTAAATGTTGTAACCCACTAGCTTTGTTTCCACTCTATGTCGCTATGCCCACATGAGTAAGAAATGCATGTAGTCATAAGTTATATTATGGCAATAGCTATCCATCTAACCATGCCACCTCAACAAATCATGCTTGTCAATCATAAGCCAAATGTTTAGCAATATTTTTCGTGTGGTCATGGACGGTATATTTGTTGGACGTTCATAGCAAATCTGTGTGGTTCATGCTTCACATTTTGTTACAAAATGGCACCTTGTTAATTTCCATCAAAAAGTTTTTTATACATCATTTTGTTAGATGCTTTGTTGTTTTCTTGTTTCAAAATATAAATGGAGAACAACCTTATATTTGCTTTTGCAATAGTTTTAGGACCCTGATAAGTGTCGCACGTGTGGCATGAAGGAATTCCGCCCACACGTGTGGGCTGAAGGAGGTCGGGCCAAACTCCCTTCTGGCCACTCATTGTGACATGTCAGTTTTTTTGTTTCTTTCACACATGCATGCGAATAGAGACAAAAATAGATAATGTCAGCGGGAATATTTTGTGTATTTCAAACTTTAAAGTGTTTTATCTATTGAATGAAAAATCCGATTGAAAATCCACTTTCACTATTAAATCGGTCACGAGGAGGACTTCAAAACTAGATCTCATATCGATATGCTTCGACAATATTTTTTGGCAGTAAAAAGTTGTCATTTCTGTTGCATATAAGTTGCCATGGTGTGTAACTGAAGTTGCCATGATATGTTCTAACTATTTTTTTTCTTCTACGTTAAAAGTAAATTTTGACATGTTATAGAAAAGTGAATTAAGAAACTAAACTTTCCATGGAGAATTACTAAAATTTGCCATAATGCATGAAATAATTTTCACATGATTCATAGTTAAAAACAAATCCGTCGTCAATTACTTTTAAAATGTATAGTCAATGACTCAAATTTTCCATGACCAAAAACTAAAATGGACATGATGTGTGCACTAAAATTTGCCAGGTTCATACAAAAATGGGAGTACCTAGAACTCATTTAAATGAGATATAATTTGGTCCCATTCACTTTGAAAACAAGAACAGATACAACCCACGTCAGCACACACACATCTTATAGCATCACATCTAATGGCTATAAAAGGTGAATGAGACCAAATTATATCTCATCTAGATGAGTTCTAGAAAAACTATACAAAAATTAATTTCCATGCTCAAAATACTAGAATTGACATGGTCAAAATACTAAAATTGCCTCTGTAAACTAAATTTGCCATGATGAATTACTAAAAGTTGCCATGATTCATGAATTAAATTTGTCGTGGTTAATTACTAAAAATTACCGTCATCAATTAATAAAATTTACCATGAAAAAGAGTTGAAATACAATGGTAGCTTTAAATCTAGAAGAAAAAAAATTGATGAAACATATCATGGCAACTTTATTGTAAACAATATGGCAACTTCAGTGCAACATCATGGCAACTTTGGCCAAAAAAAAAACTTTGAAACATATTAATATGGGATCTCGTTTTGAAGATCTCTTCGAGACGGATTTAATGATGAAAACAGAATTTTAATCGGATTTTTTATTTAAGAGATAAAACATTTTAAATTCCGAAACCCCCCAAAAAATCACTGGTATCATCTGTTTGATGTGGCAAAATAGATGATAATGAAGGCATTTGGACCATGTTGCTTCATGCAACACGTGTTGCACTTATCATTTGGGTAGTTTTATTTGTTTTGTTGCATTTCTTTATGTTTTGATTTTAAAAGGATCGTGCATCAATGCACGTAGTATCATCGGACTGGTACACACAACATAAGCGCCTTCCCACTACGTAAACCAATTTAAAGAAGTACACCACTAAAGCATAACACAAAAGTGACGCAATAATTTAACATTAGATTCAATAGAAGTGGGAGGACTTCACCTTCTTGCACAAGAGACTCATGGACTCATTATCCCCAAGTGGCTTGAGCTCGTAGACAAGGCCATACCCCTCACCAACGTTTCCGGCGCAGTGTCGGGCGACATCCTGGCGGCGCGTCGTGACGATTACACGGCTTCCCTTGCCGTTGTGGAAGTTGAGGACTTGCCATACATGCGTCCATTACTCCTGCGAGAGCAGATCATCGACTACAATCACGTACCGCTTGTCCTTGAGGTGCTCCCGGACCCGGATGGCATCCGCCGGCTCGTCGTGCGCTGCCGCTCCGAGCTGGAGCTGTTTTCTCAGGCACCGCCTGAAATCGTCGGCGTTGTCGAGCGGGTGCGGCACGGTCACCCACGCGCCGCAGTCAAACGCGTCGAGGAGCATCGGGTCGTTGCGCACGATGCTCACCAGCGACGACTTGCCCATGCCGCCCATCCCCCACACCGACACGACGCCCAGCTTACCGCCGTCGCCTCCCAAGATCTTGTCCTTGAGCTCGGCCTTCTCGCTGCTTCGCCCGATGATGTCCCACTCCTGGAACGCAACCTTGGCGGCCGAGAGCACGTCCTGGTCAGGGAGCAGCGGCTGCTGAACAACGTCCACCTCGCCACCGCGCGTCGGGGGGCAGTGGTCGACGATGACGTGGTACCGCAGGTTGCGCTGGTTCAGCTCCTCGACGCTGGCCTTGAGGTCCCGGATCCGCGCGGCGATGCGGTGGCGTTCGGCCAGGGGGCCCGGGAGCTAGGACCACGTCGACGAGGAGACGGTGGCGGAGTAGAGGGCGAAGTCGAGGAGGCAGTCCTCGACGTTGTAGGCGAGGTCGCACACCTGCTTCACCCAGGTCCGCACGGTGTCGTTGCGTGCGGGGGCGTCGGGGCGCGCCGAGGCCACCCTAAGAAAGGACTGCATCATCTCCAGCTCGTTGCGGATGAACTCCACCTCCTTGGGCACGCCCAGGAGCCGCGCGACCTCGTTGGCGACCGCAGAGCCCGCGCTGCTCAGCACGCCGTCCAGCACGGACCTCGCCAAGCTCACCGCCGTCGCTTCTCTCTCTCTCTCTCTCTCTCTCTCTCTCTCTCTCTCTCTCTCTCTCTCTCTCTCAGATGAACAGGGAGGTCCTCCTCCCCGGTTCCATTACTCAGCATGAAACCACAAAAAGTATCATCCAGTTGTACAGCAGCTCTCTTAGAGGAGCAATCCAGCTTTAACAGGCACTAAGAGAAAAAGGAAACCGAACTGCAGATCTTCCAAAAGATCAAGCGGCACGCACGCATGCTATCCTATAGAGCGATCTTTGGAGGAACACATCTATATATGTGAGACTGACTGCTTGTCACAGTCTATGAGATTGGGGTGATCTCTAGTAAGCTCATGAATAGGCCAGGAGTGTGACTTATATGCTTCACCCGAGGGGTCTGCCTTCGGCAGCCTAGTACTAGTAAGACATGTGGTGAAGCTTTCTTACGCCAAACTGACAATTCAAGACATAGTCCATTGTTCAGTTGCGAAGGAGTGTAGCTACTTGCTCTAGGTGAAGCGCAACCTTAACAGGTCTTCACTGAAACACTAGTATATCAAAACAACAACTGGAATAGAGAACACAATGGGCCCTCGAGATCTGGTGGGGGATTGCTGAAATTTGGGATGGGCTTTAGGCCCATATAGCAGTTTCTGAAAAATCTCTAAGGGCCCATGTGAGTTTATTGGCACTAGGTGTAGTGAGAAGTTTAGTCCCACCCCACTAGTGGAGAAGGAGTTGGACCTCTTTATAAGGGATTGTCTTCCACGTGCTATTGGAGCTTGAGAATAGAAGAGGCCCTCACGCACTCCTCCTCCGCGACGACGTCCATCGCTTCTCTCCTTCCGGCGATCGATTTGAAGGTGCTACTCAACTTTTAGGTTTCCCTTCGATTACGACTAGCTGTTAATCGTGTACGTAGTAGCTAGGCCGGCCGGGTCCTCGATTTTATGGGGCCGACCTATCCAAACTTCGTCGTCGACTCCAGAGTCCAGACCGGAATCGGTGGGGTCGGCCCTAAGAGTCCGTGCCCGACTGCTCCTGCGTCCCGCCCTCTCCTCTCTCCCCCGGGCTGCTACAGCAACCATCATCTCTCGCGCGTAAATCCTTATTTGCCGCCTAACGCGGTGGATATCAGGCAAACGCGCACAAGTATTGGGCCTGGCCCAACCAAAGATTTCCAACATACTCACTCTTCCGGTTTTTGGAAGGTTCTGGAACATTCACTGACCGGGTTTTCATTCCTTTTTCCTTTTGGGTTCTTCTGGTAATTTATTCCTTTGTTATTTTCTTATAATAAATTCACGATTTTTAGAACTTCTAAAAAAATTAAACCTTTTTCGAAATTCCAGAATAATTTTTGAAATCACACATATTCTTCAAATCCTAAAATATTTTTGGAAATCATGAAAAAACATTTCTTAAAAATGATGATTTTGTATTCAAATTCAAAAAAAATGAATCCTAGAAGATTTTTCAAATTCATAAATATTATTCAAATTAACAAGAATTTTTTTATTTCATGAACATTTTTCAAATTCAACAGTGTTTTTCAAATTCATAGACATTGAGAACATTACCATGAAAATGGAACCTTTATTCCATCATGAACCCAGATCGTGCCAAAGGGAATAAAGAACGGCTTAATCCTAAAAGGAATATGAGCACAATAGTGACTCCAGGAACATAAAAACCATGCCCAGTGGCACGTGCACCGCTAAAAAAACAGTGGCACATGCAGACGGTATCAACAACAAATTCTAGAATGACAACACGGCCTTTTTCTCTCCCCTGGCACCGCACGGGCTCTTTTGCTATATGTACATTAAAGAGAACTAAATTGAGAAAATAGACCGGTCCTAGTAAAAAAAAGAAAAGAAAAGAAAATAAATAAACGTCTTAGAAAAAGCGAGAAAACAACAGTACTGAAGGTGAATTGGGAATGCTATCTCTTGTGAACACTACCCGAGAGAAAATCAAAAGCCAAAAGAAAAAGGGGCTGCGTGCCCCCGCACTTACGTGCTACAAATCCTCTGCCAAATCGTGTCCCCCAGTCGGTTGATCACTGATAGCCGTCTTGAATTCAATTCAGTTGCAATGAATTCAGCTCGGTTGCAATGAATATCTAGCTAGAGTGCTAGACAAGAGCACATCTAGATAAGACCTAGCTAAATATGTCTACTTTTTTTTTTAATTGTAGATGTGTCTGCTTTGTTGCGGCCGGGCCGGTGGCATTTCATTTGGAAAGCAATGCTCCCTCCGTTTATCAAAGAATAATGGGGTGTTTTCCCCGTCCAGGATCAAGCTTGGACCAGCAATCAATCCAATACTATCACGCAGAGAAGGTGGCACAAAATTGATACAATTGATTCACATTCAAAAGCAATCTCTTGTGGATGTGCTCTTTTTTCACGGTTACAAGCAGATCTTCAATCTGATCAACCAAAATAATGCATTAATGTTTCTGAACAGAGAGACCGAGGGGGTAACATCGAATGGCAGTTTTCCCATGTTATCATGCATGGGGCAACAGACTGTCCACAAGGATATACAGATACATGAATTATCTACGATATAGCAGTACAAGATCAAATCTGCGTCAGGTCACACAACTCGGCGCAGCTCTGCTGTGTTGAGTGCGAACTTACGGTGCTGCGACAACACGGATGGAACTAGCAGGCTTTCCTTTTTCAGGCCAGCTACATCGTCGAGGAAAGATGGGTTTTCCTTGGCTCTACTGAGTACTGCTTGAAAGATCTGCAATGGATCCCCATGGCTGACAATAAGAACAGCAGAGCTGCATGCAGTTAAACATACAAGTCAGCTCCAGAGTGATATACAGAAGCACAGGTAAAGAAATGTTAAGCTGCAACTTGAACGAGTCATGCGTCAAATCAGCATGGAACTATTACAACTTCAGCATTCTGGACTACTAGTTGATAGCTTGGCCAAGGCAGCTCTGTAACGTAGTTCCTCATGTTTAAGTACTTATCTACACTCAATAGACTGTGTAAGGTAATAGTATAAATTGTTATCACTACGTACCAAATCGTGAACCTTATCATTCTTTCCAGATAATAAGTTCTCTAACAAAGTAGATGGAAAACTGAAAAGGCATGGCAAGACATGCAACTCTGCTTTACAAAAAGATCACTGGACACTGAATTACAGCCTGTCGGTTTATACTCTATAGTTTTTTTACTTCTTATTAACTGACATATATTGATTGTTTTAAGCAAGCCATTTATATAGAATTCAGTATGGTATAATACCAAATACATGTAACAGAACATGAATAAACAAATATATCATTTGGATTCCGATAGTAATGCAAGTACAAGTACCCATGAAACTCCACGTCTGTAGAAAGCAGCACCCCTGCAAGTCTACTAGCAACATCTGCAACACTCTCGCCACCTTCTGGAGCCATAAGGGGGTCTGCTTCATCTATCGCCCATACCTCTGCATACTACCGCATCATGTCAGATTTAATAACTGGCAGATAAGATAAGATCAGAAGGGACACCACGGACCACCAAAAGGAGGATTTGCTCTTAAATGTTGAAGGACACAATTTGTCCAAACAAAAGTTTAATGGTGCCCAGCAGACCAACCAACTCGGCATTGCCCATATAATCGCTGCTCAATTATCATTGGTATACATGGCAATGGTATCTCTTGAACATCGTTTGAGCTCTCGCTAAATGGAATAGCTGGGTAAAAGCAAATTGATGCACTGACTAACACCTAATAACAATATATAGGAATGCAAGTAGAAGTTTCGACATAACCAGTACATGAGCACTATGTGCTATTGATCTATCAGTAGGATGGAATAGATCATCATTCGATATGCTAATGAGAAGTTATTTGTTAAGATAGTTCTCATTTGATGCTCTATGATGCACATTTGATGCCCTATGAGTTTTGATAAGCATGTTTGTTCACAGCATTATAATTCTTGAAAGAATCTCCAGGGTCCAATACATGAGTGCAAACTCACCTTCTCATGTGAAAGCAGCTCATATGATGGTCCAAAATAACGTTCACGAAGTTCTACGGTTGCCTGCAAAAGGAACTCTGATGAGCGGACTAGATGGTCACGGTTACAACGCTTAATAATGCAAATCAGAACTATTAATTTTATGAACAAAGTGCTCCCTAATGCGTGAGCAACTCTGAAGGATTCCAGTATTTATTGTTAACCATGGAGACAACAACTCAAAAATCATGATGTTCCACTGAATGATTGAATTGGGTTCACCACAACTAGGAGACAAAGCTGCTTTCAGTTGTAGCAGTTTTTATTTGCTGCCTCTCGCGACTTCTCTGAAATTGTGCACTTCATTTCTGCAGAAATAAGAGGTGGCAGGACTACTAGCTCTCGATACCGGAAAACACCAATCACTCTGTTTTTCCTTTATGGGACTTCCACATGCAGAAATTTCGGATTATAGATAGTTTGGTCTTACACAAGCGTGGATGTAATGAACCTATCACTTACATAAACAAATTATCACTGTTATCATCATTTTTTTCCCTACCAGTACCAACACATGGAAAATTAGCAAATGTAAACCTTACTACTTCAGAAAGGTAACTCGTATCATGCCCACCAAACGAATCCACAGGCTACATCCTCCAGGCAGATATCCGAAGTTCAAACATGAAGAACAATGAGACTGAAATTACTTGCTTCACACCCATTCAGATGCCTATGCTATGCACACACTTGGCTCACCAATATGAGAGACTTAACATGCAATCCATCACCATTATCTTGTTTAAAACTGAACAAGGTTCTATCTAGTAGGATAAGCCACTCACCTTACAGCTAGGACCCTCAAATGGAACGCCCAGCACGCCGGCGACCACTATAGCCGTCTCCGTCGTCCGTGAGAACGGCGAATAGCAGATCTTGACAGAGCCCACCGGCACACCCATCTCCTCAAGCTCCTGCACGCACAGAATCAGCCACTTCCCCCAATCGCTACCTCGTATCCCCATCCGAGGGGCCATACATTCGAGCACGATCCCGTACCTTCCGGAGCGACTCGCCGGCGGAGCGCGCCTGCTCGACGCCCTGCGGGGCCAGCCCGAACTCCGGCTTCGTGCCGTTCTCCTGCCAGGGCCATCACAATTAACCGAAGCTCCGGATTGGATTTAGCGATTATGGCAAGAGGGAAATCGAAGACGGCGAGCTGGGGTGGAGGGAGTGGTACCAGGGAGGAGACGATGAGGCCGCGCTCGTTGGGGACGCTGCGGCCGTGGCGGAGGATCCAGTACCTGTTCCGGAAGGTGGGCGGCGCCGCCGCCGGCGACTTGCCGGTCGAACCCTTCATTTGGGAGGACAAAGCGCACTCTGCTCCTGTCCAAAGGACTGATGCCTTCACCTCTGTTTCTGCGGACCGCAGCAAGTTTGGCACAAGTAAAGTAATTAACGGGACTTTCCTAAAAAAAAAGTAATTAACGGGATGTGATTTTTCGTAGTAGCTTGATTTATTAATTATTATTTTTATGTATATGAAAACATTTTAGGTGTAGATTCATTCATTTTGCTCCGTATGTAGTCACTTGTTGAAATTTTTATAAAGACAAATATTTAAAAACGGAGGGAGTAAGAGCATCTCCAGTAGGGCCCCCAACACGCGCCCCCCAAGCCACTTTTTAGGCGCCGGCGGTTAAAAAAGCTACCAGTCACACCCCCCACGGCGTTGTTTTTCGTCGGATTTGGGCAAAACTAGCCCCGGCAGTCCCGGGACAAACCCAGCCCCCCGGGGGTCACTTGGGACGCCCGGCGCTATTATGTGCATGTAGATACCCCACCAGTCAGCCTCTCTCTCCTCTCTCTCTCCTCCTTTTTCTGCTAGGCCCACCGCAAAAAAGAATCTCCTCTCTCTCCGCACGAAGCCGCGCGCGCGCGCGAGAGAGAGAGAGAGAGAGAGAGAGAGAGAGAGAGAGAGAGAGATAGAGAGAGAGAGAGAGGGCGATGGCGTCCGCCGTGCCATGGAAGCCGTTGTTCTGGCAGCGCATCCGCGATGCCTCCACTCTCGCCGTCGCCGTCGGCGACCATTCGCCGTCGTGGCCCTCGACCTCGGCCTCCCTTTGCCTCCTCGGGGCGCCGACGTCGATCATGCAGTCTCCTTGATCGGAGACTGCGAGGAGAAGCTAGCCAAGGTCGACAAGAATCTCGGGTTCTTATTGTCTTCGCTGGGACCGTGGAGCTGCTGGTGTGGAGCGACGACGCGTTCGAGCAGCAGCTCCGACCGAGGGCGCGCCAGGCCAGGGCGAGTGCCGGCGCGGCCTACGACGACGTGGCGTCTTCCCGCGGCCACCTCGGAGCAGCGCGCCGCCTTCTTGCTCCAGGCGACCTCCTACGCCCCCACGTTGACCGGGTGGTCCTCGCCGTCGTCGCGGCGGCTGTCGAGCAGCTCCACTGGGCGGAGGCCGCGCTACGTACCGGCGGCGACCTGGCTCTGCCACGCACCGTGCTGCCCCAGAGCGTTAACTCCGTCACCCGCACAGCCGCGGTCGCGGCGCGCCCCGGCGCCAAGGGGCCGAAGGAGCACGGCGACGCGTGGAGGGCCGTGGCACGCGCCGTCCCCACCATGCTACTGCAGGCGTGCGCCCTCCTCCCGAGCTCGAGGCTGCGCACGCCGGGCTCGGCCACTGCACCGACGCTCTCAAGACGTCCACGTCCGAGAGGGCGGTGGCCCTTGCGTTCGATGCGGCACACACCGCGTTGTCGCGCGTCCTCGCCTCCCCGGGCGGCTCGGGGCCGGGCATGACGGAGCGATGAAGCGGGCCGCGACCGCAGCGGCGGGGGCAGGCTGAGGCGCGACGGTTGCTCCGACCGGGCGAAGCGGCTGCTCTTGGCGGGACGAGCGCGGCGTGGGCGTGGCCGGAGCGACGCGCGCGGTCTGGGCAGGTGTGCGTGTGGGGGGACGACGACTGGAGAAAAAGTCACCCCCAAAGCAAGATTTTCGCCGGGGCCTCCCCAGGTGGCCGAAAAAACGTCTCCCGAGTGGCATAACGGCTGGAGATGCTCTAATATCTAAATCGGTAGTGGTCGTAGAATCATAGCTCCGACGTGCCACAGTTTAACAATCAAGGACAATGCCATAAATTGAAGATGGGGGCTAGAACAGAAAAGGCACTAAAACCGTAGAAGATATTGCAGAATATGTGTATTGAATATTATAAAACTCTATCTATATAATTAAAATATTGACATTGTACTGCGATAAGTATGAGTATTACATATTTGTTAACTTGTGTAGGTCACAGATTCCCTAAACAATACGTGTTACTTGTGCAGGTCTTGAGATCATGTTCCACGGGCTCTTAAATAGGACAACACGCATAGAGTTTACCACAGTATAGCAATGTACTAGACATATCACATTACTACAATTAAAAATGACAATATATAGATTAGGCACAAATGAATCTTACCACTCACCTACATCTCCCATGCCTATGGGGAGTTACTCACACATTGTAAGAGAGAAACCAATCACACAAGAGATAGAACCCATGAAAACCATATCGATAATACCGTGAAGATCCCCAATAAGATGAAATGGATAATTCAAATAGTCTTTGATCTCCAGATGAGATTAAATAGAATTACAACTTTTCTCACAACTTGGAATTCCTCTTACAATAGTGAAGGATGAGATGATGATGGAGATGAAAGGACCAAAACAAAGAAGATCTCCCAAGGTTCTTCAGATCCCCACTTCTCCTGCTCTGGCCGTGGTGGTGGTGACTAGGGTTCTCTTCCCCCCTAGGTCCCTTCATGAAAGTGTCTTGTATAGGCATCGTGGGGCCGTTGGCACCTCATACGACCGCTTGCGACCATATGGAAGGTCGTCTTTTGCTCTGGTGCACCTAGTGACTTGGCTCTCCACATGGAAGTTGCTCGATTTGACTTGTTTGCAGTATTTCTTCTTGGTTTCCTTCCATATATGTTATTTCCTGCCAAACAACGGAAAACTGGATTTTCTTCTCTTTTGAAGGATTAGCGTTAGAGATAATCGAGAAGTAACAAAGTTTGGGTGAAAACCGAATAAGAATCACTCGAAAAACATCGCAAATTCTCGAGCCATCAATACACACTAAGCCACCAACATATGCATGATGTAGGTCTATAAATTACGGGGTATGTATGTTCTATTATATGATCCTCAGCCCGGCATTCCGCCGCGGCATCCGGACACTCCTCCACCGTGGCAGCCAGATCCTCCTCCTCCGTCGCCACCGCCGTCTCCTCCACTTCAGCACACAGTTCTCCCTTCAGCAGAACCTCCTCGTCTGGCGTTTGGGTTCGGGTGCCAAAGACATCCCCAACCCCCATTCCCCCCACCCATCCCCCTGCCCCCACTGCACGCATTTGGGTGGTGAAGAATCCACCCCCGCCCAGCCCCCTGCCCCCGTTGTTCCCACCCCAACTACCACCCCTCCAGCCATCATCAGGAGCTATGCACTTAATCCTTCATCACGGAACTTATCTGCACCCCGGCCTGTTCAAGTCACAGCACCAAACGTTGTCACTCGAGCATCTCCACTACCTCTACTACCTCTTTGGTGTATGATTAAGTTGAAAGATCACATGGGTGAGACAAATGTACGATTTATGTTCCCTAAGTTTGGCATGGCCTTCGGTAGCAACGAGCGCCAGACCTTGACCGGGTCAGTGTTATCTTCTTCCATGAGCTCAACATGCACCACATAGTTCTTGCGCTCCTGTGCATAGCACATGCCAAGCAGCTGCGTAAGGAGGAGGAGGGCCACAAGGCTCCTCATGAGGTGGACGAGAAGAAGTGGATGATAGAATTTTGATGGGAAGGGAAGTAGTGGTTGTGCAATGAAATCATGGACAATCACGAGCGGAGATATGTCGAGAGTGAATCACCAAGACAGCGCGTCTGCCGCGTGCGGTCTTGGCCTCGAGGGCTCTCGATACTATAGGGTTGGGTGCAGTAGAGTTTTCAAGTGAGTCAAAATAAATATAATTATTTATACTAAAAATTTATAAGTTTCTAATACTCATTCAAAAAATTTGCAATAATAGATAATATATGGTGTTAAATCTCATAGGTACATTAGTATTTTTAGTGTGTTATATCTCTCAAAAAATTATTTTAAACAAAGACTCTTATTTGCGAAAAAATCACATGTTTCTCAGATTAATTCATGACACTTGCATTAATACCGTATATATTTGTGTATATATACTTAGATATCTTGGTAGAAATCTCTGTAGTGTATGGTATATGAAATATCTCAATTATTGTCTTCTAGTTTATAATTGGGTATACATAAATAGAAAAATCTAGATATATTGTATTTACATGGAGATTGCCATCAAAAGATCAGAATATTTCTTTACCCTTTTTCTTAGTCAAATGAGCCTAACATGTTACAGTGAGCTTAATAGTATATTGGTGAGCGGAAATTGCTTTTCGAGGCCGAGCTTCATGGAGGCATCCACATACAAAATTCAAAATTCATGAAAATTCATATTTTTACATTTCAAAGGATTCGAAAAAAAATACAAGTATACATGAAGGTATAATGCACAAGTGTGTAAATTTTCAGTACGAATAACGTTGAAATGAGAGCTATGCAACAGAAAAACAAGTCAGATTTTTTTAACACATGATACAATTCATTCTCTCAGACCATGAATTTGTCTTTTTTTGTACAGGCCGCATTTCAACATATTTTCATCCTGAAATTGAAACACATACATCTCACATCCTTGTTTATTAATGTTCATCGGAGAGAAACTAGGCACTCATAGACTATTCATCGGTTCAAAAAGGTGACATGAAGAGGCGAGATGAGTATACTATGACATGATGAGGTAAGATGGGCGTAGACCAGTTGATGCGGAGTATACTCATGTGAAATGCTCCAACGCCAAGTAACAAGCATACCATGACTGTAAACATGAATCTCCTCCTTTTCACATGTCTACTTAATATTCTTGAGGATGGTGTACTACCTTGTGCACCTATATGTTTGAGCTAAACAAGGTCATGGACAAGAGAGCGCCCACACCATTTGTAAGGGAGGAATGGAATCGAAGGCCAAACTGCTGCATGAAAGGAACAATCGATCGAACTATCCGACGCCAAGGTTGCTGAGCTGTTCGTCCTAGGAACGGTTATCGCGTCAATATAGACGGGAGTTCCTATGTGACGCATTCTGCGTCAAAATGCTGCACTTTCGCACAGGCACGTCGTCGGTGCGCCGATGGGCCGGCAAAAAATAGTAGGGCGCGACGGTTGGGAATCGAACTCAGCACTGGCGACTCTCACGCGCACCCTACTAGCCACTAGGATGGACGAGCTCAGTTGACCAGACTGCAGCGGGTAACTACAAGAACTAAAGAAAGTATAAGACTGTTTGAAAAACATACTTTACGACTTCCCAAATAGCAAAAACAAAACGTGAATATTTTATCAAACTCGAACACTATTAGTTTTATTTTACAAATTTTGAGAAAACTCAAACATTTTTTCAACACACAAACGAATTTTGGAGACGCGAACATATTTTTTTGGAACGGAAACATTTTTTAAACTATCCAAAAAACAGAACAGGAACAATTTTTCAAATTTCAAAACAAAATTTGGAAACACAAACAACTTTTGAATTTCCCAAATATTCTTGGAATTTGTGACATTTCTTTAAAGCACAAACATTTTCTAAATCTTAAGAATTTTTTTTGAAACAGAGAACAAATTTGGAAGCACGAACAATTTTTGAATGTTGAGAAATTTTTTTGAAATGGAGAACAAATTTGGAAGCTCGAACAATTTTTGAAAGCACGAACAATTTTTGAATCTTGAGAACAAATTTTGAAATGGAGAAAAAATTTGAAAGCACGAACAATTTTTGAATGTTGAGAACAAATTTTGAAATGGAGAAAAAAAATTAAGCGCGAACAATTTTTGAATGTTGAGAACAAATTTTGAAATGGAGAACAAATTTAGAAGCGCGGACAATTTTTTAAAGCACGAACAATTTTTGAATGTTGAAAACAAATTTTGAAATGGAGAACAAATTAGGAAGTGCGAATTTGAAATGGGAAGATTTTTTGAAACTCCCAAACATAATCTGAAATGTGAACAAAAAGAAAACAAAAAGAGAAAAAAAAGGAATTGAAAAATGAAATAAAGAAACAGAAAAACGAAGAAAGAAAAATAAAAAAATAGGAAAAACAACAAAGAAAAAGCAAACAGAAAAAACCAGTGAAAACCCGGTTCAAGAACCTTCTAGAAGGTTCCCAAAACCGTTCAAGAACCCTCCAGAAGGTTCCCAAAACCGGAAGCTGCAGCGCCAGCGCTATCTCCTAACTGGGCCGGCCCATCTTGATCGCTATCGCTAGCTCTCTGTGCGAAGCCTTGACAAGTCAACGCAGCGAGCGTCCAATAGGATTTTCCAATATAGACTGAGAGCACATGTGGATACGGGGTTGGAATGTCCCGAGCCTTCTTTCGACGAGACCAAGAGCATTTGGACAAGCCCCTGAATTGTCTGGCCCTTTTTGACCCCGACTGACTGCAATAGGCCGGACCGTATAAGGCCAAATTTGGTGTTTTGACCCTTTTAGGGCTCATTTGGTAGCCAGGGGATCCCTGGAGGATCCTGGCCCATTCCCTGGGTGGAAAGCCCGCAAGGAAAATCAGCCCCGGGCCAGGTGCCTGGCCATCTGGACGCTGGAATATACGAGGTTTTATCGGCCCGATCTCCGTGATTTCCCCGGGACAGGATCCACGTCCCACGACATCGGGACGAAATCCCCTGTCTCGCTCGCTCTCGACGCCCATCTCGAATGCTCACGCGGCCGCCGCCTCCCTCTCCTGCAACACCATCCTCTTCTCCTCGGTCTCTGTCTGCGCCTCGTACTCGTGCCTCCGCCTGCGTCGTGCTCATCAACGGCGGCAGCAGCCGCATCGTCAGATCTCCTCCCATTGGAGTTCTGCGTCTTGCCCACTAGATCGCGCCACCAGGGAGGCTGCCGGCGGCGCCGGCTGCTGTTGGTGAGGGCCGTGAAGACAGTGATGACGGCGGGGATACACGTCCAGAGAGGGCTCACTGCCAACAAGATCCGATGGGGTATGATGTTGCTTCAGTTCGTCACGTTTTGATTTTGCTTCAGTTCTAGCATGGTCCTTTCTCTCTAGGGGGGATTAGCCCCTTTGATCCAAATGACAGCGCCAATTTTCCTGGGGGCTTCTAATTGGTGAAAGAAAATTTCAACCGGGCCACCTATTCCCGGGAAATATCGCTCCTAGCATCCAAACGAGCCCTTAAGAAAGTTGAGCCAGATTTGACCCTGGTTCAAATTTTTTTGACGATCTAACCCTTTTCCTACCGCCGAGCTCAATGGCGGTCGGGTATACCGGCCTACTGCAAAGGCCACGTCAGCGCAGTGTCGCCCTGCCGCCAAACAGGCTGACGGTAGCCTGTGCAATCCTACCGCCGAGGTGCCCGGCGGTAGGTGAGTACATGCACTGTATTTGATACTTAGGAATTATTTGCGGTAGGGCGTGCATCCCTACCACCAAGGGCCATGGTGATAGACTGTTATATCCTATCGTCATTCACCCTGATGATAGAAAAAAGGGTTAGATCTTGAAAAAAATTCAAACCAGGATCAGATCTAGCTAAACTTTCGCAAAAGGTTCAAAACACAAAAATCAACCACTATATGAATGGATTCTCCTTGGACAGTCCTGAGAGGTAGATGTGCATTTTCATGAAATCTCCAAGAATTTATTCCGCATATCGCATATATAATTGCAACCAACCACGTACTTGTATGTAGCAAGCACCAATTAACTAGGCGGTTGGTGGGAGCTGATAGTCGACGAGGTACGGCATGGTGTTGAGCGCTTTCTCCATTAGAGCAAGTACAATAGAGCTGACTCAGCGGGCTATAAGAAATAAACTAGTATATTTCTGCTTAGTTGGAGGAAAGAGAAGAGGAGAGAGAAGGTAAGCGGGCTCTTCGTGAAGAGCCAGCTCTAGCACGTGCACCTAGACACTTTGTGAGAATGAAAGGTGGGCCACATAATAAAAAAGTAGTACACTCTTTTGATCTAGTATTGTACATGTTGACTATAAGATGGGTTGTAGATGACATGGTACTGGTTTATAGCCAGCAGCTGGCTATACTATTAACCATGCTCTTAGCGTCCCCACCATTTCCCACACCTGCTTCTCCCTCGCCTGCTCCTCGATCACGCCGCCGATGTCCTCCTTGACGTTGTACCTTATGGTGCCGATGAGCTCCTCCGTCGTCGGGCCCAGGTGGGTCGTATCGAGTATGAAGTCATCATCGTCGCCGCCCAGCATGCGCACCAAGCTCGGGCCACCGAACAGATTGTGCTTGCTGGACAGGGCCTCTTGGTACGCGCCGGACAAGAGCACGACCACGTAGTAGCCGCCATCGCCATGGCCAGACACGGGTCCAGCGGACGCAGAGGCAGCGTCTCTGTCCCGCCAATGAACTTCTCGACTTTCCCATCGCTGTCCCAGGTGAGGTCCACAACCATGGCCATGCGGGTCGGCCTCTCGTGGAGCCGGCTCACATGCATCATCGAGAACAGCTGCTGGATGCCCCAGAAGTTCGGGATCAGCGAGAAGATGGTCAGGTTCATGTGGTAGTTGTAGATGGTGGCCGCGTCAGCCATGACGGTCTTGGACAGCTTCTTCCCGAGCTTGTACATCTCGATGCCATGCTTCTCGATGTCCAAGGCATGGGAGGTGGACATGCCTGCTGCTGCATCACCCTTCAATAACGCTGCTGCATCGAGGAGAGGTCGTGGATCATGGCGTGCAGCTCACTACCGGAATAGGGCCCGATGCCAACGACCAAATATATGCCGACGGCCCCCGTCGGCCTACTCTAGGATATGCCGACAGCCGGGTCCAGGTCGTCGGTGTAAATAGGCCATCGGGCTATCCCAAGCTATGCCGACGGCCCCCGTCGGCCGAGACGAGCCGTTGGCTTAGCCCAGGCTATGCCTACAGTGGCAGTCGGCATACATGTGCCGTCAGCATAGTTGCGGGCCCGGCGGCCCAGTTCGTGACATGCGACTAACGACGTCCGATCTATGTCGACGACCCAGACAGGTAGCCGCCGACATAGATGCGCGTGCCACATCATCGATCCGAGGTGCACCGACCATCATCTATGCCAACAGCCGCCGTCGGCATAGATGCCACGTCATCGATCCGAGGCGCACCGCCCATCTGCCCTTGGCCACAGCTATGCCGATGGCTTTGCCGCCGGCATAGTTTTTTTTTTGCATTTCATATAGAATTTTTTATGCTTTTTTTGCATTTCATATATAAGCATAAATACCTTACTTTTCGATTCTATACGGAGGGCTGTGACCCCTCTCACGAACGGCGCCACCGCCGGCCGACACCTAGAGGTGGCAAAAAGTCGCATCGGGTCTACGCGGAGGGGACGTTGCTCCCAAGTGTTTATATGTGATGACTGATGTCTACTACACAACCTTCTTCTTGTAGACGTTGTTGGGCCTCCAAGTGCAGAGGTTTGTAGGACAGTAGCAAATTTCCCTCAAGTGGATGACCTAAGGTTTATCAATCCGTGGGAGGCGTAGGATGAAGATGGTCTCTCTCAAACAACCCTGCAACCAAATAACAAAGAGTCTCTTGTGTCCCCAACACACCCAATACAACCACAACCGTAAATTGTATAGGTGCACTAGTTCGGCGAAGAGATGGTGATACAAGTGCAATATGGATGGTAGATATAGGTTTTTGTAATCTGAAAATATAAAAACAGCAAGGTAACTAATGATAAAAGTGAGCGTAAACGATATTGCAATGATAGGAAACAAGGCCTAAGATTCATACTTTCACTAGTGCAAGTTTTCTCAACAATAATAACATAATTGGATCATATAACTATCCCTCAACATGCAACAAAGAGTCACTCCAAAGCCACTAATAGCGGAGAACAAACGAAGAGATTATTGTAGGGTACGAAACTACCTCAAAATTATTCTTTCGGATCGATCTATTCAAGAGTTTGTACTAGAATAACACCTTAAGGCACAAATCAACCAAAACCCTAATGTCACCTAGGTACTCCATTGTCACCTCAAGTATCCATGGGCATGATTATACGATATGCATCACACAATCTCAGATTCATCTATCCAACCAACACAAAGTACTTCAAAGAGTGCCCCAAAGTTTCTACCGGAGAGTCAAGACGAAAATGTGTGCCAACCCCTATGCATAGGTTCATGGGCGGAACCCGCAAGTTGATCACCAAAACATACATCAAGTGGGTCACGTGATATCCCATTGTCACCACAGATAAACACGGCAAGACATACATCAAGTGTTCTCAAATCCTTAAAGACTCAATCTGATAAGATAACTTCAAAGGGAAAACTCAATCCATCACAAGAGAGTACAGGGGGAGAAACATCATAAGATCCAACTATAATAGCAAAGCTCGCGATACATCAAGATCGTGCCATAGAGAGAACACGAGAGAGAGGGATCACACACATAGCTACTGGTACATACCCTCAGCCCCGAGGGTGAACTACTCCCTCCTCGTCATGGAGAGCGCCGGGATGATGAAGATGGCCACCAGTGATGGATTCCCCCTCCGGCAGGGTGCCGAAACGGGCTCCCGAGAGGTTTTTGGTGGCTACAGAGGCTTGCGGTGGCGGAACTCCCGATCTATCTTCGTATTCGATGGTTTTAGGGTATATGGGAATATATAGGCGAAAGAAGTCGGTCGGGGGAGCCTCAAGGGGCCCACGAGACAGGGGGGCGCGCCCAGGAGGGTGGGCGCGCCATCCTATCTCCTGGCCTCCTGGAAGCTTCCCTGGCTTGTACTCCAAGTCTCCCGGATCATGTTCGTTCTAAAAATCACGCTCCCGAAGGTTTCACTCCGTTTGGACTCCATTTGATATTCCTTTTCTTTAAAATACTGAAATAGGCAATAAAACAACAATAGTGGCTGGGCCTCCGGTTAATAGGTTAGTCCCAAAAATAATATAAAAGTGTATAATAAAGCCCGTAATCATTCAAAACAGATAATAATATAGCATGAATGCTTCATAAATTATAGATACGTTGGAGACGTATCAGTGACCTACCACAACCGGGTGATGTGGTGGCATGTCTGAAGAGGCGACACGCGTCCCCGGGATGTGGCCCCCTCATGGACGGTGTCGCCGCCAGCACCTGGAGGGGGAAACGGACGCGACGGGTCTACACAGTGGGGATCTTACTGTGGGTTTGGCCCGAATGTTGCTCCCAGGTGTTCCTACGGGCTGACCTAACACAACCGGGTGAAGAGGTCCACTGGTCAAATCCCGTACGTGGAAAGTCAAAGGGCTGGATCTCGTGGTTATCCGCTCCAGGGTTAGGCGGGACGGGGGCCCTGGGAGGGGGGTAGCAATGTCACCGGAGCGTCGCACCGGGTCCTCATACATGCCAGGTGGTGTGGTGGCATGTCTGAAGAGGCGACACACGTCTCCGGGGTGTGGCCCCCCTCACGGACGGCGCCGCCGCCGGCACTTGGAGGGGGGAAGCGAACACGTCCGTTCTACACGAAGGGGATCTTGTTGTGGGTTTGGCCTGGATGTTGCTCCCAGGTGTTCCACTGGTCAAAGTCCGTACGTGGAAAGTCAAAGGGCTAGATCTCGTGGTCATCCGCTCCAGGGTTAGGCGGGATGGGGGACTGGGGGGGGGTAGCAATGCCACCGGAGCGTACCACTGGGCCCTCATACATGCCGGGTGGTGTGGTGGCATGTCTAAAGAGGCGGCACGCGTCTCCGAGGTGTGTCCCCCCTCATGGACGGTGCCGCTGTCGGCACCTGGAGGGGGGTGAGGGAGTCTTGGATTAGGGGGTATCCGGACAGCCGGACTATATACATCATCCGGACTATTGAAGCGTGAAGATACAAGACTCAAGACTTCGGCCCGTGTCCGGATGGGACTCTCCTTTGTGTGGAAGACAAGCTTGGCGATCCGGATATTGTGTTTCCTTGTAACCGACTCCATGTAAACCCTAGCCCTCTTCGGTGTCTATATAAACCGGAGAGGTTGCTCCTTAGAAGGCCGATCACAATTACAATCATACCATCATAGGCTAGCTCTTAGGGTTTAGCCTCTATGATCTCGTGGTAGATCTACTCTTGTACTACTCATATCTCCAATATTAATCAAGCAGGAAGTAGGGTTTTACCTCCATCGAGAGGGCCCGAACCTGGGTAAACATTGTGTCCCTTGCTTCCTGTTACCATCAGCCTAAGACGCACGGATCGGGACCCCCTACCCGAGATCCGCCGATTTTGACACCGACATTAGTGCTTTCATTGAGAGTTCCTCTGTGTCATCGTTGGTGGGCTTGATGGCACCGTCAATCGTCAACAACACGGTCCAGGGCGAGACTTTTCTCCCCGGACATATCTTCGTGTTCGGCGGCTTCGCACTGCAGGCCAATTCGCTTGGCCATCTGGAGTAGATCGATAGCTACGCCCCCGGCCACCAAGTCAGGTTCGGAAACTTGAACTACACAGCGGATATTCGCGGAGACTTGATCTTCGACGGATTTGGGCCTGCGCTAGGAGCACCGAACAGTCACGATGAGCACGTCTTAGACCTGCTGTCGGACGAAGCTCGGGATATCACCCCTGCAGTAGCCTCGGATCTAAAGCCGGAGCAGGTTGCATTGCCTAAGGACGGAGGGGTGGACCCCGCCCCGCAGGCCGCACATTCATCGGCGGTGGGGCCGAACACAGGTCTCACCTCTGCGGAAGCCTGTAACCCTGGGCCCCCGAACTCGTATCCGGTTGTTGGCTCCGGTCCGCACACCCACGAGCCAGCCGAGCCAGGTTGGGCTCCGGTAATGGAGTTTACTGCTGCGGACATCTTCCAGCACTCGCCCTTTGGCGACGTGCTAAACTCATTAAAGTCTCTCTCTTTGTCAGGAGGCTCTGGGCCGAATTATGTCCGGATCAAGTGGGGAGCAGACGACGAAGGATTTCGTTGCCCACCCACCACCCACTTCATTGCCACGGTTGATGATTTAACCGACGTGTTCGACTTCGACTCCGAAGGAATCGACGGTATGGACGACGATGCAGAAGAAGATTCAGAATCTCTGGGGCGCTAGACCACTACCTCGTCACACGTATATACATGGTGGATACACCCAAGGAGGACAACGGCGGCAATCCGGAATATAAAACCCCCGGGCAAAAGCCAAAACAGCAACGCAGACGTCGCTCGAAGTCCAGCAATAGTAAAAACAGCGACAAGAGCGCAAGAAGGATCGACATACCAGTAAACTCTGAAGGCAATAACGACCACGAGGACCCGGCGATGGATCAGGACGAGCCAGGTCATGCCGAACCAAGTTCGGAGTAGATGCCCAATTACAATGATCCAGAGGGACGAGTTCATCAAGCCGCCCCAGGACAAGAACACAGTCCGGACAATGATGCATTCATCATTCCGGAAGAACGCGTGGAACGAGATAACATCCACAGAAAGCTTATGGCCACAGCGAGAAGTCTAAAGAAGCAGAAGCAACGGCTCAAAGCCGCACAGGAAACGCTCAATCGCAGAATGAATAAAGTGCTAGACACTGAAGAAAGATATGGCGACGATCGCCATACAAAGAGCTATCCAAAACGCAAGCTACTACCAGAATTCGACGATGAGGCCGTTCCACCAAAGAATAATACGACCAGGAGACCAGACGCACCGCTTCACTACTGCAACAGAACGGCTACTCACGCCGCGCATGATCTACATGAGCATCTGGATAAGCAAGCCGGTGCGGCTAGATCCATCTACGGATCTAAAGGACACACCCCGGCGAGGGACTATGGTCACCAGAACTATCATACAAGCCAAATACCAGTTCGGAATAAACACCGGACACAACAACAGCCGACCGCATGCCACAACGCGTCCAGATACAGAGGGGCCGCCCACCCCCTGTGCTTCACCGAAGAAGTACTGGACCACAAATTCCCACAAGGTTTCAAACCTGTGAACATAGAGGCATATGACGGAACGACAGACCCAGGGGTCTGGATCGAGGATTTTATCCTACATATTCACATGGCTCGTGGGGATGACCTCCACGCCATCAAATACCTTCCCCTAAAGTTGAAGGGACCAGCTCGACACTGGTTGAAAAGCCTCCCTGAAAATTCGATTGGGAGTTGGGAGGAACTCGAGGACGCTTCCAGGGCCAATTTTCAAGGAACTTATGTCCGGCCTCCAGACGCGGACGACCTAAGCCACATAATCCAATAGCCCGGAGAGTCCGCCCGCAAGCTTTGGAACAGATTCCTCACTAAGAAGAATCAAGTTGTCGATTGTCCGAATGCCTAAGCCTTAGCGGCATTCAAACACAACATCCGCGACGAGTGGCTCGCCAGACACCTCGGTCAAGAAAAGCCAAGGACAATGGCAGCCTTAACAAGCCTTATGACCCTCTTTTGCACGGGTGAAGATAGCTGGCTAGCCCGTAAAGGCACCAGCGACCCTAGCACATCCGTAATAAGGGATGGCAACAGGAAGCCATGGTGTAATAAAAACAAACGCCAAAACAAAGAAGAGAGCCCGGACAGCACAACGGTCAATGCCGGATTCAGGGGCTCTCGACCTAATCAACAAAAGAAGCCATTTAAAGGCAGTAAAGAGGGACCGTCTGGTCTAAACAGAGTCCTAGACAGACTGTGCCAAATTCATGGCACCCCTGACAAACCCGCGAACCACACGCACAGAGAGTGCTGGGTCTTCAAGCAGGCCGGCAAATTGAATGCCGAACAGAAGGGAAGGGAAACACCAAGTGAAGACGAGGATGAACCTCGCGAGCCAAACACTGGGGGACAGAAGAAATTCCCGCCAGAGGTTAAAACAGTAAACATGATCCATGCGACTCACACATCCACGAGAAGGCACGAACGCGCGCATAGAAACGCGCAAGATATAGAACCCATAGTACCCACACCTAACTACTGGATGTCTTATCCGTTCACCTTCGATCACATGGACGGACGAACTAGTATTCGGCACGGAGGATCAGAGGCCTTGGTGCTCGACCCAATAATCGACGGATACCGTCTCACCCGTGTCCTCATGGACGACGGCAGTAGTCTCAATTTAATATACGAGGACACTGTCCGCAGGATGTGGATAAACCCATCCAGAATTAGCCAAAGCAATACCACCTTTGAAGGGGTGATACCAGGCATTGAAGCCTACGGCAGGGGCGCCGTCATGCTGAAAGTAACATTTGGCTCCCCAGGCAACTCCAGAAGCGAAGAAGTACTCTTCACCATCGCACCCTTCCAAAGTGGCTATCATGCATTGCTTGGAAGAACGACCTTCCCCCGCTTCAATGCATTGCCGCACTATGGCTACCTCACAATCAAGATGCCCGATCCACGTGGTGTCATCACCGTTAGCGGAACCACAGAGCGCTCTTCACGCGCAGAGGAACACGCGGCGGCCCTGACGGCCGGACTATAAGCGGCCTCCAATATCAGAAAACATGACTGGTCATTAAGACCACAGACACGGTTAGACGAGTCCGGTAGCTCGGACAAAATTGAACCAGGGCATCGTATATGTAATCCCATAGTGGACACCAGGGGCTACAAATACTTAATACAGCCCCACACTTGGCTCAACCTTATTGGCAGGCCAACATCTTACACTTTTACTATCCATCACCTACTTACGTTGTACTCTCCCACGAGTTTTCTTTTTTCCACAGACAACATTCGTGCGATACCCTTTCAGGACACGGCACAACGGAGACAAAGGCGCAGACGTGCAGCAGGGCCCCGTTCAACAGGTTTCTTTTCAGATTAAGCCCCTGTGTAAACCTTTTCTATTGCCTCTTGTTGTTTAACCATCCCATGGGTTCCATACCCATAGAGGATACTGCCGTTATTGGCATTTCACCACGACAGATTAATGCACGTACCTGGAAACACAGGGTTTACAATGAATGGGCATTCTTAAGCCCATCTTCTGTTAGAAAGTCCGAATACCTTCGGGAGTGTTCGGCGTCACGAGTTTGGCCTTATATGCATCAGCTCCGAATCATGTCTTTGGTCAAATGTTGGGTTTGCCCGGCTCCTGGGTTTGCCGCCTTAGGTTCCGTCATTATCGGCTAAGGCGGCCAAAGCAGAACTACTGCGATTGTGCCCTGGTTATTCCGGATGAGCACCTCAATAGGGAAAGCCGAAAACTGACTGTCATGATATAGCGAGAGACTGATAAACGGCCGCACAAGGGACACAATCATATTTTCAGGCAAACAGTATAAATATAGCCTCATAATCAAAATAAACATTGTTTTTACAATGATTCGATTCATCACTCGAACATGACATTCTTCGAGCACCGCGCCTCTATTAGGCGAGCACCTTCTATGACCTGCGCCAAGTAGTGCTCGGCCGGATATTGGCTGCCCGCCGGATCCTGGGTCGCTATAATGGTGGCCTCCATATCCGTCCAATAGGCTTTAACACGGGCAAGAACCATTCGTGCACCCTCTATGCACGCCGACCTCCTCATGGCGTCGATCCGAGGCACGACCCCAAGGAATTGATGCACCAAGCCAAAGTAATTGTCCGGCCTAGGCCCCTTCGGCCAAAGATGGTCTATTACAGACCGCATTGCAAGCCCGGACAGCCTGTGAAGCTCCGCTACAACAGCCACCTTCTCATTAAACGACAGCGGGCGGGTGGGAGCATTGAATTGCGACCAGAAAATCTTCTCCACTTCCTTATCACCTTGATCCTCGAAGAACTTGGCAGCGTCAGCTGTACTATTCGCCAAGTCCGCATATGCATCTGTCGGACTGCAGCTTCCATCCAGGGGAGCATACTTCGGATCCAAAAACTTCGTCTGCAGTAAGTAGGAGCCCCCAACCACGATTTTGTCGGCCTGTTGGAGCTCCTCCCGCATACCCCGGATCTCGGTTTGCATCTCCTTGGTGGCATTAAGTGCCTTGTCTAGCTCGGCTGAGCTAGCCTTACTCTCCTTTTCAAGGAGTACATATTGGTCGGCAGCATTTTTCAACTCCACAGCCATTTCGGCTATCTTTTCCTCGCTTCGGCGATGAGTAGCCTGTTCGGCTCTCAATTCTTCGGCCGCCTTTAGGGCAGCCGCATTGCTAGCCCGAGATTGTTCCTTGGCCTGAGCAAGTTCCGCCCTCTGGGCCTCCACGACAGTAGCACCATCTGAAGTACAGACACATTGCATTAATATTATGCCCCTCTTGTATTTTCCTATACAACATAATATGGGAAGTAGAGCACATACCCTGTGACTCATCCAGCCGCTTGTTCACCAGCGTGATATCGGCATCGATCGATCTGATCTGCCTCCTTAGTTCGGCAACTTCAACAGACTGGTCGGCTGTCGGATCCTTAGACACCTGCGCACATGTACAGCGCAGCCATTACTATATGATCCCCCATTTGCCGCCTATGGCGGGCAACCAGAGTCTCAGGGGCTACTATCCATATGGAGCACACCTAGCGCGTGCCTCACAGCCAAAAAATAGTGCATTTTTTACTACATATCTCAAAGCCTCTGAGCAGGCTCGTAAATGCCTCATTCAAACCGCTTGTAGCGGATGAAATATTCTTAAGCACCGCTCTCATTAATGAGCAGTGCTCCTCCGACAGCACAACTCGCTCCAGAAGACCTGTCAGTACGTCCGGCCGGACATCGAACTGTGCCGGACCCTTGTCATCGCCCCCCGTGGGAGCCAAACGCTCCGGGCTTAGGGCGGCTGACGTATTAGTTTCCGGCTTCGGCAGAACCGGACTCCTCTGTGACGACACCTCCGTGTCGCCCGCTTCATGAGGCGGGGAGGTGGGCGGGGTCTCGCTCTCCATCATCTCCGGAGGAAGATCCCCCGAAGACGAACTCTGTTGAGAAGAGCTGCTAGCCGGACTGCAAAGGATGAATGATGGTTAGGGATCTCAGAGAAACACCGTACCTTTGAATTAACGATTAACTTACAGCTCGGCGGAGGGCTGGCCCGTTGGTGGGCACGACGCGGTGAGGGTGCCCGAGCCCCCTGGTGATACCTTCTTCCCTGGCTTGGGCATTTCTGTCTCCAAGTCTTCGGAGGCGGCCCTTTTCTTCCCGCGAGGGAGGTAGCCTCGGATTCCACTCCCCGACTATCCTCCTTTGGGGAGAAATCAATTCCCCCGGTCCGGATGCGTAGTGTGTGAAGTTCGGCTTCGCTGCCCTTTCCTTCGCCTTTCCCTGAGGGCATTTTGCTAAGCACTCGGCCAAGCATCTTGGCAACGGTTGGACCCGGCGAGCCTTGAGGAAGTGGCGCCGGACACCTGATTCTCTCCGCTTTGTTGAGCCATTCCTGGCCATGGAGGGTTTTCAGAACAATGGTTATGGAAAATATAAACATAGTGTCCGGCTTTAAGGTTACTTAGGCCCACATCCTCGGTGGTGTCCGGACACTCTACTTGTGGTCCAAAGAATAATTTACACATCCCTTCGAGCTTCAGGCTGAAGAAGTGCTTAATAGTCCGCGGACCCTCCAGATTGAACTCCCACATCCGGAGAGGCCGACGTTTGCACGGCAACATCCGTCGGATTAGCATTACTTGAATTATGCTGACAAGATTTATGTCCTCTCGATAAGCTCCCGGATACGGCTCTGCAGTATTGGAACATCACTGGATGGCCCGCAATTCTGTCCTACGTTGGTCCATGACGCCAACTGTGATGGAGGGCCTGAGCGGAACTCGGGGGCGGCTACCCACTTTGTGCCTCTGGGAGCTATAACATAAAACCACCTCCGTTGCCATACATCGAATACTTCCGGGAAAGAACCCTCTAGCCATGGGGCATCGGCGTTCCTGCTTATTGTGGCACCTCTGCACTCTGCATGTCGCCCCTCGATCATCTTTGGCTTTACATTGAAGGTCTTGAGCCATAAGCCGAAGTGTGGGGTGACGTGGAGAAAAGCCTCACACACAATAATGAACGACGAGATATGGAGGATAGCGTCCGGAGCCAGATCATGAAAATCCAACCCATAGTAGAACATGAGCCCCCTCACAAAGGGGTCGAGGGTGAGGCCCAGACCGTGGAGGAAGTGAGGGACAAACACAACGCTCTTATGGGGCTCCGGCGTAGGGATAACCTGCCCTGGAGCAGGAAGCCTGTGCTGGATATTGGCGGTCAGGTATCCGACCTCCCTAAACCTCATAATGTCCTCCTCTTGTATCGAAGAGGCCACCCACCGGCCTTTAGGGTTGGATCCGGACATATTGGAGGATCTGAGGTGTTGGAGCTTAGGTCTTGGGTGTTGGAGCTCGAGGTGTGATAAGATGCAAGGGAGGTGGAAAAGAGGCATATGCCTTGATCCCTTTATAAAGGGGGTGAATATCAAGAGTCCCCGGCGTGACCGCTTGAGACTTATCCAAAAATACATGGAGACATACCAACGGTCGTCGTGGGGTTACGCACGCCCATATTGATGGAAAATCCCGTAATAAGAGGAACACGATCTCTGCTTTGGCAGGACGTGCCAATAAAACCGCCTCGCAACGCGAGTCGAGGTGGGGTAAGAAACATCGGTTCCTGTTGGACCAAGCCACGATATAAGGGCATGACGTACGAAGATTGCCAGCAGATCAGATTTACACTATGTTCCCTACAATGGTATGTGAAGATCATCTTGTGGATCCGGACACGATCTATGTGTTCGGTAATTACTTTGGAGTATTCGGAGAAGGAACCCGCCTTGCAATGCCGAAGACAAGACTGCGCGCCGGACTCATCATCATTGAAGCCTAGTTCAGGGGCTACTGAGGGAGTCTTGGATTAGGGGGTATCCGGACAGTCGGACTATATACATCGTCCAGACTATTGAAGCGTGAAGATACAAGACTCAAGACTTCGGCCCGTGTTTGGATGGGACTCTCCTTTGCGTGGAAGACAAGCTTGGCGATCCAGATATTGTGTTTCCTTCCTTGTAACCGACTCCATGTAAACCCTAGCCCTCTCCGGTGTCTATATAAACTGGAGAGGTTGGTCCTTAGAAGGCCGATCACAATTACAATCATACCATCATAGGCTAGCTCTTAGGGTTTAGCCTCTATGATCTCGTGGTAGATCTACTCTTGTACTACTCATATCTTCAATATTAATCAAGCAGGAAGTAGGGTTTTACCTCCATCTAGAGGGCCCAAACCTGGGTAAACATTGTGTCCCTTGCTTCCTGTTACCATCAGCCTAAGACGCACAGATCGGGACCCCCTACTCGTGATCCGCCGGTTCTGACAGCGATAGGGGGAAACAGACGCGTCGGGTCTACACGGAGGGGATCTTGCCGTCGGTTTGGCCCGGATGTTGCTCCTAGGTGTTCCTACGGGGTGACCTAACACAACCGGGTGAAGAGTGATGACCCACAAGTATAGGAGATCTATCGTAGTCCTTTCGATAAGTAAGAGTGTCGAACCCAACGAGGAGCAGAAGGAAATGACAAGCGGTTTTCAGTAAGGTTTTCTCTGCAAGCACTGAAATTGTAGGTAATAGATAGTTTTGTGATAAGATAAATTGTAATGAGTAACAAGCATTGAAAGTAAATAAAGTGCAGCAAGGTGGCCCAATCCTTTTTGTAGCAAAGGACAAGCCCGTACAATTTCTTATAATGAGAAAAGAGCTCCCAAGGACACATGGGAATTATCGTCAAGCAAGTTTTCATCACGCTCATATGATTCGCATTCGGTACTTTGATAATTTGATATGTGGGAGGACCGGTGCTAGGGTACTACCCTTACTTGGACAAGCATCCCACTTATGATTAACCCCTATTGCAAGCATCCTCAACTACAAAAGAAGTATTAAGGTAAACCTAACCACAACACTAGACATATGGATCCAAATCAGCCCCTTACGAAGCAACACATAAACTAGGGTTTAAGCTTCTGTCACTCTGGCAACCCATCATCTACTTATTACTTCCCAATGCCTTCCTCTAGGCCCAAATAATGGTGAAGTGTCATGTAGTCGACGTTCACATAACACCACTAGAGGAGAGACAACATACATCTCATCAAAATATCGAACGAATACCAAATTCACATGACTACTAATAGCAAGACTTCACCCATGTCCTCAGGAACCAACGTAACTACTCACAAAGCATATTCATGTTCATAATCAGAGGAGTAATAATATGCATTAAGGATCTGAACATATGATCTTCCACCAAGTAAACCAATTAGCATCAACTACAAGGAGTAATCAACACTACTAGCAACCCACAGGTACCAATTTGTGGTTTTGATACAAAATTGGATACAAGAGATGAACTAGGGTTTTGAGAGGAGATGGTGCTGGTGAAGATGGTGCCGATGAGAGGGTCATTGGTGATGACTTCCCCCTCCCGGAGGGAAGTTTCCTCGGCAGAACAGCTCTGCCGGAGCTCTAGATTGGTTCCGCCTATGTTTCGCCTCGTGGCGGCGGAGTTTCGTCCCGTAAGCTTTCCTATGATTTTTTCCAGGGTAAAAGCCTTCATATAGCAGAAATGGGCACCGGAGGGCCACCAGGGGGCCCAGGAGACAGGGGGCACGCCCAGTAGGGGTGGGCGCGCCCCCCACCCTCCTGGCCAGGGTGTGGGCCCCCTCTGGTGTTTCTTTCGCTCAATAATTCTTGTTAATTCCAAAACTGACTTTCATGGAGTTTCGGGATTTTTGGAGGTGTGCAGAATAGGTTTCCAATATTTGCTCCTTTTCTAGCCAGAATTCTAGCTGCCGGCATTCCCCCTCTTCGTGGTAAACCTTGTAAAATAAGAGAGAATAGCCATAAGTATTGAGATATAATGTGTAATAATAGCCCAGAATGCAATAAATATCGATATAAAAGCATGATGCAAAATGGATGTATCAACTCCCCCAAGCTTAGACCTCGCTTGTCCTCAAGCAGAAGCCGAAATCGAAAAATATGTCCACATGTTTAGAGATAGAGGTGTCGATAAAAATAAAATACGGACATGAGGGCATCATGATCATTCTTATAACAGCAACATAAATAGATTTTATCATATGATTTCTTATGCTCAAGTAACAATCAATTCACAATGTCAAGTATGGTTCAGAAACTTCATTGGGAACTAACAAACTATAATCTTAGTCATTGAAGCAATTGCAATTTATCATAACATCAGAAAGAGTCAAGAATAGAGCTTTTCAGCAAGTCCACATACTCAACTATCATGTAGTCTTCTACAATTGCTAACACTCACGCAATACTTGTGGTTATGGAGTTTCAACCGGACACTGAGAAAGATAGGGGCTTATTGTGTTGCCTCCCAACGTATTCACCTTTAGGTGATATCAAGATCTTTCAAACACGAGGAGCTTGCCAAAGGATAAAATGAAAAAGGGGAAAGGTGAAGATCACCTTGACTCAAGCATAAAGTAAAAACATAAAGTAAAAGATAGGCCCTTCACAGAGGGAAGCAGAGGTTGTCATGTGGTTTTAGGGTTGGATGCACAAAATCTTAATGCAAAATAACATCACTTTATATTGCCACTTGTATATGGACCTTTATTATGCAGTCCGTCGCTTTTATTTCTGCCACAACAAGATCGTATAAAGCTTATTTTCTCCGCACTAATAAGTCTTACATATTTAGAGAGCAATTTCTATTGCCTGCAACATGACAACTTACTTGAAGGATATTACTCAATCCATAGGTAGGTATGGTGGACTCTCATAGCAAAACTGGGTTTTAAGGATATTTGGAAGCACAAGTAGTATCTCTACTTGGTGCAAGGAATTTGGCTAGCATGAGGGGGAAAGGCAAGCTCAACATGTCGGGAAGATCAATGACAATATACTTTATCTGAGATGTGAGAAAACATAAACCATTACGTTGTCTTCCTTGTCCAACATCAACTCTTTTAGCGTGTCATACTTAATGAGTGCTCACAATCATAAAAGATGTCCAAGATAATATATTTGTATGTGAAACCTCTCTTTCCTTATTACTTCCTATTAATTGCAACGATGACCAAAACTAAGTTTGTTAACTCTCAACAACTTTTATGCCTCATACTTTTCATGTGTGAAGTCATTACTATCCATAAGATCAATATGAACTCTTTTATTCTTTTTATTCTTTCTACTTTCTCACGATCATGGAAAGATAGCAAAGCCCTTGACTCAACACTAATCTTTATTATAGATAGCTCACGAACTCGATTACATAAAGAGATCACAAGCAAAACTCAAAACTAATTGATACTAAAAATTCAATCTACTAGATCAAGATACTACTATAAGGATCGAACTAAATAAAACGGTAAAGATAGGAGTGTGATGGTGATACGATACCGGGGCACCTCCCCCAAGCTTGGCAGTTGCCAAGGGGAGTGCCCATACCCATGTGATTATGTCCTCGAAGGTGGTGAAGTAGGAGTTGTTGATGATGTAGGCTTGTTGTCCATCTTCCAAGGCATAGGCTCACCATGATAGAAGGATGATCGAGTCTCCGGGATCCTTAAATCTGCAGCCAAACTCATCCTCTTGAATCTATATTCATACTCACAGTTTTGGTTTTGCAGGTCATAGATCTGGGCTTGGAGGTGCTCGATTTTCTCTTGAAGCTTGAAGATGGTCTCCCCAATGACCTTGGCATCTAGCTTGTGGTTGTTGGTGAACTCCGTGATCATCATCTGGTTGGCGTTGAGTCCACGCTCCACCATCCCATGGCACTTGAAAACTTGTTGCTCCATGGCTTCGAGCTTTGTCTCCACGCTTCCGGTACGCCTTGGTCCCTCCACATTGCGGATGTGCAGCACCCGCTCACGCATCTCAATGGTTTGAGGGTGTTGCAGCACCTCCGCGAGATAGGGGTTGATAACCCTCTTGAAAAACTTGTCCTTGGGAGCGCTTGGACACATCATGATGCTCTAGATCTGTCAGAAAAACAGCTCGAAACGAAAACAGAGGATATTTGCGTGATACGGTGTTCAAAGCCTTCGCGAGATTATATAATGAAGTTTACTGACCAAAATACGTATGTGCAAGAAAACGGAGTCCGGAAGGCACACGAGGTGGCCACGAGACAGGGGGCGCGCCCTCCACCCTCGTGGAGGCCTCGTGTCCTTCCCGGATTACTTCTTTCTTCCTAAAATTCTTAAATATTCCAAAACGGATAAAAATTGCCATTAGAATTGTTTTGGAGTCGGTTTACTTACCGTACCACATACCTGTTCCTTTTCAGAGTCTGGAACGTTCTGGAAAGTGTCCCTTATGTATTCCTTCGGGGTTACGGTTTCAATAATATTAGTTTCAACATTGATAGGATTACCTGAGATATAATGTTTAATTATTTGACCGTTCACCACCCTCGGACATGTGCCTTTGAAGTTGTTGATTTTTATGGCACCGGAACGATAGACCTCCTCGATAACGTAAGGACCTTCCCATTTTGAGATAAGTTTTCCTGCAAAAAATCTTAAATGAGAGTTGAATAATAACACATAATCACCTACGTTAAACTCACGCTTTTGTATCCTTTTGTCATGCCAGCGTTTGAATTTTTCTTTGAATAGCTTGGCATTCTCATAGGCTTGGGTTCTCCATTCATCAAGTGAGCTAATATCAAATAACCTCTTCTCACTGGCAAGTTTGAAGTCATAGTTGAGCTCTTTAATAGCCCAATATGCTTTATGTTCAAGTTCAAGAGGTAAGTGACAAGCCTTTCCATAAACCATCTTATACGGAGACATACCCATAGGATTTTTGTATGCAGTTCTATAGGCCCATAATGCACCATCAAGTTTCTTGGACCAATTCTTTCTAGATCTATTCACAGTCTTTTGTAAAATTAATTTGAGCTCTCTATTGCTCAACTCTACTTGACCACTAGACTGAGGGTGATAAGGAGATGCGATTCTATGATTAACATCATACTTAGCAAGCATCTTACGGAAATCACCATGAATAAAATGTGAACCACCATCGGTCATAAGATATCTAGGGACTCCAAACCTCGAAAAAATAACTTCTTTAAGCATTTTAATAGAAGTGTTATGATCAACACTACTAGTTGGAATAGCTTCTACCCACTTAGTAACGTAATCAACAACAACTAAAATATGTGTGTAACCATTATAGGTAGGAAAAGGTCCCATATAATCAAAGCCCCAAACATCAAACGGTTCAATAACAAGAGAATAATTCATAGGCATTTCTTGACGTCTACTAATATTACCAATTCTTGACATTCATCACAAGATAAAACAAACTTACGAGCATCTTTGAAGAGAGTAGGCCAATTAAAACCAGATTGCAATACCTTATGTGCAGTTCTATCTCCAGCATGGTGTCCTCCATATGATTCAGAGTGACACTTGCGTACGATCTCTTCCTGTTCATGCTCAGGTACACAACGTCTAATAACACCATCTACTCCTTATTTATAAAAGTGTGGGTCATCCCAGAAGTAATGTCTTAAATCATAAAAGAACTTTTTCTTTTGCTGGTATGTGAAACTAGGTGGTATAAATTTAGCAACAATGTAATTGGCATAATCAGCATACCAAGGAGTAGTACGAGAAGCATTAATGACCGCTAATTGTTCATTAGGAAAACTATCATCAATAGGCAGTGGGTCATCAAGAACATTCTCTAACCTAGACAAGTTGTCTGTAACGGGGTTCTCAGCTCCCTTTCTATCAATAATATGCAAATCAAATTCTTGGAGCAAGAGAACCCATCTAATAGTCTAGGCTTAGCATCTTTCTTTTCCATAAGATATTTAATAGCAGCATGATCAGTGTGAATAGTCACTTTGGAATTAACAATATAAGGTCTAAACTTATCACTTGCAAACACAACTGCTAAGAATTCTTTTTTAGTAGTAGCATAATTTCTCTGGACAGTATCAAGAGTCTTACTAGCATACTGGATAACATTCAATTTCTTATCAACTCTTTGCCCTAGAACAACACCTACAGCATAATCACTAGCATCACACATAATTTCAAAGGGTAAATTCCAATCAAGTGGCTGAACAATAGGTGCGATGATCAAAGCTCTTTTAAGTATTTCAAATGCTTCTACACAATCATCATCAAAGACAAAAGGAATATCTTTTTGCAATAAATTAGTCAGACGCCTAGAGATTTTAGAAAAGTCCTTAATGAACCTCCTATAAAAACCGGCATGACCAAGGAAACTTCTTATACCTTTTATGTCCTTGGGACATGGCATCTTTTCAATAGCATCAACTTTAGCTTTATCGGCTTCAGTACCTTTCTCAGAAATCTTATGCCCCAAGACAATGCCTTCATTAACCATAAAGTGGCACTTTTCCCAATTCAAGACGAGACTAGTGTCTTTGCATCTCTGCAAAACTCGATCAAGGTTGCTCAAGCAATCATCAAAAGAGGATCCATAAACGGACAAATCATCCATGAATACCTCACAAATCTTTTCACAAAAGTCAGACAATATAGCCATCATGCATCTTTGAAAGGTAGCAGGTGCATTTCATAAACCAAAAGGCATACGTCTATAAGCAAAAGTATCAAAAGGGAAAGTAAAAGTAGTTTCTGATTGATCCTTCGCTGACACAGGTATTTGAGAGAAACCAGAATAACCATCTAGAAAGCAGAAATGTGTGTGTTTGGATAGTCTTTCTAGCATTTGATCGATAGAAGGTAACTAGTAATGATCTTTCTTAGTAGCTTTATTTAATTTACGAAAATCAATTACCATCCTATAACCTGTAATAATTCTTTGCAGGATCAATTCATCTTTATCATTAGGAACAACAGTAATACCTCCCTTTTTAGGAACACAATGGACAGGGCTTACCCAATCACTATCAGCAATGGGATAAATTATACCTGCCTCAAGGAGCTTTAGTATCTCCTTTCTTACCACTTCTTTCATCTTAGGATTCAATCGTCGTTGAGGATCTCTAACTGGTTTGGCATCGTCCTCCAAATTAATTTTGTGTTGGCATAACGTGGGACTAATGCCCTTAAGATCATCTAGAGTATATCCGATAGCAGCACGGTGCTTCTTCAGAGTTTTCAATATTCTTTCTTCTTCTTGCTCTGAAAGGTTAGCACTAATAATAACATGATATATTTTCTTTTCATCAAGATAAGCATACTTAAGATTATCAGGTAATGGTTTGAGTTCACACACGGGATCACCCTTGGGTGGAGGGGGATCCCCTAGAATTTCAACATGTAGGTTGTGTTTATTTATATCTTCTATTTCAGCGGGTGCAATATCATGCATAATTTATTTATATAAGTCATAGGGTATTGCACTCTCACTAGCACCCATATCACATAAGCCATGATAACAATGATCTCCTATTTTAACATAAATAACAGGCATGCCTACAACAGGTCTATGAATCTTAGCATCTAGTTTAACAATATTAGCAGTCTCACCATAGAAATAAATAACATGCCCATCTAAATCATCATCCAAGAGACCTTTAACCATAGCAATACTAGGTTCAACTTTGATTTGCCCAGGAGGTGTATAAGTCCTAGTATTACTCTCATGAACAATAGTCGAAGTTTTAGCATGATCCTTTATCCTAACAGGAAAAGGAGGTTTCTCAACATAAGTAGTAGGAACAATAGGATCACTATAAGTGACAATCTTTTCTTCAACTGTAATAGGTGTAACTACTTTTACTTCAATGGGAGGATTATATTTAAACCACTTCTCCTTAGAGAGATCAACGTGAATAGCAAAAGATTCACAGAAAGAAGCTACTATCTCAGAGTCAAGTCCATATTTAGCGCTGAATCCACGAAAAGCATCGGTATCCATAAAAGATTTAACACAATCAAACTTAGGTGTCATACCTGACTCCTTACCATTGTCGGAACCCCAATCTTCAGAGTTGCGTTTAATTCGTTCCAATAAGTCCCATTTGAATTCAATAGTCTTCAGCATATAAGAACCAGTACAGGAAGTATCGAGCATGTTGCGATCATTGGGAGAAAGATGAGCATAAAATTTTTGAATAATCATTTCTCTAGAGAGCTCATGATTGGGGCATGAATATAACATTGACTTAAGCCTCCCCCAAGCTTGAGCGATGCTTTATCCTTCGCGAGGCCAGAAATTATATATGTAATTACGATCACGATGAACAAGATGCATAGGATAGAACTTTTGGTGAAATTCCAACTTCAATCATTTATAATTCCAAGAACCCGTATCATCACATAGCCTATACCATATCAATGCATCTCCCTTCAAAGATAAAGGGAAGACCTTCCTTTTGACAACATCATCGGGAATACCTGCAAGCTTAAATAATCCACAAACTTCATCCACAAAGATAAGGTGTAAATCGGCATGCAATGTTCCATCTCCTGGAAAAGGATTAGCTAGCAGTTTCTCTATCATACCCGAAGGAATATCAAAGTAGATAGTTTCAGTAGGTTCAGTAGGTTGAGGAGCAACTCTTTGCTTTTGTGGTCGGGGTGAAGATACCCCTAACAAGCCCCTCAAAGGATTAGTTTCCATAATAACAAGTGACAAAAAATTTCAGCACACTATATAAATGTTTCCTTACCAAGTTCCACTCACCAAAAGCGCTACGCTCCCCGGCAACGGTGCCAGAAAAGAGTCTTGATGACCCGTAAGTATAGGGGATCTATCGTAGTCCTTTCAATAAGTAAGAGTGTCAAACCCAACGAGGAGAAGAAGGAAATAATAAGCGATTTTCAGTAAGGTTTTCTCTACAAGCACTAAAATTGTAGGTAACAGATAGTTTTGTGATAAGATAAATTGTAACGAGTAACAAGCAATGAAAGTAAATAAAGTGCATCAAGGTGGCCCAATCCTTTTTGTAGCAAAGGACAAGCCTGGATAATTTCTTATAATGGGAAAAGATCTCCCGAGGACACATGGGAATTATCGCCAAGTTAGTTTTCATCACGCTCATATGATTCGCGCTCGGTACTTTGATAATTTGATATGTGGGTGGACCGGTGCTTGGGTACTGCCCTTACTTGGACAAGCATCCCACTTATGATTAACCCCTATTGCAAGCAACCGCAACTACAAAATAAGTATTAAGGTAAACCTAACCACAACATTAGACATATGGATCCAAATCAGCCCCTTACGAAACAACGCATAAACTAGGGTTTAAGCTTCTGTCACTCTAGCAACCCATCATCTACTTATTAATTCCCAATGCCTTCCTATAGGCCCAAATAATGGTGAAGTGTCATGTAGTCGACGTTCACATAACACCACTAGAGGAGAGACAACATACATCTCACCAAAATATCGAACGAATACCAAATTCACATGACTACTAATTGCAAGACTTCACCCATGTCCTCAGGAACAAACATAACTACTCACAAAGCATATTCATGTTCATAATCAGAGGAGTAATAATATGCATTAAGGATATGAACATATGGACTTCCACCAAGTAAACCAATTAGCATCAACTACAAGGAGTAATCAACACTACTAGCAACCCACAGGTACCAATTTGTGGTTTTGATACAAGATTGAATACAAGAGATGAACTAGGGTTTTGAGAGCAGATGGTGCTGGTGAAGATGTTGATGGAGATTCACCCCCTCCCATTGAGAGGATCGTTGGTGATGACTCACCCCGGGCATAAAAACCGAAGACCGAAGACCAAAACCGAAAAGAACGAGACCGAACCCAAAAAGACCGAACTAAAAAAGACCGAATAAAATACGGTCTGCATAAGTAGAAGACCGAATTAGTTACGGTCTAATTGGTCCTACTGTCTCTAGGACCGAATAGACCATATAGACCGAATAGCCCATACGCAAGAGGCCCATGTGGCCAGCCCAATGGTCACACACAACACGAGTACACATCCTCCTCCTCACATCACTGTTCACAGGAACGCATCCGGCAGCCAATTCACTCCCATTCCTCTTATCCTCTCCCACTAGTAACCCTAGCCGCCGCCCGTCGCCCACTGCTATGGCCCGATGCCCCATGCCCATGAGATGTGAGCCGGTGATGGCCGCCGCATCGAGGTGTGCGGCGTGCCCATGCCGACGAAGATCGGCGCCCCGAGCCCCGACCCCAACCAGTGGAGACCGGCGCCCCATGCCGCCATCCTCGACCCTCCGTCAGTCGCTCCACTGACCACGACATGGCCGTCCGCCGCCGGTGACGACCGCCGCATCGAGGCGCGTGGCGCGCCCCTGACCGATGAAGATCGACACCCCGAGCCAAGGCCCCAACCAGTTGAGACTGGCGCCCCGCGCCGCCATCCCCGAGCCCCCGTCAGTTGCTCCATCGCCCGCGACACGGCCGTCCACCGCCGGTGCTCCGTGCCCCGATGACTGGTTCAGCAGCTGCAGTCCATCACCACTCATCAGCACCCGTCTTCTTCAACTCTGTTCGTCGGGTCGCTGCCTACTCCCCTCCTTCATTTCTTCACATCGCAGCTGAAGGTGAGCATCTACTTCATGTCTCTATGTACATCATCTGTGATTCCCATGAAAACAAATTAGGTGCATGCCTTCCAATGTTAGCTGCAGCTAATTTGTTATATCTGTCATCAGAACCCACTATCCTTCCTGTTGTGAAACTAATCATGTGAGAACACCCAACATAATAGCCATCTAAATCCATGTCCTATTATGTTTATGTGGCTAGTTCTTTTTAGTTTTTATCATTGTCAAATTATCTTGTTGCTATCTGCTCTAATAGCGAGTATCTTTTTTCTCTTTTGTAGATATATAGCCGAATCTGAATCTGAACATCATGATGCACACATAGTAATTTGTTTGATTGTTTGTTCCTCATCTTGTAGTAATCTTCAAAATTGTACTAGGTACTGATTGCATTTGTCATCAACCAAACACACTTCACTCCAGAACTCTCCATTTTTCATCAACCAAACACACTCCACTCCAGCACTCTCCTCGCATGCTAGAAATCAACCAACTTTTCCATGAACTAGAAGAAGATGTTACCAACACTAAGATTATGAAATTTTACTGAATACTTGACTTGTTGTAGAGACAATTGAAGAATTTGGGCACAAGGTGAAGGGAAAGCACAAGGTCCATGGTGGTGCCGAAATTGATTTGTTTGATGTCAAGTACTATGTTATCAAGTACTAAGTGATGGTTGTCTGCTGTTTGCTGCTTGTCGATTCCAATATTCCATGGGCTGTTGTTGCTTGTGATCTTATTACTTTGTGTCAAATATAAATGGTGTTGCTTGTTGTCTTCTCACTTTTTGTCAAATGTAAATGTTGTTGCTTTTTAACTTCTTACTTTCTGTCAAATATAAATGATATGCATACATGAATCTTGTTGCTGGAACATAAATCATGAATCTTCTTACTTCGTGTCAGATATGAATCTTGTTATTTCCTATAATATATAGACATAGAATTGTACTGGAAGTATCATGAATCTGAGTTGTACTAATTAATTTGGTCTGTTTGGTCGGAACCGAAGACCGAGTTGTAAAGACCGAAGACCGAATAGTTAAGAACCGAAAAGACCGAAATTATTTCGGTCCTCAATTATGAAAGACCAAATTATTAGAAGACCGAAAAGACCGGACTGAACAAACCGAAAAGACCGAATGCCCGGACGATGGTGATGATTTCCCCCTCCCGGAGGGAAGTTTCCTCGGCAGAACATCTCTGCTGGAGCTCTAGATTGGTTTCGCCAAGGTTCCGCCTTGTGGCGGCGGAGTTTTGTCCCGTAAGCTTGCCTCTGATTTTTTTCCAGGGTAAAAGCCTTCATATAGCAGAAGATGGGCACCGGAGGGCCACCAGGGTCCCAAGAGACAGGGGGTGCGCCTAGTAGGGTAGGCGCCCCCACCCTCCTGGCCAGGGTGTGGGCCCCCTCTGGTGTTTCTTTCGCTCAATAATTCTTATTAATTCCAAAACTGATTTTCGTGGAGTTTCAGGATTTTTGGAGCTGTGCGGAATAGGTTTCCAACTTGCTCCTTTTCTAGCCAGAATTCCAGCTGCTGGCATTCCCCCTCTTCATGGTAAACCTTGTAAAATAAGAGAGAATAGCCATAAGTATTGAGATATAATGTGTAATAACAACCCAGAATGCAACAAATATTGATATAAAAGCATGATGCAAAATGGACGTATCAAAGAGGTCCGTTGGTCAAAGCCCATATGTGGAAAGTCAAAGGGCTAGATCTCGTGGTCATCCGCTCCAGGATTAGGCGGGACGGGGGCCCTGGGGGTAGCAATGCTACCAGAGCGTCGCACCGGGCCCTCAACATGCCAGGTGGTGTGGTGGCATGTCTGAAGAGGCGGCACGCGTCTCCGGGGTGTGCCCCCCTCACGGCCGGCGCTGTCGTCGGCACCTAGAGGGGGAAAGGAACGCGTCGGGTTTGCACAGAGGGGATCTTGCTGTGGGTTTGGCCCGGGTGTTGCTCCCAGGTGTTCCTACTGGCTGACCTAACACAACCGGGTGAAGAGGTCCACAGATCAAAGCCCGTACGTGGAAAGTCAAAGGGCTCGGTCTCGTGGTCATCCGCTCCAGGGTTAGGCGGGACGGGGACCCTAGGGGGTAGCAATGCCATCGGAGCGTTGCACCGGGCCCTCATACATGCTGGGTGGTGTGGTGGCATGTCCGAAGAGGCGGTACACGTCTCCGGGGTGTGCCCCTCCTAACGGACGGCGATGCCGCCGACACCTGGAGGGGGGAGACGACACACCGAGTATACATGGAGGGGATCTTGTTTTGGGTTTGGCCCTGATAACCCACAAGTATAGGGGATCACAACAGTTTTCGAGGGTAGAGTATTCAACCCAAATTTATTGATTCGACACAAGGGGAGCCAAAGAATATTCTCAAGTATTAGCAGCTGAGTTGTCAATTCAACCACACCTGGAAACTTAGTATCTGCAGCAAAGTGTTTAGTAGCAAAGTAATATGATAGTGGTGGTAACGGTAACAAAAGTAAAGACATCAAAAGTAATGTTTTTGGTATTTTGTAGTGATTGTAAGAGTAGCAACGGAAAAGTAAATAAGCGAGAACCAGTATATGGAAAACTCAAAGGCACCGTATTAGCGATGGATAATTATGCCGGATGTGGTTCGTCATGTAACAGTCATAACATAGGGTGACATAGAACTAGCTCCAATTCATCAATGTAATGTAGGCATGTATTCCGTATATAGTCATACGTGCTTATGGAAAAGAACTTGCATGACATCTTTTGTCCTACCCTCCTGTGGCAGCGGGGTCCTATTGGAAACTAAGGGATATTAAGGGCCTCCTTTAATAGAGAACCAGAACAAAGCATTAGCACATAGTGAATACATGAACTCCTCAAACTATGGTCATCACCGGGAGTGGTCCCGATTATTGTCACTTCGGGGTTGCCGGATCATAACACATAGTAGGTGACTATAGACTTGCAAGATAGGATCACACATATATTCATGAAAACATAATAGGTTCAGATCTGAAATCATGGCACTCGGGCCCTAGTGACAAGCATTAAGCATAGCAAAGTCATAGCAACATCAATGTCAGAACATAATGGATACTAGGGATCAAACCCTAACAAAACTAACTCGATTACATGATAAATCTCATCCAACCCATCACCGTCCAGCAAGCCTACGATGCAATTACTCACGCACGGCGGCGAGCATCATGAAATTGGTGCTGGAGGATGGTTGATGATGACGACGGCGACGAATCCCCCTCTCCGGAGCCCCGAACGGACTCCGCATCAGCCCTCATGAGAGAGATTAGGGCTTGGCGGCGGCTCCGTATCGTAAAACACGATGATTTCTTCCCTCTGATTTTTTTCTCCTCGAAAGCCAATATATGGAGTTGGAGTTGGCGTTGGAGGGCCGCCAGGGGGCCCACAAGGTAGGGGGGCGCGCTCAGGGGGGGGGGGGGGACGCCCCCCACCCTCGTGAGTAGGGTGTGAGCCCCCAGGTCTTCATCTTTTGCAAGGATTTTTTATTGTTTTTTCTAAGGTGTTCCGTGGAGTTTCAGGTCATTCCGAGAACTTTTATTTTCTGCACATAAAACAACACCATGGCAATTCTGCTGAAAACAGCGTCAGTCCGGGTTAGTTCCATTCAAATTATACAAGTTAGAGTCCAAAACAAGGGCAAAAGTGTTTGGAAAAGTAGATACGACGGAGATGTATCAACTCCCCCAAGCTTAAACCCTTGCTTGTCCTCAACCAATTCAATTGACAAACTAAAAGAGAAAAAGAAAAACTTTTACAAACTCTGTTTGCTCTTGTTGTTGTAAACATGAAAAGCCAGCATTCAAGTTTCAGCAAATATTATGAACTAACCATACTCACAATAACACGTAGGTCTCACAATTACTCATATCAATAGCATAATCAGCTAGCGAGCCATAATAATAAAACTCGGATGACAACACTTTCCCAAAATAATCATAACATGATATAACAAAATGGTATCCCGCTAGCCCTTTCTGAGACCGCAAAACATAAATGCAGAGAACCTTTAAAGATCAAGGACTGACTAAACATTGTAATTCATGGTAAAAGAGATCCAGTCAAGTCATACCCAATATAAACAAATTATAATGAATGCAAACGACAGTGTGCTCTCCAGCGGGTGCTTTTTAATAAGAAGGGTGATGACTCAACATAAAAGTAAATAGACAGGCCCTTCGCAGAGGGAAGAAGGGATTTGTAGAGGTGCCAGAGCTCAGTTTTGAAATAGAGATAAATTATATTTTGAGCGGCATACTTTCATTGTCAACATAACAACTAAAAGACGACGATATCTTCCATGCTAAACAGATTATAGGCGGTTCCCAAATAGAATGGTAAGGTTTATAATCCCTGTCGGTGTCAAAACCGGCGGATCTCGGGTAGGGGGTCCCGAACTGTGCGTCTAGGCGGATGGTAACAGGAGACAAGGGACACGATGTTTTACTCAGGTTCGGGCCCTCTTGATGGAGGCAAAACCCTACGTCCTGCTTGATTAATATTGATGATATGGGTAGTACAAGAGTGGATCTACCACGAGATCAAGGAGGCTAAACCCTAAAGCTAGCCTATGGTATGATTGTTGTAATGTACGTTGTGTCCTACGGACTAAAGCCCTCCGGTTTATATAGACACCGGAGGAGGCTAGGGTTACACAGAGTCGGTTACAATGGTAGGAGATCTACATATCCGTATTGCCAAGCTTGCCTTCCACGCCAAGGAAAGTCCCATCCGGACACGGGACGGAGTCTTCAATCTTGTATCTTCGTAGTCTTGGAGTCCGGCGGACGATGATAGTCCGGCTGTCCGGACACCCCCTAGTCCAGGACTCCCTCAGTAGCCCCTGAACCAGGCTTCAATGACGACAAGTCCGGCGCGCATAATGTTCGGCATTGCAAGGCGGGTTCCTCCCTTGAATAATCCAGAGAAGATCATGAACACCAGGATAGTGTCCGGCTCTGCAAAATAAATTCCACATTCCACCGTAGAGAGAATAAAATGTACACAAGTCCAATCTGCTGACGTATTATGCGGCATGACATCACACCGCTACCAGGCTTTTACTTGAATCGTTTTTTATTATACCACCTCAGAAGCGGTTTCCTTGGCACGTCTTGTCGAAGCAGAGATCGTGTTCCCCTTATTCCGGGATTCTCATCAATACGGACATGGGTAACCCAATCGCGCCTGTCGCCACGTCACCTCTATCGAAGGTGAATCACGAACGGTCACGGAGATGGCTCTTGGTATTTTCCCCCTTTATAAGAGGACCAAGGCTCGTTTCTTTTCTTCAATCTTCCACCGAATCTTCTCCTTGCCCCAAGTTCCAACACCCAGAGCCCCAGATTCGAGCGCTTCGGATCTTCAACAATGTCCGGCTCCGACCTTCAGGGCCGGTGGATGCCCTCCTCCATCACGGAGGAGGACGTATTAAAGCTGCGAGAGGCCAAGTACCTGTCCTACGAGATTTCGCACAGGTTGCCCACCCAAGGGCAGGTCGTGCCCACTCCCGAGCCTGGTGAATACGTCGTCTTCGTATCCCACCTCCGTCGGGGTTTAGGCTTCCCGACAGACCCCTTCGTGAGAGGGCGCATGTTGTACTACGGGCTGGATTTTCACGACTTGGCTCCGGAGTCCATCCTCCATATCTCCGCGTTCATTATCGTCTGCGAAGCCTTCTTCCGCGTCACCCTCCACTTCGGCTTATGGCTGAAGACCTTCAATGTGGAGCTGAATATGATGGGGGGGCGTCAAGCAGAGTGCAGCGGGCGGCCATAAACAGGAGGGCCGATGCCCCGTGGCCCGAGGGCTCCTTCCAAGAGGAGCTCGGCTTGTGGCAGCAGGAGTGGTTCTATATCACCGCTCCGAAGGGCAGCAAGCAAAAGCCGCCGCCTTCATTCCGCCCAGGACCTCCACGCTGACTGATGTCGTGGGTCAACCAAGGGCTCAATTGGGGGCCGTCCGAAGACGTGCCCTCATTGCAGGGCCGGATTCGAGACCTCCAGGCGAGGGAGATCAATCTGGTGGTGGTGATGCAGGTTATGCTAATCAGGCGTCTTCTGCCCTGCAAACGCCGTCCTCTCCGATTATAGGAGTTCAATCCGGAGGGACCATGAATTCTTCAGCACTTCATGGGTGCAACACCCGTGGAGATGTACAAGTTGTTCTTCGGACTGCAGGTAGCGTGTCCAGAATTGACGGAGGGCGCAGGCTTAAGCTGCAATCGCCCAGATACTCGGGTTAGTAGCTCAGAGTCCGGACGTTCTGTTTATTTGCTTTTCTAGAGTTCGCCTCCTGACCCATTGCTTCTTTATCAGGAGTGGGTAGCGCGATCGAAGATGATAAGGTGTCCGGCCCCCCTCCCAGAGACTGCACCGGAGCCCGTGCTGGTCAGAATGTTGGGGGTCGCGCCTGTAGAAGGGGGCGATGGGGAAAATAGAAGAGCTATCACCTCGCCCAAGGGGGTGTCTGAAGAGGGGGGGATCGACAATCCCTCCTTCCAGGGGGAGAAGAGGACCGCCTCCGAAGACCCGGAGGCCAAAGCCCCTAAGCGGGGGAAGAAATCTTTGCCGGAGGGTCCTGCGTCCGGGGAAAGTCCGGACGTACAATCGTTTCTAAAGGATCAGCCCTCCAGCGAGCCGTGAGTAAAAAAAGGGGGTTCATTAATGAGAAAATACCCCTATTTGTGCTTCTGTGGATGACCGAAATTTTTACCTTGCAGTTCGGATCTGCGGCCTTCTCAGATGAGTTCGTCTTCGGGGGATCTTCGTTCGGAGATGATGGAGAGCGAAATGCCTCCGTCTGCTGCACCGTCGGATAGGGCAGACGAGCCTGAAGTATCGTCACGGAGGGTATCCCAGTGTTCGGAGGGGCCGGAGAGTTCGGTGCCCACTAGTGTCCGGCCGGGGGAGCTGAAGAATCTGCTTGAGAGGGCATCCATCTCAGAAGATCACCGTGCTTTGATGCGTATGGTGATTGGAAGGATTTCGTCCGCCGAAAGCGGATTGCATAATGCCGTCAGGAGTTTATTGACGGGGTTTGAGGTACGCAAGAACGACGCACCTTTTTGACAGTTTGGCACATAGAAGTGCGCCCTGTGTAGATAGTAGCCCCTGAGACTCGGTAGGCTGTCGAAAGCGACAGCGTGCCGAGGATCAAAATCGCAGGTAATGAATGCCGCCGTTTATATGCAGGTGGCGGATAGTCCGGGGGCTAGCCGGACTAGTGGAGTTGCCGAGTTAATGCGGCAACTTGACGTGGCGGATGCGGACATCGCGCTTGTCAACCGGCGACTTGACGAGTCGCAAGGTAAATGAACTCTCCGCAGTCGCTTATTTAAGGGAGTCGAAGCCCGCCTTTGATAATCTATATGCTGTGCTACAGACAGTGCTGCTGCTGTGGAGAGCCTTCGGGCCGAGCTTGCTCAAGCTAAGGAGCAAGCCCGAAGGAGTGATGCGGCTGCCTTGAGGGCGGCCGAGGAGTTGGAAGCCGAGAAGGCTGCACACTGCCTAAGCAGGGAGAAGATGGCCGAATTGGCCGTGAAAGTAAAAGATGCTGCCGACCGCAACGAGTCTCTTGAAAAGGAGCGCTTATTGGAGCGGGAAAACCTGGAGAAGGCCACCGCCGAGGCCAAGGATACCCGTTCTGCAATGCGGGCTATGAAGGAGGAGCTGCGCCAGGCCGGAGAGATTGTGGCTGGCAAGCCGTTTTTGCTGCGTCGCCAGTTTATGGATCAAAAATATGCCCAACTTGGCCAGCTGTGGGGTCCGGAGGATCCATATATGGACTTAGCGGCAAGTGCGGCTGATGCTGTTGAGCACTTCCGGGGCCAGAAGGATCACAAGACGGAAGAGCTATTTTGGTCTCAATTCCATAGTCCGGATTGTTCACTTCCGTTGACCGATCGGTTGGCCGAATGGGCTGAGTTGAATAGATTGTCCGGACTTGTCATGACTGATATCGTGGCTCATGTCTAGCTAGAGAGACCCAAGGCGACGAGCTACTTCGGCTTATTGCAGCAATTTCTTGGAGCGGTGCCGCACATTAAGGAGATGAAGCGGTCGACCTGCATAGAAGGTGCGCGGATGGCCCTTGCCCGTGTGAAAGCACATTGGACAGAGATGGATGCCACCGCTATTGCAGCCCAGGGTTCGGACGAAAGCCGGTTACCCGCCGAGCACTATTTTTGGGGAAGTTATGCGTGGCGCAAGTGTAATAGAGTCGCAATGCTCAAAAAATGTCACGTTCAAATGAATGTTTTATCTTGTAATACAATGATTATGATGTAACCGCTTTTTATACTTGTGCGTTCCAAGTGTTAAAATATCTCCTATGCGGCCGTTTATGTATACGTTTGTATAACCTGAAAGATTGCAGTCTTCGGCTTCAGCCCCCACGCACAAGGTGTGGGGGTGTTCGCAAAAAATAGCACGTTGTCACACTTAATCCGACGTCTCGGTCCTGTTAAGGAGGTGGTAGCGTAGCAAACGAGGCAATCCGGACTATAATGCTTTATCACTTTCACTTAGCCATTGGAGTTCGAGGGTGGGGCTACGACATAGCCCCTTGGGGCACCGCGCTTCTCCGAATTCGGGGCGCGTGTGTGCCTGACCGGGAAATGGTCCTTCATCAAATCGGGGAATTCTAAACATTCCGGTAGTCGATCGAGTGGTTGACCAGTCTCTCGCTGTATCATGACAGTCAGTTTTCGGCTTTCTCTACTGAGGTGCTCGCCCAGCCGAACTGGGGCACAATCGCAGTAGTTCTCCTAGTGCTGCGTTAGCCGATGATACGGAACGTAAGGCAGCGAAACACAGGAGCCGGGCAAACCCAACATTTGACCAAAGACATGATTCGGAGCTGATGCATATAAGGCCTAACTCGAGACGCCGAACACTCCCTAAGGTGTTCGGTCTTTATGGTAATGGGCAGAACAATGCCCTAAGCCCCTAGTGTCCAGGTACGAGCATGGTCCTCTGACGCGGCCGATGCCAAAACGTCAGGCTCCACTTTGGTTATAATAAGAAACCAAGGGATTATAACAACAAGAGACAGTAAAAAAGGTTTACGCAGGGTCTTAATCTGAAAAGAATCCTCGCGACGGGTCCCTACTGCACGTCTGCGCCTGTGTCTCCGTTGTGCCGCTATCCTGGACATGTGTGCACGTTGTTCATCTGTAAAAAGAGAGGAACTTAGCTTGAAAGGAATTTATGCAAAAAATATATACAAAGGAAGAAATATAAATAGGTAAAGCGGAGTCTGCGTGAGCTCGTTGTTGTTTGTGCGCGCCGCCCATTGTAAAGGGATGTGCGGCTAGGGAGCCCCTAGCTTACTTATGCCGGACTCGTCTGACCGTGTTCGGGGTCTTTAAATGACCCTCGCACTGAAATGATGCCACGTGGACCGGGCATCTTAAGTGTAAGAGACGCGTAATGTGGTATGGCGTTGAAGCGAACAAAGGCTTCTCGTCCCAGGAGTGCTTGATAGCTACTTTTGAATGGGACGATATGAAAGATTAGTTTTTCGCGTCGAAAGTTGTTCGGTGATCCGAACACAACTTCTAGTAATACGGAGCCTGTGCACTTGGCGTAAGGGCCTGGCGTCACTCCTTTAACGGAAGTGCGGCTGTGCCGTATTTTAGTAAGGTCTATCCCCAATTTGCGGATTGTGTTTGAATACAGCAGGTTTAAGTCGCTGCCTCAGTCCATCAGGACTTGTGTAAATTGTAGTCCGTCGATTATAGGATCCAATATCAGGGCAGTCCATCCTGCGTTTCGAACGCTTCTGGAATAATCCAGGTGGTCGAAAGTGATTGGTTTTGATGTCCAATTTCTATGTTCCGCTGGGTTGGACCGTGCGAGACCCTTATTAGAGGGTGCCGCACTATTTTTCCGTATTATCACATGAAGTCAGTTTACTGCTTTGACCTCTTGTGGGAAAGTCTTTTGTTTTCCGGTGCTCTGCTGGTGGGGTTTGTCATCATCTTCGCTTGATGCGTCGAGCCCCTTGTGTTCGGCGTTTAGCCGGCCGGACTGTTTGAAAACCCAACAATCTCGGTGTGTGTGGTTTGCAGGCCTTCCGGGGGTACTGTGGATTTGACATATCCGACCCAAAATCTTGTTTAAACTGGATAGCTCATCGCTGTTATCCTTAAGGGGCGGTGTTTTGTTGTTTGGCCGCGAGCTTTTGAATCCGGCGTTGACTGCCGTGCCCTTCGGGCTTTTCTCCTTATTCTGGCGCTGCTCTTTTTTGCGCCGTGATTTTCCGTTTCCATCTCTGATCTCGGATGTACTTGGGTCGCTGGTGCTGCATCTTGCTAGCCAGCTATCCTCTCCCGCACAAAAGCGGGTCATGAGGCTTGTTAGCGCGGACATTGTCCTCGGCTTCTCTTGGCCGAGGTGTCTGGTGAGCCATTCGTCTCGGACGTTGTGTTTGAAAGCTGCTAAGGCTTCGGCGTCCGGACAGTCGACTATTTGGTTCTTTTTGGTGAGGAACCTGTTCCAGAATTTGCGCGCTGACTCTCCGGGCTGTTGAGTTATATGACTTAGATCGTCTGCATCCGGAGGGCGGACATAAGTTTCTTGAAAATTTTCTCTAAACGCATCCTCGAGCTCCTCCCAACTTCCAACAGTGTTTTCTGGGAGGCTTTTGAGCCAATGACGGGCTGGCCCTTTGAGCTTGAGGGGTAGGTATTTTATGGCGTGGAGATCGTCTCCTCTAGCCATGTGTATGTGTAGTATATAATCTTCTATCCAGACTCCGGGGTCTGTTGTTCCGTCGTTGGCCTCTATGTTTATGGGTTTGAATCCTACTGGGAATTCATGATCCAGCACCTCACTGGTGAAACATAGTGGGTGTGCGGCGCCCCTGTATTTGGGTGTACCGCTGTCTTCGGACACTTGGTGTGTTGTATTGCCTCCTGGGGCCCTCTTCTTTGGCCCGTAAATGGACATGGCTGGGCCATCTGTCCTTCCAGGGTCATTAGTCAGTTTATATGCGGCGCTGCTTTCAAATTTTGGCCTATCAGCTGGCCGTCTATCCAACCAGGCGGCTTCTTAGTTTTTTGACAGTGGGGGCTCTATGGCCTCCTCGTCAAATTCTGGCAGTAGCTTGCGCTTCGGGTCGCTCTTTGATTGATGGACATTGCCGTATTTGTCTGCGGTTTTGAGCACTTTGCTCCACCTCATTCTGAGTGTATCTTCCGCTGTTTTTAGCTTCCGTTTTTCCTTCTTCAAGCTTCTTGCGGTGTTGACGAGTCTTTTCCGAAGGTTTTTATTCTCCGGCGGTGTGTCCGGCGTGAGATCGTCCGGACTATTTTTTCCGCCGGGCCCGGACTGATTGTCTGACTCGTCTTGTTCGGACGGTTGCTTGTCTGCGTGTTCGTCGTCCACTAGTTTGCCCTGCTGTATTGCTGGGTCATTAGGAGCGCTGTTGTTGTCGAGGCAGGACTTAGGGCGGCGTCTGCGTCGCCGTTTTGGTTGTTTGTCGGCGGGATTATCTTCTGCCGCGCCCCGTTGGTCCTCGTTATCGCTTCCTTTTGGGGTATCCACCATGTACACGTCGTATGACGAGGTGGTCTTCCAGTGCCCTGTAGGCGCTGGTTCTTGTTCATCTCCGGCATCGTCGTCCATACCGTCGATGTCTTCGGAGTCATAGTCTAGCATGTCGGTAAGATCATCGACAGTGGCTACAAAGTGGGTGGTGGGTGGGCTTTGAATTTCTTTGTTGTACGTATCCCAACCGTCCTGGCCATAGTCCGGCCAGGTCTCTCCGGATAGCGAGAGATGTTTTAGCGAATTTAGGATGTCGCCGAAGGGCGAGTGTTGGAAGATGTCCGCGGCGGTGAATTCCATAACCGGCGTTCAATCAGATATGATTGGTAGGGGCGCGGGAGGTCCGGAGTCCGGCAAGGAGTCCGGCACCTCGGAATCATGAATTTCGCGAGGGACAAGGTTAGTGTTCGGCTCCATCGCCGTGGAAGTTGAAGCCCCCGAGGCGATGTCCAGCCACCGGTCCTTGATCTGGGCGGTCGGCTCCGGACTAAGGGCCGGAGCGGCTTCGTGTGCGGCCACCAAGGCACTGTTCGGCGGCAGAGCTAGATCATGCCCATCGCAACAGTGCGGCGCGCTTGGCTTTGGCTCGAGCCCGTCGAGGATCAAGTCCCCGCAGACGTCGGCTGTGAAGTTTAGGCTTCCAAATCTGACCTGATGGCCAGGGGCGTAGCTTTCGATCTGCTCCAGATGGCCAAGTGAATTAGCCCGCAGTGCGAAGCCGCCGAATACGAAGATCTGTCCGGGGAGAAAAGTCTCACCCTGGACAGCGTTGTTGATTGAAGATGCCATCGAGCCTATCGGTGATGACACAGAGGAACTCTCAATGAAAGCACCAATGTCAGTGTCAAAAGCGGCGGATCTCGGGTAGGGGGTCCCGAACTGTGTGTCTAGGCGGATGGTAACAGGAGACAAGGGACACGATGTTTTACCCAGGTTCGGGCCCTCTTGATGGAGGTAAAACCCTACGTCCTGCTTGATTAATATTGATGATATGGGTAGTACAAGAGTGGATCTACCACGAGATCAAGGAGGCTAAACCCTAAAGCTAGCCTATGGTATGATTGTTGTAATGTACGTTGTGTCCTACGGACTAAAGCCCTCCGGTTTATATAGACACCGGAGGAGGCTAGGGTTACACAGAGTCGGTTACAATGGTAGGAGATCTACATATCCGTATTGCCAAGCTTGCCTTCCACGCCAAGGAAAGTCCCATCCGGACACGGGACGGAGTCTTCAATCTTGTATCTTCGTAGTCTTGGAGTCCGGCGGACGATGATAGTCCGGTTGTCCGGACACCCCCTAGTCCAGGACTCCCTCACTCCCCCTCCTCCACAAGCATCAATCCATGGCTTGCTCGAAACAACGAGTGCCTCCAACATTCAACAGGTCCCAAGGGGAGTTTTGTTTGCAGTTATTTTAATTTAGTTTGCATAAAGCATGGGACTGGGCATCCCGGTTAGCAGCCATTTTCTCGTGAATGAGGAGCGGAGTCCACTCCTCTTGAGAATAACCCGCCTAACACGAAAGATAAGGGCAGCTCTAGTTGACATATGAGCTATTCGAGCATGCAAAACAGAATGTTTATTTGAAGGTTTAGAGTTTGGCACATACAAATTTACTTGGAACGGCAGGTAAATACCGCATATAGGAAGGTATAGTGGACTCATATGGAATAACTTTGGGGTTAAAGGAGTTTGGATGCACAAGTAGTATTCCCGCTTAGTACAGGTGAAGGCTAGCAAAAGACTGGGAAGCGACCAACTGAGAGAGCGACAACAGTCGTAAACATGCATTAAGATTAATTCACACCGAGTACAAGCATGAGTAGGATATAATCCACCATGAATATAAATATCATGAAGGCTATGTTGTTTTGATTCAACTACATGCGTGAACATATGCCAAGTCTAGTCACTCAATTCATTTAAAGGAGGATACCATCCCATCATACCACATCATAATCATTCTAATAGCATGTTGGCACGCAAGGTAAACCATTATAACTCATAGCTAATCAAGCATAGCACAAGCAACTATAATCTCTAAATATCATTGCAAATATGTTTACTTCATAATAGCTGAATCAGGAACAATGAATCATCATATTTACAAAAACAAGAGAGGTCGAGTCATACCAGCTTTTCTCTTCCCAATAAGTCCATCATAAATCATCATTATTGCCTTTCACTTGCACGACCGAACGGTGTGTATAATAATAAGAGTGCACGTGCATTGGACTAAGCTGGAATCTGCAAGCATTCAACTCAAGAGAGAAGACAAGTAATATGGGCTCTAGGTTAAATAAACAATCATGCATATAAGAGCCAGTAAGCATTTTCAATATGGTACCCCCAAAAGAAAGAAAATAAAATAAAAACTATTTACACGGGAAAGCTCCCAACAAGTAAAAGAAGAACAGGAAATATTTTTGGGTTTTCTTTTTAATTCAACTACAAGCATGGAAAGAAAACTAACTAATTTTTTTGGTTTTTCTTAAGGTTTATTAAACACACAAGAAGAAAGCAGGAAAAAGAAATTTCAACTCGCATGGATAATACAATGAAAAAGTATGAGCACCGACATCTAGCAATGAGTGTGTGTGAACATGAATGTAATGTCGGTGGGAAATACGTACTCCCCCAAGCTTAAGCTTTTGGCCTAAGTTGGTCTATTGCCAGGGATAGCCTGGCGGATACCCGTAGGTGAAGCTGGGGTCGTACTGTGATGTAGCGTCTACCGCCGCCTGAGCTGCAGCGTGGCGTTGAGCAGCCTCCGCTCTCCTCTCGTACTTATCTGCCTCCTCTCTGGTAGTAATATTTCTTCCTTTTGTCTGAAAATCAAAGAAGGCAGGAGCAGGAAGAGCAATATGGACTACATGACGTTTGTTAAAGATTAGTCGATACTGGAGAGGTGGTTCAGTCCTCTCAACAAACTAGTGGGAAACCATCGAATCAAAATCCAAATAAGAAGGGGGTAACTCCATGTCACCCTCACGAATGTCTATCTCAAGAAAATTAGCTAAGCGGGTTGCATAAATTCCTCCAAAGAAATCTCCGCTATGTCTATTCTGATGCAACCTACGAGCTACAATGGCTCCCATATGATAAGAGTGGTCTCCTAACACAGCACTCCTGAGAATACTGAGATCAGGGACACACATGTGACATGCTTCGTCCTTAGCATTTATGCATCTACCTATGAAGAGAGCGAAATAATGTATAGCAGGAAAGTGAACGCTCCTTATAGTAGCTTGTGTTATATCTCTAGATTCCCCCACAGTTATTCTAGCAAGAAAGTCTCCATATTCAGATTTAGGGGGATCCCTGACATTACCCGAAGATGGAAGTTTGCAAGCAGAAGTAAAATCATCTAAATCCATGGTATAAGATTTGTCATAAAGGTCAAACATGACTGAAGGAGAATTACGCGAAGATGAAAACTCAAACCTCCTCACAAATGAACTTGTGAGATCATGATACTGGGGGCATTTGTCAGCTTCAAAGTCCTCAAGACCGGCGTTACTCAAATATGTGCTAAATTCTTCTTTGATTCCCACTTGATTCATAAAATATTCTGAAGGCCATTCACAGGGCCTCACAGAAGCGTCTCTTGGTGGTTCCTTGTCAGCATCACGTATTGCAAGCCTGGGACCTTGCTTCCTTGAAGGACCACCTTGGAACATCCTCCTAATCATACTGTTTCCTCTGAAAAATTTCTGAAATTTTTAGTAACTTCAAATAAAAGTGAACCAACTTCAATAAAATTGATAACAACAACTCCCATAAGTGCCTAGAGCCTATATTAAGCATTGGAACTACTTGGAACCATATAAATTTGACATGCAAGCTCAAGAACATGGTCACCTATGCAGCACAAATTTGCAAAATAAAGCACTAGAACAAAAACTAATTGGACCAATGGAGGAGTCACATACCAAGGAACAATCTCCCCAAGCATTTTTGCGAGAGGTGCTTTGAGCAAGGAGATCGAAAATCACAGCAACGGGGGCTGGAACTCGTGCTTGAGTTGGTTTTTTGTGTTTGTGTGAGGCAGGGGAAGAAGATGGGTGTAGGGATAAGTGGAAGAGGTCCACCATGGGCCCACGAGGCAGGGGGGCACGCCCAGGGGGGTAGGGCGCGCCCTCCACCCTCGTGGCCTGGTGGCAGCTCCCCCACGGTAATTTTTGCACAATAAATCCTCAAATATCCCTGAAAAAATCATATTAAATTGGCATGGCATTCTGAGGACCTCTATTTTCGGGGTATTTTTATATTGCACGGATAAGTCAGGAAACAAACAGAAAAATATTATTTTACCTTATTTCTACGAAATAACAGAAAATATGAAAAGGGTACAGACAGAAAATATGAAAAGGGTACAGAAGGTTGTGCTTCTAGTTTCATCCATCTCGTGATCATCAAAATGAACCCACTAACAAGGTTGATCAAGTCTTGTTAACAAACTCATTCCGAATAATCACGGAACCGGAGAAATTTTGAATAACACAAAGTTACCTCAATGGGGATATGAAAATCCCCAACAATAAGAATATCATACTTTTTCTTGACAGTAGGGAGAGGAAATTCGAAACCTCCAAATATAATCAATGGAATTTTTCCAATAGAGTTGATACTATAAACTCGAGGTTGTTTTCTTGGAAAGTGTACCGTGCGCTCATTGCCATTAACATGAAAAGTGACATTGCCTTTGGTGCAATCAATAACAGCCCCTGCGGTATTAAGGAAAGGTCTTCCAAGAATAATAGCCATACTATCATCCTCGGGAATATTAAGAATAACAAAGTCCGTTAAAATAGTAACGTTCGCGACCACAACAGGCACATCCTCACAAATACCGACAGGTATAGCAGTTGATTTATCAGCCATTTACAAAGATATTTCAATAGCTGTCAACTTATTCAAGTCAAGTCTACGATATAAAGAGAGAGGCATAACACTGACACCGGCTCCAAGATGACATAAAGCAGTTTTAACATAATTTCTCTTAATGAAGCATGGTATAGTAGGTACTCCTAGATCTCCAAGTTTCTTTGGTATTCCACCCTTAAAAGTATAATTAGCAAGCATGGTGGAAATTTCAGCTTCAGGTATCTTTCTTTTATTAGTAATAATATCCTTCATATACTTAGCATAAGGATTTGTTTTGAGCACATCAGTTAATCGCATACGCAAAAAGATGGGTCTAATCATTTCAGCAAAGCGCTCAAAATCCTCATCATCCTTTCTGAAAAGATATCTTCAGGACTGAGAAATAGAACACCTCTCTTCTTCGGAGTTGGTTTGGGAATAGGCTCAGTAATTGACTCTGGGACTGGCTCAGGAGGTGGCTCAGGAGGTGCCCAATTATTTTCATTTGCCAGCATATTATTCAATAGAATTTCAGCTTCATCCGGTGTTCTTTCCCTGAAAAGAGAACCAACACAACTATCCAGGTAATCTCTGGAAGCATCAGTTAGTCCATTATAAAAGATATCAAATATTTCAGGTTTCTTAAGAGGATGATCAGGCAAAGCATTAAGTAACTTGAGAAGCCTCCCCCAAGCTTGTGGGAGACTCTCTTCTTCAATTTGCACAAAGTTGTATATTTCCCTCAAAGCAGCTTGTTTCTTATGAGCTGGGAAATATTTAGCAGAGAAGTAGTAAATCATATCCTGGGGACTTTGCACACAACCAGGATCAAGAGAATTAAACCATGTCTTAGCGTCACCCTTTAATGAGAACGGAAATATTTTGAGTAAATAAAGGTAGCGCGATCTCTCATTATTAGTAAACAGGGCAGCTATATCATTTAACTTAGTAAGATGTGCCACAACAGTTTCAGATTCATAGCCATAAAAAGGATTAGATTCAACCAAAGTAACTATATCTGGATCAACAGAAAAATCATAATAGTCCTTATTAGGAACACAAATAGGTGAAGTAGCAAAAGCAGGGTCGGGTCTCATTCTATCTCTAAAAGATTCTTTACTCCATTTAACTAGCAGCCTCTTAAGTTCATATCTATCCTGGAAAGCAAGAATAGCTGCAGAAGATTCAGCATCAAAAAGATAACCCTCAGGAATAGCAGGCATATTTTCATCATCACTAACATCATCGTATTCAGGTTCAATAATTTCTCTTTCTCTAGACCTAGCAATTTGCTCATCAAGAAATTCACTTAGGGGCATAGTAGTATCAAGCATAGAAGTAGTTTCATCATAAGTATCATGCATAGCAGAAGTGGCATCATCAATAACATGCGACATATCGGAATTCATAGCAGTAGCAGGCTTAGGTGTCGCAAGCTTACTTATAATAGAAGGAGAATCTAGTGCAAGGCTAGATGGCAGTTCCTTACCTCCCCTCGTAGTTGAGGGCAAAATAGTAGTTCGATCATCTTTCAAGTTCTTCATAGTGTCCAGCAGATATAAATCCCAAGTGACTCAAAGAATAGAGCTATGCTCCCCAGCAACGGCGCCAGAAAAAGGTCTTGATAACCCACAAGTATAGGGGATCACAACAGTTTTCGAGGGTAGAGTATTCAACCCAAATTTATTGATTCAACACAAGGGGAGCCAAAAAATATTCTCAAGTATTAGCAGCTAAGTTATCAATTCAACCACACCTGGAAACTTAGTATCTGCAGCAAAGTGTTTAGTAGCAAAGTAATATGATAGTGGTGGTAACGATAACAAAAGTAAAGACAACAAAAGTAATGTTTTTGGTATTTTGTAGTGATTGTAACAGTAGCAACGGAAAAGTAAATAAGCCATAACCAGTATATGGAAAACTCGTAGGCACCAGATTAGCAATGGATAATTATGCCGGATGCGGTTCGTCATGTAACAGTCATAACATAGGGTGACATAGAACTAGCTCCAGTTCATCAATGTAATGTAGGCATGTATTCCGTATATAGTCATACGTGCTTATGGAAAAGAACTTGCATGACATCTTTTGTCCTACCCTCCCGTGGCAGCGGGGTCCTATTGGAAACTAAGGGATATTAAGGCCTCCTTTTAATAGAGAACCGGAACAAAGCATTAGCACATAGTGAGTACATGAACTCCTCAAACTATGGTCATCACCGGGAGTGGTCCCGATTATTGTCACTTCGGGGTTGCCGGGTCATAACACATAGTAGGTGACTATAGACTTGCAAGATAGGATCAAGAACACACATATATTCATGAAAACATAATAGGTTCAGATCTGAAATCATGGCACTCGGGCCCTAGTGACAAGCATTAAGCATAGCAAAGTCATAGCAACATCAATCTCAGAACATAATCTCTACTCCTAATGTCTCAGTTCGTACGTCGTTCGTTTCGTTCGTTCCACCCTTCCATCGATCTCCCCCTCCCCCCCAGGCGATCTCCCTCCCGCTGATTTTTTCCCTCCCTCCGAAAACCAACACCGGTTTTAATTCATGCCCAGAAAAACCAAATCAACCCTTCCATATAAAACACCAATCCTTCCATCCTTCCCTTCCATATACGACGCTAATCAAATCATATGAGCCACCCACCGATTTTTTTACCATACCAAGATCCCATGCCGTATCTGGTTTTTGTTGCCTTTTTTCGCCATACCAATCGATCATGCAATATTTGTAGATGGATAGATGGAAAATCGCGCAATTACAGGATGCCAGTTATCTGCTCACGATCCCATCTAATCAATCTCTTCCTCCAGAAATTACCCTCGGTGGAGTGCTACCTCTCTCTCTACTCTCTTGCCTCTCTTCATCTTCTCATGAAGTCATGGGCGCTCTAGACCTAAACCTACTACCGATCCACCATGGAGCCGACGAGTTCGAAGGGCATGTGATCGATCTGGAGTTCTGGACTACGATCGATCTCAGGAGTCATAACACTGTTGCAGTCAATTGGTTGTTGGGCCGGCGGGAACTACGATGCCTCGCCGCTGCCGGCGCTGCGTAACGGTGCAGGTGGCGGAGGTGGAAGTAGGAAAGAGGTGAGGCGGGGCGGCTGGGTGTGCTCTTACCGACTTTATGGTTGGCGGCGTTATGCCTTATCCTCGCGACGGCGGTGTTCGCATGGACAGATTGCAGCATGCTCTTGTAGCTGTCACTGTTCAGTTTACTGCTTACGCCGATCGTGAGTGCGCTGCTCTCCTCATCTCCCTTCCTTTGTCGCGCCGCCCAGGCTACGGTGTGGTTTCCACGCGCGGATCCCATGGGCATGGGTGGATCAATGTGGAGAATAGGAACCCAGAGTCGAGCCGAACCCATGTGTAAGGAGACACAGGGTTGACAGCGTCATGGTGCTGACTGCTGCGTGCGGTGAGGATTGGAGCCAGGCGGCCGCATCGTTGAGTAAGTGGAGTGGCTGGGGCGTCATGGCGTGGGTGGAGGAGGGGCAGTGGTGACACCGTGCCGGATGGGGTAGGAAGAGCACGTGGTGGAGAAGAAGGAGCGCCGCTGTGGAGAAGAAGATGAGACAACACTAGCAACATTTATTTTTCTGTACTATTGAGTATCGAGTTAAGATATTTTCACACGTTTTGGATGGTGGTGTACTATTGAATTTGAGTCAGATGTCAAGTATCCATCCATGAGCGCCATGAGAAAACAGGTACTACATGGATGCGTTCCCGTGTTCTTTTTCATCAAAATGTGACAAAGTTTAATTACCTCTAATGTGCATGCCCTTTTCAGTCTTAAGAACATATAGCCTGCTTATTTGTCCAACATATGCCCTTGGGAACCGGATCCTCTAACATCCTCAAGGGATGTCACGTAAGCTACACTAACCGTGACATCCCTCCTTCACATCCATATGGTTTAGCCTAAAATGATTATAATTAATTTACAAATTACAAATCTACCGTATACATTTACAAAAATTACATACAAACCAAATTATGGTGCAATAAAATTATTTATTTATTTATTTTTGTACATGCTACAGTGAATCCACACAGTGGCTGCTACAGTAACCCTAACATCCCTTCTTCATTTTACACACACATTGCACTGTAGCTTTGTGACATCCCTTAAGGATGTTAGAGGATCCACTTCCATGCCCTTGGGTGCAGATTCTAGACCTGCCAGCCTATTTAATAGGCCAATTGCCTATACAGAGTATCTGTCAAGAATGCACTACGACTTATGCAGACATCTTTCAGTGTTGTGAATAAAATATAAGACTAGGATCAGTGTTTCTATAACAACACAGGTGTGTTTCATGTATTTTTTTGATCGTATTACCGTTGCCACATATTCAATTAAATTCTTCTAATTCTGGCTTAGTTGTTTCCTCACCTTCTGTCTAACAAGGATGCGATGGATCCGAGGAAGAGCTTCGGAAGAAAGTTTTGCAGCGTGGTGTTTACATGCTGGTGGTACTCTTGATGGTTTCTATAGTTTTATTGCCAACTGAAAAAAAAGTAACATAACATTTATTGGGCTTTATTCATCCATCAATGCCAAAATATAAAAGGCTGAAAAACAAAAATGAATAGTTATGTGGTCTGTTGAAGTAAAATACAAAAGGGAAAAGAGATAATAGTATTTCTGAACTCTGAAGGTATTTTTCTGGAAATTTAACAATACCCATTTTATATATTTATTTTGAAAGATGTAAATATACTGACTAGAAGTTTCATATAGAGAACTCTTATAAGATTATATATTTATTTTGAAAGAAGTAAATATATTGATCAGAAGGGTTTGCATGCTAAATTGCTAATATACAAGAAGAGGGAAGAAGAATTACAAAAAGGTCAACTACAGGACAAGATAATCTATGTGTTATTCTTCAAATCTAAAAGAGATAAAATAAAGATCCTTCTTAAACATAACCTTTCAATGTGCAATGGAAGGCACCTTCCCCTCAAAGACCAACCAATTTCTTCTATGTTTCCAAATATTCCATAGTACACATACAACCACTTCAACAAATCAGGGTCTATTCGTGTTTTCCTCCTTGATTAGAATTTTTTTTCATTGTTGCACTTCATTGATATAATTTAAAGAGATAGTTTTTGCCCCTTTTTTCCTTTTCACTCTGTTTTCTTTATCTTAAGACAACAGGGGCGCGTAAATACAAGTCACCACAAAATAAGCTTGGCGGCATCTCGTGTTGTGTTGCAGACCACTTTTTGTCAAGTTTCAAATCAGTGCCTGTTCTCAACATAGTCACCGGGGACATAAGTGTGTGTGAAAGTTCCGTAAGAAACTCACCAACATAGGGACCTTGCATCTAAAGAGAGAAGAAGTAAGAATAAATTATGTCAACGGAATGAGCTACTACCACTGGATAGAATCTGTTTTTAGAATTTATGTAAAGGACATGGCTTAACTAATTATTGGGTTTAATCTTTAGATAATTGTAGAGGCACGCGTAAATATAATCTGACATTGATAATAGAAGATATGTGAATTCTCAATGCATAGAGCACTCTTGACTCTTCTCTCTATATTATCACAGAAAGCCATTTCCTCCCAAAACTAGCTGGTGGCGGAGCTTGAAAAGCACCAGATGATTTGTGTGCTGGATGTGCTGCCTCTTCATTTCTTGACAAATGATAACTAATAAAGAGTGGAAGTTGTTTTGTATATTGTTGCTTACTTGGGAGACTTTTAACATGCAAAGTAAGTAATACATCAGGGGTATGTAAACTTAGTTTGCATGTACAATTTTGTTTTGAATCTTATGCCAGGTACATTCTACATAAAATTATGCTTGGATGACTGATGATGACATTATTCAGGGGTTTGGTCATCCGCACGCATATTGTATTATGTAATGTACCCGTCAGTGGAAGAAGAAATAGTGCTATTGACTACATTGCTCTTTGCTATTGACAACATATAGAAGAGACAGGGGAAGAGCATCAATTGTCATTGTATTTGATAATCTTTGATCGATAGAGATGAACTTTTAAAGAAGTCTAATTCCTAATATTTTTTCTAGGATATTGATTTGTAATTAAAAAAACAGGAATTGACTGCTGATTATTGGTTGCTATTGATACGTATTGCTATGATGGCCGATCTGAGTGATGCTTCATAGTACAACCTGGCTAAAAAGTAAGGTCGGCAAAAGTATAGCTTTGGAATAATTAATGTATGATAACATTTGGTGCGACTAAGATAAATATAATTAAAATATGTGAAGAAAAAAGCTTGAGTGGGGTGATGTCATTGCTTGTATAGAGGAGACAAGTGTAAGGCAATATACATTGATGCTTGTAAATTTAAAGTTGTTTTGATCAATATTTGTCCATATAAGTTAGTTTTTTCCAAAGCAGTAGGCTCTCAACGAAATGGCTGACCAACGCTTACCAACATGGACAATGGCCACAACGCACTCGCGATATGGGTGACCAAGCATTTGCCAAGATGGATGACTACCGTGCTCTGGAGGACGTCCACAGGCTAACAGTCGCCAAAACATTCACGGGCAAGCACAATAGGCACAATAGGACGAGGTTGACGATCATTCCCTCGAGGACGACCAAGCGTTGACAGTCGAAGGCTCTTACCGCGCCTCCAAAGATGACGGTGAGGATCGAGGACAATCGGTCACACGCCATCACTCTTTAAATATTGTTCAATCAAGTAGCAACGCACGGGTATTTAGCTATATTATATGTTTTTGAGATATAATGCTTGTGGTAAGACATCAAAGAAATATTTAGAATTGCCGACGAAGGTAATCTGGAACATTGATTTAGTAAACAAATATGCCCGGCCATCACATCAAGGAAAGGTTCCATAGACAACTTCAAGGATTTCCCAAACTATAAAAATATTGTGCAATGCAACTCAGAATCAAAACATACCCTTCGATTCAGACTTGTTGCTCCCATCCCCTTTTGGGACCTCCTTCTTCTCCTTCAGGAAATCTGAAACAGTAAGGGACAAATGTCAACACTGCCACTAACTAAAGCAGACCAAAGGAAACCCAAAACCAGGAAGAAAGCTTACTATTTTTCGACTGGTAGGAGAACAGCCGCCGGGACTGCGAGTTGGCGAGCAGGAATCTCCAGTCTCGGACCTTGCCGGCCCCATTGGCCGACGAAGCCCGGCTCCCCAGGGCAGACGTCAGGTAGCAACGCACGAGACACATCTCGGCGACCTCACAGCCGGGCAGGAGCGACGGCGGTGGACATGCCATGGACCTCGATAACATAATCCTAGGGGACTGAATATTGCACAGAGTGAGGTGATGCACCTGCCGATGAACCGAATTGACGGGGAAGAGCAGGCGGCGGGGGCGGAGAGGGAGACTAATCTGTACCGGGACGAGCAAGCGAGCACGCGGGAGATGGTGGAGAGACTTGTTGCGGCGACGGTGACGGCATCGGGAGGAGAGGGAGGGGGCGGCGTCCCCGGCGAGCATACCGAGCTTGAGCGCCTCCTCGAGGAAGGAGCAGGGAAGAGCATGGACCTGCGAATCCCGCGCCTCCGCGTCCACCTCCGACGGATGCTCCCGCGACCGGATTCGACCATGAAGGGGATGAAGAGAAGGGGCGACCATGGGAGAATGGGGAACAGCGAGGAGATGTGAGGAGCGGTTCGGCGGTGGGAAGTGAGCAGAATGTGTGGGGGCGGTGGGGAGGATGACCTGTGACGTTCTTTTTCCAATATACACGTATTAGACAGTTACCAAAGAGATAGTGAGTTAGTGCAGCGTGGTTCAATTCAAAAACAAAATCTAAAAAAGTGTATTCTTTTCTACGGCGTCCGATTCAGCAGCGTGAGTGTGATCTTTTTTATCGTCGGGACTTGTTATGGTACTATCATTTGACGATATTTATTTTTTTAATAAATAATAACTATATATAAATTTTGATATTTTTTTTATCAAATATACTCACTTCGATTCAAAATAATTGACTCTCATTAAGTACAACTTTAGCGTCAATTAATTTGGATAGGAGGGAGTATTTAAATTCCGTAATATGCAGGTCATCTTATGGCCACCAGGGATGCGGGGGAGGAGAGGAGGGCGACACGGGGAGGGGAGTGGATGACGTTTAGAGCGAGAAGAGTGTGGAGTGGCCGTATAGTGATAAGAGGTTAGGTGAAAATCTTTTAAAAAAAGTTAGGTGAAAAAACAGAAAAACAGATTTTATGTTTACAAATAAAAACAGTTGTGTTAGTTTCACTTTTATCTTTATTATGTACTAGCGGCCGGGAAGAAGCACCAGGTCTCGATCTGGGAGGAAAGGGAGGGAGAGAAGGTGAGGGCTAGCGGTGCAGCAAGCCAGATGATCAGAGGGGTGAAGAGATGAGCTTGAGGAGGGGAGCGAGCTCTGTCCATGGCGTGGGTGGGAGCAGAGGGAGGTCCATCCATTGCGTGGTGACAGGGGCGCTGAGCGTGGAAGAAGCACATGACCCCGACTCCTCTCCTGGCGTGCGAGCTCGTCCGTCAAGGTGGAAGATGACTGTCCATCGATGACGGCGGGGGCGACCTTTGTGTGATGTTGGTCGCCAAAACCAACCTGCGTGCTGAGTGTGTTGTCCCCTTGGACTTCGACAAGCCGGCGCGCACATAGTGGTCGCCCTGCGGGATCTTCCTTGGCGGCGACGATGGCGAGGCCGACGACGAGGTCGGCGACGCCATCGGTGAGGACATTGGGGGTGTTGGCCGCCGTTGGATGAGTGGAGGGAAGGGGATGGGAGGGGGCGGCGGTGGGAGACGAGGGAGCCGGTTGTGCCCGCATCTGATCGTCGTCGACCAGATGGGAGATGAGAGAGGGCGGCGGTGGGAGATGAGGTCGTCGACTGTGGGGCGAGAGCGGGGGGGAATGGAGTGGTGAATCCACCAAGATCTAGGGATTGTGCCGGAGTGGAGAGAGTGAGTGTGAGGAATACTGATGCTGTTTTTTTGGGGGGCAGGGGGGGGGGGGGTAGCTTGGGTGCTACCATGCTGGATAGCCGATTTGGGCCTTGGATTGCATCAATGACGTTAGGTTTCTGGTCTCAGAAGGAAAAAAATATTAAGGTATGTATTTTTTTTATACTTATTAGATATTTGTAGAGTATCACAAAAAAATCAAAATCTGGAGAGAAGAAACCGAATATACTTGATTTATGTTGGACCGCTTTCATGTTTTTATCTTTTGTCGGACAAATTTCCTTACCCTAGGATCCTTCCAACTCTGAACATGAGATGAGGGGGTGGAACTCGCTATGGAACATGTCAGTGCCACCGAAACTGCGCTTTTTCACTTGGCGATTGGCGCAACACTCACTCCCTACGGGAGATGTCCTAAACCATCGTCATATGGCCACTACGAGTGCTTGCTCCCTATGCGGAGGGCAGGATAGCTGGCGGCATTCTTTGCTGGAGTGTAATGTGTCTAGGTGTGTGTGGGCACTTTCAGAAGCCGAGATGGTCGAGCACATGTGGGTAACCTCAGAACCTGACGCACGGCTGTGGCTCTTTGCCATGAATGACTCTCTTCCACCGGAGCAATTTCAGTTGATGATTGTTACTTTATGGGCGATTTGGAGTGCAAGACGGAAAGCTATACATGAGGATATATACCAGACTCCGTAGTTTTTGAAGAAGAAGGAGGAAGCACATGGGATAGCAGTACCACGACCCCGTACGTGGATTCCACCACCAACAGATTACTACAAACTCAATGTGGACACGGCCGTGTCACGCCCAGGTACGTTTGGCGCAGTTGGTGTGGTTTGCAGGGATGAGAGAGGTTTGTTTATGGGAGCGTCAGCTCTCGTTTTCAGAGGACTGCACAACCCCCAGGTGCTAGAAGCGCTAGCTGTTCGGGAGGCATTAGCACTTTCAGAAGATCTCTATATCAACCATTTACTGGTTGCCTCCGATTGCAAGGTGGTGGTAGATGCAATCAGACAGGAAAGCTCAGCAGAATTTGGAGCCATTGTCGAGGAAATCAAGGCTAGAGCAACTACCTTTATTTCATGTTCGTTTACTCATGAGTATAGGACCTCCAATACGGAGGCCCATAATCTCGCAAAGCATGCGTTATCTTTAGGGTTTGGCCGACACACTTGGCTAGGACAACCCAGCGATCTTCTTTTTGTACCTATGAACATTATGATTCAGTAATAAAGCTTTGCGAGATTCTCAAAAAAAAATATATAAATAAATTAAAAATTCTCAAAAAATATAAAAAAATAAAATGATTTAAGAAATTTCAGATGAAATATTATTTATATATCAACATTATAGTTGGTTGTTTGCTCCGAAGAAATGCAACTTCTTTTTTTAATAGGTTTGTCAAATGACATTATTTATAAATAACATACTATTTCTTAAGCGCATCAAGTAGATCTCAATAATTTGTAATAGATTTTTAGTTGGATCATCAGTTTATATGTATACATTGTTAATTTGCTATATTGTGATCAGTTTTACGTTGCGAGTGAAGTGGAGTTCAATTATTATGCAATTGTGACCGTGTTATATTGTCTCTACCTGTGAAATTTAGCATTCATTATCTTTATATGACTTCAGTCTTTAGCAAACTATTTCAGAAGCCCGTGGCAACACACGGGCATTCTACTAGTGGATACTAGGGATCAAACCCTAACAAAACTAACTCGATTACATGATAAATCTCATCCAACCCATCACCCTCGAGCAAGCCTATGATGCAATTACTCACGCACGGCGTTGAGCATCATGAAATTGGTGCTGGAGGATGGTTGATGATGACGATGGCGACGAATCCCCCTCTCCGGAGCCCCAAACGGACTCCAGATCAGCCCTCCCGAGAGAGATTAGGGCTTGGCGGCGGCTCCGTATCGTAAACGCGATGATTTCTTCCCTCTAATTTTTTTCTCCCCGAAAGCCAATATTTGGAGTTGGATTCGCGTCGGAGGGCCACCAGGGGGCCCACGAGGTAGGGGGGCGCGCCCAGGGGGGGCGCCCCCACCCTCGTGAGCAGGGTGTGGGCCCCCTGGTCTTCATCTTTTGCAAGGATTTTTATTGTTTTTTCTAAGGTGTTCCGTGGAGTTTCAGGTCATTCCAAGAACTTTTATTTTCTGCACATAAAACAACACCATGGCAATTCTGTTAAAAACATCGTCAGTCCGGGTTAGTTCCATTCAAATCATACAAGTTAGAGTCCAAAACAAGGGCAAAAGTGTTTGGAAAAGTAGATACGACGGAGACGTATGAGGCCCGGATGTTGCTCCCAGGTGTTCGTACGGGCTAACCTAATTAACACAACCAGTTGGAGAGGTTCACTGGTCAAAGCCCGTCCGTGGAACGTCAAAGGGCTCGATCTCGTGGTCAACCGCTCCAGGGTTAGGCGGGACGGGTGCCCTGGGGGGTAGCAATGCGACCGGAGCGTCGCACCGGGCCCTCATACATGCCGGGTGGTGTGGTGGCATGTCTAAAGAGGCGACACGCGTCTCCGGGGTTTGCCCCTCCTAACGGACGGCACACGGAGGGGATCTTGCTGTGGGTTTGGCCCGAATGTTGGTCCCAGGTGTTCCTATGGGCTGACCTAACACAACCGGGTGAAGAGGTCCACTGGTCAAAGCCTATACGTGGAAAGTCAAAGGGCCAGATCTCGTAGTTATCCGCTCCAGGGTTAGGCGGGATGGGGCCCTAGGGGGGAGGGGTAGCAATGCCACCGGAGCATCGCACCGGGCCCTCATACATGCCGGGTGGTGTGGTGGCATATCTGAAGAGGCGACACGCGTCTCCGGGGTGTAGCCCCCCTCACGGACGGCGCTGCTGCCGGCACTTGGAGGGGGGAAACGGACGCGTCGGGTCTACACGGAGGGGATCTTGCTGTGGGTTTGGCCCGGATGTTGCTCCCAGGTGTTCCTATAGGCTGACCTAACAGAACTAGGTGAAGAGGTCCACTGGTCAAAGCCCGTACGTGGAAAGTGAAAGGGCTAGATCTCGTGGTCATTCATTCCAGGGTTAAGCGGGACGGAGCCCCTGGGGGGTAGCAATGCCACCGGAGCGTCGCACCAGGCTTTCATACATGCCGGGTGATATGTCTCCGACGTATCTATAATTTTTGATTATTCCATGCTATTATATTACCCGTTTTGAGTGTTTATGGGCTTTACTTTACACTTTTATATCATTTTTGGGACTAACCTACTAACCGGAGGCCCAACCCGAATTGCTGTTTTTTTTGCCTATTTCAGTGTTTCGAACAAAAGTAATATCAAACGGAGTCCAAACGGAATGAAACCTTCGGGAGCAATCTTTTTGGAACAAACGCAACCGAGGGGACTTGGAGTGGACGTCAAGCAACAAGCAAGGCGGCCACGAGGGTGCTCGGCACGTCCCCCACCCACGTGGGCCCCTCGAGCGTCCACCGACCTACTTCTTCCTCCTATATATATCCACGTACCCCGAAAACATCCAGGAGCACCATGAAAACCTAATTCCACCACCACAACCTTCTGTATTCATGAGATCCCATCTTGGAGCCTTCGCCGGTGCTCCGCCGGAGGGGGAATCGACCATGGAGGGCCTCTACATCATCTCCAAGGCCTCTCCGATGAGTTGTGAGTAGTTTACCACAGACCTTCGGGTCCATGTATAGTTATTAGCTAGATGGCTTCTTCTCTCTCTTCGAATCTCAATACAATGTTCTCCTCGATCTTCTTGGAGATCTATTCAATGTAACTCTTTTTGCGGTGTGTTTGTCGAGATCCGATGAATTGTGAGTTTATGATCAAGTTTATCTATGAGAAGTATTTGAATCTCCTCTGAATTCTTTTATGTGTGATTAAGTTATCTTTGCAAGTCTCTTCAAATTATCAGTTTGGTTTGGCCTACTAGATTGATCTTTCTTGCAATGGGAGAAGTGCTTAGCTTTGGGTTCAATCTTGCGGTGTCCTTTCCCAGTGACAGCAGGGGCAGCAAGGCACGTATTGTATTGTTGCCATCGAGGATAAAAATATGGGGTTTATATCATATTGCATGAGTTTATCCCTCTACATCATGTCATCTTTCTTAATTCATTACTCTGTTCTTCATGAACTTAATACTCTAGATGCAGGCAGGAGTCGGTCGATGTGTGGAGTAATAGTAGTAGATGCAGAATCGTTTTGATCTACTTGTCACGGACGTGATGCCTATATACACTACATCATGGTAGGAAATAGGAGGCATTGAAAAATGCCTTTAAAAGCTCAAATAACGCCTTCAATCGCCTAACAAGGCGCTTCTTAAAAATGCTATGGATGGTCACGAAGGGAAAGACATACACATGCATTTTTGAAAAGTGCCTTCGATGGTCACAACTCTTTTCACGCGATCTTTAGGAATGCCTCTGAAGCTCCGTCCGTCAAAACGATGCCATGCACCAAGCCAGCCCAGCCCAACCAACTTTGACTCTGCTGGGCCCGCTCATCCACCACGATGTTGTAGTTAGGCGCAGTTCACAAGCCCAGTTTGGGAATCCTTCGTACCCCATCCCCCGTTTAGAATCATTTAGTAACTTAATTAGCAAGTACGAGTGGTTGTTGTTTCTGAATCGGTGTGCACGTTTCCTCCTTTTAAGCAGGTCTATCTCTTGTTCGTTGAGCAGTATGGTACTAAAGAAAGAACCTCCTGCAACTTAAAAAAATGTAGCGAAAAGGAGAATCAAACCCACGACCTGTAGTGTAGACATGCGCTCAACCACTACACTAGCGCATTGTTACATTCCAGAGGCACGCCTTACTTTCTGAAGTACTTACATATAATGGCCATGCATGTCTAGAACCGCAAACAACACAGAGCGCGATTGATGGCGATATTTTGGGAACGCCGCGATCAATTAGCAGGCGTTCTTCAGAATCGCCTCAAAATGTCTACCCATTACAGGCTAATATAGAAAACGCCTCCAAAGCTACCTAGAATCTGAGGCAATTTGTACAAACGCCTCCCAATCTGCTTACATTCTAAGGCGTTCTGTAAAAATGCCTCCAAAGATGCATACAACCGAGGCACTTTGTAAAAACGCCTCCTTAAGCACGATTTTGAGGCACTTAGAAAAACGCATTGGCCAAAATGCCTTCTTTTCACACCCGTGTTGTAGTGATACATGATCATGCCTAGATAATCTCATAACTATGCGCTTTTCTATCAATTGCTCGACAGTAATTTGTTCACCCACCGTAATACTTATGCTATCTTGAGAGAAGACACTAGTGAAACCTATGGCCCCCGGGTCTATCTTTTAACATATAAGTTTACCATCTACTTTTATTTGCATCTTTTATTTTCCAATCTATATCATAAAAATACCAAAAATATTTATCTTATCATATTATCTCTATCAGATCTCACTTTCGCGAGTGACCGTGAAGGGATTGACAACCCCTTTATTGCGTTGGTTTTGAGGTTCTTGTTTGTTTGTGTAGGTGCGTGGGACTTTTGAGGAGCCTCCTACTGGATTGATACCTTGGTTCTCAAAAACTGAGGGAAATACTTACGCTACTTTGCTGCATCACCCTTTCCTCTTCAAGGAAAACTAACGCAAGCTCAAGACGTAGCAAGAAGGATTTCTGGCGTCGTTGCCAGGGAGGTCTTCGTTCAAGTCAAGACATACCAAGTACCCATGACAAACTCATCTCCCTCGCATTACATTATTTGCCATTTGCCTCTCGTTTTCCTCTCCCCCACTTCACCCTTGCCGTTTTCTTCGCCCTTCTACCATCCAATCTTATGTTTGCTTGTGTCTCCATGTGCCTTCTATGTGCTTGCATCTTTGCTTGCTAAATCTATTGATATGGATCCACTTAAAGTGTTCTACTTGGATCATCTTCGATCCTTATGTGCTCGTGCCGAAACCCCAACTAGCCTAGTTAATGGGAAATCTTTAGATGAGCATGCTCATTTTGTGCGTCATCGTGTGTCTCAAAAAGGGGTACTCTTATGGGATCAAATAAACCGTTTGTTGTGTTATGCTTGGAATCTTTGTGAAATTTGTGATTTTACTTGTTGCTCTAAGAACCCTAAAAAACACCTTCCCTACCTATGTGAGTTTAATGATAATGAAATCTTATATTCTTATGCAAAGGGTGTTTATAGTTACTATGATATTGAACAAATTGAAGAATTTGTTGCTTTTAAGGGTGCTTATGAAGTTTCTTCGTTGATTGAAAAGTATGATATTACTCTCTACGAATCTGAAAATTTTGACATACTTAAATATTGCTATGAAAACTATGCTCATAATGTCTATGTCAAAGAATTTATTGAGAGAATGATTGTTGCTTTGGAAGAAAATAATGATATGCATGAACCTATAGATAATTATTCTGATGATTCGATTGAAATATCCCTTGATGAACATGATGCTTGCTATTCCTGTGGCCGTGATGCCAATATTTATGAAGATGAATTTGCTATGGTTCCTTATGTTAAACATGAGATCGTTGTTACTACACCCATACTTGGTAGTTCCTTCAATGAAAAGCATGATTGCAATGATGTTACTATAAATTCTCTTGATGTCAATTGTGTTAATGATATGCAAAATCTCAAGCTTGGGGATGCTAGTTTTGCTATGTCTACTACTTGTTGCAATGATCATGATTGGGGTGATTCTTTTTATGATCTTGAAAATTTATTTAAACCGAATGATGAACTTGAGATTGATAATAGTGTTTGCAATATTATTGAAAGTGGGTTTGGAAGAGTGTCAACTTTAGATCCCACATAGTTGAAGAATGTTCAATCTTATGAAATTTTTGATAAAATTGGGTTTGGAGAGGTCATGACTTTAGTTAATGTTAATCCCACTATTTTGGAAGAGTGTCAACTTTGCATGCATGTGGATCATGTTGAAAATATTTTATGTGATAGCTATTTTGTTGAATTTGCTTATGATCCCACGTGTAATTATTATGAGAGAGGAAAATATGGTTGTAGAAATTCTCATGTTACTAAATTACCTCTCTTCATGTTGAGATTACTATCGTCTCTTTCTTCTTCCTTGCATATGCTAGTTTTTGCTTGCCTTGGTAATTTGTTTGCTTATAAAATGCCTATGCATAGGAAGTATGTTAGACTTAGATGTGCTTGTCACATGCTATATGATGCTCTGTTTGTTCTTCAATTCTTATCTTTCATGTGAGCATCATTGAAATCTCAATGCCTAGCTAGGGGCATTAGATAATAGCGCTCGTTGGGAGGCAACCCAATTTTATTTTTGTTCCTTACTTTTTGCTTCTGTTTAGTAATAAATATTTCATATAGCTTCTGTTTAGATGTGTTTTGATCTTTTAATTAGTGTTTGTGCCAAGTAGAACCTATAGGATAACCTACGGTGATAGTTAATTTGATTCTGCTGAAAAATAGAAACTTTTGCACGCACGAAAGTAATTTTAGTAAATCACAGTAACATTATTTTGCGTTGATTATTTTTTCTGTAGATCAATAGACAAATGTCCCAGGACTTCCTATTTTGGTAGAATTTTTAGAGTTTCAGAAGTATTCGAAAGTTACATATTTCTACAGACTGTTCTGTTTTTGACAGATTCTGTTTTTCATGTGTTGTTTGCTTATTTTGATGCATCTATGGCTAGTATCGGTGGGTATGAACCATAGAGAGGTTGGAATCAAGTAGGTTTAACACCAATATAAATAAAGAATTAGTTGATTACAGTACCTTATGTGGTGGTTTTTCTTTCTTGCACTAACGGAGCTTATGAGATTTCCTGTTGAGTTTTGTGTTGTGAAGTTTTCAAGTTTTGGGTAAGGATTTGATGGACTATGGAATAAGGAGTGGCAAGATCCTAAGCTTGGGGATGCCCATGGAACCCCAAGATATTCAAGGATAACCAAAAGCCTAAGCTTGGGGATGCCCCGGAAGGCATCCCCTCTTTCGTCTTCGTCTATCGGTAACTTTACTTGGAGCTATATTTTTATTCGCCACATGATATGTGTTTTGCTTGGAGCGTCTTGTAGGATATTAGTCATTGCTTTTTAGTTTACTACAATCATCCTTGATTTACACACCTTTTGTGGAGAAACTCACTTGATTGGAATTTATTAGAATAATCTGTGTGCTTCACTTATATCTTTTGAGCTAGATAGTTTTTGCTCTAGTGCTTCACTTATACTTTTTAGAGCACGGCGATGGCTTGATTTTGTAGAAATTGTTGATATCTCATGCTTCACTTGTATTATTTTCATAGTCTTTTAGAACAGCATGGTATTTTCTATGGTTATAAAATTGGTCCTAGAATGATGGGCATCCAAGTTGGGTATAATAAAAACTATCACAGGAAGTGAATTGGATGCTATGATCAATTTGATACTTGATAATTGTTTTGAGATATGGAGGTGGTGATATTAGAGTCATGCTAGTTGGTTGATTGTGAATTTAAAGAATACTTGTGTTGAAGTTGGCAAGTCCCATAGCATGCACGTATGGTAGAAGTTGTGCAACAAATTTATTGCATGGAGTGCTCTTTTGATTGCCTTCCCTTGAGTGGAGGTCGAGGGCGCGCGATGGGTAACTCCTACCAACCTCCCCCCTAGGAGCATGCGTAGTAGTACTTTGCTTCGAGGGCTAATAAAACTTTTGCAATAAGTATATGAGTTCTTTATGACTAATGTGAGTCCATGGATTATACGCACTTTTACCCTTCCATCATTGCTAGCCTCCTCGGTACCGTGCATTGCCCTTTCTCACCTTGAGAGTTGGTGCAAACTTCGCCGGTGCATCCAAACCCCGTGATACAATACGCTCTATCACACATAAACCTCCTTATATCTTCCTCAAAACAGCCACCATACCTACCTATTATGGCATTTCCATAGCCATTCCGAGATATATTGCCATGTAACTTTCCACCGTTCCGTTTATCATGACACGCATCATCATTATCATATTGCCTTGCATGATCATGTAGTTGACATCGTATTTGTTGCAAATCCACCATGCATAATTTTTCATACATGTCACTCTTGATGCATTGCCCATCCCGGTACTCCACCGGAGGCATTCATATAGAGTCATATCTTGTTCTAGTTTTGAGTTGTAACTCATGAGTTGTAAATAAATAGAAGTGTGATGATCATCATTATTAGAGCATTGTCCCCAAATAAAAAAAGAAAGGCCAAAAAAGAAAAGAAAAAGAAAGGCCAAATAAAAAAAAGGCCCAAAAAAGGGGACAATGCTACTATCTTTTTCCACACTTGTGCTTCAAAGTAGCACCATGTTCTTCATATAGAGAGTCTCATATGTTGTCACTTTCATATACTAGTGGGAATTTTTCATTATAGAACTTGGCTTATATATTCCAACGATGGGCTTCCTCAAAATGCCCTAGGTCTTCGTGAGCAAGAAAGTTGGATGCACACCCACTTAGTTTCTTTTGTTGAGCTTTCATACATTTATAGCTCTAGTGCATCCGTTGCATGGCAATCCGTACTCCTCATGTTGACATCAATTGATGGGCATCTCCATAGCCCGTTGATTATCCTCGTCAATGTGATACTTTCTCCTTTTTGTCTTCTCCACACAACCTCCATCATCATATTCTATTCCACCCATAGTGCTATATCCATGGCTCACGCTCATATATTGCGTGGGAGTTGAAAAAGGCTGAAGCGCATTAAAAAGTATGAAGCAATTGCTTGGCTGAAACCGGGGTTGTTCTTGATGGGAGTATTTTGTGTGATGAAAATGAAACATAGCCTAACTATATGATTTTGTAGAGATGAACCTTCTAATGCCATGATATTTTGAGAAAACATGATTGCTTAGTTAGTATGCTTGAAGTATTACTATTTCTTATGTCAATATGAACTTTTATTTTGAATCATTTGGATCTGAAAATTCATGCCACAATAAAGAAAATTACATTGAGAATTATGCTAGGTAGCATTCCACATCAAAAAATCTGTTTTTACCATTTACCTACTCGAGGACGAGCATGAATTAAGCTTGGGGATGCTTGATACGTCTCCAACGTATCTACAATTTTTCATTGTTCCATGCTATTATATTACCCATTTTGGATGTTTATGGGCTTTACTTTACACTTTTATATCATTTTTGGGACTAACCTACTAACCGGAGGCCCAGCCCGAATTGATGTTTTTTTTGCCTATTTCAGTGTTTCAAAGAAAAGGAATATCTAACGGAGTCCAAACGGAATGAAACCTTCAGGAGCGATCTTTTTGGAACAAACATAATCTAGGGGACTTGGAGTGGACGTCAAGCAACAAGCAAGGCGGCCACGAGGGTGCCCGGACGCCCCCCGGGGGTGGGCGCGCCCCAACCCTCGTGGGCCCCTCGAGCGTCCACCGACCTACTTCTTCCTCCTATATATATCCACGTACCCCGAAAACATCCAGGAGCACCCTCCAAACCTAATTCCATTGCCGCAACCTTCTGTATCCGCGATATCCCATCTTGGAGCCTTCGTCGGCTCTCCGCCGGAGGGGGAATCGACCATGGAGGGCCTCTACATCATCTCCAAGGCCTCTCCGATGAGTTGTGAGTAGTTTACCACAGACCTTCGGGTCCATAGTTATTAGCTAGATGGCTTCTTCTCTCTCTTTGAATCTCAATACAAAGTTCTCCTCGATCTTCTTGGAGATCTATTCGATGTAACTCTTTTTGCGGTATATTTGTCGAGATCCGATGAATTGTGGGTTTATGTTCAAGTTTATCTATGAGAAGTATTTGAATCTCCTCTGAATTCTTTTATGTGTGATTAAGTTATCTTTGCAAGTCTCTTCGAATTATCAGTTTGGTTTGGCCTACTAGATTGATCTTTCTTGCAATGGGAGAAGTGCTTAGCTTTGGGTTCAATCTTGCGGTGTCCTTTCCCAGTGACAGTAGGGGCAGCAAGCACGTATTGTATTGTTGCCATCGAGGATAAAAAGATGGGGTTTATATCATATTGCATGAGTTTATCCCTCTACATCATGTCATCTTTCTTAATGCGTTACTCTGTTCTTCATGAACTTAATACTCTAGATGCAGGCAGGAGTCGGTCAATGTGTGGAGTAATATTAGTAGATGTAGAATCGTTTCGATCAAGTTGTCACGGACATGATGCCTATATACATGATCATGCCTAGATAATCTCATAACTATGCGCTTTTCTATCAATTGCTCAACAGTAATTTGTTCACCCACCGTAATACTTATGCTATCTTGAGAGAAGCCACTAGTGAAACCTATGGCCCCCGGGTCTATATTTTATCATATAAGTTTACTGTCTACTTTTATTTGCATCTTTTATTTTCCAATCTATATCATAAAAATACCAAAAATATTTATCTTATCATATTATCTCTATCAGGTCTCACTTTCGCGAGTGGCCGTGAAGGGATTGACAACCCCTTTATTGTGTTGGTTAAGAGGTTCTTGTTTGTTTGTGTAGGTGCGTGGGACTTTTGAGGAACCTCCTACTGGATTGATACCTTGGTTCTCAAAAACTGAGGTAAATACTTATGCTACTTTGCTGCATCACCCTTTCCTCTTCAAGGAAAACCAACACAAGCTCAAGACGTAGCACCAGGTGGTGCGGTGGTATGTCTGAAGAGGCGGCACGCGTCTCCGGGGTGTGCCCTCCTAACGGACGATGATGCCGCCGTCACATGGAGAGGGGAAACGGACGCGTCGGGTCTACACGGCGGGGATCTTGCTCTGGGTTTGGCCCGGATGTTGCTCCCAGGTGTTCCTACGGGCTGACCTAATTAACACAATCGAGTGGAGAGGTCCACTAGTCAAAGCCCGTCCGTGGAACATCAAAGGGCTAGATCTCGTGGTCAACCGCTCGAGGGTTAGGCGGGACAGGTGCCCTGGGGGGGGGGGGGTTGCAATGCCACTAGGGCATCGCACTGATACGTCTCCAACGTATATATAATTTATGAAGTATTCATGCTATTATATTATCCATCTTAGATGTTTTATATGCATTTATATGCTATTTTATACTATTTTTGGGACTAAGCTATTAACCTTGAGCCAGTGCCAGTTTCTGTTTTTTTCCTTGTTTCTGAGTTTTACAGAAAAGGAATACCAAACGGAGTCCAATTGACGTGCCAATTTTTGACAATTTTTTATGGACCAGAAGAAGCCCACGGAGCATCGGAGATGGACCAGAAGAGTCCCGAGCCGTCCACGAGGGTGGAGGGCGCGCCCCCCTATCTCGTGGATGACTCGGAGACCCCCCCCTGACGTGAAACCGACGCCAAAAATTCCTATAAATATAGAAACCCCTAGAAAATAAGATAGATCGGAAGTTCCGCCGCCGCAAGCCTCCGTAGCCACGAGAAATCAATCTAGGACCTCTCTGGCACCCTGCAGGAGGGGGCCATCATCACCGGAGGCCATGAAGGAGGATCTCGGAGGGGCCATCATCGCCATGAAGGCTAAGGACCAGAGGGAGAACCTCTCCCCATCTAGGGGGAGGCCATGGAGGAGGTAGCACCAGGGGGAGAACCTCTCCTCCTCTCTCTCGGTGGCGCCAGAGTGTCATCGGGAGAGGAATCATCGCCGCGGTGATCGTCTTCATCAACATCACCATCCTCATTTCTTTTATGCGGTCCACTCTCCCGCACCCCGCTGTAATCCCTACTTGAACATGGTGCTTTATGCCACATATTATGATCCAATGATGTGTTGCCATCCTATGATGTTTTGAGTAGATATCTTTTGTCTTTGGGTTGATTAATGATCTAGATTGGTACGAGTTGTATGTTTTATTTTGGTGCTGTCCTATTGTGCCCTCCGTGTCATGCAAGCATGAGGGATTCCCGCTGTAGGGTGTTGCAATATGTTCATGATTCGCTTATAGTGGGTTGCTTGAGTGACAGAAGCATAAACCCAAGTAAGGGGGTTTTGGCATATGGGATAAAGGGGACTTGATGCTTTAATGCTATGTTGGGTTTTACCTTAATGATCTTTACTAATTGCGGATGCTTGATAGAGTTCCAATCATAAGTGCATATGATCTAAGAATAGAAAGTATGTCAGCTTATGCCTCTCCCTCATATGAAATTGCATTGACGACTACCGGTCTTGTTAACAATTTCCTAGAATAATTCCGCACACCGATACATCATCATTCCACACTCGCTATTTATAATATTTAGTAATATATTCTAACTTTATGATAACAGCACATACTTTTATATTTTAGCTCTCCGATATCATGCAAAGTTATCCTCCTCATACCCACAACGTAGTTTTATTTCTCGTATCTAGTTGGAAGCAAACGTTCGGTGTACATAGAGTCGTATCAGTGGCAGATAGGACTTGAGAGAATATTGATCTTACCTTTAGCTCCTTGTGGGTTCTACACTCCATACTTATCACTTCCACCTTTGGAAATTGCTACGATGATTCCCTGCACCTGTGGATTATCAAGCTCTTTTCTGGCGCCGTTGCCGGGGAGCAATAGCGTGGGGTTGATATTCTCGTCTGTGCTTGTTTGCTTTATTCACTAATTAGATTTTGTTTTTGTTTTTCTTTAGTTGTGGGTGAAACATACAAAAAATTTAAATGAATGAAAATACAAAAAAATTACTTGCCTCTCATGCCTAAAATGTTTTTCAATACGAGAAGTGATTGGAAGGTTATGCATTGAAGAAGTGAGGGTCGACCTTGAGCACTTGTGTTCATGCTCATGGAAACACTGTAAAACTTTTCATGGAAGCTTCTCTGAAAATAACTATCCCCTTGTATATATCCTTTCTATTATAAAAATAACGTGCCAAGCTTTGGTTTTAGGATGATTAGATTGCTTGTTTACTATGTGCAGTACAAAAACAGAAACTTTGGCTGTAGCACGTGAATTTACATTTTTTACTGGAAAGTCAAATGTGTCTGAAACTTTTTGCACATTACTTCTGTACAAATTGTTTAAATTTTCATATTTTATTTAGAATTTTTGGAATTACAGAAGTTTACGAAATTTCCAGATTACTACAGACTGTCCTGTTTTTGATAGCTTCTGTTTTCTATGTGTTGTTCGCTTATTTTGATGAATCCATGGGTAGTATCAGGGGGTATGAATCATGGTGAAGTTGGAATACAGTAGATAAAGTGCTAATATTAAATTGAAATGAGTTTGCAACAGTACCTAAAGGTAGTGATTTGCTTTATTATACTAACGGATCTCACAAAGTTTTTGTTAAGTTTTGTGTGGATGAAGTGTTCGAAGAATGAGGAGTTACCGATGTGAGAAGAATAAAGAGAGGCAAGTGTTCAAGATTGGGGATTCCCAAGGCACCCCAAGTAAATACTTCAAGGATACTCAAGCATCTAAGCTTGGGGATGCCCCGGTTGGCATCCCATCTTTCTTCTTCAACAATTATCGATATACCTCGTTTTTTGTTTTGTTCACATGATTTGTGTCCCTTGTGTTTTTCCTTTTCTTTAGGAACCATGATAGTATGAGATAGCCCTTCACTGATTTATAGATTGCTTTATGTGCTTCACTTATATCTTTTGAGTATGGTTTTATAGAATGCTTCGTGTGCTTCACTTATATATTTTGAGCTTGGATATTGCTTAGTCTGTATTAATTGTAGAATGATCCATGAACTTCACTTATATCTTTTGGAGTATGAATAATACTATCATCTAAATCGGGTTTGGAAGAGTGTCAACTTTAGGAATTAGTGATCTCACTATTCCGAATGAGAAGAATTTTGCTTATGTGGAGAGTAGAAAAGTTTCTATGCTTGTAGATCATGAAAAGAATGCTTTATGTGATGGTTATATTGTTAAATTCATTCATGATGCTACTGAAATTTATTATGACGGAGTAATATATGCTTTTAGGAGTTGCAATAATATCAAGTTTCCTCTCTATGTGCTTAAAGTTTTGAAGTTATACTTGTTTTGCCTTCCTATGCTAGTTGATTCTTGTTCCTATAAATTATGTGTTCACAAAATCCCTAGGCATAGAAAGTGGGCTAGATTCAAATGTGAGCATCATTGAAATCATCATGCCTAGCTAAAAGGCATTAAAGAAAAGTGCTTGTTGGGAGACAACCCAATATTTACCCTTAATGTTTTTGTGTGTTTACATGATTAAGATACTGTAGTAATCATGTTTTATAGCTTTTTGTTTCAATAAAGTGCGAAGTAAGACCTTTGGGAAGCCTTGGGTGAGAGTTAATGTGATCTTGCTGTAAAAACAGAAACTTTGTGCTCACGGGATTAGCTACCATTTTTAACAGAAGAGTGCTTTTGAGTTGATTAGTTTTGCATAAGATTAATAGGCAAATTCCTAACGTCCACAAATTTATTTCATAAATTTTTTAGTACCATAAGTATGGTTGCTGTTCAAATCATTACAGACTGTTCTGTTTCTGACAGATTCTGTTTTCATTGCATAGTTTGCTTGTTTCCTTGTTTCTATCGCTTATATTTCTTAATATAAATGGTAGAAATTGTATGGTACAGTATGCATTGTGTGAGAACAATTATTAACGTTGTCTTTGACAGTACCAAAGTGAATGGTTTACTCTTTATCATACTAACCTATCTCACGAAGTTCCGTTAAGTTTTGTGTGATTGAAGTTTTCAAGCTTTGAGCGAGATATCGATATGAGGAGAATAAGGAGTGGAAAGACCCTAATCTTGGGGATTCCCAAGGCACCCCAAGGTAATATTCAAAGAAGACTCAAGCGCCTAAGCTTGGGGATGCCCCGGAAGGCATCCCCTCTTTCGTCTTAAAAACTATCGGTATACCTTACTCGGAGCTATATTTTTATTCGTCACATGATATGTGTTTTGCTTGGAGCGTATTTTCAATTTGACTTGCTGTTTGAATAAAATCATTGGATGTGAAATCTTGAATGGCTAGTTAATTATTTGACTACTCAGTGTTCTTCACTTATATCTTTTGGAGTAGTTTGTCATTTACTCACGTGCTTCACATATATCCTATGAGTAAACGGTTGAATGAATTGAATATCGTAAATCTGAAATTATATACCATGGGGAGTAATGACTTCACACAGAATAAGTATAGGTAGTAAACTTATTGAAAGTTAGCAAACGCAAAATTGGTCACTTGAACAATTCATGAAAGAATATTGAAGGAAGAGAGATTTCACATATAAATATACTATCTTGCACATCTTTTGTAATTGTGAGCACTCACTAAAATATGACATGCTAAAAGGTTGATGTTGGACAAGGAAGACAACTTAATGGGTTATGTTTTCCTATATCCGAAACATTATATTGTCTTGGATCATCCAACATGTTGAGCTTGCCTTTCCCTCTCATGCTAGCCAAATTCTTTGCACCAAGTAGAAATACTACTTGTGCTTCCAAACATCCCTTAAACCAGTTTTGCCATGAGAGTCCATCGTACCTACCTATGGATTGAGTAGGATCCTTCAAGTAAGTTGTCATAGGTGAATGCAATAAAAATTGCTCACTAAATATGTATGACCTATTAGTGCGAAGAAAATAATCTTTATACGAACTTGTGATAGGGACGAAATAAAAGCAACAAACTACATAATTGTCACACCCAATATGCGACCCTATCCAAAAGGAACTCGAAGGTCCCACCAAGGATAGACCCGCATATTGAGACGCTTTTGCAAGGTGGATATCATTACATCAACATTACATAATAGGTAGGGATACATCCAATACATACAATGTCACATCATACATAAGATCAACATCCGACTACGGGTGAAACACAAACAGAAACTCAAACGACATCCACCCTGCTAGCCCAGGCTGCCGACCTGGAAGCTATCCCCTGATCGAAGAAGAAGCAGAAGCAGAACTCAACGCAAGCAAGCATCGCTCTCGCGTCAAGATCATCGCAAAACCTGTACCTGCAACTGTTGTTGTAGTAATCTGTGAGCCACGAGGACTCAGCAATCCCATTACCATGGGTATCAAGACTAGCAAAGCTTAATGGGAAAGGAAGGGGTAAAGTGGTGAGGTTGCAGCAGCGACTAAGCATGATATGGTGGCTAACATACGCAAAAGAGAGCGAGAAGAGAAACAAAGGAACGGTCGTGAAGCTAGCAATGATCAAGAGGTGATCCTGAACACCTACTTACGTCAAACATAACCCAGAAACCGTGTTCACTTCACGGACTCCGCCGAGAAGAGACCATCACGGCTACACACGCGGTTGATGCGTTTTAATTCGGATCTGGTGTCAAGTTATCTACAACCGGACATTAACAAATTCCCATCTGCCACATAACCGCGGGCACGGCTCTCGAAAGTTTATACCCTGCAGGGGTGTCCCAACTTAGCCCATGACAAGCTCTCGCGATCAATGAAGGAATAGACCTTCTCCCAGGAAGACCCGATCAGTCTCGGAATCCCGGTTTACAAGACATTTCGACAATGGTAAAACAAGACCAGCAAAGCCGCCCGATGCGCCGACAATCCCGATAGGAGCTGCACATATCTCGTTCTCAGGGCAACACCGAATGAGACATCCTACGAGTAAAACCAGACCTCGAGTTGCCCCGAGGGGGCCCCGCAGTCTACTCGGTTAGAACCAGCACTTAGACAAGCACTGGCCCGGGGGGGGGGGGGGGGGGCTAAAATAAAGATGACCCGCGAGAGAGCGACTCCCAAGGGAAAAAGTAGGTGGTGGTGAGGCAAATGGTAAAACCAAGGTTGGGCCTTGCTGGACAAGTTTTATTCAAAGCGAACTGTCAGGGGGGTCCCATAAATCACCCGACCGCATTAGGAACGCAAAATCCGGGAACATAACACCGGTATGATGGAAACTAGGGCGGCAAGAGTGGAACAAAACACCAGGCATAAGGCCGAGCCTTCCACCCTTTACCAAATATATAGATGCATTAATAATATAAGAGATATTGTGATATCCCAACATAAACCCTGTCCACCATGGAGAAATCTTCAACTTCACCTGCAACTAGCAACGCTATAAGAGGGGCTGAGCAAAGCGGTAACATAGCCAAACAACGGTTTGCATAGGAAAGGTGTCAAAGGTTAGAGGTTCATGGCAATATGGGATGGCTAGATAAACAGGTAATAGGTAGCGCAACATAGCGATAGAACGAAGCAACTAGCATGGCAATGATAGTAGTGAGATCCAGGGTAGCGGTCATCTTGCCTGAAATCCCGCAAGGAAGAAGAACGAGTCCATGAAGAAGACGAACGGATGAAGCAGAACCAACCGTAGACGAACGAATCCTCACGATCGCAACGAAACAGGAACTATCGAGAAGAAGCACACGACAAGGTAAACACACCACACATGAACAAGACATGATGCACAACAAGCATGATGCATGAAAAGGATACATGAAGCTACTCATGGCAAGAGATGATGCAAACAAGAACAACATATCAAGGCAAGTTTAAATGAGGCCGGAAACAACATATAACAATTCCGGTAAGTCCTCATATGCAAATTTCGAAATGGGTCCAGAACTGAATAAACCTTAAGTTCAAGTAGTTAAACAGCAAGTTAAAGAGCACCAAGAGGATCTACACGAAATTCTAGTTAAGTTACATATAAAGTTCATTAGATTTGGAGCTACGGCCTAGAAGATATGAGCATAACAAGTTAAACATGGCATTGATGCAAAATGCATACAAACATCAAGCAAACACACCAAAACAAGGATGCAACATGATAATATGAAGGTACATGCAAAAACAAGCAAGTTTCATATAGAGCACACTCAAAACGGAGCAACGGTTCAACACACACACACACTATACAAGTTATAGCAACAATCTGTCCATAACAGCAACTAGGCATCTTGCAAGCATCAAAACAATAATCTACAGCACCCCAACATAATAACAAAAGGCATGGGCATGAAGTACTGGTAAAGCAAAACAAAACATGAACACTGAGCTATCTCCAGAAATCACTAGAACATGCTCAAAAGGACATGGGAAGATTGCAAATAATAAAAGTTTCAGACTTTAGCAGAAATAATATCAGGTTGCAATGTTTAGAGCTATCAAACAACATGTTACAGGAACATATCATGGCAAACAAAGGCATGGCATGAATCTACTAATTGCATAGATCAAAAGTCCCTTACTGACCATGAGCCAAAAAGGCATAGAAAATATGATGGCACCCATGTAAACATGGCAAGTTATATGACAGATTCATACATGGCAGGAACAGCAATAAGTAGGCATGTTGGTGAGCTTGAATCACTCACCACAGAGCAATACATGGCATGGCAAGGCAACCAACAGAAAGAAGGCATGTTTGTGAAGCTAAACATGGCAAGAGCAAGGTCATAGGGTGAATGGAACACTAGCAAAACACATGGGAACAAGTGAACTTAATGTTAACAGGCTGATAGCAACATTATCAAGCAACTTTGGAGCAAGATATGAACATTCTACAGCAAGCTATAAATGCTACCAGGGGCATGGATGGATAGACCATGACATGTAGATCAAAACATGTTTATAGAGCATCTCCAGATTATGCATAGAATGATTAGTAGAAACATGTTTATATAGCATCACGAAATAACAGATTCAGCCTAGCAAAACAACAACAGCAAGTACACTACTTAACAAGCTCGATTCACTCACCACAAGTCATTGCATGATAAGATAAGCATAGCATCATCAAGAAGACATGTTTATGTAACCAACCAAGGCAATAACAAGTCCATAGCATGCAAGGATCAAATATAGCAACCTTGGCCAAATTGAATAACAAGTAAACAATCTGCCAGGAAACATTTTGAAGCAAAAGTAGAGCACTCAAATGACATGCTAGACTACTCCATAATTGCAAACAAGGGCATGAATGGATAGACAATTACCATATGTTCAAAACACCCTTACTGAAGTATCTCAAAATATGCATGGATCTCTCTGTGGCATCAAGTTTACATGGCATCAAAATAACAGCAGAACAGGGACTAAAATCAGCAATATCACGAAGCCTAGTTTGCATGCTTGTGCTAGCCACCACATTGATCACAAAAATACATGGCATACACCCCTGGAAAGATGGCATGGCATTTATTAAAACACATGTAGACATCAACCCCATAGGATGCACACATCAATCATGGCAAAAATGACAAATGAGCAAGTTATAACAGTTTCAGCAGATGTACATCAACATGCACTCTTCCAACAGAATTTCGGGCATCAAGATGAGCTCAAATGAAAATGATGCAATGGAATGAAATTAAGTACTCGTTGAGACGAACAATTTGACATATTACACGCACGAATCGGTGCTACAGATGCAGAGATACAGCAGGTCAAACATAGCATGATTATGCAATAGTTTTAGGACTTGGGCGTTTTCGGGGAAGGGGAAAGTCAACCTTCGGGTTTGTGGCACGGACTTCGAGGCAGGCCGGATCTCGCCGGAGTTGATGGGCACGACGAGGGGGGCGCCGGATCCGGCCTCCCCGCGGCCGGATCTGGCCGGGGCGGTGCGGGCTGGTCTAGGGCGGCGCCGGCGGAGCTCGCCGCGGGGCCGGGCGGCGCGGCCACGGGAGGCAGCGACGGCGGAGGAGGCGCACCGGCGGAGGCGGGTAGCTTGGGGCGGCGCCGGCGAGGCGCACCGGCGGGCGAGGGCGGCGGAGGCCGCGGTCGGGCGGCGGCGGGCGCGGGGCCGCACCGGCGTGGTGGCGGCGCGCGGGCCGGGAGGCGGTGGCGAGGGGCGCGGCCGGGCGGCGCCGAGGCGGCCGGAGGCGGCGGCGGCTGGGCGGCCGGTGGCGGGGACGGGCCCGGCGCGGGTGCGCGGGGGCGCGGTCGGGCCGGCGGCGGCGGATCTGGGCCCGCGCGGGCCCCGGATGGGCTCCCGGGCCGGCGGCGCTGGGACGGTGGCGGAGGACACGTGGCGCAAGGGGAGTGGCTGCGGCGGACGGCGCGGACGTGTCCGGTGGCGGCGGGAGGAAGAGGACTAGGGTTTGCTCCGCGAAAATGGACGGGGAGGACGTTTATATAGGCATAGGGAGCTAGGAAAGTCCAAATGAGGTGCGGTTTTCGGTCACGCGATCGTGATCGAACGACCGAGAGCATGGAGTGGAGTAAGGTGGGTTTTGGGCCACTTTGGAAGGGGTGTTGGGCTGCAACAAAAGAGGCTTTTATGGTTACCCGGTTAACCGTTGGAGTATCAAACGACCTCCAAATGGCACGAAACTTGACAGGCGGTCTACCGGTGCTATACCAAGGCCGCTTGGCAAACCTCGAGCCATTCCGAGAAAGTTTAACACCCGCTCACAAGGAGAGACAAAAAGGGGACGCCGGGGAACATAGGAGTGCCGGATTGCAAAACGGACAACGGGGAAAATGCTCGGATGCATGAGATGAACACGTATGCAAAATGAAATGCACATGATGACATGATAAAATGCAACACGCGAGCAAATGACATGGCAACGGCGGCGAATAACTGGCAGACACCTAGCGCATCGAATCCGGGGCGTTACAATAATAAAGGTCTTTATCACAAGCGGCAATATAAAGTAACGTTCTTCTGCATTAAGATTTTGTGCATCCAACCATAAAAGTGCATGACGACCTCTGCTTCCCTCTGCAAAGGGCCTATCTTTTACTTTTATCTTCTACCCTTATACAAGAGTCATGGTGATCATCACGTTTCCTTTTTTACACTTTTTCCTTTGGCAAGCACTTTGTGTTGGAGCGATCTGGATATATATATATCCACTTGGATGTAGGTTTTCATAAATTATTATTGTTGACATTACCCTTGAGGTAAAAGATTGGGAGGCGAAACTATAAGCCCCTATCTTTCTCTGTGTCTGATTAAAACTTTGAACCCATAAATATCACATGAGTATTAGCAATTGTGAAAGATTAAATGATAGTTGAGTATGTGGAGTTTGCTGAATCAAAGATCTTACATAGACCCTTCCCGAAAAAAAGATGAATTGCAATTGTTTGATGACTAAGAGCACGGTATGTTAGTTTTCAAGAAAGTTTATGATCCATACTTTAACATGTGAATAGCTTGTTACTTGATCATGAAAAGTTTTATGAGATGAGCTACTATTATGACATATAATGATGCTACAAAAGGTGATTGAAATTATCATTGATCAAACTTGTGCACCTGCTAGCATTCACATTTCATAAATTATTTCTTTTATCATTTACCTACTCGAGGATGAGAAGGAATTAAGCTTGGGGATGCAGATACGTCTCCAATGTATCTATTATTTATGAAGTATTCATGCTATTATATTATCCATCTTAGATGTTTTATATGCGTTTATATGCTATTTTATATGATTTTTGGGACTAACCTATTAACCTAGAGCCCATTGCCAGTTTCTGTTTTTTCCTTGTTTTTGAGTTTTACAGAAAAGGAATACCAAATGGAGTCCAATTGACGTGCCAATTTTTGATGATTTTTTATGGACCAGAAGAAGCCCACGGAGCATCAGAGATGGACTAGAAGAGTCCCGAGCCGTCCACGAGGGTGGAGGGTGCGCCCTACCCCCTGGGCACGCCCCCCCATCTCATGGACAACTCGGAGACCCCCATAACGGGAAACCGATGCCAAAATTTCCTATAAATACAACCCCCCCCCCTAGAAAATAACCTAGATCACAAATTCCGCCGCCGCAAGCCTTTGTAGCCACGAGAAATCAATCAAGGCCCTCTCTGGCACCCTGCCGGAGGGGGCCATCATCACCGGAGGCCATGGAGGAGGATCCCGGAGGGGCCATCATCGCCATGAAGGCCAAGGACCAGAGGGAGAGCCTCTCCCCATCTAGGGAGGAGGCCATGGAGGAGGAAGCACAAGGGGGAGAACCTCTCCTCCTCTTTCTCGGTAGCGCCGGAGTGCCATCGGGAGAGGAATCATCGCCGCGGTGATCGTCTTCATCAACATCACCATCATCATCACCATCCTCATCTCTTTTATGTGGTCAACTCTTCCGCACCCCGTTGTAATCCCTACTTGAACATGGTGCTTTATGCCACATATTATGATCCACTGATGTGTTGCCATCCTATGATGTTTTGAGTAGATATATTTTGTCTTTGGTTGATTGATGATCTAGATTGCTACGAGTTGTATGTTTTATTTTGGTGCTATCCTATTTTGCCCTCCGTGTCGAGCAAGCGTGAGGGATTCCCGCTGTAGGGTGTTGCAATACGTTCATGATTCGCTTATAGTGGGTTGCTTGAGTGACAAAAGCATAAACCCGAGTAAGGAGGTTGTGGCGTATGGGATAAAGGGGACTTGATGCTTTAATGCTATGGGTGGGTTTTACCTTATTGATCTTTAGTAGTTGCGGATGCTTGCTAGAGTTCCAATCATAAGTGCATATGATCTAAGAAAAGAAAGTATGTTAGCTTATGCCTCTCCCTCATATGAAATTGCAATGACGACTACCGGTCTTGTTAACAATTGCCTAGGATAATTCCGCACACCAATCCATCATTATTCCACACTCGCTATTTATAATATTTAGTAATATATTCTAACCTTTATGATAATAACACCTACTTTCATATTTTAGCTCTCCGATATCATGCAAAGTTATCCTCTTCATACCCACAACGTAGTTTTATTTCTCTTATCTAGTTGGAAGCAAACGTTCGGTGTATGTAGAGTCGTATTAGTGGCAAATAGGACTTGAGAGAATATCGATCTTACCTTTAGCTCGTTGTGGGTTCGACACTCCATACTTATCACCTCCACCTTTGGAAATTGCTACGATGATTCCCTGCACTTGGGGATTATCACGCACTGGGACCTCATACATGCCGGGTGGTGTGGTGGCATGTCTGAAGAGGCGGCACACGTCCCCGGGGTGTGCCCCTCATAATGAACGGCGCCACCGCCATCACCTGGTGGTGGGAAACGGCCGCGTCGGGTCTACACGGAGGGGATCTTGCTGTGGGTTTGGCCCGGATGTTGCTCCCAGGTGTTCCTACGGGCTGACCTAACACAACCAGATGGAGAGGTCCACTGGCCAACGCCCGTACGTGGTACATCAAACGGCTAGATCTCGTGGTCAACTGCAGGGTTAGGCGGGACGGGTGCCGGGGGGGGGGGGGGGGGGTAGCAATGCCACCGGAGCGTCTCGCCGGGCCGTCATACATGCCGGGTGGTGTGGTGGAATGTCTGAAGAGGCGGCACGTGTCTCCGTTGGTTGCCCCTCCTGACGGACGGCGCCGCCGCCGGCACCTGAAGGGGGGAAACGGCTGCGTCGGGTCTACACGGAGGGGATCTTGTTGTGGGTTTGGCCCGGATGTTGCTCCAAGGTGTTCCTACAGGCTGACCTAACACAACTGGGTGAAGAGGTCCACTGGTCAAAGCCCGTACGTGCAAAGTCAAAGGGCTAGATCCCATGGTCATCCGCTCCAGGATTAGGCGGGACGGGGGCCCTAGGGGGTGGGGGTAGCAATGCCACCGGAGCGTCGCACTGGGCCCTCATACATGCCGGGGTTGTGGTGGCAGGACTGAAGAGGCGGCACGCGTCTCCGGGATGTGGCCCGCCACACGGACGGTGCTGGCGCCAGCACCTGGAGGGGGAAACGGATGCGTCGGGTCTACATGGTGGGGATCTTGCTGTGGGTTTTGCCCGGATGTTGCTCCCAGGTATTCCTACGGGTTGACCTAACACAACCGAGTGAAGAGGTCCACTTGTCAAAGCCCGTACGTGGAAAGTCAAAGGGCTAGATCTCGTTGTCATCCGCTAAGGGGTTAGGTGGGACGGGGGCCCTTGGGGAGGGGGTAGCAATGCCACCGGAGCGTCGCACCGGCCCTCATACATGCCGGGTGGTGTGGTGGCATGTCTAAAGAGGCGGCACACTTCTCCAGGGTGTGGCCCGCTTCATGGGCGGTGCCACCGCCTGCACCTGGAGGGGGGAAACGGATGCGTCGGGTCTACACGAAGGGGATCTTGCTGTAGGTTTGGCCCGGATGTTGCTCCCAGGTGTTCCTACAGGATGACCTAACACAACCGGGTGAAGAGGTCCACTAGTGAAATCCTGTCCGTGGAAAGTCAAAGGGTTAGATCTCATGGTCATCCGCTCCAGGGTTAGGTGGGACGGGGCCCTAGGGGTAGCAATGTCACCGGAGTGTTGCACCGGGCCCTCATACATCCCGGGTGGTGTGGTGGCATGTCTGAAGAGGCGGCACGCGTCTCCGGGGTGTGCCCCCCCCTCACGGACGATGATGCCGACGGCACCTGGAGGGGGGAAACGGACACGTCGGGTCTACACGGAGGGGATCTTGCTGTGGGTTTGGCCCGGATGTTGCTCCCAGGTGTTCCTACGGGCTGACCTAACACAACCGGGTGAAGAGGTCCACTGGTGAAAGACCGTACGTGGAAAGTCATAGGGCTAGATCTCGTGGTCATCCGCTCCAAGGTTAGGCGGGACGTAGCCCTGGGGGGTAGCAATGCCACTGGAGCGTCACACCACTCCCTCATACATGCCGGATGGTGTGATGGCATGTCTAAAGAGGCGGCACGCGTCTCTAGGGTGTGCCCCTCCAAACGGACGGCGATGACACGGTAGTAAACGTGACGCAACGGCGCGGGCACTGGCACCTGTAGATCTGTGAGTAAATCTTGCTGTGGTTAGGTCGCTCGATGGTCGTGTCGGAGGGTATAGGAAGGCTAGAGACAATAATTAACATAGCGGTAACATATTTTTTTTAGAAAAAAATTAAGGTTGATGCATAAAGAGAAGAAATATATATCTATGCCGACGGCTAAGGCGTCAGCATAGGCTGCCTTATCCCCTCGCGGCACGCTCTCCTCCACTCATTTTTCCACCAATCCAACCCCCGCGCCTCCACACCTGCATCGCCGCCGCCGCCTTCACCCTCCGACGCTGTTGCCTACTCCACGAGCCGTCGCCGCCGCCTCCACCCACCGTTGCCGCCCGGATCTGCGTGCCCCGCCTCCTCCTCGACGCCACCTCGGTCTCCCCGACCCTGCATCCACGTCGACCTCACCTCGGCCTCCCCGGCCTGGACCTCCCTGACCCAGGCTGCTACCACCCCGTCAAGCCGCACTGCCGTACCGGGCTCCCGACCCCGCCTCCACCTCGACCCCGCTTCGGCCTCCCCGAGCCCGCCTCCACTTTGACCGCTGCCTGGCTGTCCCTGCCCCTGCCTACTCTTCCTGCGCCCCAGCCCAGCCGACCCTGGTGCTAACTCCGGTCGGCGTCCTCCTCTGCTTCTCCGACCGGTCCTGGTGCTAGCTCCGGCCGACGACCTCCTCTGCTTCTCCGGCCGGCCACGCCCAGCCCTGTCCCTCCCGTCCCCTCCATCGCTGTGACCACCCTCTGCCCGGTGAGCTATTTTTTTCTTTTTGTTACATTCATAGTTTCATGTTAATTTGTTGCATAGAAGTACTATGTATAGATGCATGTGAGATTAATGACAATATTTGACAATATATGCATGTGAGATGTGTCTAAATCCTTGCTATGTGACATTTAGTTTCTAAAATAGTTGTGTGAGATGTTGTTAAGTATCTATGTGAGATGTTCTTCAAAATTGGGATATGATAAGTGGTTATTTCATGATGATGATCTTGCTAAAAAGAATTGAAGGACAAAATTTGACACTTGAAAAATTATGTTTTTTTTCATAGTTTAAAGTGTCAATGCTTAATGTGAGGTGATGACCTAATTTTTTTTTCACTCGGTGGAATTAATAGGATTTGTGGTGTTCCATCTTCGTGGAGTGATCGTCTACATTGGAGGTGTTGGTCCATGATCATCCGTCTCCGCTGATCGACTACATCCTCTACATCGGAGGGTGAGCAACAATTCCATGAACTCGTCCACTTTTTTCCCATGTCAGTAGATTAAATTTCCACATCAAGTCGCGTAACCAAGGCGTCTCCCATCCGAAAGAGTTGCATCGAGAAATATGCATTCAATTGCATATTTATCACCGCAGCTCTTTCGGATTGTCCAACGTTTTCCGTGGACAACCCGAGGATGTGTAGATTGGGTATGTTGTCCATGCTCTACCCCATTCCGAGACAGGATTTCGGCGGCGCCTCCCCGTTGTTCTCTGGATGGACATTCTCCCGACATTTTGCCGAGATGTGTATTTGGAGAACAACGGGGAGGTGCTGCCAAAATTTTGTCTTGAAATGGGGTAGAGCATGGACAACGTACTCAATCTACACATTTTCGGGTGGGATTAGGACCCATCTTTACCTATTAGAGATGTAGGTGGATTAAATGTTGTTTCTCGTCAACCCTGTAAAAAATTAAATAATTATGTGAGTAATTTAAATGAATTGTTAATTGTTTTGTGTGGCTTCCAATAAAGCAGAGATGGAAGATAATCAGTGGATGTATAGTGGGTTTTTCTGTCGGAATCAAGTAACAACAGAGTGGGTCGAGAAAACTGATGTGTTTTTGGAAGAGATATTCTGTAGTCCAATGAGGATTGTGCTAGAATGCCCCTGTGCCAAATGTAAGAGACGTATGCGCAGAGATAAGAGTGAGATGACTAAGAACCTTCGCACGCATGGTTTTATGCCCAACTTTAATATGCCGATAAACTTTGCCCAGCGGGACCGTGGTAGAGACGAGGTGATATGACAACGCATCGCTGGTTATGAGGACGATGGGGTTAGAGACATGCTAGATGATGTCTTTGCTGCACAGCCGACATCTCCGTCACATTCAGGGAATGAAACGGAGGAGCCGGAGGAAACTGCAAAGGCCTTCCTGGATATCTTGGCCTCGTCAAAGAAACCTCTTTATGAGGGTGCGAAGCTCTTTGTGCTGGATGCCATCTCGCAGCTAGTGGCAGTCAAGGACGAGTACGGCTGTAGCTGAGGTTGCTTCGAAGCATTTCTGGGAGTATGGGCTAACAGCCTCCCAGAGGGCCATGAACTGCCGAAAACCATGTACACTACAAAGAAAATCATGAAGGCGCTCTCCATGGATTATGAGAAAATACATGTTTGTCCAAAGAATTGCCTTTTGTTTAGGCATGAGTATGCGAATGACAACTACTGTAGGAAGTGTGGTTCCTCTCGGTATATTGAGGTGGTCGATGAGCAGGGTCAGAAGCAGCAGCCAAAAATCCCGGTGAAGGTTCCTCGGTATCTTGATTTTTAAAAAGATTGCAGTGCCTTTTCATCACCGAGGAGTCTTCCAAAATGATCAAGTGGCACAATGAAGGGAAAAGGTACAATCCAAATAAAATTGTGCATCCATCAGAAGGTGAAGCATGGAAGCCATTCGATATAGAATACCCGGAGGAAGCAACCGAGGCTGGGAATGTTAGAATTGCTATATCAGGTGATGGGTTCAATCCATATGGTATGTCGTCTAATCCATACAGCTGCTGGCCCGTGTTTGTTATTCCGCTCAATCTCCCTCCCGGCGCCATAATGCAACGAAAGACCATGTTCCTGTCGCTTATAATTCCCGGGCCTGAATATCCGGGGAGGAATTTGAGTGTGTTTATGCAGCCGTTGGTGGATGATTTGCACCATTCTTGGTACTTCCCGAGGTTGACTGATACGTCCATTTTGCATCATGCTTTTATATCAATATTTATTGCATTATGGGCTGTTATTTCACGTTATGTCACAATACTTATGGCTATTCTCTATTATTTTACAAGGTTTACATAAAGAGGGAGAATGCCGGCAGCTGGGATTCTGGGCTGGAAAAGGAGCAAATATTAGAGACCTATTCAGACCAACTCCAAAAGTCCTGAAACTCCACGAAAGTCATTTTTGGAATTAATAATAAATATTGAGCAGAAGAAGTACCAGAGGGGGCCCACACCCTGGCCATGAGGGTGGGGGCGCGCCCTCCCCCCATGGGCGCGCCCTCTGCCTCGTGGCCCCCCTGGCAGCCCTCCGGTGCCCATCTTATGCTATATGAAGTCTTTTACCCTGGAAAAAATAATAAGGAAGCTTTCGGGACGAAACTCCGCTGCCACGAGGCAGAACATTGGCAAAACCAATCTAGGGCTCCGGCGGAGCTGTTCTGCCGGGGAAACTTCCCTCCTGGAGGGGGAAATCATCATTATGGTCATCACCATCGATCCTCTCATCTGGAGGGGGTCAATCTCCATCAACATCTTCACCAACACCACGTCCTCTCAAACCCTAGTTCATCTCTTGTATCCAATCTTTGTACCAAAACCTCAGATTGGTATCTGTGGGTTGCTAGTAGTGTTGATTACTCCTTGTAGTTGATGCTAGTTGGTTTATCCGATGGAAGATTATTTGTTCAGATCCTTAATGCATATTAATACCCCTCTGATCATGAACATGAATATGCTTTGTGAGTAGTTACGTTTGTTCCTGAGGACATGGGTGAAGTCTTGCTATTAGTAGTCATGTGAATTTGGTATTCGTTCGATATTTTGATGAGATGTATGTTGTCTCTCTTCTAGTGGTGTTATGTGAATGTCGACTACATGACACTTCACCATTATTTGGGCCTAGAGGAAGGCATTGAGAAGTAATAAGTAGATGATGGGTTTCTAGAGTGACAGAAGCTTAAACCCTAGTTTATGCGTTGCTTCGTAAGGGGCTGATTTGGATCCATATGTTTCATGCTATGGTTAGGTTTACCTTAATACTTCTTTTGTAGTTGCGGATGCTTGCAATAGGGGTTAATCATAAGTGGGTTGCTTGTCCAAGAAAAGGCAGTACCCAAGCACCGGTCCACCCACATATCAAATTATCAAAGTAACGAACGCGAATCATATGATCGTGATGCAAACTAGCTTGACGATAATTCCCATCTGTCCTCGGGAGCACTTTTCTCATTATAAGAACTTGTCCAAGCTTGTCCTTTGCTACAAAAAGGATTGGGCCACCTTGCTGCACCGTATTTACTTTCATTGCTTATTACCCGTTACAAATTACCTTATCACAAAACTATCTGCTACCTATAATTTCAGTGCTTGCAGAGAATACCTTACTGAAAACTGCTTGTCATTTCCTTCTGCTCCTTATTGGGTTTGACACTCTTACTTATCATAAGAACTACAATAGACCCCCTACACTTGCGGGTCATCAAGACTCTTTTCCGGCGCCATTGCCGGGGAGTGAAGCGCCTTTGGTAAGTGGAACTTTGTAAGGAAACATTTATATAGTGTGCTGAAATTTACTATCACTTGTTACTATGGAACATAATCCTTTGAGGGGCTTGTTCGGGGTATCTTCACCCTGACCAGTAGAGCAAAGAGTTGCTCCTCAACCTACTGAACCTACTGAAAATGTTTACTTTGAAATTCCTTCGGGTATGGTAGAGAAACTGCTAGCTAATCCCTTTGCAGGAGATGGAACATTGCATCCCGATTTACACCTAATCTATGTGGATGAAGTTTGTGGATTATTTAAGCTTGCAGGTATGCCCAATAATGTTATCAAGAATAAGGTTTTCCCTTTATCTTTGAAGGGAGATGCATTGACATGGTATAGGCTATGTGATGATATGGGATCCTGGGACTATAAACGATTGAAATTGGAATTTCACCAGAAGTTTTATCCTATGCATCTTGTTCATCGTGATCGTAATTATATATATAATTTTTGGGCTCGCAAAGGAGAAAGCACTGCTCAAGCTTGGGGGAGGCTTAAGTCAATGTTATATTCATGCCCCAATCATGAGCTCTCAAGATAAATGATTATTCAAAACTTTTATGCTCGGCTTTCTCTCAACAATCGCTCCATGCTTGATACTTCTTGTGCTGGGTCTCTCTGATGAATACTATTGAATTCAAATGGGATTTATTGGAAAGAATTAAACGCAACTTTAAGGATTGGGATTCCGGCGATGGTAAGGAGTCAGGTATGACATCTAAGTTTGATTGTGTTAAATCTTTTATGGATACCAATGCTTTTCGTTGATTTAGCACTAAATATGGACTTGGCTCTGAGATAGTAGCTTCTTTTTGTGAATAATTTGCTACTCATGTTGACTTCCCTAAGGAGAATTGGTTTAAATATAATCCTCCCACTGAAGTAAAAGTAGTTGCACCTATTACAGTTGAAGGAAAGACTATCACTTATAATGAGAAACCATCTTTCCCTGTCAGGATAAAGGATCATGCTAAAGCTTCAACTGTGGTTCGTAAGAGTAATACTAGAACATATACACCTCTTGAGCAAATTAAAGTGTAACCTAGTATTGCTATGGTTAAAGATCTCTTGGCTGATAATATTGATGGGCATGTTATTTATTTCCGTGATGCAGCTGCTAGAATTGCTAGACCTGATGCTACGAAACATAGACCCATTGTAGGCATGCCTGTTATTTCTGTTAAAATAAGAGATCATTGTTATCATGGGTTATGTGATATGGGTGTTAGTGCTAGTGCAATACCTCATTCTTTATATGAAGAAATTATGCATGACATTGCACCTGCTGAGATAGAAGATATTGATATTACAATTAAGCTTGTATTTCACCAATTTGGATTGTTAGAGATGTTGAAGTCTTGTGTGGGAAAGTTAAATATCCTACTGATTTTCTTGTTCTTGGTTCCCCACAAGATGACTTTTGTCCCATCATATTTGGTAGACCCTTCTTGAATACTGTTAATGCTAAGATTGATTGCGAGAAGGATGTTGTTACTATTGGTTTGGGAGATATGTTTCATGAGTTTAATTTTGCTAAGTTTCGTAGACAACCCCCTGATAAACAATTGCCTAGTAAGGATGAAATTATTGGTCTTGCTTCTATTGCCGTACCTCCTAATGATCCTTTAGAACAATATTTGCTAGACCATGAAAATGATATGTTTATGAATGAAAGGAGGGAAATAGATGAAGAATTCTTTAAAGAGGGACCAATTTTGAAACACAACTTGCCTGTTGAAATCTTAGGGGATCCTCCACCACCCAAGGGTGAACCCGTGTTTGAGCTTAAACCATTACATGATACTCTTAAATATGCTTATCTTGATGAAAAGAAGATATATCCTTTTATTTCTTAATGCAAACCTTTCAAAGCAGGAAGAGGAAAGATTATTGAAAACCCTGAAGAAGCACCATGCTGCTATCGGATATACTCTTGATGATCTTAAGGGCATTAGTCCCACTCTATGCCAACCCAAAATAAATTTGGAAGAATACGCCAAACCAGTTATTGAGCACCAATGACGATTAAATCCTGAGATGAAAGAAGTGGTAAGAAAAGAAATACTAAAGCTCCTAGAGGCAGGTATAATTTATCCCGTTGCTGATAGTCAGTGGGTAAGTCATGTCCATTGTGTCCCTAAGAAGGGAGGTATTACTGTCATTCCTAATGATAAAGATGAATTGATCCCGCAAAGAATTATTACATGTTATAGGATGGTAATTGATTTTCGTAAATTTAATAAAGCTACTAAAAAGGATCATTACCCTTTACCTTTTATTGATCAAATGCTAGAAATACTATCCAAACATACACATTTTTGCTTTCTAGATGGTTACTCTGGCTTCTCTCAAATACCCGTGTCAGCAGAGGATCAAGAAAAGACCACTTTTACTTGCCCTTTCGGTACTTTTGCTTATATACGTATGCCTTTTGGTTTATGTAATGCACCTACTACCTTTCAAAGATGCATGATGGCTATATTCTCTGACTTTTGTGAAAAGATTTGTGAGGTATTCATGGATGATTTTTCCGTTTATGGATCCTCTTTTGATGATTGTTTGAGCAACCTTGAACGAGTTTTGCAGATATGCGAAGATACTAGTCTTGTTTTGAATTGGGAGAAGTACCACTTTATGGTTAATGAAGGCATTGTCTTGGGGCATAAAATTTCTGAAAGAGGTATTGAAGTTGATAAAGCTAAAGTTGATGCAATTGAAAAGATGCCGTGTCCCAAGGACATCAAAGTTTCACATACCAGCAAAAGAAAAAGTTCTTCTATGATTTAAGACATTACTTCTAGGATGACCCACACCTTTATAAAGAAGGAGTAGATGGTGTTATTAGACGTTGTGTACCTGAGCATGAACAGGAACAGATCCTACGCAAGTGTCACTCCGAGGCATATGGAGGACACCATGCTGGAGATAGAACTGCACATAATGTATTGCAATCCAATTTTTATTGGCCTACTCTCTTCAAAGATTCTCGTAAGTTTGTCTTGTCTTGTGATGAATGTCAAAGAATTGGTAATATTGGTAGACATCAAGAAATGCCTATGAATTATTCTCTTTTTATTGAACCATTTGATGTTTGGGGCTTTGATTATATGGGACCGTTCCCTACCTCTAATGGGTATACACATATTTTAGTTGCTGTTGATTATGTTACTAAGTGGGTAGAAGGTATTCCAACTAGTAGTGCTCATCATAACACCTCTATTAAGATGCTTAAAGAAGTTATTTTTCCGAGGTTTGGAGTCCCTAGATACTTAATGACTGATGGTGGTTCACATTTTATTCATGGTGCTTTCCGTAAAATGCTTGCTAAGTATGATGTTAATCATAGAATTGCATCTCCATATCACCCACTGACTAGTGGTCAAGTAGAATTGAGTAACAAAGAGCTTAAATTAATTTTGCAAAATACTGTTAATAGATCTAGAAAGAATAGGTCCAAGAAACTTGATGATGCATTATAGGCTAATAGAACTGCATATAAAAATCCTATGGGTTTGTCTCCATATAAAATGGTTTATGGAAAGGCATGTCACTTACCTCTCGAACTAGAACATAAGGATATTGGGCCATTAAAGAGCTCAGTTATGATTTCAAACTTGCCGGTGAGAAGAGGTTATTTGACATTAGCTCACTTGATGAATGGAGAACCGGGGCCTACGAGAATGCCAAACTGTTTAAAGAAAAGTAAAAGATGGCATGACAAAAGGATACAAAAGCGTGAGTTTAACGTAGGTAATTATGTGTTGCTATTCAACTCTCGTTTAACATTTTTGCAGGAAAAAACTTCTTTCTAAATGGGAAGGCCCTTACGTTATCAAGGAGGTCTATCATTCCGGTGCCATAAAAAACAACAACTTCGAAGGCACAAATCCGAAGGTGGTGAACGATCAAAGAATCAAACATTATATCTTAGGAATCCAATAAATGTTGAAACTAATATTATTGAAACCGTAACCCCGGAGGAATACATAAGGGACACTTTCCAGAATGTTTCAGGCTCCGAAAAGGAATAGGTATGTGGTACGGTAAGTAAACCGACTCCAAAACAGTTCTAATAGCATTTTTTTTCTCCGTTTTGGAATATTTAAGAAAATAGGAAAATAAGAGGTGGTCCGGGAAGGACACGAGGCATCCACGAGGGTGGAGGGCGCGCCCTACCACCCTGGGCACGTCCCCTGCCTCGTGGGCACCTCGTGTGCTCTCCGGACTCTGTTTTCTTGCACGATACTTCTTTTAGTTGGTAAAAATTCATTATATAATCTCCCAAAGGTTTTGACCATTGTATCACGCAAAAATCCTATGTTTTTGTCTTAAGCTGTTTCTGCCCCAGATTAGAGCAATATGTTGTCCCAGGATTCGAAGGGAGAAAGCTATGTGGCTGATTACCTTGCAGACCCTTAGGTCTATGGAGACATGGAGCACTCTGGCTGGACCACTGAGGAAGAAGAAGACTACGAGCCTAAGGGAAAGGAGGAGATGAGCTCGAAGGAAGATGAAGTCCCATTACCTTAACCTGGGGACATGCATGTGGAGTTTAAAAAGTCAAGCCTCCCTGATACAGCAAAGAAACCAAAGATCGAGTTTATTCCTTTTCGTCTCTTGCAGGAAAACAAACAGGAACTATGCAAAAGGATATTAAGCCTTGAGTAGGAGAGATTTATGATCTAAGGGAGCAAAATTCCATCCTCAAGCGCAAATTGAGGAGGAAGCCTACATCACCAACAACTCCATCATCACCACCTCCGAGGACATAAACACATGGGTATGGGCACTCCCCTTGGCAACTGCCAAGCTTGGGGGAGGTGCCCCGGTATCGTATCACCATCACACTCCTATCTTTACTGTTTTTCTTAGTTCGATCCTTTTGGTAATATCTTGATCCATTAGAATACACTACAAGAAATATGTCAACTAGTGACCTTCTGCCAGTGACCCTGGAAGAATTGGTCATAGATCTATGACCATTTCAGACCAATTGGTCAAAAGCTATTCGGGGGGCTCCAAACCCTAAACTATAATGACCATTTTGGTCAGAAAGGTCGTAATTTCCTTACACGAAATGGTCATAAAGAAGATATCACTCGTCCGCTACCTTATTTCTAGCTGATCATGACCAATATAGATGGTCATAACCTTGTAAATTGTGATGGGTTGCTATGACTAGGCGCCACCTCATCAGTTTTGCCTATGTGTCATGTCCATGTGGCAATTTTTTCCCTAGGTTGTGAAGCAACCTATATTTCTGTCATTCCCAAAATTCCCAAAAAAATCTCATAAATTCTTTGGGTCATATCTTTGTCAAATATGTAAAAAACCTTCCTTGCCTAGTTCAAAAATATTCATTTTTCCTATTCTGTTCAGAAAAACACTTTGTGAAGGAAGTACCACTTTGGTATGTCCAAATGGTATCCATTTTCTATAGTGCTTTACTCTACCCAAATAACCATCCTCCACCAAATGCCAGCTCAATCCATTCATTATTTTGAGCCCAGCTTCAACATTCGTATTTATGTCTAGTGTGATACTTTGCAAAGCAAGTACCACCTAGGCTCCTCCTTTTGAGCTGAAAATTTGTGAAGATGGTCTTCTTAGTAACTGATCATCCTCAGCCAAAACTCACGCCCATTAGCCATGTGCATTTCCCGTACCGCTAATCAAACACTTGGCTGCTTATTCATGTTTGAGCATCGATCGGTCTCCTCATGAGAATCTTATGTTGTGATTTTCTTCCTAGCACCTACCTGGGGAGTGCCCAACCCACTAGACATTCCTAGGCCGCCCAGAACACATGGCAACGCCACGGTCACACGGTGACCACGCGGCGAGCATGCGAGTTTACGAGCTCTAGAGTTGGGGCCCTCAGCCACCGTCCAAACCTCGACGTATCGCCACCAAACCATGTATTTATGATTAAATAGGTACTTATGTAACTAGAAATGATTTTTGGAAAAAATAAAAAGCAAACTATGGGGCAGCTGCAGTTCATTTGACCCGCTTCCTACTGAATCGGCGGGAATTTGTCCTTTTCACCAGAGGTGGATCAAAACTTTTGACACCCAACCATTTTGTAAATCGTGCATTAAATAAGGCCTAGTATCTTATAACATTTATTTGGTCCAATTTTGCAACAAATATATGGTAGGTCCTTCACAAAAAAAAACTCATTTCAGGCACTCGGAAAATGGAAAATGAATTTTCCGTGCAAAGAAAATGAAAACTTCCTTAGGCAACATTGTTTGCCATTCCAAGATGCACCCTTGTGCACAATATGAGATCATTTGAACAAATTATGCCATGAATGTGGCCATAAGATTGATCATTTGGCTTGAAAGCTATGAATCTTCACGCATGATAGCTCATTTTTTAGAACACTTTTTAAAAATAATTTCCGTATTACAAGTTTATTATTTTTCATGGAAACTTGATCACATATAATGACACAATGCAAAGGTTTTCCATTTTTTTGGTTTTTTATGCCCATTTCAAAATGCGGTCAAAACGGCGGGAATGGCCGTTCCTAGCTAGTGGTTGAATCTTGGATTTTTTGGTGTTTCTCTAATCAAATAGACACTTATGTACCTAAAAATGATTTTTGGTAAAAATAAGGAGCGAGCTATGAGCCAGCTGTAGTTCAAATTTGACCCGCTTCCTACTGAATCGACAGAAGTTTGTCTTTTTCACCAGAGGTGGATCAAATCTTTTGACACCCAACCATTTGGTCATTTGTGCATTAAATATGTCCTAATATTTTGGAAAATTGATTTGGTCCAATTTTGCAACAAATATATGGTAGGTCCTTCACAAAAAAACCTGCTTGATGTGTTCCTGCTTCCTGTTTTCGTCAATGTCTTTCCTTCTAAATGTGAATTGATGTGTTCCTGCTTCCTGTTGTCAAGCCCAAACCCACTGAATTACCTAGTACCTGTGTTCTTCTCTTCATATCGAATTTCATCAAACTTGTCAGCTCTATGCTTTCATTCTGATTTGTACATCATCCTGAAATATATAATCATGTTTTCATTATGATTTGTACATCATCCTGGATGGTCTGCCCAAACGATGCTCATAGCATTTCTGTTAGCCTGCGTTACAACTCATTTTTTATATTTAAAGAACAACCAAGTGGCACAGTGGTTCTACTTCTCATAAATTGATAGAAAGGTTCTAGCATGTTTTCATTTGCAAGTAAAACTCGAGCTTCTTTTAGTTGAGTGAATATGTTTCAGATATGGAACGTTTTACAGTACATTTCTTTCCTTCTAAATGTGAATTCATGTACATCATCAAGCATTTCACATTTGATGTAGCACTACGTAATGGTGTACTTCTTTTAGAAATTCTGCTCCTTATGTTTATAAATTCTACATATGGTTTCTCATCACTTGGTGTATATATAGCACGTTTTGGGCAACGAATTATTCAATTTCTATGTTAAAGCTTTCAACCTTGAAAGCACATATTTGTTTGGGCATGTGAGATATGTACCATTTTAGAAGTAGTCCACATATTTCTGTCCTGCTATAGTCTTTTTTAAACTTCTTATGAGATTGAAGTATTCGTTCTGATTTCCGGTTTGGTGATTGTTGTAGACAGATGTATGAAACCTCTTATCTGTGGACGACAACTACTTCCTTGAGAAGGACCATCATCACCCATCAAGTACACAATTGAGGTAATTCACCAGTCCCTCCAGCACCAACTATCTATTTTCTCTAGTATGCTTAGGTTTTTGATGTTGTTGTGGTAGCCCCATTGCTGTTGCGTTGAATCTCATGCCAGCGCTGGTGCGCCTATGGCTTGATGTGCTGTGATCTTTATCCGTGTAGGTTTTGTTTGATGATATGCTTAGATTATGATCATAAGCATGGTGGTTTGATGATGCTGAGGCCAGCTGTTAAACCATGATATAGTTGCTGGAACTGAGTTTAATATTCATGTGTGTATGTGTGTGTGTGTCGAGTAAAGTTGTGGTTTGTGCTGCTCCTTTGTAATGTGATGAAACAAAGAATGTCCTTTACTCCTTTTTTGAATGGAATGTTCATAATATATTGGCTCCAGTTTTTCTATTTTTTATCAGCTGATTCATGTAACAGGGCGTCCGTGGAAGGCCCAGTCCTGACTATGGCCCTCCAGTGAGTCCGGCATTTGATCGCTATTGAAAGAGCTACATGTAGAAGAAGAAAACACTTGTGGAGCTTGTAACTGATTCCCATAGTTGTAGAGCTTGTATCAACTAAGCTTGTATTACGTGTAACTTGTAGAACTTGTAAATGCTACAGCTTGTAGGACGTGTCATTTGTAGAGCTTGTATTGAATCTGGCTATTGTTATTTGAAGTATCATGTGCGTTTTTTGCTTGCCAATTTAACTACTGGTTATTTTATTATTGTCAAATTGAAATATGAAGAATCTGGGCCTAATAGCTGGGACCCACTTATCAGAACCTGACAAGTGGGACCTGTTTGACACCCATTTTATACAAAAAACTAAAACTATTGGTACAAAAAGGCCATTACCCATGAAATAAAAAGGCCGAATTGTTGGGCTTGGCCCATGAAGTCTGACCAAAAATTGACAGGAAAAAAATATAGAAAGGCTGAATTAATGGGCTCGGCCCATATAAACACCCAATTGGACCGGCCCGATTCTAATTTTTGACCTTTTCAATTGGTCGTAATTTTTCCACGTCAGATTGCCACGTCTGATCCGACGTGGCCTGGGCAGACAGCTAGTGACCAAAACAAAAGGTCATGGGTTCAACGACCTTCTGTTTTGGTCGTAAACGTCTACAACCTTCTCATAGAGAAGGTCATTAATTTTAGTTTATGACCTCCAGCTTTTGACCTTCTGTTTTTGGTCACAAAAAGGTCGCAAATGAAAAACAGTGACCTTTCAGTGACCAATAGTCAAGGTCACAAGTTGACATATTTCTTGTAGTGATAAAGTTTTGTTATGAATTAGTTTTGAGTTTTGCTTTGTGATCCCTCTATGTAATCGAGTCCGTGAGCTATATATAATAAATATTAGTGTTGAGTCAAGGGCTTTGCTACCTTGCTATGATCTTGAGGGAATAAAAGAACAAAAGAAATAAAAGGGCTCATATAGATCTTATGGAGAGTAATGAATTCACATATAAAGAGTATGATGATTAAAAGTTGTTGAGAGTTAGCAAACATAGTTTTGGTCATTGTTGCAATTAATAGGAAGTAATAAAGAAAGAGAGGCTCTCACATATAAATATACTATCTTGGACATCTTTTATGATTATGAGCACTCATTAAAGTATGACATGCTAAAGAGTTGACGTTGGACAAGGAAGACAACATAATGGGTTATGTTTTCTCACATCTCAGTTAAAGTATTTTGTCATGGATCATCCAAACACGTTGAGCTTGTCTTTCCCCCTCATGCTATCCAAATTCCTTCCATTAAGTAGAGATACTACTTGTGCTTCCAAATATCCTTAAACCCAGTTTTGCCATGAGAGTCCACCATATCTACCTATGGATTGAGTAAGATCCTTCAAGTAAGTTGTCATGCTGCATGCAATAAAAATTTCTCTCTAAATATGTATGACTTATTAGTGTGGAGAAAATAATCTTTATACGATCTTGTGATATGGAAGTAATAAAAGCGACGAACTTCATAATAAAGGTCCGTATCACAAGTGGCAATATAAAGTGACGTTCTTTCTTTTGCATTAAGATTTCATGCATCCAACCATAAAAGCACATGACAATCTCTGCTTCCCTCTGTGAAGGGCCTATCTTTTACATTATGCAAGAGTCAAGATGATCTTCACGTTTCCTTTTTACATTTTATCCTTTTGCAAGCACCTCGTGCTAGCAAGATCTTGATATATATATATATATATATATATATATATATATATATATATATCCAATTGGATGTAAGTTAGCATGAACTATTATTGTTGACATTACTCTTGAGGTAAAGGGATGGGAGGCAACACTATAAGCCCCTATCTTTCTTTGTGTCCGATTGAACCTCCATAACCATAAGTATGGTGTGGGTGTTAGCAATTGTGAAAGACTAAATGATAGTTGAGTATGTGGACTTGCTGAAAAGCTCTTATGTTGACTCTTTCCTATGTTATGATAAATTGCAATTGCTTCAATGACTGAGATTATAGTTTGTTAGTTCTCAATGAAGCTTCTAAATCATACTTGACATTGTGAATATATTGTTACTTGAGCATAAGGAATCATATGACAAAATATATATGTTGCTGTTATAAAAATGATCATGATGCCCTCATGTCCGTATTTTATTTTATCGACACCTCTATCTCTAAACTTGTGGACATAGTTTTCTATATCGGCTTCCGCTTGAGGACAAGCGAGGTCTAAGCTTGGGGGAGTTGATACGTCCATTTTGCATCATGCTTTTATATCAATATTTATTGCATTATGGGCTGTTATTTCACGTTACGTCACAATACTTATGGCTATTCTCTCTTATTTTACAAGGTTTACATAAAGAGGGAGAATGCCGACAGCTGGGATTCTGGGCTCGAAAAGGAGCAAATATTAGAGACCTATTCTGCACAGCTCCAAATGTCCTAAAACTCCACGAAAGTCATTTGTGGAATTACTAATAAATATTGAGCGGAAGAAGTACCAGAGGGGGCCCACACCCTGGCCACGAGGGTGGGGGCGCGCCCTACCCCCCTAGGCACGCCCCCTGTCTCGTGGGCCCCTGGCAGCCCTCCGGTGCCCATCTTCTGATATATGAAGTTTTTTATCCTGGAAAAAATCATAAGCAAGCTTTCGGGATGAAACTCCGCCGCCACGAGGCGGAACCAATCTATGGCTCCGGTGGAGCTGTTCTGCCAAGGAAACTTCCCTCCGGGAGGGGGAAATCATCATCATGGTCATCACCATCGATCCTCTCATCGGGAGGGAGTCAATCTCCATCAACATCTTCACCAACACCATCTCCTCTCAAACCCTAGTTCATCTCTTGTATCCAATCTTTGTACCAAAACCTCAGATTGGTACCTGTGCGTTGCTAGTAGTGTTGATTACTCATTGTAGTTGATGCTAGTTGGTTTATCCGGTGGAAGACTATTTGTTCAGATCCTTAATGCATATTAATACCCCTTTGAGCATGAACATGAATATGCTTTTTGAGTAGTTACGTTTGTTCCTGAGGATTTGGGTGAAGTCTTGCTATTAGTAGTCATGTGAATTTGGTATTCGTTCGATATTTTGATGAGATGTATGTTGTCTCTCCTCTAGTGGTGTTATCTGAACGTCGACTACATGACACTTCACCATTATTTGGGCCTAGAGGAAGGCATTGGGAAGTAATAAGTAGATGATGGGTTTCTAGAGTGACAGAAGCTTAAACCCTAGTTTATGCGTTGCTTCGTAAGGGGCTGATTTGGATCCATATGTTTCATGCTATGGTTAGGTTTACCTTAATACTTCTTTTGTAGTTGCGGATGCTTGTAATAGGGGTTAATCATAAGTGGGATGCTTGTCCAAGAAACGGCAGTACCCAAGCACCGGTCCACCCACATATCAAATTATCAAAGTAACGAACGCGAATCATATGAACGTGATGAAAACTAGCTTGACGATAATTCCCATGTGTCCTCGGGAGCGCTTTTCTCATTATAAGAACTTGTCCAGGCTTGTCATTTGCTACAAAAAGGATTGACACACCTTGTTGACCTTATTTACTTTCATTGCTTATTACCCGTTACAAATTACCTTATCACAAAACTATTTGTTACCTATAATTTCAGTGCTTGCAGAGAATACCTTACTGAAAACCGCTTGTCATTTCCTTCTGCTCCTTGTTGAGTTCGACACCCTTACTTATCGAAAGGACTACAATAGATCCCCTACACTTGTGGTTCAACATTGACATACGACTGGCATCTGCAAAAAAAATTCTTGATGAAAGTTTGGTTACAGTATTGCATGCATGACTTTCCCAGCTATGCCCTATTCTGCTGATGGTGTACAAGTGGGAAGATGCCTTGCCCAGTGTGCATGCAGGCCTTGCATTTCATTTGGCTGAAGAAGGGTGGCAAGTATGTTGCCTTTGACCTGCATCGACAGTTCCTCCCTCCAGACCATCTTGATAGGGAAGACAAGAAGAACTTCACAAAAGGCCTAGTTGTCCACGAAGTAAACGAGATTCCAATGTTTTCCGGTGCGGATGTGCTTGCTCAGCTGAAAGCTCTTAAGCCTGCCGACGAAGGGAAAGGCAAAGCCAAAGCCACAGGCGAAGACGAGGGCGAGGGCGAAGGAAAAGGCAAAGGGAAAAAATGTTTTGAAGGATATGGTGAGACGCGCAATTGGACTCACATTACCCCCTTCACGCAGCTCCCCTATTTTAAGGATCTCAACTTCCATACAACATCGGCGTGATGCACACCGAAAATAATGTCGGAGAGTACCTTTTTCGCACGATCCTCAACATTCCTGATAAGACAAAGGATAATGTTAATGCTAGAGTCGATCAACAGAATATTTGTGATAGACCATGTCCACACACGCAGCCTCCCACAGACAGTTGAAAACCTTGGTTCAAGCCAGATGCTGACTTCATACTTAAAAAGGATCATAAGATGGAGGCATTCAAATGGCTGAAACACGTTGTGAAGTTCACTGATGGTTATGCGTCGAATATAAGTAAGGGGGTCAATATTTCAAAGGGCAAAGTGACCGGGCTCAAGAGTCATGACTATCATTTACGGATTGAGCAGATTATGCCGGTGATGGTTTGGGGCTATGTGCCCGAGCGTGTCTGGCAAAAAGTATGATGTCAATGGGTATCGCTTCCATACAGAGGAGCACCAGAACAGTTAGCCTAATCCCAAAACTGTAAATACCGGAGTCTTCACTGAAGGAGATAATAAAGTAGATTACTACGGAAGGGTAGGAAAAATATACGAGCTTACATTCAAACATGACCGTGAAAAGTCTCACTGTGTTCAAATGCCGATGGTTCAACCCCAAAAAGGGTCTGAGACATAAGCCTTCTGTTGGTTTAGTTGAAGTTAAACCATCAACCGTCTATGCCGGAGCTGATCTCTTTATCACCGCTACCCAGGCCACACAAGTATATTATCTGCCTTACCCATGCCAGAAAGAGTATCTAAAGGGTTGGGAGGTTGTGTTCAAGGTGTCGCCACATGGTACGCTACCATATCCGAACGATGATGATTACTACAACATAAACCCCATGACATACGAGGGAGTGTTCTTTGAAGAGCAACATGATGATGTGGTCCAAAACAAGGAGGACGATGACTTGGGTTATGTTGACCTGGACCCAAATGACGATGACACACGGATTAATGGTGAGGCAGTTGTGAATCAAAGAGACATAATTATCCTTGAAAAGTTAAATGAAGACGCTGATGATGAGTAAGAGCCTCCACCTCTGTTAGACAACGAAGATGTAAGTTCTTTTAATGATGATTGAGGTAGATTACAATAGCATGCTTAATGTGCTCTTCTGTTATTAATGTTCTTTTCTGTATGCTTACTGTGCTCTTCTGATATTAATGTTCTTTTCTGTATGCTTGTTTATTTGATATCCTTACTAATTGTTTATTCTCTTCTTAATGTAGGTTTGCTAATCATGGGCAAGTCCAGTGGCACCAGTTTCCTCAACAAATTAAAATCAATTACTCAGAGTGGACGAGCCCACAAGGTCCCCCCCCCCCCACTACGCGATGATGGCACCTCACAGGGAGGTCGAGGGGTCGGGGGAGGAGACCCTAGTGGAGGAGGGGGTTGGGGGAGAGCCCCAGAGGAGGAGGAGGTGGGGGGAGAGGCACCTGGGGCAAAAAACTCCGGGCCGTGTCCGAATTAGGGGGGGTCTTCTTTGATGCCCCCCTATACTAAGGCACCTTCTGAGTCTAAGGAGGAGGAGTATGCTCCTGATGTTCAAGAGGAGGAGGGCGAGGAGGAGGAGGCTGAGGAGGAGGAGTGCGAGGAGGAGGGCAAGGAGGGTGGTGGACGGGAGGTTGACCCCGAGTTGTGCGGTGACTTGCCGTCGGGTGTGAAGGAAAAATGCCCTGGAGGCAATAATAAAGTTATTATTTATTTCATCATATCATGATAAATGTTTATTATTCATGCTAGAATTGTATTAACCAGAAACATGATACATGTGTGAATACATAGACAAACACTACTAGGGAAAACCTTATACACAGAAATATAGCAACAGCGCGGGTCAAAAAACTGCGTTAGTGCTATATAGCAGTAGCGAGCAATTAAAAACCGCGCTACAGACACAAACTTAGCAGTAGTGCCTGTTGTAAAGAAAGCACTACTACTAATATTCCCAGTGGCAGAATGCTAGGCTACGCATAGCAGTAGCGAGCTTAACAGAAACGCGCTACTGCTAGAGCACAGTTAGCAGCGCGTTTCCAGAGAAGAGCGCTACTACTAACGGAAATAAAATAAGATGATAAACAAATAGAAATTTAAATGAAAATGAAAGAAATAGAAAAAGGAGAAAGGGAAAAATTAAATGTAAAGCAAAATAAACGAAAAAGCGAAAAATCGGAGGAAGGCATAGCAACAGCGTTTGTTTGTAGGAGGCGCTATAGCTAACGTAGCTGCAGCGCGTGCCCTAGACCCCCGCTATAGAAACAGAATAGGAAATTAGCTATAGCAGCAGCGCGTTTTGTGGAAAGTGCTATAGCTAACTTAGCTATAGCGCGTTTTGCGAAATGCGCTACCGCTAAGTTTGACTTAGCCAAAAAACCGTTTCCCCCCGGCCACCACTTCCCCAAATCCCTCAAACCCACCCTGCACGCGCGCCGCCGTCTCCCCGATTCCTCGCCGCACACTTCGCCGCCGCCGACGATGCCACCAGAGCCGTGCGCCGTCGACGACACCGCAGCCGCCCCCAACACCACGGAGCCGCGCGGCCTCGTCAACGCCACCGGAGCCGCCGTCGACGCCACCTTCCTCGCCGTCACCGGAGACGCCCCTACCTCCCTCGCCATCACCGGAGACGCCCCTGCCTCCCTCCCCACCACACTGCCTCCATCGCCACCACCGGAGCCATCATCTGTAAGCCCGCACCCCTCCTCTCTCTCTCATGCATAGGTTAGCCAGTTTAATTAGGTTAATTATCTAGGTTAGGGCAAAAATTTAGTTAGGGCATTGACAGAGAAGTAGTTAGGTTAACTAGTTTAATTAGGTTAATTATCTAGGTTAGTGCAAAAACTTAGTTAGGGCTTTGACAGAGAACTAGTCAGGTTAACTAGTTTAATTAGGTTAATTATCCATGTTAATTAGTGCAAAAATTTATTTTAGGCTTTGACAGAGAACTAGCTACGTTAACTAGTTTAATTAGGGTTAATTATCTAGGTAAACTAGATTAACTAACTAGGTTAAATAGGTAGGTTAATTAGGTTCGTTGGATTAAGAAGCTAGGTTAAGTAGATTGGCAAAGGTTTTTCATTTTTCAAAAGACCACTATTTTTCAAGGAAAATAATTTAGGCAAATTTTATTTTTCATTGAAGTGGTCATGTTATATCTTTTCATTGAAGTTGTTCGATTGTGCCCAAGTGGTGGCTTTGTTGTTTCCAGGGAATGATGCTGAGTGGCCTATGTTTTGCCGGAATGTTGATTCATTTCTGTTCCGACAAATTTCAGGTTCTCGATTTGTCCACTTTTTAGCAAAGGTCATGCCGAAATTTCCCGTGAATTTCGGCATGACTTGTGCTACAAACTAGGACATATCGAGTGCCCGGGATTTGCCGCACCAAGAAGGAGTCAACATTCCTGCAAAACAATAGTCCTTTTTTATGTCATTATTCATTTTATTAGGTCTAGAATTAATTGACTAGATTTAATCATAGGAAACATGGCTAGCAACGATGAAGGACAGGGTTCTGGTGATTGCGACGACGTCTACCGGGCGGCGGACGAATTTTTTAGCTTTACCGACGATCAATAGATGTTGTTGCTGGGCCCGGCATCGGGGACTGAGACCGACACGCAGACCGGTGCTGAGACCGATACGCAGACCGGTGCTGAGACTGACACCGGCGCTGAGATTCAGACCGGCATCAAGACCGGCGCTGAGACCGGTGCTGCCTTGGGGAGCGGAGCCGGTGTAGAACCGAAAGCGAAGAGGCAATGGGTTCCTAACAAACTCAGGACTACTAGACTGGTGGTCACGGAGGTGGACAACGGCAATTTTGAGCCAAAGGCGCCCGAGGAAGCGCGCGCGTGCTACGACAATCAAATAGGCTGCATCATACGGACAACCGCCACCATCAACGATGAGAATCTAAAGAAGATAGAAAATATGAGGAGCTCCCTCCTAAAGAAGTTTCACCAGATATTCTTGTTCCTGGGCCGGAATGAGAAGGATTATGAAGATCCAGACAATGACCCGACAATGAAGAAGATAAACAAACATGCCATGACCAAGTTTAGCAACGCGTTGGCAGCCTGAAAAAATTGAGTGAAAGCAAAGATCAACGACGGGGAACCCTACTCCGAGATTGTAAAGGATAGTCCGACAATCACGGAAGAGCAGTTTCAAATATTCAAGGAGGCTTGCGAGGCCAAAGCTGCCCAAGAAAAGTCTAAGTACATGAAGGGGCTTCAAAAGAGGAACATTGGGACCCACCACCTCGGAAGCCGTGGTTATGGCGGAAAGAGGTCCAAATGGGCCAAGGAGGACGCGAAAGCCGCGAGTCTGGGCATCCCAGACCCCTTGGCGGATTTCACCGTCCCGCGGGAGCGTGACGTCCTGAGGGCCTGCCACCGTTGGGACCCACTGAAGAAGGTTTATGAGACAACACCGGTCATTACGGAGTTCATGAGACTGCTGGTAATTTTAGTTTCCGATCAATTCGACTGCACACGTTAGTCATATTTCTAAACGATCCTTGTGCCTTTTGCAGAGAGAGCAACACCGGATTGCGGCCGAAAGTGACTCACCGTCTGAGGCATTGGCGAGGCCCAAGTGGGACACTCCATTCAACCGGGCGTTGAACATATTGAAACGACAACCGGTGGATACTCGACCATCGTATGGACGCGTGCACGGTGTCGGAGACGGCGCCACGTGGAAGAAGTACTACCGTGAGACCACGGAGGAGAAAAAGGAAAGACGGAGGTTAACTAAAGAAAGCATCGACAAGAAGGTTGAGATTGCGGTTGAGAAGAAATCATCTCAGACAGTCGCAACAGCGGTAGCTGCCGCAAAACAGGCGATTGCAGATATATCTACTTCCTTGGTGACGAGCGTTCACACTTGGACAAGGGAAAATCCAAAAAAAAAATGCAGAGGACTTTCCCCTTGCTGACTTCTTGGCAGCACATGCTCCCGCACCGGCTCCCGCACCTGCTCCCGCACCGGCTCCCGCACCTGCTCCCGCACCGGCTTCCGCACCTGCTCCCGCACCGGCTCCCGCACCGGCTGCCGCACCGGACGTGCTCGGTGGTGCCTCCTCTTTGGCTGAGCTCGACGCCCTCACGGTATCTTCCACACCGGCCCCCTTCAATATAAATGTATAATCTCCCGTTTTCGTTGCCTTTCGGATGTCTCACGTCGCAGACTTTTATTTGCAGGCCGACAAAACCCCGTGCACCATATTGTACACCATCGGCGAACAGAAGGTGGACGTGGGGAAGGGGACGATAATGGAGCCGAAGGAACCATTGTTCCACAGCCGGTCGATCCCCCCGAACGTCTTCAAGGTTTCCGTGGCCAGTGTCAAACCGGGCCACGAGAATTTGCCTCCTCTAATACTAGTGGGGGATGACGACGAGACCCCGCGGCGGCTTGGTGATTGTTGCAATGGGTGGGTCCTGTTGTGGCCAAAGAGTCTGCTTCGTCTGGAGGCGGCCGGGAGCACACCCACGAGCACGCAGCCTCAGCAAGGTATGAACATCAACACCCCACCTACCCAATTAGCTTCGGGTGTCGGGTTGGGTGATAGAGGACGGGGTAAGCAGGTGGCTCCATTAGAGGCTGATGACGTCGCCATGGATGAGGATGAGGATGACGATGGTGCTGAACAGTATGTCTATACTGGCGCCTCCTCAGGGTTTGAGCATCATGAGTCGGTGCCTGAATTACCATCTCAATGTGTTATTGACGACCATCCAGTGGTAAATAAGCCTAGGAAGAGAGCGAGGAAAGGCAAAAAAGCTGATTCTATGATCCAGCCGCCTCAGCAGCCTCGGCTTTGGGACCGTGTAGATATCCCCAATGCGGATAAATGGCATATCCCCGGTAAACCAATCCTACCTGAAACAGCGCTACGGGCCAGATTCGGCGATCTAAGGAGACTTCATGACGATGTGCTGCGGGTAGAGAAAGGCCTCATCGCCTCGAAAGATCCAGGATACCCACTCTATGTGGTTAATGTTCCGCAGCAAATGTCGTACGTCAAGGGCTTCCCCGCGGATAAGTTCTTCCTCCGATTCGATTACATATTCTACATGTTTCACGTGAAGAAGCTGGATTTTACTTTTGTCCGCCTTTATGCCTTGCACATGAGCTACATCATTGGGGTTGAGCAGATAGCTCATATCTGTGTCGCTGACCCGTACTACATGCACGAGGCCTTCTTGGGAGTCTGTGCACAGCATCGTGAATACGCGAGGGATTACATCGTCAGTTTCATGCTCGCCAATAAGGACAAGGAGGCAATTCTCGTGCCTTATCATCCCGTGTAAGTCATCCGCGCTGCTATCCTTCCTTCGATTTCAATAATTCATTTGCACGGTGGAGGCTAATTAATTTGAGGTGTACTTATTTTGCGCAGCGGCGGGCGTGCCGTCCTCATCATCCTCTACCCCCGATTCTCCCACGCTCTTTACTTGGACTCGTCGAAGAACATTCACAAAAAGGATTACACCCACATCAAAGATGTTCTCGACAGTGCTATGTTTTACTACCAAACAAGGGGTGGAGAGGTTAGGGACAAAAAGAGAAGGGGCGGCAGGGCCGCCTTCAGCCATAAGACCGACTTCTGCTGCATCCAGCAACCGAACGATTCTCTTAATGATGGATTATATGTCCTACACCACATGCTGGAGTACCGACGGGATCACCAGAACCTTCACATGGCACCTAGATCTAGCGATGCCCATATTCTGCAATGGGCAAAGGACATAGGAGATATCGAGGATCATCGACTTCGAGCTGAGTTCTATAACATCCAGCGCGAACTTGCCCAAATCATCATGAATGAGGTCGTCGGAAAAACAGGGATGTTCCATGCAGAAGGACAAATGTCGCGGGAAGATGTCCGAACATGGATAGCCTCTCAGCGTCTCGACATGAAGCCTTTCACAAAGCTCGATGACTATCTCCCTGACTTGGATGGATGGCACGACATGATGGAGTGATTGTCGATATATGACAATGTGTCCGTTTAGTCCATACTTTCTTTTATGACAAAACTTTGAGTTATGCACGGTGAAACTTTATTTGTGATGTAATTAAACCGTCCTCCTCGACTAGCGAAAATCACTCTAGTTAGGTCATTTGGGTACGATGAACTTTGTTATTTATGCTTATGATATGTTGTTTCTATTTTTGCCAAGTCTGTCTCTTTGTGTTGCTCAACTATATATGTTGCATATCATCGACTCATGTGACGATGCAGGTGCATAGATCATAAATGGCGAAGAAGTGCTACGCCAGGAGTATATACGACAAGTGGCCGGAGTGTCAGGCCCAGGTGTACCGGTTTTCGGTTTCCGAGCGACACGCAGTACTTAGTTTAGGTTCACGCTAATGCGAGAGAGGGATACGAACTCATGTACTCAAAGTGATAGCTATTCTCGTGTATATCATTGTTTAGATGGATGACGATGTATTTGCATGTAATCGAGACTTGTATCGCTATTTTCGAGATTGATGACGAGAGACCACTTTGTGTTGGATGATGATTATGATGATGATATGATTTGATGAGACTAATTGTATGTATATGCTATGACTACATTTGTATGTCGATGATATGCTGAAGATTATTGTATAAATCCTATTCAAATGCAAAACAAATAAAAAACAAATCTGCAGGGAAAAAAACTAATAAAACTAGTAGTAGCGAGGGGGGGATTTAGCAGTAGCGCCGACTTACCAGTAGCGCTTACCTGTAAATGGCGCTGCAGATAATACCAGTAGCGTCCTTTTCTAAAGAGCGCTGCAGCTATTCATGTGTAGCAGTAGCGTGTGTCAACACGCGCTACTACTATATGTTAGCTGTAGTGCCTTATTAGTAGCGCCGGTACCCGCGCTACTAAGAGGGCCAAAACCCGCGCTGCTGCTAGGCTTTTCCCTAGTAGTGAAAACTATAGTCACTAGTATGCCTCTACTTGACTAGCTCATTAATAAAAGATGGTTATGTTTCCTAACCATAGACATGTGTTGTCATTTGATTAGTGGGATCACATCATTAGAAGAATGATGTGATTGACATGACCCATTCCATTAGCCTAGCACTTGATCGTTTAGTATACTGCTATTGCTTTCTTCATGACTTATACATGTTCCTGTAACTATGAGAATTATGCAACTCCCGTTTACCGAAGGAACACTTTGGGTACTACCAAACGTCACAACGTAACTGGGTGATTATAAAGGAGTACTACAGGTGTCTCCGAAGGTACATGTTGAGTTGGCGTATTTCGAGATTAGGTTTTGTCACTCTGATTGTCGAAGAGGTATCTCTGGGCCCTCTCGGTAATGCACATCACTATAAGCCTTGCAAGCAATGTAACTAATGAGTTAGTTACGGAATGATGCATTACGTAACGAGTAAAGAGACTTGCCGGTAACGAGATTGAACTAGGTATTGGATACCGACGATCGAATCTCGGGCAAGTAACATACCGATGACAAAGGGAACAACGTATGTTGTTATGCGGTTTGACCGATAAAGATCTTCGTAGAATATGTAGGAACCAATATGGGCATCCAGGTCCCGCTATTGGTTATTGACCGAGAATGGTTCTAGGTCATGTCTACATAGTTCTCGAACCCGTAGGGTCCGCACGCTTAACATTATGATGACAATTTTATTATGAGTTTATAAGTTTTGATGTATTGAAGTTTGTTTGGAGTCCCGAATGTGATCACGGACATGACGAGGAGTCTCGAAATGGTCGAGACATAAAGATTGATATATTGGACGACTATATTCGGACACCGGAAGTGTTCCGGGTGATTTCGGAGAAAACCGGAGTGCCGGAGGGGTTACCGGAACCCCCCGGGGAAGTATTGGGCCTTAGTGGGCCTGAGGGGAGAGAGAGGGCAGCAGCCCAGGAGGTGGCGCGCTCCCTCCCAAGGGGAGTATGAATTGTACTAGGGGAGGGGGGCGCGGCCCCTCTTTCCCTCTCCCTCTCCCCATCTTTCCTTCCCCCTTCCTCCTTCCTAGTTGGACAAGGAAAGGGGAGTCCTATTCCCACTAGGAGGAGGACTCCCCCCTCCTTGGCGCGCCCCAAGGGCTGGCCGGCCTCCCCCTTGCTCCTTTATATACGGGGGTAGGGGGGCACCCCATAGACACACAAGTTGATCTAAGGATCATTCCTTAGCCGTGTGCGGTGCCCCCCTCCACCATATTCCACCTCGGTCATATCGTCACGGAGTTTAGGCGAAGCCCTGCGCCGGTAGAACATCATCATCGTCACCACGCTGTCGTGCTGACGGAACTCATCTCCGGAGCTTTGCTGGATCGGAGGCCGGAGATCGTGATCGAGCAGAACGTGTGCTGAACTCGGAGGCTCCGTACGTTCGGTGCTTGGATCGGTCGGATCGTGAAGACGTACGACTACATCAACCGCGTTGTGCTAACGCTTCCGCTTACGGTCTACGAGGGTACATGGACGAACACTCTCCCCTCTCGTTGCTATACCATCACCATGATCTTGCGTGTGCGTAGGAATTTTTTTGAAATTACTACGTTCCCCAACAGTGGCATCCGAGCCTAGGTTTTATGCGTTGATGTTATATGCACGAGTAGAACACACGTGAGTTGTGGGCGATACAAGTCATACTGCTTACCAGCATGTCATACTTTGGTTCGGCGGTATTGTGAGATGAAGCGGCCCGGACCGACGTTACGCGTACGCTTACGCGAGACTGGTTTCACCGTTACGAGCACTCGTGCTTAAAGGTGGCTGGCGGGTGTCTGTCTCTCTCACTTTAGCTGAATCGAGTGTGGCTACGCCCGGTCCTTGAGAAGGTTAAAACAGCACCAACTTGACCAACTATCGTTGTGGTTTTTGATGCGTAGGTAAGAACGGCTCTTGCTAAGCCCGTAGCAGCCACGTAAAATTTGCAACAACAAAGTAGAGGACGTCTAACTTGTTTTTGCAGGGCATGTTGTGATGTAATATGGTCAAGACATGATGCTATATTTTATTGTATGAGATGATCATGTTTTGTAACCGAAGTTATCGGCAACTGGCAGGAGCCATATGGTTGTTGCTTTATTGTATGAAATGCAAATGCCCTGTAATTGCTTTACTTTATCACTTAGCGGTAGCGATAGTCGTAGAAGAAATAGATGGCGTAACGACAACGATGCTACGATGGAGATCAAGGTGTCACGCCGGTGACGTTGGTGATTGTCGGTGTCAAAACCGGCGGATCTCGGGTAGGGGGTCCCGAACTGTGCGTCTAGGCGGATGGTAACGGGAGACAAGGGACATGATGTTTTTACCTAGGTTCGGGCCCTCTCGATGGAGGTAAAACCCTACTCCTGCTTGATTGATATTGATGATATGGGTAGTACAAGAGTGGATCTACCACGAGATCAAGGAGGCTAAACCCTAGAAGCTAGCCTATGGTATGATTGTCGTAATGGTTGTTCGTCCTACGGACCAAAACCCTCCGGTTTATATAGACACCGGGGAGGGCTAGGGTTACACAGAGTCGGTTACAATGGTAGGAGATCTACATATCCGTATTGCCAAGCTTGCCTTCCACGCCAAGGAAAGTCCCATCCGGACACGGGACGAAGTCTTCAATCTTGTATCTTCATAGTCTTGGAGTCCGGCTGACGATGATAGTCCGGCTGTCCGGACACCCCCTAGTCCAGGACTCCCTCAGTAGCCCCTGAACCAGGCTTCAATGACGATGAGTCCAGCGCGCATATTGTTCGGCATTGCAAGGCGGGTTCCTCCTCCGAATAATTCATAGAAGATTGTGAACACCAGGATAGTGTCCGGCTCTGCAAAATAAATTCCACATACCACTGTAGAGAGAATATTATGTACACAAGTTCAATCTGCTGACGTGTTTGGTGGCATGACGTCACACCACCACCAAGTCTTTACTGGAATCTTTTTTTTATTATACCACCTCAGCGCGTTTAGCGAAGCGGTTTTCTTGGCACGTCTTGTCGAAGCAGAGATCGTGTTCCCCTTATTCCGGGATTCTCATCAATACAGACGTGGGTAACCCAACCGCGCCCGTGGCCATGCCCCCTCTATCGAAGGCGAGTCCTGAACGGTCACGGAGACGGCTCTTGGTATTCTCCCTCTTTATAATAGGACCAAGGCCCGTTTCTTTTCTTCAATCCTCCATCGAATCTTCTCCTTGCTCCAAGTTCCAACACCCAGAGCCCCAGATTCGAGCGCCTCGGATCTTCAACAATGTCCGGCTCCGACCTTCAAGGCCGGTGGATGCCCTCCTCCATCACGGAGGATGTTGGGGATATTACCACTAGGCATAAATCGGCCTACTTGGGCCGGGTTAACTTCATTAGTGGTATAAGCAGATGAAGGCCCAAGGCCTGTAGTCGGTTTAGAACATGTAGCCGTAAACCGGCCTGATGTATAACTTGTATTGTAAGTTAGGAATAGAGAGACACCGACCGGGATACGAGTATGAACCGGTTGGGACTCTATGGACCGACCGGCGTCACCCGTGTATATAAGGGGACGACCCGGCAGCGGTTCAGGGACAGACAACCACAACTCGAGCCTAGGCGAAGCTTGTTTGCTCCCTAGCCATCGAGACTACATCAATTCCATCACAACTAGACGTAGGCTTTTACCTTCATCGAAGGGGCCAAACTAGTATAAAACCCTCGTGTCTTTGTGTCCGCTTTAACCCCTTCAAGTAAACTCGTAGCGATGGCTCCACGACTAAGTCCTTTCACTAGGACATCTGCCGCAACAAATCCACGACAGTTGGCGCCCACCGTGGGGCTATCGCACGATGGTTTGACGATCTTGGAGGGCAAGCTCAAGGGACTCGAAGGCTATGTTATGGGCCGGATGACCAAGAATCGTCGTGGCAGGATCTACATCGACGACGCAGGATGGGGTCCCGAGGCCGATTCGATCGAGTACGGGTACCGGGTCCCCTTCGGCGGCATACACGTTTTCATTGGCAAGATCGGTGAGCCTGGGCCTGAGCCGGACATCTGCACCAACCTCGTCGAGACGGCTCAGTGTGCGAGATCTACCCAGGCTAAACCGGCCATGAAGCGTGCCTTCATTGGAGTCATCCATGGAGGAGAGCGTGAGGACGAGTCAGAACACGGTAGCGAGACCGTCGTCTATTCCGGCGACGAGTCCTTGACCGGAGAGACCGAATCGCTATACCAGTTGCAAGACGACCAGGTTAGGGGCTGTTCCGATGACGACAGTATTCCGGACCCCCCGGGCCAGATCAACCGGGTTGGAATATTCATGGCCGGCACCCAGGCGGCGAATCATTCTTCGACCGCCGCAGCACTGCTCTCCGGATCAGCAGCGGTAGCGGCAGCAGGGGCAGGAGGCCTTGTGCGCCCGCCGGTTCAAGTTCTATCTGATCTATTTGATGCACTAGCCGCGCTTATGGCAGAAGCCAATCCGGCGGATCAGGAGGCTCATGATGCAGAGATTGCAAAGGTGAAAGAGCAGATTGTGCAAGCCAAAGCAGATCTGGCAGCAGAGAAGGACAGGATGGCTGCAGAGCGGGCCGCTTTGGACGGCCAGGCCTATAAGCTCATGCTTGACCAGAATGCATCACAGGAGGTCTTGAAGCGGAAACACATATCGCGCCTGCCGTTAGGGTTTGACCCCCGAAATCTCTTTCACACCCCAGGAGCTGGACCCAGTAATCCGCCGCAGTACCTGGAGACGAACCAGACTGAGGCAGCAGGGGCAAGGGCGATGGTCCAACCTCGCCTGATGGAACCTCCTTAGCAGAACATTGTGGTCCCTCCGCTAGTCCAGACGCCCCCGGGTCATTATTCGAATCCTATGGACAACCTTGTTGCAGCCGCCGCGCGATTAGAGGCTATCCCAGTCGAAGGGGACTCTCCGCAAGCGATAGAGACGCGCCGGGTTAAGGAGCTTCTCCGGACTGCGCTGATTCAGTAGGAAGCATATTCATACAGACGTGATCGAATTCACTCTACGCCCCGTCCAAGCCGGAGCTATAGCAGGCGCATGGATGAACCGGCCATATCAAGCAATGCGCGAGGCCGTGAAGCGGCCCGTGGCAATAACCCGGCAGGTGGTGTTCGCGATGCTCAGGATGTGGTGGACCGGGCCCGGGCACGAAGGGAGGCCGAGTTAGCAGCACAGGATGATGTGGGTCAACTTACGCCGGTTCGCCCTACAACCTTCGCCGGACCAGGAGTCGCATCCGCTTTGGGAGTGCCTTGTTTAATCCCCGCTTTACGCAATGTGCGCCTGCCCAAAGATTTCAAGGGTCCGCGCAAGGTGCCAAATTACACCACTGATTTATCCCCTGAAGCGTGGGTAGAGAGTTATGAGATGGCCATGGAGATGCTAGACGTGGATGAGACCGCGTGTGCAAAATACTTCACCATGATGCTTGAAGGCACGTCTCGTACTTGGTTGAAGAGCCTACCGCCCAATTCTATCAGCTCATGGGCCCAGTTGCGGGCCCGGTTTATCTAGAATTTTAAGGATACATGTAAGCAGCCCAAGTCCATAGTAGACCTGGCGGCTTGTGTCCAGGAGGAAGGAGAATCAACGACCCATTGGGTGCGCCGCGTTTCGGAAATTTTGCACTCGTCTGACAGGATTAATGCTGACTCTGCGATCTTAACTCTGGAAGGCAACTGCCGGTTTGAGCCTTTGAAATTGAAATTGGGACGCATGAAGCGGTTCTGTAATGACATGGGAACCCTCATGGCCGCTTTAGTGAAGTATGCTGATTCGGACAGTACCAAGGATCCCGAGGCTGATGATGATGAAGCAGGGAAGGGAAGGAAGAATAGCAACTCCAAACAGCAGCAGTACAAACCGGCGGGTCATGGAAATGGAGGCAAGCGCAAGGCGGATGGCAGCATGGACTTTGTGGCTAACACTAATGCACAGGACAGGGGGCAGCGGCGCAGAGGTAAAGCGGCAAATCGTAATGGGGCTCCCAATCCTAACGCAAGCCGCTTGAATTATTTGTTGAATCAGCCTTGCTCGAAGCACGGGACGAAGGAGGCACCGGCTAACCATCTTTGGAAGGATTGTTATATTATGCAGGAGTTTAAAAACTCTAATGCCTTCCAGTATGACCATGGGTCAGGTGGCGGTTCAGGATCCGGTTTTCATGGGCCGGGTCACGATGGAGCTTCCGGTTCAGGTCTCAATCAGGGCGGTCACAACCACCAGAGTAATCAGAACAGCCAGCAGCAGCAGTCGGGTTATCAGAGCCAGCCAAAACAGTTAAACAATGGGCAATATCATGTTTTCACAACTAGCTTGGATAAACATGACCGAAAACTCCACAAGCGAGCGGTGAATTCTGTTGAACCGACCTTACCACGTTACTTGCGCTGGTCGGAGCAGCCTATCGTGTGGAGCAGAGAGGATCACCCACCCCGGGTTGATAATCTGGGCCAGCTAGCATTAGTGGTAGACCCTCAGGTGGGGGGTTACAAATTCACCAAGGTACTCATGGATGGAGGGAGTAGTATTAACATACTATACTATGAGACATTCCGCCGCATGGGTCTAACAGACAAGGATCTCAGACCGTCTAACACGGTGTTCCATGGTGTGGTGCCTGGCAAATCTGCATATCCTGTCGGTAAGATAGCCCTGGATGTGGCTTTTGGGGACGAGCACGACTCCCGATCAGAAAAGCTAACATTTGAGGTGGTGAAGATCCGGAGCCCATATCACGCCTTGTTTGGCCGGCCGGCTTATGCCAAGTTCATGGCGCGGCCTTGTTATATCTACTTACAGCTCAAGATGCCGGGTTACAAGGGGACAATAACGGTTCATGGGAGCCGTAGGGTCGCTTTGGAATGTGAGGAAGGTGATGCGGCTTATGCAGAGTCGGTCTGTGCCACGGAGGAGTTGAAATACTATAAGGACAATGTTGATCCGGCGGATATGACTCCTTTAAAGAAGCCAACTACAGAGCATGATTCGGATCTGAAGTTCAAATCGGCAGCTGAGACCAAGCTTGTTGACTTCGTGCCCGGCGATTCGTCCAAGCAGTTCACTGTCAGTGCCAATCTGGATCCCAAATAGGAAAACGCGCTCATCGAGTTCATCCGTGAGAATCGGGACATCTTTGCATGGAAACCGTCTGACATGCCAGGTGTACCGAGGGAACTCGCTGAGCACACTCTTAATGTGGATCCTAAGTATAAACCGGTGAAACAATTCCTCCGCCGGTTTAACGAAGAAAGGCGTAAAGCCATTGGAGAGGAAGTGGCCAGGCTTTTAGCAGCTGGCTTTATCATTGAAGTGTTCCATCCAGAGTGGCTTGCTAATCCGGTACTGGTTCTTAAGAAAACGGCAATTGGCGTATGTGTGTGGATTACACAGATCTTAACAAGGCCTGTCCAGCGGATCCTTTTGCCCTCCCCCGCATTGACCAGATCATTGATGCCACGGCAGGTTGTGAGCGTTTGAGTTTTTTGGATGCATACTCTGGATATCATCAGATCAAAATGGCGGTTAAGGACCAGGAGAAAACAACGTTTATTACTCCCTTTGGAGCCTTCTGCTATGTATCTATGCCCTTCGGGCTCAAGGGTGCCCAAGCCACCTATCAACGGTGTGTACAGAATTGCCTGCATAAACAGATAGGCCGCAATGTGCACGCCTATGTGGATGATATTGTAGTAAAGTCAAGGCAGAAGGAGACGCTGGTGGATGATTTGAAGGAGACCTTTGACAACTTGCGAGTTTACAAGATGATGCTTAATCCGGCCAAGTGTGTCTTTGGTGTTCCGGCAGGCAAGTTACTGGGTTTCCTGGTGTCTAACAGAGGAATTGAGGCTAATCCGGAGAAGATTACGGCTATTACCTCCCTGGCTAAACCGAAGTGTATCAACGATGTTCAGCGTTTGGCGGGCCGAATCGCTGCACTGAGCCGGTTTATCAGCCGCCTCGGAGAGAAGGCCATCCCTTTGTACCAAATGCTGAGGAAGACAGACAATTTCGTCTGGAGTCCGGCTGCTGATGAAGCATTTGAGGACTTGAAGCGGCAGTTAGCCAATCCGCCTGTTCTTGTAGCTCCGGTTGACAAGGAGCCTCTATTGTTTTACGTAGCAGCCAATGCTCGGGCAGTTAGCGTGGCTATTGTGGTGGAACGCAAGGAGGCAGGCAAGGAATATCCGGTTCAGCGGCCGGTTTATTATATCAGCGAGGTGCTTACTGAATCCAAGCAAAGGTATCCGCATTGGCAGAAGCTGGTCTATGGTGTCTTCTTGGCCACCCGGAAGTTGAAGAAGTATTTTCAAGGGCACCCCATCACAGTGGTCAGTTCAGCTCCCTTGGGTGATATCATACAGAACCGGGAGGCGACTGGCCGGATTGCCAAGTGGGCTATAGAGCTTGGGCCACACGGACTGAAGTATGTACCTCGGACGGTGGTGAAGTCTCAAGCACTTGTTGATTTCATCAACGACTAGACGGAGTTACAAGCGCCAGAGGAGAAGCCGGATCACACATATTGGACTATTCATTTTGATGGATCCAGGCAATTGGAAGGCTCGGGGGCTGGAGTCGTATTAACTTCCCCACGAGGTGATAAGTTTTGTTATGTTCTCCGCTTAATGTTCCCTTGTACTAATAATGCAGCTGAGTACGAAGCCTTGCTCCATGGTCTCTGGATGGCTAAAGAGATGAACTTAAGCCGGGTTAAGTGCTTCGGTGACTCGGACCTCGTGGCTCAACAGGTGTCTGGCACTTGGGATTCTAAGGACCCGCTCATGGCTGCATATCGTCGGGAAGTGGATAATATTGCGGGTTGCTTCAAGGGTTATCAAGTGGATCATGTGGACCATCGGAAGAATGAAGCGGCGGACGCTTTAAGCCGGTTGGGTTCTCAGCGCAAACCGGTCCCGCCTAATGTCTTTCTGGACGTGTTGCACAACCCGTCCGTCCAGCTCCCAGGTGAAGCGGATTTGGCTATTCCTGATCCGGAGGCTCAATTGGTGGCAGCATTACATGCTATTCCGGATTGGACGGTTCCTTATCTTACATACATGAACCGGGGGGAGTTGCCAGAGGATGAAATTCTAGCCAGGCAGATAGTCCGGCGATCCAAGTCTATGACGATTCTCAATGGTGAATTGCATCATTGCAGTGTATCAGGGGCGTTTCAACGTTGTGTTTCTCCTGAGGAAGGCTGTGAAATCTTAAGAGATATCCATGAAGGGGATTGTGGACACCACGCCAGTTCAAAGTCTCTAGTGGCAAAGGCGTTTCATCACGGGTTTTACTGGTTGACAGCGCATGCTGATGCGGAGGACTTGGTTAAACGGTGTGATGGATGTCAGAAATTTTCAAGGCGTGCTCATGTGCCGGCTCAAGAATTGAGGATGATTCCAATAACATGGCCGTTTGCAACTTGGGGGCTGGATATGGTCGGACCTTTTGAAAGATCCAAGGATAAGAAAACCCACCTTTTGGTGGCAGTTGACAAATTTACCAAGTGGGATGAAGCGGAGCCTGTCAGCAAGTGTGATGCAGCAACAACGGTGCAGTTCATCAAAAAGGTGATTTTCCGGTTTGGCTTTCCACACAGTATCATTACTGACAATGGTACCAATTTATCCAAGGGTGCTATGAAGGAATTCTGTGAACGTGAGCACATCCGACTTGACGTATCGTCAGTGGCACACCCCCAGTCCAATGGACAGGCAGAACGAGCTAATCAAGAGATTTTGCGAGGCATCAAACCCCGGCTTATGGTCCCATTACAAAGGACACCAGGATGTTGGGTTGAAGAGCTACCATCTGTGCTATGGAGTATCAATACTACGCCAAAACGGTCCACAGGATACACACCATTTTTCATGGTCTATGGAGCAGAGGCAGTTCTCCCTAGTGATATCCGGCACGATTCGCCTCGTGTGGCAGCTTATGTCGAAGCGGACAATGAGACAGCACGGCAAGATGCTTTGGACCTATTGGACGAGGAGCGTGATATAGCGGCTGCCCGTTCGGTGATTTACCAGCAAGATCTTCGTCGCTATCACAGTCGCCGGGTTAGAACCAGAACTTTTCAAGAAGGAGATTTGGTGCTTCGACTCATCCAAGACCAGACAGATATGCACAAGTTATCCCCACCTTGGGAGGGACCTTTCGTGGTTAGCAAGAATCTGCACAACGGGTCGTACTATCTGATTGATATTCGAGAGCATCAAGACTCACGCACATCAGAGGAGGAGACCAACAGGCCGTGGAACATAGCTCATCTTCGGCCTTACTATACTTGAGCCATCGGCTCTATCTATGTACATATCATGACAATGTATATATTATCTTTGATATAATAAAACCGGAGCCTCAGCTAAAGTGGGGTCTCTGTCTTTCTTATCATGCGTGGTTACATGGAGTGGCTCTGTTTTTAAAACGGCCTCCGGTTTACCCCTTGACATTTTCTTTTTATATATCACTAGGGGCCTTGGTCGTGTCCGAACCAACGCGACACCTTTTGATAGGCCTCCGGTTTACCCCTTGACACCGCCCAATTCTGTATTGGGGCCGTCAGTAAATTCAGTGCGACGGTTTAAATGGAAGAGGTCTCTAAACAACTCGACTGAAGGCTCCTCTTGAAGATATCCCTTAGAGAGTATTTGAAAGTGACATAGATTGGTGACGGAATTGGGGCCGATATCCTATGGACGGAGCTGAAAGTTGGCTAACACATCCCGATAAAATTTAGAACCGGGCGGTTTGAAGCCCCAGGCCAAGTGATCTGCGAATACCACAATCTCTCCTTCCTGGGGTGTGGGAGGACATTCATCTCCAGGAACCCTCCAATGGATCGTATCTTTACTGTCTAAAGCGCCGATCAGGACTAGATCGTCCAACTGTGATTCTGTGACACGAGAGGGAACCCAATTGCACTCATACACTTGTTTGGCCATGGCGAGATCTACAAGAAATAGGTGATCCAGTTCAAGAACACGCTGGATAAAAGAAGGTGTTGATCTAAAACTACGATAAACCGGAGGCAGTACCTATAAACCGGTCTCCTACAATACGGCATCATATGGATTCTGACGGTTCAACCAGGGGACTAATGGTATATACCGGTTTAGCAATTTTTTCTATGGTAAGTTAAACCGCCTGACCTGAGCATCGGAAGCAATTGAAGCTATGGATAACTAGGTATGCAAAAACAAGTTTCACATAATCTTGTTGCAGCCGCGGATCTACAGCGAGCTCACAAAAACAGAAAATATTTCGAAGAGTAAGGCAGAAACAGAAGTGAACCATTGAGCGGATTTGTGCGGGAGATCTATGGGCTTAGATGAGAAACTACAGGCGGATGCTTAGAGATCACTACTAAACACATCAGGTGTTCACGGATTCATTCAAGGTCAGAGAACAGATATGAGCGCACGATGAACACAGCATGAACATGGAACCCTAAGAACAGATCTAAGTCAAGAAGAGGAGAAAGCTTACCGGGAATGGAGAAGGTGCGGAAAGATGCCGCAACGCTCTGGTACGTTCAGGTTGATGCAGCGGCCCAAGACGAGGCAGAGGTCGACGGCGGTGGCGGAGCTCCAAAGCTGGCGACGCGAGGAAGACGAAGAAGAAGGGACGAAGGGGAAAAATGACCCTTCGGTCTTATTTATAAGGCAGCAGAGCTAGGTCAAGCGCGTGGATCAAGGAGCTATTATTAAAAGAGGGCATTATAAATGATAAATTTCATGATGACGTCATGCCGGTTTACAGCAACCAGAAATGATGACGACATGGCGGTTTACCAATTACCCGAAGATGTCCAAGACACAAGATTTGTTGAAGGATTGACATGAACCAGTTCAAATCAGTCTGGGGCCTAATGTTGGGGATATTACCACTAGGCATAAATCGGCCTACTTGGGCCGGGTTAACTTCATTAGTGGTATAAGCAGATGAAGGCCCAAGGCCTGTAGTCGGTTTAGAACATGTAGCCGTAAACCGGCCTGATGTATAACTTGTATTGTAAGTTAGGAATAGAGAGACACCGACCGGGATACGAGTATGAACTGGTTGGGACTCTATGGACCGATGGGCGTCACCCGTGTATATAAGGGGACGACCCGGCGGCGGTTCAGAGACAGACAACCACAACTCGAGCCTAGGCGAAGCTTGTTTGCTCCCTAGCCATCGAGACTACATCAATTCCATCACAACTAGACGTAGGCTTTTACCTTCATCGAAGGGGCCGAACTAGTATAAAACCCTCGTGTCTTTGTGTCCGCTTTAACCCCTTCAAGTAAACTCGTAGCGATGGCTCCACGACTAAGTACTTTCACTAGGACATCTGCCGTGACAAATCCACGACAGAGGAGGACGTGCTAAAGGTGCGAGAGGCCAAGTACCTGTCTTACGAGATTTCGCACAGGTTGCCCGCCGAAGGGCAGGCCATCCCCACCCCCGAGCCTGGCGAGTATGTCGTCTTTGTATCCCACCTCCGTCGGGGTTTAGGTTTCCCGATGGATCCTTTTGTGAGAGGGCTCATGTTCTATTATGGGTTGGAATTCCACGACTTGGCTCCGGAGTCCATCCTCCATATTTCTGCATTTATTGTTGTCTGCGAAGCCTTCCTCCACGTCACCCCCCACATCGGCCTGTGGCTGAAGACCTTCAATGTGGAGCCAAAGATGATCTAGGGGCGTCAAGCAGAGTGTGGCGGGGCGGCCGTAAGCAGGAGGGCCGACGCCCCGTGGCCCGAGGGCTCCTTCCAAGAGGAGCTCAGCTTGTGGCAGCAGGAGTGGTTCTATATTACCGCTCCGAAGGGCAGCAGGCAGAAGCCACCGCCCGTATTCCGCTCGGGACCTCCACGATGGTTGATGTCGTGGGTCAACCAAGGGCTCAACTGGGGGCCGTCAAAGGACGTGCCCCTATTGCAGGGCCGGATTCGAGACCTCCAAGTGAGGGAGATCGATCTGGTCGTGGTGATGCAGGTTATGCTGATTAGGCGTCTCCTGCCCTGCAAACGCCGCCCTCTCTGGCTATGGGAATTTAATCCGGAGGGACCACGGATTCTCCAACACTTCATGGGTTCGACACCCGTGGAGATGTACAAATTGTTCTTCGGATCACAGGAGGTGTGTCCGAAATTGACCGAGGATGCTGGCCTAAGCTGCAATCGCTCGGATACTCAAGTAAGTAGCTCAGTGTTCGGACATACCGTTTGTTTGCCTTTCTATGATTCGTGTTTTAACCCGTTATACTTTAACAGGAGTGGATAGCGCAAGAAAAGCTGATACGGTGTCCGGCCCCCTCCCGGAGACCGTGCCGGATCCCGTGCTGGTCAGGATGCTGGAGGTTGCGCCTTCAGAAGAAGGCGAAGGGGAAAATAAGGGAGCTACCGCCTCACCCAAGGAGGCGCTTCAAAAAGGGGGGATCAAGAATCCCTCCCTCCATGGGGAGAAGAGGACCGCCTCCGGAGACCCGGAGGCCAAAGCCCTAAGCGGGGGAAGAGATCTTCACCGGAGGGTCCTCCGTCCGGGGAGGCCCCGGCCGCACAGTCTCCCCTAAAGAATCAGCCCTCCAGCGAGCCGTAAGTAGAGAAAATGGAGTTTGGCAATAAGAGACGTCCTTATTGGTGCTTGTGAGGATAACTGAAGTTTTTACCTTGTAGTTCGGATCTCCGACCTTCTCAGATGAGCTCGTCTTCGGGGGACCTTCGTCCGGAGATGGTGGAGAGCGAGATGCCTCCGTCCGCTGCGCGGTCGGATAGGGCGAACGAGCCTGAAGTGTCATCACGGAGGGTATCCCCGAGCCCGGCAGAGCCGAAGAGTTCGGCGCCGACTAATGTTCGGCCGGGGGAGCTGAAGGATCTGCTTGAGAGGGCGTCCATCTCAGAAGATCACCATGCATTGATGAGTATGGTGAGTGGAAGGATTTCGTCCGCCGAAAGCGGAATGCATAATGCCGTCAGGAGTTTGCTAGCGGGGTTTGAGGTATGTAAAAAATGACACACCTTTTTGACAGTTTTGCACATAAAGTGCGCCCTGTGTAGATAGTAGCCCCTGAGACTCGGTAGGTTGTCGAAAGAGACAACGTGCCGAGGATCAAAATCGCAGGTATTAACTTTCACCTTTCTTGTGCAGGTGGCAGATAGTCCAGGGGCCAGCCGGACTGATAGAATTGCTGAACTGAAGCGGCAACTCAACGTTGCGGATGCGGACATTGCGCTAGTCAACAGGCAACTTAACGAATCGCAAGGTAAGTTTTTTTTTCGTGGTCACCTAGTAAGGGAGCCGAAGCCCACCTCTTACAATATGTGTGCTTGACGCAGATGGTGCCGCTGCTGTGGAGAGCCTTCGGGCAGAACTTGCTCAAGCCAAGGAGCAAGCCAGAAGGAGTGATGCGGCTACCTCAAGGGCGGTCGAGGAGTTAGAAGCCGAAAGGGCTGCACACTGCCGAAGCAGGGAAGAGATGGCCGAATTGGCCATTAAGTTAAAGGATGCTACCGACCGCAATGATGCTCTTGAAAAGGAACGCCTATCGGAGCGAGAAGACCTGGGGAAGGCCACCGCCGAAGCCAAGGATGCCCGTTCTACTATATGTTAGCTGTAGCGCCTTATTAGTAGCGCCGGTACCCGCGCTACTAAGAGGGCCAAAACCGGCGCTGCTGCTAGGCTTTTCCCTAGTAGTGAAAACTATAGTCACTAGTATGCCTCTACTTGACTAGCTCATTAATAAAAGATGGTTATGTTTCCTAACCATAGACATGTGTTGTCATTTGATTAGTGGGATCACATCATTAGAAGAATGATGTGATTGACATGACCCATTCCATTAGCCTAGCACTTGATCGTTTAGTATACTGCTATTGCTTTCTTCATGACTTATACATGTTCCTGTAACTATGAGAATTATGCAACTCCCGTTTACCGAAGGAACACTTTGGGTACTACCAAACGTCACAACGTAACTGGGTGATTATAAAGGAGTACTACAGGTGTCTCCGAAGGTACATGTTGAGTTGGCGTATTTCGAGATTAGGTTTTGTCACTCTGATTGTCGGAGAGGTATCTCTGGGCCCTCTCGGTAATGCACATCACTATAAGCCTTGCAAGCAATGTAACTAATGAGTTAGTTACGGAATGATGCATTACGTAACGAGTAAAGAGACTTGCCGGTAACGAGATTGAACTAGGTATTAGATACCGACGATCGAATCTCGGGCAAGTAACATACCGATGACAAAGGGAACAACGTATGTTGTTATGCGGTTTGACCGATAAAGATCTTCGTAGAATATGTAGGAACCAATATGGGCATCCAGGTCCCGCTATTGGTTATTGACCGAGAATGGTTCTAGGTCATGTCTACATAGTTCTCGAACCCGTAGGGTCCGCACGCTTAACGTTATGATGACAATTTTATTATGAGTTTATAAGTTTTGATGTATTGAAGTTTGTTTGGAGTCCCGAATGTGATCACGGACATGACGAGGAGTCTCGAAATGGTCGAGACATAAAGATTGATATATTGGATGACTATATTCGGACACCGGAAGTGTTCCGGGTGATTTCGGAGAAAACCGGAGTGCCGGAGGGGTTACCGGAACCCCCCGGGGAAGTATTGGGCCTTAGTGGGCCTGAGGGGAGAGAGAGGGCAGCAGCCCAGGAGGTGGCGCGCTCCCTCCCAAGGGGAGTATGAATTGTACTAGGGGAGGGGGGCGCGGCCCCTCTTTCCCTCTCCCTCTCCCCCTCTTTCCTTCCCCCTTCCTCCTTCCTAGTTGGACTAGGAAAGGGGAGTCCTATTCCCACTAGGAGGAGGACTCCCCCCTCCTTGGCGCGCCCCAAGGGCTGGCCGGCCTCCCCCTTGCTCCTTTATATACGGGGGCAGGGGGGCACCCCATAGACACACAAGTTGATCTAAGGATCATTCCTTAGCTGTGTGCGGTGCCCCCCTCCACCATATTCCACCTCGGTCATATCGTCGCGGAGTTTAGGCGAAGCCCTGCGCCGGTAGAACATCATCATCGTCACCACGCCGTCGTGCTGACGGAACTCATCTCCGGAGCTTTGCTGGATCGGAGGCCGGAGATCGTGATCGAGCAGAACGTGTGCTGAACTCGGAGGCTCCGTACGTTCGGTGCTTGGATCGGTCGGATCGTGAAGACGTACGACTACATCAACCGCGTTGTGCTAACGCTTCCGCTTACGGTCTACGAGGGTACATGGACGAACACTCTCCCCTCTCGTTGCTATACCATCACCATGGTCTTGCGTGTGCGTAGGAATTTTTTTGAAATTACTACGTTCCCCAACAGTGGCATCCGAGCCTAGGTTTTATGCGTTGATGTTATATGCACGAGTAGAACACAAGTGAGTTGTGGGCGATACAAGTCATACTGCTTACCAGCATGTCATACTTTGGTTCGGCGGTATTGTGAGATGAAGCGGCCCGGACCGACGTTACGCGTACGCTTACGCGAGACTGGTTTCACCGTTACGAGCACTCGTGCTTAAAGGTGGCTGGCGGGTGTCTGTCTCTCTCACTTTAGCTGAATCGAGTGTGGCTACGCCCGGTCCTTGAGAAGGTTAAAACAGCACCAACTTGACCAACTATCGTTGTGGTTTTTGATGCGTAGGTAAGAACGGTTCTTGCTAAGCCCGTAGTAGCCACGTAAAATTTGCAACAACAAAGTAGAGGACGTCTAACTTGTTTTTGCAGGGCATGTTGTGATGTAATATGGTCAAGACATGATGCTATATTTTATTGTATGAGATGATCATGTTTTGTAACCGAAGTTATCGGCAACTGGCAGGAGCCATATGGTTGTTGCTTTATTGTATGAAATGCAAATGCCCTGTAATTGCTTTACTTTATCACTAAGCGGTAGCGATAGTCGTAGAAGAAATAGATGGCGTAACGACAACGATGCTACGATGGAGATCAAGGTGTCGCGCCGGTGACGTTGGTGATTGTCGGTGTCAAAACCGGCGGATCTCGGGTAGGGGGTCCCGAACTGTGCGTCTAGGCGGATGGTAACAGGAGACAAGGGACATGATGTTTTTACCTAGGTTCGGGCCCTCTCGATGGAGGTAAAACCCTACTCCTACTTGATTGATATTGATGATATGGGTAGTACAAGAGTGGATCTACCACGAGATCAAGGAGGCTAAACCCTAGAAGCTAGCCTATGGTATGATTGTCGTAATGGTTGTTCGTCCTACGGACCAAAACCCTCCGGTTTATATAGACACCGGGGAGGGCTAGGGTTACACAGAGTCGGTTACAATGGTAGGAGATCTACATATCCGTATTGCCAAGCTTGCCTTCCACGCCAAGGAAAGTCCCATCCGGACACGGGACGAAGTCTTCAATCTTGTATCTTCATAGTCTTGGAGTCCGGCTGACGATGATAGTCCGGCTGTCCGGACACCCCCTAGTCCAGGACTCCCTCAGTAGCCCCTGAACCAGGCTTCAATGACGATGAGTCCAGCGCGCATATTGTTCGGCATTGCAAGGCGGGTTCCTCCTCCGAATAATTCATAGAAGATTGTGAACACCAGGATAGTGTCCGGCTCTGCAAAATAAATTCCACATACCACTGTAGAGAGAATATTATGTACACAAGTTCAATCTGCTGACGTGTTTGGTGGCATGACGTCACACCACCACCAAGTCTTTACTGGAATCTTTTTTTTATTATACCACCTCAGCGCGTTTAGCGAAGCGGTTTTCTTGGCACGTCTTGTCGAAGCAGAGATCGTGTTCCCCTTATTTCGGGATTCTCATCAATACAGACGTGGGTAACCCAACCGCGCCCGTGGCCATGCCCCCTCTATCAAAGGCGAGTCCTGAACGGTCACGGAGACGGCTCTTGGTATTCTCCCTCTTTATAATAGGTCCAAGGCCCGTTTCTTTTCTTCAATCCTCCATCGAATCTTCTCCTTGCTCCAAGTTCCAACACCCAGAGCCCCAGATTCGAGCGCCTCGGATCTTCAACAATGTCCGGCTCCGACCTTCAAGGCCGGTGGATGCCCTCCTCCATCACGGAGGATGTTGGGGATATTACCACTAGGCATAAATCGGCCTACTTGGGCCGGGTTAACTTCATTAGTGGTATAAGCAGATGAAGGCCCAAGGCCTGTAGTCGGTTTAGAACATGTAGCCGTAAACCGGCCTGATGTATAACTTGTATTGTAAGTTAGGAATAGAGAGACACCGACCGGGATACGAGTATGAACCGGTTGGGACTCTATGGACCGACCGGCGTCACCCGTGTATATAAGGGGACGACCCGGCAGCGGTTCAGGGACAGACAACCACAACTCGAGCCTAGGCGAAGCTTGTTTGCTCCCTAGCCATCGAGACTACATCAATTCCATCACAACTAGACGTAGGCTTTTACCTTCATCGAAGGGGCCAAACTAGTATAAAACCCTCGTGTCTTTGTGTCCGCTTTAACCCCTTCAAGTAAACTCGTAGCGATGGCTCCACGACTAAGTCCTTTCACTAGGACATCTGCCGCAACAAATCCACGACAGTTGGCGCCCACCGTGGGGCTATCGCACGATGGTTTGACGATCTTGGAGGGCAAGCTCAAGGGACTCGAAGGCTATGTTATGGGCCGGATGACCAAGAATCGTCGTGGCAGGATCTACATCGACGACGCAGGATGGGGTCCCGAGGCCGATTCGATCGAGTACGGGTACCGGGTCCCCTTCGGCGGCATACACGTTTTCATTGGCAAGATCGGTGAGCCTGGGCCTGAGCCGGACATCTGCACCAACCTCGTCGAGACGGCTCAGTGTGCGAGATCTACCCAGGCTAAACCGGCCATGAAGCGTGCCTTCATTGGAGTCATCCATGGAGGAGAGCGTGAGGACGAGTCAGAACACGGTAGCGAGACCGTCGTCTATTCCGGCGACGAGTCCTTGACCGGAGAGACCGAATCGCTATACCAGTTGCAAGACGACCAGGTTAGGGGCTGTTCCGATGAAGACAGTATTCCAGACCCCCCGGGCCAGATCAACCGGGTTGGAATATTCATGGCCGGCACCCAGGCGGCGAATTATTCTTCGACCGCCGCAGCACTGCTCTCCGGATCAGCAGCGGTAGCGGCAGCAGGGGCAGGAGGCCTTGTGCGCCCGCCGGTTCAAGTTCTATCTGATCTATTTGATGCACTAGCCGCGCTTATGGCAGAAGCCAATCCGGCGGATCAGGAGGCTCATGATGCAGAGATTGCAAAGGTGAAAGAGCAGATTGTGCAAGCCAAAGCAGATCTGGCAGCAGAGAAGGACAGGATGGCTGCAGAGCAGGACGCTTTGGACGGCCAGGCCTATAAGCTCATGCTTGACCAGAATGCATCACAGGAGGTCTTGAAGCGGAAGCACAGATCGCGCCTGCCGTTAGGGTTTGACCCCCGAAATCTCTTTCACACCCCAGGAGCTGGACCCAGTAATCCGCCGCAGTACCTGGAGACGAACCAGACTGAGGCAGCAGGGGCAAGGGCGATGGTCCAACCTCGCCTGATGGAACCTCCTTAGCAGAACATTGTGGTCCCTCCGCTAGTCCAGACGCCCCCAGGTCATTATTCGAATCCTATGGACAACCTTGTTGCAGCCGCCGCGCGATTAGAGGCTATCCCAGTCGAAGGGGACTCTCCGCAAGCGATAGAGACGCGCCGGGTTAAGGAGCTTCTCCGGACTGCGCTGATTCAGTAGGAAGCATATTCATACAGACGTGATCGAATTCACTCTACGCCCCGTCCAAGCCGGAGCTATAGCAGGCGCATGGATGAACCAGCCATATCAAGCAATGCGCGAGGCCGTGAAGCGGCCCGTGGCAATAACCCGGCAGGTGGTGTTCGCGATGCTCAGGATGTGGTGGACCGGGCCCGGGCACGAAGGGAGGCCGAGTTAGCAGCACAGGATGATGTGGGTCAACTTACGCCGGTTCGCCCTACAACCTTCGCCGGACCAGGAGTCGCATCCGCTTTGGGAGTGCCTTGTTTAATCCCCGCTTTACGCAATGTGCTCCTGCCCAAAGATTTCAAGGGTCCGCGCAAGGTGCCAAATTACACCGCTGATTTATCCCCTGAAGCGTGGGTAGAGAGTTATGAGATGGCCATGGAGATGCTAGACGTGGATGAGACCGCCTGTGCAAAATACTTCACCATGATGCTTGAAGGCACGGCTCGTACTTGGTTGAAGAGCCTACCGCCCAATTCTATCAGCTCATGGGCCCAGTTGCGGGCCCGGTTTATCTAGAATTTTAAGGATACATGTAAGCAGCCCAACTCCATAGTAGACCTGGCGGCTTATGTCCAGGAGGAAGGAGAATCAACGACCCATTGGGTGCGCCGCGTTTCGGAAATTTTGCACTCGTCTGACAGGATTAATGCTGACTCTGCGATCTTAACTCTGGAAGGCAACTGCCGGTTTGAGCCTTTGAAATTGAAATTGGGACGCATGAAGCGGTTCTGTAATGACATGGGAACCCTCATGGCCGCTTTAGTGAAGTATGCTGATTCGGACAGTACCAAGGATCCCGAGGCTGATGATGATGAAGCAGGGAAGGGAAGGAAGAATAGCAACTCCAAACAGCAGCAATACAAACCGGCGGGTCATGGAAATGGAGGCAAGCGCAAGGCGGATGGCAGCATGGACTTTGTGGCTAACACTAATGCACAGGACAGGGGGCAGCGGCGCAGAGGTAAAGCGGCAAATCGTAATGGGGCTCCCAATCCTAACGCAAGCCGCTTGAATTATTTGTTGAATCAGCCTTGCTCGAAGCACGGGACGAAGGAGGCACCGGCTAACCATCTTTGGAAGGATTGTTATATTATGCAGGAGTTTAAAAACTCTAATGCCTTCCAGTATGACCATGGGTCAGGTGGCGGTTCAGGATCCGGTTTTCATGGGCCGGGTCACGATGGAGCTTCCGGTTCAGGTCTCAATCAGGGCGGTCACAACCACCAGAGTAATCAGAACAGCCAGCAGCAGCAGTCGGGTTATCAGAGCCAGCCAAAACAGTTGAACAATGGGCAATATCATGTTTTCACAACTAGCTTGGATAAACATGACCGAAAACTCCACAAGAGAGCGGTGAATTCTGTTGAACCGGCCTTACCACGTTACTTGCGCTGGTCGGAGCAGCCTATCATGTGGAGCAGAGAGGATCACCCACCCCGGGTTGATAATCTGGGCCAGCTAGCATTAGTGGTAGACCCTCAGGTGGGGGGTTACAAATTCACCAAGGTACTCATGGATGGAGGGAGTAGTATTAACATACTATACTATGAGACATTCCGCCGCATGGGTCTAACAGACAAGGATCTCAGACCGTCTAACACGGTGTTCCATGGTGTGGTGCCTGGCAAATCTGCATATCCTGTTGGTAAGATAGCCCTGGATGTGGCTTTTGGGGACGAGCACGACTCCCGATCAGAAAAGCTAACATTTGAGGTGGTGAAGATCCGGAGCCCATATCACGCCTTGTTTGGCCGGCCGGCTTATGCCAAGTTCATGGCGCGGCCTTGTTATATCTACTTACAGCTCAAGATGCCGGGTTACAAGGGGACAATAACGGTTCATGGGAGCCGTAGGGTCGCTTTGGAATGTGAGGAAGGTGATGCGGCTTATGCAGAGTCGGTCTGTGCCACGGAGGAGTTGAAATACTATAAGGACAATGTTGATCCGGCGGATATGACTCCTTTAAAGAAGCCAACTACAGAGCATGATTCGGATCTGAAGTTCAAATCGGCAGCTGAGACCAAGCTTGTTGACTTCGTGCCCGGCGATTCGTCCAAGCAGTTCACTGTCAGTGCCAATCTGGATCCCAAATAGGAAAGCGCGCTCATCGAGTTCATCCGTGAGAATCGGGACATCTTTGCATGGAAACCGTCTGACATGCCAGGTGTACCGAGGGAACTCGCTGAGCACACTCTTAATGTGGATCCTAAGTATAAACCGGTGAAACAATTCCTCCGCCGGTTTAACGAAGAAAGGCGTAAAGCCATTGGAGAGGAAGTGGCCAGGCTTTTAGCAGCTGGCTTTATCATTGAAGTGTTTCATCCAGAGTGGCTTGCTAATCCGGTACTGGTTCTTAAGAAAACGGCAATTGGCGTATGTGTGTGGATTACACAGATCTTAACAAGGCCTGTCCAGCGGGTCCTTTTGCCCTCCCCCGCATTGACCAGATCATTGATGCCACGGCAGGTTGTGAGCGTTTGAGTTTTTTGGATGCATACTCTGGATATCATCAGATCAAAATGGCGGTTAAGGACCAGGAGAAAACAACGTTTATTACTCCCTTTGGAGCCTTCTGCTATGTATCTATGCCCTTCGGGCTCAAGGGTGCCCAAGCCACCTATCAACGGTGTGTACAGAATTGCCTGCATAAACAGATAGGCCGCAATGTGCACGCCTATGTGGATGATATTGTAGTAAAGTCAAGGCAGAAGGAGACGCTGGTGGATGATTTGAAGGAGACCTTTGACAACTTGCGAGTTTACAAGATGATGCTTAATCCGGCCAAGTGTGTCTTTGGTGTTCCGGCAGGCAAGTTACTGGGTTTCCTGGTGTCTAACAGAGGAATTGAGGCTAATCCGGAGAAGATTACGGCTATTACCTCCCTGGCTAAACCGAAGTGTATCAACGATGTTCAGCGTTTGGCGGGCCGAATCGCTGCACTGAGCCGGTTTATCAGCCGCCTCGGAGAGAAGGCCATCCCTTTGTACCAAATGCTGAGGAAGACAGACAATTTCGTCTAGAGTCCAGCTGCTGATGAAGCATTTGAGGACTTGAAGCGGCAGTTAGCCAATCCGCCTGTTCTTGTAGCTCCGGTTGACAAGGAGCCTCTATTGTTATACGTAGCAGCCAATGCTCGGGCAGTTAGCGTGGCTATTGTGGTGGAACGCAAGGAGGCAGGCAAGGAATATCCGGTTCAGCGGCCGGTTTATTATATCAGCGAGGTGCTTACTGAATCCAAGCAAAGGTATCCGCATTGGCAGAAGCTGGTCTATGGTGTCTTCTTGGCCAGCCGGAAGTTGAAGCAGTATTTTCAAGGGCACCCCATCACAGTGGTCAGTTCAGCTCCCTTGGGTGATATCATACAGAACCGGGAGGCGACTGGCCGGATTGCCAAGTGGGCTATAGAGCTTGGGCCACACGGACTGAAGTATGTACCTCGGACGGCGGTGAAGTCTCAAGCACTTGTTGATTTCATCAACGACTGGACGGAGTTACAAGCGCCAGAGGAGAAGCCGGATCACACATATTGGACTATTCATTTTGATGGATCCAGGCAATTGGAAGGCTCAGGGGCTGGAGTCGTATTAACTTCCCCACGAGGTGACAAGTTTTGTTATGTTCTCCGCTTAATGTTCCCTTGTACTAATAATGCAGCTGAGTACGAAGCCTTGCTCCATGGTCTCTGGATGGCTAAAGAGATGAACTTAAGCCGGGTTAAGTGCTTCGGTGACTCGGACCTCGTGGCTCAACAGGTGTCTGGCACTTGGGATTCTAAGGACCCGCTCATGGCTGCATATCGTCGGGAAGTGGATAATATTGCGGGTTGCTTCAAGGGTTATCAAGTGGATCATGTGGACCATCGGAAGAATGAAGCGGCGGACGCTTTAAGCCGGTTGGGTTCTCAGCGCAAACCGGTCCCGCCTAATGTCTTTCTGGACGTGTTGCACAACCCGTCCGTCCAGCTCCCAGGTGAAGCGGATTTGGCTATTCCTGATCCGGAGGCTCAATTGGTGGCAGCATTACATGCTATTCCGGATTGGACGGTTCCTTATCTTACATACATGGACCGGGGGGAGTTGCCAGAGGATGAAATTCTAGCCAGGCAGATAGTCCGGCGATCCAAGTCTATGACGATTCTCAATGGTGAATTGCATCATTGCAGTGTATCAGGGGCGTTTCAACGTTGTGTTTCTCCTGAGGAAGGCTGTGAAATCTTAAGAGAAATCCATGAAGGGGATTGTGGACACCACGCCAGTTCAAAGTCTCTAGTGGCAAAGGCGTTTCATCACGGGTTTTACTGGTTGACAGCGCATGCTGATGCGGAGGACTTGGTTAAACGGTGTGATGGATGTTAGAAATTTTCAAGGCGTGCTCATGTGCCGGCTCAAGAATTGAGGATGATTCCAATAACATGGCCGTTTGCAACTTGGGGGCTGGATATGGTCGGACCTTTTGAAAGATCCAAGGATAAGAAAACCCACCTTTTGGTGGCAGTTGACAAATTTACCAAGTGGGATGAAGCGGAGCCTGTCAGCAAGTGTGATGCAGCAACAACGGTGCAGTTCATCAAAAAGGTGATTTTCCGGTTTGGCTTTCCACACAGTATCATTACTGACAATGGTACCAATTTATCCAAGGGTGCTATGAAGGAATTCTGTGAACGTGAGCACATCCGACTTGACGTATCGTCAGTGGCACACCCCCAGTCCAATGGACAGGCAGAACGAGCTAATCAAGAGATTTTGCGAGGCATCAAACCCCGGCTTATGGTCCCATTACAAAGGACACCAGGATGTTGGGTTGAAGAGCTACCATCTGTGCTATGGAGTATCAATACTACGCCAAACCGGTCCACAGGATACACACCATTTTTCATGGTCTATGGAGCAGAGGCAGTTCTCCCTAGTGATATCCGGTACGATTCGCCTCGTGTGGCGGCTTATGTCGAAGCGGACAATGAGACAGCACGGCAAGATGCTTTGGACCTATTGGACGAGGAGCGTGATATAGCGGCTGCCCGTTCGGTGATTTACCAGCAAGATCTTCGTCGCTATCACACTCGCCGGGTTAGAACCAGAACTTTTCAAGAAGGAGATTTGGTGCTTCGACTCATCCAAGACCAGACAGATATGCACAAGTTATCCCCACCTTGGGAGGGACCTTTCGTGGTCAGCAAGAATCTGCACAACGGGTCGTACTATTTGATTGATATTCGAGAGCATCAAGACTCACGCACATCAGAGGAGGAGACCAACAGGCCGTGGAACATAGCTCATCTTCGGCCTTACTATACTTGAGCCATCAGCTCTATCTATGTACATATCATGACAATGTATATATTATCTTTTATATAATAAAACCGGAGCCTCAGCTAAAGTGGGGTCTCTGTCTTTCTTATCATGCGTGGTTACATGGAGTGGCTCTGTTTTTAAAACGGCCTCCGGTTTACCCCTTGACATTTGCTTTTTATATATCACTGGGGGCCTTGGTCGTGTCCGAACCAACGCGACACCTTTTGATAGGCGACAACCACCAGATCATTTGGGGACATGGTCAAGTCTGAACCAGTCACGCCTCTTGGTCGGCCTAAGGCCACAAAATAACTTGGGGGCTTGGTCGAACCCGAACCATTGCCACGCCTCTTGATCTGGCATATATGCCACGAATCATTTGGGGACCTGGCTGACTTGAATCATTGTCACTCCTATTGGGGGCTTGGTCCTGTCCGACCATGGTAACACCATCTGATCAGCTCAGTATAGCATATTTTTGCAAACGGTTTTTATCATTGCCTTTGCTTCCATGTTATTTTCATGGTTTGTTTGTTCTTTGTTTTTGTTGGATTTCTTTTATGTCAACAAACACCTTTTTCCGGTTCAGCCGATGGATTTGATTCCCCTTTAATCCGGAGAAGTATGCCCGGTTTACCTTTTCCTGTTAACAACATGGAGTAACAAGGGGGCTTGTATTGGTTCAGTACGGTTTATACGGGAGCTGTTTTCTCCCCCCTTATTGATGGTAATGGTTTATAAAACTGCCGCTTCAAGCTTGGCTAAGCCAGCTTCATGCCCAAACATGGCAGGTATTTCTGTATCAACTATTTGTTACATTGCTGATACACATATCAAGATCATAAACCGGCTGGCGGTATAACCGCCACCGAAGTTCAAATTTTTCTGATTGCAGGAAATATGAATTGAAGTTTTTCAAACAAAAGCTTCAATACTTATGCACGAAGGCATATTCAAGGCAGAAGTATTAACTATCCTATTACAAGGCAGCACGGTGCCCAAATAAGATCATTGTTCTTTTGGAAAGATGCCAAAGACAGCTATCCAAACCGGCTTCCGGTTCAAGCCTGCTCCTCATCATCCGCCGCTTCAGCTTCCTCGTCTCTACCCATTGGCTGGAAATCAACAGTGGTCCAGTCGATTCCCATTAAAGCTTGGGAAACAGCCTCTTCATGGATCAGGGAAGACGGTTCAATATCAGGAGCATAAGTGTGCTTACGGATTGGAGGGATCAGATTCTCCGCTTCAAGAGTTGGGGCAGGCACTCGCTTCTTCTGATCATTGTATTGTGCTTGATATTGCGTCAAGTCTGCCTCTTCAGCTAGCTGACAAGCCAGAGGGCATACTGCACGGTTTATTGCCCTCAAATCCTCTTCGTTGAATTCGGAGCCATCTTCCTTCAGGCTGGGATAGCCTTGAGCTGCTTCCACAGGGTCGAAATCTGGCACCCATGCCTTTGCCCGGATCAAGGCGTTAATAGCTCCGGTTTGAGCAGCGGATTTTTTCAGCTCCTCAATCCGGGCCGGAAGCATCGACAACCTGTTGAGAGTGTCCTGGATTAAAGAAGGTGCCAGGTTGTTGTGAGAGGCTGTGGTGATGATCCGCTGGGCTCCGGTATATAATTGTTCCACTAAGGTGTAGGCAGCCTTCAGTTTCTTCCGCACATCATTTCCTAAGTGCCCGATGCGTGTGCCTACAACAATATAGGGACGGTCTCAAACCGGATTTACACTATAGCAGGTTCAACTTATCACAGAAGTTGAAAGGAGCTTACCAAATATTGCAGCGGTCATGGAGTGTATTTGCCGCTTTACGGCCGTCAGTTCATCCACCACCGGTTTAAGGGCAGCTTCAGCATTTTCCGCTCTTTTGGTTAAAGCGGCCTTCTCAGTGGCCCAATCAGCCCGCTCTTTCTTGAAGCCCTCCTTCAGCTGTTCAGCAGTGCTCAAGGCGCTGGTTAGTTCTTCCTTTGTCTTGTCTGTTTCAGCCTGTTGGGTTTTCAAGGCCTCCTCACCTCAGCCTGCGTACAGACAGCATTTAGCTTTAAATAAGCGGTCCAAGAAATTGAAGTATCAACCACATAACAAAGTTATATGCCTGATACTTGGGAGCTAATGCACCTTCAATTTTTATATATTACTAGATTGCAAAATCCCAAGCTCAATACAGGTATTCAACTTGGCACTTGGGGGCTAATGGCTATTTGATCAAATTATGTTCTAAGGGTAGTTTTCTGTGGGAGCCCCGGTTTAATTATGCTAAGTTAAACGGGCCCTTGGGGGCTATATTGATGGATTTCAAAAGTGTTGAGGATCATATTCAAGTCCCGGTTTGACCAAGGTTACAAACCGGCCCTTGGGGGCTAGAAGTAGGTTACCTCAAATTTATCCCTCATCATCTTAACCAGGTCAGCTTCACAGTCACGGCTAGTGTAAACCCGGTTTAAATAGCTGGAATGAAGATCTTGGGCACTCAGAGCAGCATATGTCTCCAGTTCAACATCCCATTTTCCTTTGTTCAGAGTGGAAAAATCCTCTTTTATGCTATGCTTGGTAAGGGTGACAGGATTCCCGGGTTCAAAGCGGCCCACACCGGTGATCACAACGTCATCATCTTTGGACTCGCCGGTTTGTGTTGGTGCGGCCGGTTTGTCAGCAGGACTGTGGGATTTATCAATCCAGGCAGAGCTGGCAGGCGGATTGGCAGAAACTGAAGTGTTAACAGGCCTCTCTTCGGGAATAGCATCATCTTGCAAAGGAGGATCATTGGGAATATCTTCAGGAGCAAACTCTTCAAGATCTGGCGCTCTGTCATGTTCTAGGGCTACATCTTCTTCAGCCGCTTTATCCAAGCGGGCTTTCTTGCTTGGTTTCGATTTGGCCCTGAAAGAAAAACAAAGAGTCAAGAAAAAACATAAGCCATGACACAGTATACTGGAAGCATATGTTCAGTTTAGCTTACCCAGCAACTATCTTCAATGGTGGCAGCTGAGTGGCCGACGATTCACCAGAAGATGAATGAGAAGTAACCTGATAATCGGAGTCGGATGGATTAAGAGGTTGACGGAAGAAACCCGCTTTAGGATTTAAATCAATAAAAAGGTCGAAGACCTCGGAGCGGCGTTTTCGAACCGGACTGTTTGGTAAACCGGCGGAGGTAACTACCTGGCCACTGTGCCGGGTTGTGCGGCGAGCTTCATGTTGCTGGGTCTTCATAAGAAATTTAGGATCCAAATAAGCAAGAGGATGAGAAAATTTAACTTTCCGGTTTGCCTGGCGAAATTTTGGCAAAGGCAAGATTTCTGAATCGGAAGAGAGAATAGTTACCTCAACGAATCCCGCATTGCTGGCTTCAGCGTCGTCCTGACAAGCATCATCATCAATAAGGCGTGTAAAAAGTAAGCCAAGTGAATCAAGTTCTACCTCAAGGTCCGGGTTACCCACATCATCATCAATAGCTGGATCAGATGAAATGGTGGTTTTTCTCTTATGAGCTGGGTTCTTGATAACCTTGGTCTTGGGCCGGGTTGACCGCCCTGCTTTTTCCGTTTTATCTTGTGGAAGCTTCTTGCTCCAAAACAGATTATCACCCTGGATCAGCAGTAAATAAATGTCAGACAGAGAAAGCAGTAACAGGTTCAACAATAGGGCAACTAAAATCTTACCGCTGGCGGTTTGTTGGTGGTGCAGTAAGGAAGCAGACCGGTTTGAGCACAGAGGTGCTCCGGTTCATTCAGCATCTTCTTTACAGAATCTGTGACTTCATCGTCGGAGAGTTGGATTTTAATGTGTCGAAGTGGGTCATCGACACTGCCAGTATACTTGCACATCAAACCGGGGCGCCGGCTCAGGGGCAGTATGCTCCATGATATCCAATAGCGTGCAAGGTCTATTCCTGTTAAACCGTTGGCCTTAAAGGCTCGAAGTTTGGACAGTTGCGAAGCATATTTAATTCTCTCCTTGGCACTTAGTCTTTGTGGAAAAGGGTGAGTGTTGCTGAGCCATTCCGGACGGAAGCCAGGCAAAGGATTTTCATTGTCAGGGGAGGTATCCTTGCAATAAAACCAAGTTGCATTCCACTCCTTGTGGTGAGTATGGAGTTTGACGTGGGGATAGGTGATCTCCTTCCTCTTCTGAATGGCCATACCACCCAATTCTGTATTGGGGCCGTCGGTAAATTCAGTGCGACGGTTTAAATGGAAGAGGTCTCTAAACAACTTGACTGAAGGCTCCTCTTGAAGATATACCTCAGAGAGTATTTGAAAGTGACATAGATTGGTGACGGAATTGGGGCCGATATCCTATGGACGGAGCTGAAAGTTGGCTAACACATCCCGATAAAATTTAGAACCGGGCGGTTTGAAGCCCCATGCCAAGTGATCTGCGAATACCACAATCTCTCCTTCCTGGGGTGTGGGAGGACATTCATCTCCAGGAACCCTCCAATGGATCGTATCTTTACTGTCTAAAGCGCCGATCAGGACTAGATCGTCCAACTATGATTCTGTGACACGAGAGGGAACCCAATTGCACTCATACACTTGTTTGGCCATGGCGAGATCTACAAGAAATAGGTGATCCAGTTCAAGAACACGCTGGATAAAAGAAGGTGTTGATCTAAAACTACGATAAACCGGAGGCAGTACCTATAAACCGGTCTCCTACAATACGGCATCATATGGATTCTGACGGTTCAACCAGGGGACTAATGGTATATACCGGTTTAGCAATTTTTTCTATGGTAAGTTAAACTGCCTGACCTGAGCATCGGAAGCAATTGAAGCTATGGATAACTAGGTATGCAAAAACAAGTTTCACAAAATCTTGTTGCAACCGCGGATCTACAGCGAGCTCACAAAAACAGAAAATATTTCGAAGAGTAAGGCAGAAACAGAAGTGAACCATTGAGCGGATTTGTGCGGGAGATCTATGGGCTTAGATGAGAAACTACAGGCGGATGCTTAGAGATCACTACTAAACACAACAGGTGTTCACGGATTCATTCAAGGTCAGAGAACAGATATGAGCGCGCGATTAACACAGCATGAACATGGAACCCTAAGAACAGATCTAAGTCAAGAAGAGGAGAAAGCTTACCGGGAATGGAGAAGGTGCGGAAAGATGCCGCAACGCTCTGGTACGTTCAGGTTGATGCAGCGGCCCAAGACGAGGCAGAGGTCGACGGCGGTGGCGGAGCTCCAAAGCTGGCCACGCGAGGAAGACGAAGAAGAAGGGACGAAGGGGAAAAAATGACCCTTCGGTCTTATTTATAAGGCAGCAGAGCTAGGTCAAGCGCGTGGATCAAGGAGCTATTATTAAAAGAGGGCGTTATAAATGATAAATTTCATGATGACGTCATGCCGGTTTACAGCAACCAGAAATGATGACGACATGGCGGTTTACCAATTACCCGAAGATGTCCAAGACACAAGATTTGTTGAAGGATTGACATGAACCAGTTCAAATCAGTCTGGGGCCTAATGTTGGGGATATTACCACTAGGCATAAATCGGCCTACTTGGGCCGGGTTAACTTCATTAGTGGTATAAGCAGATGAAGGCCCAAGGCCTGTAGTTGGTTTAGAACATGTAGCCGTAAACCGGCCTGATGTATAACTTGTATTGTAAGTTAGGAATAGAGAGACACCGACCGGGATACGAGTATGAACTGGTTGGGACTCTATGGACCGACGGGCGTCACCCGTGTATATAAGGGGACGACCCGGCGGCGGTTTAGAGACAGACAACCACAACTCGAGCCTAGGCGAAGCTTGTTTGCTCCCTAGCCATCGAGACTACATCAATTCCATCACAACTAGACGTAGGCTTTTACCTTCATCGAAGGGGCCGAACTAGTATAAAACCCTCGTGTCTTTGTGTCCGCTTTAACCCCTTCAAGTAAACTCGTAGCGATGGCTCCACGACTAAGTACTTTCACTAGGACATCTGCCGTGACAAATCCACGACAGAGGAGGACGTGCTAAAGGTGCGAGAGGCCAAGTACCTGTCTTACGAGATTTCGCACAGGTTGCCCGCCGAAGGGAAGGCCATCCCCACCCCCAAGCCTGGCGAGTATGTCGTCTTTGTATCCCACCTCCGTCGGGGTTTAGGTTTCCCGATGGATCCTTTTGTGAGAGGGCTCATGTTCTATTATGGGTTGGAATTCCACGACTTGGCTCCGGAGTCCATCCTCCATATTTCTGCATTTATTGTTGTCTGCGAAGCCTTCCTCCACGTCACCCCCCACATCGGCCTGTGGCTGAAGACCTTCAATGTGGAGCCAAAGATGATCTAGGGGCGTCAAGCAGAGTGTGGCGGGGCGGCCGTAAGCAGGAGGGCCGACGCCCCGTGGCCCGAGGGCTCCTTCCAAGAGGAGCTCAGCTTGTGGCAGCAGGAGTGGTTCTATATTACCGCTCCGAAGGGCAGCAGGCAGAAGCCACCGCCCGTATTCCGCTCGGGACCTCCACGATGGTTGATGTCGTGGGTCAACCAAGGGCTCGACTGGGGGCCGTCAAAGGACGTGCCCCTATTGCAGGGCCGGATTCGAGACCTCCAAGTGAGGGAGATCGATCTGGTCGTGGTGATGCAGGTTATGCTGATTAGGCGTCTCCTGCCCTGCAAACGCCGCCCTCTCTGGCTATGGGAATTTAATCCGGAGGGACCACGGATTCTCCAACACTTCATGGGTTCGACACCCGTGGAGATGTACAAATTGTTCTTCGGATCACAGGAGGTGTGTCCGAAATTGACCGAGGATGCTGGCCTAAGCTGCAATCGCTTGGATACTCAAGTAAGTAGCTCAGTGTTCGGACATACCGTTTGTTTGCCTTTCTATGATTCGCGTTTTAACCCGTTATACTTTAACATGAGTGGATAACGCAAGAAAAGCTGATACGGTGTCCGGCCCCCCTCCCGGAGACCGTGCCGGATCCCGTGCTGGCCAGGATGCTGGAGGTTGCGCCTTCAGAAGAAGGCGAAGGGGAAAATAAGGGAGCTACCGCCTCGCCCAAGGAGGCGCTTCAAAAAGGGGGGATCAAGAATCCCTCCCTCCATTGGGAGAAGAGGACCGCCTCCGGAGACCCGGAGGCCAAAGCCCTAAGCGGGGGAAGAGATCTTCAACGGAGGGTCCTCCGTCCGGGGAGGCCCCGGCAGCACAGTCTCCCCTAAAGAATCAGCCCTCCAGCGAGCCGTAAGTAGAGAAAATGGAGTTTGGCAATAAGAGACGTCCTTATTGGTGCTTGTGAGGATAACTGAAGTTTTTACCTTGTAGTTCAGATCTCCGACCTTCTCAGATGAGCTCGTCTTCGGGGGACCTTCGTCCGGAGATGGTGGAGAGAGAGATGCCTCCGTCCGCTGCGCCGTCGGATAGGGTGAACGAGCCTGAAGTGTCATCACGGAGGGTATCCCCGAGCCCAGCAGAGCTGAAGAGTTCGGCGCCGACTAATGTTCGGCCGGGGGAGCTGAAGGATCTGCTTGAGAGGGCGTCCATCTCAGAAGATCACCATGCATTGATGTGTATGGTGATTGGAAGGATTTCGTCCGCCGAAAGCGGATTGCATAATGCCGTCAGGAGTTTGCTAGCGGGGTTTGAGGTATGTAAAAAATGACACACCTTTTTGACAGTTTTGCACATAAAGTGCGCCCTGTGTAGATAGTAGCCCCTGAGACTCGGTAGGTTGTCGAAAGAGACAACGTGCCGAGGATCAAAATCGCAGGTATTAACTTTCACCTTTCTTGTGCAGGTGGCAGATAGTCCAGGGGCCAGCCGGACTGATAGAGTTGCTGAACTGAAGCGGCAACTCAACGTTGTGGATGCGGACATTGCGCTAGTCAACAGGCAACTTAACGAATCGCAAGGTAAGTTTTTTTTCGTGGTCACCTAGTAAGGGAGCCGAAGCCCACCTCTTACAATATGTGTGCTTGACGCAGATGGTGCCGCTGCTGTGGAGAGCCTTCGGGCAGAACTTGCTCAAGCCAAGGAGCAAGCCAGAAGGAGTGATGCGGCTACCTCGAGGGCGGCCGAGGAGTTAGAAGCCGAAAGGGCTGCACACTGCCGAAGCAGGGAAGAGATGGCCGAATTGGCCATTAAGTTAAAGGATGCTACCGACCGCAATGATGCTCTTGAAAAGGAACGCCTATCGGAGCGAGAAGACCTGGGGAAGGCCACCGCCGAAGCCAAGGATGCCCGTTCTACAATGCGGGCTATAAAGGAGGAGCTGCGCCAGGCCGGAGACATTTTGGCTGGCAAGCCTTTTCTGCTGCGCCGAAGGTTTACGGATCCAAAGTATGCCCAGCTTGGCCAGCTATGGGGTCCGGAGGATCCTTATATGAACTTAGCGGCGAGTGCGGCGGATGCCGTTGTGCACTTCCGAAGTCGGAAGGATCACAAGACGAAAGAGCTGTTTTGGTCTCAATTCCATAGTCCGGATCGTTCACTTCCACTGACCGATCGGTTGGCCGAATGGGCTGAGCTGAATAGGTTGTCCGGACTTGCCATGACGGATATCGTGACTCATGTCTGGCCGGATAGGCCCAAGCCGAAGAGCTATTTTGGCTTATTGCAGCAATTTCTTGGGGCGGTGCCGCATATCAAGGCGATGAAGCGGTCGGCCTGCATAGAGGGTGCGTGGATGGCCCTCGCCCGTGTGAAGACACATTGGACAGAGATGGATGCCACCGCTGTTGCGACCCAGGGTTCGGACGAGAGCCGGTTACCCACCGAGCACTATTTTGGGGAAGTTCTGCGTGGTGCTCGTGTAATAGAGTCGCAGTGCTCAAAAAATGTCACGTTCAAATGAATGGTTTATTTTGTAAAACAATGCTTATGATGTAGGCGCTTATTATACTTGTGCGTTCAAGTATTGAAATATCTCCTGTGTGGCCGTTTATGTATACGTGTGTATAACCTGAAAGATAGCAGTCGTCGGCTTCAGCCCCCACGCACAAGGTGCGGGGGTGTTCACAAAAATAGCGCATTTTCACACTTAATCCGATGTCTCGGTCTTCTGAAGGAGGTGGTAGCGTAGCAAACAAGGCAACCGGACTATAATGCTTTATCACTTTCACTTAGCCATGGGAGTTCGAGGGTGGGGCTACGATATAGCCCCTGGGGGCACCGTGCTCTCCGAATTCGGGGCGCGTATGTGCCTGACCGGGAAACGGTCCTTCGTCAAAGCGGAGGAATTCTAAACATTCCGGTGGTCGATCGAGTGGTTGACCAGTCTCTCGCTGTATCATGACAGTCAGTTTTCGGCTTTCTCTACTGAGGTGCTCGCCCAGCCGAACTGGGGCACAATCGCAGTAGTTCTCCTGGTGCCGCATTAGCCGATGATACGGAACGTGAGTCAGCAAAACACAGGAGCCGGGCAAACCCAACATTTGACCAAAGACATGATTCGGAGCTGATGCATATAAGTCCTAACTCGAGACACCGAACACTCCCTAAGGTGTTCGGTCTTTATAATAATGGGCAGAACAATGCCCTGAGCCCCTAGTGTCCAGGTACGGGCGAGGTCCTCTGACGCGGCCGATGCCAAAACGTCAGTCTCCACTCTGGTTATAATGAGAAACCAGGGGATTATAGCAACAAGAGACAGTAAAAAAGGTTTACGCAGGTTCTTAATCTGAAGAGAATCCTTGCAACGGGTCCCTACTGCACGTCTGCGCCTGTGTCTCCGTTGTGCCGTATCCTGGACGGGTGTGCACGTTGTTCATCTGTAAAAAGAGAGGAACTTAATTTGAAAGGAAGTCGTGCAAAAAGTGCATAAAAAATTGAAATATTAATGAATGAATAAGGCTGAGCCTATATTAGCTCATTATTGCTTATACACACAACCACTTCTGAAGGGGTGTGCGGCTAGGGAGCCCCTAGCCTATTTATGCCGGACTCGTCTAGCCGTGTCCGGGGTCTTTGAACGACCTTTTAATGAAATGATGCCACGTGGACCGGGCATTTTAAGTGTAAGAGACGCGTAATGTGGTATTGCGTGGAAGCGGACAAAAGCTTCACGTCCCAATAGTGCTTGATAGCTACTTTTGAATGGGGCGACATGGAAGATTAGCCTTTCGCATCGAAAGTTGTCGGGTGACCCGAACAAAACTTCTAGTAGTAAGGAGCCCGTGCACTTGGTGTAAGGGCCTGGCATCACTCCTTTGAAGGAAGTGCGGCTATATCGAATTTTAGTAAGGTCTATCCCCAACTTGTGGATTGTGTCCGGATATAGCAGGTTTAAATCACTGCTGCCGTCCATCAGGACTTGTGTAAATTGTAGTCCGTCGATTTTAGGATCCAATATCAGAGCAGTCCATCCTGAGTTCCGAATACTTCTGGCATGATCCAGGTGGTCGAAAGTGATTGGTTTTGACATCCAATCTCGAGGTTCCGCTGGGGTGGACCGTGCGACACCTGCCTTAGCGGGTGCCGCATTGTTTTTCCGTACTATCACCTGAAGTGAGTTTACTGTCTTGACCTCTTGTGGAAAGTCTTTTGTTTTCCGATGCTCTGCTGGTGGGGTTCGTCATCGTCCTCGCTTGGCGCATCGAGCCCCTTGTGTTCGGCATTGAGTCGGCCGGACAGTTTGAAAACCCAACAATCTCTGTAGGTGTGGTTTGCAGGCCTTCCGGAGGTACTGTGGATTTGACATATCCAATCCAAAAATTTGTTTAAGTTGGATAGCTCATCACTGTTGTCCTTAAGAGGCAGTGTTTTGTTGTTTGGCCGTGAGCTTTTGAATCCGGCGTTGACCGCCGTGTTCTTTGGGCTTTTTTCTTTATTCCGGCGCTGATCCTTTCTGCGCCGTGATTTTTCGTTTCCATCTCTGATCTCGGATGTACTCAGGTCGTTGGTGCTACATCTTGCTAGCCAGCTGTTTTCCCCCGCGCGAAAGCGGGTCATGAGGCTTGTTAGCGCGACCATTGTTCTCGGTTTCTCTTGGCCGAGGTGTCTGGCGAGCCATTCGTCTCGGACATTGTGTTTAAAAGCTGCTAAGGCTTCAGCGTCTGGACAGTCGACTATTTGGTTCTTTTTGGTAAGGAACCTGTTCTAGAATTTGCGCGCTGACTCTCCGGGCTGTTGAGTTATATGACTTAGATCGTCTGCATCCGGAGGGCGGACATAAGTCCCTTGAAAATTTGCTCTAAACGCATCCTCGAGCTCTTTCCAACTTCCAACAGTGTTTTCTGGGAGGCTTTTGAGCCAATGTCGAGCTAGCCCTTTGAGCTTGAGGGGTAGGTATTTTATGGCATGGAGATCATCTCCTCTAGCCATGTGTATGTGTAGTATGTAATCCTCTATCCAGACTCCAGGGTCTGTTGTTCCGTCGTATGCCTCTATGTTTATGGGTTTGAACCTTGCTAGAAATTCATGATCCAGCACCTCATCGGTGAAACATAGTGGGTGTGCGGCGCCCCTATATTTGGGTGTGTCGCTGTCTTCGAACACTTGGCGTGTTGTGTTGCTTCCTGGGCCCCTCTTTTTTGGCCCGTAAATGGACCTGACCGGGCCATTTGTTTTTCGAGGATCATGAGTCGGTTTGTGTGCGGCGCCGCTTGTCGCTTTTGGCCTGTCATCTGGTCGTCTATCCGGCCAGGCGGCCACTTTGTTTTTTTACTGTGGGGGCTCTATGGCTTCCTCGTCAAATTCTGGCAGCAGCTTGCGCTTCGGGTAGCTCTTTGATTGATGGCTATTACCATATTTGTCTACGGTCTTGAGAACTTTGCTCCACCTCATTCGGAGTATGTCTTCCGCTGTTTTGAGCTTCCTCTTTTCTTTCTTCAGGCTTCTTGTAGTGGTGAGAAGTCTTTTGTGATTGTCCTTATGCTCAGGTGGTGTGTCCGGCGTGAGATCGTCTGGACTGTTGTTTTCGCCGGGCATAGATTGATTATCCGATTCATCCTGTTCGGATGGTTGCTTAGTTGCGTGTTCGTCGCCTACTGATTTGCCCTGCTCCATTGCTGGGTCCTTGGGAGTGCTATTATTGTCGAGGCGGGACTTAGGGCGGCGCCTACGTCGCTGTTTTGGTTGTTTTTCGGCGGAATTGTCCTTTGCCGCTTCCCGTTGTTCCTCGTCATCGCTTCCTTTTGGGGTGTCCACCATATATACACCGTAAGTTGGGGTGGCCTTCCAGTGCTCGTGAGCACTGGTTCTTGATCGTTTCCGGCATCGTCGTCCATACCGTCGATGTCTTCGGAGTCGTAGTCTAGCATGTCGGTTAGATTGTCGACAGTGGCTACAAAGTGGGTGGTGGGTGGGCTTTGAATTTCTTCGTCGTCCGCATCCCAACCATCCTGGCCGTGCTCCGGCCAGGGCTCTCCGGATAGCGAGAGATGCTTTAGCGAATTTAGGATGTCGCCAAAGGGTGAGTGCTGAAAGATGTCCGCGGCAATGAACTCCATGATCGGCGCCCAATCGGATTCGATTGGCCGTGGCGCAGAAGGTTCGCAGTCCGGCAAGGAGTCCAGCGCCTCGGAGTCATGAGCTTTATAAGGGACAAGGTCAGTATTCGGCTCCATCGCCGTAGCGGTTGCAGCTCCCGAGGTGGTGTCCAGCCATCCGTCCTCGATCTGTGCAATTGGCTCAGGACTATAGGTCGGAGCGGATCCGTGTGCGGCCTCCAAAGCACTGTCCGGCAGCAGAGTTAGATCATGCCCATCGTGACAGTGCGGCGCGCTCGGTTGTGGCTCGGATCCATCGAAGATCAAGTCTCCGCGGATGTATGTCGTGAAGTTTAGGCTTCCAAACCTGACCTGATGGCCAGAGGCGTAGCTTTCGATCTGCTCCAGATGGCCAAGCGAATTGGCGCGCAGTGCGAAGCCGCCGAATACGAAGATCTGTCCGGGGAGAAAAGTCTCACCCTGAACTGAGTTGCTGTTGATCGAAGAAGCCATCAAGCCTATCGGTGACGACACAGAGGAACTCTCAATGAAAGCACCAATGTCGGTGTCAAAACCGGCGGATCTCGGGTAGGGGGTCCCGAACTGTGCGTCTAGGCGGATGGTAACAGGAGACAAGGGACACGATGTTTTTACCCAGGTTCGGGCCCTCTTGATGGAGGTAAAACCCTACTCCTGCTTGATTGATATTGATGATATGGGTAGTACAAGAGTGGATCTACCACGAGATCAAGGAGGCTAAACCCTAGAAGCTAGCCTATGGTATGATTGTTGTAATGGTTGTTCGTCCTACGGACCAAAACCCTCCGGTTTATATAGACGCCGGGGAGGGCTAGGGTTACACAGAGTCGGTTACAATGGTAGGAGATCTACATATCCGTATCGCCAAGCTTGCCTTCCACGCCAAGGAAAGTCCCATCCGGACACGGGACGAAGTCTTCAATCTTGTATCTTCATAGTCTTGGAGTCCGGCTGACGATGATAGTCCGGCTGTCCGGACACCCCCTAGTCCAGGACTCCCTCAGTGATCATGACGGTGCTTCGAAGATGGAGATCACAAGCACAAGATGATGATGGCCATATCATATCACTTATATTGATTGCATGTGATGTTTATCCTTTATGCATCTTATCTTGCTTTGATTGACGGTAGCATTTTAAGATGATCTCTCACTAATTATCAAGAAGTGTTCTCCCTGAGTATGCACCGTTGCGAAAGTTCTTCGTGCTGAGACACCACGTGATGATCGGGTGTGATAGGCTCTACGTTCAAATACAACGGGTGCAAAACAGTTGCACACGCGGAATACTCAGGTTATACTTGACGAGCCTAGCATATACAGATATGGCCTCGGAACACGGAGACCGAAAGGTCGAGCGTGAATCATATAGTAGATATGATCAACATAGTGATGTTCACCATTGAAACTACTCCATCTCACGTGATGATCGGACATGGTTTAGTTGATTTGGATCACGTGAGCACTTAGATGACTAGAGAGATGTCTGTCTAAGTGGGAGTTCTTAAGTAGTATGATTAATTGAACTTAAATTTATCATGAACTTAGTACCTGATAGTATATTGCTTGTCTATTTTTGTTTGTAGATAGATGGCTCGTGCTGTTGTTCCGTTGAATTTTAATGCGTTCCTTGAGAAAGCAAAGTTGAAAGATGATGGTAGCAATTACACGGACTGGGTCCGTAACCTGAGGATTATCCTCATTGCTGCACAGAAAAGTTACGTCCTGGAAGCACCGCTGGAGCCAGGCCTGCTGCTGATGCAACTGACGACGTTAAGAACGTCTGGCAGAGCAAAGCTGATGACTACTTGATAGTTCAGTGTGCCATGCTTTATGGTTTAGAACCGGGTCTTCAACGACGTTTTGAACGTCATGGAGCATATGAGATGTTCTAGGAGTTGAAGTTAATATTTCAAGCAAATGCCCGGATTGAGAGATATGAAGTCTCCAATAAGTTCTATAGCTGCAAGATGGAGGAGAATAGTTCTGTCAGTGAACACATACTCAAAATGTCTGGGTATAATAATCACTTGATTCAACTGGGAGTTAATCTTCCTGATGATAGTGTCATTGACAGAATTCTCCAATCACTGCCACCAAGCTAAAAGAGCTTCGTGATGAACTATAATATGCAAGGGATGAACAACACTATTCCCGAGCTCTTCGCAATGCTGAAAGTTGCGGAGGTAGAAATCAAGAAGGAGCATCAAGTGTTGATGGTTAACAAAACCACCAGTTTCAAGAAGAAGGGCAAAGGGAAGAAGAAGGGGAACTTCAAAAAGAACGGCAAGCAAGTTGCTGCTCAAGAGAAGAAACCCAAGTCTGGACCTAAGCCTGAAACTTAGTGCTTCTACTCCAAGCAGACTGGTCACTGGAAGCAGAACTGCCCCAAGTATTTGGCGGATAAGAAGGATGGCAAAGTGAAAGGTATATGTGATATACATGTTATTGATGTGTACCTTACTAATGCTCGCAGTAGCACCTGGGTATTTGATACTGGTTCAGTTGCTAATATTTGCAACTCGAAACAGGGACTACAGATTAAGCGAAGATTGGCTAAGGATGAGGTGACGATGCGCGTGGAAAATGGTTCCAAAGTCGATGTGATCACGGTCGGCACGCTACCTCTACCATCGAGATTAGTTTTAGACCTAAATAATTGTTATTTGGTGCCAGCGTTGAGCATGAACATTATATCTGGATCTTGTTTGATGCGAGACGGTTATTCATTTAAATCAGAGAATAATGGTTGTTCTATTTATATGAGTAATATCTTTTATGGTCATGCACCCTTGAAGAATGGTCTATTTTTATTGAATCTCGATAGTAGTGATACACATATTCATAGTGTTGAAACCAAAAGATGCAGAGTTGATAATGATAGTGCAACTTATTTGTGGCACTGCCGTTTAGGTCATATCGGTGTAAAGCGCATGAAGAAACTCCATGCTGATGGGGTTTTGGAATCACTTGATTATGAATCACTTGGTACTTGCGAACCGTGCCTTATGGGCAAGATGACTAAAACGCCGTTCTCCGAAACTATGGAGCGAGCAACTGATTTATTGGAAATCATACATACTGATGTATGTGGTCCAATGAATGTTGAGGCTTGCGGCGGGTATCGTTATTTTCTCACCTTCACAGATGATTTGAGCAGATATGGGTATATCTACTTAATGAAACACAAGTCTGAAACATTTGAAAAGTTCAAAGAATTTCAGAGTGAAGTGGAAAATCATCGTAACAAGAAAATAAAGTTTCTACGATCTGATCGTGGAGGAGAATATTTGAGTTACGAGTTTGGTCTACACTTGAAACAATGCGGGATAGTTTCGCAACTCACGCCACCCGGAACACCACAACGAAATGGTGTGTCCGAACGTCGTAATCGTACTTTACTTGATATGGTGCGATCTATGATGTCTCTTACCGATTTACCGCTATCGTTTTGGGGTTATGCTTTAGAGACGGCCGCATTCACGTTAAATAGGGCACCATCAAAATCCGTTGAGACGACGCCTTATGAACTGTGGTTTGGCAAGAAACCAAAGTTGTCGTTTCTTAAAGTTTGGGGCTGCGATGCTTATGGAAGAAACTTCAACCAGATAAGCTTGAACCCAAATCGGAGAAATGTGTCTTCATAGGATACCCAAAGGAGACTATTGGGTACACCTTCTATCACAGATCTGAGGGCAAGATTTTCGTTGCTAAAATCGGATCCTTTCTAGAGAAGGAGTTTCTCTCGAAAGAAGTGAGTGGGAGGAAAGTAGAACTTGATGAGATAACTGTATCTACTCCCTTATTGGAAAGTAGTTCATCACAAGAACCGGTTCCTGTGACAACTACACCAATTAGTGAGGAAGCTAATGATATTGATCATGAAACTTTAGATCAAGTTTCTACTGAACCTCGTAGGTCTACCAGAGTAAGATCCACACTAGAGTGGTACGGTAATCCTATTCTGGAAGTCATGTTACTTGACCATGATGAACCTACGAACTATAAGGAAGCGATGATGAGCCAAGATTCCGCAAAATGGCTAGAGGCCATGAAATCTGAGATGGGATCCATGTATGAAAACAAAGTATGGACTTTGGTTGACTTGCCCGATGATCGGCAAGCCATTGATAATAAATGGATCTTTAAGAAGAAGACTGACGCTGATGGTAATGTAACTGTCTATAAAGCTCGACTTGTTGCGAAAGGTTTTCGACAGGTTCACGGGGTTGACTACGATGAGACTTTCTCACCCGTAGCGATGCTTAAGTCTGTCCGAATCATGTTAGCTATTGCTGCATTTCATGATTATGAAATTTGGCAAATGGATGTCAAAACTGCATTCTTAAATGGATTTCTAGAAGAAGAGTTGTATATGATGCAGCCAGAAGGTTTTGTTGATCCAAAAGGTGCTAACAAAGTGTGCAAGCTCCAGCGATCCATTTATGGACTGGTGCAAGCATCTCGGAGTTGGAATAAACGTTTTGATAGTGTGATCAAAGCATATGGTTTTATACAGACTTTTGGAGAAGCCTGTATTTACAAGAAAGTGAGTGGGAGCTCTGTAGCATTTCTGATTTTATATGTAGATGACATATTATTGATTGGAAATGATATAGAATTTCTGGATAGCATAAAGGGATACTTGAATAAAAGTTTTCAATGAAAGACCTCGGTGAAGCTGCTTACATATTGGGCATCAAGATCTATAGAGATAGATCAAGACGCTTAATAGGACTTTCACAAAGCACATACCTTGACAAAATTTTGAAAAAGTTCAAAATGGATCAGGCAAAGAAAGGATTCCTGCCTGTGCTACAAGGTGTGAAGTTGAGTCAAACTCAATGCCCGACCACAGCAGAAGATAGAGAGAAAATGAAAGATGTTCCCTATGCTTCAGCCATGGGCTCTATCATGTATGCAATGTTGTGTACCAGACCTGACGTATGCTTAGCAATAAGCTTGGCAGGAAGGTACCAAAGTAATCCAGGAGTGGATCACTGGACAGCGGTCAAGAACATCCTGAAATACCTGAAAAGGACTAAGGATATGTTTCTCGTATATGGAGGTGACAAAGAGCTAGTCGTAAATGGTTACGTCGATGCAAGCTTTGACACTGATCCGGACGATTCTAAATCGCAAACTGGATACGTGTTTATATTAAACGGTGGAGCTGTAAGTTGGTGCAGTTCTAAACAAAGCGTCGTGGCGGGATCTACATGTGAAGTGGAGTACATAACTGCTTCTGAAGCAGCGAATGAAGGAGTCTGGATGAAGGAGTTCATTTCCAATCTAGGTGTCATACCTAGTGCATCGGGACCAATGAAAATCTTTTGTGACAATACTGGTATAATTGCCTTGGCAAAGGAATCCAGATTTCACAAGAGGACCAAGCACATCAAGAGACGCTTCAACTCCATTCGGGACCAAGTCCAAGTGGGAGACATAGAGATTTGCAAGATACATATGGATCTGAATGTTGCAGACCCGTTGACTAAGCCTCTCTCACGAGCAAAACATGATCAGCACCAAGACTCCATGGGTGTTAGAATTATTACTATGTAATCTAGATTATTGACTCTAGTGCAAGTGGGAGACTGAAGGAAATATGCCCTAGAGGCAATAATAAAGTTATTATTTATTTCCTCATATCATGATAAATGTTTATTATTCATGCTAGAATTGTATTAACCGGAAACATGATACATGTGTGAATACATAGAAAAAACTATAGTCACTAGTATGCCTCTACTTGACTAGCTCATTAATAAAAGATGGTTATGTTTCCTAACCATAGACATGTGTTGTCATTTGATTAGTGGGATCACATAATTAGAAGAATGATGTGATTGACATGACCCATTCCGTTAGCCTAGCACTTGATCGTTTAGTATACTGCTATTGCTTTCTTCATGACTTATACATGTTCCTGTAACTATGAGAATTATGCAACTCCCGTTTACCGGAGGAACACTTTGGGTACTACCAAACGTCACAACGTAACTGGGTGATTATAAAGGAGTACTACAGGTGTCTCCGAAGGTACATGTTGAGTTGGCGTATTTCGAGATTAGGTTTTGTCACTCCGATTGTCGGAGAGGTATCTCTGGGCCCTCTCGGTAATGCACATCACTATAAGCCTTGCAAGCAATGTAACTAATGAGTTAGTTACGGAATGATGCATTACGTAACGAGTAAAGAGACTTGCCAGTAACGAGATTGAACTAGGTATTGGATACCGACGATCGAATCTCGGGCAAGTAACATACTGATGACAAAGGGAACAACGTATGTTGTTATGCGGTTTGACCGATAAAGATCTTCGTAGAATATGTAGGAACCAATATGGGCATCCAGGTCCCGCTATTGGTTATTGACCAAGAATGGTTCTAGGTCATGTCTACATAGTTCTCGAACCCGTAGGGTCCGCACGCTTAATGTTACGATGACAGTTTTATTATGAGTTTATAAGTTTTGATGTACCGAAGTTTGTTCGGAGTCCCGGATGTGATCACGGACATGACGAGGAGTCTCGAAATGGTCGAGACATAAAGATTGTTATATTGGACGACTATATTCGGACACCGGAAGTGTTTCAGGTGATTTCGGAGAAAACCGGAGTGCCGTAGGGGTTACCGGAACCCCCCGGGGAAGTATTGGGCCTTAGTGGGCCTGAGGGGAGAGAGAGGGCAGCAGCCTAGGAGGTGGCGCGCCCCCTCCCAAGGGGAGTCCGAATTGGACTAGGGGAGGGGGGGCGCGGCCCCTCTTTCCCTCTCCCTCTCCCCCTCTTTCCTTCCCCCTTCCTCCTTCCTAGTTGGACTAGGAAAGGGGAGTCCTACTCCCACTAGGAGGAGGACTCCCCCTTCCTTGGCGCGCCCCAAGGGCCGGCCAGCCTCCCCCCTTTCTCCTTTATATACGGGGGCAGGGGGCATCCCATAGACACACAAGTTGATCTACGGATCGTTCCTTAGCCATGTGCGGTGCCCCCCTCCACCATATTCCACCTCGGTCATATCGTCGCAGAGTTTAGGCGAAGCCCTGCGCCGGTAGAACATCATCATCGTCACCACGCCGTCGTGCTGACGGAACTCATCTCGGGAGCTTTGCTGGATCGGAGGCCGGAGATCGTCATCGAGCAGAACGTGTGCTGAACTCGGAGGCTCCGTAAGTGCGGTGCTTGGATCGGTCGGATCGTGAAGACGTACGACTACATCAACCGCGTTGTGCTAACGCTTCCGCTTACGGTCTACGAGGGTACGTGGACGAACACTCTTCCCTCTCGTTGCTATACCATCACCATGATCTTGGGTGTGCGTAGGAATTTTTTTGAAATTACTACGTTCCCCAACAGGGTGCGCCCAAGGGGTGGCTGCATGGTATTGCCGAAGTACATACAACACCTTCTATCGAGGTGCACAAGTGCTCATTGAAACTACGGAGAAAGAGTAAGTGCCTCTCAATCATATTTTCAACACATGACAATATTTTCTTATTATACACATGCGAATTCTTTGATTCTTTTGCAGGAACTGGATCCTTCGCGGAAAGGGCCGTAAACCAAACGGTCTTATTACTGTCCTATTGAAGGAGTTTTGGCTGGGCCTATTCTACCCGCGACCAGATAGGGACCCGGAGATGCGGGTTTTAGCCACGAGCTGGGCCCACTATGAGGCTTCCCACCACGCGGAGTACGGGACAGCTGCTAAGGCCGTGATCACCAAATTTTGGGTAAGTTCTGTTCTGAATGACTTGTCTTCAGTCTCGTTCATAGTTTATCATTGAATCACTCAACCCATTCCTTATTTGCTTCTGGTTTTATGCATGATTGCAGGAACTCTATAGAGTTCTTGACGAGCACAAGGCCAGAGCCGACATGGTCTTGCTGGCGGCTGCGAAGAAGAAAGCTTGTTAGTTGCAGTACGAGGTGCGCTGGGTTGCCGTCTCACACTACTACCACACCTACCTTCATCAAAAGATGAGGAAAACTGAAGCGCAAAAGCAACGACTTACCTTGAACAGGGAGCAGTTCATGAGGGTAAGTATTACTGACTTTTCATTCCAACATATAAGCAGTCAAATTAATTGTTTCGTGCTCACTTGTCATGCTTGCAAAATTTGCATAGGTTATTCCTCCTTGGTGCTAGGCAAAGGATGATGGATGGGCGAGTTTGGTGGATAGGTGGCTCGGCGACGATGCAGAGTTTGCTGCCAAAAGCAGCAAGGCCTGGGCTAACCGTGGAAAAGACGGGACACACAGCCAAGGAAACAGGAACCACTGGGGCTGCCAGGCCATGAAGGTATATCTATATGCATGATGCATTTTTGTTCTTCTTTTTACCGTCATGTTCTTATGTATGGCTAATTTTTGTTTGACGTTGCAGGAGGACAAGTTGAAGAGGCCGCTCTCAGACATGGAGTCATGGAAGATGGCCTGTGAGCGGAGTGATTGCAAGGAAGGCGAGAGCTAGTACTACGGCAAGACCGAGGAGCACCTGGCGTCTTACACTCAGCAGTTCTAGAGGTTGCATCCGCCTGGTCCAGATGCTCCTGACGTCGTACACTCTCAGATCGACGACACGACGGTGGTGGCCATCTAGGGGAAGTACCATGGCCGATACTTGTGTTTTGATGGCTCCTTCGGTCTCGTACACACAGCTTCGGGCTAACAACCCGATCCCGTTAGAGAGTACGGGGCGTTCGCAACCTCCCTTAGCCCCCCAGCATGCTGTAAGTACTTCCCCTTATCCTCTTTATCTCTAACTTTCTCAATTTATTTTCAGCATTGCCTAATTAGAAACAACCTAAATTTTGTAGGCATATAACACTACTGGAATCTGGCATTTTGCCATCTGCCACCTCTTTGCCGTCTGCCAGCTGACGGCAAAGAGGCTCTTTGTCATCCGCTTCCACAAAGCGGACGACAAAGAAAGTGCAGATGGCAAACATGCTATTTGCCATCAGCTTCTTCTTTGCCGTCGGCCAGCTGACGGCAAAGAGCTAGAAGGCAGACTACAAAGAGCCAGGTGGGCCCCATAGGGCACGGCCTGGCTAGGTCAGATTCTTTGTCGTCCGCTAGCAGACAGCAAACGAGGTGACTACTTTGTCGTCTGCTGGCAGACAGCAATGTTAGTCCTTTGCCGTGTGCTTGCGGACGGCAAAGAGGAGACGTGGGCCAGCCCTAATGGTGGCCCTCTTTGTCGTCTGCTAACAGACGGCAAAGAAGGCCCACTTAACGGCCGAGCCGTCTACCCCCTCTCTCTCTTTCTCTCTCTCCCTCCCACGCGCCCGCCTCCCTCCTCTGTCGCCGCTGTCGCCGCCGCCAGCCATCATTGCCCCATCACCCCGTCGCCCCGCCGCCTCGTCGCCCCGCTGCGCCCCATCGCCCCGCCCCGCCCTGTCGCCCCGACGCGCCCGGTCGCCCCGCCGCCCCGCCGCGCCCCGTCGCCCTGCCGCGCCTCGTCACCCCGCCCTGCCCCGTCGCCGGAGTAGCCTGCGTTGGGTCGCCCCGGTGCCGGACCCCTCCCCGAGGTCCCTGTGCCGCTCCGCCCCGCTGCCATCTTCCTCCCCGCGGCCCCTGCTCCGCCCCGCCCCACCGGTCGACCTCGCCGGAGCAAGAGGTAATTTTTTTTCCTTTTTTTGTTCTCTATTTTCTTGATTTGTTTTACGTTAGTGCTAGGTTTAATTAGGTGTAGTTTTGAGTTTTTAGGTTTAGGTTAGTGCTAGGTTTAGGTGTAGTTTTGAGTTTTCAGGTTTAGGTGTAGTTTTTTCCTGTTTTTTTTTAGGTTAGTGCTAGGTTTAAGAAGAGGAAAAAGGAGAAGAAGAAGAAGAAGAAGAAGAAGAAGAAGAAGAAGAGGAAGAAGAAGAAGAAGAAGAAGAAGAAGAAGAAGAAGAAGAAGAAGAAGAAGAAGAAGAGGAGGAGGAGGAGGAGGATGAGGAGGAGGATGAGAAAGAAGAAGAAGAAGAAGAAGAAGAAGAAGAAGAAGAAGAAGAAGAAGAAGAAGAAGAAGAAGAAGAAGAAGAAGAAGAAGAAGAAAATGAAAAAAGAGAAAGAAGACGAGGAAAAAGAGGGTTCCTCGGTGTCGATGGTACCCTAAACAGCAAGTATCGTCAGTGCGAGGTACATGTGGCCGTCGATGTCGAATACTACATCCACATCCCACAAGTGACACAGGGGTCCTGCGTCCAGCAGCAACAGTTCTCGGTGTCAATGGCGGTTGAACACCATTGCGAATTTGTCTGGCAGCCTCAAAGATGACGATTGAAAGCTAAGTGTTGAAACTTGAAACACCCAAACTAACTCAAGTAGGTTTGGTTGTTTGAAATTTCAAAACTTGGCTTTAATCCTCATTGCAGAGGTGCTACGTCTTGAGCTTGCGTTGGTTTTCCTTGAAGAGGAAAGGGTGATGCAGCAATAGTAGCGTAAGTATTTCCCTCAGTTTTTGAGAACCAAGGTATCAATCCAGTAGGAGGCTCCTCAAAAGTCACACGCACCTACACAAACAAACAAGAAGCAACCAACGCAATAAAGGGGTTGTTAATCCCTTCATGGCCACTTGCGAAAGTGAGATCTGATAGAGATAATATGATAGGATAAATATATTTTTGGTATTTTATAATATAGATAGGAAAAGTAAAGATGCAAATAAAAGTAGATTGAAAGCTTATATGATAAAATATAGAGCCAAGGGCCATAGGTTTCACTAGTGGATTCTCTCAAGATAGCATAAGTATTATGGTGGGTGAACAAATTACTATCGAGCAATCGATAGAAAAGCGAATAATTATGAGATTATCTAGGCATGATCATGTATATAGGCATCACATCCGTGACAAGTAGACCGACTCCTGCCTGCATCTCCTACTATTACTCCACACATCGACCGCTATCCAGCATGCATGTAGAGTATTAAGTTCATAAAGAACGGAGTAACGCATTAAGAAAGATGACATGATGTAGAGGGATAAACTCATGCAATATGATATTAACCCCTACCCTCGATGACAACAATAAAATACGTGCCTTGCTGCCCCTACTGTCACTGGGAAAGGACACCGCAAGATTGAACCCAAAGCTAAGCACTTCTCCCATTGCAAGAAAGATCAATCTAGTAGGCCAAACCAATCTAATAATTCGAGAGACTTGCAAAGATAACTTAATCACACATAAAAGAATTCAGAGGAGATTCAAATATTTCTCATAGATAAACTTGATCATAAACTCACAATTCATCAGATCTCCAAGAAGATCGAGGAAAACATTGTATTGAGATTCAAAGAGAGAGAAGAAGCCATCTAGCTAATAACTATGGACCCGAAGGTCTGTGGTAAACTACTCACAACTCATCGGAGAGGCTATGGTGTTGATGTAGAAGCCCTCCATGGTCGATTACCCCTCCGGCGGAGCGCCGACGAAGGCTCCAAATGGGATCTCGCGGATATAGAAGGTTACGGTGGTGGAAATAGTTTTTTGTGGTCGCTTCTGATGCTTTCGGGGTACATGGGTATATATAGGAGGAAGAAGTAGGTCGGTGGACGCCCGAGGGGCCCACCAGACAGGGGGGCGCGCCCAGTAGGGGGGGCGCCCTCCACCCTCGTGGCCGCCTTGGTTGTTTCTTGAATTCCACACCAAGTCCTCTGGATCACGTTCGTTCCAAAAATCACGCTCCCGGACGTTTCATTCCGTTTGGACTCCGTTTGATATTCCTTTTCTTCGAAACACTGAAATAGGCAAAAAAAAACAGCAATACGGGTTGGGCCTCCGGTTAGTAGGTTAGTCCCAAAAATGATATAAATATGTAAAGTAAAGCCCATAAACATCCAAAACGGGTAATATAATAGCATGGAACAATAAAAATTTATAGATATGTTGGAGACGTATCAAGAGGCTGCCAGACAAATTCGCCAAGGTGTTCGACCGTTATCGGCCACCAGAACTATTGTTGCGGGACGCCGGGCGCCGGCTTCACATGTGGGATGTGGATCTAGTGTTCAGCGACGACCGCCTCATGTACCTTGCACCGATGGTAGTTGTTATTTAGTTTACCCTGGGACGAGCAGGTTAGGGGGTTCCTCGGTGTTAGACCACCTCCCCCTAATGAAGAGGATTATGAACCTCACATTAACCAAGACACATATGACGAAGGAGAATTCTTTCAAGAAACACGTCTTGCAAAAAATGTTTCAAGAACCACTCTATTCCACCCCAGAACATTGAAGTAGACAACGATAGTGAATCCGACTTCACCCCTGAGCCGGAACAAGAAGAGCCGGAAGAAGAAGTTACTGCTGCAGATGACCTGTCAATGCTTGAACGATTACGTAAAGGTGGCCTTCCACATGATGATGCATTTATTAATGATGATGATGAGCACGTCATTACCGATAGTGATGATGATGATGTATTTATTAATGACGATGATGAGCACGTCATTACCGATAGTGATTATTAGGTATTAAATTTTTTATGTTGTACTTGATTTATATGGTTATTTGTATGATCGTATGATTTATATAGTTGGTATGTATAATTTTCTTACTTTGTATGATTGTTTCTTATACATAGTGCCATGGTCTTGTGAAAGTACATGTTGTCCCCATGTGTGGTCTTGGTAATTAATGACAATCCTTATGGACTAATGTTTGCATTAAGATATACATTTGAAGGTTAGTCCCATTGGAATGTGGTTGAAGAATAATGGAAGACAACTCCTTTGAAGCAACAATTACATTGAGATGATCAAAATGAAGTTCGTTGGAGTATCTTAAGGGTTGCCATGCTTAGAGCTATGATTTGAGACATAATGGATCAAGATCTTAAAAGGATGATTTGAATGATGAACTCTAGGAGTGGCTCAAAGATATGATCATAATGGACTCATGTGTTGAGTCATGATTGATCAAGTATTCAAGCAAGCTATTCAAGTGAAGAATTCAATATACCCTTCAAGACGTCAAGATTAAACATGGAGTAGAGATATAGGTTGACCAAGATGAAGCTCAAAGATCGAACTCTAAATGGTTAACACACGAGCACAAATGATGCACCACATAGGATCTTGTGGTATGATAAGAAATTATCAATTACACTCTGTGTACTAACCCATACTATGTGTTGTCTATGTTTTTGAGGGTTAGGTGATTCTCATGGGCTCGCTTCGAGAAAGAGATTTCAAATGTCTATGAGAGGATGACATCAAGTGTTGGTGATCATGGTTGACAAGGGCAAGTTCAAGATAACCATCCTGTAGGATTACATGCTTGAAGCTTGTGGATGATCACATGATGGACAAGTGAAGATGAATACAAAGCAAAGCGTCCCCACATTGTGTATGGGGGAGAGACATGAAGACTTTACCAATGTCTTGCCTTCATCTTGAGCCAATAAGAAACATCAACATCAAGCTCAAGTGAACGGCTCGTGTCAAAGGTATTAGTTCCTTTGACGTTAGTGTTGTGGAGTGATGACCACCAAAGAAACATATACACTCAAGAATGGATTCTTGATAGCTATGTAGTGTATCTATTTTTATGATTCTTGAGTTATAGGGATCCCGCACTATTAAGAGGGGATCAAAGGGGTTCGTGATAGATTTGCTCAAGTCAACATCTTCTCTACACAATTCCACTCATATCCTATATACCAAAGAAAATCCAAAGCCAAATAGGTTACCCAAATAAATGATAAAACCTTTGCATATTTTGCATCCTCCATTTTGGTTCATCTTGGGTTGTTCTCTATGTGAGGACCTGGGTTTTTTTCATAGCTTCAAAACAAGCCCAAGATCATCAAAATCGGAGTCCGGATGTAAAAGTTGTGCCTGTTTCAGTTTCTAGGCTGCAGCAGTTTTGGTTTGGACGGATCATCCGGGTCCTCTCCCATATCATCCGGCCTTTGCCCGGATCATCTGGGTTCCTGCCCGGATCATCCGGGTTATTCGTAAAATTCATCACAGAAGCTTATTCCGCTAGCCGGATCATCCGGCTACCCACCCGGATCATCCGGGAATTGCCCGGATCATCCGGCTATGTCCCCGGACATCCGGGTATCTACTTCACCACATTGTATATTGACCTTCCCGGATCATCCGGGCATTGCCCGGATCATCCGGGTATGCGTCCAGATCATCCGGGCAGGTCAACAACTGCGGGAAACGGCTCTATTTTCTTTGGGGGTATAAATATCCCAATCCCACTCCGGGGGAGGGTTGAGCAACACATTCATATGAACCCTAGAACACAAAAAGGCTCCCTCTCACTTCTCCTACACCAAATCTTAGATCCCGGAGAGATTCGTGAGAGTTCTTGAGAGATTTTCCAATCAAGTGATAGATCCACTCCCTCTCCCTCTCATGACCAAAGGAATTCGTGATTTGAGCAAGTCTTGAGCATTTCCCCTTTGTTCTTGTTACTGTTGGAGGTTGGAGACTCCTAGGCGGTAGGAGTGCTCCGGTGAGGAATCAACTTGTGATTTGTCCCCCGGAAAGTTTGTGAAGGTTTGGAGGCTGCCTCAAGGTCTACCACTAGTGGTTGAGAATCGCCTTCATGGTGATATCTCAAGGAGAATAGGGTGAGCCTTCGTGGCATTGGTGTGCCTTCGTGGTAACATCCACCTCTCTAACGGTGACTAGCTTCCCTCCAAGGAAGTGAACATCGGGATACATCCTCGTCTCCATGACTTTGGTTATCCCTAACCCTAACTCCTTACTTGTGGTTTACTTTGGTCATTTGACCGTGCATTCACGATATCTTGTTGTCCTCATTATATTGTGGTGGTTGATTATATTGTGTTGGCCATTTCCTTGTAGAGATTATTTAGGCCTAGACTTCATATTCCGCAATTCATACTTGCTACTATTGACATACATTGTGATTAGTGTGAATTGCTAACTTGTGTTATAAACTTCCATATATTGTGATATTGCTCAAGTAAGTTTGTGTAACTTACTTGAGTTTGCTTGTATCATTCAATTCCATATACTGTGATACAATTTGTGTAAGCTTGTATTGCTTACTTGTGGTTGTGTGTATTATTCATTTCCATACCTCGTGATATACACTGAGTAAGTTTGTGTGACTTACTTGTGCTTACTCATATCCTCGTTGTTCTCATATTGTTTATGCTAAGTTGTTGGTGCACTTGGTGAGCTTACTATATTTAGGATTTGTGCTTGAAAAGATTCCGCTTAGTTTATTTCCGCATTAGGATATAGCCAAATCCGTAAAAGATTTTAAAACGCCTATTCACCCCCCCTCTAGGCGACATCGTGGTCCTTTGAATTGGTATCAGAGCTAGGTCTCTCCTTATTAGGCTTAACCGCCTAGAGAGTAACGATGTCGACTAGTGAACTAGTGCATGATGACACATTTTGTTTTAATGGCACAAATTACATTATATGGAGATTACGCATGCTTTGTCACTTTCGGGCCATGGGTCCAAATGCTTTGCGGATTGTGGTTGTAGGGAATTCAAATCTAAAGGATGGACAATCTCCATCACTTGATGATATGCATCTTGATTGTGAAGCTTTAAGTGTCATTCACCAAGCTATAACCTTCGAGGTGTTCAAGTCAATCTCGTCTTGTTCGTTGGCTCATAAGGCTTGGACCAAAATTGAAGATATATATGGTGGGTCCAATCTTGATGAAGACAATATTATTTTTGGGGAGTTAATGGAGGAGTTCTCCACATTTCTAAATCATGAAGAGCTCTCTATTGCTTCCACCTCCGATTACTTGCATACCTCAACATCTTTCACTTCACCAACATGTGGCTTACCACAAGAGGAAATCAAGAAAAATGAGGCACGCTTGGTTGACGAAGAACCCTCCTCTCCAAAAGAATCATCATCAACCCCGTGTGTTCACATGTGCCTCATGGCAAGAGGTAATGACGAGGTATCATATTCTCTTAGTGATAATGATGATAGTTGTAATGAGGAAGATGATGAAGTCTTGACTCAAAATCTCTATGAGATTGGGAAAACTCTTCGTAGAGCTAAAAATAACACTTATAAAAGGCTCCAAGATGTTCTTGCTTGCTTTCAAAAACGTAACGACTTATTCCTTTACGAGCAAGCAAAAAGTGTACAACTTGAACATGAACTTGCTATGGCTCATCAATGTCTTAGTGACTTGAGGTCTTTAAAAGAAGAGATTGAAGTTACTCATTGTAAACTTAAAGAGGATTTTGAGCACCTTGACCTTGAATACAAGAAGGTCAAAGGAGAGCTCACCAAACTCTCTAAGTCTCATGAGGAACTTCAAGCTACTCATGCGGAGTCTCTAGCCTCTACATGTTCCTCTCATATTAATAATGATGCTTGTGCTACTAACTCTATCTTGTGTGAAGCATCGATATTAAAGGAAAATGTTGAGCTAAGGACTCAACTTGATTTGCTAACTAGCAATTATGGGAAATTGGGAGAAAGTCATAAAAAGCTCTCAGGCACTCACGAGGATCTTCTAATCTCTCATGATGAGTTAAAGTTAAGTCATGAGGCTATGGTCACCAAGGTAAAATCATGTGAGTCTCATGTGGATATTAGCACATATTCTACTCGAAATGCCCTATTGTCATGTGCTAGTCCTTGCAATTCCTCTCTACATGATATTGGTACATCTTGTAATGAATTGCTCACCATGCCTTGTTGCTCTAACAATGAAGCTTCTACTTCCTCTAGTTCTTTTGTTAATACTAACCTTGTAAAGGAAAATAAGGAGCTCAAGGCCCAAGTCACTAGTTTGAAGAAAGACTTGGAAAAATGTTGTGATAATATCTTGAGTGTGCAAAAGGACCCTCAAGACAAAATAGGACTTGATTTCATCTCCAACAAGAAGAAGTCCAAGAACAATAAGAAGGGACAAGATCAAGTCAAGAGTTCGGCCAACATTACTTGCTTCAAGTGCAAGAATGTTGGACACCATGTGAGATCTTGTCCATTGAAGAAGAAGGCTTCAAATGTGAAGCATCAAGGGAAGTGGCCTCAAGTTCAATATCAAGATAATGAAAGGCCTCTTCCCATGCCTAACCAATATAATGCTCTCCAAGTTGAAAAGGTAAAGAAGAAGAGAAAGGGGAGCACATGTTGCTATATTTGCCGTAAGAAGGGACACATAGCTTCATCTTGTCCCAACAGTAACATATCTAAGCCTCCTATAGTCAATAATCATTATTCGCTAAGGAAGGATATTGTTGGCAATATGTTTGCCAAGTATGTGGGTTCTCAAAGAAGTTTGAAAGTGGACAAGACCATTTGGGTTGCCAAGCCTATTGTTACTAACTTCTTAGGTCCCAACTTGGTTGGGGACCATCAAGCTCAAATCTGATCAATAGGTGTGTGGAGGGCATTGGAGACTTGGCTACATCATGAAGAAAAACTATTTTCACCATATTTTATGGTTAATGCCAAGTCAAGTGGATTATCATCATATCTATCAATCCAATGCTCCTCTTTGCGGTAACTTGTACTTGCATTGTTTACATTGAAAGTTACTATGTCCCTTGCATGTTTAGGTTTTGTACCTAGCATGTGCTTTTATAGTTGTGCTTCCTAGTATGCTTGATTTGTGTTATCTAGCATGTGTAGGTCGCAATGCACTTCATATATTTGTGTGTGTGTGTGGCTTCAATCCTTTATTGCTTCATTAGTTGAATCTTCCTTGGCTGGATCATCACATTATGGGGAGTGCTATGTTTTACGGATATCACAAACCTTAAATGTGTATGTATGTGGGATACCACCTAGTATTGTTAGTACAATATTATCTAGTTACTATGTGGTATGTAAAGCTCATTTGAAACTCAAATTCTTATCCATTAATTATCCTTAGTTGGGTTTCATTTGCTTATTGTGGATAATACATGGATCATCATATTATGGGGGAGTGATATGCTTTGTGCATATCACAATCCTTGTTAATATGAACAATTGAGGGATGCCACTTAGAATTTATATTTGAGATTATCTTATATCTCCGTGGCATGCAATGTCTTGTTTACGTATGGCATTCTTGTGCGGTTTTGCCCATGGTTATCTTTAAAATCATATTTGGAAAATCATTTGATTAAAGCTATTCCAATTATTGCTTTACATGATGATCATGCACTTATTTGGTTTCTACACCGAATGATAACCCGAAATGCCATTTTGTTCGAATTCATCTTATTGCTCTATATGAGAGTTTGTTATCTCATTGTTTATAGTGTCCTATATCTACTTGAGTGAGATATTCCTATGAGTATGTGTGCACTGCATATCTTATATGCTCATTGTTTTTTTCCTTGGTTCATATGTTGAACTTTGTGTGCTATCATATGTTGATCTGTCACTTTGATTCATTTTGGACAACATGAATGACTAGTGATGTTATTGGAAGTATTAACGGCTATGTGGTCGTTTGTCAAATTTGTATGTCCCTGGATTTTGGTAGGCTTGTGCATGCATATTTACTATGTAAATTCACATGCCTTGGTTGCCTTATTTGCTCCAATATATATATGATAAATCCATCAAACTCTTAATAGCTATGATGTGCATGAAATTCAAATTCATATCAATAGGCACATATTTAAGTGGTTTTACCCTATGTATTGTAGTTATGCTAACTACTTCGGACCCAATAAGTTTGGGGACCATATTGTACTTAAAATGTTTTAGGTACATTTGAGAAGCATTGGGTGCTTGGCTTATTCATGAAGGGGGTGGCACTATGAGGAAATTAGAGCCAAGCTTGGACATTTTATTGATCTGCGACTTCATACCAATGCTATCTCGGTAACAAGTATTTACTTCATGCATATATATAGAAATGGGGCCAACCTTGTGTAGGTTGCATCATGGCATGAATTTCTTGACTCGTTCCTGTGATACTTGTTTCTTTTCTCAAAGCATCCCAACAATGATCTCTTGTTGCTTGTTGTGATGTCTTTGATGGTTGTGTGTTTGGAGTTCATTAATATACAATAAGATTATATTATGCTTTCAAGCAAAGATCTCATTGGTATATGTTATGACTCCCGTTTGGATATCTTATTCCTTCCTTTTGTAACTATTTTATGTGTTCATCCTTCTTTGTGGATATCATCTACCTAGTATCTTATACATGTGAGAGAAGTTACATCTCTAGTTGATATCCCTATTCTTTCATGTCCACCATTTCATTCACTTTTTATATCTTTTTGGTGGCTCCATGGAAGCATTTGTTGAATGAGTGCATGTCTTACCTCTTTGCATCTTAGTGCACTCATGTTTGGTGAAGATTGTTGACCTCATGCTTGTCTTGACAAGCCTATTATTTCCTATCTTCATCATGGGTTGTCACAAGCTTTGATTTTTAGTTTGCTATTAGTGAGCTTGTGAACTCATTTGCTTGATGTGTGTGTGACCTTCTTAACTTCATGTGTGGGGGAAGGACATATCTTGAACCTTGTATCTCATTTACTCAAGGCTATGTTGATGCTTAATTCTCATCCTTATACTAGTCTTCTCAAGTGCTTTGATGTGACTCACACACATCATTTTGGTTGTGCCTATTCTTAGGCTGCCTCATTTGCATGGTGCTCAACCATATCTTTGTTGCAAATGCTAGGCTTCCTTTCCTATCTATGCCTGCTTGAAATTGTGTTGTGTTCCTATTGATTTTGGGGGAGTGATGATCCTATTTTGTGCACTTGTATCCAAATACAAAAATTCTAAATAGTGCACACATCATGGGGAGCTTCTCTATTGTCCTTAGAACACTCATTTGCCCAAATCATAACATTCTTTTATCTTTTTGGCTCATCGGATCATTTGGTTGCTTGCTTCACTTTGTGTTATGCAAATGAGATCAATTTGTGCCATGTGCTTTGTGCCATGTGCCTTGCTATTATCACTAGATTTCAGTTGTATAATAATGGATTCACTTCTGTATATAATGTTCTTATCAAATGCATCTATTTTGTGTTTGCAAAGTTTCTTTGCGGATACATATCATGATTATGATTGGCCACTCATAAATTTTTATACATGAGGAAGTTCATATCTTTCCTTGATATCATTTATTCCTTGCGGGCCACTTTGTTCGTTTCCTCTTATTCTTATGGTGGCTTCGGTAATAGGTTGTGACGTGAGTGCTTGTATGTTTGGCATATAATCTTGCGCACTCATGTGTTTTGACTGTTTACCTCACATGTCTTATGCTTGTTTTCATATCTTCGTATCTAGTTGCATTTTATAGATTCTGAGCTCCTCAAATTGTTCATTATTGAATATGTGCATTTGCGTTCACTCACTTCTTGTGATATGCACACATCAAGGAGGAACTCATACTATATTGGTCTTCTAGATGTTTTGTCTTCCATTTTGGCATTTGTTGCCAATGGGGGAGAAGTTTAGAGGGTTTGAAATAAATATTTTTTGAAGTTCTTGTTGTCATTCATGCTATTGATCCTAGTTATATATGCTTGTTGCATGAATGAATATGTAGAGAAATCTCCAACTAGTTTATATCAACCAATATATGCAATGAAATTCAAAGTTCATTCACACATACATATATTGTGGGGGAGCTTACTCTATATATTGTGGTCTTACTAACATCAAATGCTTGTGTAGTGTTTTGATGTTAGTACAACCGGTTTTGATATCATCAAAATTCTTTGTGATAATTGATGCTATCAAAATCACCGCAAGTATACAATTTATCCTCGAAAAAATTTGCGTGCTTGTTTAAAAATTCATTATATATATGAACCCTCTTATTGAGATTGTCATCAATTACCAAAATGGGGGAGATTGAAAGTACATGTTGTCCCCATGTGTGGTTTTGGTAATTAATGACAATCCTTATGGACTAATGTTTGCATTAAGATATACATTTGAAGGTTAGTCCCATTGGAATGTGATTTAAGAATAATGGAAGACAACTCCTTTGAAGCAACAATTACATTGAGATGATCAAAATGAAGTTCGTTGGAGTATCTTAAGGGTTGCCATGCTTAGAGCTATGATTTGAGACATAATGGATCAAGATCTTAAAAGGATGATTTGAATGATGAACTCTAGGAGTGGCTCAAAGATATGATCATAATGGACTCATGTGTTGAGTCATGATTGATCAAGTATTCAAGAAAGCTATTCAAGTGAAGAATTCAATATACCCTTCAAGACGTCAAGATTAAACATGGAGTAGAGATATAGGTTGACCAAGATGAAGCTCAAAGATCGAACTCTAAATGGTCAACACACGAGCACAAATGATGCACCACATAGGATCTTGTGGTATGATAAGAAATTATCAATTACACTCTGTGTACTAACCCATACTATGTGTTGTCTATGTTTTTGAGGGTTAGGTGATTCTCATGGGCTCGCATCGAGAAAGAGATTTCAAATGTCTATGAGAGGATGACATCAAGTGTTGGTGATCATGGTTGACAAGGGCAAGTTCAAGATAACCATCCCGTAGGATTACATGCTTGAAGCTTGTGGATGATCACATGATGGACAAGTGAAGATGAATACAAAGCAAAGCATCCCCACATTGTGTATGGGGGAGAGACATGAAGACTTTACCAATGTCTTGCCTTCATCTTGAGCCAATAAGAAACATCAACATCAAGCTCAAGTGAACGGCTCGTGTCAAAGGTATTAGTTCCTTTGACGTTAGTGTTGTGGAGTGATGACCACCAAAGAAACATATACACTCAAGAATGGATTCTTGATAGCTATATAGTGTATCTATTTTTATGATTATTGAGTTATAGGGATCCCGCACTATTAAGAGGGGATCAAAGGGGTTCGTGATAGATTTGCTCAAGTCAACATCTTCTGTACACAATTCCACTCATATCCTATATACCAAAGAAAATCCAAAGCCAAATAGCTTACCCAAATACATGATAAAACCTTTGCATATTTTGCATCCTCCATTTTGGTTCATCTTGGGTGGTTCTCTATGTGAGGACCTGGGTTTTTTTCATAGCTTCAAAACGAGCCCAAGATCATCAAAATCGGAGTCCGGATGTAAAAGTTGTGCCTGTTTCAGTTTCTAGGCTGCAGCAGTTTTGGTTTGGCCGGATCATCCGGGTCCTCTCCCATATCATCCGGGCTTTGCCCGGATCATCCGGGATCCTGCCCGGATCATCCGGGTTATTCGTAAAATTCATCACAGAAGCTTATTCCGCTAGCCGGATCATCCGGCTACCCACCCGGATCATCCGGGAATTGCCCGGATCATCCGGCTATGTCCCCGGACATCCGGGTATCTACTTAACCACATTGTATATTGACCTTCCCGGATCATCCGGGCATTGCCCGGATCATCCGGGTATGTGTATAGATCATCCGGGCAGGTCAACAGCTGCGGGAAACGGCTCTATTTTCTTTGGGGGTATAAATATCCCCCTCCCACTCCGAGGAAGGGTTGAGCAACACATTCATATGAACCCTAGAACACAAAAAGGCTCCCTCTCACTTCTCCTACACCAAATCTTAGATCCTGGAGAGATTCGTGAGAGTTCTTGAGAGATTTTCCAATCAAGTGAGAGATCCACTCCCTCTCCCTCTCTTGACCAAAGGAATTCGTGATTTGAGCAAGTCTTGAGCATTTCCCCTTTGTTCTTGTTACTCTTGGAGGTTGGAGACTCCTAGGCGGTAGGAGTGCTCCGGTGAGGAATCAACTTGTGATTTGTCCCCCGGAAAGTTTGTGAAGGTTTGGAGGCCGCCTCAAGGTCTACCACTAGTGGTTGAGAATCGCCTTCGTGGTGATATCTCAAGGAGAATAGGGTGAGCCTTCGTGGCGTTGGTGTGCCTTCGTGGTAACATCCACCTCTCTAACGGTGACTAGCTTCCCTCCAAGGAAGTGAACATCGGGATACATCCTCGTCTCCGTGACTTTGGTTATCCCTAACCCTAACTCCTTACTTGTGGTTTACTTTGGTCATTTGACCGTGCATTCACTATATCTTGTTGTCCTCATTATATTGTGGTGGTTGATTATATTGTGTTGGCCATTTCCTTGTAGAGATTATTTAGGCCTACACTTCATATTCCGCAATTCATACTTGCTACTATTGACATACATTGTGATTACTGTGAATTGCTAACTTGTGTTATAAACTTCCATATATTGTGATATTGCTCAAGTAAGTTTGTGTAACTTACTTGAGTTTGCTTGTATCATTCAATTCCATATACTGTGATACAATTTGTTTAAGCTTGTATTGCTTACTTGTGGTTGTGTGCATTATTCATTTCCATACCTCGTGATATACACTGAGTAAGTTTGTGTGACTTACTTGTGCTTACTCATATCCTCGTTGTTCTCATATTGTTTATGCTAAGTTGTTGGTGCACTTGGTGAGCTTACTATATTTAGGATTTGTGCTTGAAAAGTATCCGCTTAGTTTATTTCCGCATTAGGATATAGCCAAATCCGTAAAAGATTTTAAAACGCCTATTCACCCCCCCTCTAGGCGACATCGTGGTCCTTTCATCTTGATGTCCGTCCCCGTCGGCCCTCGCCCGCTTTATGATTCGGATGTGGTAAATTCTCTTTCATAACTATTTGTTGCATTTCGCATTTATGACAATTATGGCCATCAAGTTGACATAGAGACATTTTAATCTAGGAGGTATGTGAACCGGAATTTGAAACCGACCCTCTTGTCCAGAAGTTAAATTTAGTTGAAAAAGAAAATGAGTACTTGAAAGAAAAAATTAAAAGAATTGAAGAAGAGAAGATGACATTGGAGTTGTATGTTGCCAATGTCATCGATGATCACAAGATGAAGATGAATGCAATGCGCTTGAAGGGATGCAATGCGCCTGAAGCGTAAGAAGATTAGAAAATATATCATTGATAATGAGGCTTGGTATCATTATGCCGTTGGATCAATTGTTACCTTAGTTGCGATCTTCATCATATTTGTTGTGATGAGGGTAAGTTTTCTCTAATGTTTTGCTTTACAAATGGATACTTACCTTATTTTCCTCCTAAATGGCATAATTACCTAAGTTAGATAAAAAAAATGAGCTATACTTAGCTTATTCAGTTCATGTATGACATACTTAGCATACTTAGGTCAAAAATGGCATGACAATCTTTGTTACCTCCAAAATGTTATAGACTTAGCTTATTTTCCTCGAAAATGACATAATAACCTTACTAAGCTCCAAAATGACCTATTTACCTAGTTTAGCTCTAAAATGACCTACACTTAGCATTTTTACCTAGCTTAGCAATAAAATGGGATTTTTACTTACCTTAGTTAGAAGAAGAAGAAGATAAAGAAGAGGAGAGGAGAAAAAGAAAGAGAGAAAATCTTCTTCTTCTTCTTCTTCTAACTTTCATCTTTCCCATTTTGCAGATTTGCTTTACATGAGGAAGCTTAGATTGATGGAGTGTACTATTCTTCTGGTACTCCCTTGTTGTTTATGAGAACTTGTTTTGGATATATATGTCTATATGGATATGTTGTTGGAAACTTGTTTGTGGTTATGTATATATGGATATGTTGGACTTTGTTGAACTATGTTGTTTGATTTGATGAAATATGTTGTTGGACATGCTGTTGGATATGTTGGATATGTATGCATGTATATCTGTGTTTGAAATCATGTCTAATTAATTGGATTTAAATAAAAATAGGGGATGTATAGCCTCTTTGCCGTCCGCTAGCCGATGACAAAGGGCTTTGCCGTTCGCTAGCAGACAGCAAAGAGGACACGTGGCAGTCACCTGTGCAAACTGGGAACACTGGCTGCCTATTTGGTCATTTTGCCCTCTGCATGCGGACGACAAAGTGACCAAATATATGTCGTCTGCTGGCAGATGGTCTAGCTGGCCACGTGGCAGCTTCCCAGTGCTGCCCTAGCTAAGCTCGTTGCCGTCTGTCAGCGGACGGCAAAGAGCGCCGTTAACCCCCTAACGACTCTCACCCCACACCACTGCCGTCCGTCGTCTTTGCCGTCTGCTGGCGGACGGCATATCCTTTTCCGTCCATTTCTGCAAAGCGGACGGCAAAGAAGGCCTTTGCTGGCACGTGTTCAGCCGGACAATTTGCCGTCTGTTGGCTGACGACAAAGATGTTTGCCGTCCGGGATCTGTGCCTTTGCTGTCCGCCATGGCGCATGGCAAAAAAGCTGATTCCAGTAGTATAAGGCCTTTGTCGAGCATAGGAATCTTGAGGTGCTAGAGTACTTGCAACGAGTGAAGGCAAACGATGATTACAACCATCAAATGATGGCGGTTAGTTTTGCCCTCTTAAAACCAAGCTAAAATTTGCACTTTTATTCCTTCTGACATTCTAGTTTGCTTGTTTAACTAACATCCAGGCTATGTTGGCGTCTTGGACTAACCGCACGGATCCACCACAAATGGGACCCCCACCACCACCTGCTGGAGAACCCCCACACGTGCCCACGTTCGATGAATGGGTGGCACTAGGCAGTGAGACTCTGGTTAGTACATTTGCCCTTACAATCTCTTCATTCAACACTATCATATCACATTTACCATTACAATCTCTTATCAAACATGTAGGGACCGGCAGCTCGACTTTAGTCACTTCGATCTGGCAATCCAGTGGCAGTCTTGGCGGTGGTGGTCTTGGCGGTGGTGGTTTTGCTGGTGGTGGTATTGGCGGTGGCAGTCTTGGCGGTGGTGGTTTTGGCGGTGGTAGTCTTGCCTGATGTCGATGATGATACCCGTGTATGTGGCCGTCGTGGCATACTTTTCATGTTCCTACTTGTTAGTTTCTTTAAATGACGATGATGATGTTCCATGTCTTGCAATACTTATGTTCATGAAGTTTCGCCGATGATGATCTTTAGATGCTGAACTTGAGTATAATTAGATGATGATGATGATCTTGAGTATCTTTAGATGATGAACTTCATGATGATCTGTCATATTTCTGTGTATATATATGCATAATCTCATATTTTGTGTCATTGAATGCTGTCAAATTGAATGAAAAAGAGAAAACAGGGCATATAAAAAACAGAACAGAACTATGCCGACGCCTTAGCCGTCGGCATAGTTATGCCCAGGTGAACCCAGCAACCGACATGTGGCAAGCTATGCCGACGGCTAAGCCGTCAGCATAGCCCTTCACCCGCGGACGCCCAAGGGTCGACAAGTGGCTGTCTAAGCCGACGGCCCCGTCGGCATAGTTTTTTGTCTAGGGGTAATCTGTTGCCGCCACGTGGCGCAGGTAGGCCGTCGGCTTAGCCGTGGGCCTATGCCGATGGCCTGGCCGTCGACTTACCTGCGCCACGTGGCGGCCCGTGGTTCGGCTGGCACAGTGACGGCGCCGTCAATGGCCGTCCCGTGCAAAACTACGCCGACGGCCGTACGAACGCCGTCGGCATAGGCCCTATGCCGACGGCTTATCTATGCCGACGGTCTGACAAGAGTACGCTGACCTATGCTACGCCGACGGGCCTATGTCGATGGCAACCGTCGGCTTAGATCTACGCCGACCGGAAGGAGCCAATGCCGACGGCCCTTGGCCGTCGGCATAGACCGTGGATCCAGTAGTGGCTGCTCGGTGGTCTCACTGTCGTCTCTCGGCTCGGGGATTGCGGAGAGCGCCTCGAGGATGATCATGGAGTGGTGCGACGCCATGGCGCGGCCGCTCTCGGTGCAGAGCACGGGGTGGGGAACGCCGTTGTCATCGCACCTGAGCCGCACCGCCTGCACGATGTTGGACGCGAACTATGACGGTAGGCAATTTATCCACGTCAGCGCGGTGCATCCCTAGCGCCAAACAGGCTGACAGTAGCCCGTGCAACCCTACCGCCGAGGTGCCCGGCGATAGGTGGGTACAAGCACAGTATTTTTTTTTTTTGACGAAACGCTGTTGGAGCAGCTTTTCTTTTTCAATTATAAAAGGAAAGGTGTTACAGGTATTGTGGCCGGAGCAGGCTTTATACATCAACTATGACAACAGTAGGCAACCTAGCAACATATAGCAGCACATAATTCAGTCCGGCTCTCGAGGTCTGTCCAAAAACAGCTGAATCCTATGACGCCCAGCCTGGTTCCATATCATAAATTCATCAATCATCGAGTTGAAGACCCCGCTGACGGTGGACGCCTTGCTTTGGAAAATCCGGGCGTTCCTCTCGCACCACGTGAAGCACCAGATTGCCACCGCCAGACCGCTCCAACCCATATTTAGAATTTTTTTAGATAGGGCGTGAGACCCTACCGTCAAAGGCCTCGATGGTAGGCAGTTATACACTATCGTCATCGCCTCCGGTGGTAGGAAAAGAAACAGATCTCAAAAAAAAAAAAAAATCAAAGCATGGTCAGATTTGGCTCAACTTTTACAAAATAGTCAAAACACCAAATTCATCCCCGGCGGGACCCCTATTGGATCCACCATTGTGTGTTCGTAGTAGCACGAATTCCAGAGTCCATTCTGCCCAGAGCAAGCCAATATCCCATTGCTGGGCTATAGGTTATAGCTAGCGTTCCCACTCATTCCCCGTGGCAGCATAATGCGTTGAGATCAAAGTCTCATGGAGCCCTGCTAAACTTCAAAAGTTTGGTTCTAAATTTTACCAATGGGAGTGGGACCCACAGGGGAAATGCATTCAGTCCAGTCTCATCCTCATCCTCGTCCTCATCCTCATGGGGTGCACTTGAGAGACACCTCCAGAAGCTGGGTCCGTGCTCGCTGCCGCTTCTGGCGTGCTTGCTGAGATAAAAGCGAGCAATAATGTATGAGAGATAGGATTATGCGCGTATACAGTGTGCATGGAAGTGAAAGAGAGGGCAAGAGGAGGGGGAAAATATCAAAGTAAAAATGATGTGGCTGAGAAGACGGAGCACCTACCGTCTACAGGGTTTTCGCCTGTGGGAGCGGCGTGCTTCCAGGGAGTTTCCGACCAATAATGCATGCATGCACTGTCTCAGGAGTGACCCGTCCCACAGTGCAACCTCATCATTCATCAAAGCGGCCAGATCTAAAGAACGAGTTAGGGGCACCTCGATCTCATTCTCACCCGTCACCACCATTGCTCTTGCTCCACCAAAAGCCACCAACCATGGCGCTTGTGTAGCCGTCCCACGCTTGCTCGTCTCGTCCCGCTCCCAGCAAGCACGCCCGCAGGGGCGGCGCGCAGACCTAGCTAGCATTTGGATTTTGGAGGCGGTCGCTGCCTGAAGTGAAAGAGCTTGCCGGTGCAGCTTGGGGATCTTTTCAGGGAGCTCCTTGGCGTTGGATCTGACGGCGAGGGTGCCCTTCCTCATCTATGCTCTGCTTGGTTGTAGTATACAGGTAAGCAGTCATGTACTTATTTGCTTTCATGCATTGGCGCAAAATTAAAGGTGGTGGCCGGTGGAGACAAGAGTTTGTTTTGGTTTTCCCTACCACAATGGATTCCTGTCTTCTAACTTCCAACCAGCCGGTGTTATAGGTTTTCTTCCTAGAGGATCCATATATACATTGACAGCCAACCATGGTTTTGGAGGTGGTTACCGGTGTCATGGGAAGACTACTTCCCAAGCTGGTCGAGCTGATCGCGGGTGAGTACAAGCTACAAAAGGGCGTCAAGGAAGACATTGAGTCCCTCAAGAAAGAGATGGAGAGCATTCACATTGCCCTTAAAGAGGTGGCCGAGGTACCACGGGACCGGCTCAATGCACAGTTCAAGAAATGGGCAGATGAACTGAGGGAGCTGTCGTACGACATGGAGGATGTCGTTGACAACTTCCTGGTGTGCGTCGAGGGATCTGATCCAGCACCCAACTCCAACAAGCTCAAATTCCTAATGGAGAAGATGACCGGCAATTTCACCAAAGCCAGCGGCCGCCATCAGATCGCCAATGACATTAAGGCTCTCAAGAAACTTGCCGAAGAGGTGGCTGCCCGGCGTGCCAGATGCCAAGTCAGCAATGCTGTTGTCAATCCAGCTAGCAGATCCAAGGTTGACCCTCGTATGCTGGCTTTGTACAAGGACCAGCAAGAGCTCGTCGGCATTGAAGCCGCTCGGATTGATCGAACCAAGAGGCTGGCACTTGGTGATGGGGATGTGTCAAATCAGCAGCTCAAGATAATCTCTATTGTCGGACCTGGTGGACTCGGCAAGACAACTCTTGCCAAGGCAGTGTACGATAGTCTTCAAACGCAATATGTTCACAAAGCTTTTGTTCCGGTGGGTCGAAATCCTGACGTGAGCAAAGTTCTCAAGGACATCCTCTTGGAACTGCGCGTGCGTACGAGCGATGTAGCCACACTGGATGAAAGACAACTTGTCGAAAAACTCCGAGAACAACTTCAGAATGTCAGGTTCGAAGGGTGTCCACCTCAATCATGTTTATATAGTTTTAAAAAATGGCACGTTTATCTAATTTTTCGTATAATCTGCTAAATATAGGATATGTAGGACTTAAGGTGCTAGATGTGTTGACACAATGTGGGTCTACATGTTATGATGGATGCCATCTAGTACCAATAATTCGAAGTCTAGTACTATGGAGTTGACTTTTATCAGCCAGGTGGTGAATCTTAGCGTCATAACACAACATTGAATCTAATGAAGCAACATGTTGTCAATTTCATTTGAGATGTTTTAAATTTTAATTTGGACGGCCTATATTCAATCATGGTGTATTTTTTACAAAAGAAAGTAGATTTTTTTTTCTTGCTTTCATGTTTTTTTTCTATCATTAGGTTGTGAACAAGCACCAACCATTCTCGGCAGAATTAAGAAATAAATCTAATATGCGAGCTTCTGATGCAAAACTATATTTAGGGATTAATGAGAACCATTGTTGATATAAATGAAATCAATCAAATTCAGGCCGCCATTCCTTCTTTATTGCACCTTTTTTGTAAATTGAATGATAACATATACATGTATAGATATATATTCCTTATCCAAGTGGCTGGTATACATCTTGTTCTTCTAATTGACACTCTGCATAGTTCAGAACTAACTAATGCATGGTTCTTGCTCTATCATGTGTATAGGTACTTCATCGTTATCGATGATATATGGGATTTGGAATCATGGCGAGTAATCAAATGTGCTTTGTTTGATAACAATCATGGAAGTCGAGTAATCACAACTACTCGCATTGAGAAAGTCGCAGAAAACACCGGTGATGTCTACAAGCTAAAACCACTTTCTCGTGATTTGTCTGAAGAACTATTCAATAAAAGATTATTTGGTAGTAAAGAAAATTGGCAGACTTCCGAGGTATCAAAAAAATTTCTACAGAAATGTGGTGGTGTGCCGCTCGCTATCATTGCAATAGCTAGTTTGTTGGTTGGTAAACCTGTGGAGGGTTGGTCAACTGTATACAACTCTATTGGTTTTGGACATGGAGATACTAGAGATATTGATGACATGAGAAGGATATTACTATTTAGCTATGATGATCTACCTTGTTATCTAAGGCCTTGTGTATTGCATCTGAGCATATTTCCAGAGGACGCTTTGATCATGAAAGAGACATTGATATGGATGTGGGTAGCCGAAGGCTTTGTCAGTGAAGAGCCAGGGAAACGGTTATTTGAGATTGGAGAGGGATACTTTGGTGAACTTGTAAATAGAAGCCTTATCCTTCCTGTAGAGCACAAAGAAGAGAATGTCATATATGGTTGCCGTGTTCATGATATGGTACTTGATACAATTTGTTGGTTATTAGAGAAAGAAAATTTTGTTACCATAGTGGATAATATTGGGAAATACTCACCTCCAGAAAGCAATAATGTTCGTAGGTTAGCTGTCCAAACAAGAGATGAAGAGCAGCACAACCATTTTGCCAACACAAGCATGCCAAAATTGAGGTCATGTTATGCCAGCAGGTGTCATAAAAGTATGATGCCACCACTTTCAAGCTTTCAAGTGTTGCGTGTTCTAGACTTGGAAAACTGCATATTTCTGGAAAACTGTGATATTGAGCATCTTGGAAGGCTACATCTGTTGAGATACTTGAGTCTGGAGAACACAAGTATTAGTGAGCTCCCAAAAGATATAGGAGAATTAAAGTTTCTCCAGACACTAGACTTGAGGAACTCCGGGATAAAAGAATTGCCACAGGGCACTAGTTTGCTAAGGAAGCTGAAGCGCCTGCGAGTTGACAGGGACCGCCGGAGCGCTGGTACCAGGGAAGATGTAGGTATAAAAGTGCCGAATTGGATAGGGAACCTGACATCCCTGGAAGAGTTATATTTGAGTATCACTGGTGAATTTTCTACCTTCGTTGAAGAACTCGGTAAGCTGAAAGAGCTGAGGGTGCTGGTCTGTCATTTAATGGGAGATTTGAATGAGAAGAAAACTTTGGTGGATTCATTAAGCGAGCTTGGGAAACTCCAAATCTTACATCTTGAGGGCCTGTATGGGTGGTCGAAATCGGACGCAGACACCTGCTGGAAAGACTACAAGCCCCCTCAGCAACTAGGTGATCTGTCCATATCGAGCAGGTTCAGTAGGCTCCCGCCGTGGATTAAGTCCTCTGTGCTTCCGAACCTCTCCAAACTAAAAATTGATGTATATCCTATGAAGAAGCAGGATGTGATAAACCTTGGGGGGTTGCCAGAGCTTGTTAAATTGGATGATCTGTGGATACCGGCAGGCATGGAGTTTGCTGATGGTGCGTTCCCCAAGTTGAGGAGCTGCGGGATAAATGCACCTTTCTGGTTTCTGCCGGGAAGCATGAAGAGCCTTGAATCCATTACGGTGGGCACAATGCAGAACTTGTCGGAGAAGGATGCCGTCACTGATTTTGACTTTACTTGTACCCTGAGGAACCTCCCTTCGCTTGTGGTGGTCTTCGCTAATGTGGAGAAGATGGAGGCAGCGTTGAGCGGAGCAATCCACAACCATCCCAACCGCCCCTTCCTTCATCTCGGAAAGCATGCTGAAGACAATGTATTACAAAATGCTTTTGTATCTATCTATCTATCTATCTATCTCGTGCCAGCTTTAGTGTTTTGTTATAACAGCTACCCGTTTGGCCTTTTTTAGATGATGAAACAAGAACCAGCCTCCCCTCTGCATCGTACTGCCAGTGTTGGTACGTCTACTCAGATAATCGTGGAAGAGGAGGAGGACGAAGGATCGAGCTCCCAACAGATAGCACACGAGGTACTACCTGCTTTACTCCGTGGTTGGTCCTTTTCATCCCAGTTCCATGACGACAATGCTAACCGCGTCGGAGAAGAGATCCCTGAGCAGAGGAACCAAGTTCAGCTGATCGATCGACCAGATGATCACCGTACCGCGCCATGCGCGCGGGTGCTACACTTGCACCACCCCTCCCTCCATCTATTATTCCCTGCTGCAGTTTCTGTATTTTACTAATCGACCGTCTTCCATTTACCTTATCTATCTCTTTTATGTAGTCCCATGACAACAAAGTGTCTGTTTCAACAGGTACCATTACACCTTTTGATACTGCCTAAAATGAGTTCCTTGTACATTTTTTCAGTCGGACAACAAACGCAAAGCCAACGACGCCAGTGTTGATGCAGCACTGGGGTGGCACGACACTGATGTTGATGCAGCAATGGAGTGGCGCAAAGCCTTCAACGTCCCTCCCAACCGTCCATCACCATGGAGCATCACAACTAACGGTGTCAGCGCCTTCTATCCAGCGGTCAACTACAATTATTTTGTATGTTACTACCAGCTAGACGAATCCATGTTCCTTATTACTCTGTTTCGAGTTTCCAGGGATCCAATTATAGCTTTGCTTCTTCTTTTTTCTTTCTTTAGCAAGACCTCTACGCGAAAGACAAGGAGGAGGAAGAAGAAGAATCTCAGGCAGATCAACAGGAACAGGTACTAAATGCTTACTACTCCATCACCCTATTGTGTTTTATTATAATCTCAGCCGTTGATTAAGTCAAAATGGAGTGGTTACTTGCACGGATCTAGATGCACTCAATGGTTATTAACGTGAGGGAAATTAGGGGAAAAAATTCCGGAAAAATTAATAGTCACGCTAATAACACAAGTTGCCTCGTTTATTTCCAGCTGGCAGAGGAACACGAAGAAGCCGAGGTCGGGTCAGCAGAGACGACTCCACCAGAGACCCAGAACACAGTCGACGTCGCTAGACATGCAGAAAGCGGTGAGGCCTCCACCGGTACGCCTGCTCCTGTGCCGGCTCGACGGAGGAGGAGGCCTTGGGCGTGCTTCGGTTGCCTCAAGTCCGCCGGCAGTTCTTCTCACTAGTGTGGTGCTTCAGAAGATGGCTCTGGCCGAGAATGAGGCAATTGCCTTGCTGTGGTTAGTGATCGGTTGAACTTTTGTTGGACTTCTTAAACTGTTTGTTGCTACTATTTGGCATGTAATAGGATAGTGTGATGTGCCAGGTTTTTTGCCCCGTAGTCTATGTATGATCAAGATCAGGCATCGACAGCGGGTTTTCCTGGCGGGTTTGAATCATCCTTTCCATTTCCACATGTTAATTAAGACTTGGTTCTTTCTTTTTTATAGAAGAAAACTCCGTTAGCACCAAACGCTGAACCCCGGTGGGCAGGCTGCGAACTCCCGCGCCTTGCCAACTGAGCTACACCCAGTTCTCAACTTGGTTGTTTCCTTGTGTGAGGAACGGACTTGGTTGTTTCTGCTATGCCCATTTGAGAAAACAAAATTGGCGTTCATCTGTCTACTGAATTCATACATTCCTTCTAGTACTGGACCTCATTTGGAAGATGACTTTGTTTGATCGGAAGACATACAATTGGAAGTTGCAAGCTCATTCCAAATGGAAGTATCAGGAGAAAAAAATGCTTCTACTACATATTTCTTCCTGAAAAAACCGAACAATATATATAGTTAAATATAACATCAGAAATTAGGAGCGTCAACTGAATCAACCTTTATTGGGAGCATGGAAGAAAATCCTACGTACCAGCTTGACTGCCTCAACACACGATTACCCGTGGGAGGAGCTCGACCCCGACAGTAGCCACTGCCCACTGGTTCTTCCCCGGCGGTGGTGGTCACGGAGCTTCTGGCCTCTCGAGGGTTTCACAATCCTTGGACAATCACCCTAGTCACTGTTAGATGCGTATAGTCCTTTTTTATATTCTCATTATATAAGGGGCTTTCTGCATTTTATCTTACATGTACATGTATTGGCCTTTGGTCCCTAGTGAATATCAGTTGCTCATTATGCAACATGATATCAGATGCTAGGTTAGCCTCTCTCCCACATGATGCAACTCCGTGCATGCTCCATCCTAGCCACCGCCACTACTAGGCCCTGTTTCTAGTCTTCCTCATCTCCCGTCGTCCCCTGCTCAGTTCCAGTCGCCCTTGCCTGTCTCCCCCGTCGCCGGCCGTTTCTGCTTGCCGCCAGCCGTGCTCGGCCCCGACCGGATCCGCCGCCCCAGCTGCCGGCCTCCTCTCGCGCCGGCCGCTCCCGCTCCATCCCCGTCCGGCCGTCGCCGCTCCTTTCCCGTCTGGCTGCCGCTGCCCCTGTCTGTCGGGCTACCGCCGCCTCCTGCCTGTCTGGCCGGTTGGTTCCGACTGCGGTTGACCAGGCTAGTCTCCGCTCGATTCCCTGCCTCGAGCGAGCCTTTGCTCGATCCAGATCGAGCGTTTTGCGTCCGTTGACTTCCAAAAAAACAGAGAGCTCATCATGTCTTCTTTAGGCTACGTCGATGTTCCTCGGTGCTCTGTGATCTTCGATGACACCAACTATGCTGAGTTTGTGGGTTTCATGCGTATCCATATGAGCGTCCTTCTCCTGTGGGGCGTTCTCTCTAGCGAGGTCCCCTGTCCGCCATGCCCTGCTGCTCCCGTGTCTCCTATCCTGCCGGTGCCGCCTGTTCTTGTTGCTGATCCGTCTCAGGCTAATCGGCATGTAGCCAAGGCTCTTCATGATGCTACGGTTGATACTTATAATCAGCAGGTATCAGCTTATTCAGATGCTCTTTCTGTCTACCGAGATGATCTGTTTGCTTACACTCAGTGGTGCAATGATGGCGCTCGAGCTGGTGTTGTTCTCATTGCCAGTGTTCTCCCTCAGTTTGCTTCAGAGTTCATGGGCCCTGGCACCGTTGCAGCGATGTGGTCTTATCTCCGTCAACACTATTAGCCCTCTGGTGATGTTCTCTACTTATTGTGGTGCGTCAGGAGCACGCTCTTCAGAGGGTGACTCTTCTATTGATGAGTTATGTACCCAGAGTTCTGCCATTTGGCACCAGCTTGACTCTCTTCAGACAGTTGTTTGTGGAGCTTGCCGTCGCTGCTAGACTATGCGATCCGACTTGAAGTTTCAGCATGTCCATGAGTTCTTATCTCGCCTCCGTTTAGAGTTTGAGCCTCGACGTGCTCACTTGTTGAACTTCGTGCTGAGGATACCCACCTTCGTTCTGCTGGGTTGCTTGCGATTCCCTTTGTGTTGGCTGCCCGCGCTCCTGTGTCGCCTGCTCGCCTCACCGCTCCCCGGCTCCTGCCCACACCTTCAGGGGGTGAGTCCCCTCCTTATGCAAAGAAGGGTCGGTCGCGCGGTGCCACCTTCTGTGGCTACTACTCCAGGCCAGGGCACCCAGAGTCTGACTGTCGCAAGAAGTAGCGAGACCAGCGGCGCTCTTCTTCCAGTGGGACTCTTGCGTCTTCCTCAACTCCGTCAATCACTGACCAGGTCATTGTGCGGCTCAAGCACATGTTGTAGCGTGCGGCGCAATCTTGGCGGCCACAATGGCGACGGGCCCCCGAGCGCAGCCGCGTGTACAGGTGTTCCCAACCATCCTCGGTGTTTTAGAACGCATAGGAAGTACACCAAACATCAGTCGAGGAGGTTGATACCCCCAGCATGGAGAAGAGATCATGTCGAAGTTGTGTGTGAAGAATAATGCAAGCTAATTCGCCCAGACATGAATTTGATGAGGAAGCTTGTTGCGACCATGTAACAGCTATGGTGCCAGCCAACAAGACAACTTTACAACATCTTCAATCGACAGCGAAATACCATGCTTTGCCTTGAAGAAAAATTTAGTAGTCTAGTCGCGACCAAAGCTACTATGGTGCCAGCCGAGTAAACTGAAGGGTTTCACAGATTCACGCTGGCCGCACTAGCGCATTGCACTGCTCCCGTGAAGTTGACGCATTGATGTAGATGAACCACCAGAAAGCCATTGGTGGGTCACCTCGTAATTGTCGAGGCAACCCAAGATGTTGGGTCGATATCGAAAAACATAATCTACACCAGAAGGCCATAGGTTCGGCGATAAATGAGAGCGCCGGAATATACGGCAACTCCCGTCGTTGTTGTTGGAGATAAGGGTGCCGGAGTGCCGCGGCGGTGTTGTAGGTGCACGGGTGTTGCTGCTACCAGTGCTAACAACTTATGTTGATGTAGACCAATAGTACGCCGGAGTATCATCAGTGACATAGTGGACGGACTGGTTGTTGCCCCCCAGTGTTGGTGAAGTTTGTTGGTGTAGATGATTTAATGCCAAGGTGTTGTCGGCGATGTCTCAGACACACGAGTTCGCTGCCTCCAGTGCCGAAGACATGTGTTGGTGTAGAAAGTTCCATGCCATGATGTCGTCGATGATATCATGGACACACGGGTTCACTGGTCCCAGTGCCCGACGTAGGTCGGGGTAGATGGCTGAACGCCGGGGTGCTGCCGGCGATGTCGTGGACGCACTCGTGCAATTGCCCACAATGCTGATGGAGTATACTGTTGCAGATAGCTTGACGCCAGGATGTCGTCGGCGATGTCGTGGACACACGGGTTCCCTGCCCCAGTGTCTGATGTATGTCAAAATAGATGATTGAATGGCGGGATGTCGTCGGCGATGTCGTGGGCACACCGGGTTTGCTGCCCCCAAAGCCTGACGTATGTAGAAGTAGATGAAGGAATGCTGAGATGTCGTCGACAACATCATGGGCACACAGGGTTTGCTGCCCCCGGTGCCCGACGTATGTCGAAGGAAATGATTGACCGCCAGGATGTCATCGATGGTGTCATAGACACACGAGTTCACTACCGACAGTGTCCAACTTATGTTAGAGGATATGATTGGACGCCGGGATGTCATCGGCAACGTCATGGGCACACGGGGGTTGCTGCCCCCAGTGCCCGACGTATGTGGGAGTAGATGGTGGAACGCCGGGATGCCATCGGTGTCATGGACACACGGGTTCGCTGCCCCCAGTGTCCAACTCATGTAGGAGGAGATGATTGAACACCGGAACGCCATCGGAGGTACCATGGACACAATCTTGTTGTGGTCCAAGTAGCCATCTTGTTGGCGCAGGCTCAATATGTGCGCCATTAACTGATGATGGCTGCACTAATGATGAAAAAAAAGAGTGCATGCAAGCATATTTATATTATGAGATGCATAAGAAAATGAAGTACTTTTCAGATTGTATGCAGATGTTGGTCCTCCTAATAATCACCAGTTATAAAGATGCCATAAAAAAAGGCTACCGAAGGGCTTGTCCTCAAGGACTGTCGACAGGACCATGACAGTTGCTAGTCAACAATTGAATAAGCTTTGGTGTATGTGTATGAAGACGACGTGCTTCAGAGATGCTTCTGAAAGGCAGTAGAAAACCATACCCTAGCCTATCATAGTATCGATAAGCCCCACAGCTCAATCATGCCCCCTGTGCGATGCCTCAAGAACCCAAAGACTTAGGTGAGGTTGATTAGGGTGATGGTTTTGGGATAACAACTTGGCTATGTTTCTTCATGCCTTAATGAGGGGTGGTGAATGGCTATCTTCCGCCTTCTTTTCAGTGGTCCCCCTACTGCTTCGGATCACCGGACTCGCTTCTTGGCATTGGAGAATTTTCCTCTTCTAAGGATTGCTTCTTGGAATTTCAGGAGATTTTCTCTATAGTGAGGATTTCTTGCACGGGCCGACTGCATGGCCCTAGACTTCATGAGTATTTTTCTTATTTTGGATATTTGCTTGCACTTCTTGGGGGAACACTTTCCACACTTGCTCGGGGACCCACCTTGAGAACTTGGAAGATAACCATTCACCTCTGTGTACTAAGAAAACCCTCTAGCACTTTGTCTGGGGCTTTTGGTGGCACGCCCCAGGGTTGCCATGTGGCTACACACTGAATCCAACTTGTGTTGGGTCAGGTAGCCTTCATGATCTTTTCCTATAGTGTTCCTTGGGACGTGAGCCCCTGTGAACCTGAGACATGCCAGGAAACATGATGGGCGCTGGGTCTGATAACAGAAGTGCCCAAGTAGTCTTCTTTACTGCCTCCAGAAGCATACACTTGGCACATGTGGTGCATTATGGGTGTGGGAGTCGCTTCACTTGCAACATGACACATTGTGCTGCCCGTCAACAAGCCCTCGGGTAGCCAATTTCCAAAGCACTAGCGTGGAATTGTGCGGAAAGCCAGTATTTATGCTCGAAATTGCTTCCAATCATGCAATCATGTGAAAGAAATGTGATGGGTGTGGTGTAAACTGAAAGGAAGAATGCAATACGAGAATGCTATATCTGCCATAGCTCTTCCAGTTGAACCTGCGCCGGGTGAGGATGTCCGCTCAACTTTTCTCCATTATGTCAAGACACCAGCTGGTTGGAGGAGATGGGCCCATCAGGTTGGCTACTATTGAGCGTCTGCTGAGGATGAATTGTTTACACATGAAAGACAATCTCATTTTCTATAGGCTTCGCCGACTGGAGCTTATATTCAAGATTAACGAAGCTCCTTCACGTAGTGGCCACCTTAACGAGGTCGAGGTTGCCGAAGCCCACTATAATACATGAGTACGTGTTCATCCACCGAGAATACATCCAAGATAAATGCAAATTCTTGGGTACTTGAAGTGAATTGCGGCGCCTTCTTGACATGGCCGCGCAATATTGGAGAAAACCGCCGATCGGGGCATATTGAAATTGCACCCATGGATCTCCCATAACATAGTAATCCGAGTTGAATCACCAAAGGGTTAACTGAAGCCACAGTAAATGATAGTGCCTCGCTGAGAATAACCCGAGCCAAGAAATATCCACACCATCTTGGAGAAGAATCAGAAGACGACTCCGACGACCAATGTTGCGCAGCAAAGATGGGAGGAGAACCATGTCCCACTGGGCATGCCATTTTGTTTGACAAAAAAAACGATGGTTGTCGTGTTATTATCTCTCTATGCGCCAGGGGAAATATATATTGCGGGCGTGCCAGTGTACTAAGTACACAAATAAAACATAGAGAAACTTGCACTTTATTAATCTCTCATCGGAGAAACAAAATTACAAACTTCCATTACATAAGCGCTCCATGACCTGCTAGCGCGGCCAACATGACTTCGGCGATTGTGAAGTTCTGGTTCACGGGGCCTCGGAAGGCTCCCGATTAATTACGTCCGTGAGCTAGAGTCATGAACCACCTCCGATTAAGCTGCTGCAATGGTCGTCATCTTCAAGTCTAGTCTTCTCCAAGTGCTCGGTGTAGACGATGGTGATGATGTGGTGGAATAGAAGAGTGCAGCGGTACGTCCGTCGCTCTGGCGATGCTTAGCCGTATCCCTCCGGCTTGTCGATGTCCGATGATGGAGATGTCTGGCCTCGTCAGCTCAGACAGATGGGCAGCCTTCGCCTCGTCGGTGCCCAGCCTGATGGTGTCCGCCTCGTCGGTGTCGGACATGGTGTGTCTTGCCTTCGCCTCGTCGGTACCCGACAAGATATGGGTAGCTTCATCGGAAAAAAGACATGTCGGTGAAGTGGCTTCGCCTCGTCGGAGCTTGGACGATGTTGGGGAAGGGTGTTGATGTAGAAGTCAGAGTAGACTTGTGTGTCGCCATGTAGTGGCGTTGCTTGAAGATGGCGACAATATGAGCTCGTCGATGTAGTCCTCGTGGCGTCGCAGTTACCGGGACGACCTCCGCTCGATGCAGACGGTTGGTGTAGAAGAATGAGTACGTGCCGGTGCATTCGTCGTCCTCGCCAGACGATAAGTGGAAGAAGATGGCGACATCATGTGGACGTTCGGTGGCGCCGATGTTGACGGCGTCCTCGCCAGATGAAGAGTTGATGGATTGCGAGGCCGTGTCGATGTAGTCGTATGGCGACATGCGTTGGTGTAGTCGGCTTCTCCGTCGAGACCGATGATGATGTCGAGGGCACTGGTGGTGTGGTTGATGAAGATGTGAAGACGGTGGGCAACTCCTCCTCCATCTACTTGGGTTGCACAAGGGTGAACTCTGATTATCCGTTCATCTCGGTCGTGATTCCTATCGCCCGCTCACCTCTAGATGCACTGAAATGAGACAGATAGAAAAGGATAAAGATAAAATGATGCATGTACGCATGCCATTTAAAGAAGATAAATGACGTGATTTTAATCTTCCCTCGCTAACGTGGATGATGGTACAGCCTTGGACGACGGCCTCCTCACTCCGGCTTGTACACCACTACTGACGTTCGTCGTTGTCGTCACGGTCTTTATGGGCGCGCACCGGGTCGCCGACATCTTGAGCCTTATTGTGGCGCGTACTACGTCACTGCCGCGAGTGTCTCACCGAACACATGGAGATGGTATCCAAGCTTCTTCTTCATGTCTACGTGAATACCAGCGCCCAGCTCTTGGGTGCGATGTATCACTGCTCTTAACTTGGATGCAGGTTGATGTTGGAATGAAGAAGACGGCACCAGGCTATAGGTCGGCGGCTTCGTCGTCGTCGTGGTGCCATAGATGGTGTTGGACCACACGCCAGTAGGATGGAGATGGCGTCGGGCCGGATACCGCCGGCCTCTCCGATGTCATCGCCGAGGTGGAGTTAGCGCCGCGGTACTCGCCACGTAGCCTTGCCGCCGTCGTGGTGGTGTAGATGGTGTCAGGACAGATGCTACCGGCTTCTCTGGTGCCGCCGCCGAGGTGGAGTTGGCGCCGTGATACTCGCCGGCAGCCTCGCCGTCGTCGTGGCGGTGTAGATGGTGTCGGGCCAGATGCCACCGGCCTCCCCGTTGTCACCGTCGAGGTGGAGTTGGCGCCATGATACTCGCCGGCAGCCTCGTCGCCGTCACGGTGTCATAGATAGTGCCGGGCCACACGCCGGCGCGGTGGAGATGACTCCGGGCTGCAGGGGGCCAGCTCCGTCATTGTGGTGGTGGTGTAGATGGCGCCGGGCCACACGCCGGTTCGTTGGAGATGACTCCGGGCTGCAGGTCGGCGGCTTCGACGTCGTTGTAGTGGTATAGATGGCAACGGGCCGGATGCGGGCGGCCTCTCCGATGTCATCGCCGAGGTGGAGTTGGTGTCATGCTACACGCCCCCAGCCTTGTGGTGGTGTAGATGGATGAAGACGCCGATCGAAGAAGGCACCATGGGTGGCACCCGCGGCCGCCTTGCGTGCTCGGGCTTGTTGTGCGGGCTCCTCCGTGTACCCGCAGCCGCCGGACGACCAGGGTGTGTGGGCTGCTCGACGAGCACGCCTTTGCCGTGGGCGCGTCCTCGCGATCTCCTCGCCGCCGCCGTCGTGGGAGCGTCTCCACCTGGGCATGGGTTGGGCTCCGTGCATACGTGAGCTCACCCTGCTTCGCGCTTGGCCTTGGGGGTTTATGGATGCATGGCCTTGGTGGATCGGTGTGCCTTCAAGTGAGTTATCGTCGGCTCCGGCCATATGATCTGCGTCGTCTCGCCAGCCTTCTAGTGTGCATATCTGGTCTGGCTTCTCCCCGTGGACCGCTCTGTGTCGTCCATCCTCCGGGGCCTGAAAAGGATGAGAGATGGAAAGAGAGAAGATCAATTATATAGGCATGCCATTGACCAAGAATGATGCTTGTGTTGATTGTTGATGCAGCAGGTGGCAGCTCGTATGAATGAAGACTCCGTCGGGCTCGCCGGCGGACGTCCACTGTCATCGCGAACGCCGGCACATCGTGTGCGGCAGTTCCGACTCCCGTGATCGCTGCCTCTCGCCTTGTTTTTCCTGGGCGCGCTTGGTGCCGCCGCCTCCCCCTCCTGGATGCGATCTCGCGACAGCCTTCAGATCTCCATCTTCGGCGTTTGCGTCGTCGTCGGCGCATCTTCGAGCTTGGACGGGTGTCGCTGCTGCCGCCGCTGCCGCGGCGTCCTCTCGCCGGTCTGGGGCATGTGCTCCGCCGAACGAGGACGCCGTACTCGCCGCCGCCGTGGGCATGTGGCTCTTTCCCTTCTCTTTGTGGTTTTTCTTGTGTATGTGTTTTCCCGGGGCGTATTCTATGGTACGGCTCCCCCTCCTCCCTGGTTTCTTGGCCGTCCCGGGTGCACGCGCCGTGCGCGCAGTCGCCTCCGGTTTCTTGTGTGGGTCTTCTCAGCTAACTACGCATGCACCTCCGTGCCACCTGAGAGATTAGGAATGAAAAGAACGAGATATATGTATATACAGAATTACAGATAAACCATGAAGTAAGAAGAAGTGCATCGGGATCGATCGGCTGTGTTCTCCACAGTTCCGCGCCGTCGCCGCCGCTGTCACCGCCACCGCCACGGACTGTGTACATCTCCCGATAGGGCGCGTCGTTCACGACCTCGCACCTTGGCTCGCTGAAGCGTCTACCTTTGAGATCTCATGGGATCATGTACGATCTGATCGCTTTTGCCTCCGGGTTCGCCCCACCGCCGCCGCCGCGTCTCTTCTATCAGCTTCGCCTCATCGACGCTGCCCCCATGGGCGCGTCTCCCCTTCAACCTCCCTCCTCCCCGGTGTGCTCTGCACGGCCTTTTATAGGCGAGGGTCCTGCGGAAATGGATATGAACGAGCTGCATGGGCGCCGCGGAAGAGTTGTTCGGCAGGTCCTATTCTTATGGAGATGATAAGCTCGTTATCTCTTTGATGAAACTTATCTCTTGTGCGTGCGGTACAGCAGCTAGAGCTGCACACGGTCGCGGCTGGCACGTAGTGGCCTGGCCTGATCGGACTGCATGGCTAGTCCAGAGCCAACTAGCTCGTTGCTAGCCACATGCATAACTCTTTTGCATGCCTACGTACAAACCGGGTGCTAGGTAATCAGGTTGATTAGATCAAGTATGTGTGGACATAAATAATCACTGCTCCGTGGTCTTGGTGACCCTCTCTGATGAATATCAACATATTATTCTTGGTCATATTCATGCTTGCACATACATATTGACACCAACCATTTTTTATATTTCATAACAAAAATCCGCGAAAATGGCGTCGAACACCCCTCACGAAGCTTCAGCACTATATTAACACAACGCAGGAAGGGACGTTCGTTCCAGACAGAGAGAAGGACGAGCTCACAATGGCCCTCGGGAATCCCGAGCACCCTAGACGGACACGAGGTACGCCAGGCTCCGTTCCGTGGAAGGCTGGGTTTCTGGACGCAGGCGGTTACAAATGCCAAGAGAGGAGGAGGAAGGTGGAGCAGAGCGAACTGTAGGAGCTGCACTCAAGGGTACAGAGGCTAGAGGAACGAGATGCAGTTCGAAGCAAGCGACCTGCCGAAGCTACCCCCGAAGCTACCCCGCCATCTCAGCGGAGAAGCAGCGTGGCTTCCACCGAGCAGCTTCAGCTGGAGCCTGTCTTCACGGCTCCTGCTAGCTACCCCGTGGATGCTATCACAGAGTCTCAACATTGCCACCTTATGACGCAATGGGAGAAGTACAAAGTCAAGGCGGCTATCGGCTCTGTTCTACCGCCTGAACCCGGCGCAACTTTTCACTACCGTCCAACTCCAGAAGGATATGCTAGGGTGACGGTGGAAGAAATAACGGAGGGATTTGAGGAGCTCGTGCTTGACCACCCTACCGGTGAAGGGGAGACTCGGCTGGGTTCTGCTTTGAAGACTCCATGCCTATGGAGGAAGGAGCTCATCAACCTTCCTAACTGGACGCCTCCGCCTCCTCCTCCGGCAAGTCAGGGCACTCCGCCTCCTCCTCCGCCTGCTCCTCCCGCGAGTGATCAGGGCACTCCGCCTCCTTCTCCGGCGCGTGGCGGCACTCCGCCTCCTTCTCCGCCCGCGCCAGCGCGCCCGACCAGCTAGCCTCCTCCTTCTCCGCCTCGTTAGCAAGGGCGGAAGAGACCACCGCTGCTCCACCTGCTCCGGCGCATCGCAGTCCTTCTCCTCCGCCTCGTAAGCAACTAAACAAGAAAGCCGCAGCTGCTTGGCCTGCTCCGGCGTCTAGCAGTACAGGCGGGAGGCAATACAGATTCGGTCCGTCTCTCAAGACTCTAGAGAAGTTACCATACGATAGGACCCAGAAGGAAAACGAGATCTGTCAAGCCCAAGTGAGGGACTACTTCGCAACCAAAGAGCTAAGAGACATCCACCTCTAGAGGAGAAGATAGATCCAGTTAAAGCGAAGCGCACTTTGGATGCCCTGCAGCGACCACCACCGTCTCCGCCAAAAACCAACTATGAGCGCATTACTCAAAACGCATATAAGAAAGCGAAGCGGTCGGGAAGTACTTGCAGTGACAAAAGGTTACAAGAACAAAGAACTGGGGAAAAAATCCCCAGCTCGGCGAACAAGCGAACCAATCGTGCCCCCCGCTCAAGGTGTCTAGCGATATCGTTGCTAATCATCCGGGGGTCTTTCCCGGTACCAATCCTGGAGATTACGACGATGCACATTTTGATATAATGGAGCCGGAGTTATTCAAATACGAGTATGAGAAGCCTCTCGTCAAAGATGGAACTACTCTAACAACGATGCAAAGATTCCATGATTGGTACATGGAAACCTGCAGAAAGGCGCTGTCAACTGGGAATAAAATCGATACTTTGACGCTGAAAGTTAAAGAGGATGTGCACGACCTCGTTGAAATTGAGGAGTTGTCTATTTCATTTGAGGAGTTCTTCCAGTTTTTCAATCTAAAGGCCCTCGTAAACTAACGATCACTTGCTACTGTATGTAAGTACTACTTCTGTCATTAAGTCTCTATATATAGCTCAGCTCTTTCATTGCATGTATATATAATTATCCTCACTATATTATGCAGATTGAAGATCGTCGAATGCAGACAAAATGAAATGTATGATATTAGGTTCATTAACACAAATCTCATAGATGAGTTTACGGTTAAATATAATGCCAAAGAACCGAGGACAACTTGCTATCTTTGTTAATAAATCAAAACAAAGATACAATACCCTTTCCTTACAACTTCAAGTGAGTGTTACTGTCTTGTGCATATTCGGTTCCCCTAAATTATTATTGTTATAGTAATTAATGTAATTGATGAGTTATGCATGCGTGCGCAGCTTCCACTATATTCTCCTAAAGATTAAGCTTGAGCAGGGACTAGTAAACGTCTTAGACTCGAGACGAAAAGATCCCAAGGAGTATGCGGCCATGTCTAAGATGCTCGAGAAGTAAGTTGATTCGATCATTATCGCACCACATCAACAACTTTGTTCATTTCACGATATCAAGTAATTGTTTTCTTTGTCTCGCAGGGTTTGGAAAGTATTCACCGCACAAGTTACTTCATTGCCGCGGGATCTGGTATGGAAATACCCGAAAGTAAGTACTACTAGCTAGCTAGCTAGTTCCGTGCATCTCCCGTTGATTCTAACTACTATCATCAATGCCATTTATAATGCTTCATTATTAGTTTGATTGACCTCTATTTCTCGTAAAGTGCTTGTGGCAGGAAGCTAGGAATAATTACTGTGGATACTACGTCTCTGAGTTCATCTACAACGCGACGACCAAGAATAGGCGGGGCTACTCAAAAAGACAATATGAAGTGCGTAAGCAAAAATATTCACAAGTTTATTTTATTACCATCATTTCTGTTGAGTTTCATTCATATATACGTATTGACCCCCTAATGCAAATTAGATGTGACAGATGCGGGATGAACTCCTATGAGAAGATCGCATGCGAGCAATTCAAGAGGAATTGGCTGGATTCTTTCTTGACCATGTCATCAATAAAGCCGGAGAATACCACCATGCATCTGAAAGTTGAGTTCATATGTTAGGGTATTGTAAGAGATCTTACACATTGTAAATATATAAGTATATATGTATCCGGTAGCGTCGGTAAGATATATGAAAACTTGTTGTTCGATCAATCTCTCGGAGAAGGGGAGGTCGATCACTTCTGTATATGTTCATGACGATCTTCTGTATACTTAATAGTTTCCTTCATTTGCTTACTAGCTAGCTTGCGTGTCGAGTCCTCTTTATACGTAGCGTCGACCAAGCACGGAGACAAGAGAGGACACTTCTCTCTATTAGCTAGCTAATACAATATATGGAACCCCGTAAATTAACCCTACAAAACCCCACAACCCCCACCCCCACCCCCACCCCCCCATTCAGAAAAAAAAATAAAAAGCCAAGCCTTTGAAATGCTGACATGTGGAAGCCTTTTGGTCCCGGTTGATGGCACCAACCGGAACAAAATGCCCCCTGCCTGGGCAAGCGGTAGCGGCCACGTGGTGCCACCATCTGTCCCAGTTCCTGGGCGAACCGGGACTAAAGGGTCAGAGCTTTAGTGACGACACTTTACTCCCGGTTCGGGAACCGGGACCAGTAGCCCTCACGAACCGGGACGAATGAGGGGTTTTCTAATAGTGGCATGATGCTGGATGCGAACTATGACGGTAGGGTAGGCAACTTATCCTAGCACCAAACAGGCTGACAGTAGCCCGTGCAACCCTACCATCGAGGTGCCCGGCGATAGGTGGGTACAAGCACTATATTTTTTTTGACAAAGCGCTGTTGGAGCAGCTTTTTTTTCAATTATAAAAGGAAAGGTGTTACAGGTATTGTGGCCGGAGCATGCTGCTATACATCAACTATGACAACAGTAGGCAACCTAGCAACATATAGCAGCACATAATTCAGTCCGGCTCTCGAGGTCTGTCCAAAAACAGCTGAATCCTATGACGCCCAGCCTGGTTCCATACCATTAATTCATCAATCATTGAGTTGAAGAGCCCACTGATGGTGGACGCCTTGCTTTGGAAAATCCTGGCATTCCTCTCGCACCACGTGAACCACCAGATTGCCGCCGCCAGACCGCCCCAACCCATATTTAGAATTTTTTTTAGATAGGGCGTGCGACCCTACCGTCAAGGGCCTCAGTGGTAGGCAGTTATACACTATCGTCATCGCCTCCGGTGGTAGGAAAAGAAACAGATCTAAAAAAAAATCAAAGCATGGTCAGATTTGGCTCAACTTTTACAAAATAGTCAAAACACCAAATTCATCCCCCGCGGCACCCCTATTATTGTTGAGAGAACTTGCACTAGTGAAAATGTGAACCTTAGGCCATGTTTCAACGCATTGCAATACCGTTTACGCTCAATTTATCATTAGTTACCTTGATGTTTTTATATTTTCAGATTACAAAAACCTATATCTACCATTCATATTGCACTTGTATCACCATCTCTTCGCCGAACTAGTGCTCCTATACAATTTGCCATTGTATTGGGTGTGTTGGGGACACAAGAGACTCTTTGTTATTTGGTTGCAGGGTTGTTTGAGAGAGACCATCTTCATCCTGCGCCTCCCACGGATTGATAAACCTTAGGTCATCCACTTTTGGGAAATTTGCTACTGTCCTACAAACCTCTGCACTTGGAGGCCAAACAACGTCTACAAGAAGAAGGTTGCGCAGTAGACATCAAGTACCATGGTCGGTACCCATGTTTCGATGGCTTGATCACTCCTTTGGTCTTGTACACACGGCTTCGGGCTACCAACCGGAGCTCGTTAGAGAGTACGGGGCGTTAGCAGTCTCCCTTAGCCCCCAGCATGCTGTAAGTACTTCCCCTTATCTTCTTTCTATCTAACTTTCTCAATTTATTTTCAGCATCGCCCACTTAGAAACAATCTAAATTTTGTAGGCATATAAGGCCTTTGTCGAGCATAGGAATCTTGAGGTGCGAGAGTACTTGCAATAAGTGAAGACAAATGATAATTACAACTGTCAAATGATGGCGGTTAGTTTTGCCCTTTTAAAACCAAGCTAAAATTTGCACTTTTATTCCTTCTGACATTCTAGTTTGCTTGTTTAATTAACATCCAGGCTATGTTGGCGTCTTGAACTAACCGCATGGATCCACCACAAGTGGGACCCCCCACCACCACCTGCTGGAGAACCCCCACACGTGCCCACGTTTGATGAATGGGTGGCACTAGGCAGTGAGACTCCGGTTAGTACATTTGCCCACAATCTCTTCATTCAACACTATCTTATCATATTTACCATTACAATCTCTTCTAAAACATGTAGGGACCGACAGCTCGACTTCAGTCACTCCGATCTAGCAATCCGGTGGCGGTCTTGGCGGTGGTGGTTTTGGCGGTGGTGGTATTGGCGGTGGTGGTTTTGGCGGCGGTGGTCTTGCCTGATGTCGATGATGATACCCGTGCATGTGGCCGTCGTGGCATTCTTTTCATGTTCCTACTTGTTAGTTTCTTTAGATGACGATGATGATGTTCCATGTCTTGCAATACTTATGTGCATGAAGTTTCGGCGATGATGATCTTTAGATGATGAACTTGAGTATAATTAGATGATGATGATGATCTTGAGTATCTTTAGATGATGAACTTGATGATGATCTGTCATATTTCTGTGTATATATATATGCATAATCTCATATTTTGTGTCTTTGAATGCTGTCAAATTGAATGAGAAAGAGAAAACATGGCATATAGAAAACAGAACAGAACTATGCCGCCGCCTTAGCCATCGGCATAGTTATGCCCAGGTGAACCCAGCAACCGACACGTGCCAAGCTATGCCGACGGCTAACCGTTGGCATAACCCTTCACCCACGGATGCCCAAGGGTCGACACGTGGCTCTCTAAGCCGACGGCCCCGCCGGCATAGTTTTTTGTCCAGGGGCAATCTGTTGCCGCCACGTGGCGCAGGTAGGCCGTTGGCTTAGCCGTGGGCCTATGCCGACGGCCTGGCCGTCGGCTTACCTGCGCCACGTGGCGGCCCGTTGTTTGTCTGGAACAGTGACGGCGCCGTCAACGGCCGTCCCGTGCAAAACTACGCCGACGGCCGTACGAACGCCGTTGGCCTAGGCCCTATGCCGACGGTCTGACAAGAGTACACTGACGGGCCTGTGCCGACGGCAGCCGACGGGAAGGAGCCTGTGCCGACGGCCCGTCGGCATAGACCGTGGATCCGGTAGTTGTTGCTCGGTGGTCTCGCTGTCGTCTCTCGGCTCGGGGATTGCGGAGAGCGCGTCGAGGATGATCATGGAGTGGTGCGACGCCATGGCGCGACCGCTCTCCGTGCAGAGCACGGGGTGGGGAACGCCGTTGTCGTCGCACCTGAGCCGCACCGCCTGCACGATGCTGGACGCGAACTATGACGGTAGGCAATTTATCCACGTCAGCACGGTGCATCCCTAGCACCAAACAGGCTGACAGTAGCCCGTGCAACCCTACCGCCGAGGTGCCCGGCGATAGGTGGGTACAAGCACTATTTTTTTTTTTTAACGAAACGCTGTTGGAGCAGCTTTTCTTTTTCAATTATAAAGGAAATGTGTTACAGGTATTGTGGCCGGAGCAGGCTTTATACATCAACTATGACAACAGTAGGCAACCTAGCAACATATAGCAGCACATAATTCAGTCCGGCTCTCGAGGTCTGTCCAAAAACAGCTGAATCCTATGACGCCCAGCCTGGTTCCATATCATAAATTCATCAATCATCGAGTTGAAGACTCCGCTGACGGTGGACGCCTTGCTTTGGAAAATCCGGGCGTTCCTCTCGCACCACGTGAACCACCAGATTGCCACCGCCAGACCGCCCCAACACATATTTAGAATTTTTTTAGATAGGGCGTGAGACCCTACCGTCAAAGGCCTCGATGGTAGGCAGTTATACACTATCGTCATCGCCTCCGGTGGTAGGAAAAGAAACAGATCTCAAAAAAAAAAAAAATCAAAGCATGGTCAGATTTGGCTCAACTTTTACAAAATAGTCAAAACACCAAATTCATCCCCGGCGGGACCCCTATTGGATCCACCATTGTGTGTTCGTAGTAGCACGAATTCCAGAGTCCATTCTGCCCAGAGCAAGCCAATATCCCATTGCTGGGCTATAGGTTATAGCTAGCGTTCCCACTCATTCCCCGTGGCAGCATAATGCGTTGAGATCAAAGTCTCATGGAGCCCTGCTAAACTTCAAAAGTTTGGTTCTAAATTTTACCAATGGGAGTGGGACCCACAGGGGAAATGCATTCAGTCCAGTCTCATCCTCATCCTCGTCCTCATCCTCATGGGGTGCACTTGAGAGACACCTCCAGAAGCTGGGTCCGTGCTCGCTGCCGCTTCTGGCGTGCTTGCTGAGATAAAAGCGAGCAATAATGTATGAGAGATAGGATTATGCGCGTATACAGTGTGCATGGAAGTGAAAGAGAGGGCAAGAGGAGGGGGAAAATATCAAAGTAAAAATGATGTGGCTGAGAAGACGGAGCACCTACCGTCTACAGGGTTTTCGCCTGTGGGAGCGGCGTGCTTCCAGGGAGTTTCCGACCAATAATGCATGCATGCACTGTCTCAGGAGTGACCCGTCCCACAGTGCAACCTCATCATTCATCAAAGCGGCCAGATCTAAAGAACGAGTTAGGGGCACCTCGATCTCATTCTCACCCGTCACCACCATTGCTCTTGCTCCACCAAAAGCCACCAACCATGGCGCTTGTGTAGCCGTCCCACGCTTGCTCGTCTCGTCCCGCTCCCAGCAAGCACGCCCGCAGGGGCGGCGCGCAGACCTAGCTAGCATTTGCATTTTGGAGGCGGTCGCTGCCTGAAGTGAAAGAGCTTGCCGGTGCAGCTTGGGGATCTTTTCAGGGAGCTCCTTGGCGTTGGATCTGACGGCGAGGGTGCCCTTCCTCATCTATGCTCTGCTTGGTTGTAGTATACAGGTAAGCAGTCATGTACTTATTTGCTTTCATGCATTGGCGCAAAATTAAAGGTGGTGGCCGGTGGAGACAAGAGTTTGTTTTGGTTTTCCCTACCACAATGGATTCCTGTCTTCTAACTTCCAACCAGCCGGTGTTATAGGTTTTCTTCCTAGAGGATCCATATATACATTGACAGCCAACCATGGTTTTGGAGGTGGTTACCGGTGTCATGGGAAGACTACTTCCCAAGCTGGTCGAGCTGATCGCGGGTGAGTACAAGCTACAAAAGGGCGTCAAGGAAGACATTGAGTCCCTCAAGAAAGAGATGGAGAGCATTCACATTGCCCTTAAAGAGGTGGCCGAGGTACCACGGGACCGGCTCAATGCACAGTTCAAGAAATGGGCAGATGAACTGAGGGAGCTGTCGTACGACATGGAGGATGTCGTTGACAACTTCCTGGTGTGCGTCGAGGGATCTGATCCAGCACCCAACTCCAACAAGCTCAAATTCCTAATGGAGAAGATGACCGGCAATTTCACCAAAGCCAGCGGCCGCCATCAGATCGCCAATGACATTAAGGCTCTCAAGAAACTTGCCGAAGAGGTGGCTGCCCGGCGTGCCAGATGCCAAGTCAGCAATGCTGTTGTCAATCCAGCTAGCAGATCCAAGGTTGACCCTCGTATGCTGGCTTTGTACAAGGACCAGCAAGAGCTCGTCGGCATTGAAGCCGCTCGGATTGATCTAACCAAGAGGCTGGCACTTGGTGATGGGGATGTGTCAAATCAGCAGCTCAAGATAGTCTCTATTGTCGGACCTGGTGGACTCGGCAAGACAACTCTTGCCAAGGCAGTGTACGATAGTCTTCAAACGCAATATGTTCACAAAGCTTTTGTTCCGGTGGGTCGAAATCCTGACGTGAGCAAAGTTCTCAAGGACATCCTCTTGGAACTGCGTGTGCGTACGAGCGATGTAGCCACACTGGATGAAAGACAACTTGTCGAAAAACTCCGAGAACAACTTCAGAATGTCAGGTTCGAAGGGTGTCCACCTCAATCATGTTTATATAGTTTTAAAAAATGGCACGTTTATCTAATTTTTCGTATAATCTGCTAAATATAGGATATGTAGGACTTAAGGTGCTAGATGTGTTGACACAATGTGGGTCTACATGTTATGATGGATGCCATCTAGTACCAATAATTCGAAGTCTAGTACTACGGAGTTGACTTTTATCAGCCAGGTGGTGAATCTTAGCGTCATAACACAACATTGAATCTAATGAAGCAACATGTTGTCAATTTCATTTGAGATGTTTTAAATTTTAATTTGGACGGCCTATATTCAATCATGGTGTATTTTTTACAAAAGAAAGTAGATTTTTTTTTCTTGCTTTCATGTTTTTTTCTATCATTAGGTTGTGAACAAGCACCAACCATTCTCGGCAGAATTAAGAAATAAATCTAATATGCGAGCTTCTGATGCAAAACTATATTTAGGGATTAATGAGAACCGTTGTTGATATAAATGAAATCAATCAAATTCAGGCCGCCATTCCTTCTTTATTGCACCTTTTTTGTAAATTGAATGATAACATATACATGTATAGATATATATTCCTTATCCAAGTGGCTGGTATACATCTTGTTCTTCTAATTGACACTCTGCATAGTTCAGAACTAACTAATGCATGGTTCTTGCTCTATCATGTGTATAGGTACTTCATCGTTATCGATGATATATGGGATTTGGAATCATGGCGAGTAATCAAATGTGCTTTGTTTGATAACAATCATGGAAGTCGAGTAATCACAACTACTCGCATTGAGAAAGTCACAGAAAACACCGGTGATGTCTACAAGCTAAAACCACTTTCTCGTGATTTGTCTGAAGAACTATTCAATAAAAGATTATTTGGTAGTAAAGAAAATTGGCAGACTTCCGAGGTATCAAAAAAATTTCTACAGAAATGTGGTGGTGTGCCGCTCGCTATCATTGCAATAGCTAGTTTGTTGGTTGGTAAACCTGTGGAGGGTTGGTCAACTGTATACAACTCTATTGGTTTTGGACATGGAGATACTAGAGATATTGATGACATGAGAAGGATATTACTATTTAGCTATGATGATCTACCTTGTTATCTAAGGCCTTGTGTATTGCATCTGAGCATATTTCCAGAGGACGCTTTGATCATGAAAGAGACATTGATATGGATGTGGGTAGCCGAAGGCTTTGTCAGTGAAGAGCCAGGGAAACGTTTATTTGAGATTGGAGAGGGATACTTTGGTGAACTTGTAAATAGAAGCCTTATCCTTCCTGTAGAGCACAAAGAAGAGAATGTCATATATGGTTGCCGTGTTCATGATATGGTACTTGATACAATTTGTTGGTTATTAGAGAAAGAAAATTTTGTTACCATAGTGGATAATATTGGGAAATACTCACCTCCAGAAAGCAATAATGTTCGTAGGTTAGCTGTCCAAACAAGAGATGAAGAGCAGCACAACCATTTTGCCAACACAAGCATGCCAAAATTGAGGTCATGTTATGCCAGCAGGTGTCATAAAAGTATGATGCCACCACTTTCAAGCTTTCAAGTGTTGCGTGTTCTAGACTTGGAAAACTGCATATTTCTGGAAAACTGTGATATTGAGCATCTTGGAAGGCTACATCTGTTGAGATACTTGAGTCTGGAGAACACAAGTATTAGTGAGCTCCCAAAAGATATAGGAGAATTAAAGTTTCTCCAGACACTAGACTTGAGGAACTCCGGGATAAAAGAATTGCCACAGGGCACTAGTTTGCTAAGGAAGCTGAAGCGCCTGCGAGTTGACAGGGACCGCCGGAGCGCTGGTACCAGGGAAGATGTAGGTATAAAAGTGCCGAATTGGATAGGGAACCTGACATCCCTGGAAGAGTTATATTTGAGTATCACTGGTGAATTTTCTACCTTCGTTGAAGAACTCGGTAAGCTGAAAGAGCTGAGGGTGCTGGTCTGTCATTTAATGGGAGATTTGAATGAGAAGAAAACTTTGGTGGATTCATTAAGCGAGCTTGGGAAACTCCAAATCTTACATCTTGAGGGCCTGTATGGGTGGTCGAAATCGGACGCAGACACCTGCTGGAAAGACTACAAGCCCCCTCAGCAACTAGGTGATCTGTCCATATCGAGCAGGTTCAGTGGCTCCCGCCGTGGATTAAGTCCTCTGTGCTTCCGAACCTCTCCAAACTAAAAATTGATGTATATCCTATGAAGAAGCAGGATGTGATAAACCTTGGGGGGTTGCCAGAGCTTGTTAAATTGGATGATCTGTGGATACCGGCAGGCATGGAGTTTGCTGATGTTGCGTTCCCCAAGTTGAGGAGCTGCGGGATAAATGCACCTTTCTGGTTTCTGCCGGGAAGTATGAAGAGCCTTGAATCCATTACGGTGGGCACAATGCGGAACTTGACGGAGAAGGATGCCGTCACTGATTTTGACTTTACTTGTACCCTGAGGAACCTCCCTTCGCTTGTGGTGGTCTTCGCTGATGTGGAGAAGATGGAGGCAGCGTTGAGCGGAGCAATCCAGAACCATCCCAACCGCCCCTTCCTTCATCTCGGAAAGCATGCTGAAGACAGGGTATTACAAAATGCTTTTGTATCTATCTATCTATCTATCTATCTATCTCGTGCCAGCTTTAGTGTTTTGTTATAACAGCTACCCGTTTGCCCTTTTTTAGATGATGAAAAAAGAACCAGCCTCCCCTCTGCATCGTACTGACAGTGTTGGTACGTCTACTCAGATAATCGTGGAAGACGAGGAGGACGAAGGATCGAGCTCCCAACAGATAGCACACGAGGTAGTACTACCTGCTTGACTCCCTGCTAGCTACCTTCTTTTATAAGCCCCGTGGTTGCTCCTTTTCATCCCAGTTCCATGACGACAATGGTAACCGCGTCGGAGAAGAGATCGATCCTGAGCAGAGGAACCAAGTTTAGCTGCTGGATCGACCAGATGATCACCGTGCCACGCCATACGCGCGGGTGCTACACTTGCACCACCCCTCCCTCCATCTATTATTCCCTGCTGCAGTTTCTGCCTTTTACTAATCGACCGTCTTCCATTTACCTTATCTTTCTCTTTTATGTAGTCCCATGACAACAAAGCGTCCGTTTCAACAGGTACCATTACAACTTTTGATACTGCCTAAAATGAGTTCCTTGTACATTTTTTCAGTCGGATAACAAACACAAAGCCAACGACGCCAGTGTTGACGCAGCACTGGGGTGGCACGACACTGATGTTGATGCAGCAATGGAGTGGCGCAAAGCCTTCAACGTCCCTCCCAACCGTCCATCACCATGGAGCATCACAACTAACGGTGTCAGCGCCTTCTATCCAGCGGTCAACTACAATTATTTTGTATGTTACTACTAGCTAGACGAATCCATGTTCCTTATTACTCTGTTTCGAGTTTCCAGGGATCCAATTATAGCTTTGCTTCTTCTTTTTTCTTTCTTTAGCAAGACCTCTACGCGAAAGACAAGGAGGAGGAAGAAGAAGAATCTCAGGCAGATCAACAGGAACAGGTACTAAATGCTTACTACTCCATCACCCTATTGTGTTTTATTATAATCTCAGCCGTTGATTAAGTTAAAATGGAGTTGTTACTTGCATGGATCTAGATGCACTGAATGGTTATTAGCGTGAGGGGAATTAGGGGGGAAAATTCCGGAAAAATTAATAGTCACGCTAATAACACAAGTTGCCTCGTTTATTTCCAGCTGGCAGAGGAACACGAAGAAGCCGAGGTCGGGTCAGCAGAGACGACTCCACCAGAGACCCAGAACACAGTCGACGTTGCTAGACATGCAGAAAGCGGTGAGGCCTCCACCGGTACGCCTGCTCCTGTGCCGGCTCGATGGAGGAGGAGGCCTTGGGCGTGGTTCGGTTGCCTCAAGTCCGCCGGCAGTTCTTCTCACTAGTGTGGTGCTTCAGAAGATGGCTCTGGCCGAGAATGAGGCAATTGCCTTGCTGTGGTTAGTGATCGGTTGAACTTTTGTTGGACTTCTTAAACTGTTTGTTGCTACTATTTGGCATGTAATAGGATAGTGTGATGCGCCAGGTTTTTTGCCCCGTAGTCTATGTATGATCAAGATCAGGCATCGACAGCGGGTTTTCCTGGCGGGTTTGAATCATCCTTTCCATTTCCACATGTTAATTAAGACTTGGTTGTTTCTTTTTTATAGAAGAAAACTCCGTTAGCACCAAACGCTGAACCCCGGTGGGCTGGCTGCGAACTCCCGCGCCTTGCCAACTGAGCTACACCCAGTTCTCAACTTGGTTGTTTCTTTGTTTGAGGAACGGACTTGGTTGTTTCTGCTATGCCCATTTGAGAAAACAAAATTGGCGTTCATCTGTCTACTGAATTCATACTTTCCTTCTAGTACTGGACCTCATTTGGAAGATGACTTTGTTTGATCAGAACACATACAATTGGAAGTTGCAAGCTCATTCCAAATGGAAGTATCAGGAGAAAAAATGCTTCTACTACATATTTCTTCCTGAAAAAACTGAACAATATATATAGTTAAATATAACATCAGAAATTAGGAGCGTCAACTGAATCAACCTTTATTGGGAGCATGGAAGAAAATCCTACGCACCAGCTTGACTGCCTCAACACACGATTACCCGTGGGAGGAGCTCGACCCCGACAGTAGCCACTGCCCACTGGTTCTTCCCCGGCGGTGGTGGTCACGGAGCTTCTGGCCTCTCGAGGGTTTCACAATCCTTGGACAATCACCCTAGTCACTGTTAGATGTGTATAGTCCTTTTTTATATTCTCATGATATAAGGGGCTTTCTGCATTTTATCTTACATGTACATGTATTGGCCTTTGGTCCCTAGTGAATATCAGTTGCTCATTATGCAACATGATATCAGATGCTAGGTTAGCCTCTCTCCCACATGATGCAACTCCGTGCGGGCTCCATCCTAGCCACCGCCACCACTAGGCCCCGTTTCTAGTCTTCCTCATCTCCCGTCGTCCCCTGTTCAGTTCCAGTCGCCCTTGCCTGTCTCCCCCGTCGCCGGCCGTTTCTGCCTGCCGCCAGCCGTGCTCGGCCCCGACCGAATCCGCCGCCCCAGCTGCCGGCCTCCTCTCGCGCCGGCCGCTCCCGCTCCATCCCCGTCCGGCCGTAGCCGCTCCTTTCCCGTCTGGCTGCCGCTGCCCCTGTCTGTCGGGCTACCACCGCCTCCTGCCTGTTTGGCCGGTTGGTTACGACCGCGGTCGACCAGGCTAGTCTCCGCTCGATTCCCTGCCTCGAGCGAGCCTTTGCTCGATCCAGATCGAGCGTTCTACGTCCGTTGACTTCCAAAAAAACAGAGAGCTCATCATGTCTTCTTTAGGCCAAGGTAGTCAGAATCCCGACTCGACTGCTAGAATCCTACGACTTCACGACCCTACAGAAGCATGTCGATCCAAATCCCACTATGAATCCGGATCAGGTAGAATCCATGTTGAGTCGCGATCCAAATCACAGAATCCTATACAAAACGGTACAATCCCGACTATGCTATGGACTATGTCCAATTCTACTAATTTATCTAAGCCGTTTGTTTAGTTGTAGCAGAATAGTATGCAATCATCCAAACCCCTTTTCATATACCTCATGGACGTTTATTCCCCTCCCAAGCCCAAATGCTCAGCCGCCAACACCTTTAATCTAGCTCTCAGAAACCCTAGATCGAAATTGAGGATCGGGCTTGTCAACAGATGGAATTGGCATGAAAAGGAGGATGCTTCAAGATTGATCTGAGGAGGAGAGAAAGACCTTCAAGGTTTAGCACTACACCTCAAATAGACAAGTGATCGACTATTCACGCACTCTAAAAAGAACCTATGTAAATTTAGTGCATTGAAGGTTTAAATGTTCTATATATTTCCCTCTCATATATGTTCCATACATGCGAGCTAGATGGTAGGTTAGCCATAAAAAGAAGTGGAATACAACTAGCATTGAGGTGTACACTCTTTGCTCCATATTTAGTGTCGAAACTCTACAGAACCCATATAAATTTGTTGTGTGCATACAAAATATCTTATTTGAGTAAATCTAGTAGAATCCTCGATTCCACGACTCGATCTTATGACTCGATTCTGTCTGAGGAAAATCGATCCGACTCCGAATCCCGACTCTGACTACCTTGCTTTAGGCTATGTCGATGTTCCTCGGTGCTCTGTGATCTTCGATGGCACCAACTATGTTGAGTTTGTGGGTTTCATGTGTATCCATATGAGCGTCCTTCTCCTGTGGGGCGTTCTCCCTAGCGAGGTCCCCTGTCCGCCATGCCCTGCTGCTCCCGTGTCTCCTACACCGCCGGTGCCGCCTGTTCTTGCTGCTGATCCGTCTCAGGCTAATCGGGATGTAGCCAAGGCTCTTCATGATGCTACGGTTGATACTTATAATCAGCAGGTATCAGCTTATTCAGATGCTCTTTCTGTCTACCGAGATGATCTGTTTGCTTACACTCAGTGGTGCAATGATGACGCTCGTGCTGCTGTTCTTCTCATTGCCAGTGTTCTCCCTGAGTTTGCTTCAGAGTTCATGGGCCCTGGCACCGTTGCGGCGATGTGGTCTTATCTCCGTCAACACTATTAGCCCTCTGGTGATGTTCTCTACTTATTGTGGTGCGTCAGGAGCACGCTCTTCAGTAGGGTGACTCTTCTATTGATGATTATGTACCCAGAGTTCTGCCATTTGGCGCCAGCTTGACTCTCTTCAGACAGTTGTTTGTGGAGCTTCCCGTTGCTGCTAGACTATGCGATCCGACTTGAAGTTTCAGCATGTCCATGAGTTCTTATCTCGCCTCCGTTTAGAGTTTGAGCCTCGACGTGCTCACTTGTTGGCTCGTGGCCGTGTTCCCATCTCGGAGGTGCTAGCTTGCTGAACTTCGTGCTGAGGAGACCCGCCTTCGTTCTGCTGGGTTGCTTGCGATTCCCTTTGTGTTGGCTGCCCGAGCTCCTGTGTCGCCTGCTCGCCTCACCGCTCCTCGTCTCCTGCCCACACCTTCAGGGGGTGAGTCCCCTCCTTATGCAGAGAAGGGTCGGTCGCACCGTGACACCTTCTGTGGCTACTACTCCAGGCCAGGGCACCCAGAGTCTGACTGTCGCAAGAAGTAGCGAGACCAGTGGCGCTCTTCTTCCAATGGGACTCTTGCGTCTTCCTCAACTCCGTCAATCACTGACCAGGTCATTGTGCGGCTCAAGCACATGTTGGCTTCCTCTATCTCTTCATCGATGGGTTCTGCTGCCGCTGTGACTGCTTCGACCTCTCCATCACCGACGAACCCTACATAGTCAGGTACATCTTCGTGGGTTCTGGATTCCGGAGCTTCTTTTCCTATGTCTTCTGATTCTTCCGCATTGTCTTCTCTTCGACCTCTTGATTCTCGTATTAATGTTCTCACTACCGATGGCACACCCCTTTTTGTTGCTAGTCGTGACACTCTTTCTACTCCGTCCTTTTCTATGCCTAGTGTTTCACATGTTCCCCGTCTTACCGTGAATCATTTTTCCGCTATCCAACTTACTGATTCTGGTTGTCGTGTCATTCTTTGTGTCGACTCTTGCTCTGTTCAGGATCATCGCACCAAGGCTCTGGTTGGTGTTGGCCCTCGGTGCCGTGAGTCAGAGGGCCTTTGAGAGGTTGACTGGCTTTATGTTCCTTCCGCTGCCACCATTTCTGCCAGTTCTCATGCTCTTGCTGCCTCCTCTTCTGCGTCCTTCCAGTAGTGGCATCATCGGCTCGGTCACATATGTGGCTCTCACTTGTCATCGTTAGTGCGTCACAGCCTCTTAGGGTCTGTCTCTGGAGATGTTTCTCTACATTGTAATGGTTGTCGACTTGTCAAACAGACCCAATTACCTTATCCTACCAGTGAGTCGGTATCCAACGTACTTTGGACTTAGTTCATTCTGATGTTTGGGGTCCTGGTCCCTTTGATTCAAAATGTGGTCATCACTACTATGTTCTGTTTATGGATGATTTCTGTCGTTACACTTGGCTCTTTTTTATGAAATCTCGTAGCATGGTTCTCTCTATATATAAGCGATTTGCTGCCATGGTTCACATCTAGTTTTCCACGCCCATTCGTACCTTTTGTGCAGACTCCGCTGGAGAGTATATCTCCCAGATGTTATGTGGTTTTCTTGCAGAATAGGGTACTGATATGCCTCAAGTAGCGTTGTGACGATTTTTGGGGTGGCCTGATCTTTCACCGCATGCACAGACTGGTAGCAATGATTTCGGCAGCAAAGAACGTGAACGTAAAACAATAGATGGTAAGATATGCTTGTAGGCGTATGTAGTAGCTAGATGAAATATAATGGATGAATCAGAAGTACAGACGTGGTGCAGTAGTACTATAGCTAGACTAGATGGATGGATTATGCTAATGATGATCAGCGGCGACGAAGTAATTAAGAGAGGAGATTAGAACTAGTAGTAGATGGAGAAGAAGGAAGCTGGATCGACCCTTGCGGATCAAGGACCAAAACGAAGCTTGTACCTTGGCAATTGACGTCGCCGAAACACACGCAAATATCAAACCCTAAATAGGGATGCAATAGTACAGATGCACATCCATCAGATGCAGTTTGTGTGTTTTCTTTTCAAACCTAAACCTAAACCTAGACAACCCTGCACCCCTTGCTTATATAGGTGGTGCCTAATAATTGGGTCTGGACCGACCTGGACTAGGAAAACGATGAGGACTCCTCACGTTACAACTTAAAAAGAAACCACGGAAACCAATTAAACTAGAAAACAAATGAAAAGGACACGCCTCGTTCTCTGCCATGGCATTCTTGTAGGCTTTATTCATCTATAAGGACCCACGTACGGTTGCCTGCAAAAGGAACTCTGATGAGCGGACTAGATGGTCACAAATACAACGCTTAATAATGCACATCAGAACTATTAATTTTATGAACAAAGTGCTCCCTAATGCTTGAGCAACTTTGAAGGATTCCACTATGTATTGTTAACCATGGAGACAACATCTCAAAGATCATGATGTTCCACTGGATGATATAACTGGGTTCACGACAACTAGGAGACTAAGCCGCTTTTAGTTGTAGCGGTTTTTATTTCTTAGTTAGTTTTACTGATCTTTATTAGTGTATTATTTTGCACACTAGTAGAAAAAGGGCCATTTGTCCCAGTTCGTAAGGGCCTTCTGTCTCGGTTTAAGAACCGGGACTAAAAGGTCGGTACTAATGCCCTTGGCCTTTAGTCCCGGTTCTTACACGAACTAGGACAGATGGGCCTCCACGTGGCCGCTGCGGCCAGCCCAGGCAAGGGGGCCTTTGGTCCCAGTTGGTGACATAAACAGGGACCAAAAGGCGTCCACGCGTCAGCAGCTGGCTGGAGGTGAGGTTTTGTTTGAAAGGGGCTGGTTTAGGGGTTTTGGGGGGTCAATTTAGGTTGTTATTAGCTAGCTAATAGAGAGAAGTGTCCTCTCTTATATCTTCGTGCTTGGTTTACCAACGCTACTGCTATGTTCATTTCACCCGCTGATATATAATAACTCTTCATGCTCGCATCATGCATCATCATATATAATAACAAGTCCTACTAATCATGCATCATCATACAACTTCTACTCGTTATTAATAACAAGTCATACGATCATCATCCTCATAGTAATCGAACTAACCCCACTTAATTGTTCTTAGCACATGATCATCAATATCAGGTAGGACCTAAATACCCTTAAGGTAAACTAGCATAAAACAATATAGACCCTGACTCTCCATTATGGAGAATGGAGATCATCATTTCTCCAATTATTGCGCTTCGCTTCCTTTTGCTTCCAAGAACCTCCTTACGACTGTCCATATATGTTTTTCCATTCTTTGATTGTCATGTCTCCACTTTTTTTAGAAATCCGGTATGGACAGTTGAGATTCGTAGGATGACCTGGTTGTATGTTCAAAACATCAAGGCGGCCATGCGCATACATCAGATGAGGCACACAATCATTCGGGATTATCTGTTGAAAAACATAGTAATAACTTCGTAGTTAGCAATTATGTACTAGTTTTAGAAGTATGCAAAAGATGCACGAATGTCGTAATAGTAAAAAATCTTACCAGGGTATCTCCATGGTAGTTACTGTAGTTCAACACGTGCACTAGTGGCACGTATTGACCATAATGTTGAGGAGTTCGATTGTAGATATTGTAATTCTCAAGATCAGTACAAAATGCGATCAAATGATTTTTCTCCTTATAAGTTAATTCGGAGCCATCGGTGTAGTGGGTTTTGTCTACCATCTTCTGCACATTCTTTGAAGAATGAAAATAAGCTGTCAACTATTTTGAAATAAACAATATAAATTACTTAATAACTATGTTTGAGAAGCTCACATAGGGGAAGAATTGGAAGTGTATCAACAAGGACCCAAATGTCCATATTGTCTTGCTCGATTTTAGGATCACCAAGATCCATGGTGGCAAGCATACCCTCATCAAAACCATACATCTTGCAAAGTGCTTCCCAATTTTTGCAACCAAAATGGGTTACACTCTCAGAATTGTACAACTTTACTTCAAAATCCACACCATGATGGGTCCTTAGGTGAATTTTCTTTGTTTCCATACTTTCATGGTCTTCAAAACCCATCCTCTCCAAGACACAACGTCTTGCATAGCATGGGATAAGTTAGTCGAATTGGAAAAGATGAAAAGTACACGTTAAAATAGTTGAAGTCGTGCTTAATTACAAGAAAAACTATTGTCGTCGTTGCGTACCGTTTCAACATCGAAGGTCTCCTCGAGCTTAATGTTGAAGCGCCGATCGTCGTCCAGCTCAAGGAACCCGTCGCACATACCTCGGTCGTCGTGGCACCAGTCGCACTCCCTCGGGCGGTTTTCGTCGTCCGAGTACAACATTTCCTATGTCCCCTCGTCGTTTCAACTTGTACAATTAAATATATGTACTAAAAAACCTAAATTAGATCATTACTATTCATCATGGGTTGACTATCGGTCTGTCGAGCCTTTTCTTGAAAACTCACAGCTCATGTGGTGTACATATTCGACCGTCGGTGATGGTAGTGTTGGGAAACGTAGTAATTTCAAAAAAATTCTACGCACACGCAAGATCATGGTGATGCATAGCAACGAGAGGGGAGAGTGTTGTCCACGTATCCTCGTAGAACGAAAGCGGAAGCGTTAGAACAACGCGGTTGATGTAGTCGTACGTCTTCACGGCCCGACCGATCAAGCACCGAAACTACGGCACCTCCGAGTTCTAGCACACGTTCAGCTCGATGACGTCCCTAGAACTCTGATCCAGCCGAGTGTCGAGGGAGAGTTCCGTCAGCACGACGGCGTGGTGACGATCTTGATGTTCTACCGTCGCAGGGCTTTGCCTAAGCACCGCTACAATATTATTGAGGTGGAATATGGTGGAGGGGGGCACCGCACACGGCTAAGGAACGATCACGAAGATCAACTTTGTTGTGCCTAGAGGTGCCCCCCTGCCCCCGTATATAAAGGAGCAAGGGGGAGGGGGCGGCCGGCCAAGTGAGGGCGCGCCAGGGAGGAGTCCTACTCCCACCGGGGGTAGGACGCCCTCCTTTCTTAGTCCAACTAGGAGAGGGGAAGGAAGGGGGGACATCCTATTCAGCGCGTTCAGCGCCGCTGAACCAAACTGGCGCTCGCTGCGCCGCCTTAGTGGGCCGGCCCACGAACAAGCAACAACAGCGAAAAGATACCTAAAAAACTTGTCGCGCCGAGGATTCGAACATGCGTCGTTGCCTTGCAGTACGCAGTTGGCTTACCACTAGACCCGCTCATAAGACTGGCTAACATTACCGCGAAGGGTTTAAGGACAATTGCAGCCGCGCTGTTCCAAAATTACATGTTCACAGATTAAAAAAAGGTTCACGAATTTGTTTCAAAAAGAAAAGGTTCACTTATTCAAGAAAGCTAACGAAAATTGAAAAAAGTTCACTATTTCCAGAATTTTTTTCATAAATTTGAAAAAGTTCACTAATTCCAGAAAAGTTAGCGAAATTAAAAAAGTTCGTGAGTTTGAAAAAAGTTCATGAAAATTTTGGAAAAGTTCATCAAATACAAAATAGTTCAAGAAAATTGAAAAAGTTCATCGATTTTCACAAAGAGTTCATACAATTGAAAAAAGTTCATCGGTTTTGAAAAAAAGTTCACCAATTTTCATGAAAGTTCACGAGTTTTGAAAAAAAGTTCACAACTTTTGAAAAAAGTTCATTGATTTTGAAAAAATAGTTCATCAATTTTAAAAAAGTTTATCGAATTCAAAAAAGGTTCACGAACTGAAAATAGTTCATCGATTTTACCAAAACAAAATAGCGAAAATGACAAAAGTTCGCGCATTTATTAATTATCAAGAAATGTAAGAATAAAAAGAAAGTAAAAAGAAAAAATCAAACAAAATCGTTCGAAAAAACAGTAAGTATTTACTCTCAAAAGAAGGTAATCAGTCAGATCCGAAGAAGTGTGTCGGTGGTTATCGCGGCGTTCTCGAAACCAGGAGATCGCTTGTTCGAATCCTACCTAGAGCGCTGTTTTTTGCGATTTATCAAAATGAGAAAACAAGTAAATGGGCCGGCCCAGCTCGCGGTAGGTGGTGTGCGCTGCAGGCGCCCGTTAACGAAATGCACGTTAACCGGTGCCTGCAGCGCCAAATAGGATTTCCCAAGGAAGGGAAGGAGAAGGAGAAGGAAGGAGAGGGAGGAAAAGGAGGAAAGGGGGGCCGGCCCCCTAGTCCAATTCGGTTTGGGCTACGGGGGCCGCGCGCCCTGCCTCCTCTCTTCCACCACTTGGCCCATGAGGCCCATTGCTTCTTCCTCGTATTCCCGTAACTCCCCGGTACCCCAGAAAATATTCGAATCACTCGGAACCTTTCCGATGTCCGAATATAGTCGTCTAATATATCGATCTTTACGTCTTGACCATTTCGAGACTCCTCGTCATGTCCCCGATCTCATCCGGGACTCCGAACTCCTTCGGTACATCAAAACTCATAAACTCATAATATAACTGTCATCGAAACCTTAAGCGTGCGGACCCTACAGGTTCGAGAACTATGTAGACATGACCGAGACACGTTTCCGGTCAATAACTAATAGCGGAACCTGGATGCTCATATTGGCTCCCACATATTCAACGAAGATCTTTATCGGTCAAACCGCATAACAACATACGTTGTTCCCTTTGTCATCGGTATGTTACTTGCGCGAGATTCGATCGTCGGTATCTCAATACCTAGTTCAATCTCGTTACCAGCAAGTCTCTTTACTCGTTATGTAATGCATCATCATGCAACTAACTCATTAGTTACATTGCTTGCAAGTCTTATAGTGATGTGCATTTCCGAGAGGGCCCAGAGATACCTCTCCCACAATCGGAGTGACAAATCCTAATCTCGAAATACGCCAACTCAACATGTACCTTCGGAGACACCTGTAGAGCTCCTTTATAATCACCCAGTTACGTTGTGACGTTTGGTAGCACACAAAGTGTTCCTCCGGTAAACGGGAGTTGCATAATCTCATAGTTATAGGAACTTTTTATAAGTCATGAAGAAAGCAATAGCAACATACTAAATGATCAAGTGCTAAGCTAACGGAATGGGTCAGGTCAATCACATCATTCTCCTAATGATGTGATCCCGTTAATCAAATGACAACTCATGTCTATGGCTAGGAAACTTAACCATCTTTGATTCACGAGCTAGTCAAGTAGAGGCATACTAGTGATACTATGTTTGTCTATGTATTCACATATGTATTATGTTTCCGGTTAATACAATTCTAGCATGAATAATAAACATTTATCATGAAATAAGGAAATAAATAATAACTTTATTATTGCCTCTAGGGCATATTTCCTTGAGTCTCCCACTTGCACTAGAGTCAATAATCTAGTTCACATTGCCATGTGATTTAACACCGATATTCACATGTGTATGTGATTAATACTCATAGTTCACATCGTTATGTGATCAACACCCAAGGGTTTACTAGAGTCAATAATCTAGTTCATATCGCTATGTGATTAACACCCAAAATGTACTAAGGTATGATCATGTTTTGCTTGTGAGAGAAGTTTAGTCAACGGGTCTGTCACATTCAGAGCCGTATTTATTTTGCAAATATTCTATGTCTACAATGCTCTGCACGGAGCTACTCTAGCTAATTGCTCCCACTTTCAATATGTATCCAGATTGAGACTTAGAGTCATATGGATTGGTGTAAAAGCTTGCACTGATGTAACTCTTTACGATAGGCTCTTTTATCACCTCCATAATCGAGAAATATTTCCTTAGTACTCACTAAGCATATTCTTGACCAATGTCCAGTGATCTACTCCTAGATCACTATTGTACTCCCTTGCCAAATACAGAGTGTCGGTGTCAAAACTGGCAGATCTCGGGTAGGGGGTCCCGAACTGTGCGCCTAGGCGGATGGTAACAGGTGACAAGGGACACGATGTTTTTACGCAGGTTCGGGCCCTCTCGGTGGAGGTAAAACCCTACTCCTGCTTTGATTAATATTGATGATATGGGTAGTACAAGAGTAGATCTACCACGAGATCAGAGAGGCTAAACCCTAGAAGCTAGCCTATGGTATGATTTTTGTTCATCCTACGGACTAAAACCCTCCGGTTTATGTAGACACCGGAGAGGGCTAGGGTTACACAGAGTCGGTTACAATGGTAGGAGATCTTCATATCCGTATCGCTAAGCTTGCCTTCCATGCCAAGGAAAGTCCCATCCGGACACGGGACGGAGTCTTCAATCTTGTATCTTCATAGTCTTGCAGTCCGGCGAAATATGATAGTTCGGCTATCCGGACACCCCCTAGTCCGGGACTCCCTCAGTAGCCCCCGTACCAGGCTTCAATGATGATGAATCCAGCGTGTTGGTTGTCTTCGGCATTGCAAGGCGGGTTCTTCTCCAAATCCTGTGTTGAATAGTGTCTGACTTCTTGTAAATATCGTATTCCTCGGCTTCCACGCCCAATAATGGCCATCTTCCACGTGTTGAATGAATGTGAAAAGCCAGGGTATTTTTTCATTTACCCCCCTAGCTGCGCAAATGAGCCGCCTATAAAAGGGATGGGGATCTAGATCCGAATCACACCATCCTCCCTCCGCAAGCATTCATCGGAGCGCCTCTGACAAAAATCCATTCCATCATGGACAATCGACGCGACTCCTCCTCTCGTGCTCCCAGTCCTCTACCTGGAGATTGGGAGAGATGCTCGGTCCCACACAGTGAGCTAGTGGCGCTCCAAACCAAGGGATTTCTTCCCCCAGCCTTCATGGTTCCGGTTCGAGCCGGACTCGCCACCTACAAGGGCGGAAAATAGGCGGAGAGCGTTCCCATCCCCTCCAAAGGAGAGCGGGTATGCTTCGTCTCTTACCTGATAAGAGGACTCGGATTTCCAATACATCCGTTTCTCCAAGGGCTCCTGGAGTTCTACGGCCTCCAGCTGCACCACTTTACGCCTGCCCCCATTCTTCACATCGCGGGATTCGTGGCCCTTTGTGAGTTGTTCTTGGGCGTCGAGGCTCATTTTGCGCTGTGGAAGAGATTATTCTGCCTCGTACCCCGTTCTCATGAGGGGTCAATATATCAAGTGGGCGGAGCCGAACTATGGCGCATCGCCAGGACCTGATATCTATCCGGAACCCCGAAGAAGGCGTCCGAAGACTGGCCTTCGGAATGATTTTATATAGAAGACGCCCTGCTACCGGATCCAGTTCGGATCGGCCTCCCGGAGTTTAGTAATGATCCTCTGAAGAAACACCTAAGTTGGCGTCCGCGGAGCCCTCAGCGGGAGAATGACAGGGACGTCCTGTACCTGATGGGCTGAATAAGATTATTGGCTCATTCCGGATTGACCATGATTGGGGTCATGGCCACATGCATTATGCGGGGGGTGTAGCCACTCTAATATAGGGGCCACCCCATGTGGGATTTCAATAGGGAGGATGATGCCACCCGTCATGGCTGTAAGGGGCCGGGATCGGTCGCTGATCTGGTAAAGATCTTGTCCGGCCTATACAAAGGGGAAAAGGAGGATTTTCTCCGTGTTAGTCCATTGAACGGATTTGCTATGAACAACCCTCAAAGCTGGGTAAGCAGACATTTCTTTTTGCTTATCCGATCCCCATTCCCATGGTTAAGTATCTCACTTTGTGATTTCGACGTAGGAACTGCGCCGGGCTGTAGAGGATATACACAGCATGCCTCCACAACCCGAGGATCCGGAACGGTCCCTCGATCCGGCCTCCGAAGAGGATTCGGATATAAAGGTGGAGCTGATCGATGGGGTGTTCCACCAACTTAGCATCGACAATGCTTTGGTCGCCATTACGGCCGACTACCCCGGAATTTTTCCGGCTTCCCAGGTAACTGTGACCGAAGTCCTGATACCATGGCCCATCCATGCTTATTTCTGATCACCGCATACCAATGGTGTTCCGCAGGAGGTGCCTTTGAGGCGGGAAGCCGAGCCCGCGGCGGCTGGCCAACAAGGGGCAGCCTGGCCCAGCAGGCGGAAAAGAAGTGCGGCACGGATCGAGATGTCGCCGCAACGGTATTGCGCGCCTCCGCGTTTCAAGGAACGATTCCTGGAAGGCATACTAACGCTCGAGATTTTTTCAGGAGAAAGAGCGCTCGCCGGACTGTGTCCGGAGAGGTTGCCAATGAAGCCTCCGCCAGCCAGGCTCCAACGCTAGGTCCGGAGGGGGAGGCGAACACAAGGCGCGCGTCGGATGCTCCTCGAACGGAGGATGCCGACAGGTTGTCCGCCACCAGATCTGAGGTGGAGAGTGCCATGAATCACAGGCGCCGCCGGAAAATCCTTCATGACGCATGTTTCTCCCAAGAGGCATTGAATGCCTTTAATTCGGGAGATGCGCACCTCCGTGTGCTCAAGATGGTCTATCCAGAGCCACGGAGCAGTATGTGAAAGACATACGGGTGAGGAATTTTGACAGTTATATATGCCAGTAGGCCCCGAGACTTAAAATAGTTAGAACAACTGATTTAAGGGTTATTTGTTATGCAGGATCTTGCAGAAAAGAATACCCACCTGTCCCAGGAGCTTTAAGAGTGCAAGGCCCAACTTGAGGCCGCACTAGCCGCCACAGGGGGAGCCACAGAGACCCCGTCTGGTAATATATACTTCGAAAGATAAGTAGTTTGTGAAGTGCGGTGTGTGTATAAGTCTGACAATAATATTGCAGATGGCGCCGGACTAGATCCGGATAGGCAACAGCTACTACGCCAGCTAAAGGCCAGGGAGAAGGTTCTTACAAGGGTGCGGCAAGAGAAAAATAACCTCCAAGATGCCAACACCCAGCTGGGCGAGGAACTAAAAGATGTTTGGGCCCAGCTGTCTGACTCCGTGAAGGAGAATCGGCGGCTTCGTCGAGTTCGGCAAGGAAGTCGATTAACAGAAATATGTCTATAGCTATGCTCACAGGTCGTCCTGCAGAGGAAATGCCCGGCTCAACGGGTGACCTACTTCCCGAGCTGCTGCAACTGCACGAACGAGTTCGGCAGGTGATGAGCGGCGTCGCCCAGGCCTTGTGGCCGTCCATCTCCCTACCCAAAGGTCTTGGAGAGCTTGCAGAGAAGCTTCAGGGAGCACGGCGGCGCATCCGGCTATGGAAGATATCGGCCTGCCGTCAAGGCGCCAGGGAGGCCTGGGCCATGGTGAAGAGGCGGTACACGAAGGCTGACCCAAACCACATGGCCGAGGTCGGACCTGTGGGGCCCGATGGGAAGGAGATCCCTGTGAGCTTAGTGTACGGCCAAGTAGAGTTGGCCGCAAAGTATTCCCAACGGGACTGTAAACTAGACAGCCTGTTAGATGGCATTGAAGAGGAATATAATCAGTAAATTTGACTATGTAATTTAAAATGACATGTAAAATTTCTTCTAGCCGGATGGTAGATTGTTTGTCGTAGCGGACCTTTTCGCTTCAACCTCTGGACCCGACAGTCCGGAGTGTGTCCGAATACCCTCGCTGTTATATAAAAAACCGGGGCAAGCGTGGAGACCAGGCGTAGGGGTCATTAGTGCTTTATCAGACAAGTGCCCAACTAGTTATGTTATATTACATGGTTAGTAAGAAACATCTTCCAGGTAGAATAGTTCCGTTAGGGGTTCCTTTCCCTGGGAGGCATGCCCTAAAGTGCATGTCCGGACTACGAAAAAAGCAAGAAAGCATCTGGCGGCAGATAAATAAATAGGTAAGAAATCATCTTTTGATTCACTGACCGAATATTCCCTTAAGAACACTAGCTTTCGGCTCCCTTTACCTCCTAGCCGAACAATCGGGAACGTAGGGGTAAGCACAGGAGCCAGGCAACCCAGCTTGGCCAAAACTTAAGTCATATCGATGCATATAATGGTGAATAAAAGGTACATGCGGAAGTGTGACACATGTGTTGGACATAAAGCCCGTATAAATAAGCTTCTGTTGAAGAAGCCCCCAAGTATAATGGGTGCGAGTAGCACGTCAAGTGTGTGCGAACGATGCGCAGGCGAGCCTCCAAAGGCTTTGAGAAAAAGGTAGGGAGAAGGAGAGAAATAAAAGACAACTAAAGTATAAAATGTAGACGGAGGAAGGAGATGAACTTAGAGTCCGGCGCTAGGCGTAGAATCTTCGAAGACGTGCTGCGTTCCATGGGTTCGGCTTGAGTCGGTTATCCAATGCGTTTCGCAGACGGTACGCTCTGTCGGTCAGGACTTGGTCGATGATGAAGTGACCTTCCCATTTGGGCTTGAGTTTGTCCTTTTTCTTGTCCGGCAGGCGTAGAACTAGTTCGCCAACATTGTAAGTTTTGGCCCGTACTTCTCTGCTTTGATATCTTCGAGCCTGCTGTTGATAGAATGCGGAACGAGCTTTTGCCACGTCGCGCTCCTCCTCTAAAGCGTCCAAACTGTCCTGCCGATCCAGCTCAGCTTCTCTTTCTTCGTACATGCGCACGCGAGGTGAGTCATGAATTATGTCGCAGGGCAAAACTGCCTGTGCGTCGTATACCATAAAAAATGGTGTGAATCCGGTAGTGCAATTCGGCATGGTCCGCAGCCCCCATAGTACGGAGTCGAGCTCCTCTACCCAATGCGTGTTAGATTCCTTAACGGACCGCACTAGTCTGGGTTTGATGCCGCTCATGATTAGACCATTTGCTCGCTCGACTTGACCGTTAGTTTGAGGGTGATAGACTGAAGCGTAGTCGAGCTTGATGCCCATGTTTTTGCACAAGAGTTTAACCTCGTCGGCCGTGAAGTTCGTGCCGTTATCAGTGATGATGCTATGGGGGACGCCGTAACGGTGTACTACCCCTGATATGAAGTCTATCACGGGTCCGGATTCGACCGTCTTAACTGGCTTGGCCTCTATCCATTTGGTGAATTTATCCACCATGACCAACAGGTATTTTTGCTTGTGGGTTCCTCCTTTAAGGGGTACAACCATGTCAAGCCCCAGACCGCGAACGGCCAGGTGATGGGTATAGTTTTGAGGGCGGTGGGTGGCATGTGGCTTTGATTAGCAAAGAGCTGGCAATCGACGCATCGTTGGACTAAGTCCTGAGCATCTGCCGGGGCCGTCGGCCAATAAAATCCTGTACGGAAGGCCTTGGCTACAAGGGCCCGGGCTGCAGCGTGGTGCCCACCGAGTCCGGCGTGAATTTCAGCCAGAAGATTTCGCCCTTCCTCTTTGGAGATACGCCTTTGAAGGACTCCGGTTGTGCTTTTCTTATAAAGCTCTCCCTCATGGACATTATAGGCTTTAGATCGCCGTACTATGCAGCGGGCCTCATTTTGGTCCTCGGGAAGTTCCTGCCTAATTAAGTAGGATAGGAATGGCTCGGTCCACGGGGCAATGACTGCCATTATTTCGTGGGCTGAAGGTGTTATTTTATTGGCAGAACCACCGATTGTGTGAGAATGTTCGGTGTCGGGCGGTGCGGTAGGGTCCAGATTGTTGTTTCCGGACTCCCCTTCCCATAGTACGGATGGCTTGAAAAGCCGTTCCAGGAAGATGTTGGGAGGGACAGCATCGCGCTCTGTGCCGATGCGTGCCAATACGTCCGCCGCTTGATTATTATCCCGGGCTATATGGTGAAATTCGAGCCCTTCAAACCGAGCTGACATTTTCAGGACGGCGTTACGGTAAGCTACCATTTTTGGATCCTTGGCATCGAAGTCTCCATTTATTTGGGATACCGCGAGGTTTGAATCCCCGCGCACCTCTAGGCGTTTAATGCCCATGGAGACCGCCATCCGGAGGCCATGTAGAAGGGCCTCGTATTCGGCTGCGTTGTTGGAGTCCGTGTACATTATCTGGAGTACGTATTGGACTGTGTCTCCGGTTGGGGACGTCAGGACGATGCTAGCCCCCAGGACGGCCAACATTTTGGAGCCGTCGAAGTGCATAATCCAATTGGAGTACGCACCGTACTCTTTAGGGAGTTCGGCTTCGGTCCATTCGGCGACGAAGTCAGCCAAAACTTGCGACTTGATAGCTCGCTGTGGTTTATAGGTTATGTCGAATGGGAGGAGCTCGATGGCCCATTTGGCAATCCGGCCCATTGCGTCGCGGTTGTTTATAATGTCATTAAGAGGTACTTCGGAGGCTACTATTATCGAACACTCTTGGAAGTAGTGTCGCAGCTTCTGGGATGCCATGAACACCGCGTACGCTATATTTTGATAATGTGGATACCGGGACTTGCATGGAGTTAGGACAGTGGACACGTAGTAAACTGGTTTTTGAAGAGGGAACTTGTGTTCGTCCGTTTCTCGTTCGACGACGAGCACCGCGCTTACAACTTGATGTGTTGCTGCCATATATAATAACATTGGTTCGCCCAAGTTGGGCGCGGCCAGGACCGGATTTGTTGCCAATATGGATTTGATTTCTTCGAGTCCGGCCGTGGTGGCATCTGTCCACTCGAAGTGTTCGGTGCGACGGAGGAGGCGATAAAGGGGTAATGCCTTTTCTCCTAAGCGGGAGATAAAGCGGATTAGAGCCGCCACACATCCAGTCAATTTTTTTATTTGCTTGAGGTCTTTTGGGATATCCAATTGTGACAGAGCTCGGATCTTGGCTGGGTTTGCTTCAATTCCTCTACCGGATACAATGAAGCCCAAGAGCTTTCCGGCTGGTACGCCGAAAACGCATTTTTCTGGGTTGAGCTTAATGCCATATGCTCGGAGATTGTCAAATGTGAGCCTCAGGTCGTCTACTAGAGTTCGACATGCTTGGATTTGACGACCACATCGTCTACATATGCCTCCACTGTTTTGCCGATCTGGTTTGCCAGACATGTCTGAATCATGCGCTGATATGTTGCGCCGGCGTTTTTGAGCCCGAAGGGCATTGTGTTGAAGCAGAATGGTCCGTATGGAGTGATGAATGCCGGTGCGGCTTGGTATGGCTCTACCATCTTAATTTGGTGGTAGCCGGAGTATGCGTCGAGGAAGCACAATGAATCGTGCCTTGCGGTAGCGTCGATAATTTGATTGATGCGGGGAAGGGGGGAGGGATCCTTTGGGCAAGCCTTGTTAAGGTCCTTGAAATCGACACAGAGGCGCCAGGATTTGTCCTTCTTTGGTACCATTACTAGGTTTGCTAGCCAGTCCGGATGTTTTATGTCTCTGATGAATCCGGCCTCCAATAGTTTGGCTAGCTCCTCTCCCATTGCCTGTCTCTTGGGTTCGGAAAATCGCCGAAGAGCCTGTTTGACTGGCTTGAATCCTTTTAGGATATTTAGGCTGTGCTCGGCCAGCCGGCGTGGGATTCCTGGCATGTCTGAAGGGTGCCAGGCAAAAATGTCCCAATTTTCTCGTAGGAATTCTCGTAGTGCGGCGTCTACATCAGGGTTTAATTGTGCCCCAATGGATGCCATCTTTGTATGGTCCGTTGGATGGACTTGGAATTTGACTATTTCGTCTGTAGGCTTAAAAGAGGTGGACTTGGATCTTTTATCGAGTATCACATCGTCCCTATCCACCGTGGAGTGCAGTGCAGTGAGTTCCTTGGCCGCTAGAGCTTCGGATAGCGCCTCTAGGGCTAGTGCAGCTGTCTTATTTTCGGCGCAGAGTGCTATGTCCGGATCACTGGCAAGAGTGATGATTCCGTTGGGCCCGGGCATTTTGAGCTTCATGTACCCATAATGGGGTATAGCTTGAAAAATTGTGAATGCCTCTCGCCCTAATAAAGCGTGATATCCGCTGCTGAACGGGGCCACTTGGAATGTGACCTCCTCGGACCTGTAATTGTCCGGCGAGCCAAACACCACATCCAGTGTGATTTTTCCTGTGCAGCATGCTTCCCGACTAGGGATTATTCCTCTAAAGGTTGTGCTGCTTTGCTCAATGCGGCTCCAGTCTATTTCCATTTTTTGAAGGGTTTCCTCGTAAATGAGGTTTAATCCGCTGCCGCCGTCCATGAGTACCTTAGAAAGGTGAAAGCCGTCCACTATTGGGTTGAGGACCAATGCGGCTGGTGCTCGGGCTGTTCGGAATTTAGGTTCGTCACTGGCGTTGAAGGTAATAGCCGTGTCACTCCATGGATTTATTGTTGCTACTTGGTAGACTTCGGCAAGGCTGCGGAGTGTTCGTTTCCGCATATTATTTGATGCGAAAGTCTCGAAGACTGTTAATACCGTACTGGTATTGCTGGGCTGGTTCTCTGGAGCTAGAAGCTCTTCGCCACTTTTGGCCACCTGCCATAGTATCCAGCATGCTCGAAGGCTATGAGTTGGAGTGGCGCCCTCTGTACTATGAATTTTGCAGGGTCCATTGAGCCATCCCTCCAGTACGATTCCGTACCCTTTAGGGTTTTTTTGCTTTTTGGTATTTAACCCAGGTGCCTAGCGATGATGCACCCTTTTATTTCGGACTAGGGTTGTATTCGGGGCCGGATTATCCCAAAACTTGGTTTCGGTTTTCCAGGCGCTCTCCATCGCATAGTACTTTCGTACTATGGATGTCAAGTCGGCGAAGCGTGTAATTTCATGATGACTTATGGCGTTCTGGATTCCCTTGTCCGTGCAATTATTGCAGAAAAGTGAAATTGCGTCTTCCTCGCGGCAGTCCTTTATCCTGTCCATAACCAGGAGGAATCTGGCCCAGTAATGGTGTACTGTTTCAGTGGGCTCTTGCCGGATTCGGGATAGATCGCTTATGTTTGGGTGGGCGGGTGGAATTAAATTCGGAACCCCGTCCAATCTGAGAATCAAGGGCCGAAAAGTTTCCGAACTTGGAAGCTTGGGTTTTTGGATATTGTCCAATGAATCCCGCCCGCTGCCTGATTTTAGGTTCAGGACTTGATCGACGTTCGTCCCTCCACGGGAATCCGGGGAAGGGTCGGGAATCCGGACAAAACTAGTCCTTAATATTGAAGAAGGTTCGCCGTACTGTTCCTCCACCACAGCAACGTGGTGGGTGGCCTGGGGAGAGTTGATCTCTCTCAGATCGGTTTTAGTCCCAATCCGATCGTAGTCTGTAGCGACTCCCAGGGCGGCGATGCGATCTAGGAGCTTATTTAAGGAGGAGAGCTCCATCGGATCTAGCTACTCGGCGAGTTCCGAGTTGACGTGAAGATTGCTTTTGATGACCCGAGAAGTCATCGTCGGCTCGGCGGCCGAACAGGCGGTCATGAGAAAACCGCCTAGCCAGAGAGTTTGGCCGATGGCCAAAGCTCCTTTAGCAACGGTGCTCTATTTAAATACGGGACAAGGCATCCTTCCTGATGGCGACGACACAAAGGAACTCTCAATGAAAGCACCAATGTCGGTGTCAAAACCGTCGGATCTCAGGTAGGGGGTCCCGAATTGTGCGTCTAGGCGGATGGTAACAGGAGACAAGGGACACGATGTTTTTACCCAGGTTCGGGCCCTCTCGGTGGAGGTAAAACCCTACTCCTGCTTGATTAATATTGATGATATGGGTAGTACAAGAGTAGATCTACCACGAGATCAGAGAGGCTAAACCCTAGAAGCTAGCCTATGGTATGATTGTTGTTCGTCCTACGGACTAAAACCCTCCGGTTTATATAGACACCGGAGAGGGCTAGGGTTACACAAAGTCGGTTACAATGGTAGGAGATCTTCATATCCGTATCACCAAGCTTGCCTTCCACGCCAAGGAAAGTCCCATCCAGACACGTGACGGAGTCTTCAATCTTGTATCTTCATAGTCTTGGAGTCCGGCCAAAGATGTTAGTTCGGTTATCCGGACACCCCCTAGTCCGGGACTCCCTCACAGAGCAAGGTATACAATAGGTCTGGTACATTGCATAGCATACTTTATAGAACCTATGACTGAGGCATAGGGAATGACTTTCATACTCTTTTCTATTTTCTATCGTGGTCGGGATTTGAGTCTTACTCAATTTCACACCTTTGCAACACAGGCAAGAACTCTTTCTTTGACTGTTCCATTTTGAACTATTTCAAAATCTTGACAAGGTATGTGCTTATTGAAAAACTTATCAAGCATCTTGATCTATCTCAATAGATCTTGATGCTCAATAGGTAAGTAATTTTTCTGAGGTCTTTCTTTTAAACAACTCCTTTCAAATACTCCTTTATGCTTTCCAGAAAAAATTCTACATCATTTCTGATCAACAATATGTTACTCACATATATTTATCAGAAAGGTGGTAGTGCTCCCACTCACTTTATTGTAAATACAGGCTTCACCGCAAGTCTGTATAAAACTATATGCTTTGATCAACTTATCAAAGCGTATATTCCAACTCTAAGATGCTTGCACCAGTCCATAGATGGATAGCTGGAGCTTGCACATTTTGTTAGAACCTTTAGGATTGACAAAACCTTCTGGTTGCATCATATACAACTATTCTTTAAGAAAACCATTAAGGAATGCAGTTTTGACATCCATTTGCCAGATTTCATAAAATGTGGCAATTGCTAACATGATTCGGACGGACTTAAGCATCGCTACAGTTGAGAAAATCTCATTGTAGTCAACACCTTGAACTTGTCGAAAACCTTTTTGCGACAAGTCGAGCTTTGTAGATAGTAACACTACTATCAGCATCTATCTTCCTCTTGAAGATACATTTATACAATATGGCTTGCCGATCATCGGGCAAATCCACCAAAGTCCACACTTTGTTCTCATACATGGATCCCATCTCAAATTTTATGCCCTCAAGCCATTTCGCGGAATCTGGACTCATCATTGCTTCCTCATAGTTCGTAGGTTCATCATCGTCTAGTAACATGACTGCTAGAACAGGATTACCGTACCACTCTGGTGCGGACTGTACTTTGGAAGACCTACAAGGTTTTGTAGTAACTTAATCTAAAGTTTCATGATCATCATCATTAGCTTCCTCACTAATTGGTGTAGGAATCACTGGAACTGATTTATGTGATGAACTACTTTCCAATTCGGGAGAAGGTACAAATTACCTTATCAAGCTCTACTTTCCTCCCACTCACTTCTTTCGAGAGAAACTCCTTCTCTAGAAAGGATCCATTCTTAGCAACGAATGTTTTGCCTTCGGACCTGTGATAGAAGATGTACCCAATAGTTTCCTTTGGGTATTCTATGAAGATGCTCTTCTCCGTTTTGGGTTTGAGCTTATCAGGTTGAAACCTTTTTCACATAAGCATCGCAACTACAAACTTTAAGAAATGACAGATTAGGTTTACCGCTAAACCATAGTTCATACGGTGTCGTCTCAATAGATTTAGATGGAGCCTTATTAAATGTGAATGCAGCTGTCTCTAATGCATAACCCCAAAAGTATAGTGGTAAATTGATAAGAGACATCATAGATCGCACCATATCTAGTAAAGTACGATTACGACGTTCGGACACACCATTACATTGTGGTGTTTCAGGTGGCATGAGTTGCGAAACTTATTTCACATTGTTCCAAATGAAGACCAAACTCGTAACTCAAATATTCGTCTCCACGATCAGATCGTAGAAACTTTATTTTTCTTGTTATGATGATTTTCCACTTCACTCTGAAATTCTTTGAACTTTTCAAATGTTTCAGACTTATGTTTCATCAAGTAGATATACCCATATCATTTTCGCTCAATCATCAGTGAAGGTTAGAAAATAACGATACCCGCCACAAGCCTTAATACTCATTGGTCTGCATACATCACTATGTATTATTTCCAACAAGTCAGTAGCTCGTTCCATTGTTCCGAAGAACGGAGTTTTAGTCATCTTGCCCAAAAAGGCACGGTTTGCAAGCATTGAATGATTCATAACCAAGTGATTCCGAAAATCCATCTTTATGGAGTTTCTTCATGCGCTTTACACCGATATGACCCAAACGGCAGTGCCACAAATAAGTTGCACTATCATTATTAACTTTGCATCTTTTGGCATCAATATTATGAATATGTGTATCACTACGATCGAGATCCAATAAACTATTTTTATTGGGTGTATGACCATTTGAAGGTTTTATTCATGTAAACAGAACAACAATTATTCTCTGACTTTAAATGAATAATCGTATTGCAATAAACATGATCAAATCATATTCATGCTCAACGCAAACGCCAAATAACATTTATTTAGGTTTAACACTAATCCAAAAAGTATAGGGAGTGTGATGATGATCATATTAATCTTGGAACTATTTCCAACACTCATCGTCACTTTACCCTTCAACTAGTCTCTGTTTATTCTGTAACTCCTGTTTTGAGTTACTAATCTTAGCAACCGAACAAGTATCAAATACTCAGGGGCAACTATAAACACTAATAAGGCACACATCAATAACCTGTATATCAGATATACCCTTGTTCAATTTGCCATCCTTCTTATCCACCAAATATTCAGGGCATTTCCGCTTCCAGTGACCATTTCCTTTGCAGTGTAAGCACTTAGTTTTAGGCTTTGGTCCAGCTTTGGGCTTCTTTGCAGGAGTGACAACTTGCTTGTCATTCGACTTGAAGTTTCCCTTTCTTTCCCTTTGCCCTTTTATTGAAACTAGTGGTCTTGTCAATCATCAACACTTGATGCTCTTTCTTGATTTCTACCTTCGTCGATTTCAACAACAAGAAGAGCTCGGGAATCATTTTTGTCATCCCTTGCATACTATAGTTCATCACGAAGTTCTAGTAACTTGGTGATGGTGACTAGAGAACTCTGTCAATCACTATCTTATCTGGAAGATTAACTCCCACTTGATTCAAGCGATTGTAGTACCCAGACAATCTGAGCACATGCTCACTAGTTGAGCGATGCTCCTCCATCTTTTAGCTATAGAACTTGTTGGAGACTTCATATCTCTCAACTCAGGTATTTACTTGAAATATTAACTTCAATTCCTGGAACATCTCATATGGTCCATGACGTTCAAAACGTCTTTGAAGTCCCGATTCTAAGCCGTTAAGCACGGTGCACTAAACTATCAAGTAGTCGTCATATTGAGCTAGCCCAACGTTCATAACGTATGCATCTGCTCCTGCAATAGGTTTGTCACCTAGCGGTGCATTAAGGACATAATTCTTCTGTGCAACAATGAGGATAAACCTCAGATCACGGATCCAATCCGCATCATTGCTACTAACATCTTTCAACACAATTTTCTCTAGGAACATATCAAAATAAACATAAGAAAGCAACAACGCGAGCTATTGATCTACAACATAATTTGCATAATACTACCAGGACTAAGTTCATGATAAATTTAAGTTCAATTAATCATATTACTTAAGAACTCCCACTTAGACAGACATCTCTCTAGTCATCTAAGTGATCACGTGATCCAAATCAACTAAACCATGTCCGATCATCATGTGAGATGGAGTAGTTTTCAATGGTGAACATCACTATGTTGATCATATCTACTATATGATTCACGTTCGACCTTTCGGTCTCCATGTTCCGAGGCCATATTTGTATATGCTAGGCTCGTCAAGTTTAACCTGAGTATTCCATGTGTGCAACTGTTTTGCCCCCGTTGTATTTGAACGTAGAGCCTATCACACTCGATCATCATGTGGTGTCTCAACACGAAGAACTTTTGCAACGGTGCATACTAAGGGAGAACACTTCTTGATAATTGGTGAGAGATCATCTTAAAATTCTACCGTCAATCAAAGCAAAATAAGATGCATAAAGGATAAACATGAGATGCAATCAATATAAGTGATATGATATGGCCATCATCATCTTGTGCTTGTGATCTCCATCTCTGAAGCACCGTCGTGATCACCATCGTCACCGGCGTGACACCTTGATCTCCATCATAGCATCGTTGTCGTTACGCCATCTATTGCTTCTACGACTATCGCTACCGCTTAGTGATAAAGTAAAGCAATTACAGGGTGTTTGCATTTCATACAATAAAGCGACAACCATATGGCTCTTGCCAGTTGCCGATAACTCGGTTACAGAACATGATCATCTCATACAATAAAATATAGCATCACGTATTGACCATATCACATCACAACATGCCCTGCAAAAACAAGTTAGACGTCCTCTACTTTGTTGTTGCAAATTTTACGTGGCTGCTACGGGCTGAGCAAGAACCGTACTTACCTACGCATCAAAACCACAACGATAGTTCATCAAGTTAGTGTTGTTTTACCCTTTGCAAGGACCGGGCATAGCCACACTCGGTTCAACTAAAGTGAGAGAGACAGACACCCGCCAGTCACCTTTAAGCACGAGTGCTCGTAACGGTGAAACCAGTCTCGCGTAAGCGTACGCATAATGTTGGTCCGGGCCGCTTCATCTCACAATACCGCTGAACCAAAGTATGACAGGCTAGTAAGCAGTATGACTTGTATCGCCCACAACTCACTTGTGTTCTACTCATGCATATGACATCTGCGCATAAAACCAGGCTCTGATGCCACTATTGGGAAACGTAGTAATTTCAAAATTTTCCGGTGCACACGCAAGATCATGGTGATGCATAGCAATGAGAGGGGAGAGTGTCGTCCACGTACCCTCGTAGACCGAAAGCGGAAGCGTTAGAGCAACGCGGTTGATGTAGTCGTACGTCTTCACGGCCCGACCGATCAAGCACCGAAACTATGGCACCTCCAAGTTCTAGCACACGTTCAGCTCGATGACGTCCCTCGAACTCCGATCCAGCCGAGTGTCGAGGGAGAGTTCCGTCAGCACGACCGCGTGGTGACGATCTTGATGTTCTACCGTCGCAGGGCTTCGCCTAAGCACCGCTACAATATTATCAAGGTGGAATATGGTGGAGGGGGGCACCGCACACGGCTAAGGAACGATCATGAAAATCAACTTTGTTGTGCCTAGAGGTGCCCCCCTGCCCCCGTATATAAAGCAGCAAGGGGGAGGGGGCGGCCGGCCAAGGGAGGGCACGACAGGGAGGAGGCCTACTCCCACCGGGAGTAGGACTCCCTCCTTTCCTAGTCCAACTAGGAGAGGAGAAGGAAGGGAAGGAGAAGGAGAAGGAAGGAGAGGGAGGAAAAGGAGGAAAGGGGGGCCGGCCCCCTAGTCCAATTCGGTTTGGGCTAAGGGGGGCCGCGCGCCCTGCCTCCTCTCTTCCACCACATGGCACATGAGGCCCATTGCTTCTTCCTCGTATTCCAGTAACTCCCCGGTACCCCCAAAGATACCCGAATCACTCAAAACCTTTCCGATGTCCGAATATAGTCGTCCAATATATCGATCGACCATTTCGAGACTCCTCGTCATGTCCCCGATCTCATCCGGGACTCCGAACTCCTTCAGTACATCAAAACTCATAAACTCATAATATAACTGTCATCGAAACCTTAAGCGTGCGGACCCTACGGGTTCGAGAACTATGTAGACATGACCGAGACACATTTCCGGTCAATAACCAATAGTGGAACCTGGATGCTCATATTGGCTCCCACATATTCTACGAAGATCTTTATCGGTCAAACCGCATAACAACATATGTTGTTCCCTTTGTCATTGGTATGTTACTTGCCCGAGATTCGATCGTCGGTATCTCAATACCTAGTTCAATCTCATTACCGGCAAGTCTCTTTACTCGTTATGTAATGCATCATCCCACAAGTAACTCATTAGTTACATTGCTTGCAAGGCTTATATTGATGTGCATTACCGAGAGGGCCCAGAGATACCTCTCCGACAATCAGAGTGACAAATCCTAATCTCGAAATACGCCAACTCAACATGTACCTTCGGAGACACCTGTAGAGCTCCTTTATAATCACCCAGTTACGTTATGATGTTTGGTAGCACACAAAGTGTTCCTCCGGTAAACGGGAGTTGCATAATCTCATAGTTATAGGAACTTTGTATAAGTCATGAAGAAAGCAATAGCAACATACTAAACGATGAAGTGGTAAGCTAACGGAATGGTCAGGTCAATCACATCATTCTCCTAATGATGTGATCCTGTTAATCAAATGCCAACTCATGTCTATGGCTAGGAAACTTAACCATCTTTGATTCACGAGCTAGTCAAGTAGAGGCATACTAGTGACACTATGTTTGTCTATGTATTCACACATGTATTATGTTTCCAGTTAATACAATTCTAGCATGAATAATAAACATTTATCATGAAATAAGGAAATAAATAATAACTTTATTATTGCCTCTAGGGCATATTTCCTTCAGGTAGCTCCTCCTTTCATTCCCGATTGCATTATTACACCAAATTGTCTAGCACACGAGAATGAAGGAGAAGCTACCCCCACGACAACAGTCAGGATTCTTCGTCCTCTCATATATATATGGTTGGAGACTCTCCCTCACTGATTCCTCTCTGACATTTGCGACCGTCGGTGATGGTAGCTCCTCCTTTCGTTCCCGAGTGCATTACACCAAATTGTGTCTAGCACACGGGAACGAAGGAGAAGCTACCCCAACGACAACAGTCGGGATTCTTCGTCCTATCATATAGGTGGAGACTCGACAGACTTAAAGTCAACCCAAGGACTCATATTATATGACTCATATTGACATGGAGATTTGGCTGGTCTCACCTCGAGGTCGGAGGGGGTCGGTGACGGGGACGACGGCGTGGATGATGGAGGGGGCTCCTAGATTTCTGCATAGTGCTCTCCAATTTTAGCATTCAAAGTAGGAGTAATTTTCCAATTTGAGCATTCAATAAGCAAAACCAAATCGTAAAATAAAGCAGTATTCAAATTAACATGCATTCAATTATAAGCAAAAGTACATCATCTCTTGTGTCCGTACATTGTTGAATATTATCACTAATACTCCTCGAATACTATCATACATATAGCATCGCTAATACAGCTAGAACCGTAGCGCCCGACGGGTATCATCGCAGGCGGTGGATACCCAAAGAGAAGGAACCATCACAGGATCGTAGCTCCAGTGAGATCCGTGAAGAACCTGCCAGGTATTGTCGAACCTGCCCTCCAACGCAACCATGTAGCGACGGACGTGCTCGTCCTCCTCGCTGACACGGTGACGTACCACCTCCGTTGTGTCCGGAAGCCTCGGCACCTTCACTGGCCCACGCGACCGCTACCAAACAAGGATCGGGTCATCAATGGGCTGGCTCCTCACCAACCTACGCCCCTCGGAATGTAGCACCTCCCAATACCAGCCCAGCGGAGCCCAGTCCCGGACATGGCCCCTCTGATCAAGCCGGCCTCCTCCACCGAGTCGACGACGAGGATGCGTGATAGGCATCGTCGACGTTGATGCGGCATTAATTGCTTGAACTAAAAAAATAAACTAGTTCTATTAATTTTCTTTCTAAAAATAAACTACTTCTATATATAGTAAAATAAAGTAGTTTTATTAAAACAACTAGTTCAACTACTAAGCACTTACTATAAATAAATAAAGTAGTACTTACTAAAAATAAACTACTTCTATAGTAAAATAAAGTAGTTTTATTAAATCAACTAGTTCAACTATATTCTAAGCACTTAAAATAAAGTAGTACTTACTAAAAATAAACTAGTTTAACTAGTTCTATTATTTCTCTAACGAATTATATTAAACACTTTCTCTTCTTATTTTCCTTTTTCCTCTCCTGTTTTTTCTTCTAAATATAAACATATACATAGATGACTTTGATCATACACAATTTTCCTATACATACACAATATGAACATATACATAAACTGACAAAGAAAATTCTATGAACAAAAAAATCATTAATATTCTATGAACAAAATTACAATAGAAAAAATCATAAAAATTCTATGAACAGAAAAAATCATAAAAATTCTATGAACAGAAAAAAATCATAAAAAAATGACATATTCTTTGCATATATATGAACATACAAACATGCATATTCAACAATAATATCACCAAAATAATCTATGAACAGAAAAAAAAATCTAACACGATATGAAAAAAGTACAATAACTCAATTAACTACACATCTAAATTAACTACACATCTAATTAAATTAGCAAAATTCATATGTATCAGATCACGGGGATGGCGACGGTGAGGGGCGCGGCGACGCGATAAAAGAGAGGATGAGCAAAGGAAAGGCCAAAGGTTTTTCATAAGGATGAGCATGACATCTTATGGTTCGAGGACCGTGTATATGTTCCCAATAATGCAAAGATCAGGAAGTAAATACTTCAAGAGGCTCATGACTCACCATACTCGATTCATCCTGGAAACACCAAGATGTATTTGGATTTGAAGGAGTGTTTCTAGTGGACTGGTATGAAGAAGGATATTGCCGAGTATGTAGTCATAGGTGATGTATGCCAGAGAGAGTAAAGGCAGAGCATCAGAAGCCAGCCGGTTTTCTACAGCCTATGCCGATACCCGAATGGAAGTGGGATAAGCTTGGCATGGATTTCATTACCGGATTTACCAGAACACGATTGGGATATGATTCTATCTGGTTAGTAGTTGATTCGCTTGACCAAAGTGGCTCACTTTATTCCATTGAAAAGAAAACCACCTATACAAGTGCGAAGTTTTCCAAGATATATTTGACCAGGATCGTATGTCTGCATGGAGTTCCGAGGACCATCGCATCAGATAGAGGAACACAGTTTATCTCAAAGTTTTGGAATCAGCTGCACCAGACTTTGGGTACTAGGCTAGAGTTCAGTACAACCTTTCATCCGCAGACAGATGGATATACCAAGAGAGTCAATTAGATTCTGGAGGACATGTTGAGATCGTGTGCGCTAAATTATGGATCTAGTAGGGATGATAATCTACCTTACGCGATACAACAACAGTTACCAAGCCAGTTTGAAGATGGCCCCTTTTAAAGCTTTGTATGAGAGAAGGAGCCCGACACCGTTGATGTGGGTTGAAGTTGCAGACCGTCAGTTGTTGGATCAAATGTGATCAAGGATTCAGAAGAGAATGTTAAGTTGCTTCGAGATAGACTGAAGGTAGCTCAGTCCAGGAAGAAGAGTTATGCGGACTCAAAAACTCTATGAAATTGGAGACAGGGCATGTCTTCGTGTGTCCCCTCTGCGAGGAGTTAAACGATTTGGAGTTAAGGGAAAGTTAGCCCCGAGATTTGTAGGACCATACCTAGTTTTGGAGCGTATGGGAGAAGTGGCCAACAAGTTGGAGTCACCCGAAGCACTGTCAGGAGTTCATGACGTGTTTCACGTTTCCCAGTTGAAGAAGTGCCATGCAGAGGTGGCCAATAGTACCCTGTGAGGATGCTTGACCCTGGAAAGGATAATGATGATCCACGAGGATGAAGAGATGAATTACTATTGGATATAAAGGAGGTATGATGAGTCTGAGTAATCATGTCCTAGTTTGGTGCCAATAGAAGGAAGGAAGACAGTACAATTGGATGGATTTAAGAATGCTAGGAAGCTGAATGTGGAATAACGACCAGTTGCCCAGAGAATGAGCTCAAGGTTTGCAAGTGATGAGATGGGCCATAAACCACAGGCCCCAGGACCTGCCAAGAAGCAAGCACACTCTTGGTGAAGGAAAACCCTGGAAGAAGTTACGATTTTATCAACCGGCGAATTTATAGGAGCAACGCAAAACCTGAGAGTCGTGAAGGAGCGATAGATTTTGTTTGGCTTGCAGAATCAATGGATTTGTCCGAACTTGGTTCGTCGCCAAGAGAAATTCTGCAATGCTTGTGAGGATGACCGAGTGTTAGCACGCGAGATTCGCTAAACTGTATACAAGGTAATGATTTGGGTGCGGGATGGATTGATCACCATACCGACTTACTCTTATTATTTGCCTTGCTATGCGGGATGGTAAATCTGAGTGACTTACCTATAGTAGAGAGACGACGACCAAAACCTTGTTTGAACCTTAGAATGGTATAAGTATTTTCCCTTGTACACAGCAGCTGTTGCCAATCGTAGGTTATACGGTGAGGTTCAGCCCAGACCCATTTCCTGCAGGAGAAACCATAAATTTTTTACCACCATGAGATATCGATAGCTGTTTAGTATTGGCGCCGGACCCGTCAGCTAAGAATGACTCAGTCTCGGAATAACCTTACCAGGATGAAATGGATACAAGAATTAAGAAAAGGTTATGCCGCTACCGGAAGAGACTAGAGATGGAATTTCCCGAGATCTGGGAAGACCGACACAGTCATGAATATGGATGGAGTATATGAGTTTGAATGGAACCGTATCAATGTTTCTAAGGGTGGTAGCACCCCAGACCCCCCCCCCCCACTGAGACGATCGATGGATTTTTTAAAGACCCCCAAACCCTAACCTATTTCTTGCTAGCCTCTCCGAATCTCAAGGACGAGATTCATTTAGAGGGTGGTAGGTTTGTAACATCCCAAAATTCTAAATTTTAGAATGTTATATTAAATAGATAGATTGTTTGTTAGCTTGATTGTTGTGTGATTGATCGAGTGAAATTCGAAACTTTTGAAAGTTAAATGAGAGGGAATAAAAGGACTTTCCCAAACTTTAATTTTGCATTCGTGATCTCCGTGAATTCAAATTCTTTTCACCACAAAACCCTAGAGTGAAGATAACATGACTTCGTCCATTTATTTAAATGACAAGGGGTGTTGAAAATATTTGAATTTCATTTGAAATTATTTCCAATTCATAAACTTCAAGCAGCTCAATGATTTTCATGAGAGAAGATAAAATGACTTCTTCAAAACATATGAAATATGAGTTGGGAGTTTCAAAGAATTAAATTCAAAGTTCCTCTATTTTTTTCAGTTTGGAGTTATTTGAGTTTTATTCAAATTATTTTTCTCCAAAAATAAAATATATGGAAAATAGGGTAACATGATTCCCTACAGCAGAAAATTGGAGAGAAATAAATTTGAATTAATTTTGGTATTTTAAAAATGATCTTTACTGGATTTTATTAGAGCGGTAGCACTATTTGATTTATTTAAATTTCTGTTGATTTTAATTGATGCTATAAAAATGTCCACATTGTAGCAAATAATTTTCTGAAAATTTTGATATATTATATGCCTATATAATATTTTTAGTTATTCTGTTTTATTCTGTTAGTTCTCTGGAAAATTGTTTAGAAAAAACTTCCTTCCGAACTGGGCCGGCCCAGCTAAGCCAGCCCAGCCCGCGCCGCCACCGCCTAGCTCCCGCCGTGCCCGACAGGAACTCGCCGGAGTCCGGCATCTCCCCGCCGCCGGATGCCCCCTCGCCCAAGGAAAGCCTCGGCCCCGTGCCCTTATAAGGCCAGCCCCGACGCCACCGCCCCTCTTTTCCTCCCCGTCTCTCCTCCCCTTCGCATCGCGCCGCGCCGCCACATCTCGCTGTAGCCGCCACCGCCGACGAGCTTTGCCGCCGTCGCCCCGCACCGCTCCGCCACCCCGACCGACGGCGACGCCGCCCCCGGACGTGCCGCTCGACGCCGCACCTCACGTGCCCTCGCCGCTGCCGGAGACCCACCGGAGCCGCCGCCCCGGCCGGACCCGAGCCGCCGACGTCCAGTCGTCCTCGCCAGAGTTCGGGTAAACCCTAACCCGATCCGCCTCCGGTTTTTAACAAAAAAACAACCGTTGCCCCGGTCCGCAGGTTTTCTCGGTTTTGTTAAAAAACGGTTTAGTTTTTTTAGATCTATTTAATGAACATTTTCTATTTAGGTTGTTTCAGCGAACGTTTTCGTTCGTTAGGTTTTCGTAGCGAACGTTCATTATTTAGTCTTTTTCTTTTATTTTAGTTTTCTGCCAGGGACCTATTCGCTAGGTTTTATTTTACAGATTAGCCCCTGGTTTTCAAACGCTCACAACTTTTTGCTCGCTTATCCAAATCCAACGAAACCAACGCCCACTTCTTTGTTATGATCTCCTCTATCCAGTAAAACAACTTAAACACGTTTTTGAAAGTTTAAAATTTGAATTTCAAACAGATTTGTATTTAAACTTCGTTTGATCGTAACTTGAGTTTTACAACTCAGATTTGAGTGATTCTTTCTGCATCTTGAAGCTCTTGACCTAAAATTTCTGATAAGGCCAAATTCACATAATTTTGGTACTGTTAGAAATTGTTTTATGCTGCAAGAGTTATTTGTTTGGTTTTGATGTTTTCCGAATTGATTTCTTCGTTCTTTAGATGCTTTTGAGTGATTGCTTATGTGTAGTTACTATTGCTTGCTCACGATAGATTGACCGGAGTGTGACGAGTAGATCTATCAAGAGTTTTGAGTGCGAATCATCTTCATCAACATTGCAGGCAAGTTCACACTTTGATCATACCTTTTCTCATACCCAGTTTTTATGCATTAGTTCAATCCTCAAACATTGCATGACTAGGATCTAATTAAATTGTGGGTTTTGGGAAGTAGATTGAGGTAGCACCTATTACCTATTTTATTTTCAAACCCTTGGGAGTTACTTCTACGTTTGCTTATTATGCTATGCTAGTAGACGTGGATTGGGTGAGTAAATTTCCATGACAGATGTGAGATTGTTAATTAATGGTTTATTTAAGGTGGCAACTTAAACACACATCTAGGTGGATTGAGGCACCTGGTTACTCCAGGACTTGCCTGTCTAGGCACCTGGGTTTCCAGCACTTGCCTGTTTTTCTTCGGACCGCCACCCAGGCTCAAAGGGATCATCAGATTATTCAAACTAGAAACTTACGTGTGCAGCCACAAGCCATTATGGGCTCTGGCATAGTTGATTAAGTCATGCGAACTCTTACGGGTAGACTAGCAGATGTAGGGGAAAGTAGGTGTACCGGTCTACCCACATGTAAGGTGCTAGCGCTTCCGAAAGACTATGTCTCTGTCATCCGTTTCTCAAACATCATGTAGTGCGAGGAATCAAACGGAGGCGATCAAGTCTTGTGGGAAAAGTGCGCAAACCTCTGTAGAGTGTATAAACTAATCATGGTTAGCCCTGTCCCAGGTTATGGACATCTTGAGTATCTAGTACTTGATTTTCCTGTGAATCTCATCATGTTACTATAATCAATATTGTTGGGTTTTATTGAGTACTTCTAATTGGGATTGAGAATGCTGTCAACCATTCTCAATGTTTAACAACCACCACGATAGTTAAATAAATTTATTCCTTTGCAGTAGGGAAAAATTGGCTTTTCGCAAAAACATTATAACCGTAGAGCTTTTCCACCAGCCAAATATGCATGTAGTGATAGCCTTTATTCATCATTGCTCTATGGTGTGAATTTGCCAGTACATTCAATGTACTGACCCTCTATGGCTCCAACGTCTCATGTTGCAGGAATCTTACGACGAGTAAGTGATACGTTAGGGTTACGATTTCCTATACTCAACTTTGCCGTTGGTGTTGATGGGAATCCACAACCTTGCTACTTTCGCTATTTTGGATTGAGGTAATAGTATTTACGTTACTTTATACATGTGATTTACCTCTGTTATAAATCCTCGAGTACTGTGTGTGTCAGCATACCGATCCAGGGATGACACGTAAGCACAGAGACTTGACCCATTCGGGTCGGGTCGCTACAGGACATAAGTCCATTGAAAATTGGCCCTGAAAGCATCCTCGAGTTCCTCCAAACTCCCAATTGAATTTTCGGGGAGGCTTTTCAACCAGTGTCGAGCTGGTCCCTTTAGTTTGAGGGGAAGGTATTTGATGGCGTGGAGGTCATCCCCACGAGCCATATGTATATGTAGGATAAAGTCCTCGATCCAGACTCCTGGGTCTGTCGTTCTGTCGTATGCCTCTATGTTCACAGGCTTAAAGCCCTGTGGAAATTCATGGTCCAGTACTTCTTCGGTAAAGCACAGGGGGTGAGCAGCCCCTCTGTATCTGGACGTGCTGTGGTATGCCATCGGCTATTGTTGTGTACGACGTTTATTACGAACTGGTATTTGATTGGTATAATCATTTTGATGACCACAGTCCTTCGCCGGGGAGTGTCCTTTAGATCCGTAGATGGACCTAGCTGCACCAGTTTTCTTATTCAGGTGCTCACGTAGATCGTGTGCCACGTCGGTAGCCGCTTTGTTGCGGTTATGAAGCAGTACGTCTGGCCTCCTGGTCGTGTTACTCTTTGGTGGACCGGCCTCGTCGTCGAATTCTGGTAGTAGCTTGCGTTTTGGATAGCTCTTTGTATGGCGATCGTAGCCATATCTTTCTTCAGTGTCTAGCACTTTATTCCATCTGCAATGAGTGTTTCCTGCGCGGCCTTGGGCCGTTGCTTCTGCTTCTTCAGACTTCTCGCTGTGCCATAAGCTTTCTGTGGAGGTTATCTCGTTCCATGCATTCTTCCGGAATGATGAATGCATCATCGTCCGGACTGTCTTCTTGTCCTGGGCCGGTTTGATGAACTCGTCCCTCTGGATCATTGTCGCCGGGCGTCTGCTCGGAACTGTGTTCAGCGTGACCTGGCTCGTCCTGCTCCATCGCTGTTTCTGTATGATCGTTGTTGCCTTCGGGGTTGACTGGAGTATTGATCCTTCTGGCGCTCCTGCTGCTATTTTTACTGTTGCTGGATTTGGAGCCGCGTCTGTGCCATTGCTTTGGCTTTTGCCCGAGGGTTTTATCTTCCGGATTGTCGCCGTCCTCCTCCTTGGGAGTCTCCACCATGTATATGTCGTGTGACGAGGCGGAAGTTCGGCACCCCATAGATTCTAAATCTTCTCCTGCATCGTCGTCCGTACCATCGGTGCCTTCGGAGTCGAGGTCAAGCACGTCGGTTAAATCATCAACCGTGGCTATTAAGTGGGTGGTAGGTGGGTAACGAATTTCCTCGCCGCCTGCTTCCCACTCCAGCCGGACATAGTTCGGCACGGAATTTTCTATCAAAGAGAGAGTTTTTAACGAGTTCAGCATGTCGCTAAAAGGCGAGTACTGGAAGATATCCGTAGCAGTGAACTCTATTATCGGAGCCCAACCTGGCTCGGTTGGCTCGAGAGTGCGCGGACTGGAATCAACAACCGGATACGAATCCGGGGGCCCAAAGTCACAGGCCTCTATAGAGGTGGGACCCGTGCTCGGCTCCACCGCCGATGAGTGTGCGGCCTGCGGCATGGAGTCTAACCCTCCGTCTTTAGGCGACGCAACCCACTCCGAATTTGAGTTCGGGGCTACTGCAGGGGTAATATCCCGAGTATTGTCCCACAGCAGGTCAAAGCCATGCCCGTCGTGGCTGTCCGGTGCCCCTGGCGCAGGCCCAAATCCATCGAAGATCGAGTCTCCGCGAAGGTCAGCCGTGTAGTTCAGATTTCCGAACCTGATCTGGTAGCCAAGGGCGTAGCTGTCAATCTGCTCTAGATGGCCACGTGAATTGGCACGTAGTGCGACGCCGCCGAACACAAAAATCTATCCGGGAAGAAAAGTCTTACCCTGGAACGCGTCGTTGACAATGATTGAAGGAGCCATCGAGCCCCGCAGCAACGACACAGAGGAACTGTCAATGAAAGCACCAACGTCGGTGTCAAAACCGGCGGATCTCGGGTATGGGGGTCCCGATCTGTGCGTCTAGGCTGATGTTAACAGGAAGCAAGGGACACAGATGTTTACCCAGGTTCGGGCCCTCTCGATGGAGGTAAAACCCTACTTCCTGCTTGATTAATATTGAAGATATGGGTAGTACAAGAGTAGATCTACCACGAGATTGTAGAGGCTAAACCCTAAGAGCTAGCCTATGATGGTATGATTGTAATTGTGATCGGCCTTCTAAGGACCAACCTCTCTGGTTTATATAGACACCGGAGAGGTGTCAGTGTCAAAACCGGCGGATCTCGGGTAGGGGGTCCCGAACTGTGCGTCTAGGCGGATGGTAACAGGAGACAAGGGACACGATGTTTTTACCCAGGTTCGGGCCCTCTAGATGGAGGTAAAACCTTACTCCTGCTTGATTGATATTGATTATATGGGTAGTACAAGAGTGGATCTACCACGAGACCAAGGAGGCTAAACCCTAGAAGCTAGCCTATGGTATGATTGTTGTAATCGTTGTGTCCTACGGACTAAAACCCTCCGGTTTATATAGACACCGGAGAGGGCTAGGGTTACACAGAGTCGGTTACAATGGTAGGAGATCTACATATCCGTATCGCCAAGCTTGCCTTCCACGCCAAGGAAAGTCCCATCCGGACACGGGACGAAGTCTTCAATCTTGTATCTTCATAGTCTTGGAGTCCGGCTGACGATGATAGTCCGGCTGTCCGGACACCCCCTAGTCCAGGACTCCCTCAGTAGCCCCTGAACCAGGCTTCAATGATGATGAGTCTGGCGTGCATATTGTGCGGCATTGCTAGGCGGGTTCCTCCTCCAAATAATTCATAGAATATTGTGAACACCAGGATAGTGTCCGGCTCTGCAAAATAAATTCCACATTCCACCGTAGAGAGAATAATATGTACACAAGTTCAATTTGCTGACGTATTTTGTGGCATGACGTCATACCACCACCAAGCCTTTACTTGAATCGTTTTTTATTATACCACCTCAGAGAGTTTAGTGAAGCGGTTTCCTTGGCACGTCTTGTCGAAGGAGAGATCGTGTTCCCTTTATTCCGGGATTCCCATCAATACGGACGTGGGTAACCCAACCGCGCCATTGATGGTGGCGCTTGGGAGATAAGCGAGTTTTACCAGGCCGGTGGGGACGCATAGTCTTCATCCGCCTATATATAAGGGGATAAGGATCCACCTTTTACCTACGCCTTCTTCCTCCTTTGCTTATCCATCTCCGCGCACCCGAGCTCCAGCGCCCAAGTCCGCACATTTCGTCTCGACCTTCTCCAGCCATGTCCGGAGCGGGAGGCAAGTGGTTGGCCTCCTCCGTTACGGAGGAGCACATCAAAAAGCTGCGCAGCGCCGGATACCTTTCCAGTGACATCGCGCATCGGCTGCCCGATGAGGGGCAGCTTGTCCCCACCCCCAGGCCCCATGAGAGGGTTGTATTCCTTTCCCACTTCCTCCGCGGACTAGGATTCCCACTTCATCCCTTCGTCCGGGGGCTCATGTACTATTACGGCCTGGACTTCCATGATCTGGCGCCAAACTTCATCCTCAACATCTCGGCGTTTATCGTCGTGTGCGAGGCCTTCCTCTGCATCCGGCCCCACTTCGGCTTGTGGCTAAAGACCTTCAATGTCAAGCCGAAGGTAGTGAAGGGCGTCCAAGCGGAGTGCGGAGGCGCCATGGTGGGAAAAATACCCAACGTCACCTGGCTCGAGGGGGCCTTCGTGGAGTCCATCAAGGGGTGGCAATCGGGGTGGTTCTACATCACCGAGCTGCGTGACCCTAAATGGGCGGCGGCCCCCGAGTTCAGATCTGGTATCCCTATGCAGCTCACCTCCTGGAAAGAGAAGGGCTTGCTATGGGGTAGTTCGGAGGAGCTGACAGGACTCCAGTCCTGTCTCCAGACCTTGGTGAACAAGAAGCTTAGGCTTGTCAATGTGATCCAGGTCATGCTCGTACGCCGGATTCTCCCCTGCCAACAGCGGGCCTTCAATTTGTGGGAGTTCGATCCGGCACAGCACCGGACCCTGAGCAGGCTCTTTGACACGATGTATGAAGCTGCCTGGAGGGTGCTGTTCAAGGGCGGAGAAGCCCCCGCATCCGCGATGGATGACCGCGGATTCAGCACCAAGCGCCCAGCCAGCAAGGTAAGCTTTGTTATCCTCTATGGGACACTTATTTTCTTTCATAGTTTGACTCTATGTGGGATTTAAAACTCCCAATGCCTTTGACAGGACTGGCAGAGGACGTCCGGACAGGTAGACTGTCCGGCTCCCCTTCCCGAAGACCCAGCGGACGCCCGTTTAACGGGGCTGCTAGTCCCGGCACTTTATGTGGTGCCGAAGAAGAAGGCCAAGAAGAAGGCCACGGGAACTCGAAGAAGTTCCCGGCGCCAGGTGATATCGGACTCATCGTCCGATGGCTCCGAGGCAGACTCCTCCCCCGAAGACGAGGAGGAGAAAGAGGACTCTCCCCCGGAGGGGGGAGAGAGGAAAAGGAAGGCTTCCCCAACGGGGGAGGCCGAAGGGTCCAAGAGGGGAAGGACCCTTCCCCCGGACAGCTCCGCCAATGCCAACGTTGGCGACGAAGAGTGGCCCTCAAGGGCCAGGCCTCCGGCAAGATCGTAAGTATCCGGATTCCTGAACGATTTATAATTTCTCTCTTGTGTCACATAGTGTCCTTCTAATGCCGCACACTACCTGTAGTCCGGCCGATGATGATCTTCCCGCTTCATCGAGCGGGTCCTTGGCTCCATCGGACGTGGATTCCATTCCGACCGCCTCCACCCCTCGTGATGCTGACGACGCCGAGGTGGGATCCCAGGAGGGGACCCATCAGGAGGAGGCTCTGGAGGTGCCGCAAGGCAGCCTCCCGGACTTTGCGTTGGACTCCATGCCGGAACCCACAGTGGTTCCGGAGTCCGGTAGGCGGCCCCTTCGTAAGAAGGGCAAGACCGTGACGCTGGCAGCCTCTGTCCAACCGGAGGCGCCGGACAACTTGTTGGAGGCGCTTAACGACGCTTCCATCGAGGAAGAACACCGCACTACCATGAGTGTGGTGATTCAGAAGGTTCAGCTCGCCAAGAGCGGGCTGACCGAAGCCTACAGTAGCCTTCTAACAGGCTTTGAGGTAAGAAGTTTAAAATAGGTAATGTGATACCGCATAGACAGTAGCCCCTGATGCTCGGTTCGGTTTTCGGAAAGAAAAACCGGACTGAGGATCTAAAAAAGATATACGCAGGAGTGCTAAAAATTATGTCAATCTGGGTTTGCAGGCTGCGCTGCTGACCTCTGCCGCACTGACTGCGGAGGTCGGTGCTTTGAAGCAGGACCTCGAGCGGTCCGAGCAAGAGCTCGGCCTTGCCAAGAAGTAGCTCGAGGACAAAGAAGGTGAGTAACACCACTTTTAAATTTGTACCTTACAGAAAAGGATTTTGGTTGCAATAGAAATAACAAGGATAACGTGGGTACTGCAGGGGCCACGAACGAGGTGGCGACCCTGAAGGAGGCCGTGTCCGCGGCCGAACACAATGCGGCTGCGGAATGAGCGGAGCGAGAGAAGCAGGAGGCGCGGGTGGCGGAGGTGCGGCAAGAGCTCCAGGCTTTCATGGAAAAGCATGAGAGTTTGGAGCGCGACTCAAAGACTCGAGAGTCCGAGCTTGCCTCGGCTATTGAAAGTGCCAAAGCCGCTAAGGCCGAGGCCTATAAGTCCCTCCAGGAGATTGAGGCGATGAAGAAGACAGTAGCGGGTAAGGCATTTTTCATGCAAAGCAAGCATGTGAATGTAAATTACCTGTTACTTACCCGAATTCGGAGCTCTCCAGGGGCGTTTGCAGATCTGCCTTGCAGCGTGTCCGATGCTGCCGCATTCTACCGGGCCGAGGAGGGGAGCTCAACGGAGAAGGTCTTCTGGTCTCAGTACGCTGAGGCCGGACATCCAGTGCCCCCTAGCGACTAGCTGAAGCAGTTGGTCGAGCATCACAAGGTAGCCGAGCAGGCCATGAAGGGCCTCATAGTCCGGCTGTGGCCTGGAGAGGCCATGCCTGGGAGCTACTTTGGCCTCGTGCGGCGGCTGGTGGATGCCTGCCCCTGGGTGGAAGTCATCAAGCGCTCCGCCTGCATTGAAGGTGCCCGTCGGGCCCTTGCCCGCGCAAAGGTGCATTGGGGCAGGCTGGATGCGGAGAGGCTTATCACGGACGCGCCGCCAGCGGGCAAGGAGTATCGTACGCCCGAGATGTACTATAAGAGTGTCCTGAAGGGTGCCCGCAAGATTGCGGATGAGTGTCCCAAAGATGTAATTATTGAGTAAACTCGCAATGTGTTATCCTGTGCGCTGAAAACTTTGTTCATATGCGCTAAGCAACACTGATTGATTTAAAATATTACCTTCTGTGCAGCCGTTTATTAAATCTGAGAGATGGCAAGTCGTCGGCTTCAGCTCCCATGCCATGAGTGCTGGTATGTTCGGGATAAACTTGAGAACTCTTGTTCCCATTTTTGGGTCCATCTAGGGAGGCTCTCAACACAACGAACGAGGCAACCGGACTTATAATGCTTGAACACTCTCACTTAGCCATAGAATTCTATAATTTTAAATTTCGGCGAAGCCCCTAGTATTCGGAAGACCGAGTTCGGGGCGCTATCCACGCCTGGGTCGGACGAAGCCGGTTCTTCGCTCTAAGCGGCATAAGTCTTTAAGGACTCGAAAAGACCTCTCGAACAGCGACCAGCTCTCGCCTTATCATGACAGTCAGTTTTAGCTTTCTCCACTGAGGCGCTCGCCCAGCTCAACCGGGGCGCAATCGCAGTGGTTCTCCCAGTGCTACCTTAGCCGACAGAACGGAACGTAAGGTACCAAAACATGGGAGCCAGGCAAACCCAACTATTGACCCCAGACATGATTCGGAGCCGATGCATATAGTGCTATAAGTTCGGGGTGCCGCACTTGTGAAAGTGTTCGGACTTATCACACCATAATGTGGGGAACATAAGCCCCTGGTGTATTCGGCCATACCAGAGTGTACGGATGCAAGATGTCATAAATGAACATATATAAGAAAAGGAATGCAATTATAAGCGAAAAAGTGATGCATTGTTTATTCAAGGAATTCTGCCATGAGTGCAGAACGATACAAATAGTGCGGTAAGCAAGGGGTTGGACTATTTTAAACATGTCCCCCTCCAGGGGTGGGCTGCGGACTGGTGTATTTAACAAATTTAATGCTCATAATGGAGACCACCTGAGTGTTCGTCGTAGCCTTTGTCCCTCCCTGGTTGTTGCATTGTGAGTTCGGCAGATCTACTGCCGGACAGGGCCTCTGGTGAACGGAGTCCTGTAGAAAAATAAAAAAGAAGAAAAAAGAGTGACACACTTGGGAGCCCCTGGTGTGGTTAAGCCGCACTCTGGGCCTGTCGTGGTCGTGCCCCTCCCCCTGTGCCCATGGTATCTCCAGAGCGTAATGGTGTACGCGAAGAGCTGGTCTTGCAATCATGCAAGGGCTGGGGTTGGGGCCGCATTGCTACGCGTGCTCGGAACGTGCCAGGTGGTCTTGATTGATGTTACTCCGGGCGCGTTTGGCCATGTCCGGTCGTTTAACGCCCGGACTCGAAAATTGCCTTAAAAGGCTGCTCTGTACTTCTACCGCGAGAGCTGCTGTGTGTTCCTCCGTTCGGAGGGAGCGTTCAGTATTTCCGTTGACCGTGATGACTCCACGAGGGCCTGGCATCTTGAGCTTAAGGTATGCATAATGCGGTACCGCGTTGAATTTTGCAAACGCGGTTCGTCCGAGCAGGGCGTGATAGCCACTGCGGAACAGGACTATGTCGAAGATTAACTCCTCGCTTCGGAAATTATCCGGGGATCCGAAGACCACTTCCAGTGTTACTGAGCCTGTACAATTGGCCTCAACACCTGGTATGACGCCTTTGAAGGTCGTCTTTGTAGGTTTAATCCTTGAGGGGTCTATGCCCATCTTGCACACTGTATCCTGATAAAACAGGTTCAGGCTGCTGCCGCCGTCCATCAGGACTCTAGTGAGGTGAAATCTGTCGACGATTGGGTCTAACACCAATGCGGCGAATCCGCCATGGCGGATACTGGTCGGGTGGTCTCTTCGATCGAAAGTGATCGGGCAAGAGGACCATGGATTGAACTTCGGGGCGACTGGCTCCATCGCATATACGTCCCTAAGTGCACGCTTCCGCTCCCTCTTGGGTATATGGATTGCGTATATCATGTTTACCGTCCGCACTTGTGGGGGGAAACCCTTCTGTCCTCTACTGTTCGGTGGCCGAGTCTCTTCCTCATCGTCATTGTGCAGTCCCTTGTCATTGTTTTCAGCAATTAACTTGCCTGTCTGCTTAAATACCCAACAATTTCTGTTGGTGTGTGTCGGTGTCAAAACCGGCGGATCTCGGGTAGGGGGTCCCGAACTGTGCGTCTAGGCAGATGGTAACAGGAGACAAGGGACACGATGTTTTACCCAGGTTCGGGCCCTCTTGATGGAGGTAAAACCCTACGTCCTGCTTGATTAATATTGATGATATGAGTAGTACAAGAGTGGATCTACCACGAGATCAAGGAGGCTAAACCCTAAAGCTAGCCTATGGTATGATGGTTGTGATGTATGTTGTGTCCTACAGACTAAAGCCCTCCGGTTTATATAGACACCGGAGGAGGCTAGGGTTACACAGAGTCGGTTACAATGGTAGGAGATCTACATATCCGTATTGCCAAGCTTGCCTTCCACGCCAAGGAAAGTCCCATCCGGACACAGGACGGAGTCTTCAATCTTGTATCTTCGTAGTCTTGGAGTCCGGCGGACAATGATAGTCCGACTGTCCAGGACTCCCTCAGTAGCCCCTGAACCAGGCTTCAATGACGATAAGTCCGGCGCGCATAATGTTCGGCATTGCAAGGCGGGTTCCTCCCTTGAATAATCCAGAGAAGATCATGAACACCAGGATATTGTCCGGCTCTGCAAAAATAAATTCCACATTCCACCGTAGAGAGAATAAAATGTACACAAGTCCAATCTGCTGACATATTGTGCGGCATGACATCACACCGCTACCAGGCTTTTACTTGAATCGTTTTTTTATTATACCACCTCAGCACGTTTTGTGAAGCGGTTTCCTTGGCACGTCTTGTCGAAGCAGAGATCGTGTTCCCCTTATTCCGGGATTCTCATCAATACGGACGTGGGTAACCCAACCGCGCCATTGATGGTGGCGCTTGGGGGATAAGTGAGTTTTACCAGGCTGGTGGGGGGGCGCATAGTCTTCACCCTGCCTATATAAGGGATAAGGATTCACCTTTTCACCCACGCCTTCTTCCTCCTTTGCTTATCCACCTCCACGCACTCAAGCTCCAACGCCCAAGCTCGCGCATCTCGTCTAAACCTTCCCCGACCATGTCCGGAGGGGGAGGCAAGTGGTTGGCTTCCACCGTCAAGGAGGAGCACATCACCAAGCTGCGCAACGCCGGATACCTTTCCAGCGATATTGCGCACCGGCTGCCCGATGAGGGGCAGCTCATCCCTACCCCTGGGCCCCATGAGAGGGTCGTCTTCCTTCCCCACTTCCTCCGCGGACTGGGCTTTCCACTGAACCCTTTCGTCCGGGAGCTCATGTTTTAATACGGCCTGGATTTCCACGATCTGGCGCCGAACTTCATTCTCAACATCTCGGCGTTCATCGTCGTGTGTGAGGCCCTCCTCTGCATCCGGCCCCACTTCGGCTTGTGGCTCAAGACCTTCAACGTCAAGCCGAAGGTAGTGAAGGGCACGCAGGCGGAGTGCGGAGGCGCCATGTTGGGCAAGATGCCCAACGTCCTCTGGTTCGAAGGGGCCTTTGTGGACTCCGTCAAGGGGTGGCAATCGGGGTGGTTCTATATCACCGAGCCGCGTGAACCTACATGGGCGGCGGCCCCCGAGTTTAGATCTGGTATCCCCACGCAGCTCACCTCCTGGAAAGAGAAGGGCTTGCTGTGGGGTAATCCGAAGGAGCTGATGGAACTCCGAGCCTGTATCCAGAAGCTGGTGAACAAGAAGCTCAGGCTCGTCCATGTGGTCCAAGTCATGCTCGTCCGCCAGATCCTCCCATGCCAAGAACGGGCATTTAATCTGTGGGAGTTCGATCCAGAACGGCACCAGGCGCTAAGTGGGCTCTTCGACACGACGTACGAAGGCACCTGGAGGGTGCTGTTTAAGGGCGCCGAAGCCCCCGCATCTGGGACGGAAGATCGCGGATTTCACTCGCAGCATCCGGCTGACGAGGTAAGTGATTCTACCCCTTTACGGGACACTTGTTGTAAATAGATTGGTTCTAAGAGGGTTTCAATCTCCCTTTTCCTTTGATAGGAATGGATGCAGAAGGCCGAGCAGCTCATCTGCCCGGCTCCCAGGCCAGAAGACCCAGTGGACGCCCATCTAGTGGGGCTGCTGGTTCCGGCACCGCACGTGGTGCCAGAGAAGAAGGCCAAGAAGGCGGCCGCGGGGACTCGAAAGAGTTCCCGTAATCAGGCGTCCGACGACGAGGCGGACTCCACCCCTGAAGATGAGGAGGAGGAAGAAGACTCTCTCCCGGAGGAGGGAGAGAGGAAGAGGAAGGCTTCCCCAACAGGGGAGGCCGAAGGATCCAAGAGGAGGAGGACTATCCCCCCGGACAGCTCTGCCAACACCAACGTTGGCGAGGAGGAGTGGCCTTCAAGGGCTAGGCCTCCGGCGAGATCGTAAGTATCCGGATCCCTGATATGCAATTTATTTCGTGTCACATAGTGTCCTACTAATGCCCATACTGTCTGCAGTCCAGCCGATGATGATCTCCCCGCTTCATCGAGCGGGTCGTTGGCCCCGTCAGATGTGGAATCACTTCCGACGGCCTCTACCCCCCGCGCTGATGAGGACGCCGAGGTGGGATCCCGGAAGGGGACCCATCAGGAGGAGGCTCCAGAGGCGCAGCAAGGCAGCCTCCCGGACTTTGCGCCGGACTCTACGTCGGAACCTGTAGTGGTTCCAGAGTCCGGCGGGCGGCCCCTTCGAAAGAAGGGCAAGACCGTGACTCCGGCGGCCTCCGTCCAACCGGAGGCACCGGACAACTTGCTGGAGGCGCTCCAAGGCGCTTCCATCAAGGAAGAACACCGCAGTGTTATGAGTGCGGTGATTCAGAAGGTCCAGCTCGCCAAGAGCGGGCTGACCGAAGCCTGTAGTAGCCTTTTATCGGGCTTTGAGGTAAGAAGTTAAAATTGTGAAATATAATACCGCATAGACAGTAGCCCCTGATGCTCGGTTCGGTGTTCGGAAAGAAAAGCCGGACTGAGGATCTAAAAAGATATTCGCAGGTTGCTAATAAATGATGTCAATATGGGTTTGCAGGCTGTGCTGCTGAACTCTGCCACACTGACTGCGGAGTTTGGTACATTAAAGCAGGATCTCAAGCGGTCCGAGTGAGAGCTCGGCCATGCCAAGAGGCAGCTCGAGGACAAAGAAGGTGAGTAGCACCACTTTGAATTTTTACCTTACGGAAAAGGATTTTGGTCGCAATAACATTAACCAGGATAATATGGGTATTGCAGGGGCCACGAACGAGGTGGCAGCCCTGAAGGAGGCTGTGTCCACGGCCGAACGCAGTGCGGCCGCGGAACGGGCAGAGCGAGAGAAGAAGGAGGCACAGGTGGCGGAAGTGCGGCAAGAGCTCCAGGCTCTCATGGAGAAGTATGAGAGCTTGGAGCGCGACTCCAAGAGTCGAGAGTCCGAGCTTGCCTCGGCTCTCGAAAGTGCCAAGTCCGCCAAGGCCGAGGCCCGTAAGGCCCTTCAGGAGGTTGAAGATGTAAAGAAGATAGCGGCGGGTAAGGCATTTTTCATGCAAAGCAAGCATGTTAATGTAAACTACCTGACACTTTCCCGCATTCGGAGCTCTCTAGGGGCATTTGCAGATCTGCCGCGTAGTGTGTCCGATGCCGCCGCATTCTACCATGGCGAGGAGGGGAGCTCGACGGAGAAGGTCTTCTGGTCTCAGTACGCTGAGGCCGGCCATCCGGTGCCCCCAAGTGACCAGCTGAAGCAGCTGGTCGAACTCCACAAGGTAGCTGAGGAGGCCATGAAGGGCCTTATAGTCTGGCTGTGGCCCGGACAGGCCATGCCCGAGAGCTACTTCGGCCTCGTGCGGCGGCTGGTGGATGCGTGCCCCTGGGTGGAGGTCATCAAGCGCTCCGCCTGTATTGAAGGTGCTCGTCGGGCCCTTGCCCGCACAAAGGTGCACTGGGGCAGGCTGGATGCGGAGAAGCTTCTTACTGACCCGCCGCCACCGAGCAAGGAGTATCGGACGCCCGAAATGTATTATAAAACTGTCCTAAAGGGAGCCCGCGATATTGCGGACGAATGCCCTAAAGATGTAATTTTTGAGTAAACTCGCTATGTATTACCCTGTGCGCTGAATGCTTTGTTCATGTGTGCTTTAAGCGACGCTTGTTTAATTTAAAATATTACCTTCTGTGCGGCCGTTTATAAAATTTGAGAGATGGCAAGTCGTTGGCTTCAGCCCCCAAGCCGCAAGTGCTGGGGTGTTCGGGATAACTTGAGCACTCTTGTTCCCACTTTTGGGTCCATCTAGGGAGGCACGCAACACAACGAACAAGGCAACCGGACTTATAATGCTTGAACACTCTCACTTAGCATAGAATTCTATAATTTTAAATTTCGGCGAAGCCCCTAGTATTCGGAAGACCAAATTCGGGGCGCTATCCACGCCTTCGTCGGACATTATCCGGAACTTCGCTCGAAGCGGCGTGAGTCTTTAAGGACCCGAAAAAACCTCTCGAACAGCGACCAGTCTCTCGCCTTATCATGCCGGTCAGTTTTAGCTTTCTCCACTGAGGCGCTCGCCCGGCTCAACCGGGGCGCAATCGCAGTGGTTCTCCCAGTGCCACCTTAGCCGACGGAACGGAACGTAAGGCACCAAAACGTGGGAGCCGGGCAAACCCAACTATTGACCCAAGACATGATTCGGAGCCGATTCATATAATGCTATAAGTTCGGGGTGCCGCACTTGTGAAAGTGTTCGGACTTATCACACCGTAATGTGGGGAACATAAGCCCCTGGTGTATTAGGCCGTATCAAAATATACGGGTGCAAGATGTCATGTAATGAACATATATATGCAATAACAGACGAAAAAAGTTGCTGCATCATTTATTAAAGGAAGTCTGCTACGAGTGCGGACTGATACAGATAGTGCGGTAAGCAAGGGTGTTGGACTAATTAAACATGTCCCCCTCCAGGGATGGGCTGCGGACTTGGTGTATATAATCAAATTTAATGCTCGTAATTGAGAACCACCTGAGTGTTCATCGCTGCATTCCTTACTCTCTGGCTGTTGCATCATGAGTTCGGCAGGTTCACCGCCGGACAGGGCCTCTGGCTAACGGGGTCCTGTGTACATAAAGAAGGAAAATAATAATAAGAAAGAGTGGCACACTTGCGAGCCCCCGGTGTGGTCGAGCCGCACTCTGGGTCTTTTGTTGTCGTGCCCCTTCCCCTGCGCCCATGGTATCTCCAAAGCGTAATGATGTGCGCGGAGGGTTGTTCTTGCAATCATGCGAGGGCGGGGGTTAGGGCCGCATTGCTACGCGTGCTCTAATCGTGCCAGGTGGTCGTGGTTGGTGTTGCTTTGGGCGCGTTTGGCTGTATCCGGCCGTTTAACGGCCGGACTCGAAAATTGCCTTAAAAGGCTGCTCTGTACTTCTGCCGCGAGAGCCGCTGTATGTTCCTCCGTTCGGAGGGAGCGTTCCGTATTTCCGTTGACCGTGATGACTCCTTGAGGGCCTGGCATCTTTAGCTTGAGGTATGCATAATGCAGCACCGCGTTGAACTTTGCAAACGCGGTTCGTCCGAGCAGAGCGTGATAGCCGCTGCGGAATGGGACTATGTCGAAGATTAATTCCTCGCTCCGGAAATTACCTGGGGATCCGAAGACCACTTCCAGTGTGACTGAGCCTGTACAATTGGCCTCCAGACCTGGTATGACGCCTTTAAAGGTTGTCTTTGTAGGTTTAATTCGTGAGGGGTCTATGCCCATCTTGCGCACTATATCCTGATAAAGCAGGTTCAGGCTACTGCCGCCGTCCATCAGGACTCTTGTGAGGTGAAATCCAGCGACGATTGGGTCTAAAACCAATGCGGTGAATCCGCCATGGCGGATGCTGGTTGGATGGTCTCTTCGATCGAAAGTGATCGGACAAGAGGACCATGGATTGAACTTCGGGGCGACTGGCTCCATCGTGTATACGTCCCGTAGTGCACGCTTCCGCTCCCTCCTGGGTATATGGGTTGCATAGATCATGTTCACCGTCCGCACTTGTGGGGGGAAACCTTCTGTCCTCTATTGTTCGGCGTTCGGGTCTCCTCCTCGTCGTCGCTGTTTAACCCCTTGTCGTTGTTTTCGGCAATTAACTTGCCTGCCTGCTTGAACACCCAACAATCTCTGTTGGTGTGATTAGCTGGCTTTTCGGGGGTGCCATGTATCTGGCATAAGCGGTCGAGTATTCGGTCCAAATTGGACAGACCCGGAGTGGTTCTTTTGAATGGCTTCTTCCGCTGACCGGTTTTAGAGCCTCGGAATCCGGCGTTGACTGTCGTATCCTCCTTGTCGTCGTCGTTAATGCGGCATTTATTTTTGCTTCGACGCGACCTGCCATTGTGGTCCTTAGTATCCGGACTGCCAGAATTTTTAGTGAGGTTGTTGCTGCGAGCTAGCCAGCTATCCTCTCCCGCGCAAAAGCGGGTCATTAATGATGTGAGGGCTGCCATTTATTTCGGCTTTTCCTGTCCGAGGTGCCGGGCTAGCCACTCGTCGCGGATGTTATGTTTGAAGGCTGCGAGGGCCTCTGCATCCGGACAGTCGACGATTTGATTTTTCTTTGTCAAGAACCGTGTCCAGAATTGTCTGGCCGATTCGTCTGGCCGCTGAATTATGTGGCTTAGGTCATCGGCGTCTGGTGGCTGCACATACGTGCCCTGGAAGTTGTCGAGGAATGCGGCTTCCAGGTCTTCCCAACACCCAATTGACTCTGCGGGCAAGCTATTAAGCCAATGCCGAGCTGGTCCTTTAAGATTGAGTGGGAGATATTTGATGGCATGGAGATCGTTGCCGCGGGCCATATGGATGTGAAGGAGATAATCTTCGATCCAAACCGCGGGGTCTGTTGTTCCATCGTAGGATTCGATGTTTACGGGTTTAAACCCTTCAGGGTTTTGATGATCCATTACTTCGTCAGTGAAGCATAGCGGGTGTGCGGCGCCTCTATATTGAGCGATATCATGACGTAGTTCGAGAGAGTGTTGTCTACTGTGTTCGGCCCGGCCGGGGTTATTGTATCCGGCGCGACGGTATTCGTCGTGGGTCGTGGGGTGCCCACGTGATCCATAGATGGATCTGGATTGCCTTGCTTTGTCCTTCAATACATCTCGCAAGTCCGGCGCGTTCCCTCTTGGCTTCGTACTTTTGGAGCGATGCCGGGGTACGGTCTTGGTGGAGGGCCTGGATGCCTCTCTGTCGCCGCCACGGGGTGGTCGGTCGGCCGTATCATGCGCTGGTGATGAAGGTATGAATGCTTCTTCCTCTAATCAGGGGAGCAACTTGCGTTTTGGGTAGCTTTTGGAGGGGCGTTCGAGTTTATACTCTTCGGCTGCGAGGACCTCGGTCCATCGATCGGCCAGCAGGTCTTGATCAGCTTGAAGCTGCTGCTGCTTTTTCTTTAGGCTATTTGCCGTGGCGATAAGCCTGCGTTTAAAACGCTCTTGTTCGACGAGATCCTCAGGCACGACGAATTCGTCGTCGTTGAGGCTTGCCTCGTCTTCGGAGGGAGGTGTGTAGTTATATTCCTCGACCTCTTCGTCTGCCGCCCTCTCGTGGGGGCTTGCTTCTGCATCCTCCTGTGCTGAGTCTTGCTGGAGGGGATTGTCTTCGGCACTCTCTGGGGTATTATTATCTCCTGTGCCGGAATCTCCATTCTTGCTGTGGCGGGATTTAGAGCGGCGCCGCTGACGCCGGCGCTTGGGCTGTTTCTTTAAGGAATCTGCCTCCGTTGCTTCTTCGCCGTCCCCGTCTTTTCGGGTGTCCACCATGTATATGTCGTATGACGAGGTGGCCTTCCAGTGCCCTGTAGGCGCTGGTTCCTGTTCGTCTCCGGCATCATCGTCCATAGCGTCGATGTCTTTGGAGTCGTAGCCTAGCATGTCGGTTAGATCGTCGACAGTGGCTACAAAGTGGGTGATGGGTGGGCTCTGAATTTCTTCATCGTCCGTATCCCAACCATCCTGGCCATAATCCGGCCAGGACTCTCCGGATAGCGAGAGATGCTTTAGAGAATTTAGGATGTCGCCAAAGGGTGAGTGTTGGAAGATGTCCGCGGCGGTGAATTCCATAGCCGGCGTCCAATCAGATTCGATTGGTAGGGGCGTGGGAGGTCCGGAGTCCGGCAAGGAGTCTGGCACCTCGGAATCATGAGTTTCGCGAGGGACAAGGTTAGTGTTCGGCTCCATGGCCGTGGAAGTTGAAGCCCCTGAGGTGGTGTCCATCCACCGGTCCTTGATCTAGGCGATCGGCTCTGGACTAAGGGCCGAAGCTGATTCGTGTGCGGCCACCAAGGCACTGTTCGGCGGCAGAGCTAGATCATGCCCATCGCAACAGTGCGGCGCGCTTGGCTTTGGCTTGAGCCCGTCGAAGATCAAGTCCTCGCGGATGTCGGCTATGAAGTTTAGGCTTCCGAATCTAACCTGATGGCCAGGGGCGTAGCTTTCGATCTGCTCCAGATGGCCAAGTGAATTAGCCCGCAGTGCAAAGCCGCCGAATACGAAGATCTGTCCGGGGAGGAAAGTCTCACCCTGGACAGTGTTGTTGATTGAAGATGCCATCGAGCCTATCGGCGACGACACAGAGGAACTCTCAATGAAAGCACCAATGTCGGTGTCAAAACCGGCGGATCTCGGGTAGGGGGTCCCGAACTGTGCGTCTAGGAGGATGGTAACAGGAGACAAGGGACACGATGTTTTACCCAGGTTCGGGCCCTCTTGATGGAGGTAAAACCCTATGTCCTGCTTGATTAATATTGATGATATGAGTAGTACAAGAGTGGATCTACCACGAGATCAAGGAGGCTAAACCCTAAAGCTAGCCTATGGTATGATGGTTGTGATGTATGTTGTGTCCTACGGACTAAAGCCCTCCGGTTTATATAGACACCGGAGGAGGCTAAGGTTACACAGAGTCGGTTACAATGGTAGGAGATCTACATATCCGTATTGCCAAGATTGCCTTCCACGCCAAGGAAAGTCCCATCCGGACACGGGACGTTGTCTTCAATCTTATATCTTCGTAGTCTTGGAGTCCGGTGGACAATGATAGTCCGGCTGTCCGGACACCCCCTAGTCCAGGACTCCCTCAGTGTGATTAGCTGGCTTTTCAGGGGTGCCATGTATCTGGCAAGAGCGGTCAAGTATTCGGTCCAAATTGGACGGACCCGGAGTAGTTCGTTTGAATGGCTTCTTCCGCTCACCGGGTTTAGAGCCTCTGAATCCGGCGTTAACTGTCGTATCCTCATTGTTATCGTCGTTAACGCGGCATTTGTTTTTGTTTCGACGCGACCTGCCATTGTGGTCCTTAGTATCCGGACTGCCAGCATTTTTGCTGAGGTTGTTGCTGCGAGCTAGCCAGCTGTCCTCTCCCGCACAGAAGCGGGTCATGAGTGATGTGAGGGCTGCCATGGATTTCGGCTTTTCCTGTCCTAGGTGTCGGGCCAGCCACTCATCGCGGATGTTATGTTTGAAGGCTGCGAGGGCCTCTGCATCCGAACAGTCGACAATTTGATTTTTCTTTGTTAAGAACCGTGTCCAGAACTGTCTGGCTGCTTCCAGGTCCTCCCAACACCCAATTGACTCTGCGGGCAAGCTGTTAAGCCAATGCCGAGTTGGTCCTTTAAGCTTGAGTGGGAGATACTTGATCGCGTGGAGATCGTTGCCGCGGGCCATATGGATATGAAGGAGATAATCTTTGATCCAAACCGCGGGGTCTGTTGTGCCATCGTAGGATTCAATGTTCACGGGTTTAAACCCTTCAGGGATTTGATGATCCATTACTTCGTCTGTGAAGCATAGTGGGTGTGCGACGCCTCTATATTGAGCAATATCACGACGTAGCTCAAGAGAGCATTGTCTGCTGTGTTCGGCCCGGCCGGAGTTGCTGTATCTGGCGCGACGGTAGTCGTCGTGGGTCGTGGGGCGCCCACGTGATCCGTAGATAGATCTGGATTGTCTTGCCTTGTCCTCCAATATATCCCGCAAGTCCGGCGCATTCCCTCGTGGCTTCGTACTTTTCGAGCGGTGCTGGGGTACGGTCCTGATGGAGGGCCTAGATGCCTCTCTATCGCGACCACGGGGTGGTCGGTCTGCCGCATTGTGCGCTGGTGATGAAGGTTTGTATGCTTCCTCCTCTAGTCGGGGGAGCAACTTGCGTTTTGGGTAGCTCTTGGAGGGGCGTTCGAGTTCATACTCTTCGGCCGCGAGGACCTCGGTCCATCTGTTGGCCAGCAGGTCTTGATCAGCTTGAAGCTGTTGCTGCTTTTTCTTTAGGCTATTAGCCGTGGTGATAAGCCTGCGTTTAAAACGCTCTTGTTCAACGGGATCCTCTGGCACGACGAATTCGTCGCCGTTGAGGCTTGCCTCGTCTCCGGAGGGAGGCATGTAGTTTTCATCCTCCTCGTCTGCCGCTCTCTCTCGAGGGATGGCTTCCCCGTCCTCCTGTGCTGAATCTTGCTGGAGGGGGTTGTCTTCGGCACTCTCTGGGGTGTTATTATCTCCGGTGCCGGAATCTCCATTCTTACTGTGGCGGGATTTAGAGCGGCACCGCTGACGTCGGCGCTTGGGCTGTTTCTTAGAAGAATCTGCCTCCGCTGCTTCTTTGCCGTCCCCATCCTTTGGGGTGTCCACCATGTATATGTCGTATGACGAGGTGGTCTTCCAGTGCCCTGTAGGCGCTGGTTCTTGATCGTCTCTGGCATCATCGTCCATACCGTCGATGTCTTTGGAGTCGTAGTCTAGCATGTCGATTCGTCGACAGTGGCTACAAAGTGGGTGGTGGGTGGGCTTTGAATTTCTTCGTCGTCCGCATCCCAACCGTCCTGACCGCAGTCCGGCCAGGGTTCTCCTGATAACGAGAGATGTTTTAGCGAATTTAGGATATCGCCAAAGGGTGAGTGCTCAAAGATGTTCGTGGCGGTGAACTCCATGATCGGCGCCCAATCGGATTCGATTGGCAGGGGCGCAAGAGGTTCGGAGTCCGGCATGGAGTCCGGCGCCTCGGAGTCACGAGCTTTATAAGGGACAAGGTCAGTATTCGGCCCCATCGCCGTAGAAGTCGCAGCTCCCGAGGCGGTGTCCAGCCACCTGTCCTCGATCTGCGCGGTCTGCTCCGAACTATGAGTCAGAGCGGACTCGTGTGCGGCCTCCAGGGCACTGTCCGGCGGCAGAGCTAAATCATGCCCCTCGTGACAGCGCGGCACGCTCGGCTGTGGCTCGAATCCGTCGAAGATCAAGTCTCCGCGTATGTCGGCCGTGAAGTTTAGGCTTCCAAACCTGACCTGATGGCCAGGGGCGTAGCTTTCGATCTGCTCCAGATGGCCAAGTGAATTGGCCCGCGGTGCAAAGCCGCCGAACATGAAGATCTGTCCGGGGAGAAAAGTCTCACCCTGGACGGCGTTGTTGTTGATTGAAGAAGCCATCAAGCCTATCGGTGACGACATAGAGGAACTCTCAATGAAAGCACCAATGTCGGTGTCAAAACCGGCGGATCTCGGGTAGGGGGTCCCGAACTGTGCGTCTAGGCGGATGGTAACAGGAGACAAGGGACACGATGTTTTTACCCAGGTTCGGGCCCTCTCGATGGAGGTAGAGCCCTACTCCTTCTTGATTAATATTGATGATATGGGTAGTACAAGAGTGGATCTACCACGAGATCAAGGAGGCTAAACCCTAGAAGCTAGCCTATGGTATGATTGTTGTAATGGTTGTGTCCTACGGACTAAAACCCTCCGGTTTATATAGACACCGGAGAGGGCTAGGGTTACACAGAGTCGGTTACAATGGTAGGAGATCTACATATCTGTATCGCCAAGCTTGCCTTTCACGCCAAGGAAAGTCCCATCCGGACACGGGACGAAGTCTTCAATCTTGTATCTTCATAGCTAGGGTTTACATGGAGTCAGTTACAAGGAAGGAAACACAATATCCGGATCACCAAGCTTGCCTTCCACGCCAAGGAGAGTCCCATCCGGACACGGGGAGAAGTCTTGAGTCTTGTATCTTCACGCTTCAATAGTCCGGACGATGTATACAGTCCAGCTGTCCGGATACCCCCTTATCTAGGACTCCCTCAGCGGCCTTCAAGCACAGTATCTGGGACGAGTGGCTCACCAGACACCTCGGCCAAGAAAAGCCGAGGACAATGGCAGCCTTAAGAAGCCTTATGACCCGGTTTTGCGTGGGTGAAGACAGTTGGTTGGCCTGTAGAGGCACCAGCGACCCAAGCACATCCGAAAACAGGGATGGCAACGGGAAGCCACGGTGCAATAAAAACAAACGTCAAAACAAGGAAGAAAGTCCGGACAACACAACAGTCAACGCCGGATTCAGGGGCCCTCGACCTGGTCAACAAAAGAAGCCATTTAAAGGCAGCAAGGAGGGACCGTCTGGCCTGAACAAAGTCCTGGACAGACTGTGCCAAATCCATGGCACCCCCAAAAACCTGTGAACCACACTCACAAAGAATGTTGGGTCTTTAAGCAGGCTGGAAAATTAAATGCCGAACACAAGGGAAGGGAAACACCAAGTGAAGACGAGGATGAGCCTCGCCAGCCGAACACTGGGGGACAGAAAAAATTCCCACCAGAGGTAAAAACAGTAAACATGATCCACGTGACTCACATACCCACGAGAAGGTGCGAATGCACGCTCAGAGACGCATACGCTATAGAGCCCGTCGCCCCCAAACTTAACCATTGGTCGGCCTGCCCGATCACCTTCGATCACAGGGACTACCCGACTAGTATGCGGCACGAAGGATCAGCTGCCTTGGTGCTCGACCCAATAATCGATGGATACCATCTCACTCGCGTCCTCATGGACGGTGGCAGTAGTCTTAATCTAATATACCAGGACACTGTCCGCGGGATGGGGATAGACCGATCCAGAATCAGCCAAAGCAACACCACCTTTGAAGGGGTGATACCAGGCGTTGAAGCCCGCTGCAGGGGGTCCCTCGTATTAGAGGTGACATTCGGTTCGCCAGGCAACTTCAGAAGCGAAGAACTGCTCTTCACCATCACCCCCCTCCAAAGTGGTTATCATGCATTACTCGGGAGAACGGCCTTCGCCCTCTTCAACGCAGTACCACACTACGCCTACCTTAAACTCAAGATGCCCGGTCCACGGGGCGTCATCACCATCAACGGAAATACAAAGCGTTCCTTACGCGCAGAAGAGTATGAGATGGCTCCAGCAGCCGGACTCTAAGCGGCCTCTAATACCAGAACGCATGATTGGTTGCTAAGACCACGGACACGGTTAGACGAGTCCGACAGCCCAGATAAACCTGATCTGGGCGCCACACATGTAATTCCGTAGAGGACACCAGGGGCTATAGATATTTAATAAATCCCAACTCTTGGCTTGACCTTATTAATAGGCCAATGTCTTACACTTTTACTATCCATTGGTGATAGCCAACTCTTCGCACGCTTACGTCATACTCTTCTACATGACATTTACTTTTACAGACACTATTCATCCGACACCCTCCCAGGACACGGCACAACGGAGACAAAGGCGCAGATGTGCAGCAGGGCCCCGCTCAAAGGTTTCTCTTTAGATTAAGCCCTTGTGTAAACGTTCTTTATTGTATCTTGTTGCTTACACATCCCATGGGTACTACACCCACAGAGGATACTGTTGTTATTTGCATTTCGCCACGACAGACTAATGCACGTACCTGGAAATACAGGGTTCATAATAAAGGGCGTTACTCAGCCTAGTATATGTTATAAAGTCCGAATACCTTCGGGAGTGTTCGGCATCGCGAGTTTGGCCTTATATGCATCAGCTCCGAATCATGTTTTTGGTCAAATGTTGGGTTTGCCCGGCTCCTGGGTTTGCCGCCTTACGTTCCGTTCTTATCGGCTAAGGCGGCAAAAGGAGAACTACAGCGATTGTGCCCTGGATATTCCGGATGAGCACCTCAGTAGAGAAAGCCGAAAACTGACTGTCATGATATAGCGAGAGACTGTTCAACCACTCGAAGACTTATCAGAACCTTTAGGATTCCTCCGCATTAACGAAGGACCGTTTCCCGGTCATGTACACACGCGCCCGTATTCGGATGCACGCAAAGGTACAAGGGGCTACATGGTAGCCCCACCGTCAAACTCCTATGGCTAAGTGAAAGTGTTAAAGCTATATAGTCCGGTTGCCCAGTTCGACATGCGATCACCTCCTTAATGGACCAAGATGTTGGATCAAGTGTGATTACGCACATTTTCTCGAGCATCCCCGCATTGTATGCGTGGGGGCTGAAGCCAACGACTGCTAACTTTCAGATTACATATATACATAAAACGACCGCACAGGAGGCACAATAGCACTTCCGGGCGAAAAGTATAAACATAGCCTCATAATTATAAAAAAAATTTTACAATAAAATGATTTGTCACTCGAACATGACATTCTTCGAGCACTGAGCCCCTATTAAATGAGCACCTTCTGTTACCTGCTCCAAGATGTGCTCGTCCGGATCCTGGCTTCCCGCCGGATTCTGGGTCGCAATGATGCTGGCCACCATATCTGTCCAATATGCCTTAACGCGAGCAAGAGCCATCCGTGCACCCTCTATGCACGCCGACCTTTTCATGGCATTGATTCGCGACACGGCACCAAGGAATTGTTGCACTAAACCAAAATAACTGTCCGGCTTCGGCCCCTTCGGCCATAGATGGTCTATTACAGACCTCATTGCAAGACCGGACAACCTATGGAGCTCGGCCACAGCAGCCATCCTCTCGCTCAATGGCAACGGGCGCGTTGGAGCACTGAATTGCGACCAGAACAGCTTTTCCACTTCATTATCTTTTTGATCCTCGAAAAACATGGCCGCATCAGCCGTACTCTTTGCCAGATCCGCATACGCGTCTGAAGGGCTCCAGGGTCGATCCAGAATGGCATACTTCGGATCTAAGAACTTCATCCGCAATAAATAGGGGTTTCCAGCCACGATTTCTCCGGCCTGTCGAAGCTCCTCCCGTGCATCCCTAATTTCAGAACGCGTCTCCTTGGCCGCATCAAGGGCCTTCTTCAGGTCAGCCGAATTAGCCTTATTCTCTTTTTCAAGGAGCTCATACCGGACGGCGGCATTTTTCAGCTCCACAGCCATCTCGGCTATTTTGTCTTCGCTTCGGCGACGAGCAGCCTGTTCGGCTCTCAATTCTTCGGCCGCCTTTAGGCAGCCGCATTGCTAGCTCGGACTTGTTCCTTGGCCAGGGCAAGTTCCGTCCTCAGGGCTTCCACGGCAGCAGCTCCGTCTACAGTCCAAGCATATAACATTAACATTATGCTCCTCTTAGTTTTTCCTATAACAAATAAGGAAAGCAGAACACATACCCTGAGACTCGTTAAGCCGCTCGTTCACAAGTGAGATATTGACTCCAATCTGTCGCCTCAGTTCGGTGACTTCAACGGACCGGTCGGCTGCCGGACCCTTAGCCACCTGTGCATAAACACAGTATGATCATTACTCAATGATGTGATCCTCCGTTTGCTGCCTTGGGCTGGCAACCAGAGTCTCAGGGGCTACTATCCATATGGAGCACACCTAGCGCGTGTGCCACAATCAAGAACTACGTATTTTGTTACATACCTCAAAGCCTCTGAGCAGGCTCGTAAAAGCTTCATTCAACCCGCTTGTGGCGGATGAAATCTTCTCAAGCATCGCGCTCATTAATGAACGGTGATCCTCCGAGAGAGCAGCTCGCTCCAGAAGGCCCGTCAGCATATCCGGCCAGTCGTCGGACTGTGCCGGACCCTTCTTACCGCCCCCGTGGGAGCTAAGCGCTCCGGGCTCAGGACGGCCGAAGTACTAGCTTTTGGCCTCGGTAAATCTAGACTCCTCCATGACGACACCTCGGGGTCGGCTGCCCCATATGGCGGAGAGGCTGGCGGGGTTTCACTCTCCATCATCTCCGGAAGAAGATCCCCCGAGGACGAACTCTATCAAGAAGAGCTACTAGCCGGACTGCAAAGAATGGATCTTTGTTATTGTTTTCGGAGGAGGAAGCAGAAGTTTTTCGATTAACTTACAGCTCGGCTGAGGGCTGGCCCGTTGGCGGGCATGGCACGGTGAGGACACCCTTTGGGGCAGGGCCCCCTGGTGAAGTTTTCTTCCCTTGTCTGGGCACCTCCGTCTACAAGTTTTCGAAGGCGACCCTCTTCTTCCCGTGAGGGGAGGAGACCTTAGATTCCCCTCCCCAACTATCCTCCTTTGGGGATGTAGCAATTCCCCCGGTTTGGATGTGCAATGTGTGAAGTTCTGCTTCTCTGTTCTTCCCTTCATCTTTCCCCAAGGGCACTATACTTATCACACGACCAAGCATCTTGGATATGGCGGGACTAGACGAGCCTTCGAGAAGTGGCGCCGGACACCTGATTCTCTCCGCCTTGCTGAGCCATTCCTGGCCACGGAGGATTTTCAGAACAATGTTATGATAAATATAAACGAAGTGTTTAGTTTCTGGGTTACTTACTTGGGTATCGAGGCGGTTGCAGCTCAGGCCCACATCCTAAGTGGTGTCCGGACACTTTACTTGTGGTCCGAAGAATAACTTACACATCCCTTCGAGCGTCATGCCAAAGAAGTGCAGAAAAGTCCGCGGACCTTCCGGATTGAACTCCCACATCTGGAGAGGCCGGCGTTTGCACGGCAACATCCGTCGGACTAGCATTACCTGAATTATGCTGACAAGGCTAATGTCCCTCTCAAGAAGCTCCCGGATGCGGCTCTGCAGTGTTGGTACATCATTAGCAGGCCCCCAATCCTGTCCTACATTGGCCCATGATGCCAGTTGAGGCGGAGGGCCCGAACGAAAGTCGGGGGAAGCCACCCACTTTGTGCCTCTGGGAGCGGTGACGTAAAACCACCTCCGCTGCCATAGATCGGACACCTCTGGGAAGGAGCCCTCTAGCCATCGGGCGTCGGCGTTCCTACTTATTACAGCACCTCCGCACTCCGTGTGTCGCCCCTCAATCATCTTCGGCTTCACATTGAAGGTCTTGAGCCATAAGCCAAAGTGCGGGGTGACGTGGAGAAAAGCTTCACTCACAACAATGAACGACGAGATGTGAATGATGGCGTCCGGAGCTAGATCATGAAAATCTAGCCCGTAATAGAACATGAGCCCTCTCACAAAGGGATCAAGGGTGAAGCCTAAGCCGCGGAGGAAGTGAGGAACAAATAAGACACTCTCGTTGGGCTCGGGAGTAGGGACGACCTGCCCTGGAGCATGAAGCATGTGCTTGATCTCGGCGGTCAGATATCTGACCTCCCTAAGCTTCACGATGTCCTCCTCTGTGACCGAGGAGGCCATCCACCGGCCGTGAAGGTTGGATCCGGACATGATTGAAGATCCAAAGTGCTTGAGCTTGGGCTTCGGGTGTTAGAACTCGAGATGCAAAAAGGTGCAAGCGTCGTAAAAAAGAGGGATAGGCCTCGGCCCCTCTATAAAGGGGGTGAATATCAAGCGTCCTGAGCGTAACCGCTTGGGACTTACCTAAATACACGGAGTCATACCAACAGGCGTTGTGGGGTTGCACGCGCTTGTATTGATGAAGGATCCTGCGATAAGAGGAACACGATCTCTTCTTTGGCAAGGCATGCCAATAAAACCGCCTCGCAATGCGTGTTGAGGCAGACCAGGAGAACCGGTTCGTATTGAGACAGACCACGGTGTAAGGGCTCCCCGCAAGAAAAATTATCAGCAGATCATATTTGTGAAATGTTATGCCCTCTACGATGGTGTGCGGGAATTATCTCACAGAGCCGGACGCAATCCTTAAGTCTGTTTTGGAGAATTCGAAGATGGAACCCAGCTTCCAATGCCGAAGACAAACAGCGCGCCGGACTCATCGTCATTGAAGCCTGGTTCAGGGGCTACTGGGGGAGTCCTGGATTAGGGGGTATCCGGACAGCCGGACTATATACTTTGGCCGGACTGATGAACCGTGAATATACAAGACTCAAGACTTCGCGTGTCCGGATAGGACTCTCCTTTGCGTGGAAGACAAGCTTGGCGATCCGGATATTAGATCTCCTTCTTTGTAACCGACTCTATGTAAACCCTAGCTCCCTCCGGTGTCTATATAAACCGGAGGGTTTGGTCCGTATAGGGACAATCATAATCATCATAGGCTAGCTTATAGGGTTTAGCCTCTACAATCTCGTGGTAGATCAACTCTTATAATACTCATATCATCAAGATCAATCAAGCAGGAAGTAGGGTTCTACCTCCATCGACAGGGCCCGAACCTGGGTAAAACACCGTGTCCCTTGCCTCCTGTTACCATTAGCCTTAGACGCACAGATCGGGACCCCCTACCCAAGATCCGCCGGTTTTGACACCGACAGGGAGAACATGGTATTGAGATCCAAAAAGAGAGAAGAAGCCATCTAGCTAATAACTATGGACCCGAAGGTCTGTGGTAAACTACTCACAACTCATCGGAGGGGCTATGGTGTTGATGTAGAAGCCCTCCATGGTCGATTCCCCCTCCGGCGGAGCACCGACGAAGCCTCCAAGATGGGATCTCGCGGATACAGAAGGTTATGGTGGTGGAAATTGTTTTTCGTTGGCTCCCTGGATGTTTTCGGGGTACGTGGGTATATATAGGAGGAAGAAGTAGGCAGGTGGCCGCCCGAGGGGCCCACGAGACAGGGGGGGGCGCGCCCTCCACCCTCGTGGCCGCCTCGGCTGCTTCTTGGCTTGCACTCCAAGTCCTCTGGATCACGTTCGTTCCAAAAATCACGCTCCCGAAGGTTTCATTCCGTTTGGACTCCATTTGATATTCCTTTTCTTCGAAATACTGAAATAGGCAAAAAAAACAGTAATACGGGCTCGGCCTCCGGTTAGTAGGTTAGTCCCAAAAATGATATAAATGTGTAAAATAAAGCCCATAAACATCCAAAAGGGGTAATATAATAGCATGGAACAATCAAAAATTATAGATACATTGGAGACGTATCAAGCATCCCCAAGCTTAATTCCTGCTCGTCCACGAGTAGGTAAATGATAAAAACAGAATTTATGATGTGGAATGCTACCTAGCATAATTCTCAATGTAATTTTCTTTATTGTGGCATTAATGTTCATATCCAAATGATTCAAAGTAAAAGTTCATATTGACATAAGAAATAGTAATACTTCAAGCATACTAATCAAAGCAATCATGTCTTCTCAAAATAACATGGCTAAAGAAAGTTCGTCCCTACAAAATCATATAGTTAGGCTATGCTTCATTTTCATCACACAAAAATGCTCCCAAATTCTACACCCCCGATGACAAGCCAAGCAATTGTTTCGTACTTAAATAATCTCAAACTTTTTCAACTTTCACGTAATGCATGAGTGTGAGCCATGGATATAGCACTATGGGTGGAATAGAATATGATGATGGGGATTGTGTGGAGAAGACAAAAAAGGAGAAAGTCTCACATTGACGAGGATAATCAACGGGCTATGGAGATGCCCATCAATTGATGTCAACATGAGGAGTAGGGATTGCCATGCAACGGATGCACTAGAGCTATAAATGAATGAAAGCTCAACAAAAGAAAACTAAGTGGGTGTGCATCCAACTTTCTTGCTCGCGAAGACCTAGGGCATTTTGAGGAAGCCCATCGTAGGAATATACAAGCCAACTTCTATAATGAAAAATTCCCACTAGTATATGAAAGTGACAACATATGAGACTCTCTATATGAAGAACATGGTGCTACTTTAAAGCACAAGTGTGGAAAAAGAGATAGTAACCTTGCCCCCTTTTTATTTATTTTCTTTTTTTTTCTTTTTCTTTTTTTTGTGGCCTTTCCTTTTTTTTCTTTTACTTTTTTTTTCTTTGGCCTTTCTTTTTTTCTTTTGGCCTTTTTTGGGATAATGCTCTAATAATGATGATCATCACGCTTTTATTGATTTACCACACATGAATTACAACTCGAAACTAGAACAAGATATGACTCTATATGAATGCCTCTGGCGGTGTACCAGGATGGTGCAATGAATCAAGAGTGACATGTATGAAAAATTATGCATGGTGGCTTTGCCACAAATACGATGTCAACTACATGATCATGCAATGGCAATATGACAAAAGTAATGCGTGTCATGATGATAAACAGAGCGGTGGAAAGTTGCATGGCAATATATCTCGGAATGGCTATGGAAATGCCATAATAGGTAGGTATGGTGGCTGTTTTGAGGAAGATATAAGGAGGTTTATGTGTGATAGAGCGTATCATATCACGGGGTTTGGATGCACCGGCAAAGTTTGCACCAACTCTCAAGGTGAGAAAGGGCAATGCACGGTACCGAAGAGGCTAGCAGTGATGGAAAAGTAAAAGTGCGTATAATCCATGGACTCAACATTAGTCAAAAGAACTCATATACTTATTGCAAAAATTTAGAAGTCATCACAAACCAAGTACTACGTGCATGCTCCTAGAGGGATAGATTGGTAGGAAAAGACCATCGCTCGTCCCCGACCGCCACTCATAAGGATGCACAATTCAAGGACACTTCATGTTTCAAATTTGCTACACAACTTTAACCATATGTGCATGCTACGGGACTTGCTAACTTCAACACAAGCATTCTTTAAATTCATAATCACACAACTAGCATGACTTTAATATCACTACCTCCACATCTCAAAACAATTATCAAGTACCAAATTGATCATAGCATCCAATTCACTTCCTATGATAGTTTTTATTATACCCAACCTGGATGCACCATTCTAGGACCAATTTTATAACCATAGCAAATACCATGCTGTTCTAAGAGACTCTCAAAATAATATAAGTGAAGCATGAGATACTAGCAATTTCTACAAAATTAAGCCACCGCCGTGCTCTAAAAGATATAAGTGAAGCACTAGAGCAAAAACTATCTAGCTCAAAAGATATAAGTGAAGCACATAGAGTATTCTAATAAATTTCAATCAAGTGGGCTTCTCCCAAAAGGTGTGCACAACAAGGATTATTGTGGTAAACTAAAAAGCAAATACTAATATCATACATGACGCTCCAAGCAAAACACATATCATGTGGCGAATAAAAATATAGCTCCAAGTAAAGTTACCAATGAACAAAGACGAAAGAGGGGATGCCTTCCGGGGGCATCCCCAAGCTTAGGTTTTGACTACTCGTGAATATCTTGGGGTGCCATGGGCATCCCCAAGCTTAGGCTTTTGCTACTCCTTATTCCATAGTTCGTCAAATCTTTACCCAAAACTTGAAAACTTCACAACACAAAACTCAACAGGAAATCTCATAAGCTCCGTTAGTGAAAGAAAGCAATACCACCACATAAGTTACTGTAATGAACTCATTCTTTATTTATATTGGTGTTAAACCTACTGTATTCCAAGTTCTCTATGGTTCATACCACTTAATACTAGCCATAGATGCATCAAAATAAGCAAACAACACACGAAAAACAGAATCTGTCAAAAACAGAATGGTCTGTAGAAATATGTAACTAACGCAAACTTCTGGAAATCTAAAAAACCTACCAAAATAGGAAGTCCTGTACAATTTTTCTATTGATCTGCAGCAAAAAGAATCAACACAAAATCACGTTTCTGTGATTTAACAAAACTAATTTCGTGCGTGCAAAGTTTCCGTTTTTCAGCAGAATCAAATTAACTATCATCGTACGTTATCATATAGGTTCTACTTGGCACAAACACTAATTAAACACAAAAACACATCTAAACAGAAGGTAGATGCAAAATTTATTACTAAATAGAAACAAAAACAAAAAACACAAAGAAAATTGGGTTGCCTCCCAACTAGCGCTATCGTTTAACGCCCCTAGCTAGGCATAAAAGTGAAGATAGATCTAAGTAGTGTCATCTTTGGCACTCAATTCATAAGTAGCTCGCATGATAGATTCATAAGGTAATTTAATTTTCTTTCTTGGAAAGTGCTCCATGCCTTTCCTTAATGGAAATTGGAATCTAATATTCCCTTCCTTCATATCAATAATCGCGCCAATCGTTCTAAGGAAAGGTCTACCAAGAATAATATGGCAAGAAAGATTGCAATCGATATCAAGAACGATAAAATCTACGGGCACAAAATTTCTATTTGCAACAATGAGAACATCATTGATCTTTCCCATTGGCTTTTTAATGGTGGAATCCGCAACGTGCAAATTTAAATAGCGATCATCAAGATCATGGAAACCTAGAATATCACAAAAGTTTTTGGAATCGTGGAAACACTAGCACCCAAATCACACAAAGCATAACACTCATGATCTTTAATTTTAATCTCTTTAGTAGGTTCCCACTCGTCATTAAGTTCTATAGGTATAGAAACTTCCAAATTAAGTTTTTCATCGTAAGATTGCATCAAGGCATCAACGATATGTTTGGTAAAAGCTTTATTTTGACTATAAGCATGAGGAGAATTAACAACGGATTGCAACAAGGAAATACAACCTTCTAAAGAACAATTATCATAATCAAATTTGTTGAAATCCGAGATAGTGGGTTCAATGCTATTTAAAGTCATGACCTCTCCAATCCCATTTTTACCAAATTTAGCATCAAGATCTAAAAACTCCAAATTATTGGGACGCCTTCTAACTAAAGTTGACTCATCTCTAGTCCCATTATTATTAAGATTCATATTACAAAACAAAGATCTAATAGGAGACACATCAATAACTTTAAGATCTTCATCATTATTTTCATTGAAACTAGAAGAACACGCCATTACAAAGCAATCTTTCTTAGCACGCAATCTAGCAGCTCTTTCCTTGCACTCATCAATGGAAATTATCATTGCCTTGAGAGACTCATTGATATCATGCTTAGTAGGAGTAGATCTAAGTTTAAGAGAATCAACATCAAGCGAAAGTCTATCAACGTTCCTAGCCAAATCATCAATTTTGAGCAATTTTTCTTCAAGCAAGGTTAAAATTCTTTTGAGAGATCATAAATTCTTTCACACTATTCTCAAAATCAAAGGGCATCTTATTAAAATTACCATAAGAATTATTGTAGGAATTTCCATAATTATTAGTGGAATTACTAGGGAACGGCCTAGGATTAAAGTTTCCTCTATAAGCATTGTTTCCAAAACTATTCCTACCAACAAAATTCACATCCATAGATTCATTATTATTCTCAATCAAAGTAGACAAAGGAATATCATTGGGATCAAGAGGAGCATTATTAGTAGCAAACAATTTCATAAGTTCATCCATCTTTCCACTCAAAACATTAATTTCTTCTATAGCATGCACTTTTTTACTAGTAGATCTGTCTGTGTTCCATTGAGAATAGTTAGCCATAATATTATCAAGAAGTATTGTAGCATCTCCTAAAGTGATTTCCATAAACGTGCCTCCCGTGGCCGAATCTAAAAGATTTCTAGAAGCAAAGTTCAAACCAGCATAAAAAATTTCTATGATCATCCATAAATTCAAACCATGAGTAGGGCAATTGTGAATCATCAATTTCATTCTTTCCCAAGATTGGGCAACATGCTCATGATCAAGTTGTTTAAAATTCATAATATTGTTCCTAAGAGTGATGATCTTAACGGGAGGAAAATATTTAGAGATAAAAGCATCTTTTCACTTATTCCAAGAATCAATACTATATTAGGCAAAGACGAAAACCAAACTTTAGCACGATCTCTAAGTGAAAACGGAAATAACTTCAATTTAAAAATATCATTATCTGTATCTTTCTTCTTTTGCATATCACACAAATCAACAAAGTTGTTTAGATGGGTAGCGGCATCTTCACTAGGAAGGCCAGCGAATTGATCTTTCATAACAAGATTCAGCAAAGCAGTATTGATTTCACAAGACTCAACATCATTAAGAGGAGCAATCGGAGTACTAAGGAAATCATTATTATTGGTGTTGGAGAAATCACACAATTTGGTATTATCTTGTGCCATGGCAACAAGTAATCCAACACACAAGCAAACAGAAAAAGGCAAGCGAAATAGAGAGAGGTTGGGAAACAGAGGGCAAATAAAACGGCAAGGGTGAAGTGGGGGAGAGGATAACGAGAGGCAAATGGCAAATAATGTAAATGCGAGGGAGATGAGTTTGTGATGGGTACTTGGTCTGTCTTGACTTGAGCGAAGACCTCCCCGGCAACGGCGCTAGAAATCTTTCTTGCTACGTCTTGAGCTTGCGTTGGTTTTCCTTGAAGAGGAAAGGGTGATGCAGCAATAGTAGCGTAAGTATTTCCCTCAGTTTTTGAGAACCAAAGTATCAATCCAGTAGGAGGCTCCTCAAAAGTCCCACGCACCTACACAAACAAACAAGGAACTTGCAACCAACGCAATAAAGGGGTTGTCAATCCCTTCACGGCCACTTGCGAAAGTGAGATCTGATAGAGATAGTATGATAAGATAAATATATATTTGGTATTTTATAATATAGATTGGAAAAGTAAAGATGCAAATAAAAGTAGATTGAAAGCTTATATGATAAAAGATAGACCCGGGGGCCATAGGTTTCACTAGTGGCTTCTCTCAAGATAGCATAAGTATTACAGTGGGTGAACAAATTATTGTCGAGCAATTGATAAAAAAGTGAATAATTATGAGATTATCTAGGCATGATCATGTATATAGGCATCACGTCCGTGAAAAGTAGACTGACTCCTGCCTGCATCTACTACTATTACTCCACACATCGACCGCTATCCAGCATGCATCTAGAGTATTAATTCATAAGAACGGAGTAACGCATTAAGAAAGATGACATGATGTAGAGGGATAAAATCATGAAATATGATATAAAACCCATCTTTTTATCCTCGATGGCAACAATACAATACATGCCTTGCAACCCCTATTGTCACTAGGTAAGGACACCGTAAGATTGAACCCAAAGCTAAGCACTTATCCCATTGCAAGAAAGATCAATCTAGTAGGCCAAACCAAACTGATAATTCGAAGAGACTTGCAAAGATAACTCAATCATACATAAAAGAATTTAGAAGAGATTCAAATACTTCTCATAGATAAACTTGATCATAAACCCACAATTCATCGTATCTCGACAAACACACCGCAAAAAGAGTTACATCGAATAGATCTCCACAAGAGAGGGGGAGAACATGGTATTGAGATCCAAAAAGAGAGAAGAAGCCATCTAGCTAATAACTATGGACCCGAAGGTCTGTGGTAAACTACTCACAACTCAACGGAGGGGCTATGGTGTTGATGTAGAATCCCTCCGTGGTCGATTCCCCCTCCGGCGGAGCACCGACGAAGGCTCCAAAATGGGATCTCGCAGATACAGAAGGTTACGGTGGTGGAAATTGTTTTTAATTGGCTCCCTGGATGCTTTCGGGGTACGTGGGTATATATAGGAGGAAGAAGTAGGTCGGTGGCCGCCCAAGGGGCCCATGAGACAGGGGGCGAGCCCTGTAGGGGTGGGCGCGCCCTCCACCCTCGTGGGAGCCTCGGCTGCTTCTTGGCTTGCACTCCAAGTCCTCCAGATCACGTTTGTTCCAAAAATCATGCTCCCGAAGGTTTCATTCCCTTTGGACTCCGTTTGATATTCCTTTTCTTCGAAATATAGAAATAGGCAAAAAAACAGCAATACGGGCTGGGCCTCCGGTTAGTAGGTTAGTCCCAAAAATGATATATGTGTGTAAAATAAAGCCCATAAACATCCAAAAGGGGTAATATAATAGGATGGAACAATCAAAAATTATAGATACGTTGGAGACGTATCAGCAAGCAGTAGTATCGCTACCCTTAGCGGTAGTACCGCTATCCCATGAGTGGTAGTACCACTCTATGCGGGCTGTGAGCATAACGGTAGGATTTTTGCCCACCTATAAAAGGGGGTCTTCTTCCCCAATGAACCTTATCCTTTGAGCTTGTGTTCTTCCCCCGTTGTTGACCTTCTTCGAGCTTGCTATCTCTCAATCCCTCAATGGATTCTTGCTAGTTTTGGGGGGAAAAGAGAGAGGAGGTTTAGATCCACATTTCCACCAATCACTTCTTCCTCTATGTGAGGGGAACCCCTTGGATCTAGTCTTGGAGTTCTTAGTGTTCTCCTTCTTGTTCTTCCTCTAATTTTCTTCCCTAGCATTAGTTGCTTTGGTGGGATTTGGGAGAGAAGGTGGGCACTCTGTGTGCCCTTGCCATTGCATTTGGTGCATCGGTTTGAGTTTTGATACGTGGAAGTTACAAGTTGAGAAGCTATTACTCTTGGTTGCTTGGTACCCTTGAGCTTGTTCCTCTTGGGTGCTTGGGCGCCCTATACGGTTGGTGGTGTTCGGAGCTCAATCATTGTGGTGTAAAGCTCCAGGCAAGCGTCGGGGTCTCCAATTAGGTTGTGAAGATCGCCCCGAGCAATTTGACGGGCACCGGTGACTGCCCCCAAGGGTTGCCAAAGTGTACGGGCTCGGTGGCTGCCCCCAAGGGTTGCTATTTGGGTTCGATGACCGCCCGCAAGGGTCCCTTAGTGGAATCACGACATCTTGCATTGTGCGAGGGCGTGAGGAGATTACGGTGGCCCTAGTGGCTTCTTGGGGAGCATTGTACCTCCACACCGCTCCAAACAGAGATTAGCATCCGCAAGGGTGTGAACTTTGGGATACATCGTCGTCTCCGCGTGCCTCGGTTATCTCTTACCCGAGCCCTTTACTTATGCACTTCACTTTTTGATAGCCATATTGTTTCTTGTCATATATCTTGCTATCACTTAATTGTTTATCTTGCTTAGCATAAGTTGTTGGTGCACATAGGTGAGCCTAGTTATTATAGGTTTTGTGCTTGACAAATTAACCGCTAGGTTTATTCCGCATTTGTTCAAGCCTACACCATAATTATATTAAAGCGCCTATTCACCCTCCCTCTAGGCGACATCCTCGATCTTTCAACTTGTTATTCCAGGAATATTTTGCAAAATATTGTACTTACCATCTTAGATGCAATCCTTGCACTTTATACAGATCACGTTTTCATTCACTCATTTGCACGAATAGCACATATTGCATTATTTTAGAACTACAAATGTTTAATAATATAATGTGTGTTAGTGTTGACATGCGTTGCACGTGCAAGCTTAGTAGTACAAGTAATAATATAATGTCATACTTCCTATGAATGCCACTAAAGTCAACATCGTAGCTAAATTTTTGGAGGGCGAATTCAAATTCTAGAAACTCGTCCGCATCACCAGCGAAGGCAAGTTTACATGAAGAGATTACCTTCACCAATGGCTCACTGGCTTCCACCTTGCCAATATGTCATGGATGTAGACGTTGCTGCCATTCTCCTCCTTCTCTCCCACGACCTGTAACAACGGTGGGGCAAGAACGGGGGTCGGTTCAAGGCAGAGGATGGCGGGGAGCAGGCGCAAGACAATGATGGATTAGATGGTGGGCATGTGTGGTAATCGAAGACGATGGTAGCTTGCGTGACAGTCGCGCTAGGGTCGGCTATTGGCAGTGGAATTACACGTAACAAAGCATGGTTAGGGTGGAAAATGGACTGGGGGACGACGGCTCAAGTGAATTGATGGTGGTGCCAATGGCGATGGTTTGGTGGGGAAAGTTTCTCCTAGTGTACTATGGTTTTTGGATAGGGGACCATAAGGCAGCTTATCAAGCTAAAAAGCTAGATGGGAGGTCATCTTTTGGGTCACCTTGAAAAACTATTGGGAGTTATACACATCTTAGAATGTGTTAGATGGATTTAAGAGAAAAGATAGTTTATTGGGGTTTGAGTAAAGATGCACTCCCTGAAAAAAAGACGAAGGTGCTCTTAGCGGCCTATAGTAGCTGCCCAAATCACCATCATACTCCTCTTATAGGAATTTCATAGTCGTCACTCGTATTTGCCACAACTCGCAATGTGCTATTGGGTTTCCCATTGTGAGCGGTTTTCTAGCGACTTTTCTGACACATCTACCTTCAAAATCCGATGTCCTATAAAGTCGCCTTCGAATTTTTTTTTGCCCTTGTAACGTTGCGGGTGTGACACGCGCGTGACATGGCCTCTCAGGACACCTTCGTGCAAGTGATCCTCCTACCGGATCATGTCTTCTTAGGGTACTCCTCATAAAAGTTCTTAAAATAATATAAAAGTCCCCAATGGGCATCACTGATGGGCCGTCCAGTCCTTTACCCATGTGTTTTTGTGATCCTATTTAATGCAGTGGGCGTCAAATAGGAAAAGCCCTCAACCCACTATTGCTCAATACCTATAAATAGAAACAAAAGCCAATGGCTGAAAATACATGGGCCATATAGCTTAAAATGTTCACGAATTTGTGAAAATTTCATGAATTTCAAAAACTCTTTGCGAGTTTGGTAAAAGTTCATGAATTTCAATAAATGCTGATGAGTTTGAAAATTGTTCACAAATTTAAGAAAAAGTTAAACTAAACAATTCTCACTAATTTCAAAAAAATTGTGATTTTGAAAAATGTTTGCATATTTGAAAATTTCATGAATTTGAATGTTTTTCATGATTTTTAGAAAAATTCTTGAACTACAAAATTATGGATTTTAAAAAAAAGGAAACGGGAAAATGAAATAAAAAATTAAAACCCCTAAATAAAATGAAAGATAAAACAGAAGAAGTCAAATAGAGAAAAGAAAACAACGGCCCAGGAAGGTTCTAGAATCTTTCCAAAAACCGGTGGAGAACCACACAGTGAAAGGCACAAAATCAACCGGCCCATGGTTGCCACTGGTAGGTGCGCATTTACTCGCTAAAAGCCGCATGCGATTCTCAAGAACCAATCGTTGTCGCGACCCACAGTGCATACCCACCAAGTTGGGCGGGCCCATTCGAACGCCCTCACAGTGGATATTTTGAAGACCACATAAGAACACATTCTAAAACATAAGAACGCATTCTATGTGCTAAAAGAACGAGAACACATTCTACTTTCTCCACCCTATAATATAAGATCGAGTAGTTTTATTGGATATTAGTCATTAGGCCACATAATAATCTCCCGGAGAGCCATGTTGTTTCCTGAAGATGGCAATTTCTTATAATTTCACTTGTATTTTTTTGAGGGAATTTCACTAGTCAACTTGATCATACGTACTTGCTATAGTTTATAACCTAAGAAAACTACTTACAATAGTTTGTTTTAGCGCAAACTGAATTCATTCTTCTTACATTTTAGGAAAAGAATGAGTAGTGTTCGCCTTCCGCTGTCGTATGCATCTCTCGCGCTTTCCTCATTCTACTTTTTCTTGACTCCGAACACAATGCATACTACATCATGCAGCTCCATGTCTGTCTTTTCTTTTGAGGAGTACAGGAAAAATTTAACTACCTTTTGCTAGTAGAAAAAAAACTCAACTACCTTTTTTTGGAGTAAAAGAAAAACTCAACTACCTATGGACTAGTCCGTATACAGTTTTACACGGACCATGCGATGATCATTTTGTAGCCCTCAAACTGGCCGTTGAGCATGGTGTTTTTTTTAATTTTTGCGAAATAACACTTGTATTACTTAAAAAGTTTAAGGATTACAATCTCGTCCGACAATATTCAGGACTTCCTCTGGACCAGGCGGAGGACAACGGTGGGGGACTAGGGAGGCCGGATCTGGTGATGACGGAGTGAGGCGAGGTCCGATGAGCGGACAGGTGTGCGGTGGGAGGCGTGGAGGTGGTCGCACGGTGGGAGAAGAAGGGGAGGTGGCAGTTGAGCGGTTGGCATGCGGATGCCATTTTACATCACCAGGGGTGGAGATGCAAATTTGCATCTCCAAGTGTTGTATTTTACATCACTTAGGTCTGTCTAGGGCAGATGTGCCCTAATTATCACACATCTAAGTGACTCAATGAAGCATAAGATTAAAAAGAAAAAAAATACTCACACGAATCTTTGCATAAGGTCAAGTTGTGCTCATATTTCCATTTTAAAAAAATACATAGAGTCCTCGTCTCCGTCTAAAATAACATCTCAGGAAAAAAACCTCACCTTCATCTAAAAAAAGTAAAAAGAAAAAAAAGAAAAAAAAATTACCACCGCAGCCTACCAGCGAGTGCCACTTTGCATAAACCTCCATTTAAAAAATACCAAAGGTCCTCACACCCATCTAAAAAGAAAAAATTACATTTAAAAGATAATCCACACCTTCATGTAAAAAAACTTCAAAAAATTCTCACCGCGGCCAACCAGCTTGCACGACGTGGCATCGCTGGTTGACCGCCCTTCACGCGTAGCTTAATTGGGTTTAATACCTATGGTACATCAAGATGTATTTTAGCAAAACTTTTTTTTATACATCTACAACACCGGTTGGAGGTGCGTTTTTAGGCCTCAAAGATGTAAAAATTAGTTATTTTTGCATCTACATGTTTTATTGGATATGCTCTAACACTACAAGAAATATGTCAACTTGTGACCTTGACTATTGGTCACTAAAAGGTTATTATTTTTCATTTGCGACCTTTTTGTGACCAAAAACAGAAGGTCAAAAGCTGGTGGTCGTAAACTGAAATAAACGACCTTCTCTGTGAGAAGGTCGTAGACGTTTATGACCAAAATATGCCTACTGTTTTGTTTTAGTCACTAGCAACCTCACCAGGCCACGTAGGCATCCAACGTGGCAAGCTGATGTAGCACAAGAATCAGCCCGGTCCAATTAGGTTTTCTACATGGGCCTAGCCCAACAATTCGGCATTTTTATTATTTATTTTTCCTATTAATTTTTGTTAGCTACATGGGCCTGGCCCAGCAATTCAACATTTTTATTTCTAGATGCGGCCTTTTACAGCGTATGATCTTTTATTTTTTGCTATTTTATTTTCCACTATTTTACATTTGTCCCAAATATCATAATATCATACACTGGTCCCACACGTCTGAAACATACATGAAATTCACAGAGAGAAGATACATTAAATCACATACATAATTACTATTTCATTCACAAACAGAGAGAAGATACATTAAATTCCCACATAACCCAGCTATTATTACATAACTTGCTATATAAGAATGTCTTGGAGCTTCTTTGAACATCTTTCGTCTTGAATTTACTCAAAATATCTGCCAACAAGAAAACAGAACAGTAAGGATAGGGTGAATAACAACAACAACAGGGGGTGCTATTTAGTAGTAAGATCAAGTCCGGAATGTAAGAATGCTTTGTTGTGTCACTAACAATCACCATGTAAGAAGCTTCCACGGTCTGCTTACCGAGGAAGAGATGCGGGAGGACCCAGAGCCAGAGCAAGTTGGGACAGAAACAACTCTGAGACACATCCAAGGAGAGCAATGCAGGACTACATCCTAGTCATGTACCAGCATTCCATGATAGTTGGCAAACAGCAGCCTAATGAGCAGAACATAGCTGATAATAGGAACAATTGAAAGTGAAACCTAGACACTTTAGGATGATTACCTTGCAACGGGTGGCAACATCCTAAGATGCAAGCATAGCAGCATAGGGTGAAGACTCATCACGATAAGCCTTGACCTTTAGTCCACCTGGATGGTTTAGAGGAATAACAGTGCATATTAAGTACCATCACTAATAGTGTGAATGCAAGTAATGGCATAGGCAAAGATGTATACCAGGGAAGAAAAGACTTCCTCTTGCTGGGATCAACCATCCATCCATGCATCAGAGGATACCAGCCCATCCACCCATGAGCAGATTGTGTGGCTTGAGGTCACAGTGCCAGACTCCGCGTCCATGGCAGAAAGCTAAAACACAATCTCAGAAAATGCAATATATAAGCCCAGCTGTAATTGATAACTAAAATCTACAACAGCTCAAAGTGGCAGTAGCTAAAACACAATCTCAGAAAAAGCATATAATTGATGTGACATAACAAACTAGACAACCAAGAAATTGATGTGACATAGCTAGTTTCCAGCAATATCCAATGACAAATTGATGTCACATATATGTATCTATCATGCAACAACAAATACAGGACATTCAAAACAGAAATGCAAAGGTGTAGCCGATGAGCAGGTAATAGTCCTAATTCAGGTCATGTTATCATATCAGGTATTTCATAAGGACATCTAGGGACATATATAAAAGATCCTCAAATAATCAGAAGACGCTACAATTAGCTCATTCTGATCATCAGCGAACACATCCCCTGCGTATGTAGACACACACCCAGACAAACTAAGCATTAACTTGTGAGGATCAGAGCAACCTACCTACTACAGTAACTTACAACGATGAGCAAGTGAGTGGGTGACAACTAGTTATCACAACAAATGAAGGAGGATGTGTAGGATGCGAGCTAGGAAAGATACCAACTATGCTTATTACATAGTAGTGGTTGAAAAAAATCCATTCATGGCATAGTTTTGTCGACCTGGGAGCTTCGCCAGTTGCTTTCTCCTGTCGTAGGAGATCTTGGCCTTCTCCTTCCTCTTTTCCTCTAGCTCCTGAATACCAGGCCAGAGAGTGATGAGAAACTGTATGCACAAACATCATCTCATAATGAACAAAAACTGGCAACAGCGGATGTACTGTACTGATAACATTAGACTAGAAATAAGAGCCTCAGAGATCTTGGTGGTTAAGATCATCAAGTGGGATAAACACATTAAGAGTAGCAAATATTTTGATAAAATCACAAGCTCAAATGAAAATAAACACCAGCAAACTGTTGAATGAATTAAAACCCAAAACAGAGCAAAATCTCTTAAAGAGCACAAAATGGCATGGTCTGTCAGAAGTAGCTGGTTGTGATAATCATGAAGTATCAGTGGGAATCCGAACGATTTTCTTCATCACGCAGAAGCATGCAAAAGACCCAATATAACACAAAGAGCAACAAGGTTGCGACCAACACAAGGAGTGCATGTACGGCCAGTCATAAAGCGATGCAAATGTAATACAGGAGATGCCATCATCCATCAGAAGTAGCTGGTTACACTAATCATGAAATATCAGTGGGAATCCGAACGATTTTCTTCATCACCCGGAAACATGCAGTTCAACCCAACAGAACACAATGAGCAATAAGGTTCATAACCAATGAAGGAATGCATGTACAGTCAGTCTACCAAGTTTGAGTGGCAGGACACAGCATAGGACAGGCCACTCCATAATTGAAATACTGAACTGGGTTGTTAGAGCTAACTGTAGTGAGACTAGCAGAACGACAAACAAGACGAAAATATAAATACAAGGCCAACTGAAACTGGGTTTAGTACACAGGTACAGTTTAAAAGCAAATCAGATCAACTATAAAATCATTCAGAGCTTTGACTGGGCGTTTGTTCTTTTAGCAATTTTTTTGCTATAATCCAAAGTTATGGACATGCTTTATTGGTACGAGGAAAGCAGGATCGATGTATATCAAAACTTGCTGTACTTTCTGTATCAAGGAATGAAATTATGTGGTTTGGAAGCATTTTTTTAAATGTTCAGTGTTCAGGATTCAACTGGCTTCCAGAATTATAGAACTGAGGCTGTGAGTGGAACTAGGATAAATTAATAAGATTTAACAATTGCTTTCAGATTCTACTTACTCTCTACTGAATAACTGGAAATTACTACTCCAATAAGTAACAACTCCCTAACTCCATCTAGAAGTTGGACACTGACTCTCAGTTATACTGATTCAGTCATAGCTTACATTTAGCTACTTTCAGAAATCAAATCATCATCCAAACGCAAACTGTGTGGCACAGATTTCATCGAAGACGCACGCATCAATGGATCAAAATTCCCCCCCCCCCCTTTTTTTTGCAGACGGTGGGCGTGTTGGTTGATCCCAGGTTCAGACTCAACCTGGACAAACAAAGGAGATGGATAAGTTTGTTAGGACAAGGAAAAGAGGGGTTAATTGATCCTAACAGAAACTTAACGTTAATCTAAAGTCAATTCATATCCAACAATGGAATCAGAGCTGATCTGATCATGTTAGAGTCGTAATTAATTTCGATTGTGAGATCATGTTAAGTCTTAGGCTGCGTAATTAGCATGTTAATGATCAGGTTAAGTTTTACTTGTAGTATTTGCTACGGAACAGTAGAGATAAACATGTTTAATAAATTAATTAGATTATTGTAATACTAATAATGTTTACTTGCTCATGGTGATGTCTTATAGCTAATGAAGTGTTGATGTTTTAGCAGTGTTCCGGTACATTAGCAATCAGGAGGAAGTGATTCAGCACCGCAATTGAAAGAAACATCCCCGCAAACCCTAATCCTAATTTTGCGAACAGTATTCCCAGTCGGGGAAGAAATCCCCAAAATCGATTTTGTGTAGTGCACTGCAGTGGAAGTAAAATATAAGAAGAGGTTCATCAGTACTACCTCAGCTGACGACGCTGCGCCGCCGCCTATCCCTTGCACCCCTGGCCCTGGGCCATCGCTGTTCTCCACCGAAGAGGACGTGAGGCGCTGAGCGCGAGATGGGACAGCTTCCTGGTCGCCTGCACCAGCACCTAGAGCCAACGACCACAACCATCGATCAGCGCATCACCGTAGAAGACGGACACGACGGACAAACTGCAAACTAGCAGGCGAGGAGGTTGGTTACCTTGGGGTCGATGCGGTGGAGGGAGGCGATGACGGTGAGCACGCGGAGGGGGTCGATGGAGAGCAGCAGGAGGCGAGGTTGTGCATGTGCGGGCAGCAGAGGGGCTCGCCGGTGGCTTGGATCGGTTTTGGTGGAGAAGGAAGCGAGGGGCTGGCGGATGTGGTGGATGCGTCGCGAGAGGAAGGGGGGTCGGGGCGGTGGAGAGGAGGAAGGGCGCGATGGAGAGAAGCTCCGCCGGGGTGGTGAGGAAGGGCGCGATGAAGAGTCTCGCCGGGGTTCGTGTGCTGCTGCTGCTGCTGGGAAGGGCGCCGAGCCGGGATCTGGCAGGGGATCTGGGGGAGATGAGGACGACGAGGAGCCGCGGGGCTGCGCCAAGGATGTGGCGAAGTTGTCGAGGTCTAGGTCTGCGACGAAGGAGAGGTAGGGCGTGGTCGTGTGGGTGGAGAGGCAGGGGCAAGGTGCGGGCGCCGGAACCCTAGGATGACGACGGCCTGGGTCAGTGGATGGATCCTGGAGTGGAGCGGAGCGGAGCGGAGGTCGGGGCGGTGGGTGAGGAGGAAGGAGGCGGTGGGCAGGCAGAGGAGTGGATTGAGAGGGGGCCACGGCGGTGAGGAGATGGGGGGATCCAGAAGGAGGAGTGGTGTGCGGCGGCGGTGGATCCAGAAGGGAGAGAGGGAGAGAAGGTGGAGAAGGTTGTGGTGGGGAAGTGGGGGCGTGGGGGTTGTGTTAGGGCTAGGTGGGTGAGAGGGTGGGGGACGAGGGCTACCGTTGGATCCACGAGCATCCAACGGGGCTTGACGCATGATCCGCATGAGATGGCTATGGCCCAATCAGAACGCAGTACGCATGTATAACGTTATGACCATTTAGTATTGGACGTTATGACTATTCAAAATTGGTCGTGGTCAAATAAAAATAAAGTGTAAAATCATGTCAGCATTTTAATTTTATGTTTTGAGTGTCCAAAATGATTTTTTTTGTGAACAAGCTATCAAATATTTGCACGAGGTGCATCTTGGAATTCCAAACAATGTTGTCTAAGAGAGCTTTCATTTTCTTTGCACGAAAAATTCATTTTTTATTTTTCGAGTGCCCGGAATGAGGTTTTTTTGTGAAGAACCTACCAAATAATTACTGCAAAATTGGACCAAATTATTTTTCTAAAATACTAGGTCATATTTAATGCACAATTGACCAAATGGTTGGGTGTAAAAAATTTTGATCCACCTCTGATGAAAAAGACAAATTTTCGCCGATTCAGCTGGAAGCGGGTCCAATTTGAGCTGCAGCTACCTCATAGTTTGCTCTTTATTTTTTCAAAAAATCATTTCTAGGTACATAAGTATCTATTTAATCATAGAAACACCAAAAAAATTATAAGATTCAACCACTAGCTAGGAACGGTCATTCCCGCCGTTTTGACCGCATTTTGAAATGGGCATAAAAAATTCAAAAAAATCAAAAAATTGGAAAACCTTCACATTGTGTCATTATATATGACCAAGTTTCTAGGAAAAATAATAAACTTGTAATACGGAAATTATTTTTAAAAAGTGTTCTCAGAAATGAGCTATCATGCGTGAAGATTCATGGCTTTCAAGCCAAATGATCAATCTTATGGCCACATTCATGGCATAGTTTGTTTAAATGATCTCATATTGTGCACAAGGTTGCATCTTCGAATTCCAAACAATGTTGATTTGGGGAGTTTTCACTTTCATTGCACAAAAGAGCCATTTTCCATTTTTCGAGTGCCCCATGTGAGGTTTTTTTGTGAAGGACCTACCAAATAATTCTTGCAAAATTGGACCAAATCATTTTTCTAAAATACTAAGCCATATTTAATGCACAATTAACCAAATGGTTGGGTGTAAAAAGTTTTGATCCACCTCTGGTGAAAAAGACAAATTCCCGCCGATTCAAATGGAAGCGGGTCAAATTTGAACTACAGCTGCCTCATAGTTTGCTCTTTATTTTTTCCAAAAGACATTTCTAGGTACATAAGTATCTATTTAATTATAGAAACATCAAAAGTTTTCCAAGATTCAACCACTAGCTAGGAACGGTCAAGCCCGTCGTTTTGAACGCATTTTGAAAAGGGCATAAAAAATTCAAAAAAAAAACAAAAAATTGGAAAACCTTCGCATTGTGTCATTATATGTGACCAAGTTTCCAGGAAAAATAATAAACTTGTAATACGGAAATTATTTTAAAAAAGTGTTCTCAGAAATGAGCTGTCATGCGTGAAGATTCATGGCTTTTCAAGCCAAATGATCAATCTTATGGCCACATTCACGGCATATTTTGTTCAAATGATCTCATATTGTGCACAAGGGTGCATCTTGGAATTCCAAACAATGTTGATTTGGGGAGTTTTCACTTTCATTGCACAAAAGAGCCATTTTCCATTTTTCGAGTGCCCCTGGTGAGGTTTTTTTGTGAAGGACCTACCAAATAATTCTTGAAAAATTGGACCAAATCATTTTTCCAAAATACTAGGCCATATTTAATGCACAATTGACCAAATGGTTGGGTGTAGAAAGTTTTGATCCACCTCTGGTGAAAAAGACAAATTCCCGCCGATTCAGTTGGAAGCGGGTCAAATTTGAACTGCAGCTGCCTCATAGTTTGCTCTTTATTTTTTCCAAAAATAATTTCTAGGTACATAAGTATCTATTTAATAATAGAAACATCAAAAGTTTTCCAAGATTCAACCACTAGCTAGGAACGGTCAAGCCAGCCATTTTGACCGCATTTTGAAACGGACATAAAAATTCAAAAAAAATCAAAAAATTGTAAAACCTTCGCATTGCGTCATTATATGTGACCAAGTTTCCAGGGAAAATAATAAACTTGTAATACGGAAATTATTTTAAAAAAGTGTTCTAAAAAATGAGCTATCATGCGTGAAGATTCATGGCTTTCAAGCTAAATGATCAATCTTATGGCCACATTCATGGCATAGTTTGTTCAAATAATATTATATTGTGCACAAGGGTGCATCTTAGAATGGCAAATAATGTTGCCTAAGGAAGTTTTTATTTTCTTTGCATAGAAAATTCATTTTCCATTTTCTAAGTGCCTGAAATGAGTTTTGTTTGTGAAGGACCTACCATATATTTGTTGCAAAATTGGACCTAATCAATTTTATAAAATACTAGGCCATATATAATACACAATTGACAAAATAGTTGGGTGTCAAAAGTTTTGATCCACCTCTGGTGTAAAAGACAAATTCCCGCCGATTCAGTAGGAAGCGGGTCAAATTTGAACTGTAGCTGCCTCATGGTTTGCTATTTATTTTTTCCAAAAATCATTTCTAGGTACACAAGTACCTATTTAATCATAAATAGATGGTTTGGTGGCGATACGTCGAGGTTTGGATGGTGGCCGAGGGCTCCAACTCTAGAGCGCGTAAACTAGCATGGCCGTCGCTTGGTCACCGCGTGGCCGTGGCGTTGCCATGTGTTCTGGGTGGCCTAGGCATGTCTAGTGGGTTGGGAACTCCCCAGGTAGGTGCTAGCAAAAAAATCACAACATAAGATTCTCACGAGGAGATCGATTGATGCTCAAACATGAATAAGCAGCCAAGTGTTTGATTAGCGGTACGGGTAATGCACGTGGCTAATGTGCGTGAGCTTTGGCTGAGGATGATCAGTTACTAATAAGACCGTCTTCACAAATTTTCAGCTCAAAAGGAGGACCCTAGGTGGTACTTGCTTTGCAAAGTACCACACTGGACATAAATACGAATGTTGAAGCTGGGCTCAAAATATTGAATGGATTGAGCTGTCATTTGGTGGAGGATGGTTATTTGGGCATAGGAAATCACTGTAGAAAATGTACACCATTTGGACATGCCAAAGTGGTACTTCCTTCACAAAGTGCTGCTCTGAACAGAATAGGGAAATGAATATTGTTGAGTTATTTTTGAACTAGGCAAGGAATATTTTTGACATATTTGATGAACATATGATCCAAACAATTTATGAGAATTTTTTGAGAATTTTTGGAATAACAGAAATATAGGTTGCTTCACAACCTAGGGCAAAAATTGACACATGGACATGACACATAGGCAAAACTGATGAGATGGCGCCTAGTCATCACAACCCACCACAATCTACAAGGCTATGACCATCTATATTGGTCGTTAACAACTAGAAATAAGGCAACGGACCAACACTCTTTGCTTTATGACCATTTCGTGTAAGGAAATTACGACCTTTCTGACCAAAATGGTCGCAATGGTTTAGGGTTTGGAGCCCCTCGAACAGCTTTTGACCAATTGGACTCAAATGGTCATAGATTTATGACCAATTCTTTCAGGGTCACTGACAGAAGGTCACTAGTTGACATATTTCTTGTAGTGTAAGTAGTTAACGGTAAATGTGCAACATTTGTGTAAGACTGAAATGACAAACACGTCCGCAAGAAACTGCTTTTGAATATGAATCCAAGAGTAATAATTTTGTGCCACGTGATCTGCATGATAGCATTGAGTTAAGGTTTTCGGTAAATCTCAGGTGCTTGAAATTTTGGCTTGCATCACTCATTTATCTTTTCACCTTTACCTATGATTTTATTAGCACATAGTTATTCTAATTGTGACTTCCATTCCTGACATCATAGGAGGGATAGGAACCACATTCTTAGCCAACAATTTTTCTAGATAGGTCAAACGCGAGGCCAAAGGCAAGGACGACGTGAGGAGCGACAACAACTAGCGTCGGCAATCGCGAGGACGACGTAACGAGTACAGCAACTAGCGTTGGCCACAACGAGGCCAAGCCAGGACATCGTCGAAGATGGCGACGGGTGCTGCGAGTGGTAGTAAGCTGCATCATTTCAGGCAGAGGTGAGGAAACATGTTGGTTGTGCGCTCGAGGGACGCGGGGTACCGAAAAGTCTGTTGGCTGATGATATTTAAAGGTATGGTTGGGGACAGTGGGCGCGGTGAGGCGGTCACGGGAGCGTGCCGGGCCAGCCTATGATGGATCAAGCGGTTGTAGGTTGAAGAACAGGTAGTGACTATTGGATGGTCATCCAAGAGTCTAAAAAATTGGCTGGTGATACTTTTTCACGCAGCTGGAATAGGTCCTTTGTTGAAAATTGATCTCAAAGGGTGAAAACACTCTCTTTTTTGGCAACTAGGTGAAAACACTACACTGTTCTTTTTAATGAAGGGAGTACTCACTGGCGGAGCTAGGCAACTTCTTTGGGGGGGGGGGGGGGGGCAAAAAACTCTGCTTACGACATAGCTCCGCCAAATACTGCTTTCCGACCAGCATCATGTAACGAGACACATGCATAGATCTTGATCTACTCCCTCCGTCCCATAATGTAAGACGTTTTTTGGCACTACAATAGTGTCAAAAAACGTCTGCAGTTGAATTGAAGACGCTTCTCAATAATCAACCCACTTGTATGGACCCATGCGAGACGGTCCATGCCCAAAAAATGCCCACAATGGAAAGGGTGCGTCTATATATACAAGATGTCAGAGGTGGTATGGAGGTTAATACTTCTTTTAGGAAATGATATTTGGTTAATACCTGGATTCATGGCACTTCAAATTCCACATTAGCATTTCCCCAACTTCCCTTCATGGGTTTTTTCTTTATTTCCCCTTTCTAAAAAGGGAAGCTTTATTTTACCTAGCTGCTGCTTCAACTGTTTGTTACAATATGAAAAACATGGCCAAATCAAAAAGCCTATCAGTGGTAGCACAATACCGACACATGGATACAATTTTCTTTCAAAGTTTTTCTTTTTGCGAAGCACATATGCAAAAGCTCACAAACACGTACATATCCTTTTGAGCACCTTCGAGAAACTGGACCGGCGTATATTAAGGTGACGAAGTCCACAAACGTTTCGCTGTCAAAGCTAATTCTGTTAAACAATGTGTATATATAGGGGCATGCGTGAGTTGTGTTTGTAACGTGTTATGGTTGCGATATTTTGTTGAGATATTCCTTATATTTGTCTTGTATAGAGCTATCTTGCATATCAAGGAATATCTCCCAAATCACCTAACCGATCCTATAATCTCTATTATATACACGCACGCGTCCAGGACAACAAGTAGATTCCAACCGACTTGAGTTTTTCACTTGAAAGATGTTGAAAATGTGGTGTACTACATAATGCTGGGAAGATCGACACGTCCGTCAAAGCCAACATCATCCTCATCACCCGAGTTGCTACGGTCCAGCTTGACTTCCACTTCATTGATTCCATGATTTTTCTCGAGGGAGAGAGTCTGGCCACGTGTTATTTTTTTTACGGAAACACTAACGCCCACACGTTTGGGCGTTTGCATCTCTCCCACACGCGTGGATCCGCGTCCGTTTGTGAGCGCACGAATCTTGGCATGTTTCCAGTGCCACGTAGGACTGGGCTGGTGTGCGGGCATTCATCCGGTCGCCCACACGACTGTTTCACCACACGGGAGGGCCGGTGTGTGGGCGTTCAGCAGTTCGCCCACACGCCACTTTTCACTAACGCACAAGGGCTGGTGTGTGGGGGTTTGTCATCTCGTCCACACGCCCGTCTCCTCTCCCACACCCAAACTGCTAGTTGCCATGTGTTTTGCAGTGTGCATGGCAACTGCCCTATTGTGCTTGTAAGCAGATGGCTACTCTCTTTTTTTTACCCGAACATGTCAATTGCCATGTGTTTTGCAGGGTACACGGCAACTGCCTAGTGTGCACGTAAGCAGATGGCAACTCTCTTTTACCCGAGTTGCTATGTGTTTTTGCATTGTACATGGTAAATGCCCTAGTGTGCACGTAAGCAGATGGCAACTCTTCCTTTTACATGGCAACTGCCCTAGCGTGCTTGTGAGCACATGGCAACTCCTCTCAACTGCCTAGTGTTACTAGGTGGCAACTCCTAAAGTTTTGAAATCGTGGCAACCGCAGTAGATCAGACCATATATGGCAATTGTAGTTGAGCAACCATGGCAACTGTAGTTGTGCGACATGGCAACCGTAGTTCAGCAACATGGCAACTGCAATTAAACGAACATGGACGAGGGTCTGGACCATGGCAACTGCGGGCGCGCGGTCACTGTCATGCGGGGCGTGCAGGACCATGAGGTATGAGGCCTGATTCATGGGGCGTGCGGGCGTTATCTATTTCGCCCACACGCACGCGTGTGAGAGGGATTGGGAGGGGAAAAAAGGTGTGTGGGCATTACTTGTTTTGCCTACACGTAGGTGTGTGGGCTGTTCCTCTTATACACCACACAAAATGTGTGGGCAGATCCCCTAACGCCCATACGTGTGGCACTTATCGGCGTCCTTCTTTTAACACTGTATAATCGTAGATGATCACACACACGCACATACGGTCGCCCTTATAATGAGCACCTCCCAAACACCTAGTCGACATCATATCTTGAGATTTTGAAGAAGTCACCACAAACACTTCGTAGTCGATGAAAACGTCTCTTTTCACTGAATGAACATCACCAAAAAACTGAAATAAATCTAGAAAAATATGAGCAACCTTGTCAAGTTTAGGACTTAAACCTGTCAGTGTCGTCCTGATCTCCATTTGAAAGATGCTGATAAGGCAGTGTACTATAGTATACTAGTAAACGTGTACGTGCAACGCACGTATAAATACTTGAAAGATATATTTCCTCATTCATCCTATTTAAGAGTCACTTATTCAAATAAAAAATTTATAAGAATATTTTGCATGGCATGAAACGACAAATGTTCTGGTCTCATTTGGAAAACGATTGTTTTGCGCCTATTGTGATGTATAGGAAAAATTAATATGGCATGAAACGATGAATGTTCATGTCTCTGACACACAAACATACATGAAAGTGGACAACTCCCTAACTAACATGGAACTGTCATTAGCCTTAAATTACGAAGTCACTAAATAAGCTAATATATGTTCAATAAACCTTTCTATCCCATATTTCATAGAACTCACAACCCCCTAACTAATATGATTGCCATTAGCCGCAAATTACACTCACTAAATAAGCTAATGTTAGTATACAATCCTATTGAGCTGCCTTAATTTTTAGACCGATGAAATAGCCAATGTTCTACAAAATAAATGGATTTGGAACTACCTAGTGGGCTACAATCCTAGTAATTGAGCAATCCATGCACACTTTTTATAATAAATGGATTTTGCTTGAATAACAAACTAACTTGCCGTACAGTTCTACAATAGAAAATTCAGAACCATAGAAGTACAGGGAGATTGAAAAAGCATGCCTGACGTGTTCTTCGCAGCAGATAATTTTGGTATTTTCTTGTAAATTAAACTTACTATATGCCCTGAACTAAACCAAACTGAAGTATACTGATTAAATCTAGACTGACTGCACTCTTCTAATACATCAATCAGGAAACAGTTTCAAAATATATACAAATAAGAGCATCCAGAGCAGGTTACTTATTAGTCACAACGGACACAAATTTCAAATTGGAAATAACATCATTGGTACTATGGCTTATGGTCAGTAGTATCGCTAATGGTCGAATACATTACACTTCACCGAAAAACTTTAGAACATCGGAGCAAATGCTTTTATGATAGCAGTTTGAACTTCAGACATAATTGCCTTGAACAAATATCCAACTGTAGCACTCTGCACATGAGGAAAAAACCCACGGTTAGATACTATGCACTGGAAAAAATAAGTTTGAAATACAAAGGTCTAAGATTTCAGAGTATTGCGTCATCTCATATGAAACAAATAATTTGGGAACAATTCCTACCTGCCTAGCACGAAGAGCAAAGATATGTGTACGAGCATAATGAGTAGAATTCAATTCTGAATATAAAGAAAAAACGACAAATATGACTTTGTTTTTCATCACCATGTGAGAATCAAGGCTTGAATCTTTCATCATTCATCTCCGATGACATATAATATACTGATACAGCTCACAGAAGCCCCCCAGCATTAGCAGTACGGAACCAAAGTAATGAATAACTTGCTAAATTGGGAAGGGTCATTTGAAACCAAAGCATTGCACCCGATCTACTTGCGAAGAATATCACAGAATCATGAAAGCTCCTCAGCAGCACCATAAACCAATTGATAGAGAAGCAAAGGAGATGGTCAATGGCTTAGGAGCCTGGTAGCAATGATGGCTGAGATGGATTTGTATTTTCTAATTCGCTTATCAACATAGTTGAGGGCAGTATGAGATGATCATGAGTTATGTTTTCATTAACATGGCACAAAGTAATAAGTGAAATCAATGTGAAACAGCATGGTATGTAAACAACATGGTATGAATTTCAGATATATTACGATGTGCTCATTGTAGGTATGGTTGGTTGGATTGTTGGGGCCTAATTTGAAGCAATTGTTGGGCCCTAATTTGACATAATAAGGGGCAGTAAATTTGTAGATGTGCTGTGTGAGGCAAATAACAGATCAGTGAGCGGTGTAGTCTACAGAATCCGCAGTTTACATCCGACAGGACAGAACTAACTAATTCTTAATCCAAATTTATTAAGAGGCGAACTCCAAAAAGTATTAATCCGAACTTGTTTGCATTTAAGTGAAGAAGACACATTACTGCAGGAGGCGTAAAGTTTCAGTCCATCAGGCATGTGCATGCTGTGTGAGGCATGTGCAACTCCAAAAATTAGTATAAAGGCAGCAGTATGGAACCAATGTATTCACTGGTCTGACTTGAATTGATGGCCTAATTTGACATATTTTGAAGCAACAAAGCAGTGAATCTCCCTCAAATTTCTACGGGCGACAAACATTCGGAGCGGCAGGGCGGTGCGATGCAGTTAACGAACTCCAAGACCGGCACCAAGAGGCGGCTGGACCGTGCGGGCTTGCGGACGGCGGGAAGGACCACAGGGCGACAGGGTCGTGGTGTTGCTGCGGACGGCGGCAAGGAGCGAGGGGCAGCAGGTCCAGCCGTGGTGTTGCTGATGGCGGCGAGGAGCAAGGGGCGGCAAGGTCGTGCTGCCCGGATGGTGGCGAACGGAGCCGGTCACAATCTTGTCTCTCTCACAAGCCCTGGCCATTATGTCAAGGAAGCTCAACTCCTCTTGTCCGTACAGGTAAAACTCAGCAGACCATGTGCACACCTTGTTTTCCTGTAACATACGATTACCACGGTCAGATGAGATCTAAGGCAAGTCGGTGGTTAACTTTATAAACTAACATATGGTGTATCATTAAATAGAGATACTTGAAGTCATTGTTAGCTGGGAAGTGTAGCCTGTAGACATAGATTGTCGAAAAGGCATGCTTTTGAACTATTAAAGCACAATTCAAAGCATGTCGCATTTTACATAGTACCTCCTCAGCGAAGAGTTCCTCGAGAAACACTGTCGATTTGCTTGTCTTCTGCCACCATGGCTAAAGAAATACTAACAAGTCCATTTGACAAAACGTAATCGCTGAATTTGGAGACAGATACAAGGTTTATTGTTCTCGAGTCCAGTATTTCACTGATTGTTATCGATTTCTCCAGTGCATGCTACATCTCCCGAATCCAGGAGCTGTGGAAAAAGCCACTGTGACATAGATGTGATTTTGACTCCTTCAACGTTAGACGTTTGGGTTACCTGCGCACTATCAATTATATAGTACTCCCTCCGTCCCATAATATAAGAACGTTTTTCATGCTATGCTAGCTTGAAAAATGTTCTTATATTATGCGACAGAGGGAGTATGTCACAGCCAGGCTGCTTGTTGCTCGCATGCAGTGGCGAATCTGAAGGAAATATGCCCTAGAGGCAATAATAAAGTTATTATTTATTTTCTTATTTCATGATAAATGTTTATTATTCATGTTAGAATTGTATTAACCGGAAACATAATACATGTGTGAATACATAGACAAACATAGTGTCACTAGTATGCCTCTACTTGACTAGCTCGTTTATCAAAGATGGTTATGTTTTCTAGCCATGGACAAAAGAGTTGTCATTTGATTAACGGGATCACATCATTAGGAGAATGATGTGATTGACATGACCCATTCCGTTAGCCTAGCACTTGATCGTTTAGTATGTTGCTATTGCTTTCTTCATGACTTATACATGTTCCTGTAACTATGAGATTATGCAACTCCCGTTTACCGAAGGAACACTTTGGGTGCTACAAAACGTCACAACGTAACTGGGTGATTATAAAGGAGTACTACAGGTGTCTCCAAAGGTACATGTTGGGTTGGCATATTTCGAGATTAGGTTTTGTCACTCCGATTGTCGGAGAGGTATCTCTGGGCCCTCTCGGTAATGCACATCACTATAAGCCTTGCAAGCAATGTAGCTCATGAGTTAGTTACGGAATGATGCATTACGTAACGAGTAAAGAGACTTGCCGGTAACGAGATTGAACTAGGTATTGGATACCGACGATCGAATCTCGGACAAGTAACATACCGATGACAAAGGGAACAACGTATGTTGTTATGCGGTTTGACCGATAAAGATCTTCGTAGAATATGTAGGAGCTAATATGGGCATCCAGGTCCCGTTATTGGTTATTGACCGAGAATAGTTCTAGGTCATGTCTACATAGTTCTCGAACCCGTAGGGTCCGCACGCTTAAGGTTTCGATGACAGTTGTATTATGAGTTTATGAGTTTTGATGTACCGAAGGAGTTCGGAGTTCCGGATGAGATTGGGGACATGACGAGGAGTCTCGAAATGGTCGAGACGTAAAGATCGATATATTGGATGACTATATTCGGAGTTCGGAAAGGTTCCAAGTGATTCGAGTAATTTTGGGGGTACCGGGGAGTTACGGGAATACGAGGAAGAAGCAATGGGCCTCATGGGCCAAGTGGTGGAAGAGAGGAGGCAGGGCGCGCGGCCCCCCTAGCCCAAACCGAATTGGACTAGGGGGCCGGCCCCCCTTTCCTACTCTTCCTCCCTCTCCTTCCTTCTCCTTCTCCTTCCCTTCCTTCCCCTCTCCTAGTTGGACTAGGAAAGGAGGGAGTCCTACTCCCGGTGGGAGTAGGACTCCTCCCTGGCGCGCCCTCCCTTGGCCGGCCGCCTCCTCCCCCTTGCTCCTTTATATATGGGGGCAGGGGGGCACTGTCGGTGTCAAAACCGGCGGATCTCGGGTAGGGGTCCCGAACTGTGCGTCTAGACGGATGGTAACAGGAGACAAGGGACACGATGTTTTACCCAGGTTCGGGCCCTCTTGATGGAGATAAAACCCTACATCCTGCTTGATTAATATTGATGATGTGTATTACAAGAGTGGATCTACCACGAGATCAAGGAGGCTAAACCCTAGAAGCTAGCCTATGGTATGATTGTTGTAATGGAGGTTATGTCCTACGGACTAAAGCCGTCCGGTTTATATAGACACCGGAGAGGGCTAGCGTTACACAGAGTCGGTTACAATGGTAGGAGATCTACATATCCGTATTGCCAAGCTTGCCTTCCACGCCAAGGAATGTCCCATCCGGACACGGGACGGAGTCTTCAATCTTGTATCTTCGTAGTCTTGGAGTCCGGCGGACGATGATAGTCTGGCTGTCCAGACACCCCCTAGTCCAGGACTCCCTCAGTAGCCCCTGAACCTGGCTTCAATGACGATGAGTCCGGCGCGCATAATGTTCGGCATTGCAAGGCGGGTTCCTCCTTTGAATAATCCGGAGAAGATTGTGAACACCAGGATAGTGTCCGGCTCTGCAAAATAAATTCCACATTCCACCGTAGAGAGAATAATATATACACAAGTTCAATCTGCTGACGTTTTTTGTGGCATGACGTCACACCACTACCAAGCCTTTACTTGAATCGTTTTTTATTATACCACCTCAGTGCGTTTAGCGAAGCGGTTTCCTTGGCACGTCTTGTCGAAGCAGAGATTGTGTTCCCCCTTATTCCGGGATTCTCATCAATACGGGCGTGGGTAACCCAACCGCGCCCGTCGCCACGCCTCCTCTATCGAAGGCGAATCCCGAACGGTCACGAGGACGGCTCTTGGTATTCCCCTTCTTTATAACAGGACCAAGGCTCGTTCTTTTCTTCAATCTTCCACCGAATCTTCTCCTTGCTCCAAGTTCCACCACCCAGAGCCCCAGATTCGAGTGCTTCGGACCTTCAACAATGTCCGGCTCCGACCTTCAGGCCGGTGGGTGCCCTCCTCCGTCACGGAGGAGGACGTGTTAAAGCTGCGTGAGGCCAAGTACCTGTCTTACGAGGTTTCGCACAGGCTGCCTGCCGAAGGGCAGGCCATCCCCACCCCCGAGCCCGGCGAGTATGTCGTCTTTGTATCACACCTCCGTCGGGGTTTAGGCTTCCCGACGGATCCTTTTGTGAGAGGGCTCATGTTCTACTATGGGTTGGAATTCCATGACTTGGCTCCGGAGTCCATCCTCCATATCTCTGCATTCATCGTTGTCTGCGAAGCCTTCCTCCGCGTCACCCCCCACTTCGGCCTGTGGCTGAAGACCTTCAATGTGGAGCCGAAGATGGTCGGGGGGCGTCAAGCTGAATGCGGCGGGGCGGCCGTAAGCAGGAGGGCCGATGCCCCATGGCCTGAGGGATCCTTCCAAGAGGAGCTCGGCTTATGGCAGCAGGAGTGGTTCTATATCACCGCTCCGAGGGGCAGCAGGCAGAAGCCGCCGCCTCCGTTCCGCTCGGGACCTCCACGACGGTTGATGTCGTGGGTCAACCGAGGGCTCAATTGGGGGCCGTCAAAAGGCGTGCCCCTATTGCAGGGCCGGATTCGAGACCTCCAAGCGAGGGAGATCGATCTGGTCGTGGTGATGCAGGTTATGCTAATTAGGCGTCTCCTGCCCTGCAAACGCCGTCCTCTCCGGCTATGGGAGTTCAACTCGGAGGGACCACGGATTCTCCAACACTTCATGGGTACGACACCCGTGGAGATGTACAAGTTGTTCTTCGGACCACAAGTGGCGTGTCCGGAATTGACCGAGGATGCCGGCCTAAGCTGCAATCGCCCGGATACCCAAGTAAGTAGCTCCGTGTTCGGACGTACCATTTGTTTGCTTTTCATAATTCGCTTTTTAACCCGTTATCCTCCAACAGGAGTGGATTGCGCAAGCAAAGCTGATAAGGTGTCCGGCCCCCCTCCCAGAGACCGCACCGGAGCCCGTGCTGGTCAGAATGTTGGAGGTTGCGCCTTCAGAAGAAGGCGAGGGGGAGAACAGAGGAGCTATAGCCCCGCCAAAGGGGGCGCTTGAAGAAGGGGGGACCGAGAATCCCTCCCTCCAGGGGAAGAAGAGGACCGCCTCCGAAGACCCGGAGGCCAAAGCCCCTAAGCGGGGTAAGAAATCTTCGCCAGAGGGTCCTGCGTCCGGGGAGGCCCCGGCCGCACAGTCTTCTCTAAAGAATCAGCCCTCTAGCAAGCCGTGAGTAGGAAAAGGGGAATTCATTAATGAAAAACATCCCTATTTGTGCTTCTGAGGATAACCGAAATTTTTACCTTGTAGTTCGGATCTGCAACCTTCTCAGATGAGCTTGTCTTTGGGGGATCTTCGTCCGGAGATGATGGAGAGCGAGATGCCTCCGTCTGCTGCGCCGTCGGATAGGGCGGACGAGCCTGAAGTGTCGTCATGGAGGGTATCCCCGAGCCCAGCAGAGCCGAAGAGTTCGGCGCTGACTAGTGTTCGGCAGGGGGAGCTGAAGGATCTGCTTGAGAGGGCGTCCGTCTCAGAAGATCACCGTGCGTTGATGAGCATGGTGATCGGAAGGATTTCGTCCACCGAAAGAGGATTGCACAACGCCGTCAGGAGTTTGCTGGCGGGGTTTGAGGTACGTAAAAATGACGTGCCTTTTTGATAGTTTTGCGCATGAAAGTGCGCCCTGTGTAGATAGTAGCCCCTGAGACTCGGTAGGTTGTCGAAAGCGACAGCGTGCCGAGGATCAAAATCGCAGGTATTGAGTGTCGCCTTTCCTATGCAGGTGGCGGATAGTCCGGGGGCTAGCCGGACTGATGGAGTTGCCGAATTAATGCGGCAACTCGATGTAGCGGATGCGGACATCGCGCTAGTCAACAAGCGACTTAACGAGTCGCAAGGTAAATTGATTCTCCTCAGTCACCTATTAAGGGAGCTAAAGCTCACCTCTTACAATATTTATGCTTGACGCAGATGGTGCTGCTGCTGTGGAGGGCCTTCGTGCAGAACTTGCTCAAGCCAAGGAGCAGGCCAGAAGAAGCAACACGGCTGCCTCGAGGGCGGCCGAGGAGTTAGAAGCCGAAAGGGCTGCACACTCCCGAAGCAGGGAAGAGGTGGCCGAATTGGCCGTTAAATTTAAGGATGCTACCGACCGCAATGAGGCTCTTGAAAAGGAGCGCCTATCAGAGCGAGAAGACCTGGTGAAGGCCACCGCCGAAGCCAAGGATGCCCGTTCTGCAATGCGGGCTATGAAGGAGGAGCTGCGTCAGGCCGGAGACATTGTGGCTGGCAAGCCTTTTTTGCTACGCCGCAGGTTTACGGATCCAAAGTATGTCCAGCTTGGCCAGCTGTGGGGTCCGGAGGATCCATATATGGACTTAGCGGCGAGTGCGGCAGATGCCGTTGTGCACTTCCGAAGCCAGAAGGATCACAAGACGGAAGAGCTATTTTGGTCTCAATTCCATAGTCCGGATCGTTCACTTCCGCTGACCGATCGGTTGGCCGAATGGGCTGAGCTGAACAGGCTGTCCGGACTTGCCATGACGGATATAGTGGCTCATGTCTGGCCAGAGAGGCCCAAGGCGACCAGCTACTTTGGCTTATTGCAGCAATTTCTTGGGGCGGTGCCGCATATCAAGGAGATGAAGCAGTCGGCCTGCATAGAGGGTGCGTGGATGGCCCTTGCCCGTGTGAAGACACATTGGACAGAGATGGATGCCGCCGCTGTAGCAACCCAGGGTTCGAACGAAAGCCGGTTACCCGCCGAGCACTATTTTGGGGAAGTTATGCGTGGTGCTCGTGTAATAGAGTCGCATTGCTCGAAAAATGTCAAGTTCAAATGAACGTTTGTAAAACAATGGTTATGATGTAATCGCTTTTTATACTTTTGCGTTCCAAGTATTGAAATATCTCCTATGTGGCCGTTTATGTATACATGTGTATAACCTGAAAGATGGCAGTCTTCGGCTTCAGCCCCCACGCACAAGGTGCGGGGGTGTTCGCAAAAATAGCGCATTTTCACACTTAATCCGACGTCTCAGTCCTATTGAGGAGGTGGTAGCGTAGCAAACGAGGCAATCCGGACTATGATGCTTTATCACTTTCACTTAGCCCTTGGAGTTCGAGGGTGGGGTTACGATATAGCCCCTGGGGGCACCGCGCTCTCCGAATTCGGGGCGCTTGTGTGCCTGACCGGAAAACGGTCCTTCATCAAAGCAGGGGAATTCTAAACATTCCGGTTGTCGATCGAGTGGTTGACCAGTCTCTCGCTGTATCATGACAGTCAGTTTTCGGCTTTCTCTACTGAGGTGCTCGCCCAGCCGAACTGGGGCACAATCGCAGTAGTTCTCCTGGTGCCGCGTTAGCCGATGATACAGAACGTAAGGCAGCAAAATACAGGAGCCGGGCAAACCCAACATTTGACCAAAGACATGATTCGGAGCTGATGCATATAAGGCCTCACTCGAGACGCCGAACATTCCCTAAGGTGTTCGGTCTTTATAATAATGGGCAGAACAATGCCCTAAGCCCCTAGTGTCCAGGTACGGGCAAGGTTATCTGATGCGGCCGATGCCAAAACGTCAGGCCCCACACTGGTTATAATGAGAAGCCAGGGGATTATAGCAACAAGAGACAGTAAAAAAGGTTTATGCAAGGTCTTAATCTGAAAAGATTCCTTGCCACGGGTCCCTACTGCACGTCTGCGCCTGTGTCTCCGTTGTGCCATTATCCTGGACGGGTGTGCACGTTGTTCATCTGTAAAAAGAGAGGAACTTAGTTTGAAAGAAAATCGTGCGAAAAAAGGTATATGAAAAATATTAATAAGTAAAGCGGAGTCTATATTAGCTCGTTGTTTCTTATACGCTCAGCCCCTTGTGATGGGGCGTGCGGCTAGGGAGCCCCTAGCTTATTTGTGCCGGACTCGTCTAGCCGTGTCCGGGGTCTTTACATGACCCTCGCAATGAAATGATGCCACGTGGACCGGGCATTTTAAGTGTAAGAGACGCGTAATGTGGTATGGCGTTGAAGTGGACAAAAGCTTCACGTCCCAATAGTGCTTGATAGCCACTTTCGAATGGGGCGACATGAAAAATTAGTTTTTTGCGTCGGAAGTTGTTCGGTGACCCGAACACAACTTCTAGTAATAAGGAGCCCGTGCACTTGGCGTAAGGGCCTGGCGTTACTCCTTTAAAGGAGGTGCGGCGATGTCGAATTTTAGTAAGGTCTATCCCCAACTTGCGGATTGTGTTTGGATATAGCAGGTTTAAATCGCTGCTTCCGTCCATCAGGACTTGTGTAAATTGTAGTCCGTCGATTATAGGATCCAAAATCAGAGCAGTCCATCCTGCATTCCGAATGCTTCTGGAGTAATCCAGGTGGTCGAAAGTGATTGGTTTTGACATCCAATCTCGAGGTTCCGCTGGGGTGGACCGTGCGAGACCCATATTAGCGGGGGCCGCATTGTTTTTGCATATCATCACATGAAGTGAGTTTACTGCTTTGACTTCCTGTGGGAAAGTCTTTTGTTTTCCGGTGCTCTGCTGGTGGGGTTTGTCATCATCTTTGCTTGATGCGTCGAGCCCCCTGTGTTCGGCATTTAGTCGGCTGGACTGTTTGAAAATCCAACAATCTCAGTGGGTGTGGTTTGCAGGCCTTCCGGGGATACTGTGGATTTGACATATCCGATCCAAAATTTTGTTTAAGTTGGATAGCTCATCACTGTTATCCTTAAGAGGCAGTGTTTTGTTGTTTGGCCGCGAGCTTTTGAATCCGGCGTTGACCGCCATATTCTTTGGGCTTTTTTCTTTATTCCGGCACTGATCCTTTCTGCGCCGTGACTTTCCGTTTCCATCTCTACTCTCGGATGTACTCGGGTCACTGGTGTTGCATCTTGCTAGCCAGCTATCCTCCCCCGCGCAAAAGCGGCTCATGAGGCTTGTTAGCACGGACATTGTCCTCGGCTTCTCTTGGCCGAGGTGTCTGGCAAGCCATTCATCTCGGACGTTGTGTTTAAAAGCTGCTAAGGCTTCGGCGTCCGGGCAGTCGACTATTTGGTTCTTTTTAGTGAGGAACCTGTTCCAGAATTTGCGCGCTGACTCTCCGGGCTGTTGAGTTATATGACTTAGATTATCTGCATCCGGAGGGCGGACATAAGTCCCTTGAAAATTTGCTCTAAACGCATCCTCGAGCTCTTCCCAACTTCCAACAGTGTTTTCTGGGAGGCTTTTGAGCCAGTGCCGAGCTGGCCCTTTGAGCTTGAGGGGTAGATATTTTATGGCGTGGAGATCATCTCCTCTAGCCATATGTATGTGTAGTATGTAATCCTCTATCCAGACTCCAGGGTATGTTGTTCCGTCGTAAGCCTCTATGTTTATGGGTTTAAACCCTGCTGGGAATTCATGGTCCAGCACCTCATTGGTGAAACATAGTGGGTGTGCGGCGCCCCTGTATTTGGGTGTGCTGTTGTCTTCGAACACTTGACGTGTTGTGCTGCTTCCTGGGGCCCTCTTTTTTGGCCCGTAAATGGACCTGGCTGGGCCATCTATTTTCCCAGGGTCATGAGTCGGCTTATGTGCGGCGCCGCTTGTAGATTTTGGCCTGGCATCTGGTCGTATATCGGGCCAGGCGGCCTCTTTGTTTTTTGACTATGAGGGCTCTATGGCTTCCTCGTCAAATTCTGGCAGCAGCTTGCGCTTCAGATAGCTCTTTGATTGGTGGTCATTGCCATATTTGTCTGCGGTCTTGAGTACTTTGCTCCACCTCATTCTGAGTATGTCTTCCGCTGTTTTGAGCTTCCGTTGTTCCTTCTTCAAGCTTCTTGCGGTAGCGACGAGTCTTCCGTGAAGGTTTTTATGCTCCGGTGGTATGTTCGGCGTGAGGTCGTCCGGACTGTTGGTTTCGCCGGGATTGGATTGATTATCCGATTCATCCTGTTCGGGTGGTTGCTTCGTTGCATGTTCGTCGTCCACCGATTTGTCCTGCTCTAACACTGGGTCATTGGGAATGCTGTCTTTGCCGAGGCGGGGCTTGGGGCAGCGCTTGCGTCGCCGTTTTGGTTGTTTATCGGCGGGGTTATCCTTTGCCGCGGCCCGTTGTTCCTCGTCGTCACTTCCTTTTGGGGTATCCACCATATATACTTCACATGCTGGGGTGGTCTTCCAGTGCCCTGTAGGCGCTGGTTCCTGTTCGTCTCCAGCATCGTCGTCCATACTGTCAATGTCTTCGGAGTCATAGTCTAGCATGTCGGTTATATCGTCGACAGTGGCTACAAAGTGGGTGGTGGGTGGGCTCTGAATTTCTTCGTCGTCCGCATCCCAACCATCCTGGCCATAGTCCGGCCAGGTCTCTCCGGATAGCGAGAGATGCTTTAGCGAATTTAGGATGTCGCCAAAGGGCGAGTGCTGAAAGATGTCCGCCGCGGTGAACTCCATGATCGGCGCCCAATCGGAGTCGATTGGCAGAGGCATCGGAGGTTCAGAGTCCAGCAGGGAGTCCGGCACCTCGGAGTCGCGAGCTTTATGGGGGACAAGGTCGGAGTTGGGCTCCATCGCCGCGGAAGTTGCAGCCCCCGAGGCGGTGTCCAGCCACCGGTCCTCGATCTAGGCGATCGACTCCGGACTGAAGGCCGGAGCGGATTCGTGTGCGGTCACCAAGGCACTGTCCAGCGGCAGAGGTAAATCATGCCCATTGTGACAGCGTGGCACGCTCGGCTGTGGCTCGAGTCCGTCGAAGATCAAGTCCCCGCGGATGTCGGCCGTGAAGTTTAGGCTTCCGAACCTGACCGGATGGCCAGGGGCGTAGCTTTCGATCTGCTCCAGATGGCCAAGTGAGTCGGCCCGCAGTGCGAAGCCGCCGAATACAAAGATCTGTCCGGGGAGAAAAGTCTCACCCTGGACGGCGTCGTTGATTGAAGAAGCCATCGAGCCTATCGGTGACGACACAGGGGAACTCTCAATGAAAGCACCAATGTCGGTGTCAAAACCGGCGGATCTCGGGTAGGGGGTCCCGAACTGTGCGTCTAGGCGGATGGTAACAGGAGACAAGGGACACGATGTTTTACCCAGGTTCGGGCCCTCTTGATGGAGGTAAAACCCTACGTCCTGCTTGATTAATATTGATGATGCGTATTACAAGAGTGGATCTACCACGAGATCAAGGAGGCTAAACCCTAGAAGCTAGCCTATGGTATGATTGTTGTAATGGAGGTTATGTCCTACGGACTAAAGCCCTCCGGTTTATATAGACACCGGAGAGGGCTAGGGTTACACAGAGTCGGTTACAATGGTAGGAGATCTACATATCCGTATTGCCAAGCTTGCCTTCCACGCCAAGGAACGTTCCATCCGGACAAGGGACGGAGTCTTCAATCTTGTATCTTCGTAGTGTTGGAGTCCGGCGGACGATGATAGTCCGGCTGTCCGAACACCCCCTAGTCCAGGACTCCCTCAGGCACCCTATGACACACAAGTTGATCTACGGATCGTTCCTTACCCTTGTGCGGTGCCCCCCTCCACCATATTCCACCTCGGTCATATCGTCGCGGAGTTTAGGCGAAGCCCTGCGCCGGTAGAACATCATCATCGTCACCACGCTGTCGTGCTGACAGAACTCATCTCTGGAGCTTTGCTGGATCGGAGGCCGGAGATCGTCATCGAGCTGAACGTGTGCTGAACTCGGAGGCCCCGTACGTTCGGTGCTTAGATCGGTCGGATCATGAAGACGTACGACTACATCAACCGCGTTGTGCTAATGCTTCCGCTTACGGTCTACGAGGGTACGTGGACGAACACTCTCCCCTCTCGTTGCTATGCCATCACCATGATCTTGCGTGTGCGTAGGAAATTTTTTGAAATTACTACGTTCCCCAACAGTGGCATCCGAGCCTAGGTTTTATGCGTTGATGTTATATGCACGAGTAGAACACAAGTGAGTTGTGGGCGATACAAGTCATACTTTGGTTCGGCGGTATTGTGAGATGAAGCGGCCCGGACCGACATTACGCGTACACTTACGCGAGACTGGTTTCACCGTTACGAGCACTCGTGCTTAAAGGTGGCTGGCGGGTGTCTGTCTCTCTCACTTTAGCTGAATCGAGTGTGGCTACGCCCGGTCCTTGCGAAGGTTAAAACAGCACCAACTTGACGAACTATCGTTGTGGTTTTCGATGCGTAGGTAAGAACGGTTCTTGCTAAGCCCGTAGCAGCCACGTAAAACTTGCAACAACAAAGTAGAGGACGTCTAACTTGTTTTTGCAGGGCATGTTGTGATGTGATATGGTCAAGACGTGATGCTATATTTTATTGTATGAGATGATCAAGTTTTGTAACCGAAGTTATCGGCAACTGGCAGGAGCCATATGGTTGTCGCTTTATTGTATGAAATGCAAACGCCCTGTAATTGCTTTACTTTATCACTAAGCGGTAGCGATAGTCGTAGAAGCAATAGATGGCGTAACGACAACGATGCTACGATGGAGATCAAGGTGTCGCGCCGGTGACGATGGTGATCACGACGGTGCTTCGGAGATGGAGATCACAAGCACAAGATGATGATGGCCATATCATATCACTTACATTGATTGCATGTGATGTTTATCCTTTATGCATCTTATCTTGCTTTGATTGACGGTAGCATTTTAAGATGATCTCTCACTAAAATTATCAAGAAGTGTTCTCCCTGAGTATGCACCGTTGCCAAAGTTCGTCGTGCCCAGACACCATGTGATGATCGGGTGTGATAAGCTCTACGTCCATCTACAACGGGTGCAAGCCAGTTTTGCACACGCGGAATACTCAGGTTAAACTTGACGAGCCTAGCATATACAAATATGGCCTCGGAACACGGAGACCGAAAGGTCGAGCGTGAATCATATAGTAGATATGATCAACATAGTGATGTTCACCATTGAAAACTACTCCATCTCACGTGATGATCGGACATGGCTAAGTTGATTTGGATCACATGATCACTTAGATGACTAGAGAGATGTCTGTCTAATGGAATTCTTAAGTAATATGATTAATTGAACTTAAATTTATCATGAACTTAGTCCTGGTAGTATTTTGCAAATTATGTTGTAAGATCAATAGCTTGCGTTGTTGCTTTCATATGTTTATTTTAATATGTTCCTAGAGAAAATTGTGTTGAAAAATGTTAGTAGCAATGATGCGGATTGGTTCCGCGATCTGAGGTTTATCCTCATTGCTGCACAGAAGAATTATGTCCTTAATGCATCGCTAGGCGACAGACCTATTGCAGGAGCAGATGTAGACGTTATGAACGTTTGGCTAGCTCAATATGATGACTACTTGATAGTTTTGTGCACCATGCTTTATGGCTTAGAATCGGGACTTCAAAGATGTTTTGAACATCATGGACCATATGAGATGTTCCAGGAATTGAAGTTAATATTTCAAGCAAATACCCGAGTTGAGAGATATGAAGTCTCCAACAAGTTCTATGGCTAAAAGATGGAGGAGAATCGCTCAACTAGTGAGCATGTGCCCAGATTGTCTAGATACTTCAATCGCTTTAATCAAGTGGGAGTTAATCTTCCAGATAAGATAGTGATTGACAGAATTCTCTAGTCACCATCACTAAGTTACTAGAACTTCGAGATGAACTATAGTATGCAAGGGATGACGAAAACGATTCCGGAGCTCTTCGTGATGTTGAAATCAACGAAGGTAGAAATCAAGAAAGAGCATCAAGTGTTGATGATTGACAAGACCACTAGTTTCAAGAAAAGGGCAAAGGGAAAGAAAGGGAAACTTCAAGTAGAATGGCAAACAAGTTGTCACTCCCGTGAAGAAGACCAAAGCTAGACCAAAGCCTGAAACAAAGTGCTTACACTGCAAAGGAAATGGTCACTGGAAGCGGAAATGCCCTGAATATTTGGTGGATAAGAAGGATGGCAAAGTGAACAAGGGTATATTTGATATACAAATTATTGATGTGTGCCTCACTAGTGTTTATAGTAGCCCCTGAGTATTTGATACTTGTTCGGTTGCTAAGATTAGTAACTCGAAACAGGAGTTACATAATAAACAGAGACTGGTGAAGGGGAAATGACGATGAGTGTTGGAAATAGTTCCAAGATTGATATGATCATCATCGCACACTCCCTATACTTTCGGGATTAGTGTTAAACCCAAATAAATGTTATTTGGCGTTTGTGTTTAGCATGAATATGATTTGATCATGTTTATTGTGATACGGTTATTCATTTAAAATCAGAGAATAATTGTTGTTCTGTCTACATGAATAAAACCTTCAATGGTCATACACCCAACGAAAATAGTTTGTTGGATCTCGATCGTAGTGATACACATATTCATAATATTGATGCCAAAAGATGCAAAGTTAATAATGATAGTGCAACTTATTTGTGGCACTGCCGTTTGGGTCATATCGGTGTAAAGTGCATGAAGAAACTCCATAAAAGATGGATTTTCGGAATCACTTGGTTATGGATCATTTGATGCTTGCAAACCGTGCCTTTTGGGCAAGATGACTAAAACTCCATTCTTCGGAACAATGGAATGAGCTACTGACTTATTGGAAATAATACATACTGATGTATGCAGACCAATGAGTATGAAGGCTCGTGGCAAGTATCGTTATTTTCTGACCTTCATAAGATGATTTGAGCATATATGGGTATATCTACTTGATGAAACATAAGTCTGAAATAGTTGAAAGGTTCAAAGAATTTCAGAGTGAAGTGGAGAATCATCGTAGCAAGAAAATAAAAGTTTCTGTGATTTGACCGCGGAGACAAATATTTGAGTTACGAGTTTGGTCTTCAATTAAAACAATGTGGAATAGTTTCACAAACTCACGCCACCTGGAACACCACAATGTAATGGTGTGTCCGAACGTCGTAATCGTACTTTACTAGATATGGTGCGATCTATGATATCTCTTATCGGTTTACCACTATCATTTTGGGGTTATGCATTAGAGACAACTGCATTCACGTTTAATAGGGCATCATCTAAATCCGTTGAGACGACACCGTATGAACTATGGTTTAGTAGCAAACCTAAGCTGTCGTTTCTTAAAGTTTGGAGTTGCGATGCTTATATGAAAAAGGTTTTCAACTTGATAAGCTCGAACCCAAATCGGAGAAGTGCGTCCTCATAGAATACCCAAAGGAAACTGTTGGGTACACCTTCTATCACAGATCCGAAGGCAAGATATTCGTTGCTTAAAATAGATCCTTTCTAGAGAAGGAGTTTCTCTCGAAAGAAGTGAGTGGAAGGAAAGTAGAACTTGATGAGGTAACTGTACCTTCTCCCTAATTGGAAAATAGTTCATCACTGAAATCAGTTCCAGTGATTCCTACACCAATTAGTAAGGAAGCTAATGATGATGATCATGAAACTTCAGATCAAGTTACTACAGAACCTCGTAGGTCTTCCAGAGTACGGTCCGCACCAGAGTGGTACGGTAATCCTGTTCTGAAAGTCATGTTACTAGACCATGATAAACCTACGAACTATGAGGAAGAGATGATGAGCCCAGATTCCGCAAAATGGCTGGAGGCCATGAAATCTGAGATAGGATCCATGTATGAGAACAAAGTGTGGACTTTGGTGGACTTGCCCGATGATCGGCAAGCCATAGAAAATAAATGGATCTTCAAGAGGAAGACGGACGTTGATAGTAGTGTTACTATCTACATAGCTCGACTTGTCGCAAAAAAGTTTTTGACAAGTTCAAGGTGTTGACTACAATGAGATTTTCTCAACTGTAGCGATGCTTAAGTCTGTCCGAATCGTGTTAGCAATTGCCACATTTTATGAAATCTGGCAAATGGATGTCAAAACTGCATTCCTTAATGGATTTATTAAAGAAGAGTTGTATATGATGCAACCAGAAAGTTTTTGTCAATCCTAAATATGCTAACAAAGTGTGCAAGCTCCAGCAATCCATTTATGGACTGGTGCAAGCCTCTCGGAGTTGGAATATACGCTTTGATGAATTGATCAAAGCATATGGTTTTATACAGATTTTTTGAGAAGCCTGTATTTACAAGAAAGTGAGTGGGAGCACTACAGCTTTTCTGATAAGTATATGTGAATGACATATTATTGATCGAAAATAATGTAGAATTATTCTGCAAAGCATAAAGGAGTGTTTGAAATAAGTTTTTTAAAAGAAAGACTTCAATAAAGCTACTTACATATTGAGCATCAAGATCTATTGAGATAGATCAAGACGCTTGATAAGATTTTCAATGAGTACATACCTTGACAAGATTTTGAATAGTTCAAAATGGAACAGTCAAAGAAGGAGTTCTTGTCTGTGATGCGAAGGTGTGAAGTTGAGTAAGACTCAAGACTCGACCATGGCAGAAAATAGAAAAAGAATGAAAAGTCATTCCCTATGCCTCAGTGATAGGTTCTATAAAGTATGCTATGCTGTGAACCAGACCTATTGTATACCTTGTTCTGAGTTTGACAAAGGAATACAATTTTGATCTAAGAGTAAATCACTGGACAGCGGTCAAGAATATCCTTAGTGAGAACTAAGGATATGTTTCTCGATTATGGAGGAGATAAAAGAGCCCGTCATAAAAAGTTACAACGATGCAAGATTTTACACCAATCCAGATGACTCTAAGTCTCAATCTGGATACATATTGAAAGTGGGAGCAATTAGCTACAGTAGCTCCGTGCAGAGCATTGTGGATATAGAATATTTGCAAAATACATACGGCTCTAAATATGACAGACCCGTTGACTAAACTTCTCTCACAAGCAAAACATGATCATACCTTAGTAAACCCGTTGGGTGTTGATCACATGATGATGTGAACTATGGGTACTAATCACATACAGATGTGAATGTTGGTGTTAAATCACATGGCGATGTGAACTAGATTATTGACTCTAGTGCAAGTGGGAGACTGAAGGAAATATGCCCTAGAGGCAATAATAAAGTTATTATTTATTTCCTTATTTCATGATAAATGTTTATTATTCATGCTAGAATTGTATTAACCGGAAACATAATACATGTGTGAATACATAGACAAACATAGTGTCACTAGTATGCCTCTACTTGACTAGCTCGTTTATCAAAGATGGTTATGTTTCCTATCCATGGACAAAAGAGTTGTCATTTGATTAATGGGATCACATCATTAGGAGAATGATGTGATTGACATGACCCATTCCGTTAGCCTAGCACTTGATCGTTTAGTATGTTGCTATTGCTTTCTTCATGACTTATACATGTTCCTGTAACTATGAGATTATGCAACTCCCGTTTACCGGAGGAACACTTTGGGTGCTACCAAACGTCACAACGTAACTGGGTGATTATAAAGGAGTACTACAGGTGTCTCCAAAGGTACATGTTGGGTTGGCATATTTCGAGATTAGGTTTTGTCACTCCGATTGTCGGAGAGGTATCTCTGGGCCCTCTCGGTAATGCACATCACTATAAGCCTTGCAAGCAATGTAGCTAATGAGTTAGTTACGGAATGATGCATTACGTAACGAGTAAAGAGACTTGCCAGTAACGAGATTGAACTAGGTATTGGATACCGACGATCGAATCTCGGGCAAGTAACATACCGATGACAAAGGGAACAACGTATGTTGTTATGCGGTTTAACCGATAAAGATCTTCGTAGAATATGTAGGAGCCAATATGCGCATCCAGGTCCCGCTATTGGTTATTGACCGAGAATAGTTCTAGGTCATGTCTACATAGTTCTCGAACCCGTAGGGTCCGCACGCTTAAGGTTTCGATGACAGTTATATTATGAGTTTATGAGTTTTGATGTACCGAAGGAGTTCGGAGTCCCGGATGAGATCGGGGACATGACGAGGAGTCTTGAAATGGTCGAGACGTAAAGATCGATATATTGGACTACTATATTCGGAGTTCGGAAAGGTTCCGAGTGATTCGGGTATTTTCGGGGGTACCGGGGAGTTACGGGAATACGAGGAAGAAGCAATGGGCCTCATGGGCCACGTGGTGGAAGAGAGGAGGCAGGGCGCGCGGCCCCCCTAGCCCAAACCGAATTGGACTAGGGGGCGGGCCCCCTTTCCTACTCTTCCTCCCTCTCCTTCCTTCTCCTTCTCCTTCCCTTCCTTCCCCTCTCCTAGTTGGACTAGGAAAGGAGGGAGTCCTACTCCCGGTGGGAGTAGGACTCCTCCCTGGCGCGCCCTCCCTTGGCCGGCCGCCTCCTCCCCCTTGCTCCTTTATATACGGGGGCAGGGGGGCACCCTATGACACACAAGTTGATCTACGGATCGTTCCTTAGCCGTGTGCGGTGCCCCCCTCCACCATATTCCACCTCGGTCATATCGTCGCGGAGTTTAGGCGAAGCCCTACGCCGGGAGAACATCATCATCGTCACCACGCCGTCGTGCTGACGGAAATCATCTCCGGAGCTTTGCTGGATCGGAGGCCGGAGATCGTCATCGAGCTAAACGTGTGCTGAACTCGGAGGCCCCGTACGTTCGGTGCTTGGATCGGTCGGATCGTGAAGACGTACGACTACATCAACCGCGTTGTGCTAACGCTTCCGCTTACGGTCTACGAGGGTACGTGGACGAACACTCTCCCCTCTCGTTGCTATGCCATCACCATGATCTTGCGTGTGCGTAGGAAATTTTTTGAAATTACTACGTTCCCCAACAGAATCTACTAGGGGGGCTTTAACAGGCTTGAGCCCCCCCTCCAACACTGCAAAAAATATATTTACTACTAATCTCAAGGCCCAGCCCAACCATTTGCTAGCCCAGCCCAACATATGTTCATATGACACAGGCAGCCCAGCCCACCCTCCATTTTGTTTGTAGATTTGCCACTGCTCGCATGAACGTCATGAATTAGAAGAAGTGTAGCTAAGCACCATGAATCTAATTGTACAATGGAGTCCTCCACCGACTCATCTGCAAGAATCAAAATTTGTGGTTCCAAAGTTAGCATTGGTAGCTTCAACACAGGTAAACTTGAGTAGAAGCAATGCAGGGCAATGCTGACTTGCCATTTTGGACCACATTGGCCGATTCATAAAAATAATAATTGTTTGAACAGAAAAGTTCAGAGCACTCTATTTATCTCTACGATGGAGCATATACTCACAGAATCAAAGGTCTCAAGAGGCAAGCTTTCTAAGTGCCGCCTGATGACAACATTCCCTTCTTTGTGTACAATTTAATGTTTGTTAGTCCAAAAATATCAATACTATCATCAGTCAGTTTTTCTCCCTCTTCTTCTCTGCCACCTCATTAAACATCCACAATTCAGATCCTGGAGCAAGAAATGCTTCTAGAATCTACACAACAACACCAACATTAATATCCAGAATTTGCTGAAGCGTACATCAATCCTGGCAAAATGTCAAGGTTAACTTACCATTATCATACCGTGGATAGCACATCGCCAACCACAGAACAAAATTATACCTGGATACTTAGGAAAGGTGACAAGGTTAGGTAGAAAACCCTTATGCCTGTGGTGAGAAATAACTTTGATCAAATTTAAATCTAGGTGAATAAGAATTTTTTATCTAGGCCATATGACTTTCTTGAAGATAGTTGGTACAAAGAGAGTAAATATTAGACATCATGAAGCATGACTCAAAAAATTCACCTCCGATAGAAGGACCGTATTACTCAGAAAATTCACCTCTGTTGGGGCATTTATACGTCTTACTGGTGAATTTGCTCAATCCCTTTTGTTGAAACACGCAAACACTGGCAAATGTGAAACAGAGTCTAGAAGGCCAACATTCTGAACGCAAAATGGTAGGTAGTGTGTAGTCTGCAAATTAGGAATAGTTGAGCTTACTTGCTTGCTTCTACGCTCGCACTTGGCCGCCGGGAAGCAGAAGAGGACCGGGGCGACGGGGCGGACTGGGGCGCGGCTAAAGGAGCGGGAGGAACGGCGGCCCGCGACCAAGGGCGCGACTCCGGCGGCCAGCGGCTCCCGGCGACCCGCGGCGGGGGCGGGCTCCCAGCTACCTGCGGCCGCTTCCCGTGGCTCCGGCGGCGCGAGGCGACGGTGAAGGCGCGGTGGGTCAGGCTCCCGCGGCTGGGGAGGCTCCCGGCGACCCGCGGCCGCTTCCCGTGGCTCCGGCGGCACGAAGCGAATGACACGGGAGGATGAGGAGGTCGTGCGGGAGAAGGAGGAGGTCGTGCGGGCGGGCGGTTTTCTTTCCTTTTTACTGCGGGCAGATTAGCGATTGATCGAGCGTGTCTTGTTGCGTGGTTGATAGCGTTAAACACAGAATGATCAAGAGTCAGCAATGGCATGGTGGGTAATTAAAGCGTAAAATGCGTTTAGTATGTTGGAGGAGTGTAGACCATCAGATTGCATGTTTCGATGGATAGGATGATTTGATTCTCCGTCTTCTCTTTTTTTTATAGTGGTAGTAGATAGATGGTAGATAAGGCTGGGAAGATGGACACGTACGTGAAAGGCTTTTCCACGAGGCCAACACCGTCCTCATCACCGAGTTGCTACGGTACAGTATACGTGACTTCCACGACTTCACACCGGAGACGGTGGTACGAGGCCCACACCGACACTCATTAATCAGGCCTCCTCCATGCATGGGTACAAAAACGCCATTTTCGTTCCTCTAGCTAGACCTCTATATAACCGAGGAAGGTCTGGCCCGAATAGCACGCAGCAGTCTTCCACTGGCACAGTAAGTAACAAAATTCACCTGCCCTCTCTTTTCTCGTCGATCAGGACTGCATCATGGCCAAGAACTACGGCGGAGTGTACAACATCCACGGCTGGGGCGACCCCTACTTCGCCGTGAACAAGAGCGGCCACCTCTGCGTCCGACCCCATGGCCGCCAAACCGCCCCGGGCCAGGAGATCGACCTTCTCTCCGTCATCCAGCAAGCCACAGCGACGACGACCACCGACGATCACGACGGCAAGGAGAGGAGGCTCCAGTTCCCCATGATCCTCCGCTTCCCCGACGTGCTCCGGCACCGGCTCCACTCGCTGCACGCCGCGTTCACGGCCGCCATCGAGCACACCGACTACAGCTCGGTCTACCAGGGCGTGTTCCCGGTGAAGGTGAACCAGAACAAGGCCGTCGTGCAGGACATGGTCCGCTTCGGCCACGAGTATGGCTACGGGCTCGAGGCCGGGTCCAAGCCGGAGCTGCTCATCGCCATGAGCTGCCTGACCAATGCCAAGCCGGGCGCCTATCTGGTGTGCAACGGCTACAAGGACAAGGACTACGTCGCGCTCGCCCTGGCGGCGCGCGCCATGGGCCTCAACGCCATCATCGTGCTGGAGATGGAGGAGGAGCTCGACATCGTCATCGAGCAGAGCCGCAGGCTCGGCGTCGAGCCGGCCATTGCTGTTCGTGCCAAGCTGCTCACCAGATTACCGGGCATTTCGGCTCCACGACCGGCAAGCACGGCAAGTTCGGGCTGCTGGCCGAGAGGATCTACGAGGTGGCCCGGAAGCTCAAGGCTCTGAACAAGCTGCACTGGCTCAAGCTGCTGCACTTCCACGTCGGCTCCATGATCCCGTCCACCGACATCGTCTTCAAGGCGGCCAGCGAGGCCGCCGGGATCTACTGCGCGCTCGTGAACGACTGTGGCGCGGAGGCGATGACCACGTTGGACTGCGGCGGCGGGATCGGCGTCGACTACGACGGGACACGATCGGGAAACTCCGACATGTCGGTGGCGTACGGGCTGGAGGAGTACGCGTCCAGCATCGTGCAGGCGGTGCGGCTCAGGTGCGACGAAAACGGCGTTCCCCACCCCGTGCTCTGCTGTCTGCACCGAGAGCGGGCGCGCCATGGCGTCGCACCACTCCATGATCATCCTCGAGGCGCTCTCCGCGATCCCCGAGCCAAGAGACGACGGCGAGACCACCGAGCAGCTGCACGCCAAGATCCATGAGCTGGCCTCGAAGCAGCAGCCGAGGGCGCTATTGAATTTGACGGGTGGCGCGGCGGCGGGCATGTCCACCATGGACATCAAGAGGCACGCCGTGGACATCAAGAAGCACGGCGTCGAGATGTACAAGCTGGGGAAGAAGCTGTCCAAGAGCGTCATGGCCGACGCGACCACCATCTACAACTACCACATGAACCTGTCCGTCTTCTCGCTGGTGCCCGACTTCTGGGGCATCCAGCAGCTGTTCCCGATGATGCCGGTGAGCCGGCTGCACGAGAGGCCGACCCGCATGGCCACGCTCGTGGACCTCACCTGCGACAGCGACGGGAAGATCGAGAGGTTCATCGGCGGGGCCGAGACGCTGCCGCTGCATCCGCTGGACCCTGTGCTCGGCGGCTACTACGTGGCCGTGCTCCTGTCCGGCGCGTACCAGGAGGCCTTGTCCAGCAAGCACAACCTGTTCGGCGGCCCGAGCCTGGTGCGCGTGCTTGGCGGCGACGACGGTGAGTTCATACTCGACACGGTTGAGCTGGGCCCGACGACGGAGGAGCTCATTGGCACCATGAGGTACGACGTGAAGGAGGACATCGGCGGCGTGATCGAGGAGCGGGCGAGGGAGAAGCAGGTGTGGGAAATGGTGGGGACGCTCGTGGAGAACGCGCTCAACACCATGCCGTACCTCGTCGACTATCAGCCCCCACCAACCGCCTAGTTAATTTGTGCTAGCAACATACAAGTACTATGGAAAGTACTATTGTGGTTGGTTGCAATTATTTATGCGATATGCAGAATAAAGTTTGCACACTAGCAGAATAAAACTCTTGGAGATTTCATGAAAATGCACATCTACTTGTATAATGTATCCTATAACCTATATTATACATGAGAGAGGCATCCTCACTAACTTATTTATCTTAACATGCAAACACACCACAACACCATACAATTACGAATGAGATATAAGACCCTACTCAACATGCAATCATGCATGAAAAAATGTTTTCGATTCAATTGTTATACTTATATTCATCAAATATTGTTACAACTATACATAACAAAATATAATAAATTATGTGTATATTTAATTTTGGTTCTCATGTCGTCAACCCAAATTATCATCAATCAATTCCCGTAGCGAACCAACTTGTGGTTGGATGGTTAGAGGGACAGTGGTATCCCCAGCCCATCAGGGTTCAAGTCCTGGTGTTTATTTCAGAATTTCCGGCGATGCGCTTTTAGTGGAAGGAGACGTTCCGGCCACCGACGAGGCTCCTACGGCGATATGCCGTACTGTGTTCAAATTTTTTCCCTGTAGCAACGCGCTGGGTATCCTCTAGTTTAGAAGAAAGTGGGAGAAGTATAGAGGGCCCGCATCAACGGTACGTAAAATAAAAAAATTATATTAAAAAAGATTCTGATGAACATCACGTGTGTTCTGATTGTCTGCAAAAATTCGCCAAGAAAACATCCATCGTGGTGTGCAAAAAGAAGTGATCCAAATGACGTTTTTTAGCCTCAAACTTGGCTTTCTACGGACTACCACAAACCCTTTATTAGTAAAAATTTCATAGAGTTATAGCATATGTGGTGTACAATGATATAAAAAACAAAAATTTCTGACTTTTTTCCTTCCAATATTACTGTTCCTGAGAATTTATTTGATCACGGGAGCTAAAAATCCATGTCCCTCTAAAAGGTATATGAAAAGGTTCTGAAAAGAAAGGGCAGCAAACACGTGCGCCTCCATCCGTGTTTATTTATCCCTCTCGAGTTTAGACAAATTTAACTAAAAAAATATGAGTTTTTTTTGGGTTACTTTTATGGGGGAAAGAAAATATGAGTATTCTGCCGAAAAAGACTATATCATTGCATTAGCATTCGGAAGAAGTTTTCTGATATATATTTTTAGTTGAGAAATAACTCATAATTTAGTAGTCACATTTTAGCTCGAAGTTAGACACAAAATTCATCTGACGGAAAACTTAAATATAAATGTGATTAATGACTTTTGAAAGGTAAAGAGAATGGATACACGCATGGAAGATTTTGGACCGATCATATACACCTAACATCAGCCATTCATCACGTTTTTTTATGTGGGCTAGAGGAAGCTAGATGGTCCGATTGCTCGTCATACCGACCGCAGCATTTCCGATTGGGAAACTACTACACAATGGTAAGAGCATTCTAGCAGACCCCGCAAAAGCGGTCAAATTCGTAAAAATCCGCGTTTTCAGTTTCGTGGTGTCAAAAAACGTCCCGAATAGACCCCGCAAAAGCAGTCAAAACCGTAAAATTTTTGCAGGCCCCTCAGAATCCGTCCCCACGACCCTTTATTTTGCAGATTTTGGAGACAAAATACAAGGGGGACTGAAAACCGGTCAACGCTACGCGACAAAGAAATTCCGCCGTGCGTGCACGGGCTCCGGTGACCTTCCGCCACGGAACTCGCCGGAATCTCACCGTTTACCGCTACTGCGGCGTCGGCATGCGGAGTAGATCATAGAAGCAGCGGCTAGAGACTCGAGCAGTCCCGTATCCACCCCCCACGGTCGAGCTAGCTAACTCGTGGATCCATCCGGCAACAGAGGAGCTGGCTCCTGGATCGATCGGTGACTACGGTGGACAACGGGAGCTCGACTATGAACACGGGCGAGAAGAAGAAGAAGACACGGGAAAGAATATACGTGAATATTCTTTTTAATGAGTTCATTATGTGGGGTCTGCATCTGCGGCCGTCCGCGCCGGCCCGCAAAGCCGTTTTTTCGCGAACTGCAAACGCGTTTTGCAGCCCGGCGGGATGCGGGGTCTGCTAGAGATGCTCTGAGATTGATGGAGAGGAAGCCACCCACATGTGTTGTCATTTTTTTTTGAAACGAAGGCAAAAGGATTGCCTCATCGATTAATTAAGAAGAAGAGAATTGCCCAGTTAATTTACGGAAATTCGGACGAAAACCGATACAAACACTACAAAAGTGACACTCCAGAAGCGACTCACTCTCACGATCACGTAGACGGTCCGCCAAATGCTTCCAACACACAACAACCACAACCATCAAATTCTACGACTCAAAAGACGAAAGCCACGTGAACAACCCGAAACAATGAGCACTACCCATCATGAAATTGCAGCTGCCTTCTCTTTAGCATCATCAACAAAAGGAACCTCCAACTTCTCACTTGACAGAGGCGGAACATGTCCTTCAATCGAGGCCGCCGACATGTCCACCTTCGTATGCTCCACTGATAAACTCAGGCATAACTCCCTAAGCTCGGGCATGATTTGCAGCACCGGAGCCACAAGCACGGCGATGGACTCGCCCTCAGTGGAAGACACCATAGGAGGGGAGGTAGGCATCGACGATGAATGGACTCCAACACGAGGGAGAAAGAGCCGTACAACTCCTCACCCCTATCTCCCACGGAGCAAACACCGGCCGCACAAGGAGAATGTGTCGTCAGAGTGGTCTGCAACAGAGCCGGCACAAGGGATAGTCTACCCAAAGCAACCTTCGCTCGCTCCAGAAAGCTCTCAACCCGCGCCACACAACCTTGTAACAGTGCAGTCTGACCAGCCAGTGCGGACTGTAACATCAGCTCTGACGAGGTTGTCGAGCCAGCAGCGGCAGAGACAACAGACGCCCAAGACCCACGGTGAAGCACCTTGGAAGGGGGTTTGGATCTCACTGAACCCTCACATGAAGCAGGAGCAACACGATGCACGACGCCGAGGTGGGACACATGCGGCACATCAAGGCATGATAGTGACCTCAGAGGACGCCACGGGTTGCAACATTCACGCGCACGATGACATTCTCCAAACAACGGGAGCACCAAAACGGATCTCTGCAAACAGCCGCACGGTGCCCATAAGCAAGGCATCTGCAACATCTACCGTGGAGCCAAGCAGGGATGGGACGAGGAGGACGAGCAGCCATCCTCGAGGATGGCGACGAAGTCGGGCGACACGGGCCGTGCCGCGGTAGCACCTCCTGCCAACCCTCAATTGTGTCCGTGTCATGGCATGTAGCTGTAGGATGGGCTCCCGCGACCGCGCCCGCGTCAGGTGAGCGCCCCCGGCGCCGGCGCCTCGATCTCCCTTCTCCGGCTGCCCCTGCAGTTGCCGAGGCCAGATCCGGAGTCCCCTGCTTGCCCTCTATCTTCTCCCTGCGAGGCTCAGCTCGACGTCCAGCGGATGGGAAGGATGGCGCTGTGGCGTCCGCGCAAGCGGCGGCTGGGCGCGCGCCGCCGACGCACGGATCTCCGTCCTCTGTGCTCCGTTGCGGCCGCTGTGACCGGATCCGGGTGCCCTAAGGCATGCTCTCCCACGTCCTCTGCGTCGCCCTGCCCTCTGCTTTGCCCTGCGATGCCGCTCGAGGAGGCCTCCACGGCGGCCGCCGCTCCTGTGGCATCTCCGGCTGCTGCAGCAGTCGTCCTTCCGCCGTCTGCATCGCCATCCCGGGCTGATAGCGTCGTGGAGACCAAGGCAGGAGCAGGGTCGTGCACTTGGGCTGCAAGCACCATCCCGGCTGCTAGCGTTCTCCCTCGACCGCGGCCGCTGCCGCCAGCTTGCAGATTCAGGAGGAAGGATGGGGGTGTGAAGGCCTCGTGCACGCCCCGTCTCGATCCTGCGTCAACATCTGCTTCTGTCCAGATTCATGCCGCCCCTGTCCCTCTTGTCGGTGCCATCTCATGTGTGCTGCTGCCGGCCCCTGCTGCCCAGGCGATTGAAGAGGACGGGCACTGTGAAGGGGATTCGGCTCTGTCGCTGCCCGCCAATGCAAAGAGCACCTTTGTTGCCATGGCGCGCGAGCTAACTAGTGCACCGCCAGCCGGAGCCCTGTTGCCGGCCCCTGTGGCCCCGGCCAATGGAGGCAACGAGGGCTGTGAAGAGGAGATGGCCTTGACGCTGCCTGTGAATGCAAAAAGCATCGTTGTTGGCATGATCGACGGGCTGACCAGTGCACCGCGAGCTATGTTGTGGGCCTCTGCTGCTGACAACGATGACGAAGATGACGAAGAGGAGTTGGCCCCCCAGACGCCATCGACTGTCACCAAAGCCCTCGACTCTGGGTCGTCATTATCACCCATCCCTTTCGATCCAGTAGCTCGCGCTTCACCACAAATTATGCGTAGTACGAAGGGCGAGTCGGCCAATGTGTCGAGGAGAAGACAGTTCCGGTTTTTCTGACAAGTCCTATAGCAGAACAAGTCATGTGCTAACAAAATCCACCACCATGCATGCACGCGGCATCTCGACGTACGTTGTCTTGGTTTGAACATGTGTTGTCTTTATCAGCAACAATTCCGATTTCAGTGGCTCCTGCGTCACCGCAAACTATGTGTCATACCAAGCTCTGAAAGCAAGTCGGTTAAAGCGCCATGGAGAAAGGAGTTTTGATTTCCTTGACGACTCTTGTAGGAGAATAAGTCTTGTGCTAACAAAGTCCACAACACATGCGGCATCTGAAGAGGTACGGCAACCAAAAGTCCAAAACGTGGAATGCATTCCTTTCTCATTGCGCTTATTCGAATGGGCCATCCTCATGCTTCCATTAAGAATGTTTTAAATTTTTTGTGGTGCATTTGGAAAGCTAGAAATGATAGTTTTTTATAGGAAAAATCAGCTTCCTTATCAGGCTACTATTGCTGCTACTACTCTGGACTATGAGCCATTGGTTGTTCCTTCTTGTTCACCTATTAAGCAACCTCACTCTAATGATGTACATGAAGCTCATGTTCTTCCTTTGCAGGGCAAAACGCCTAAGCCTGACTTGTTAGTTCCTGGGACTAAAATATTCTCTGATGCAGCATTTAGGTCGTCAAAAATCCCAGGTCTCGCACAAGGGCAAGTGGGCACATGTATAGGTGTCTTTATTTCCATTCCTTCGGATCAGGGCAAGATCAATGTACAGGTTCAGGCTTCGACCCCTTCTATCTCTACTCCTTTGCAGGCTGAAGCTGTGGCTCTCTCCTGTGCTGCACAACTAGCTTTGAGGCTTAATCTTGCTAATTCCACTTTCCTCATGGATTGTCTGTCTTTAGCCCCTTTTGCTGCCTTAAGAAATATTTCGGCCACTGCTTGGAATATTAGGATTGATCTTGCTCATTTTTTCAAAGTCACCTCTAATTTGAATGCCCAAGTGTTCCACATTTCCAGGGATATAAATGGTATTGCTCACAATCTTGCACAACAGGTTTTTAGATCTAATGTTGCACTCAAATCTCTTGCTTTGCTCATGCTCATTCCCATCAGTCTTGCCCTATGATTTCTCTTCTTTCTCACTTTCAAATTCAGGGCATAAATCTGCATACTATTCACTGTTATTAGCTTACATGCGCCTGCGGACAGGTTTTTCTCTTTATCTTTTGCAGAAAGCGCTGGCCTTCTTCCTCTTTTAATGTTCCTTGCAGGCTTACATTCTCTACAGGATAAGCTACGGCCTTAAGGGTGTGAAATGCAAGTTCAAGGAGTTTGCTGCCAAAATATATTTCTCATGGTGCGCTCTAATTTTGTGGACTACCAGCAAGTGGAGGCAGCAATCAATATATAGGCTGGTCTCTTGCATTTGCCACTCTGGATCAGAAATAATGACAGTTCATCATCGTTTGCTTCTCTTCAAAACATCAACAATTCTTCACATTCTACTCTGGATGTAGATGGGCTGTTACAACTACTTTAGTGACTGGTGGCATGTTTTTCCTCAGTGCTTTCTAAAATTATCTGTTGATCATCTGGTTGAGTTTTTTCTCAACCTATCTTTGCTTTCTCTTTCAGCTCTACCCCTCTAGCTGTAGTTCTTACTATGTATCTTCTTTCCACTGTATTCACTATTGTACTTAACCTATGAGCTGAAATGAAATTGGGTGCATGTTGGTGCATTGCTTTGTTAAAAAAAGTCCAAAATGATGGCTTGGTGAAGCTTGTCGCCATGCATCGCCAAAACCATCTTATTAGTGTATATGCGTATCCGCTACTCCTTTCGTCCCGTTGCATAGGCGTCCAATGAAAATTTAGATTTCCAAATATATAACTCACCAGACGTGGAAGGAGCTCGTCATTCCCCGTGATCATTAATTTTCATTTTACATGCTACTATTTTCATTGGTCGATGCATTAACTAGAATTGTATGTTGCTCTTAAGGAATTAGTGACATGGAAAACCAACATAGTGGCTGGCTCCTCCTAATTTTCCAAAGAGGTAATATCACTGGTGTCACTAAACTTGCGTCGGATGTGCACTTTGGTGCTAGATCTTTTAAAATACGGTTTTTTGGTCATCAAACTTGTCATTTGGTGCAGATATGGTCACGCCAATCGAACTTGTGCATATCGGCGCTGCGTGGCATGCATGGGTCCACTGTCAGCAATGTACAACATTTTAGGGCGACACGCGCTGCCTTTTCGTATGGACCCCCCTGGAATTAATTTCTTTGCGCTGACTGAACTGACTGAACTAAAGATAACTGAACGCGGACCGTGATTCCCCGAGAGCTCTCATGCAGTGGGCTCGATGGATGAGTAGCCCACGCTCGAAGACAAGCCGGACACTCGTGTCGATGAACAAGAGCCGCGATAGGAGGACCTTGACCTGCCTGCACCGGAACTAGACCCGGACGCACCTGTCCTTGAGCCGCCGATGCCGGTGCTTGACCCGCCTGTGCCTGTCCTTGAGCCGCCAGCGCCACCGCAGCAACACCATCCAGTGGACATCGAACTACTGATAGAAATGGAAATACAAAAGAGGTGGATGGAGAGGAATGCACTCATGTCCATGTAACTCAGGTTACTATCACCGTCACAGAAGAAACCCCGGTGATGGATCTCAACACTAAAAAGACCATCAAAATCCCCTGCATTGTCAAACAGAAGTCAAATCAGTGAACAAAAATTCAAAACAGAAGTCAAATCGGGAGGTGATCACGGGTATATACTATACATACATTCATACTATATATATGGTGACTAAAGTCGGGTCGGCTCATAGAGTACCCGCGAGTGATTCTCGGATTGGGGGCTGAAAGGACATTTGTCTCGACGGCCCTCTGTATGGATATTTGTGGCGGAGCGACAGGGCAGGTTGAGACCACCTAGGTGAAGGTGGGCCTGGCCCTGGCCGATGTCCGCGGTTACTTCAAAATAACACGCTTAACGAGATCTTGGTATTTGATCTGAGTCTGACCACTGGTCTATACGCACTAACCAACTGCGCGGGAACTATTATGGGCACTCGACGTCGTGGTATCAACCGAAGCCTTCTTGATGTCAGCGACTGAGCAGCGCGCGCCAGATTGGACAGGAACGCCTGTCCTTGTATAAGGGAGGCTAGGTCTGCTCACCAGCTACGTTCACAACGTGCAGGTGTGCAATGGGTGTTGGGCCCAGATCCCTACGCGCATAGGATTTAGACCGGCGTGCTGACCTCTCTGTTGTGCCTAGGTAGGGAGGCGACGTGTTGATCTTCTGAGGTCGGGCATGACCCAGGAAAGTGTGTCCGGCTAGAGGGATTGAGCGTGTTGGGAAATGTAGTGCACCCTTGCAGGGAAGTTTATCTATTCGAATAGCCGTGTCCCTCGGTAAAAGGACGATCCGGAGTTGTACCTTGATCTTATGACAACTAGAACCGGATACTTAATAAAACACACCCAGACAAGTTCCAGAGACAACCCGGTGATCGCTTTCCCACAGGGCGACGCGGGGAGGATCGCCGGGTAGGATTATGCTATGTGATGATACCTAGTGGACTTCAATCTACTCTCTTCTACATGCTGCAAGATGGAGGCTGCCAGAAGCGTAGTCTTCAATAGGACTAGCCATCCCCCTCTTATTCTGGCATTCTGCAGTTTAGTCCACTGATATTGCCTCTTTACACATATAACCATGCATATGTAGTGTAGATCCTTGCTTGCGAGTACTTTGGATGAATACTCACGGTTGCTTTGCTCCCTCTTTTTCCCCTTTTCCTCTTCTTCCCCGACGTTGCAAACAAATGTTGGAGTCCAGGAGCCAGACGCCACCGTCGACGATGACTCCTACTACACTGGAGGTGCCTACTACTACATGCAGGCTGCTGACGATGACCAGGAGTAGTTTAGGAGGATCCCAGGTAGGAGGCCTGCGCCTCTTTCGATCTGTATTCCAGTTTGTGCTAGCCATCTTGTGGCAACTTGTTTAACTTATGTCTGTACTCACATATTGTTGTTTCCGCTGACTCGTTTATGTTCGAGCACTTGTATTCGAGCCCTCGAGGCCCCTGGCTTGTAGTATGATGATTGTATGACTTATTTTACTTTTAGTTGTGTTATGATATCTTTTGTGAGTCCTTGATCTTGATCGTACATATTTGCGTGCATGATTAGTGTATGATTGAATTGGGGGCGTCACAGTCATGGATGTAGACATCGCTACAATTCTCCTCCTTCTCTCCCACGACCTGCGACGACGGTGTTGCGAGAACGCGGGTTGGTTCAAGGCAGAGGACGACGGGGAGCAGGCGTAGGACAATGATGGAGTAGACGGTGGGCATGTGCGGTAACCGAAGACGATGGTAGCGTGAGTGACAACTGTGCTAGGGTCGGCTATTGGCAGCGAAATGGCACGTAGCAAAGCATGGTTAGGGTGGAAAATGGACCGGGGGATGACGGCTCAAGTGAATTGATGGTGGCGCCAATGGCGACGGTTTGGTGGGGAAAGTTTCTCCCAGTGTACTATGGTTTTTGGATAGGGGACTATAAGGCAGCCTATCAAGCTAAAAATCTGGATGCGGGGTCATCTTTTTGGCCACCTTGAAAAACTTTTGGGAGTTATACACATCTTGGAATGCGATAGAGGGATTTAAGAGAAAAGAATAGTTTATTGGGGTTTGAGTAAAGATTTACTCCCTGGAAAAGAAAGACGATAGGTGCTCTTAGCGGCCTATATTAGCTGCCCAAATCACCATCATACTCCTCTTGTAGGAATTTCATATTTGTCACTCGTAGCGACAAATTGTCGTTAAATAAGCACTTGTCGCTATGCTGGACAAACCAATTCTGCTTTGTCACAACTCGCAATGTGCTATTGGGTCCCCATTGTGAGCGGTTTTCTAGCGACTTTTCTGACACATCTAGCTTCAAAATCCGATGTCCTATAAAGTCGCCTTCGATTTTTTTTTGCCCCTGTAACATTATCGTTGTGTGTGTGACACACGCGTGATATGGCCTCTCAGGACACCTTCGTGCAAGTGATCCTCCTACCGGATCATGTCTTTTTAGGGTACTCCTCATAGAAGTTCTTAAAATAAAATAGAAGTCCCCAATGGGCATCATTGATGGGCCGGCCCAGTCCTTTACCCATGTGTTTTTGTGATCCTATTTAATGCAGTGGGCGTCAAATAGGAAAAGCCCTCAACCCACTATTGCTCAATACCTATAAATAGAAACAAAAACCGTAGGCTGAAAATACATGGGCCATATAGCTTAAAATGTTCACAAACTTGTGAAAATTTCATGAATTTCAATCATGTTGATGAGTTTGAAAATTGTTCAAAAATTTAAGAAAAATGTTAAATTAAACCATTCTCACAAATTTAGAAAAAAATCATGATTATGAAAAATGTTTCCATATTTGAAAATTTCATGAATTTGAATATTTTTCATGATTTCTAGAAGATTTCATGAACTAAAAAATTATGGATTTGAAAAAAAGGAAAAGGGAAAATTAAATAAAAAATTAAAAACAAAAAAGAAAATGAAAGATAAAACAGAAGAAGTCAAATAGAGAAATGAAAACAACGGTTTAGGGAAGGTTCTTGAATCTTTCCAAAAACCGGTGGAGAACCACACAGTGAAAGCCACAAAATCAACCGGCCCATGGTTGCCACTCGTAGGTGCGCATTTGCTCGCTAAAAGCCGCAGTGCGCGGTAATATGAATCCTGCACCCAGTGTGCATGCGATTCTCAAGAACCAATCGTTGTCGCGACCCACAGTGCATACCCACCAAGTTGGGCGGGCCCATTCGAAAGCCCTCACAGTGCATATTTTGCAGACCACATAAGAACACATTCTAAAACATAAGAACGCATTCTATGTGCTAAAAGAACGAGAATACATTCTACTCTCTCCACCCTATAGTATAAGATCGAGTAGTTTTATTGGATATTAGTCATTAGACCACATAATAATCTCCCGGAGAGCCATGTTGTTTCCTGAAGATGGCAATTTCTTATAATTTCACTTGTATTTTTTTGAGGGAATTTCACTAGTCAACTTGATCATACCTACTTGCTATAGTTTATAACCTAAGAAAACTACTTACAATAGTTTGTTTTAGTGCAGACTGAATTTATTCTTCTTGCATTTCAGGAAAAGAATGAGTAGTGTTCGCCTTCTGCAGTTCTGCTGTTGTATGCATCTCTCGCGCTTTCCTCATTCTACTTTTTCTTGACTCCGAACACAATGCATACTACATCATGCAGCTCCATGTCTGTCTTTTCTTTTGAGGAGTACAGGAAAAACTTAACTACCTTTTTCTAGTAGAAAAAAAAAACTCAACTACCTTTTTTTTTGGAGTAAAAGAAAAACTCAACTACCTGTGGACTAGTCCGTATACAGTTTTGCACGGACCATGCGATGATCATTTTGTAGCCGTCAAACTGGCCGTTGAGCATGGTGTTTTTTTTTGGCGAAATAACACTTGTATTACTTAAAAAGTTTAAGGATTACAATCTCGTCCGACAATATTCAAGACTTCCTCTGGACCAGAGCCCAGCCTTGCAACCTACTGGCCGTTGAGCATGTCATTGATAAAAAATCTCCCGCATGGTTGGTGCATGCTCTTTAAATAAGAAAGTAAAACGAATACACACCATAATACTCCCTCCCTAAACTAATATAAAAGCGTTATAGAGGGAGTACTAAGAAACCACTGCAGGCGTATGAATATGATGCACGATGTGCTTATGTCATTTCTTTTGTGTGAACGCTCTGCCTCTGTCATGATGCCATGTGGATATACTCCAATATATACATCTGACGGATTGCGTCACATGCAGGAATCATGAACTGCAGATGCCGGCCAGATAAGGATCCAAATCGTTGTATTTTATATACAACAGCACAGTAGCTACAGGTCCAACAGGTGCGTAGAAAAACTAGTCCAGTTGGCCGGATGCCCGTATCAAGTCTATGCCAAATGGGATGGCCAGTGTGTTTTCGTGGACATGGTAGCCGTGCGTATGCATGTGTGCATTGATAAACGTTCAATATAATATGCATGTTATTTGTTCCACAAACTTGCTAACCATCAACATAAGATGAATCATATGAATGCTTAGCAACCATATATCGACAAGGATTAATATGAACCTGGCAATTCCTATATAGAGGCATGACAGTGTTTCTCAAAATCCCCCAAAATCCATGATTCTGACCACTCACACAAGATCTCCCGACCCACCTCCCGAGATGTCCACACCTCAACCTCGGCCACCAGCCACTAATCTGCCTTCCCGTCATCCAGTACGTCGACCGCTAATGTCTCGACATGGCTCCCGGTCAGCCATGTGCACGTTGTCGGGTAGTATTGCTCTATACCTTCTTCAGCAGCGGCGGTCGCACAGCGACAGAGGTCTACCCGCCAGCAGACATAGCACACAACTCATAGCACAAACTCAGACTGCAATCCTCAGAAAGAATCAAACGACTGATTTTGTGGGAAGTTTCCAGGATATGATTTTGAAGAATTTGCAGATGAAAAGAACTGGCCCATAGAGCTGGTAGAACGACCTTGTCAATTTCTATAGCCAGATAACTAGTCTAACTTAAGTACTTATTGTAAGCCCTAGATTTTTCATGAAATTTGGCGTGGAATCTTCTAAAATAAAACAGAGCAAAGTACTATCTTAACAATCATAATTACCAAGCTTAACGACAAAAACATCAACCTGACCACTCATTTAGGCCATGTTTGACAGTAAAGTATTTTCTATTATAAGAATACTACCGTTTTTTAGATTATCATAGTTTTATCTACAATGAGTTGTTTAGTTGCCACTCTAAATTGTAGTTTTAATACTGTAGTATTTACCAAACCATTGTTTTTTTCTCTGTATATAAAAAAAGATCGTCGGACCTCGTTTTTCAAAACAGAGCAGCCGAGAAAAACGAGGGGACGCATCGTAATCTTCTACCTCACTATTCGCAACAATTCCCCTAGGTTCATCACTGCTACCTAGAGGCCATGGCATGTTTCCACAGGGGGTTGCAATGGACTGCAGGACGCAGCTACCTGGATGCATGGGTCTCTTGCGTTCTTATGTATGTGCATGATATGGCCAGCCAGGTAGGTAAAAAACGCGCAGCTCTAGCGCTTTTTAGGCCGAGCTGTTGTTGGATGCAATGGCTAGCCATCTCATAGCTAGAAAATAGGCTTGTCTGCGGTGCTAACAGCTAGTCAGCTAATTTTACGTCACTGTACCAAACAGATCCTCTGTATCACGAATACTCCAAAATACTATGTTAGGCGTATTAGTTTCTGCACGAAAATTAGCGCAGGTTTACTTGAGTGATCCAATCTTAAATGAAGAGGACGTTGTGAGCTAACCGCACAATAGACCTAGCCAGCAATTTGTTATCGTTTCCAGAAAAACACGGATCGTTAGTGATGGCTGTAACTGAATGAGAGATAAAGCCACGTGTGTCTTAGATTATGGGATTGCATGAAAATCCTATACGCCTAAGATTCTAGGAAGAAGGGAGTATTGAATACTACCAATCCAAAAAAAAACCTTGAATACCTTACCACAAAACGATCTTATCACTGAGCAGTGCCATCAAGCTCTATAAGTAGCCATGGCCAGGAGATGCTGCAGACAAATTAAGACACGCATTTTTTTTTAATAAATACATTATTAAATTTGTACTTAGTTGTTCCAAAAACGAGTATATCTCGAGTAGTCCCTCACAAAATATTAAATTTATACTCTAGAATTTTATATAAATATGTTTTCCTAATCATATAGTACAACCACTATGACAATATTGTTAAACTATATATTTGGTTACAAAGTATAAACTATATGATTTACACTATCAAAACAAAGTATATATTTTCAGTAGAAATTCAATTTAACGCAATGCATGTGGTTTTTCAATGATATATATTACAAGTATATAATAAACAAATAATATAGCCAATATTTAACTTTTTTTTGTTGTTCAGTATGCCAAACAAGTTTGTTCAAAAAAAAATGTGTCACACAAGTAATCAAAAAGTATACACCTTAACACAATACTAGTGGTTGGGGCGCGCCATGGCGCGCCGCCTGAGAGGAACATGGGGCGGTGCCAGGTTGGGCACGCCCCTTTCATGTTGCTGGGTGTACTTCACTATTATTGCATGGTCTTGACTGAAAAAAATAAGAGAGAACACTGGAAATGCAACACTCATACCATGCATCAGCTTAGGACTCATAGATATTAACATGTGCCTTATATAGATTACATGACCGAAGACATAAATGGAAGTGGTTCAGAAGCAACGCATACGACATCCAAAATTGGAGGCACAATCAATCAACTTCATGGAGCATTTTCGTCTCTTCTTGTGAAAAAGGAAGTTCTGCCCAAATGATTTTCTATTAGTGAGTAAAATGGCTCATCTCTCCATCTTCCTCCAACTCGGTGGAAATAGCAGGACGAGCCGGTTCAAGAGAAAATGAAGAAGTGGCGCCATGCCCGTCCGAGCGTGTACCAGCCAAAATGTGGCACTCGCACGGTGTTGAGCTGATCTTTGTCGTCCTGCAGCTACTCCCTCATCTCCTGTAGGAGCGACTCTCTCTGCAGGGGCACCAGCCCGCCGACCCATAGCACCCGCTTGCAGCAGCCATGCCGGCAAGCTTGCCGCGACAAAGCATGCTGCAACACAGCATCACATGAGACTCCGGCGAGCGCGCTGGCAACCATGCCACGACAGAGCATGCTGCAAGGCAGCATCCCATGAGACTCTGGCAAGCAGCCGCGCCGGCAAGCTTGCTACGATAGAGCATGCTGCAAGGCAGCATCGCATGAGACTTTGGCTAGCAGCCACGCAGGCAAGCTTGTCTCGACAGAGCATGCTGCAAGGTAGCACCCCATGAGACTTCGACAAGCAGCCGCGCCAGAAAAGCTTGCCGTGACAGAGCATCTGGCCAGCAGCCGTGCCTGGACAGCTCGTAGTAAAATGTCGGCAAGCTCGCCACGCCCGACAGCAGGTTTAGTCCCATGGCGGCCACTCCGTGGACAATGCGTCACTGCTTTCTATCCCGCTACACATACTCGACAATGCAATGACATGCGAAATTGTCAGAGATTGAGCAAACAGAGGTTAGGTGTAACGAGAATTATGAAACTGAAACCACCAACGAGCTCATGCACCTGAGTCTGTCGATGCGGCCTCGATCGTCATGGTGGTGACCTCCATCCGTCAGCTGCCGCCTTTCTTGCCGAGCCTGTCATAGAATGAGGTGTCAATGATTTTTAGGATAACGTGGTAAGTGAGATACGTGGATACGTGGATTCATGAATGTCAGCAGAGCTGTGGAACATATACCAGGTCATCTGGCTGCTCACACAAAGTACATTATAGGAACTCAGATGCAAATAACAACAAGAAGATCTAATTAGTATGCACAATAGGTTGTACCAATCTTTCGACAGATTAACAACAATCACAAGTTTTTGACTAATTGGTTCATGATTTTTTTTTGTCTAAACAAAGCGATTGCACAGATCCCAGCAGGTCATGCAGTAGACCTTTTTACGAAACTTTTACGAAGCACAATCTACATGATTTCATTTTTCAAGAAACAACTCTTAGAGAGATAAAATAGAATAAAACGTTATAAGGTCAAGCAAGCAATGAGATATTACTGACTATCCAGTAGCGGAAATAGCAGCAAGGCCAGATGCGAGTTCACACCCATCTGATGATCTGACGAAACTCCTAGGGTTCTATTTGTTTAGAGAAGTGGCTGAGGGTGAAGGGCCACCCATGGATGATAATGGAGAATATATCCTGATTTGTCAAATATCCCTGAGAGAAGTCAATTGTTACATCTTAATAGTGATAAAACCTGATGCCTGGAATGCACTATATGTCAATTTGAGGTAAGAACATTATCTACATGGCAAAGGTAAACTGCAACTCTAAAAGTGATAAATGATAACCTATGCAATAATAGTACTTGTTTCAGCAAAATAGCGACAAACAAGCACACACACTAATATTGCATCAGCTACATGCCAACAAATTAATGACCAGGATGATAGAACGGTACATAAGTTTCACCTTCTGATGATCCCACAAAATAGATAGTGGCAGCTGACGATGTTTCAATATTGTCGTTATCCCATCACAATGTTATATAATTTGTTTAATAAAAGGCAATGCAATGAGTATAATATGTATATCTAGCCCAGCTTAATTCTATTTTATATTTCTTCTACACAGTCTAGAACTCATATCCCCAGCAATGAACCAAACCTGGAGCTTCACTGGGACAAAATAATGACCGTTGCTCATTATTTTGCACAATTTCCATGAATACGATCATAAATCAAAATATCATAGTTTAGATTCATGTCCTGATTCTCGTCCTATGAATTGCAATAAAGAGATATAGCTATAAATAAACATGCAAGACAAAAATATCATAAACTTACCAGTTATCACACAAATAAGAATTTGCACCTGTACTAAACTTTTGGTTAAAATCATGGCAGTTTGAAAAGAACTACAACCACAACTCATGGGCTTGAAATGCTTCGTGTGAGATAATCAGAGTGATCTGTTGTAGTTATTATAAATACAAGTCATCCTAGTTTGTAGGCATCATAGGAAGTCCAAGGACATGCAAGTGATCCTATGAGACCCAGCACAACATTGTTTGGTGAGACTGATTCATCAATTGCTCTGTAGTGTATCTACCATAGATAATAGCTGTGTAACATTCTATTTTCTTTTCTATTAGTGGCTTAAAGTCTTGTACACCAAGGCCTGCCATAATGTAGTAATTCAGTTGATTCAGCTTGCCGTTCCAAGCAATGAATATAAAAATATGCTGACTGCAGGTTAATTTACATGTAGGTGCTTGTGGGGGTGAAGGAGGGGCTCGTTTCTGAAGTGCAGCACCTAAAATCAGTGTGTACTGTTTCCTTCAAACCCCATATTTACCTTCTGGTTCTGTGTGTATCCTAAACATTTTCAAGCTAACACTGTGGTATTTGCTTCAAGGACATAAAGGAAATCAGGTCTGTTATTTAGGAAGAGAAGGCAAACTCAATAAACCCAGGCCGGGCAGGCACAAGAGCAAGTACTAAGACTGATGATGTATGAATGGAGAAATAAACTACAGTGCAAGCATGAAATCTGTGATAGTTTATTCATTGCTTTCACATCATTACTCAAATAACTTATACAGTAAATAGATCCATCGAATGAGCTGGGCATTACCCTCTGAAAGAAAAATCGAAGATAATGCACAAAATTAGATTAGAATGGCAAGGCTACAAGTTGCATTAACATACTTATACGAGTATAAAGATCACACATGTACAGGCTCTTTCATCGAACACCTTGTAGGCACATAAATAGAGAGAGAGAGAGAGGGGGGGGGGGGGGGGGGGGGGGCTCGAAATAGGAAGACCGGACAGATCCAAACTCACCTTCTCCTCCCGCTTGACGTCGGCGCCACGTGTGCCAGAGTGGAGATCGACGTAGATGACGAGCTCGCGCATGGCATAGCCCATGGATTTCAACCTGAAGAGGCCATTCATCTTGGGGGATAGTCTGTCGCCGTGGCAACGAGGGCAAGGTCGCAGCAGCAGGCCTCATTTGTGGCGCCGACAAAAAGGCGAACCAGTCGCGGAACAACGTCATGACCAGCGAGCTAGCCGTGCCCGTGCACCGCCCCTCCTAGGGTGGCTGTCTCCTCCGGGGATGGAATAAATCCGAGGGGATCCTCCTGCAAATGGCCATGAATGGGGAGGACCAGATCACGGGAAGAAGAGGCTCCCCATCGACCATCTCCGCCGCCGACACCTCCTGCTACAGGACCGAGACGTGCGCCGTCCGCACCGGATCGCCTCCACCCGTTGTCCTTGTGGCGCACCGGAGCTCGGCTAGGAGACAGGAATGGGGAGGAGAAGAGGCAGAGGCGGAGGCCACGAGAGAGATGCGGACGCGAGGTGTGCGCGAGAGAGACGGAAGAGGAGGGATATGGGGTTTGCTTCGTGAGGAAGGGATGATGAGCAAAAACGTATCCAGGTAACACCTCCTTCAGCGAGCGCCCTTTCCTTTCCATTTTTTTTCTCTCCCATCGACACCTCCTGCCCAACCCACGCGCTCGCTCGATCGAGCCCTGCCGACGTGGACACCACGAGCGATCGCTCCTTGTGTGCACGTTAATGCTTCTCGATTACAGTAAATATAAAAATTTAGTATAAAAAATATATATATCAAGAAGAGCAGGTGAATATGCGAAACTAAAGTTGGTGACTTGAAAAAACATCTAGATCTGTACATGCAAGTTTGAAATGATATCTCCACAACTGAGAGACTAGCAATTTCTATCATGTCAGAGTGGAGAAATTATGAAATTTCGGTGAGTAGGCGTGATACTCGGAAGAACTATATTGGGGGAAAACGTTTCATGTGTGTGTGAAAGAATCTTGATTTGGGATACGAAAACTATCAATAAAACGCAATGGAAATATATCGAGCGATCATTTAGAGCAATGAATATAGCAAGAGTGAGGTTAGTTCATCAATTGTTGTATTTGATTATTGATAGAATATTTTTGAAGTAGAAAGTCGATGGAAAGATGGATGAGCTAAAGAGAAAATCAGAAGAGCTTAATGAAATGTCTATTATTTTGCATGTTGAGCCTCAGTTCTATTTATTTCCTATTATCACATTTTGTTACCAAGACCAACAACTAAGTATAATCATGTTTATCTAACCCATACTTTCTCGACTAGCCGGGTGGTGCGATGGCATTATCTTTTCCATAGTGTATCGAAAGTGTGAACTATTTAACTTTATCTCACGCTGTTATTTTTACTCGTTTATACCTAATTACCTCTTTCATTGCATAATACAAGACCATTTGGATGTTTGTATCTTTGACTTTTATTTTGCATATAAATAGATGATTATGTTGCTAATAATTAACCAAAAAGAATTGTGAAAACATTGCATGAAAAGTATAATGGCATAGAACTGTTGATTACATTTTTTAATAATCAGTTTATTCAGTCAGGCTCTAGATGTGAGGAACCAACCAAACTAACCGGCAATCTGCATGCCCGTTAGGTCAGCTATTGTATGCTCTCACATACTGGTCCGCAACTCTACGACCATTTTTCATTGTGTGCATGGTTGTACAGAATAATCTGTTTTTTTTATCTAGTTTCCCCACATGATTCTTGCTTGTATATGCAACTAGATAATACCCTGGGCATTACTGTAGAAAAACTAGGTCCACTTGGCCGGATGCCCAGATCTGGTCTATGCCATATCGGATGGCCAGTGTGTTTTCATGGACATGATAGCAGTGCGTATGTATGTGTGCATTGATTAGCGTTCAATATGCATGTTATTCATTCCACAAACTTGCTAACCATCAACATAACCCATGACAACACGTTCCATAAGAGAATGCTAGCAACAACACGTTCCATAAGAGAATGCTAGCAACCATATACCGGCAAGGATTAATATGAACCTGGCGATCCATGTATGGGCCATAATTCTTGTGAATCAAAAGTATAGAAGAACTCTACCAGCAGCCACTGACCTGCCTCCCCGTTGTCCAGTACCTCGACCGCGGATGCCTCGGCGCGGCTCCTGGTCAGCCCTGTGCATGTTGTCGGGTAGTATTCTCTCTACCTTCTTCAGCGGCGGCGAGCGCACGACGACAACAGCATACCCGCCAGTGGATGTAGCACACAACTCATAACACAATCTCAGACTGCAATCCTCGAAAAAAAAACGAGCGACTGATTTTGTGGGAAGTTTCCGGAATCTGATTCTGAAGAATTTGTAGCTGCAAAGAACTGGCCCATAGAGCTAGTAGAACGACTCTGTCAAGGAACTAGTCTGACTTAAATACTTATTGTAAGCCATGTGGTTTTCATGAAATTTGGCGTGGAATCTTCTAACATAAAATGGAAAGAAGAAGTACTATTTTAGCAATCATAACTATCAAACTTATCGGCGAAACATCAATTCGACACTCGTTTAACTATATTTTTACGTTACAAACGTATATTACTGGTCAAGTACAACCACTCCTATAAACTGCTGGATAGCCTCCAAAACCAAGCTTTCACTGACCCAAGGGCGCCAAACTCTATAAGGAACCGTGACCAGGAGATGCTATAGTCACAACTCAAAGACAGCACCAAAGCCAGCAAGAATCTTATTAAAGCTATAACAACCACCAACTTGATATAATTAAGTTGTACATATACATGTAAAATACAGGCCGTGGAACCACCCCCATAATCTACTACTGAATACTAGCAATCCCAAAAAAAACTGAATACCGCACGACAACAAAAAAAAAAAGAACCTTATGTAACAGTGTTATCACTGAGCAGTGCCGTCAGGCTCTATAAGTAGCCGTGGCCAGGAGATGCTGCAGACAAATTGAGACACAACTCGCAATAACCAGCTGCACCAAAGGCACAGCAAGCATCTTCTTCTCCCTGAGCCAGTGTCACACACACACAAAACACAAGAGAGCTAGAGAGGCACTATGTTTGTGATGGAGGCGACTCCCAACAAGCACACGCAGGACGTGACCGGCTGGGCGGCCATGGACGAGTCCGGCAAGATGGTGCCGTTCAACTTCAAGCGTCGAGAGAACGGCGTGGACAACGTGACCATCAAGGTGCTCTACTGCGGCATGTGCCACATGGACCTCCACTTCGCCAAGAACCACTGGGGCATCACCACGTACCCCGTGGTGCCGGGCCACGAGATCACCGGCGTCATCACCAAGGTTGGCACCAAAGTGTCCGGCTTCAAGCCCGGCGACCGCGTCGGCGTGGGGTGCCTAGCGTGCTCCTGAACTGAATTCAGGAACGCCTAGTGGCATCTAGTACTTTGATGAGCTTGAAGACCACTGTTACTGGGGTAATGAGGTGATGCTCTATGAACGTCACGTAGATGCTCTCTTTGCTATGTTCTGGCAGAAAGAGCCAAACATCAAGTACTAGGTGTGCACAATCAACAAAACATTTGCCAAGCCAGGCCAGCGCATGCAGTGGCGGAGCTTGCACAAAATGGTTGGGCAGGCCAAGCTATTAGGATTACTACTAGCTGTTATTTTGTGTGCCATGGGCTACCTATAATAAGAGGAGAAGCTCCATAGCTAGGCGGGCCATGGCCAATTTGGCCTTTGCCTAAGCTCCGCCAGTGAGCGCATGGTAACCTCAAAAACATACTCTCATCTTCCATATCATACAACAATTTGTGTCCATGTAAATCACTCGCTTTCTTGTTTCAGTATTTTCAGGTACACTATACTCAAGAGAACCTGCTAGACTACATTGATCCAAACAATCATACACTCATGGTCAGACTTGCAAATGGCCGTTTACGTGCCGAATGTCGCATTACGGTAGGAACTGACAAGAGGAACACTATAACCACCAACTGGTCCGAGTCCCGTCGCTGTGCCAACATTCGCGAAGGAGACATCTGCGCTTTCGTTTCATGGTCACTTCAAAGGGCCGCCTGGTTCTCACCGTGCACTGCCTCTAGATGCACAATCAAAGACACCGCAACTCCTGTGTCAATATAATTTAGCACTAATTACTCCTAATTATGCTCTATCCCATGATGAACCTATGGTTTACTTTTGGACCCTGTTATTCGATGTTTTTGGAGATACTAAACCTATGTCGTTGCTTATATAAACTGCACCGTTCTCAATCAGATGGTTCATGTTAAGATCCATAATGGGGCTTCTCTCTCTATATCTATTTATTTCTGTTGCTATTCTCCGCTTAAAATCTCAATTCCTTAATTAAAACAATCATCACACACGTTGATCAGAACAAAAAAAATGTGTTAAAGCGTCGACCATTAGCTGGCACTGCCCAGCTCCCCCTCAAGAGGCACGCCACGGGCGCGCACCAACACCTAGTCTGATCAACAACGGGCTGGCACGGCTCACGCACAACGACGTGCGCTACCACTTTGTCATCGGCATTGAAGGGAATGGATCCGACAAGCTGTAGGTGGGACAGCCAACTGCGCCAGCCGCCAAGCATCTGAATTCTAAACTTTAAAAGCTACTGCTGGTTGTTACCATGTAAATAATTGATCAAGAATTGAATTGGATTGGCCTCCAGGCTCAGTCTAGCTAGCTGGTAACTGTCAGGGCTGAAGATTAAAAAAAATTGTGGGTGGAAGATTAACTTTAATAAGAGTGAAACTGTTCTACTTTGGACGCGCCAAAGAAGAAAAAAAATTATAAGCAGTTGTTCAGGTGTGAATTGGGTTCGTTACCTTTTACGTATTTAGGGATTCCAATTCATCACCGCAAGTTCACTAATAAAGAATGGAAATGTATTAAAGATCGGTTTGAAAAGAAACTGAGTTGCTGGAAGGACAAACTCTTGTCTAATGGAGGAAGATGGATTCTTATTAATTTGGTACTCACAAGTATGCCAATGTTTCTCCTTTCATTCTTTGAAGTACCGGTTGGGGTACGAAAAAGATTGGATTTCTACCAATCTAGATTTTTTTTGGCAAATTGATGAAAACAAGGTTAAATATCGGTTGGCAAAATGGGACATTATTTGTAGACCGAAGGACCAGGGAGGCCTGGGTATTGAAAATCTGGAAGTGAAAAACAAGTGTCTGCTTAGCAAATGGTTGTACCATCTATCGGTAGAAAGAGAGGGGGTCTGGATTCAGTTGTTGCATAATAAATGTCTTTATTCCAAAATGCTTGCCCAGGTTATGGCACAATCGTCCGACTCTCCGTTCCGGAAGGGGCTTATGAGGACAAAGGTCGTCTTCTTTAACATGACTAAATTCATTGTAGGGAATGTATTGGATACTGGGTTTTGGAAGGACACCTGGTTAGGAGAAACCCCATTAGCCTTGCAGTATACATCTATTTATAACATTGCACAATGGAAAGAGATCTCTGTTGCTACAGTGTTGGGATTCATTCCACTTAACATGCAGTTTCGGCGGTCGCTTATGGGTGAGCGGTGGGATAGATTGCTACATCTCGTGCGTAGGTTAATGGAGGTTAACCTTTCTGATGTACCAGACTCTTTGCACTGGAAGCTATCCGCAGGGCCGTCTCCAGAAATTCGGGGCCCCGGGGCGAAAATAAAAATTGGGCCCAAAACTTCAAAAAGAGTCGTATGACAAAAGAACTAATATAGATCATTCGTACTCTCCATTTATTTCACAAATCCAGTCTGATTTCTTCTGCATAATATTTAGACATATATCAAATACTAATGCTAAAAAAATAGTAAAGGGATACTAAAGCTATAAACTAACCTCATGTCCTACCGAAAGTCAACATTCGTCTAGTATTCCTTGAAATGAAATCTTCAATCATATCTTCATACTTAATCTTTTCCAGGACATCATTTTCAAGTGCTATTGTCGCCAACCAAGTGAGTCTTTCTTGTGTTATAGTAGAACGCAAGTAGGACTTCAACAACTTGAGTTTAGAAAAGCTCCTTTCCACGGATGCAACTGTCACAGGAATGGTCAACAAAATTATGTATGCAATAACAGCATTAGGATAGATTAAGGAGCGCTTCTTCAAATAATGCAGAATATCAAGAGGGCCCATAGATTTTTGAAGTGAATCCTGTAGGAAAATTAGCTCGCAACACAATTCAGCTCCATCAATATCTGTGTGCTCTCCGCTCTTAAGTGCCTCTTCAAGATTAATGCAAGCAGCCATCAAACTCTTGTCATCAATTGATCGCAACCTATCTGAATTAAACAAGAAACCAAATATCTTTTCGTACCCCTGATATTGTTCAAATCTAATGTTAAGTGAAGTTATGGCTTGATCAACAACACAAAGAAAATAGTTGACCCTAAATGACTCCTCTGGAGATTGTGAATCAATAAATGCATCATCTGCGCCCTCATCAAATTATCTTTTCCTTTTGATTTTACGCTTAGTGCGAAACTCTGGATGAATTTCCATCTCCAATGCAATTTTTTTTGCACTTTCCAATGCTTTCGAAAAGCAGTTTTTCTATACTTAGTGAAAAAGGAAATCAAACCCTTCATAGACTCAATTGCAACATCAATAAGCATATCCTTTGACCGTAACTGTTTGCTGATCAAATTAACAGCAGATAATATCTCGTACCAGATGATTATTGACACTAAAAAATCAAAACCACCAAGTTCATTTTCTGCCAATGATTGAGCTTGACTTTGTATGGTTGAATCTTTATCACTTTCTGCCACTTGTAGTAAAGCTTCCCTGATTTCTGGTATCTGAAACCTTATAGCATGAACACTATCAATACGACTCTCCCATCGTGTAGATGACAATGACTTTACAGTCAGTCCTGGTATGTTAGCTTTGAGAATTTGCCATCTCTTAGTAGAATTAGCAAATATTGTATAGATGCGCTGAATAACTCCAAAAAAAATCTGTTGCTTTACGACAAGACTTTGCCATATCACACAATGCCAAATTTAGACTGTGACAACCGCAAGCTGAATAAAAAGCTCTTCGATTTATTTCCAAAACTTTGTTCTGTACCCCTTTGTTTCTTCCTTTCATATTTGACCCATTGTCATATCCATGTCCTCTCACATTGTCCACTTCAAGGTCAAGACTCTTTAATTCCTTTTGTAGAGCATCAAACAATCCTTGCCCAGTGGTGTCATTCACATCCAAAAAGCCTAAGAAGGACTCTTCTATGCAAAACGAATCTGAAGATGCATCAACATACCTAATTATCAAAGACATTTGTTCTTGGTGGCTTGCATCAGGAGTACAGTCAAGTATAAATGAGAAGTACTTGGCTTCTTTTACCTTTCGAATGATTTCCAACTTGATTGCAACAGCGAGCAAACTTATTAACTCATTCTGGATGGAAGGACCAAGATAATGATCACGGATTTTATCATTGGTGATGTGGGCAACATGCTCCTTCATAATTGGGTCAAATTCAGCCAACATCTGAACCATTCCTAATAAATTCCCATTGCTCTCTTGGTACAACTTGCAATTACTTCCCCGGAATGCTATGTTGCGTTCTGCAAGAAATTTTACAATGAACAAAATTCTGAGTAAAACTTTTCTCAATTGCTCCTTCTCTTTTTCAAGTTCTCGCTGAGCACTTTATCAATCGTTGTTGGGGAACGTTGCAGAAAATTAAAATTTTTCCTACGGCTTCACCAAGATCCATCTATGAGTTCATCTAAGAAACGAGTCATGGGAGAGAGTTTGCATCTACATACCACTTGTAGATCGCGTGCGGAAGCTTGCAAGGTGATGATGGAGTCGTACTCGAACGTGATTCAGATCACCGATGCCAAGTGCTGAACGGACAGCACCTCCGCGTTCAACACACGTACGGCACGGGTGACGTCCCCTCCGTCTTGATCCAGCAAGGAGGAAGGGGAGGTTGAGGAAGACAGCTCCACCGGCAGCACGACGGCGTGGTGATGGTGGAGAAGCAGTACTCCGACAGGGCTTCGCTGAGCACACAACGGAGGAGGAGAGGTGTTGGGGAGGGAGAAGGAGGCAACCAAAGGCCAAGGACTCAAGGTTATGAGGTCCCTCCTCTCCCCCACTATATATAGGAGGGCCAAAGGGGGGTGGCCGGCCCTAGGAGATCCAATCTCCTAGGGGGGCGGCGGCCAAGGGGGGTTTCCCTCCCCCCCAAGGCACCTAGGAGGTGCCTTCCCCTCCTAGGACTCTTGCCCCCTTGAACCCTAGGCGCATGGGCCTTTGTGGGGCTGGTGCCCTTGGCCCATGCAGGCCAAGGCGCACTCCCTACAGCCCATGTGGCCCCCCGGGGCAGGTGGCCCCACCCGGTGGGCCCCCGGGACCCCTCCGGTGGTCCCGGTACAATACCGATAACCCCGAAACTTGTCCCGATGCCCGAAATAGGACTTCCCATATATAAATCTTTACCTCCGGACCATTCCGGAACTCCTCGTGACGTCCGGGATCTCATCCGGGACTCCGAACAACATTCGGTAGTCACATACTTGACTTCCTACTAACCCTAGCGTCACCGAACCTTAAGTGTGTAGACCCTACGGGTTCGGGAGACACGCAGACATGACCGAGACGACTCTCGGGCAATAACCAACAGCGGGGTCTGGATATCCATGTTGGCTCCCACATGCTCCTCGATGATTTCATCGGTTGAACCACGATGTCGAGGATTCGATCAAACCCTGTATACAATTCCCTTTGTCAATCGGTACGTTACTTGCCCGAGATTCGATCGTCGGTATCCCAATACCTTGTTCAGTCTCGTTACCCGGCAAGTCACTTTACTCGTACCGTAATGCATGATCCCGTGGCCAACACCTTGGTCACATTGAGCTCATTATGATGATGCATTACCGAGTGGGCCCAGAGATACCTCTCCGTTATACGGAGTGACAAATCCCAGTCTCGATCCGCGTCAACCCAACAGATACTTTCGGAGATACCTGTAATGCACCTTTATAGTCAGCCAGTTACGTTGTGACGTTTGATGCACCCAAGGCACTCCTACGGTAACCGGGAGTTACACGATCTCATGGTCGAAGGAATAGATACTTGACATTGGCAAAGCTTCTAGCAAACGAACTATACGATCTTTTATGCTATGCTTATGATTGGGTCTTGTCCATCACATCATTCTCCTAATGATGTGATCCCGTTATCAACGACATCCCATGTCCATAGTCAGGAAACCATGACTATCTATTGATCATAACGAGCTAGTCAACTAGAGGCTCACTAGGGACTCATTGGGTCTAAGTGTTCACACGTGTATTACGATTTCCGGATAATACAGTTATAGCATGAACATAAGACAATTATCATGAACATTGAAATATAATAATCCTTTTATTATTGCCTCTAGGGCATATTTCCAACAGTCTCCCACTTGCACTAGAGTCACCAATCTAGTTACATTGTGATGAATCGAACACCCATAGAGTTCTGGTGTTGATCATGTTTTGCACGCGAGAGAGGTTTAGTCAACGGATCTGCGACATTCAGATCTGTGTGCACTTTGCAAATCTCTATGTCTCCATCTTGAACATTTTCACGGATGGAGTTGAAACGACGCTTGATGTGCCTGGTCTTCTTGTGAAACCTGGGCTCCTTGGCAAGGGCAATAGCTCCAGTGTTGTCACAGAAGAGTTTGATCGGCCCCGACGCATTGGGTATGACTCCTAGGTCGGTGATGAACTCCTTCATCCAAATCGCTTCATGCGCTGCCTCCGAGGCTGCCATGTACTCCGCTTCACACGTAGATCCCGCCACGACGCTCTGCTTGCAGCTGCACTAGCTTACTGCTCCACCATTCAACATATACACGTATCCGGTTTGTGACTTAGAGTCATCCAGATCTGAGTCGAAGCTAGCGTCGACGTAACCCTTTACGACGAGCTCTTCATCTCCTCCATAAACGAGAAACATGTCCTTTGTCCTTTTCAGGTACTTCAGGATATTCTTGACCGCTGTCCAGTGTTCCTTGCCGGGGTTACTTTGGTATCTTGCAACCAAACTTACGGCAAGGTTTACATCAGGTCTGGTACACAGCATGGCATACATAATAGATCCTATGGCTGAAGCATAGGGGATGACACTCATCTCTTCTTTATCTTTTGCCGTGGTCGGTGACTGAGCCGAGCTCAATCTCACACCTTGTAACATAGGCAAGAACCCCTTCTTGGACTGATCCATTTTGAACCTCTTCAAAATCTTATCAAGGTATGTGCTTTGTGAAAGACCTATGAGGCGTCTCGATCTATCTCTATAGATCTTGATGCCTAATATATAAGCAGCTTCTCCAAGGTCCTTCATTGAAAAACACTTGTTCAAGTAGGCCTTAATGCTGTCCAGGAGTTTCGTATCATTTCCCATCAAGAGTATGTCATCTACATATAATAGGAGAAATGCTACAGAGCTCCCACTCACTTTCTTGTAAACGCAGGCTTCTCCATAAGTCTGCGTAAACCCAAACGCTTTGATCATCTCATCAAAGCGAATGTTCCAACTCCGAGATGCTTGCACCAGTCCATAAATGGATCGCTGGAGCTTGCATACTTTGTTAGCGTTCTGAGGAACGACAAAACCTTCCGGCTGCATCATATACAGCTCTTCCTTAAGATGTCCATTAAGGAATGCCGTTTTGACGTCCATCTGCCATATCTCATAATCATAGTATGCGGCAATTGCTAACATGATTCGGACGGACTTAAGCTTCGCCACGGGAGAGAATGTCTCGTCGTAGTCAATCCCTTGAACTTGTCGATAACCCTTAGCGACAAGTCGAGCTTTATAGATGGTAACATTACCATCCGCGTCCGTCTTCTTCTTAAAAATCCATTTATTTTCTATCGCTCGCCGATCATCGGGCAAGTCTGTCAAAGTCCATACTTTGTTTTCATACATGGATTCTATCTCGGATTTCATGGCCTCAAGCCATTTGTTGGAATCCGGGCCCGCCATTGCTTCTTCATAGTTCGAAGGTTCATTGTTGTCTAGCAACATGATTTCCATGACAGGGTTGCCGTACCACTCTGGTGCGGAACGTGTCCTTGTGGACCTTCGAAGTTCAGTAGCAACTAGATCTGAAGTACCTTGATCATCATCAACATTTTCCTCTTCAGTTGGTGTGGGCATTACAGGAATGGTTTCCTGCGCTGCACCACTTTCCCGTTCGAGAGGTAGTACTTCATCGAGTTCTACTTTCCTCCCACTTACTTCTTTCGAGAGAAACTCTTTCTCCAGAAAGCATCCGTTCTTGGCAACAAAGATCTTGCCTTCGGATCTTAAGTAGAAGGTATACCCGACAGTTTCCTTAGGGTATCCTACGAATACGCATTTTTCCGACTTGGGTTCGAGCTTTTCAGGTTGAAGTTTCTTGACATAAGCATCGCATCCCCAAACTTTTAGAAACGACAGCTTAGGTTTCTTCCCAAACCATAATTCATACGGTGTCGTCTCAACGGATTTAGACGGTGCCCTATTTAAAGTGAATGTAGCTGTCTCTAGAGCGTATCCCCAAAATGATAGCGGTAAATCGGTAAGAGACATCATAGACCGCACCATATCCAATAGAGTGCGATTACGACGTTCGGACACACCGTTTCGCTGAGGTGTTCCAGGCGGCGTGAGTTGTGAAACGATTCCACATTTTCTTAAGTGTGTACCAAATTCGTGACTTAAGTATTCGCCCCCACGATCTGATCGTAGGAACTTTATCTTACGGTCACGTTGATTCTCTACCTCACTCTGAAATTCCTTGAACTTTTCAAAGGTCTCAGACTTGTGTTTCATTAAGTAGACATACCCATATCTACTCAAGTCGTCAGTGAGAGTGAGAACATAACGATATCCTCCGCGAGCCTCAACGCTCATTGGACCGCACACATCGGTATGTATGATTTCCAACAAGTTGGTTGCTCGCTCCATTGTTCCGGAGAACGGAGTCTTGGTCATTTTGCCTAAGAGGCAAGGTTCGCATGTGTCAAATGATTCATAATCAAGAGACTCTAAAAGTCCATCAGCATGGAGCTTCTTCATGCGCTTGACACCAATGTGACCAAGGCGGCAGTGCCACAAGTATGTGGGACTATCGTTATCAACTTTACATCTTTTGGCATTCACACTATGAACATGTGTAATATTACGCTCGAGATTCATCAAGAATAAACCATTGACCATCGGAGCATGACCATAAAACATATCTCTCATATAAATCGAACAACCATTATTCTCAGACTTAAATGAGTAGCCATCTCGTATTAAACGAGATCCAGATACAATGTTCATGCTCAAACTTGGCACTAAATAACAATTATTGAGGTTTAAAACTAATCCCGTAGGTAAATGTAGAGGCAGCGTGCCGACGGCGATCACATCGACCCTGGAACCATTCCCGACGCGCATCGTCACCTCGTCCTTCGCCAGTCTCCGTTTATTCCGCAGCTCCTACTGTGAGTTACATATGTGAGCAACGGCACCGGTATCAAATACCCAGGAGTTACTTCGAGTACTGGTAAGGTACACATCAATTACATGTATATCAAATATACCTTTGGTGTTGCCGGCCTTCTTATCCGCTAAGTATTTGGGGCAGTTCCGCTTCCAGTGCCCCTTCCCCTTGCAATAAAAGCACTCAGTCTCAGGCTTGGGTCCATTCTTTGACTTCTTCCCGGCAACAGGCTTACCGGGCGCGGCAACATCTTTGCCGTCCTTCTTGAAGTTCTTCTTACCCTTGCCCTTCTTGAACTTAGTGGTCTTATTGACCATCAACACTTGATGTTCTTTCTTGATTTCAGCCTCTGCTGACTTCAGCATCGAGAACACTTCAGGAATGGTCTTTACCATCCCCTGCATGTTGTAGTTCATCACAAAGCTCTTGTAGCTTGGTGGGAGCGACTGGAGGATTCTGTCAATGACCGCCTCATCTGGGAGGTTAATGTTTAACTGGGTCATACGTGCGTGCAACCCAGACATCTTCAGGATGTGTTCACTGACAGAACTGTTCTCCTCCATCTTACAACTGTAGAACTTGTCGGAGACATCATATCTCTCGACCCGGGCATGAGCTTGGAAAACTAGTTTCAGCTCTTCGAACATCTCATATGCTCCGTGATGCTCAAAACGCTTTTGGAGCCCCGGTTCTAAGCTGTAAAGCATGCCGCACTGAACGAGGGAGTAATCATCAACACGAGTTTGCCAAGCGTTCATAACGTCTTGGTTCTCTGGGACGGGAGCGGCACCTAGCGGTCCTTCTAGGACATATTGCTTCCTGGCAGCTATGAGGATGATCCTCAGGTTTCGGACCCAGTCCGTATAGTTGCTGCCATCATCTTTCAGCTTGGTTTTCTCTAGGAACGCGTTGAAGTTCATGTTGACATTAGCGTTGGCCATTGATCTACAATACATATTTGCAAAGGTTTTAGACTAAGTTCATGATAATAAAGTTCTTAATCAAAATTATGAACTCCCACTTAGATTAGACATCCCTCTAGTCATCTAAGTGTTACACGATCCGAGTCGACTAGCCCGTGTCCGATCATCACGTGAGACGGACTAGTCATCGTCGGTGAACATCTTTATGTTGATCGTATCTTCCATACGACTCGTGTTCGACCTTTCGGTCTCCGTGTTCCGAGGCCATGTCTGCACATGCTAGGCTCGTCAAGTTAACCCTAAGTGTTTTCGCTGTGTAAAACTGTCTTACACCCGTTGTATGTGAACGTAAGGATCCATCACACCCGATCATCACGTGGTGCTTAGAAACGACGAACTGTAGCAACGGTGCACAGTTAGGGGAGAACACTTCTTGAAATTTTGTAAGGGATCATCTTATTTACTACCGTCGTCCTAAGTAAACAAGATGCATAAACATAATAAACATCACATGCAATTATATGGTTGTGACATGATATGGCCAATATCATCAAGCTCCATTGATCTCCATCTTCGGGGCTCCATGATCATCTTGTCACCGGCTTGACACCATGATCTCCATCATCATGATCTCCATCATCGTGTCTTCATGAAGTTGTCACGCCAACGACTACTTCTACTTCTATGACTAACGCGTTTAGTAATGAAGTAAAGTAGTTTACATGGCGTTCTTCAATGACACGCAGGTCATACAAAAAAATAAAGACAACTCCTATGGCTCCTGCCGGTTGTCATACTCATCGACATGCAAGTCGTGAATCCTATTACAAGAACATGATCTCATACATCACAATTCAACATTCATCACAACTTCTGGCCATATCACATCACATGATCAATCGCTGCAAAAACAAGTTAGACGTTCTCTAGTTGTTGTTGCATCTTTTACGTGGCTGCGATTGGGTTCTAGCAAGAACGTTTTCTTACCTACGAATCACCACAACGTGATTTTTGTCAACTTCTATTTACCCTTCATAAGGGCCCTGTTCATCGATTCCGCTCCAACTAAAGTGGGAGAGACAGACACCCGCCAGCCACCTTATGCAACTAGTGCATGTCAGTCGGTGGAACCGGTCTCACGTAAGCGTACGTGTAAGGTTGGTCCGGGCCGCTTCATCCCACAATACCGTTGAGCAAGAAAAGACTAGTAGAGGCAAGTAAGATGACAAGATCAACGCCCACAACAAATTGTGTTCTACTCGTGCATTAGAGAACTACGCATAGACCTAGCTCATGATGCCACTGTTGGGGAACGTTGCAGAAAATTAAAATTTTTCCTACGGCTTCACCAAGATCCATCTATGAGTTCATCTAAGAAACGAGTCATGGGAGAGAGTTTGCATCTACATACCACTTGTAGATCGCGTGCGGAAGCTTGCAAGGTGATGATGGAGTCGTACTCGAACGTGATTCAGATCACCGATGCCAAGTGCTGAACGGACAGCACCTCCGCGTTCAACACACGTACGGCACGGGTGACGTCCCCTCCGTCTTGATCCAGCAAGGAGGAAGGGGAGGTTGAGGAAGACAGCTCCACCGGCAGCACGACGGCGTGGTGATGGTGGAGAAGCAGTACTCCGACAGGGCTTCGCTGAGCACACAACGGAGGAGGAGAGGTGTTGGGGAGGGAGAAGGAGGCAACCAAAGGCCAAGGACTCAAGGTTATGAGGTCCCTCCTCTCCCCCACTATATATAGGAGGGCCAAAGGGGGGTGGCCGGCCCTAGGAGATCCAATCTCCTAGGGGGGCGGCGGCCAAGGGGGGTTTCCCTCCCCCCCAAGGCACCTAGGAGGTGCCTTCCCCTCCTAGGACTCTTGCCCCCTTGAACCCTAGGCGCATGGGCCTTTGTGGGGCTGGTGCCCTTGGCCCATGCAGGCCAAGGCGCACCCCCTACAGCCCATGTGGCCCCCCGGGGCAGGTGGCCCCACCCGGTGGGCCCCCGGGACCCCTCCGGTGGTCCCGGTACAATACCGATAACCCCGAAACTTGTCCCGATGCCCGAAATAGGACTTCCCATATATAAATCTTTACCTCCGGACCATTCCGGAACTCCTCGTGACGTCCGGGATCTCATCCGGGACTCCGAACAACATTCGGTAGTCACATACTTGACTTCCTACTAACCCTAGCGTCACCGAACCTTAAGTGTGTAGACCCTACGGGTTCGGGAGACACGCAGACATGACCGAGACGACTCTCGGGCAATAACCAACAGCGGGGTCTGGATATCCATGTTGGCTCCCACATGCTCCTCGATGATTTCATCGGTTGAACCACGATGTCGAGGATTCGATCAAACCCTGTATACAATTCCCTTTGTCAATCGGTACGTTACTTGCCCGAGATTCGATCGTCGGTATCCCAATACCTTGTTCAGTCTCGTTACCCGGCAAGTCACTTTACTCGTACCGTAATGCATGATCCCGTGGCCAACACCTTGGTCACATTGAGCTCATTATGATGATGCATTACCGAGTGGGCCCAGAGATACCTCTCCGTTATACGGAGTGACAAATCCCAGTCTCGATCCGCGTCAACCCAACAGATACTTTCGGAGATACCTGTAATGCACCTTTATAGTCACCCAGTTACGTTGTGACGTTTGATGCACCCAAGGCACTCCTACGGTAACCGGGAGTTACACGATCTCATGGTCGAAGGAATAGATACTTGACATTGGCAAAGCTTCTAGCAAACGAACTATACGATCTTTTATGCTATGCTTATGATTGGGTCTTGTCCATCACATCATTCTCCTAATGATGTGATCCCGTTATCAACGACATCCCATGTCCATAGTCAGGAAACCATGACTATCTATTGATCATAACGAGCTAGTCAACTAGAGGCTCACTAGGGACTCATTGGGTCTAAGTGTTCACACGTGTATTACGATTTCCGGATAATACAGTTATAGCATGAACATAAGACAATTATCATGAACATTGAAATATAATAATCCTTTTATTATTGCCTCTAGGGCATATTTCCAACAATCGTTTGGTTCTTCTGAAACCTAAGGCGCAAGTCATACCATGTAGCCATATTTGTGACATGTTCTCTACTAGTTTCATGCTCTTTAAGTCTAGTGAGAAGATGATGCCGGTCATTGAAACCATCATGTGCTAAATGACCTCTCACATGCCCCTTTCTTAATAATTTGCAGCAGAAACAAAATACTTTGTCAAGATCTTTGCTGTATACAAGCCATTCTCTGTCACATTTTTCTCCATTTGAGAGAACTCTAGTGTATGACAATGCAGAAAACCTTCTACCGAATTTGTCTACATCACCATGCTCAATAGATCAGTCTCTTTTAGGACCCTTTTGTAGCAAAATATCAATCATTTTAGCATCAAGTGCATCCCAGTTTCTGGGATCAAATATATCAGGCATAAAATAATTGTTGTTGTCATCATCACCTTCAACAATAGTACTAACAGCATCACCTTCAGCACCAATATTAACATTATCACCTCCATCTGCAATATTAGCATCATCATCTTCATTTACAGTGTCGGGCTCTGTCTCAACTACAATGTTAGCATCATCACCATGACGATCACCAACGTTATCATTGGGAGTCTGGGCGTAGGTTAATGGAGGTTAACCTTTCTGATGTAGCAGACTCTTTGCACTGGAAGCTATCCATCTCAGGAGTTTCTCGGTTAAATCCATGTACAGGGATTTGATTAACACCGTGACTATCCCAAGGACAGTTCATATATGGAAAGTTAAGGTGCCGTCGAAAATAAAAGTGTTTATGTGGTTTGTGCATAAGGGCGTAATTCTAACTAAAGATAACCTAGCTAAGCGTAATTGGGAAGGAAGTAAAAGATGTTGCTTTTGTGATCATAATGAAACAATAGAACATCTGTTTATCAAATGCCCGCTTGCTAAGTTACTTTGAAGAACTATTCACATTGCGTTTAACGTCACACCACCTCTCACGATATCACATCTTTTTGAGAACTAGTTGGTTGGGGTAGCACCTCAGACCGCAGCGCATATTCGGGTGGGAGCATGTGCATTGCTTTGGGCTTTATGGAACTGTCGAAATGACGTCGCCTTTAAAAAACAAACCATCACAAAAAATTTACAGGTCATCTTCAGAGCGTCTACCTGGATCCGTATGTGGTCCTTGCTTAACCATGCGGACCACAGAGCGCATATGGATATTGGGTATAGCCGATGAGAGATGGTTGCACGGAATACATACAACCGGTTTGGATGACGGTCTAATAATAATATAGGTCTTTAGTCATCTAGCCCTATTTTCACTGGTTGTGGCATTTATTTACTTCAACTTTTTCCTTATGTTCGAGACTACTTGTTTGAACCTATTATTTTAATAAAATGGTTGTGTGCATCAAGAGATGCAGAGGCCGGGGCATGCCTCCTTTTCGAAAAAAAAAACTAGCTGGTAACTGCCACTCTGTCTACACCACATGACGGGGAAAATCGATGGCTTTAGCATCGTCCTTCTCCATTTGGGTATGAATTTTTGTTATTTGCATTTTAACTAATTTTTTTCTGAGGGAATTGCATTTTAACTACTAGGTCGGCACCACTCAAATCCAACTTCTGCGCCTGGAACTGTGGGCTAGTCCGCATACAGGTTTCCTTTTACACGGCCATGCGAAGATCATTTTGTAGCCGTCGGACTGGCCGTTGAGCGTGGCCTAAAAAAAAAAAAAATCTCCCGCGTGGATGGTGCAACCTCTTTATTATTAATAAGAAAGTATAAAAATGAATACACACCATATACTATACTCAACATTGCAGGCTTATGAACATGATGCACGTTGTGCCTCTGTCACGATCAGTTGCCATGTCGATATACTCCAATACATAAATCTCTGACGGATTGCGTCACATGCTGGAATCATGAACCATAGATGCCGGCCTGATAAGGATCCAAATTGTTGTATTGTATATACAACAGCACAGTAGTTACAGGTCAAACAAGAGTGTGCCCTACAGGTGCCTAGAAAAACTAAGTCCAGTTGGCCCGATGCCCGGATCAGGTCTATGCCAAATCAGATGGCCAGTGTGTTTTCATGGACATGTTAGCCGTGCGTATGCATGTCAGCATGTGTGCATTGATTAACGTTCAATATGCATGTTATTTGTTCCACAAACTTGGTAATCATCAACATAACCCATGACAACACGTTCAATAAGAGAATGCTAGCAACCATATATCGGCAGTGACTAATATGAACCTGGCGATACATACATAGGGCCATGATTCTTGGGAAACAGAAGAACAACCCCCCCCCCCCCCCCCCACCCTCTCAAATTTGGCGCGGGATCTTCTCAAATAAAATGAAAAGAAGTATTATCTTAACAATTGTAATTTTCGTGCTTATCATCGAATACATCAACTTACCACTCGTTTAATTATACTTTTACGTCACAACGTATATTACAGGTCAAGTGCAACCACTCCCCAATAAACTACTGGATAGCCTCCAAAACCAAGCTTTCACTTGTTCAAATATATTGCCCGTCTTCCTTTATCGGTTCGGACTTTTGAAGCAACTGGCTGGAGTATGAATTCAATATGGTATCCGAGCCAAGAGGTCTTGCGTATGGGGAAGGATTGAAAATAAATTGCCCGCGTCCCTCCATCAGTTCGAACTTTTGGAGCAACTGGCTGGAGCATGAATTCAATACCACTGACCAAAGGGCGTCAAACTGTACAGGGAGCTGTGACCAGGAGATGCTATAGTCACAACTCACAAACAACACCAAAGAGAGCAAGAATCTTAGAATTAAATCTATAACAACCAACTTGGTATAATTATATATCACGTATACGTGTAAAATACAGATCGTGTAACCACCCCAACCACCCCGCGTAAACTACTGAATACCAATCTAAAACAACAAGAAAAATCTTAAAAAGAAACCACTGGATACCTTAGCACAAAACAATCTTATGTATCACTGACGAGTGCCGTCAAGCTCTATAAGTAGCCGTGGCCAGGAGATGCTGCAGACAACTCACAACCAGCAGCACCAAAGAAGACTCAGCAAGAACCTTCTTCTGTTTGAGTCACACACACACACACACACACACACACACACACACACACACAAGTGAGGCAGTCACGTTTGTGATGGAGGTGACTCCCAACAAGCACACGCAGGACGTGAGCGGGTGGGCGGCCATGGACGAGTCCGGCGAGATGGTGCCCTACGCCTTCAAGCGGAGGGAGAACGGCGTGGACGACGTGACGATCAAGGTGCTGTACTGCGGCATGTGCCACACGGACCTCCACTTCGCCAAGAACCACTGGGGCATCACCACGTACCCGGTGGTCCCTGGCCATGAGATCACCGGCGTCATCACCAAGGTCGGCACCAACGTCTCCGGCTTCAAGCCGGGCGACCGCGTCGGCGTGGGGTGCCTGGCGTGCTCGTGCCTGGAATGCGAGCAGTGCGACAGCTCCCAGGAGAACTACTGCGACAAGATGGGGCTGACCTACAACAGCGTCTACTGGGACGGCAGCATCACCTACGGCGGCTACTCCAGCATGTACGTGGCGCACAAGCGGTTCGTGGTGCGGGTCCCGGACGGCCTGCCGCTGGACGCGGCGGCGCCGCTGCTGTGCGCGGGGATCACCGTGTACACCCCGATGAAGAAGCACGGGATGCTGCGTGCCGCCGGCAGGAGGCTCGGGGTGGTCGGGCTGGGCGGGCTGGGCCACATCGCCGTCAAGTTCGGCAAGGCGTTCGGGCTGCACGTGACCGTCATCAGCACGTCGCCGGCCAAGGAGCAGGAGGACAGGGAGAACCTCAAGGCCGACGACTTCATCATCAGCACCGACGACAAGCAGATGCAGGTACCTAATCTAATCTAACGGCTCGCCAGTCAGCACCTCAAGGCCATTGATTGCGTCAGTCACGGAGTCTACTGTCTGATTGCGGCAGTCATCAACCATTTAACGTTTTGCAATGTAGGCTATGGCGAGGAAGCTTGACTACGTGATCGACACAGTCCCGGCGGCGCACTCACTGGGACCAATCCTGGAGCTGCTCAAGGTGGGCGGCGCACTCGCCCTCGTCGCCGCTCCGGACGGGCCCCTCGAACTCCCTTCCTTCCCGCTTATTTTCGGTGAGCTAACCAATTAACATGCTATTTACCATCGATCTCGTGCTGTCTCCATCCTATTCAACAACTAATTTGACATGGGTACGTGCATACAGGGAACAAGACCATCAGTGGGAGCATAAAGGGAGGAATGAATGACCATCAGTGATTCTGCCTGTGGGCCTACTGGGCCTGTTGCGGGCTTGAATCCTGGCCCAATAAGCTGGTTGGGTTTCTAGTCGTATTTAGGCCGTGGTGGCTCAATAGGTGGCATTTTTTTTCAGTTTTTTGTTTTGTTTTTTGCTTAATTTATTTTATTTTATTTGTACTTACTGTTTTTCAGTGATTCTTTTTGCTTTTAGGTCATAAAAATTATAAACTTTCTCTTAATGCCATTAGTTTTCAAATTTCAATAGTGTAAATTTGAATTCTTTGAAATTTGTGCGAATCACTAGTTTCTAAATAACTTTACTATAAAAATAGATTTTTTAGTGATTTTTTCCTGCTATTTAATATTACTGTGTTTTATCATTATATTCAATTTGGTAATTTTTAGGTTATTTTAAATGTCTATCAAAAACAGATTTTGTTATTTTATTTTGATATTAAAGCTTTTTAGTTGATTCTTTTTGCTATTGAAGAATAATATGGCTTTGTTTTAGTTGATCATAACAGAAGATTTTAACTAATTATTTTTAGTTCATTCTTTTTGCTATCAGAGTTCCATAAAAGTTTTCTAGTTCATTCTTTTTGCTATTAGTTCATTCTTTGAGCTAAATGACCCTGAAATTGAAAAGCACTATAAATGAACTCGGAAAAGGTTGGAAGTTGGCATGGTATCATCATTTCACCCATATAGCATGTGCTAAAAAGTTGAGAGGATTACGGCAAAATTGGATGTAGTTCATGTGCAAAATGGACAATCTCTTTCGAAGTATCAGGGTTTCGGACGAAAACTAATCTGTTACAAAGGAATTTCATTTTTTTGAACTTATTTGAACTCCAATTTTTGTGTGTGTTCAAAATGCACCATTCAAAGCCACATCATCAATTTTCAACCCTTTTTGACTTAATTAGTTTGCTATTTTTCATGCATTTACTAATTTTTTTGGAGCTAAATGACCCTGAAATTGAAAAACACTTCAAATGAACTCTGAAAAGGTTGAAAGTTGACATGGTATTATCATTTCACCCACATAGATGTGCTAAAAAGTTGAAAGCATTATGGCAAAAACTGAATGCACTTCGTGTGCAAAATGGACAATCTCTTTCGAAGTATCAGGGTTTCGGACGAAAACTCATCTTTTACAAAGGGATTTCATATTTTTGAACTTATTTGAACTCTAGACTTTTTGTGTGTTCAAAATGCACCATTCAAAGCCACATCATTAATTTTCAACCCTTTCTGACTTCATTTGCTATTTTTCATGCATTACTTATTTTTTTGAGCTAAAGACCCTGAAACTGAAAAGCACTACAAATGAACTCTAAAAAGGTTTAAAGTTGGCATGGTATCATCATTTCACCCACATAGCATATGCTAAAAAGTCAAGAGAGTTACGGTAAAAACTAGATGCACTTCGTGTGCAAAAGGGACAATCTCTTTCGAAGTATCAGGGTTTCAGACGAAAACTCATCTGTTACAAAGGGATTTCATTTTTTGAACTTGTTTGAACTCCAACCTTTCTGTGTGTTCAAAATGCACCATTTAAAGCCACATCATCAATTTTCAACCCTTTCTGACTTCATTTGCTATTTTTCAAGCATTTACTGATTTTTTAGCTAAATGACCCTGAAACTAAAAAACAATACAAATGAACTCTGAAAAGGTTGAAAGTTGGCATGGTATCATCATTTCACCCACATAGCATGTGCTAAAAAGTTGAGAGGGTTATGGCAAAAACTGGATGCACTTCGTGTGCAAAATGGACAATCTCTTTCGAAGTATCAGGGTTTCAGACGAAAACTCATCTGTTACAAAGGGATTTCATTTTTTTGAACTCTGAACTTTTTGTCTGCTCAAAATGCACCATTCAAAGCCACATCATCATTTTTCAACCCTTTTTGACTTCATATGCTATTTCTATGCATTTACTGGTTTTTTTGAGGTAAATGATCCTGAAACTGAAAAGCACTAAAAATGAACTCTGAAAAGGTTGAAAGTTGGCATGGTATATATCATCATTTCACCCACATAGCATGTGATAAAAAGTTGAGAGGGTTACGGCAAAAACTGGATGCACTTTGTGTGCAAAAGGGACAATCTCTTTCGAAGTATCAGGGTTTCGGACGAAAACTAATCTGTTACAAAGGGATTTCATTTTTTTCGAACTTATTTTAACTCCAGACTTTTTGTGTGTTCAAAATGCACCATTCAAAGCCACATCATTAATTTTTTCAACCCTTTCTGACTTCATTTGCTATTTTTCAAGCATTTACTGACTTTTTTAGCTAAATGACCCTGAAACTGAAAAGCACTACAAATGAAGTCTGAAATGGTTGAAAGTTGGCATGGTATCATCATTTCACCCGCATAGCATGTGCTAAAAAGTTGAGAGGGTTACGACAAAAACTGGATGCACTTCGTGTGCAAAACGGACAATCTCTTTCGAAGTATCAGGGTTTCAGACGAAAACTCATCTGTTACAAAGGGATTTCATCATCACATTAAACCAAAGTACAATAGTATAGTGATCAAATGTTATTACTGAAAAAATAAATACATAAAGTTCATACATACTTTTCATTGAACAACATATAGCACTCTAGAGCATCTAATTAAACCATACGTTGAAACTAGGTAAAACACTTCAATGCAACAACATATGCGATCATAATCGCAATTAAGGTAACAATTGATCCAACGGCATAATGATACCAAGCCTCAGTATGAATGGCATATTTTTTAATCTTTCTAATCTTCAAGCGCATTTTATCCATCTTGATCTTGTGATCATCGACGACATCGGCAACATGCAACTCCAATGCCATCTTCTCCACCTCAATACTTTTCAAGTTTTTCTTCAAGTAATCGTTTCCTTTTCAACTAAATTTAACCTCTCGACAAGAGGGTCAGTTGGAATTTCTATTTCACATAGCTCCTACATAAAACATCTATGTCACATTGGTCGGCACAGTTGTCATCTCTACTATTAAAGCAGAATCGGACGTCGTGATGGTTCAACCTCTCCAGCCTCGTACGTAACTTTTGCCGAGGAAAATTCGGACCTCCTCACAAACCCTCCGCGCACGATAGAAAAAAAAGAAAGAAAAATAAAACAACCCACACGTACGCACGTCCCAACTCCCACTGGTTTGGTACTCTTCTGGTAGAAGGGTTTAAATGTGACATCAAAGGAGGTTCACTCGAATTTCTTTGATATCCGAATTGACGAAAACAGTGGCTCGGGATGGCGGATCACTGGTCTATACGGAGAACCAAGTGGGGATAGAAAACATCTGACTTGGGAGTATCTTCGCTCCCTGCAAAATATGGTTGACCTTCCTTGGATCGTCCTTGGTGACTTTAACGAAATCCTCATGGGAAGTGAGAAGGAAGGTGGGGCTCTTAGGTCTCAAAGGAACATGCAAAATTTTCGTGATGCACTGGCAGATTGTAACCTGTTTGATATGGGTTACGTCGGAGACATATTCACATGGCGAAGGGGAAGGATCCGGGAGAGGCTTGACCGGGCTATATGTGACCAAAGATGGAATGATCTTTTTCCTCTGGCGGGCGTGATCCACAGTGAATTCTCCAAATCTGATCATAGACCGATAGTGGTTGATACGGAGTACCATAGCAATGCAAGGGTTACACCTATAGCCAGGAAGAAATTCTTTGAAGCGAGGTGGCTTGTCGAGGATTCAGTCGACGACGTGGTGGGCCAAGCGTGGGCAGCGGCTAATTCCGGCCCAGGGGGCCTAGCCCAGAAAGTGCGGGAGGTGCACTTGGCCCTACATGCATGGGACAAGCAAGTTCTAAAGGAACCGCGACATCAGCCGCGGGCGCTGCAAGATGAGCTTAACCAGATCATGTCCGGGCCTCTCTCTGATGAGGCGATTGCAAAGATTCAGGAGCTTCAGTTAAAAACTGAAAATGTTCATGAAAAGGAGGAGATCAAGTACCTTCAGAGAAGCCATGCGAGTTGGCTGAAACATGGAGATCGAAATACTAGTTTCTTTCAGAACTTCGCTTCTATGCGGACGAAGATTAGTTGCATTAAAAAGCTCAAGGATGGGAATGGAGGCTGGATTGAGGACCCTACAGCTATAAAGTCACATATCCAAGGATATTTCCAGCATCTCTTTTCTACTGAATTATTGAATGAAAATGATGAGGTAATAAACAAGGTTAACCCTTGTGTTTCCCATGAGATGAATGAAATCCTTACAAAACCTTATACTCGGGAAGAAGTCAAGAAAGCACTGTTCAGTATTGGAGACCTCAAGGCGCCAGGGCCGGATGGGTTACATGTTGTCTTCTTCAAGAGGTACTGGTCTCTGTTATGGGACGAGCTTACGGATGAGGTGCTTCGAGTTCTTAATACGGGTGTTATACCAGAGGAGTGGAATGACACTATCATTGTTCTCATCCCCAAAGTGGAGAATCCGGAGGAGGTAACAAAATTCCGACCAATAAGCTTGTATAATGTTATTTACAAAGTTATTTCAAAAGTGTTGGCAGGAAGACTGAAGTTGATTCTTCCGGAAATAACCTCACCAAATCAGAGTGCTTTTGTCCCGGGGCGCTTGATTACTGACAATGTCTTGGTTGTTTATGAATCTTATCATACCATCAAGAAGAAGAGGACCGGGAAGAATGGCTTATGTGCGATCAAACTTGACATGCATAAAGCCTATGATAGAATCGAGTGGAATTTTCTCAAAAAAATGCTGATTAAGCTTGGTTTAGACACGGGGTGGGTCAAGATGATTATGGCATGTGTGACCTCGGTTAAATACCAAGTCCGAGTAAACGGGGAGGAAACGAGTAAATTTACCCCCACTAGGGGCCTCAGGCAGGGAGACCCCATATCACCGTATCTTTTTCTCTTGTGTGCCGAGGCTCTCTCAAATCTGCTGATGAGGGAAGAGGAAGCAGGAAATTTTGTGGGGGTGAAAGTTTGTAGGGGTGCCCCTACTATTACTCACCTCCTGTTTGCAGATGATTCGCTCATCTTAATGAAGGCGGACAGGAAAAATGCGGACACCCTCCGGAATGTTTTGTTGGCGTACTGCAATGCCTCAGGACAATTGGTGAGTGACGTAAAATCTAGTATCTTCTTCAGCCCCTGTACTTCTGTTGAGGTGAGGGCTGAAATCTGCTCGGTGCTGAACATTATGACGGAAGCAATCACGGATAAATATTTGGACTTGCCTGCACAAGTTGGAATAAACAGATCGGATAGCTTCCAAGATTTGATTGATAGAGTTCTTCAAAGGTTGAATGGTTACAAAGAAAAAATCCTCTCATACGGTGGGAAGGAAGTTTTACTAAAGGCGGTGGCTCAGGCCATTCCAACATATGCAATGTCAGTCTTCAAACTCCCTAAACAGATAACAAAAGGGATCACAGATGCTATGACCCGTTACTGGTGGGGAGATGATGATGTGAAAAAGCATATGCATTGATTCGCCTGGTGGAAGATGTGCATACCAAAGAAAAGAGGAGGTATGGGATTCAGAGATATACCATGTTTCAATCTAGCAATGCTTGCCAAACAGGTATGGAGGATGTTATGTGAGCCAGACTCTCTTTGTACAAGCGTACTGAAGGCGAGGTATTTCCCTTCTGGCGATCTGCTCAGTGCTGAATTGAAAAAGGGTTCTTCGTATACTTGGCAAAGCATACATGCGGGTATCCGTTATTTTAAGAAGGGATACATTTGGAGGGTGGGAGATGGTACAAATATCAATATTTGGGATGACCCGTGGATCCCAAATAGCCCGTCAAGGAAGATCTTGACTGAACGAAGGAATATTGTGCTGACATCCGTCTCAGAATTGATCAATCCGGATGCTAGCGAATGGGACGAACAACTCGTGAGGAGCCTCTTCTTGCCAGTTGATGCTGAAAGAATCCTGAACATTCCCCTAGCAGTTGGTTATATGGAGGACTTTGTTACTTGGAATTTTAACAAAACCGACATATTTACCGTCAGGTCCGCGTATTACACGGAATGGGAGTTCCAGCACGGGAGGAAATTGGCTAGGACGAGCCCTCCAAGCACCACCGCAGTGAACCCTGTCTGGCAGCAGGTGTGGAAACTTCAAGTCCCGGCAAAGGTAAAGATCCACTGTTGGAGGGTATTGCATGGGACCATTCCATGTAATAGCATTCTTGCTAATCGACACATACAGACTAATAGCCCCTGCCATGTTTGCAAAGTCCATTGTGAGGATATCAAGCATGCTACCTTTTCATGTGTTCGAGTTTCAGAAGTCTGGGGCAGTTTGGGCGTGGTTGACGCCATATCTGCAGCCTATGGACATGATAATACAGGCCCGGGTGCCTTGGAAACCATACCGCGAGGTCATATTTCGGGACCTACTCACATTCCGGATGTGGGGTTTAAGGAACTTGTGGCGACGGCTTGCTGGTATACATGGTGGGAACGGCGGCGTATTGTGCGGGAGGAACCGGTTCAGACCACTGCTCGCTCGGCGCAAGGTATCGCTGCGGTTGTCTTGAATTATGCGAGAGCAGCAAAACCAGCAGCTAAGATTCGAAGACACGGCTGGGAACGACCTGGAGATGGATTTGCAAAGCTGAATGTCGATGCGGCGTTCTCTGTTGATGCGGGAAGTGGAGCGACATGAGCTGTCATCCACGACGATCAAGGCAGATTCTTATCGGCCAGTGCTTGTGCTATCAGTTACGTAGCTGATGCACCTACAGCTGAAGCTCGCTCTATCCGGGACGGATTGATCCTAGCAAGAAACTCAGGATGCAACAACATCATTGTTAATTCAGACTGCCTGGAAGTAATTCAGACTATGCAGGAGGATGACAATTCGATTGGGGCTGCAACTGCTATCTATGAGGAGTGTAGTTTTTTAGCAAGGAATTTCTCCAATATTTCTTTTGTTTATTGTCCTAGGGAAAGTAATAAGGTAGCTCATTTGCTAGCTAGTCAAGCGGAGGGACCTCTCACCACTTCGTGGTATGTGGATCCGCCTAGTTTCATTTTAGATGCCTTGGCAAATGATGTAAACTTATTTGAAGAATAATAAATTGCCAGAAGGCTTTCCCTCAAACAAAAAACAAAAAAAAACTCCCACCTCCCACCTCCCACCCCCTTCCGCCAGACCCCTCGCTCTCGATCCCGTGTGTTGCAGAGAGGAATCGCCGCCACCTGCCTCCTCCTAGATTCGAGCGGTGGATCCGCATCTCATCTCTTCATCACCGAGTCCATGAGGTGCTCGATGTGGCAGGGACGACGAACAGGAGCGCCGCATCGATAGCAGCTACGAACGACGGCTCAGGTAATGGCATCTCCTTACCCTCGCACAACCGCATCTTCTCACGCCAGCCAGTGGATATGCAACTGCGGCCCAGACTTGGTGGCCGAGCAGCAGCGACCGCGACGCGGCGCATGCGTGGTAGCTAATGCACGGCACAGCGACCGCGACCAGGACGCGGTGGCGGGAGAACGGCGACGGCTGCCAAGACCTGGCGTGACGGCGATGAAGATATCAACTCCGACGAGTCGCCTCCGTTCAACAACGCCCTGGTTTTCCGCACCGCCTCCGTCAAGCAGCACCTTCTTTTCCGCGCGCACATCACCTCGGTCACTGGTAAACCGCTGTGTCTCTGTACTCTGCTGGCGATCTGGATTTAGGAGCTCTGGGATTTGGAGAACGCACGGGCTGGAGTTGGGGAATAGCTCGGGCTTCCTGCAGAAGACGATAGGTCTTGTTTGGATTTTTTTAGAGGAATGAATCTGATTTGGATGAGACTAATCAGCACCTCATGTGGGCCTCCAAGCGAAATTTGTGGTGGGAACTTTCCTTCCATTCATCTTCTAATCAGCTTTTGATATTAGTGCCATTGATTTGAGTGCTGATGACGAGCTTTCTATGGACCAAGAGTCAACAATGCATTGGCGTTTTCCAAGTCCATTCTCTGCTTTTAACTATTCAACTTTCTTCTCTCTTTTTTTGGAGAACTTCCTTCTTTTATTTGTGAAAAAACTATTCACGAATCGGAATCATCGAATTCACAAACTGCTCACCCGATTCACGAACTAGAGATGTATGCACCCCACCGAACTCGATTCGTAGGCACTACTGAATCGCAAATCCCAAACCCGAATCAGTGGACTGCGAATCCGGTAACTATGGCAGGGAGCCAGGGACCAACAAGTGGCAACAAACGTCTGGTGGCGTAAAGGACGACGGGTGGTGGTAGGGCTATGGGAGGAGCAGGTAGACGTAGGAGGTTGCGTGTGGAAATCTGGCATGTGGCGGCATAAAGGTATTATGGTTTGATGTTTGCCTTTTACCTAGATAAATACTTATAGCACTGAATTTATGAATGTAGGCGTAAAGGACGACGGGTGGTGGTAGGCCTATGGGAGGAGCAGGTAGGGCTTTGGCGGCATAAAGGTATTATGGTTTGATGTTTCTTTTTACCTATATGAATACTTATAGCACTGATTTATGAATGTTGATTTATAGTATTGTGTTTTTGATGTTTACTTATTGTTGTAATCTCATGTATAGGTTGTGCTGATTCTTAAATTGCCAAAAGACCCCTTAATAGAAATCACTCAAGTCTGTTTTTTATTGTGGAAGCTCGTTGTATGTGTAAAATCTATAATACCTAAATAGTTCATCCCCACTAACCTATTTCTCTTGACATGCAGACTATCCACATCATCAATCAACATGCAACCATCCACCTAAGCAAATCTGCCACGTTAGAAAAAAATTATCTATGTTCTCCTTAAGCCACATCATCTCTAATTTCTTCTATTGGATTGTGTGGCATGCACCCCCTGTAGAAGACCAAACGAGGGGCACTTCACCATACGGGAAGACCAAACGAGGGCCTTTCCATGTTCCATCCACTATACGGGAAGACCAAACGAGGACCCTTTCATATTCCATTCATTAGCACGTCATATATTCATATGCCCGTCTACTGAGATAAACCCAGTTCGGTTCCTCATGCCCATATTCATGTACACTTACCCATACAAATCACAATCGAATGGTCTGCCAACTGCATGCTTCTACTTTCTAATCACTGGACATGAAAAGCTGCGGCGGCGGGCAGGCAGCAGGTAGCAGCGCCCCGATGCCCATCGACTTTAGGAATAGGTTTGGGAGGCAATCCACCGTGTAGACGTAGTAGGGGTGCGGGGTGCCATGCGCCGGCGATCGACTGTATACTGAACTCCGGCTAGGCCAGCAAAGGTATGCCAGAAAATTCAGTCATGTTCTTTGCCTTTTTTTTAATCCAAGCCAGCAAAACATAATTTAGATTAATTGTGGACTGATTGGTTTGGTGATTTGATGAATTGGGTTATCTGATCAGACCATAGTGATGATGAGGCGTAATTTTTTTTCTAGAACAATTTGTGAACCATTAAATTTTGGGTTGGCTTTTTTTACCCGTTTCAAGACGCCACTGCAAGGTTGAACAAGCAGATCGAGAGGCGCCATGTCAATATAAAGAAGAATGCCATACCAAGAGGGCAACCATCAAAGCGGATCCTGGGGCTGCCGTATCAGTGATCACTTTGGACGTGAATCTGGAGGCTCTGGATTTTGCTAGATACATTCATCCCATCAAACCTCTCCAGTGTTCCAGGCCTTCTTTTAATCCTAAGTTGATTCCACTACGTACACAGAGGTAACTCATCCTTTTTTTTCCAAATCCAGTGCTAATAAAGCTTTTGCAGGATGTAAGTTTCATATAATACAAAATCAAGCATGGTTCTGCACCAGATAAGACAAATAAAAAGAATCAGGCAATGATGGCAGTACGCTGCACAGGGTTGATCTAATGAGAAGTATGATTTTTAGGCAGATTGTATTGGCTTTTAGATCAACCTGTTGGGGTCACCAATTGAGTCGAACAAATTATTGTGCCTCTCATCGTTCCTTCCTATCTATGGCATGTCCTCTTGAATAAAGTTTAAATTGATGTGCTATGATGTTTATCTATCAGGGACGTATGAGTGTCATGCCTTCTATTATCTAGATTTAAAATTGATGATGACTGAACAAATTCTTCATATGGAAAGATCAAATATGAAGCCAAATTTGGTTGCATTTTTTCCACAGTTGACCAACTACTTTTTCTTTGGCGCCCATCATTGTATTGTTTTGATGAATGCAATATTTATCTCTGTAGATATTAGTCAGGTTAATCCCTTAAAGAGATACATAATTTTAACTTAATAAATCTTGCTTGAAGTAAGTAAGTTGCAAATTTCAACAATTCAACATTCCAAAGTAAAAAAACAATTTATATGCATATGTTCCCGCAGCAACGCGCGGGGAATCATCTAGTTATTTATGCTCTTGGTCCTGGCGCACGGAGCCTACAAGACGCCGAATGTTCCTGCTGCTACTGTAAGCATTTCATTTGATTATGTTTTCACCTGCTGCTCCTGTGAAAAACAATTATCTTTACTACTGAGTCTATCATATTTTGGTTATGTTGATGGCAGGACCAAGCGGGAAAACACCAGAAATAAGTTCAACTTGGGGAAGAGTATGAAGATCATGAACTCGCCCGGCGGCTTGTACCGTATTTTGTGCTGGACGAACATAAAAATCTCCGTTTCCTCATTACTTTATTCTAATGGTTTATTTGCCATATGTTAGATTGGCAAGAGGTGGGGTACCAGAAAGAGGCGACGTTAAAATCGGCGCCAGTGACGATGAGGTGGACACGATGAGCTTGGCAACAGCGGCTGCCGCAACATTGTTGTACTCGGAGCCAATGCTATCCGAGGTCGACAATGCCAATAGCTCAGTCCTTTTGCGTGTTCATTGACAAGTTGACCGTACAGTACCTTGGCGTCAACAACCACGGCCATGATGACGGAGTCGTGCTGGCGACTGTCCTGCTTCCATGCGCCGAGCAGTATACTGGTTTGAGATGACCGTGAGGACTGCTGGGCTCAAGGGGTTGAATCGGGTTCACCACATGTGGTGGCAACCTGGGTCAGCTACCTTTTGTTGACCCTTTCTGCTATTTTGGTATCTCTAGCCTGGTTTTAGTGCTCTGACAGCAATTATCAATGCTAAACTTGAGACCAAAAGGAGTTGTAAGAAGGAAGGAGTTGTAAGAAGTGTTCCTTAGAAATTGTACACTAAACTGCTTGCACATTTTCATGCATGTTGGCACTCATCTTGGAGCACAATTAAATGGAAATCAGTAGCAAGAATACAATCTGCATAGTGGTAATCTAATCCTAGAGTTTGGCTTCCTTTATATATTTCGAAGTGGTTCCATGATTTTATATTTTGTGTACTATGTTCACACTGTAACTTTTAACCTAGGATTTTAGGTGCGCTAACAGTTGATATGGGTTACAATTGAAACTTACATTCGTTCTACTGAATAGAAGAAGTGGCGTCTGATTGTACTAAAATTTCCTAAGAGCTATAGTAACTTTATTCTGTAGCAGTCTGTTAATTAAGACGTGATATCTTCCCCTTGCTTTGAAGTGAATGCAAATTTCGGGGTATACTCTTATTCATTGCAAGCATCACTATGCGCAACTTCTGGAACTTTAATTTAATCAAAAGAATACTGAAAAAAAATACTATTTGCATTAATTTTCTACTCCCTTTGGTACACCATGTCATATAAATATGATGCAAATTGTTGTAGGTTCAGTTTTACATTCTCCTCCTGCCCAAATCACAAGTGTCTATTTCAATATATTCATTTTTTTCTATTCTACAAAATACACTTGCCACCATGGAAGTGACATGTGTTATTCTTGAGAACTGGTTTAGTTTGAGTTGATACCAATTTTTTTATTTTCCATTATTGTTAACAACATCTCCTTGATTCATAGGTCGTACCTTCTGCTAGACTGTTTTATTTTCTTCATTGGAAGACTTATGTAATACTTGATGTCTTTTTTTTAATAGAAACTTCACCTTTGCTTATAGTTTTGTTGGTGTTGTTCTGCGCATGATTCCTTAATTCAAATAGAGAGTTAAAATTGTGATACAATATGATATCATTCTTTTGGGAATATCAAAAGGGTAACTTTAATTTCTCAGCACACATGCATTTTGACTGCTCTTTGTAAACCAGAACATAAGAAAACCAACAGCCAGTTAAAGATTAGCTAGATTAATGCAAGTGATTTTTTGTCCTGTTCAGTGATATGCATTTCATCAACTATTGTTTATCGCCATTGCCGGATGTAGTGATACTCCAAATGGAAATGAAGTGATCAAAGTGGACAATTCTCGCCATATGGCTTGATTACCGTAAAATTTACTACAAATCTTGACCTCTGTTGTGTGGCAGTAATTTCCTCGAGATTATCTTATTAGCATGCTATCATTTTTACAACCTGACAAAAATAGGTGAATTGTTGAACTTCAGACTGCAATGGAGGTGCACCGGATAAACCGGAGGTGATCATTTTGGACTGTGCACTTATGTTCTTCTGTTAGGTCTAATGGGAGCTGCTTAATAGATCAAACAACCACACATAATATTTGATAAAGCTTTCTTCTTATAAACATTTTATCTGCATAATCGAAATCCAACCCTTTGTTGTGGTACAAACACACTGACATCCAAAGAATGGATTAAGTGCTAGGTAGAAGGGAGGGCCAAGATGAGCTGTGTAGGTATCCTTGGTGTAACTAGAGCGTTCTTTGACCTTGTTAGAGACTTAGTGATAGAGCAATAAATTATTTTGTTAGGATAATAAATTGTGTGTTAGGTTATTCTTTTATATGGGTGATTTTAATCCCGAGGTAGGAGTGTTTGTACAAGTGGAACTATGAGCTCTCATGCAATGTTTAGAAAAAAAAATAGGCTCCCATGGGATTTCTGATGTATAACATTGCAAAAAACAAAATTGGGTATCAGTTGAATTACCCGAATGTTGTGGTGTGCGGTTGCAAGCCATATGAAGTTAGTGACATTGGGAATGACTTTGGTAATCTGGCATACTTGGAGAAAACTCATGCATTTTTGTAGCGGGGCTGAGAATAGCAACAGTAGTTTGCAGGACTTGGAGAAAATATGGCAGATTCGGAGCAGGGTGACAAATACCAAAGCGACAGTGTGATGACCCAAGAGCTGTAGCCCAGGGCTCGCCATAGATTCATTTGTTGGCTCGTGGCAACGCACGGGCATTTAACTAGTAAACACTAAATGAAAGAAATATTTATAAAAGATAGTATATACCACAACCGAATCAAGACATGGCGAGGGCTGATGGGGGCGGATACCAAAACCATCGCACTATATAATAACAAACAATAATAAAAGTAAAGTTATACAAGAATTTTTTTTCTTTTAGAAAGAAGATAAGAACAAGAGGTTCACCACAGTGTTGCCGGCGACGAGACCGGCTTGGGCGATCGACGGTGAGGACGGGGATGGGACATGTGACGCCCGGATAATTAAGTTACAGTAATTCTCTGCTAATGGTACCACGTCACTTCAATTACTGTTGCTAATCCCGCATTAGTTCGAAACCGATTCAAATTCAAAATCAAGCAAACAATAAAAGTTTTCAAATATTAAAACTAAAATGTTCGGAGTGAACCAAATATTGCATAGGTAATTATGGTGGAGAAACCACACCTTTATAAAATGTTTAAACACTATAAGGTGAATAAAACATCAGCAAAACAATTACTTAAATACCTTTTGTAATTAATAAAATGTCAAACTAATATATTTGAGGACTAGACTTTTTGTGACTATGGAAAAAGTTGAAATACTAATTTAGATGCTACATGTATAGTTTACTAAGACTAAAATTAACAAGAAACAAAACTAAATCAGCAAAAGGAGAAATATATATAAAGAAAAGAAAGTAAAACAACAGGTAAGGAACCCCCCTGGCCGTTCTGCCACCAGGCCAACCCCAGGCCGGCCCAGCTCCTTCCCCCGGCCCACCCCACCTCACCTACTAACCCCCTAGGGACACCGAACCCTAGCCCACGAACACCAATCCCCCCTCCCGCACGATTCCTCCCGGTCTCCTCCTCGCTTCCCCGTTTCTGGATCTGGATCGGGTCACAGCCCCGACCCCGACGCCGCGCCCCATCGCTCGCCGTCGCCACCCCGTCACCATTGGACCTCGTCGTCCACGTCCTCAGCCCCGACGACCGCGCACGTCACCGCCCTCGCCGGATTCGTCAAGCCCCTCCTCGCCGGACTGCCTCCTCCACGCCACTGTCGTCCCCGACCTCCTCCCCGCGCCCCACTGCCACTCCCCTACGTGCCTTTGTGAGCCCCGGCCCCTCCTCCTCTCTCCACTTACCCCGCTCGAGCCGCCCGCTCCAGTGCCCTTCTCTGCCTGCGGCTGTCGTCCGCTCTGTCCTCCTGTTGCTCGCGCTCCGGCCGCCACTCGTGCTCACCGCCGCATGGCCGTGTTCACGCGCGCCCCTGGCCGTGCCCCTGCGCCGCCCGAGCGTGCATCCACCGTGCCTCGGCAGTGCGCTCGCAGCCATTGCTGCCGTGGTTGCCACCATCGTTGAGTCGCGCCTCTGCCTAACTGCGTTGCCTGAACCGCGCCGCCTCCGCTCAGGGCCACGCCCCCGCTCCCCGCGCCCGGCGCTGCTCCCGTCGTCGCCGGTCACCGAGGCCCCCAGGCGCGCTCGCCCTCGCCTCTCATGGCGTCGGGTGCGACCACCCGCACCAGTCGCCCGCCCGCTTTCCCCTCGCCCGTTCGGGCGGCGCCCGTTGGCCCGACCCGCTATGGCCTCTGGGCCACTACCAAACAGGGCCCGCGCCCCAGGAACGTTTAAAAAAAAGAGTTAAATAATAATAATAAATAAATGATTAATTAGTTAAATAATTAATTAACATAATTAATCTAGTTAATTAAACCTAATGAACATGCTAATAAATCTAACTACTGTCAATTAGATAATAGCCTATGACATGCGGGACAAACCCATTAGTTGACTGGTCAACAGTCAACTTTGACCGCTTGCATCACGCTGATGTCATGATGATGTCATAAATGCCTTTTGATTTAATTAATTGTGTTAATCCTAAAAATGATTTAAATCTATTAAAATTAATATAAAATAAACCGTAGCTTAGATGAAAAAACTTTGTACATGAAAGTTGCCCGCTCGGACGAAACCGGATACGTAGCCCGTTTGTCTGCTACGCATCCCTAGCATAGTGAACCTGCAACATTTCACCTTCGGTTCATCTGTTCGAAAACGCGGAACACCGGGGATATTTTCCCGAATGTTTCCCCCTTTCACTGGTATCACCTACTACCGCGTTAGGGCACATCTAACACCGCTCATTGTCATGTCATGCATCATCATGCTTATGTTTGCATTGTATTTACTGTTTGTTCCCCCTCTTCTCTCCGGTAGACTACAAGACCGATGCTGCAGCTGCCCAGTTCAACTACGGAGTTGACGACCCCTCCTTCTTGCCAGAGCAACCAGGCAAGCCCCCCCCCCCCCCCTTGATCACCAGATATCGCCTATTCTACCCTTTACTGCTTGCATTAGAGTAGTGTAGCATGTTACTATTTTGGTTACTCCTATTCTGTTGCATAGCCTGTCATTGTTGCTACAATCGTTGATACCTTACCCGCAATCCTAAATGCTTAGTATAGGATGCTAGTTTACCATTAGTGGACCTACATTCTTGTCAGTTTGCCTTGCTATACTATCGGGCCGTGATCACTTGGGAGGTGATCACGGGTATATACTATACATATATACATACTATACAGATGGTGACTATAGTCGGGTTGGCTTGTTGAGTACCCGCAAGTGATTCCGATGTGGGGGCTGGAAGGACATGTGGCTCCATCCCGGTAGAGGTGGGCCTGGGTTCCCGACGGCCCCCGACTGTTACTTTGTGACGGAGCGACATGGCAGGTTGAGACCACCTAGGCGAGAGGTGGGCCTGGCCCGGTCGGCGTTCGCAGTTACTTCATAATAATACGCTTAACGAGATCTTGGTATTTGATCTGAGTCTGGCCACTGGCCTATACGCACTAACCAACTACGCGGGAACAGTTATGGGCACTCGACGTCGTGGTATCAGCCGAAGCCTTCTTGACGTCAGCAACTGAGCGGCGCGAGGCGGGTTGGACCGCGTAACGCAACTTCCTTTGTAATGGAGGTTGCTAGGTCTGCTCACCGGTCGTGTACGCAACGTGCAGGTGTGCAATGGGCGATGGGCCCAGACCCCTGCGCGCATAGGATTTAGACCGGCGTGCTGACCTCTCTGTTGTGCTTAGGTGGGGCTGTGACGTGTTGATCTTTCGAGGCCGGGCATGACCCAGGAAAGTGTGTCCGGCCAAATGAGATCAAGCGTGTTGGGTTATGTGGTACACCCCTGCAGGGAAGTTTATCTATTGGAATAACCGTGTCCCTTGGTAAAAGGACGACTCGGAGTTGTACCTTGACCTTATGACAACTAGAATCGGATACTTAATAAAACACACCAAGACAAGTTTCAGAGACATCCCGGTGATCGCTTTCCCACAGGGCGACGAGGGAAGGATTGCCAGGTAGGATTATGGTATGCGATGCTACTTGGAGGACTTCAGTCTACTCTCTTCTACATGCTGCAAGATGGAGGCTGCCAGAAGCGTAGTCTTCGATAGGACTAGCTACCCCCCTCTTATTCTGGCATTCTGCAGTTCAGTCCACCGATATTGCCTCTTTACACATATACCCATGCATATGTAGTGTAGATCCTGGCTTGCGAGTACTTTGGATGAGTACTCACGGTTGCTTTTCTCCCCCTTTTTCTCCCTTACCTTTCTACCTGGTTGTCGCAACCAGATGCTGGAGCCCAGAAGCCAGAGGCCACCGTCGACGACGACTCCTACTACACCGGAGGTGCCTACTGTCGGTGTCAAAACCGGTGGATCTCGGGTAGGGGGTCCCGATCTGTGCGTCTAAGGCTGATGGTAACAGGAGGCAAGGGACACAATGTTTACCCAGGTTCAGGCCCTCTCGATGGAGGTAAAACCCTACTTCCTGCTTGATTAATATTGATGATATGAGTAGTACAAGAGTTGATCTACCACGAGATCGTAGAGGCTAAACCCTGGAAGCTAGCCTATATGATTCTGTCCCTAAGGACTAAAACCCTCCGGTTTATATAGACACCGGAGAGGGCTAGGGTTTACATGGAGTCGGTTACAAGGAAGGAAATATAATATCCGGATCGCCAAGATTGTCTTCCTCGCAAAGGAGAGTCCCATCCGGACACGGGACGGAGTCTTGAGTCTTGTATCTTCATGGTCCAACAGTCCGGCCAAAGTATATAGTCCGGATGTCCGGATGCCCCCTAATCCAGGACTCCCTCAGTAGCCCCTGAACCAGGCTTCAATGACGATGAGTCCGGCGCGCAGTTTGTCTTCGGCATTGCAAGGCGGGTTCCTTCTCCGAATACTCCAAAATAATTATCGAACACTTGGACCGTGTCCGGATCTGCAAGGTGATCTTCATACACCACCGTAGAGAGAATGATATTTCACAAATATAATCTGGTGACAACTTTAGACAAAGTGACATGACACTATGGTCGGGTCATTATTCGAACCGTTTTTCCACAACCAGCCATAGCGCATATTGCGAGGCAGTTTCCTTGGCACGTCTTGGCGCTTGGGAAATAAGCGATTCTCAATGGAAAAGTGGGGAGGCGCACCATTCTTGTTGCCTCTATAAAGGGATAAGGATTCCCCATTTTCACCCACGCCTTCTTCCTCCTCTGCTTATCCATTCCCACACCCTCAAGCTCTAGCGCCCTGGTTCACGCTTTCTCCGCACAGCCAAACATGTCCGGAGCAGGAGGCAAGTGGGTGGCCTCCACCGTGAAGGAGGAGCATATTGCAAAGCTCCGGGCGGCCGGATATTTGGCCGCAGACATCGCGCATCGGCTACCGGATGAAGGACAGGTCACTCCAACTCCGGAACCCCATGAGAGGGTCATATTTCTCGCCCACTTCGTCCGTGGACTGGGATTTCCACTTCATCCCTTCGTCCGCGGGCTGATGTTCTACTACGGGCTAGATTTCCATGATCTAGCCCAAAATTTCGTCCTCAACATCTCGGCGTTTATCGTTGTGTGCGAGGCCTTCCTCCGCATCAGGCCTCACTTCAGCCTGTGGCTATGAATCTTCTGCGTGAAGCCGAAGATCGTGAGCGGCCAGCAAGCGGAGTGCGGAGGCACCATGGTGGGCAAGATGCCCAACGTCACCTGGCTTGACGGCTGATTCGCGGAGACCGTGAAAGGGTGGCAATCGGGGTGGTTCTACATCATCGAGCCGCGCGACGCCAACTGGGCAGCGGCCCCTGAGTTCCGATCCGGAATCCCCATGCGGCTCACCTCCTGGGAAAAGAAGGGCCTGTCATGGGGCGAACCTGCAGAGCTGAGCGGACTTCAGAACTACATCAAGAATATGAAGGACAAGAAAATCAAGCTTGTCAACATGGTCCAGGTCATGCTTGTCCGCCGGATTCTTCCATGCCAAAGACGGGCTTTTAATCTGTGGGAGTTCGTTCCAGCCGAACACCAGACGCTTCAAAAGCTCTACGGCATGACACACAAGGGCGCATGGAAGGCTCTGTTCAAGGCCTCCGAAGTACCTCCTCCCACATCCGAGGACCGCGGACTTCACGCCACGCGGCTCCCCATCCGGTGAGTTTTCTGACTACAACCGGATGTGGTTTTTCCCAATGTACTCATGGGGGAATCTTAAGTCATTGTGTGTATTTGATCAGGAGTATGTGGAGACGGCGGAGCGGATTGACTGTCCGGCTCCACTTCTAGAAGGTCCAGCAGATGCTCTCCTGACGGAGATGCTAGTCCCGGCACCCTACTAGGCACCAGAGAAGAAGGCCGAAAAGAAGGCCCCGGGGACCAAGAAGGGTCTCTGGCGTAAGGTTGTACCGGACGCCTCGTCCGAAGACGACAAGGCACACTCCTCCCCCGAAGGGGAGGAAGAAGAGGAAGGGGCCACCCCAGCCGGAGAGGATGGGGGGCCTAAGAAGGCGGGCCAGGGGACCGAGAAGGGTCCCCGGCGCAAGGTCGTCATACCCTCGTCGTCTTCGTCCGAAGACGACGAGGCAGATTCCTCCCGCGGAGGCGGGGGGAACACGAAGAAATTCTGCCTCCCCGAACTGGGGAGGAGAAGAAGAGAAAAGCCGCCCAGGAGGGGGAGGCTAGGACGCCCAAGAAGGGAAAGGCGTCCCTTCGGGATTACTCCACCACTGCCGCCTATAGCGAGGAGGAGTGGCTGCCCAGGGGGAAGCCCATAGTAAGATCGTAAGTATCCGCACTCTATTGTATTTTAGTGCGACTTTGCTTCATAGTCTTGTTATAACGCCGAACATATATGCAGTCCGGCCAGGGTCCATCCTGAGGTATCATCTTCGGATGGGTCCTTGAGTGATTCAGCGATGAACTCGCTCCCGACGGCCACTACTCCTCAGCCTGCGGATGACATAGAGGTGTTGTCCCAAAGGCTCCCAGAGCAGGGGGAGGTGACTCTGGAAATGCCCCAAGGCGGAATTCCATACGCCGGGCACACGGGGTATAAGATCCCCGTGGACCGTGCCGACGAGAGCCGCAGCAAGCCGGGCTCTCAGCCGGATACTGTACCGGAACCTCCTATGGTTCCGGACTCGGGCAGGTGGCCCCTCGCTAGGTAGGGCGAGCCGTCCATGCCGATGACTTCTGTTGCGCCAGGGGCATCGGATAGTCTGCTGGAAGCTCTTCGCGGTGCTTCCATGGATGAAGAGCACCGTACTCTCATGAGTGCGGTGATTCAAAAGGTTCTGTCTGCCAAGAGCGGATTAACCGAAGCCTGCACCAGCCTCCTGACAGGCTTTAAGGTAAGTAATCAGAAAATGTGTGCAATTACTACCCGATAGGTAGTAGTCCCTGATACCTTGTTTGGTGTTAGGAACGAAAAGCCAAACAGAGGGTCGATTGTAATCCGCAGGAGTCTAATAGTAGGTGTGCATGTGAATAAGCAGGCTGTGCTGCTTGTCGCTGCTGTCCGCACGGCCGAGGTCGCCGGACTTAAACGGGACCTGCAGCAGGCATAGGGAGAGTTCGGCCTCACGAAGAGGCAGCTCGAAGAGAACAAAGGTGAGTGATACCCCGTCCACATGTCATAAAAAATAGACAAAATTGGCTATTCTGACGACAAAGCGTCGTGACTTTGTAATAGGGGCCACCGCCGAGGTGGCGTCTCTGAAGAAAGTGTTGTCCGAGGCCGAAGACAAGGCGGCCCTGGAGCGTAAGGAGCGTGAAAAGCAAGATGCTAGAGTGGGCGAGGTACAACAAGAGCTCTAGGAGCTCGGCAAGAAGTTCGAGTCCTTGGAGCATGATCTTAAGATGAAAGAGACTGAGCTTGCGAAGGCCCTTGCGAGTGTGAAAGACGCCAAGGCCGAAGCCGAAAGGCTCAGCGGGAAATCTAGGCGGCCAAGAAGATAGCGGCGGGTAAGACATTCTTTATGCAAAGCAAGCATGTGGAGGAGACATTTCTTTTACTTACTCGGATTCGGACCTCTCCAGGGGCATTCACAGATCTGCCATACAGCATATCTGATGCTGCGGAGTTCTACCGTGCCAAGGAGGGGAGCTCAACGGAGAAGCTGTTCTGGTCCCAGTATGCTGGAGCCGAACACCCAGTGCCTCTGAGTGACCAACTCAAATAGTTGGTTGAACTCCACAGGGCGGCCGAAGTGGCTATGAAAGATTTCATAGTCCGGATGTGGCCTGGTGAGCCCTTGCCTGCCAGCTACTTCGACCTGATAAAGCGGATGGTAAACGCCTGTCCGCGGCTTGAGGTGATCAAGCGATCCATTTGCATTGAGGGTGCCCGCCGGGCCTTTGCCCGTGCGAAGGTGCACTGGGGCAAGCTGGATGCGGAGAAGCTGGTGAAAGACGGGCAGCCGGAGGGCAAGGCGCATCGCTGCCCCGAAAAGTATTACGATGGCGTTATGAAAGGCGCACGTCTCGTGGCCGATGAATGTACCAAGGACACGATCCTTGAGTAAATGTACTTCTGTCATTGTTGTAATATAAAGACGAAGCTACTTGCGCTATATAGCGCTTTTTGATTTAAAATATTACCTTATGTGTAGCTATTTATAGAATTTTGAAAGTAGGCCAGTCGTCGGCTTCCGCCCCCACGTAACTAGTATCGGGGTGTTCCTGGAAAAACCCGGACACTCTTTATCTAAATTTTTGGTCCCTTAAGGAGGTATCTGGCGCAGCGAACAAGGCAATCGGACTATGCGGCTTTATAACTTTCACTTAGCCATGGAAGTCTACAATTTTAAATTTCGGCGAAGCCCCTAGAATTCGGAAAGCTGAATTGGGGCGCTATATACGCCTAAATTGGACGAAGCCGATTCCTCGCCTAAAGCAGAAAAAATATTTAAGGATTTTAAGACCTCTTGAACAGCGACCAGCTCTCGCCGCTTCATGCCGGTCAGTTTTTGGCTTTCTCTACTGAGGTGCTCGTCCGGAAGAACCGGGACACAATTGCAGTAGTTCTCCCTGCGCTACCTTAGCCGATATAACGGAATGTAAGGTACCAAAACAAGGGAGCCGGGCAAACCCAACTATTGATCCAAGACATGATTCGGAGCTGATGCATATAGTGCTATAAGTTCGGGGTGCCGCACTGTTGAAAGTGTTCGGACTTGTCTTGCCGTATTATGGGGCGCCATAAGAAGCCCCTGGCAAACTGAACGTATCAAGGTGTACGGATGCAATATTAAATAAACATTTATAGGAGAAATGTGCAAATAGGAATAATAAGCTGACGCTATATATTATCTCCCATTGATGAATAATACGTTTAAGCGTATGTTTACAATGAGTGCGGTTAAGCAGAAGTGAATAGGACTATTTAACATGTCCTATCCAAGGGTGGGCTGCATGTAGGTATATAAAACAGGTATAACGATCGTGAACAGATTTCACCTGGGTATTTTCTTTGTACGCAAAGCCTGTTGCCTCCTTGGTTTTTTCTGCTGTGTAAGTCCGACAATCCGACTCTTCTGAAGAGGCTGCCCTAAAGCAGTGTCCTGAAAGATAAAAAGGGGGGGGGGGGGGTTATTAAAGTATGTTGCGGTTATACCGCACTGCTGACTGAGTCACTGTTGCGTCTTCGCCTATGCCCATGGTATTTTGAGTGCGTAATTGTGTACACACGGCACGAATGCTGCTTTGATGGGGCTTGAGCGGAGGCCGGACTGCTAGCGATCCTGCTGCGGGGTGCTCCAGACCCGCTTGACGGTGTTCGAGGTTGTCGTCGCCGGATTGGTGGTTTGTCGGAGAAGGCCGTATTGTACTTCCGCCGCGAGGGTGGCAGTATGTTCTTCTGTACGGAGAGAGCGGTCCATGTTTCCGTTGACTGTTATGACCCCGCGAGGTCCTGGCATCTTGAGCTTGAGGTATGCATAGTGTGGTACCGCATTGAATCTAGCGAATGCGGTTCGTCCAAGCAGTGCGTGGTAACTACTACGGAAAGGGACGATATCGAAGATTAACTCTTCGCTTCGGAAGATATCCGGAGATCCGAAGACCACTTCCAATGTTATAGAGCCCGTGCAACGGGCATCTACTCCTGGAATTACACCTTTAAAGGTGGTTTTGGTGGGCTTGATCCTTGAAGGGTCGATGCCCATTTTGCGCACTGTGTCCTGATAAAGCAGGTTCAGGCTGCTGCCGCCGTCCATAAAGACTCGTGTGAGGTGGAATCCGTCGATAATTGGTTCTAGGACCAATGCGGCTGAACCGCCGTGACGGATGCCGGTAGGGTGATCCCTGCGATCAAAGGTGATCAGACAGGCTGACCATGGGTTGAATTTTGGGGCGACTGGCTCCATCGCATAGACGTCCCGTAGTGCTCGCTTCTGTTCCCGTTTGGGAATGTGGGTGGCGTAGATCATGTTGACCATTTTTACCTTGGGGGGGGGGGGAACTTCTTCTGTCCCCCCGTGTTCGAACGCCGGGGCTCCTCGTCATCGTCGCTGTGCAACCCCTTGTCCTTGTTTTCGGTGTTTATTTTATCGGCTTGTTTGAACACCCAGCAGTTTCTATTAGTGTGGTTTGCTGGCTTGTCCGGGGTGCCATGAATTTGACACGAGCGTTCCAGTATGCGGTCCAGACTGGACGGTCCCTGATTGTTTCTTTTGAACGGCTTTTTCCGCTGACCGGATTTGGATCCGCTGAATCCGGTGTTGACTGCCGTGTCTTCAGTGTTTTCGCCATTGTTCTGTCGCTTATGTCTGTTGCGCCATGGCTTGCCGCTATTGTCGTGGACATCCGAGGTGTCGGAATGTGGCGTGGTGCTGCTGCGAGCCAACCAGCTATCCTCGCCCGCTCAAAAGCGGGTCATCAGTGTCGTGAGGGCCGCCATGGACTTGGGTTTTTCCTGGCCGAGGTGTCGGGCGAGCCACTCGTCGCGGATATTATGCTTAAAGGCCGCCAGGGCTTCGGCGTCCGGATAGTCGACTATTTGGTTCTTTTTAGTTAGGAACCGAGTCCAGAATTTCCTGGCTGACTCTCCGGGCTGTTAAGTAATGTGGTTCAAGTCATCGGCGTCCGGTGGTCGCACGTATGTGCCCTGGAAGTTGTCGAGGAACGCGTCTTCCAGGTTTTCCCAACTGCCAATGGAATTTGCCGGCAGGCTGTTTAGCCAGTGCCGGGCAGGTCCTTTGAGCTTAAGGGGGAGATATTTGATGGCGTGTAGATCGTCTCCGCGGGCCATGTGAATGTGGAGAAGGAAATCTTCAATCCATACTGCGGGGTCTGTTGTGCCATGGTATGATTCGATGTTTACGGGTTTGAACCCTTCTGGGAATTCGTGATCCATCACTTTGTCAGTGAAGCAGAAGGGGTGTGCGGCGCCTCTATGCCGGGGTATGTGGCTACGCAGTTCGAATGAGTCTGGGTGGCTGTATTCGGCCCGGCCGGACTTGTTCATAGTGTATCCGGCGTGACGATCATTGTCGTGTGTTGGGGCGCGCCCCCGCGATCCGTAGATCGATCTTGGCTGCCCTGCTTTGTTTTCCAGTATATCTTGCAGGTCTTGCCTATTGCCCCGGGCCGTAGTGTATTGGCGTGGGGGTGCAGGCTGGTATTCGGGCTGGTATGCCATTTTATCCCGGCCACGAGGTGGCCGGTCAGCCGTCTGGTGCTCGAGTCCGTATTCCTCAGCTGCCAGGACTTCAGTCCATCTGTCTGTGAGCAGGTCTTGATCAGTTTGGAGCTGCTGCTGCTTCTTTTTCAGGCTCCTTGCGGTGGCCATAAGCTGGCGCTTGAAGCGCTCCTACTCCACGGGGTCCACAGGCACGCCGAACTCATCATCGCTGAGGCTAATCTCGTCTTCGGAGGGGGGCATGTAGTTGCCCTCCTCCGGATATCCGTCCGTCGCCTGTTCGTCCGGGCTGACCTGCCCGTCTTCCTGCTCGGCCTGCTTGAAGGCAGGCTGATCAGGGTTGTATTCATCTTCGGCACCATCCGGATTATTTTTGTCTCCTATGCTGGTATTGCTGTGGCGGGGCTTGGAGCGACGCCGATGACGCCCATGCTTTGCTTTCTTCCCTGAGGGGTTATGTTCCGCTTCCCCATCACCATTGGTTTCCTTTGGAGTGTCCACCATATATATTTATATATCATATGAGGAGGTGGCTGTCCACCGCCCCATGAGCGGTGGTTCCTGTTCTTCTCCTGCATCGTCGTCCATACTGTCGATGTCTTCGGAGTCGAAGTCAAGCACGTCGGTTAAATCATCGACCGTGGCAATGAAGTGGGTGGAGGGTGGGCAACGAATTCCTTCGTCACCTGCTTCCCACTCGAGTCGGACATAATTCGGCCAAGAGTCTCCTGACAAAGAGAGAGACTTTAACGAGTTCAGCACGTTGCCAAAGGGCGAGTGCTTGAAGATATCCGCAGCGGTGAATTCCATTACCGGAGCCCAACCATGTTCGGCGGGCTCGCGGGCGCGCGGACAGGAACCTACAGCCGGATACGAGTCTGGGGGTCCGGTGTCACAGGCTTCTTTGGGGGTGAGGCCTGTGTTCGGCTCTACCGCCGATGGGTGTGCGGCCTCCGGGGCGGGGTCTATCCACCCGTCCTCGGGCAACGCAATCTGCTCCGGATTTAGGTCCGGGGCTACTGCAGGGGCGATATCCCGAGCATTGTCCGACAGCAGGTCTAAGCCGTGCTCGCCGTGATTGTCCGGCGCTCCTGGCGCAGGCCCGAACCCGTCGAAGATCAAGTCTCTGCGGATATCGGCCATGTAGTTCAGGTTTCCAAACCTGACCTGGTGGCCAGGGGCGTAGCTATCGATCTGCTCCAGTTGGCCAAGCGAATTGGCCCGCAGTGCGAAGCCGCCGAACACGAAGATCTGTCCGGGGAGAAAAGTCTCACCCTGGACCGCGTTGTTGACGATTGAAGGAGCCATCAAGCCTTGCAGCGATGACACAGAGGAACTCTCAATGAAAGAACCAATGTCGGTGTGAAAACCGGCGGATGTCGGGTAGGGGGTCCCGATCTGTGCGTCTAAGGCTGATGGTAACAGGAGTCAAGGGACACAATGTTTACCCAGGTTCGGGCCCTCTCGATGGAGGTAAAACCCCACTTCCTGCTTGATTAATATTGATGATATGAGTAGTGTTGGGGAACGTTGCAGAAAACAAAAATTTTCCTACTCGTTTCACCAAGATCCATCTAGGAGTTCATCTAGCAACGAGTCATCGGATGCATCTACATACCTTGTAGATCGCGAGCGGAAGCGTTCAAAGAACGGGGATGATGTAGTCGAACACGACGTGATCCAAATCACGGATGACCAAGCGCCGAACGGACGGCACCTCCACGTTCAACACACGTACGGGACGGGAGACGTCTCCTCCTTCTTGATCTAGCAAGGGGAAGGAGAGGTTGATGAAGATCCAGCAGCACGACGGCGTGGTGGTGGATGCAGGGCGTCACGGTAGCAGGGCTTCGCCTATACTACGAGAGAGAGACGTAACGGGGAGAGAGGGAGGCGCCAGGGGATGGTGTATGAAGTCCCTCCTCTCCCCCACTATATATAGGGGTGCTAGGGGGGGCGCCGGCCCTAGGAGATGGAATCTCCTAGGGGGGGCGGCGGCCAAGGGTGGGGGGCTTGCCCCCCAAGCAAGGGGGCGCCCCCTTTAGGGTTTCCCCTCAACCCTAGCCGCATGGGCCCTAGGGGAGTGGCGCCCCAGCCCACTTTGGGCTGGGTTCCCTCCCACTTCAGCCCATGGGGCCCCCCGGGATAGGTGGCCCCACCCGGTGGACCCCCGGGACCCTTCCGGTGGTCCCGGTACAATACCGGTGACCCCGGAACTTGTCCCGATGGCCGAAACAGCACTTCCTATATATAATTCTTTACCTCCGGACCATTCCGGAACTCCTCGTGACGTCCGGGATCTCATCCGGGACTCCGAACAACATTCGGGTTACTGCATATACATATCTTCACAACCCTAGCATCACCGAACCTTAAGTGTGTAGACCCTACGGGTTCGGGAGACATGTAGACATGACCGAGATCGCTCTCCGGTCAATAACCAACAGCGGGATCTGGATACCCATGTTGGCTCCCACATACTCCACGATGATCTCATCGGATGAACCACGATGTCGAGGATTCAAACAACCCCGTATACAATTCCCTTTGTCAATCGATATGTTACTTGCCCGAGATTCGATCGTCGGTATCCCAATACCTCGTTCAATCTCGTTACCGGCAAGTCACTTTACTCGTACCGTAATGCATGATCCCGTGACCAGACACTTGGTCACTTTGAGCTCATTATGATGATGCATTACCGAGTGGGCCCAGTGATACCTCTCCGTCATACGGAGTGACAAATCCCAGTCTTGATCCATGTCAACCCAACAAACACTTTCGGAGATACCCGTAGTATACCTTTATAGTCACCCAGTTACGTTGTGACGTTTGGCACACCCAAAGCACTCCTACGGTATCCAGGAGTTACACGATCTCATGGTCTAAGGAAAAGATACTTTGACATTGAAAAACTCTAGCAAACGAACTATACGATCTTGTGCTATGTTTAGGATTGGGTCTTGTCCATCACATCATTCTCCTAATGATGTGATCTCGTTATCATTGACATCCAATGTCCATAGTCAGGAAACCATGACTATCTGTTGATCAACGAGCTAGTCAACTAGAGGCTTACTAGGGACATGTTGATGTCTATTATTCACACATGTATTAAGATTTCCGGATAATACAATTATAGCATGAATAAAGACAATTATTCATGGGTATGACTCCTAGGTCGGTGATGAACTCCTTCACCCATATTGCTTCATGTGCTGCCTCCGAGGCTGCCATGTACTCCGCTTCACATGTAGATCCCGCCACGATGCTCTGCCCATTTTCATACATGGATCTTTGACTGACTTGCCCGTTGAACGGCGAGCCATAGAAAATAAATGGATCTGTAAGAGGAAGACAGACGCGGATGGTAATGTGACCATCTATAAAGCTCGGCTTGTCGCTAAGGGTTATCGACAAGTTAAAGGGGTTGACTACGATGAGACTTTCTCACCGGTAGCGAAGCTGAAGTCCGTCCGAATCATGTTAGCAATTGCCGCATTCTACGATTATGAAATATGGCAAATGGACGTCAAAACGGCATTCCTTAATGGTTTCCTTAAGGAAGAATTGTATATGATGCAGCCGGAAGGTTTTGTCGATCCTAAGAATGCTGACAAGGTGTGCAAGCTCCAACGCTCGATTTATGGGCTGGTGCAAGCATCTCGGAGTTGGAACATTCGCTTTGATGAGATGATCAAAGCGTTTGGGTTTACGCAGACTTATGGAGAAGCCTGCGTTTACAAAAAGGTGAGTGGGAGCTCTGTAGCATTTCTCATACTATATGTAGATGACATACTTTTGATGGGAAATGATATAGAACTCTTGGACAGCATCAAGGCCTATTTGAATAAGAGTTTTTCAATGAAGGACCTTGGAGAAGCTGCTTATATATTAGGCATCAAGATCTATAGAGATAGATCAAGACGCCTCATAGGTCTTTCACAAAGCACATACCTTGATAAGATATTGAAGAAGTTCAATATGGATCAATCTAAGAAGGGGTTCTTGCCTGTGTTACAAGGTGTGAAATTGAACTCAGCTCAATGTCCGACCACGGCAGAAGATATAGAAGAGATGAGTGTCATCCCCTATGCCTCAGCCATAGGTTCTATTATGTATACCATGCTGTGTACCAGACCTGATGTAAACCTTGTCGTAAGTTTGGTAGGAAGGTACCAAAGTAATCCCGGCAAGGAACACTGGACAGCGGTCAAGAATATCCTGAAGTACCTGAAAAGGACAAAGGAAATGTTTCTCGTTTATGGAGGTGACGAAGAGCTCGTCGTAAAGGGTTACGTCGACGCTAGCTTCGACACAGATCTGGATGACTCTAAGTCACAAACCGGATACATGTATATTTTGAATGGTGGGGCAGTAAGCTAGTGCAGTTGCAAGCAGAGCATCGTGGCGGGATCTACATGTGAAGCGGAGTACATGGCAGCCTCGGAGGCAGCACATGAAGCAATATGGGTGAAGGAGTTCATCACCGACCTAGGAGTCATACCCATGAATAATTGTCTTTATTCATGCTATAATTGTATTATCCGGAAATCGTAATACATGTGTGAATAATAGACATCAACATGTCCCTAGTAAGCCTCTAGTTGACTAGCTCGTTGATCAACAGATAGTCATGGTTTCCTGACTATGGACATTGGATGTCATTGATAACGAGATCACATCATTAGGAGAATGATGTGATGGACAAGACCCAATCCTAAACATAGCACAAGATCGTATAGTTCGTTTGCTAGAGTTTTTCAATGTCAAAGTATCTTTTCCTTAGACCATGAGATCGTGTAAGTCCCGGATACCGTAGGAGTGCTTTGGGTGTGCCAAACGTCACAACGTAACTGGGTGACTATAAAGGTATACTACGGGTATCTCCGAAAGTGTTTGTTGGGTTGACATGGATCAAGACTGGGATTTGTCACTCCGTATGACGGAGAGGTATCACTGGGCCCACTCGGTAATGCATCATCATAATGAGCTCAAAGTGACCAAGTGTCTGGTCACGGGATCATGCATTACGGTACGAGTAAAGTGACTTGCCGGTAACGAGATTGAACGAGGTATTGGGATACCGACGATCGAATCTCGGGCAAGTAACATATCGATTGACAAAGGGAATTGTATACGGGGTTGTTTGAATCCTCGACATCGTGGTTCATCCGATGAGATCATCGTGGAGTATGTGGGAGCCAACATGGGTATCCAGATCCCGCTGTTGGTTATTGACCGGAGAGCGATCTCGGTCACGTCTACATGTCTCCCGAACCCGTAGGGTCTACACACTTAAGGTTCGATGACGCTAGGGTTGTGAAGATGTATATATGCAGTAACCCGAATGTTGTTCGGAGTCCCAGATGAGATCCCGGACGTCACGAGGAGTTCCGGAATGGTCCGGAGGTAAAGAATTATATATAGGAAGTGCTGTTTCGGCCATCGGGACAAGTTTCGGGGTCACCGGTATTGTACCAGGACCACCGGAAGGGTCCCGGGGGTCCACCGAGTGGGGACACCTATCCCGGGGGACCCCATGGTCTGAAGTGGGAGGGAACCCAGCCCAAAGTGGGCTGGGGCGCCACTCCCCTAGGGCCCATGCGGCTAGGGTTGAGGGGAAACCCTAAAGGGGGGCGCCCCCTTGCTTGGGGGGCAAGCCCCCCACCCTTGGCCGCCGCCCCCCCTAGGAGATTCCATCTCCTAGGGCCGGCGCCCCCCCTTAGCACCCCTATATATAGTGGGGGAGAGGAGGGACTTCATACACCAGCCCCTGGCGCCTCCCTCTCTCCCCGTTACGTCTCTCTCTCTCGTAGTATAGGTGAAGCCCTGCTACCGTGACGCCCTGCATCCACCACCACGCCGTCGTGCTGCTGGATCTTCATCAACCTCTCCTTCCCCTTGCTGGATCAAGAAGGAAGAGACGTCTCCCATCCCGTACGTGTGTTAAACGCGGAGGTGCCGTCCGTTCGGTGCTTGGTCATCGGTGATTTGGATCACGTCGTGTTCGACTACATCATCCCCGTTCTTTGAACGCTTCCGCTCGCGATCTACAAGGTACGTAGATGCATCCGATGACTCGTTGCTAGATGAACTCCTAGATGGATCTTGGTAAAACGAGTAGGAAAATTTTTGTTTTCTGCAACGTTCCCCAACAGACGAGGATTTGGAGGAGGAGGCCGCGTTGTCCATTGAGGAGAGGGTGAAGCTGGCAGAGATATGGGTGGCCCACCCTACCAGTAGCCATCAGTAGACCAGTGGAGCTGCTGGCGGCGTGTTGTAAGTCCTTCTCAATCTCTGCTTCTTTCTGTATCCAAAACAGGGGGCTAGGGTTAGTGTTTCTGATGACAGCTTAGATGATGCTGTAATTTGTGCTGTCAATTGTAGTTTGGATGATGCTGTTTGGGATGTTCGGATTCATTTTGATGCACAACACAATCTGAATAGGAAGATATGCAGCTCAGATGTCACATTTCTGAACTTATATGCATTGATGCACACACAAGGTTATTCCTTCTCTGATGAACTGTACCACATGAAGAATTTAGGCATTGGAGAGGAAAGAGAGCTTGGGTTAGACTTAATTGACACAAATCAAGCTGCAGCAACTTAAGAAGGAATATCAGCATAGTTTAGTTCTGAATTTGCTAGTGAGGGCAACAACACCTTTTGTAAGTCAGATAGAACAAGAAGATACTTCTACTACCGCAACTTCAAGAGCTAGAGGGACAGCCAGTGCAAGAGCTGCGAGGCCTTTCAGTGCCCCAAGATTTTCTACAGGAGCTTCATCTTCTGGTGCTCCTTCTTCCAGTGCCCCAGGGAAATATACTCGTTTGATGTCATTCTTCACTGCCAGTGGTAACACCTGATGGAGTACCAGAATTGAGTTCTAATGGAGTACCAGAGTTGAGTGTTAGAAAACTAAGTTATTTGTGCTGGAAAACTAAGTTATTTGTGCTACAAAACTGATGTATGTTGTAATGGAGTACTAAGTTTGTGTGCTTAGGTCATTTGTGAACTTATAATGCTCCTGTGAACATATTATGCCTGCAATATCTGCTATATTTGGTAATGTGGCACTTTGAACTCAATGCTGTTTGTCATGTCCATTTGGTCATTTGGCACTTGGTCATTTGGCACTTGTGAACAACTCAACTCAATGCATATTTGCTCATTTGGCAATATTTTCTCTCTGAGGTGTTCAACATTTGGCACTTGTGAACATTTGCACTTCATTACTAGGATGAACATACCAAATTTTTATTACAAAGACACCTGACACATTACTAGGATCAACAATAGTAGGATGAAACCTGGCACTAACTTGCAACACCTGACACTAACTTGAAACAACAGTAGGATCAACCTGACACTAACTTACTGCAGCAGTATCTTGGCTGTGACTAAACCTACCACAAAGACAAGAAAAAGGAAGACAACATTCTGATATTTCCCCTTCAGTTCATCTAGCTCTGCATTTTTCTCCTTGAGCTGATCTTCCAAAGCCAGCACCTCTCTTCCTCTTTGAGCTTCAGGCAGAGCAACAACTGCACTGTAATCTTCAAACACAGCAACACTTGATTCACCTCTCAGACTACGCACTTCATCTCGCAAATCTCCAATCAAATCACTCAAAAACTTCGGTAGAGGATCATCATGCCATTCAACGTAGCCACAACCACCTTGCTGTACCAACAGAAATCAGGGTTTGAGAGGGGAGAAGATCTAATGAACAGAAAAGTAGAACAAGAATGAAACTTACCATGGCATCCACGCAAGCGTAGTACCTCCGGCCTGGGTTCTGACGGCTCCATGAGATCCATCTCGGCGCCTTCCTACGCGGCCTGCACCAGTAGAGCTTCTCCGGCTCATACGCCATCGGGCTCTCACGGTAGGGCACCGGAGACCTGGATTCGTCCCCTCTCCTTCCAGAGGCTCGACGGAAGCTGGGGGCTTGAGAACGACCCGAAGACCACGACATGGATATTGACTTGGACGCAGCCGCCGCCGCCGCCGACTGCGAGATCACCCCCGCTGCCGGCCCGCTCAGGAATCGCCTCCGCCGTCGCCTAACCCTAGTTTTTCCCCCAAATGCACAAACCATTTCCTGTTCGGCCCCGCGCATTGCTTTAATAACCAGGGCCACCACTGTTGAGCATTTTTGCTCTGTTTAATAACTAGGGCCAGAGTTTGATTTGGTTTGTTGTGAGGGCAACATCAGCTTTTTTGGCTCTGTTGTTTGATTTGGCCAGAGTTTCATTAGCTAAATAACTTGAGCATTAGCTAAATATTTCATCACAGGTTGAAGAGGAGATAACTTGAGCCATCTAACTTGAGCATACAGGAGTTCAACATGACCATGGATTCTTATATAATTACTAGATTCTTACAACATTAGCTAAAGATCATAGCATAGTGGAGTCTCCAACATTGTTCACAACTACTACATCCATACATTACACTTAACTAAACCACCCTTCACAAAAGATTAGCAAAGCCTTCTATCAAACCACTTATATCATGATAGGTATGCTCTGCCTCATTTACCCAGATCATCTTCATCTACCTCATTCCTTCAAGATGTCATGGATCAACTTCAACTTCCCTTTGCTCTTCTCAAGTGACTTGAACTGCACAGCAAGCTGGAGCTTTAACTCATCCCTGCGTTTTATCAGATTCTCATGTCCCTTCTTGAACTGCACATTCTCTTCTGTGAGTTTTTTCACAGACTGGGTGAGCTCATCAACCAGAATCTTTAAATTGTTGTTGCCTTCAGCTAGCTTTTCCTTGTCTTTCAAATGATTCATCTTCAGGTTCCTAATGACACTGGCTTGAGCTTCTACCAGGTTCATCAACACTTTGTACTTCTCTTGCATCTTCAAGTTCTCTGCTTCTTTCTTCTCCAACTCATTCTTCATGGCAGCCACAACTGATGCAGTGGCAGCCTCAGCTTTCTTCTCCTTAGCCTGCACATAACTTAAATCCAACACCCTGTCCTCCTGGGCATTGAGAAGTTGATGGACATCTTCAACTATTTTGTCATAGTTGGCATCCAGATTCCTTTTCTCTTCTTTAAGGTGGTGGATAGTAAGTGAACTTTCCAGGTTATCCTTCCTCCTAGCAGTCCTGCTGTCTTCAAACATTTCCCAAAGCTTCAACAATGCATTTTGCATTGTGGGAGGCCACTCTGGGTCAACCCAAGCAAGGAAACCACAATTGACAGCTTCCTGCAATATAGCAAACAATTATATTGTTACTCTCTAAAGAATTACCACTTTTAAAAAATCACCTAACAACATAAGAAGTACAACCTATACATGTGGCCAACCAAACAATTAGCATCTACTACAACCTACACTGCCTCAATTAAACTATTAGCATCTACACTGCCTCAATCAACTAACAGCACATGCCTACACAACATGTTGCTGTGAGTTTCATTACTAATAACTAACTAAATTGTGAGCTTCTGCACTGCCAACTAAGCTGCTGCCCATATAAATATTACAGTCAACATAACCATCAAACTTATATATATATATTATAGTGAACATAGCCAACTAAACTATTGCAGTGACCATCAGTACTGTAAGCATCATAACTACTAAATGGTAAAAACAATATGCTTCAACATCAGTAGTAGTACCTACATTACAGTGAACATGAGAGAGCATCAAACTTACAGGCTGAGCACAAACTAGAAACCTCCTGCCGGTCTCAAATGATTCAAAAGCTACACGACGCTCAGTTGGCAGCCGATGCTCCACGCAGAGCCCCTCTGGTGCCTTCTCCAAGCCATTGTAGTCTTGGTATTCAATGCTAGCAGGAATCTACAGGGAGCACATACTCAAATCAGAAAACCAGATCATGAAATCCCCAAATCCCCAAATCACCTAACCCTAACCCTAGCTCTACCACTGACCTGATAATGCATCCCGTCGTCGGAGGACGAGATCTGTAGGCTGGACAAGTCGTCGCCGCTCTCATCCTCGAAGACCATGGCGCGGCGGGGGCGGACGCGGCGGCGGCGGCGGCGGCTGGAGAGACGAGGGCGATGCGGCGAGGAGAGGGACAGAGTGGAGCGTCGAGTGCGGCTGGCTGCGTACGGGTTCGACCGGACCAGGGTACATGGAGCGACCGAGACGAATGCGAAACTTACCGAGCGGGCGCGCGCGGGTAAGCCACGGTGGCACCTGACCGGTGGGCCCTTTAGGTCAGATACGTGGTCAATACACGCTTATACGGCTGTCAGACCGTAATGCAACACTTAGGCTTAGAGTTGGTACTGCATGGCAAAAAAAGTGACTAGTGGTATTGACTCGTTACAATGTGCTGAAGTGTGGTAGTTCCATGCAATTAACTCATAGTCCTTCAACGCTTTTTTCTTTATTTTCTCACATTTTTCATTCGTTTGTGCTTTATTATTATTATTATTATTATTATTATTATTATTATTATTATTATTATTATTATTATTATTATTATTATTGCTTTTTCTTATATTTTAAAATATTCTAAATATTTCTATTATAAAAATCATACACAAAAATGAAAAATTGTTAGTCGCGCATTTGAAAAATGTTAACCATGCATGAAAAATGTTTCTAATGTATACAATTTTTTTCAATGTGTATGAAAAATAGACATGAAAACATATATATGAAAAATATTTTAATCTTATATTTGAAAATTATTAAACATGTATATAAAAAGCATTCCTGATGTATGCAAAAAATGTAAAAGGTGTTGGTAAAAGTAGATATAAAAAATATATGTTATCAAAAATGTATGAAAAAAGTAGACATAAAAAAATAGAAGTTTCCAAAAATCTTAATCATGTATTTGGAAAATTAAAAACGCGTACATAAAAAGTGTTCCTGATGTATTAAAAATGTATGGAAAAGTAGACATGAAAAATATAAGTTTTTATAGTGTTAATCATGTATTTGGAAAACATAAAATATGTACATAAAAAAATATTCCTGATGCATAAGGAGAATACAGAATGTGTACGAAAAAGATTGACATCAAAATGTAAGTTTGGAAAAAGTGTTAATCATATATTAGAAGACTGTTCAACGTGCATAGAAAAATGTTTCAGATGTACACAAAAACTGTTTCATGTATTTGAAAAATATTAAACATGTATAAAAAAGGGTCCTGTTCTATACTATTTATGTTGGTTTTTATTTTGTGTGACATCGGTTGGGGTGACCAACAAACCAACAAGAAACCAACAAGAAACCAAAGGAGGGTCACGCGGGGAGAAAAAAACGGTAAGGAGGGAGGGCGACCAAACCAACTCCTTTTTTAAGGATAGCCTCATGGCACTTTATTTAAATTGTGGCAGTGTTACATCATTGAGTACATGTGATAATAAAACACTTGGAGCAACATCTGCCCAATAAAAACGAGCCTTAACATCATAACAGTATCTAGCTGGAAAATGTGCCAATTCGCTTCCCTTGGACAATGCTTGAAACAAATTCTAGGAATGTCATGAGCAATATGAAAACAGTCCGCAAGTATCGCTGCATTAGGACCCAAAATCTCGGTTTTTCCAACGCATGCTTCAATCAGTTCAAGACAATCTGATTCTCCTATCACCTTTGTGCACCCAATCTCTGAAAGAAGCTTCAAACCTTGCAAAAGCGCCGGAGTTTCAGCAGTTTGGGCATTAAGGACATGATCAATTAGTTCAGAACTCCCTTTTAATAGTAGAGAAGGACGCGGTTATGGAAAAGTATCCATTTGGTTTAGATTATCACAAGTTATTATTTAGGTTAGTTTTTATTTTATGCATCATCGGTTGGGGTCAAAACAACAGCATGAAACTAAAGGGGAGGGCAACATGGGGAGTGAAAAATCGGAAAGGAGAGGAGGCTACGGAACCAACTTTTTTAAATTGTAGAGATGTGGTGAGAAGGCGATTTGTGGCAGTATGCATCTTCCATATGCAGAGGCCGGGGGTCATCCTCCTTTTCTAAAAAAAAAGAGATGTGGCGATCACGCCTTCTCACCTGAATTTCACAGTTTTTTCTCTGTGGCATGACAGGGATCGCTGGTCAACTGAACTTCACTTGTCATGGAAAATCAAGCTTTTTTCCTTCCCTTGAGGAGATGCTAAGTAAACTATTACTTGGGCCACTCCCACGTCAGATGCCATTTCTTTAAGCGCAAATATAATATCACCTTTTGGCATGTGAGGTACTGTCATCCACCACATAAAAAAAGAATATCACATAACCATTTTTTAGCCCTCAGCCGGCCGTTGAGCATGGGGTAATAAAATCACCCGCGTGGTTGGTGCAACTTCTTCTTTATTAACAACAAAAACGATTATACACTGTAAAGTTACTCTATGCACACATTGTGTCTTTCTGTCATGTTCCCATGTAGATATAAGTACACTATACATTTCTGACATATGGCATCACATGTTGATCGGAATCATGATTCACAAAGGATTTACATTTCTTTTTGCAACAATACACTATACATTTCGATGGCATCACATGAAGATCGGAATCATGACTCAGAGATGCCGGCGCAATAAGGATCGAAATCGTTGTGACACCTCACCGTCAGTTTCTCATTTGACCAAAAATAAGAAAGTAAGTTATTTTCGCATACAGCTTGAGCCTAGTTCAGACTTATTTTTGAAAAAGGTGTGCTATGTTTTTCCTTTCACGTGTTTTTTCGAACCATGGAACTTCGAGCGAACATCTTCAACAAAGGAATGACATCATCCACTGAACAACAGACATAAGTTATTTGCACATTGTGGATCTGCCAATGTCATTGTTCACCATCTCTGCTAACCGGCGCCTGATGCGCCAGTTGGCTCCTATGCGTGCATTGACGCGCCAACGGAGCCCACATTTTGAGTTACTGCTCGAGTTAATCTTACGTACAAAGGTGTCGGGTAGAGTACATCAACATGGATTCAATAGTGATGTGTATGCCTTGGTACTGTCGTTTTGTCATTGAATTAAAGTTGCCGGTAGATCAGCACATGACCAAGATAAATTGGTGTTGGGTAGACTAAAAATAAGTAGTACATCAACATGGATTATTATGGTGATGCCGTTGACATTGAAGTTACAGGTAGATCAACACAAACCAAGATCCGACAAACTGGGAGAGATGACTGATTTGCTCTCAGGAGGATCATCGTTTAAGCTTGTTAATTGCACCGTACAGCACACTCGTAGATACAACTCAGATGTTTTGTACTTGTTAAAGTAGAGCATGCAGCTCACGCTGATTTGAGATATTAGATAATTTGTGTACTAGCACAAAGAGTTGACCATGCTATTCACTACTAGGGAATAATGTATCACTGACACGCGACTCTAAACCCGTCTACTGATGGTTTTTGCGCCCATTAGTGGTGAAACATCACAGTGATTGACTTTTACCACGAACAGAAGATTTGTGCCCAGCTAGCACCCCCTAATCATTTTGGATAGGAGTAGCGGCATATGTTGCCAAGATGGTGGATTCAGACACATTGTTGTAACACTTTGTACGGTCCTCGAGAACAATCAATAAAGTGGCCGTATGCATCTCCCAGATGCAGAGGCCGGAGGTCATCCTCCTTTTCTAAAAAAAAGAAGATTTGTGCGAGTTAGTGGAGGTATACACCATGGAAAACATCTCAAGTGTCAACCTGGTACATGCCTACATCCGTCGATAACACCCACTTCACCGCCACGATGGACCACACAACCAAGCTAAGCTAGGTATGGGCTGTTGAAATATATTGCTCGCATCTCTTCATCAATTCGGACTTTTATATGTTGGCTGAAGCATTAGTTTAATATGATAATGGAGCGAAGAGACTTCAAGTTCAAGACCCTGCCAACGAGACACTAACAAAAAAATATTCTGCAACCTTCCCACCTCTCTTCATCAATTAAGACTTTAGGATAAATTGGTTGCCTTGTAGGAAGAGCAATCAAGAGAGGCATCGAGCAACAGAGGCTGGATGCCAGGAAGCGAATAGTGACGAGGCGAGGCCACATGCAAAAGGTGATGAAGTCATGTACCTAGGGTAGGGTCACGGACCTGTCCTAAGTACCCTTCCCAAGGGCATCCTCAGAAGAAGCTGCCTTCCAGTCGACCAAGAGAGACTTCTCTCGACGAACTCGAAGGACTCGACCATGAAGACTCACTCGACCACCAGGAGATCAAGAGTCACTCTGCATCCAAACGGTCTGTAATTAAGTAGTCTTTATGGCATTGATGACACTTTATATAGGGCATTTCCAGTAACGCCCAACCTTTATGTACTTTAAACCCTGCATAACTGAGGGCCAGAGGGGTCTGGCGGACACTATATAAGCTACCCCCCTCCTCAGTGTAAAGGGTTCGCACCCCTGTAACCTACGCACACATAATCCAGTCGACCGCCTTCGGGCTCCGAGACGTAGGGTTGTTACTTCCTCTGAGAAGGGCCTGAACTCGTAAATCCCTTGTCTGTACAACTGCTCTATAGCTAGGATCTTGCCTCTCCATACCTACCCCCCATTCTACTATCAAACTTAGAACCACGACAGTTGGCGCCCACCGTGGGGCAGGAGTCTTAGAGATTTTTGGAGAAGTTGCAATTGTTCCGATTGCCTTCATCATGGTTTCTGGTGGAGTTTTGGTCGAGGGCCGCGAGATCCGTCTCGGCGCGCTCACCTTCATCGCCGACGACTCCTCTTGGCTCCAGGAGGCTCCACTCGACATCGACGCGCTCCCCGTCCGCGGTGCGACGCATTTTCGGGCGTGTGTCTGCGGCATTCTGCTACGGCAACCGTCGACTCTGTATCAGTCGACTCCCGTGTCGTCCTCCCTCCCTGTTTCCCGCCAGCGCAAGCGCTCTGGTCGGTCGAGGCTCCAGCGGTGGGTGAGGCACGCAGTGGCTCGCCAATCGGCCACCACCCAAGTCGCGGCAATCGATCCCGACGAATCTCTCTACGGCCTGTTCGATCTGTCGGCTGGCTCCGTAGAGACCGCATCCGAGTGCGACAGTAGTGATCCGGCGGCGGAGGTCTTGATGGTCAATGGACCTCGTAGCCCTCCCGGCTTCCCCCGGGACGACGGGATGGACGGTGGAGGCGACCCCGCTCAGGCCCATGAGGAATATCAACCCGAGCCACTTACTTCCATGCAAAGGGAAGAACTTCGCCGCAGGAACGTGGATGCCCTGCATACTCCCATCGCAGGAGAAACTCCCGAGGCTCGTGCCTTGGAAGAGGCGCGTTTGGCCAACTTAGCTGAACGCACTCGACTGGAGAACCTCCAGCGAGCACTCGACGAACGCGCGCGGCAACGAGTACCCAACTCCAGTCGACGTCAACTCTTTCCGCAACCGACTCAGGTATATCGAACCCCGATTCAGAATTTAGCAGCTGCAGCCCGTATAGCAGAGTCAATTCAGCCCTCTTGGTCGGAGGCTGGCAGAGGCTTGATGCAGATCAGGGATTTGCTCCGAGCAGCGGGAGATCAGAATTCAGCTGTGTCGCTGTCACGCAACAGGATTCACAGTCGATCCGTCGCTGCGAATACAGTTCAGTCGGCTCACAGCCCAAGATCACCTCCGCGGCGTGAGGGACGCGAGGGTCGATGTGACCAATATGGTGACCGATTCGATCGTGATGATAGGCGTCGAGTGCCCACTCCTCCCCCAAGGGGTGGTTCTTACGCTCATCGGCATTTAGATGATAGGCGCCAGCTCAGTGTGGGGCGAAGAGCTCCGGTCGACCCCAGGGAACCAGGCTTTGACGTGCGATCCATCATCGTGCAAGGTCTGGTCGATCGGAACAGAGCTCATCGACGTGGCCATGACAGAGATGCGCCCACTAGCAGCCGAGTCCATGTTTCGGGTCTAGAATGTTTCAACAGAGCTATCAGAGCCGCGGTGATTCCCCCCAACTTCAGGTTGGTGACTGGAGTAAGTAAGTTCACCGGTGAGTCCAAGCCTGAAACCTGGCTTGAAGACTACCGAGTGGCGGTACAGATTGGTGGCGGGAATGATGAGGTGGCTATGAAGCATTTACCACTCATGCTGGAAGGTTCGGGCAGGGCGTGGTTGAATCAGTTAGCTCCTAGCAGCATTTACACTTGGGAAGATCTTTCCCGAGTGTTCGTCAGGACATTTGAGGGAACTTGCAAGCGACCAGCTGGATTGACAGAGCTGCAAGTCTGCGTGCAGAAGTCGAATGAAACCTTGAGAGATTACATTCAGAGATGGATCACTTTGCATCATACCGTGGAGAACGTGTTTGATCATCAGGCAGTCTGTGCCTTCAAGGATGGTGTCAAGAACAGAGAATTAAGTTTGAAGTTTGGTCGGACCGGAGATATGACACTGAGTCGAATGATGGAAATCGCCACCAAGTATGCCAATGGTGAATAAGAGGACCGACTCCGGAGCGGCAAGTACAAGCCGAGTCAGTCGGAGAAAGGAAATTCCAGTCGGAAGCAAAAGCGTAAAGCCGAGCCCGCGGCTCCTGGGAAGGCTCTGGCCGTGACTCAGGGCAAGTTCAAGGGAAAACCCAAAGGATCCTGGAACCCCAAGAAGGTGAAGGATAAGGAAGGAAATGACGTGATGGATCTGCCGTGCCACATCCACACGAAGAAAGAGGAGGAGGGTAATTTCTTCTACCCGAAGCATACCACTCGCTAGTGCCGGCTCTTGATCCAGCAGTTCCAAGGTAAACAACCCAAGGACAAGGAAAAGGAGTCGGACAAAGCTGAGGACAAGGAGGACAGTGATGGAGGATATCCTCATGTTAATTCCACTCTGATGATCTTTGCTGATGTGGAAAGCAAAAGCCGATTGAAGGTTATCAACCGTGAGGTAAATATGGTCGCCCCGGCGACGCCAAGCTATTTGAGATGGTCCCAAACTCCCATTACATTCGACCAGTCCGATCACCCGACTCATATAGCCACCCCTGGGAGGCAAGCTTTGGTGGTCAACCCGGTCGTTGAGGGCACTCGACTGACGAAGGTGCTAATGGATGGTGGTAGCGGACTGAACATATTGTATGCGGAAACGCTGAAAGGAATGGGCTTTCCGATGTCCAGACTAAGCGCCAGCAACATGAGTTTTCATGGAGTTATACCTGGAAAGAAGGCTGAGTCACTCGGCCAAATAGCTCTGGACATTGTGTTCGGTGACTCGAAGCATTTCCGCAAGGAGAGGCTGACATTCGAAGTCGTGGATTTTCAGAGCGCTTACCATGCTATTTTGGGGCGACCAGCTTACGCACGGTTCATGGCTCGACCATGTTACGTGTACCTCAAACTGAAGATGCCCGGCCCCAAGGGCGTGATAACTATCACTGGCAATCGGAAGAAGGCAGAAGAGTGTTTTCAGAAAGGCTCGAAAATTGCCGATTCCCAGATAACAATGGTAGAGCTGGAGGGGTACAAGAAAAATGCAGATCCGAGTGATTTGTTGTGAGCCAAGAAGCCTGCCACAGAATCAGCATTTCAGTCGTCCGGTGAGACAAAGCCCGTTCACATTCACCCGACCGACCCCAATGCAGCTCCGACCCATATTTCCACAACACTCGACCCTAAATAGGAAGAAGCGCTCATCCAGTTCCTCCGTGAGAACTGGGACATCTTTGCATGGAAGCCTGCTGACATGCTGGGTGTTCCCAGGGGGCTGGCTGAGCATCGCCTTAGAGTCGACTCAACAGCAAAACCTGTCAAAGAACATCTTCGACGGTCCGCCATCCAGAAGAGAAAGGCCATTGGCGAGGAGGTGGCTCGACTGTTGGCGGCAGAGTTTATCCGAGAGATATACCACTCCGAGTGGCTCGCCAATGTCGTCATGGTTCCCAAGAAGGACAAGTCACTCCGCATGTGCATTGATTTCAAACACATCAATCGGGCCTGCCCGAAAGATCATTTTCCTCTCCCTCGCATCGACCAAATTGTCGACTCGACTGCGAGATGTGAGAGATTGTCTTTTCTGGACGCCTATTCTGGATACCATCAGATCCGTCCGTATGGACCCGATGAGATCAAAACAGCTTTCATCACTCCATTCGGGTGCTTCTGCTATGTCACCATGCCATTCGGCCTCAAGAATGTCGGAGCCACGTTCATGAGGATGATTCAGAAGTGTTTACTCACTCAAATCAGTCGGAACGTTGAAGCGTACATGGATGATATCACTACTAGGAAAAGGGCTATAGATGGAATTGATAGTAATGGCGCACCAGACATGTGGTGCGCCATTACTATATACTAATGGCGCACCATGTGTTGGTACGCCATTAGTGTCCAAATACTAATGGCGCACCACATCCACGGTGCACCATTAGTAAAAATTTTTTTTTTATTTTTTTTTCAAAACTACTAATGGCGCACCGTGGCATGGTGCGCCATTACTAGTTCAACTAGTAATGGCGCACCATGCCACGGTGCGCCATTAGTAACTCGGCCACCACTTCCACCGAATGCACCCCCCCATGGATCGCCTTTTCAGTTTAAAAAATAAATAAAAGAAAATGATGAAAATGTCAAAAAATAAAAGAAAATAAGTTTCCCATGTGATATGTGGTCTAGTTGTTGGGAAAATTTGCAAATATGAATTTCGACTTCATTTGCAAAATCTCGCGATGGGTAAGATGGACTTTTAGAGTCTCTTGATTATGAATCATTTGACACATGCGAACCATGCCTCATGGGTAAGATGACCAAGACTCCGTTCTCAGGAACAATGGAGCGAGCAACCAACTTATTGGAAATCATACATACTGATGTGTGCGGTCCAATGAGTGTTGAGGCTCGCGGTGGCTATCGTTATGTTCTCACACTCACTGATGATTTAAGTAGATATGGGTATATCTACTTAATGAAACACAAGTCTGAAACCTTTGAAAAGTTCAAGGAATTTCAGAGTGAGGTTGAAAATCAACGTGACAGGAAAATCAAGTTTCTACGATCAGATCGTGGAGGAGAATACTTGAGTCATGAATTTGGTACACACTTAAGAAAATGTGGAATAATTTCACAACTCACGTCGCCTGGAACACCTCAGCGTAATGGTGTGTCCGAACGTTGTAATCGCACTCTATTAGATATGGTGTGATGTATGATGTCTCTTACCGATTTACCGCTATCTTTTTGGGGCTATGCTTTAGAGACTGCTGCATTCACTTTAAATAGGGCTCCGTCGAAATCCGTTGAGACGACACCGTATGAATTATGGTTTGGGAAGAAACCTAAGCTGTCGTTTCTAAAAGTTTGGGGATGCGATGCTTATGTCAAGAAACTTCAAACTGAAAAGCTCGAACCCAAGTCGGAAAAATGCGTCTTCATAGGATACCCAAAAGAAACTATTGGGTACACCTTCTACCTCAGATCCGAAGGCAAGATCTTTGTTGCCAAGAATGGGTCCTTTCTAGAGAAAGAGTTTCTCTCGAAAGAAGTAAGTGGGAGGAAAGTAGAGCTTGATGAAGTATTACCTCTTGAACCGGAAAATGGCGCAACTCAAGAAAATGTTCCTGAGGTGCCTGCACCGACTAGAGAGGAAGTTAATGATAATGATCAAGATACTTCTGATCAAGCCCCTACTGAAATTTGAAGGTCCACAAGGACACGTTCCGCACCAGAGTGGTACGGCAACCCTGTCTTGGAAATCATGTTGTTAGACAACGGTGAACCTTCGAACTATGAAGAAGCGATGGCGGGCCCGGATTCCGACAAATGGCTAGAAGCCATGAAATCCGAGATAGGATCCATGTATGAAAACGAAGTATGGACTTTGACTGACTTGCCCGTTGAACGGCGAGCCATAGAAAATAAATGGATCTTTAAGAGGAAGACATACGCGGATGGTAATGTGACCATCTATAAAGCTCGGCTTGTCGCTAAGGGTTATCGACAAGTTCAAGGGGTTGACTACGATGAGACTTTCTCACCGGCAGCGAAGCTGAAGTCCGTCCGAATCATGTTAGCAATTGCCGGATTCTACGATTATGAAATATGGCAAATGGACGTCAAAACGGCATTCCTTAATGGTTTCCTTAAGGAATAATTGTATATGATGCAGCCGGAAGGTTTTGTCGATCCTAAGAATGCTGACAAGGTGTGCAAGCTCCAACGCTCGATTTATGGGCTGGTGCAAGCATCTCGGAGTTGGAACATTCGCTTTGATGAGATGATCAAAGAGTTTGGGTTTACGCAGACTTATGGAGAAGCCTGCGTTTACAAGAAAGTGAGTGGGAGCTCTGTAGCATTTCTCATACTATAAGTAGATGACATACTTTTGATGGGAAATGATATAGAACTCTTGGACAGCATCAAGGCCTATTTGAATAAGAGTTTTTCAATGAAGGACCTTGGAGAAGCTGCTTATATATTAGGCATCAAGATCTATAGAGATAGATCAAGACGCCTCATAGGTCTTTCACAAAGCACATACCTTGATAAGATATTGAAGAAGTTCAATATGGATCAATCTAAGAAGGGGTTCTTGCCTGTGTTACAAGGTGTGAAATTGAGCTCAGCTCTATGTCTGACCACGGCAGAAGATATAGAAGAGATGAGTGTCATCCCCTATGCCTCAGCCATAGGTTCTATTATGTATACCATGCTGTGTACCAAACCTGATGTAAACCTTGCCGTAAGTTTGGTAGGAAGGTACCAAAGTAATCCCGGCAAGGAACACTGGACAACGGTCAAGAATATCCTGAAGTACCTGAAAAGGAGAAAGGAAATGTTTCTCGTTTATGGAGGTCACGAAGAGCTCGTCGTAAAGGGTTACGTCGACGCTAGCTTCGACACAGATCTGGATGACTCTAAGTCACAAACTGGATACGTGTATATTTTGAATGGTGGGGCAGTAAGCTAGTGCAGTTGCAAGCAGAGCGTCGTGGCGGGATCTACATGTGAAGCGGAGTACATGGCAGCCTCGGAGGCAGCACATGAAGCAATATGGGTGAAGGAGTTCATCACCGACCTAGGAGTCATACCCAATGCGTCGGGGCCAATCAAACTCTTTTATGACAACACTGGAGCTATTGCACTTGCCAAGGAGCCCAGGTTTCACAAGAAGACAAGGCACATCAAGCGTCGCTTCAACTCCATTCGTGAAAATGTTCAAGATGGAGACATAGAGATTTGTAAAGTACATACGGACCTGAATGTAGCAGATCCGTTGACTAAGCCTCTCCCTAGAGCAAAACATGATCAACACCAGAATTCCATGGGTGTTCGATTCATCACAGTGTAACTAGATTATTGACTCTAGTGCAAGTGGGAGACTGTTGGAAATATGCCCTAGAGGCAATAATAAAAGCATTATTATTATATTTCCTTGTTCATGATAATTGTCTTTATTCATGCTATAATTGTATTATCTGGAAATCGTAATACATGTGTGAATAATAGACATCAACATGTCCCTAGTAAGCCTCTAGTTGACTAGCTCGTTGATCAACAGATAGTCATGGTTTCCTGACTATGGACATTGGATGTCATTGATAAAGAGATCACATCATTAGGAGAATGATATGATGGACAAGACCCAATCCTAAACATAGCACAAGATCGTATAGTTCGTTTGCTAGAGGTTTTCAATGTCAAAGTATCTTTTCCTTAGACCATGAGATCGTGTAACTCCCGGATACCGTAGGAGTGCTTTGGGTGTGCCAAACATCACAACGTAACTGGGTGACTATAAAGGTATACTACGGGTATCTCCGAAAGTGTCTGTTGGGTTGACATGGATCAAGACTGGGATTTGTCACTCCGTATGACGGAGAGGTATCACTGGGCCCACTCGGTAATGCATCATCATAATGAGCTCAAAGTGACCAAGTGTCTGGTCACGGGATCATGCATTACGGTACGAGTAAAGTGACTTCCCAGTAACAAGATTGAACGAGGTATTGGGATACCGACGATCGAATCTCGGGCAAGTAACATATCGATTGACAAAGGGAATTGTATACGGGGTTGTTTGAATCCTCGACATCGTGGTTCATCCGATGAGATCATCGTGGAGTATGTGGGAGCCAACATGGGTATCCAGATCCCGCTGTTGGTTATTGACCGGAGAGCGATCTCGGTCATGTCTACATGTATCCCGAACCCGTAGGGTCTACACACTTAAGGTTCGGTGACGCTAGGGTTGTGAAGATGTATATATGTAGTAACCCGAATGTTGTTCGGAGTCCCGGATGAGATCCCGGATGTCACGAGGAGTTCCGGAATGGTCCGGAGGTAAAGAATTATATATAGGAAGTGCTGTTTCGGCCATCGGGACAAGTTTCGGGGTCACCGGTATTGTACCGGGACCACCGGAAGGGTCCCGGGGGTCCACCGGGTGGGGCCACCTATCCCAGGGGGCCCCATGGGCTGAAGTGGGAGGGAACCCAGCCCAAAGTGGGCTGGGGAGCCACTCCCCTAGGGCCCATGCGGCTAGGGTTGAGGGGAAACCCTAAAGGGGGGCGCCCCCTTGCTTGGGGGGCAAGCCCCCCACCCTTGGCCGGCGCCCCCCTAGGAGATTCCATCTCCTAGGGCCGGCGCCCCCCTTAGCACCCCTATATATAGTGGGGGAGAGGAGGGACTTCATACACCAGCCCCTGGCGCCTCCCTCTCTCCCCGTTACGTCTCTCTCTTGTAGTATAGGCGAAGCCCTGCTACCGTGACGCCCTGCATCCACCACCACGCCGTCGTGCTGCTGGATCTTCATCAACCTCTCCTTCCCCTTGCTGGATCAAGAAGGAGGAGACGTCTCCTGTCCCGTACGTGTGTTGAACGCGGAGGTGCCGTCCGTTCGGCACTTGGTCATCGTTGATTTGGATCACGTCGTGTTCGACTACGTCATCCCCGTTCTTTGAACGCTTCCGCTCGCGATCTACAAGGTACGTAGATGCATCCGATAACTCGTTGCTAGATGAACTCCTAGATGGATCTTGGTAAAATGAGTAGGAAAATTTTTGTTTTCTACAACGTTCCCCAACAGACGAGGATTTGGAGGAGGAGGCCGCGTTGTCCATTGAGGAGAGGGTGAAGCTGGCAGAGATATGGGTGGCCCACCCTACCAGTAGCCATCAGTAGACCAGTGGAGCTGCTGGCGGCGTGCTGTAAGTCCTTCTCAATCTCTGCTTCTTTCTGTATCCAAAACAGGGGGCTAGGGTTAGTGTTTCTGATGACAGCTTAGATGATGCTGTAATTTGTGCTGTCAATTGTAGTTTGGATGATGCTGTTTGGGATGTTCGGATTCATTTTGATGCACAACACAATCTGAATAGGAAGATATGCAGCTCAGATGTCACATTTCTGAACTTATATGCATTGATCCACACACAAGGTTATTCCTTCTCTGATGAACTGTACCACATGAAGAATTTAGGCATTGGAGAGGAAAGAGAGCTTGGGTTAGACTTAATTGACACAAATCAAGCTGTAGCAACTTAAGAAGGAATATCAGCATAGTTTAGTTCTGAATTTGCTAGTGAGGGCAATAGCACCTTTTGTAAGTCAGATAGAACAAGAAGATACTTCTACTACTGCAACTGCAAGAGCTAGAGGGACAGCCAGTGAAAGAGCTGCGAGGCCTTTCACAGCCCCAAGATTTTCTACAGGAGCTGCATCTTCTGGTGCTCCTTCTTCCAGTGCCCCAGGGAAATGTACTCGTTTGATGTCATTCTTCACTGCCTGTGGTAACACCTGATGGAGTACCAGAATTGAGTTCTAATGGAGTACCAGAGTTGAGTGTTAGAAAACTAAGTTATTTGTGCTGGAAAACTAAGTTATTTGTGCTACAAAACTGATGTATGTTGTAATGGAGTACTAAGTTTGTGTGCTTAGGTCATTTGTGAACTTATAATGCTCCTGTGAACATATTATGCCTGCAATATCTGCTATATTTGGTAATGTGGCACTTTGAACTCAATGCTGTTTGTCATGTTCATTTGGTCATTTGGCACTTAGTCATTTGGCACTTGTGAACAACTCAACTCAATGCATATTTGCTCATTTGGCAATATTTGCTCTCTGAGGTGTTCAACATTTGGCACTTGTGAACATTTGCACTTCATTACTAGGATGAACATACCAAATTTTTATTACAAAGACACCTGACACATTACTAGGATCAACAACAATAGGATGAAAGCTGGCACTAACTTGAAACAACAGTAGGATCAACCTGACAGTAACTTACTGCAGCAGTATCTTGGCTGTGACTAAGCCTACCACAAAGACAAGAAAAAGGAAGACAACATTCTGATATTTCCCCTTCAGCGCATCTAGCTCTGCATTTTTCTCCTTGAGCTGATCTTCCAAAGCCAGCACCTCTCTTCCTCTTTGAGCTTCAGGCAGAGCAACAACTGCACTGTAATCTTCAAACACAGCAACACTTGATTCACCTCTCAGACTACGCACTTCATCTCGCAAATCTCCAATCAAATCACTCAAAAACTTCGGGAGAGGATCATCATGCCATTCAACGTAGCCACAACCACCTTGCTGTACCAATAGAAATCAGGGTTTGAGAGGGGAGAAGATCTAATGAACAGAAAAGTAGAACAAGAATGAAACTTACCATGGCATCCACGCAAGCGTAGTACCTCCGGCCTGGGTTCTGACGGCTCCATGAGATCCATCTCGGCGCCTTCCTACGCGGCCTGCACCAGCAGAGCTTCTCCGGCTCATACACCATCGGGCTCTCACAGTAGGGCACCGGAGACCTGGATTCGTCCCCTCTTCTTCCAGAGGCTCGACGGAAGCTGGGGGCTTGAGAACGACCCGAAGACCACGACATGGACATTGACTTGGACGCAGCCGCCGCCGCCGCCGACTGCGAGATCACCTCTCCCGCCGGCCCGCTCAGGAATCGCCTCCGCCGTCGCCTAACCCTAGTTTTTCCCCCAAATGCACAAACCGTTTCCTGTTCGGCCCCGCGCATTGCTTTAATAACCAGGGCCACCACTGTTGAGCATTTTTGCTCTGTTTAATAACTAGGGCCAGAGTTTGATTTGGTTTGTTGTGAGGGCAACATCAGCTTTTTTGGCTCTGTTGTTTGATTTGGCCAGAGTTTCATTAGCTAAATAACTTGAGCATTAGCTAAATATTTCATCACAGGTTGAAGAGGAGATAACTTGAGCCATCTAACTTGAGCATACAGGAGTTCAACATGACCATGGATTCTTATATAATTACTAGATTCTTACAACATTAGCTAAAGATCATAGCATAGTGGAGTCTCCAACATTGTTCACAACTACTACATCCATACATTACACTTAACTAAACCACCCTTCACAAAAGATTAGCAAAGCCTTCTATCAAACCACTTATATCATGATAGGTATGCTCTGCCTCATTTACCCAGATCATCTTCATCTACCTCATTCCTTCAAGATGTCATGGATCAACTTCAACTTCCCTTTGCTCTTCTCAAGTGACTTGAACTGCACAGCAAGCTGGAGCTTTAACTCATCCCTGCGTTTTATCAGATTCTCATGTCCCTTCTTGAACTGCACATTCTCTTCTGTGAGTTTTTTCACAGACTGGGTGAGCTCATCAACCAGAATCTTTAAATTGTTGTTGCCTTCAGCTAGCTTTTCCTTGTCTTTCAAATGATTCATCTTCAGGTTCCTAATGACACTGCCTTGAGCTTCTACCAGGTTCATCAACACTTTGTACTTCTCTTGCATCTTCAAGTTCTCTGCTTCTTTCTTCTCCAACTCATTCTTCATGGCAGCCACAACTGATGCAGTGGCAGCCTCGGCTTTCTTCTCCTTAGCCTGCACATAACTTAAATCCAACACCCTGTCCTCCTGGGCATTGAGAAGTTGATGGACATCTTCAACTATTTTGTCATAGTTGGCATCCAGATTCCTTTTCTCTTCTTTAAGGTGGTGGATAGTAAGTGAACTTTCCAGGTTATCCTTCCTCCTAGCAGTCCTGCTGTCTTCAAACATTTCCCAAAGCTTCAACAATGCATTTTGCATTGTGGGAGGCCACTCTGGGTCAACCCAAGAAAGGAAACCACAATTGACAGCTTCCTGCAATATAGCAAACAATTATATTGTTACTCTCGAAAGAATTACCACTTTTAAAAAATCACCTAACAACATAAGAAGTACAACCTATACATGTGGCCAACCAAACAATTAGCATCTACTACAACCTACACTGCCTCAATTAAACTATTAGCATCTACACTGCCTCAATCAACTAACAGCACATGCCTACACAACATGTTGCTGTGAGTTTCATTACTAATAACTAACTAAACTGTGAGCTTCTGCACTGCCAACTAAGCTGCTGCCCATATAAATATTACAGTCAACATAACCATCAAACTTATATATTATAGTGAACATAGCCAACTAAACTATTGCAGTGACCATCAGTACTGTAAGCATCATAACTACTAAATGGTAAAAACAATATGCTTCAACATTAGTAGTAGTACCTACATTACAGTGAACATGAGAGAGCATCAAACTTACAGGCTGAGCACAAACTAGAAACCTCCTGCCAGTCTCAAATGATTCAAAAGCTACACGACGCTCAGTTGGCAGCCGATGCTCCACGCAGAGCCCCTCTGGTGCCTTCTCCAAGCCATTGTAGTCTTGGTATTCATTGCTAGCAGGAATCTACAGGGAGCACATACTCAAATCAGAAAACCAGATCATGAAATCCCCAAATCCCCAAATCACCTAACCCTAACCCTAGCTCTACCACTGACCTGATAATGCATCCCGTCGTCGGAGGACGAGATCTGTAGGCTGGACAAGTCGTCGCTGCTCTCATCCTCGAAGACCATGGCGCGGCGGGGGCGGACGCGGCGGCGGCGGCGGCGGCTGGAGAGACGAGGGCGATGCGGCGAGGAGAGGGACAGAGTGGAGCGTCGAGTGCGGCTGGCTGCATACGGGTTCGACCGGACCAGGGTACATGGAGCGACCGAGACGAATGCGAAACTTACCGAGCGGGTGCGCGCGGGTAAGCCACGGTGGCACCTGACCGGTGGGCCCTTTAGGTCAGATACGTGGTCTATACACGCTTATACGGCTGTCAGACCGTTATGCAACACTTAGGCTTAGAGTTGGTACTGCATGGCAAAAAAAGTGACTAGTGGTACTGACTCATTACAATGTGCTGAAGTGTGGTAGTTCCATGCAATTAACTCATAGTCCTTCAACGCTTTTTTCTTTATTTTCTCACATTTTTCATTCGTTTGCGCTTTATTATTATTATTATTATTATTATTATTATTATTATTATTATTATTATTATTATTATTATTATTTCTTTTTCTTATATTTTAAAATATTCTAAATATTTCTATTATAAAAATCATACACAAAAATGAAAAATTGTTAGTCGCGCATTTGAAAAATGTTAACCATGCATGAAAAATGTTTCTAATGTATACAATTTTTTTCAATGTGTATGAAAAATAGACATGAAAACATATATATGAAAAATATATTAATCTTATATTTGAAAATTGTTAAACGTGTATATAAAAAGCATTCCTGATGTATGCAAAAAATGTAAAAGGTGTTGGTAAAAGTAGATATAAAAAATATATGTTATCAAAAATGTATGAAAAAAGTAGACATAAAAAAATAGAAGTTTCCAAAAATCTTAAACATGTATTTGGAAAATTAAAAACGCGTACATAAAAAGTGTTCCTGATGTATTAAAAATGTATGGAAAAGTAGACATGAAAAATATAAGTTTTTATAGTGTTAATCATGTATTTGGAAAACATAAAATATGTACATAAAAAATATTCCTGATGCATAAGGAGAATACAGAATGTGTACGAGAAAGATTGACATCAAAATGTATGTTTGGAAAAAGTGTTAATCATATATTAGAAAACTGTTCAACGTGCATAGAAAAATGTTTCAGATGTACACGAAAACTGTTTCATGTATTTGAAAAATATTAAACATGTATAAAAAAGGGTCCTGTTCTATACTATTTATGTTGGTTTTTATTTTGTGTGACATCGGTTGGGGTGACCAACAAACTAACAAGAAACCAAAGGGGGAGGGTCACGCGGGGAGAAAAAAACGGTAAGGAGGGAGGGCGACCAAACCAACTCCTTTTTTAAGGATAGCCTCATGGCACTTTATTTAAATTGTGGCAGTGTTACATCATTGAGTACATGTGATAATAAAACACTTGGAGCAACATCTGCCCAATAAAAACGAGCCTTAACATCATAACAGTATCTAGCTGGAAAATGTGCCAATTCGCTTCCCTTGGACAATGCTTGAAACAAATTCTAGGAATGTCATGAGCAATATGAAAACAGTCCGCAAGTATCGCTGCATTAGGACCCAAAATCTCGGTTTTTCCAACACATGCTTCAATCAGTTCAAGACAATCTGATTCTCCTATCACCTTTGTGCACCCAATCTCTGAAAGAAGCTTCAAACCTTGCAAAAGCGCCGGAGTTTCAGCAGTTTGGGCATTAAGGACATGATCAATTAGTTCAGAACTCCCTTTTAATAGTAGAGAAGGACGCGGTTATGGAAAAGTATCCATTTGGTTTAGATTATCACAAGTTATTATTTAGGTTAGTTTTTATTTTATGCATCATCGGTTGGGGTCAAAACAACAACATGAAACTAAAGGGGAGGGCAACATAGGGAGTGAAAAATCGGAAAGGAGAGGAGGCTACGGAACCAACTTTTTTAAATAGTAGAGATGTGGTGAGAAGGCGATTTGTGGCCGTATGCATCTTCCATATGCAGAGGCCGGGGGTCATCCTCCTTTTCTAAAAAAAAAAGAGATGTGGCGATCACGCCTTCTCACCTGAATTTCACAGTTTTTTCTCTGTGGCATGACAGGGATCGCTGGTCAACTGAACTTCACTTGTCATGGAAAATCAAGCTTTTTTCCTTCCCTTGAGGAGATGCTAAGTAAACTATTACTTGGGCCACTCCCACGTCAGATGCCATTTCTTTAAGCGCAAATATAATATCACCTTTTGGCATGTGAGGTACTGTCATCCACCACATAAAAAAAGAATATCACATAACCATTTTTTTAGCCCTCAGCCGGCCGTTGAGCATGGGGTAATAAAATCACCCGCGTGGTTGGTGCAACTTCTTCTTTATTAACAACAAAAACGATTATACACTGTAAAGTTACTCTATGCACACATTGTGTCTTTCTGTCATGTTCCCATGTAGATATAAGTACACTATACATTTCTGACATATGGCATCACATGTTGATCGGAATCATGATTCACAAAGGATTTACATTTCTTTTTGCAACAATACACTATACATTTCGATGGCATCACATGAAGATCGGAATCATGACTCAGAGATGCCGGCGCAATAAGGATCGAAATCGTTGTGACACCTCACCGTCAGTTTCTCATTTGACCAAAAATAAGAAAGTAAGTTATTTTCGCATACAGCTTGAGCCTAGTTCAGACTTATTTTTGAAAAAGGTGTGCTATGTTTTTCCTTTCACGTGTTTTTTCGAACCATGGAACTTCGAGCGAACATCTTCAACAAAGGAATGACATCATCCACTGAACAACAGACATAAGTTATTTGCACATTGTGGATATGCCAATGTCATTGTTCACCATCTCTGCTAACCGGCGCCTGATGCGCCAGTTGGCTCCTATGCGTGCATTGACGCACCAACGGAGCCCACATTTTGAGTTACTGCTCGAGTTAATCTTACGTACAAAGGTGTCGGGTAGAGTACATCAACATGGATTCAATAGTGATGTGTATGCCTTGGTACTGTCGTTTTGTCATTGAATTAAAGTTGCCGGTAGATCAGCACATGACCAAGATAAATTGGTGTTGGGTAGACTAAAAATAAGTAGTACATCAACATGGATTATTATGGTGATGCCGTTGACATTGAAGTTACAAGTAGATCAACACAAACCAAGATCCGACAAACTGGGAGAGATGACTGATTTGCTCTCAGGAGGATCATCGTTTAAGCTTGTTAATTGCACCGTACAGCACACTCGTAGATACAACTCAGATGTTTTGTACTTGTTAAAGTAGAGCATGCAGCTCACGCTGATTTGAGATATTAGATAATTTGTGTACTAGCACAAAGAGTTGACCATGCTATTCACTACTAGGGAATAATGTATCACTGACACGCGACTCTAAACCCGTCTACTGATGGTTTTTGCGCCCATTAGTGGTAAAACATCACAGTGATTGACTTTTACCACGAACAGAAGATTTGTGCCCAGCTAGCACCCCCTAATCATTTTGGATAGGAGTAGCGGCATATGTTGCCAAGATGGTGGATTCAGACACATTGTTGTAACACTTTGTACGGTCCTCGAGAATAATCAATAAAGTGGCCGTATGCATCTTCCAGATGCAGAGGCCGGAGGTCATCCTCCTTTTCTAAAAAAAAAGAAGATTTGTGCGAGTTAGTGGAGGTATACACCATGGAAAACATCTCAAGTGTCAACCTGGTACATGCCTACATCCGTCGATAACACCCACTTCACCGCCACGATGGACCACACAACCAAGCTAAGCTAGGTATGGGCTGTTGAAATATATTGCTCGCATCTCTTCATCAATTCGGACTTTTATATGTTGGCTGAAGCATTAGTTTAATATGATAATGGAGCGAAGAGACTTCAAGTTCAAGACCCTGCCAACGAGACACTAACAAAAAAAATATTCTGCAACCTTCCCACCTCTCTTCATCAATTAAGACTTTAGGATAAATTGGTTGCCTTGTAGGAAGAGCAATCAAGAGAGGCATCGAGCAACAGAGGCTGGATGCCAGGAAGCAAATAGTGACGAGGCGAGGCTACATGCAAAAGGTGATGAAGTCATGCACCTAGGGTAGGGTCACGGACCTGTCCTAAGTACCCTTCCCAAGGGCATCCTCAGAAGAAGCTGCCTTCCAGTCGACCAAGAGAGACTTCACTCGACGAACTCGAAGGACTCGACCATGAAGACTCACTCGACCACCAGGAGATCAAGAGCCACTCTGCATCCAAACGGTCTGTAATTAAGTAGTCTTTATGGCATTGATGACACTTTATATAGGGCGTTTCCAGTAACGCCCAACCTTTATGTACTTTAAACCCTGCATAACTGAGGGCCGGAGGGGTCTGGCGGACACTATATAAGCTACCCCCCTCCTCAGTGTAAAGGGTTCGCACCCCTGTAACCTACGCACACATAATCCAGTCGACCGCCTTCGGGCTCCGAGACGTAGGGTTGTTACTTCCTCCGAGAAGGGCCTGAACTCGTAAATCCCTTGTCTGTAAAACTGCTCCATAGCTAGGATCTTGCCTCTCCATACCTACCCCCCCATTCTACTATCAAACTTAGAACCACGACAGTTGGCGCCCACCGTGGGGCAGGAGTCTTAGAGATTTTTGGAGAAGTTGCAATTGTTCCGATTGCCTTCATCATGGTTTCTGGTGGAGTTTTGGTCGAGGGCCGCGAGATCCATCTCGGCGCGCTCACCTTCATCGCCGACGACTCCTCTTGGCTCCAGGAGGCTCCACTCGACATCGACGCGCTCCCCGTCCGCGGTGCGACGCATTTTCGGGCGTGTGTCTGCGACATTCTGCTACGGCAACCGTCGACTCTGTATCAGTCGACTCCCATGTCGTCCTCCCTCCCTGTTTCCCGCCAGCGCAAGCGCTCTGGTCGGTCGAGGCTCCAGCGGTGGGTGAGGCACGCAGTGGCTCGCCAATCGGCCACCACCCAAGTCGCGGCAATCGAGCCCGACGAATCTCTCTACGGCCTGTTCGATCTGTCGGCTGGCTCCGTAGGGACCGCATCCGAGTGCGACAGTAGTGATCCGGCGGCGGAGGTCTTTATGGTCAATGGACCTCGTAGCCCTCCCGGCTTCCCCCGGGACAACGGGATGGACGGTGGAGGCGACCCCGCTCAGGCCCCTGAGGAATATCAACCCGAGCCACTTACTTCCCTGCAAAGGGAAGAACTTCGCCGCAGGAACATGGATGCCCTGCATACTCCCATCGCAGGAGAAACTCCCGAGGCTCGTGCCTTGGAAGAGGCGCGTTTGGCCAACTTGGCTGAACGCACTCGACTGGAGAACCTCCAGCGAGCACTCGACGAACGCGCGAGGCAACGAGTACCCGACTCCAGTCGACGTCAACTCTTTCCGCAACCGACTCAGGTATATCGAACCCCGATTCAGAATTTAGCAGCTGCAGCCCGTATAGCAGAGTCAATTCAGCCCTCTCGGTCAGAGGCTGGCAGAGGTTTGATGCAGATCAGGGATTTGCTCCGAGCAGCGGGAGATCAGAATTCAGCTGTGTCGCTGTCACGCAACAGGATTCACAGTCGATCCATCGCTGCGAATACAGTTCAGTCGGCTCACAGCCCAAGATCACCTCCGCGGCGTGAGGGACGCGAGGGTCGATGTGACCAATATGGTGACCGATTCGATCGTGATGATAGGCGTCGAGTGCCCACTCCTCCCCCAAGGGGTAGTTCTTACGCTCATCGGCAGTTAGATGACAGGCGCCAGCTCAGTGTGGGGCGAAGAGCTCCGGTCGACCCCAGGGAACCAGGCTTTGACGTGCGATCCATCATCGTGCAAGGTCTGGTCGATCGGAATAGAGCTCATCGAGGTGGCCATGACAGAGATGCTCCCACTAGCAGCCGAGTCCATGTTTCGGGTCTAGAATGTTTCAACAGGGCTATCAGAGCCGCGGTGATTCCCCCCAACTTCAGGTTGGTGACTCGAGTAAGTAAGTTCACCGGTGAGTCCAAGCCTGAAACCTGGCTTGAAGGCTACCGAGTGGCGGTACAGATTGGTGGCGGGAATGATGAGGTGGCTATAAAGCATTTACCACTCATGCTGGAAGGTTCGGCCAGGGCGTGGTTGAATCAGTTAGCTCCTAGCAGCATTTACACTTGGGAAGATCTTTCCCGAGTGTTCGTCAGGACATTCGAGGGAACTTGCAAGCGACCAGCTGGATTGACAGAGCTGCAAGTCTGCGTGCAGAAGTCGAATGAAACCTTGAGAGATTACATTCAGAGATGGATCACTTTGCATCATACCGTGGAGAACGTGTCTGATCATCAGGCAGTCTGTGCCTTCAAGGATGGTGTCAAGAACAGAGAATTAAGTTTGAAGTTTGGTCGGACCAGAGATATGACACTGAGTCGAATGATGGAAATCGCCACCAAGTATGCCAATGGTGAATAAGAGGACCGACTCCGGAGCGGCAAGTACAAGCCGAGTCAGTCGGAGAAAGGAAATTCCAGTCGGAAGCAAAAGCGTAAAGCCGAGCCCGCGGCTCCTGGGAAGGCTCTGGCCGTGACTCAGGGCAAGTTCAAGGGAAAACCCAAAGGATCCTGGAACCCCAAGAAGGTGAAGGATAAGGAAGGAAATGACGTGATGGATCTGCCGTGCCACATCCACACGAAGAAAGACGAGGAGGGTAATTTCATCTACCCGAAGCATACCACTCGCTAGTGCCGGCTCTTGATCCAGCAGTTCCAAGGTAAACAGCCCAAGGACAAGGAAAAGGAGTCGGACAAAGCTGAGGACAAGGAGGACAGTGATGGAGGATATCCTCATGTTAATTCCACTCTGATGATCTTTGCTGATGTGGAAAGCAAAAGCCGATTGAAGGTTATCAACCGTGAGGTAAATATGGTCGCCCCGGCGACGCCAAGCTATTTGAGATGGTCCCAAACTCCCATTACATTCGACCAGTCCGATCACCCGACTCATATAGCCACCCCTGGGAGGCAAGCTTTGGTGGTCGACCCGTGTTGGGGAACGTTGCAGAAAATTAAAATTTTTCCTACGGCTTCACCAAGATCCATCTATGAGTTCATCTAAGCAACGAGTCATGGGAGAGAGCTTGCATCTACATACCACTTGTAGATCGCGTGCGGAAGCTTGCAAGGTGATGATGGAGTCGTACTCGAACGTGATTCAGATCACCGATGCCAAGTGCTGAACGGACAGCACCTCCGTGTTCAACACACGTACGGGACGAGCGACGTCTCCTCCTTCTTGATCCAGCAAGGGGGAAGGAGAGGTTGAGGAAGACAGCTCCACCGGCAGCACGACGGCGTGGTGATGGTGGAGAAGCAGTACTCCGACAGGGCTTCGCCGAGCGCACAACGAAGGAGGAGAGGTGTTGGGGAGGGAGAAGGAGGCAACCAAAGGCCAAGGACTCAAGGTATGAAGTCCCTCCTCTCCCCCACTATATATAGGAGGGCCAAGGGGGGGGTGGCCGGCCCTAGGAGATCCAATCTCCTAGGGGGGCGGCGGCCAAGGGGGGTTTCCCTCCCCCCCAAGGCACCTAGGAGGTGCCTTCCCCTCCTAGGACTCTTGCCCCCTTGAACCCTAGGCGCATGGGCCTATGTGGGGCTGGTGCCCTTGGCCCATGCAGGCCAAGGCGCACCCCCTACAGCCCATGTGGCCCCCCGGGGCAGGTGGCCCCACCCGGTGGGCCCCCGGGACCCCTCCGGTGGTCCCGGTACAATACCGATAACCCCGAAACTTGTCCCGATGCCCGAAACAGGACTTCCCATATATAAATCTTTACCTCCGGACCATTCCGGAACTCCTCGTGACGTCCGGGATCTCATCCGGGACTCCGAACATCATTCGGTAGTCACATACTTGACTTCCTACTAACCCTAGCGTCACCGAACCTTAAGTGTGTAGACCCTACGGGTTCGGGAGACACGCAGACATGACCGAGACGACTCTCGGGCAATAACCAACAGCGGGGTCTGGATATCCATGTTGGCTCCCACATGCTCCTCGATGATTTCATCGGTTGAACCACGATGTCGAGGATTCGATCAAACCCTGTATACAATTCCCTTTGTCAATCGGTACGTTACTTGCCCGAGACTCGATCGTCGGTATCCCAATACCTTGTTCAGTCTCGTTACCCGGCAAGTCACTTTACTCGTACCGTAATGCATGATCCCGTGGCCAACACCTTGGTCACATTGAGCTCATTATGATGATGCATTACCGAGTGGGCCCAGAGATACCTCTCCGTTATACGGAGTGACAAATCCCAGTCTCGATCCGTGTCAACCCAACAGATACTTTCGGAGATACCTGTAATGCACCTTTATAGTCACCCAGTTACGTTGTGACGTTTGATACACCCAAGGCACTCCTACGGTAACCGGGAGTTACACGATCTCATGGTCGAAGGAATAGATACTTGACATTGGCAAAGCTTCTAGCAAACGAACTATACGATCTTTTATGCTATGCTTATGATTGGGTCTTGTCCATCACATCATTCTCCTAATGATGTGATCCCGTTATCAACGACATCCTATGTCCATAGTCAGGAAACCATGACTATCTATTGATCATAACGAGCTAGTCAACTAGAGGCTCACTAGGGACTCATTGGGTCTAAGTGTTCACACGTGTATTACGATTTCCGGATAATACAGTTATAGCATGAACAAAAGACAATTATCATGAACATTGAAATATAATAATCCTTTTATTATTGCCTCTAGGGCATATTTCCAACAGTCTCCCACTTGCACTAGAGTCACCAATCTAGTTACATTGTGATGAATCGAACACCCATAGAGTTCTGGTGTTGATCATGTTTTGCACGCGAGAGAGGTTTAGTCAACGGATCTGCGACATTCAGATCCGTGTGCACTTTGCAAATCTCTATGTCTCCATCTTGAACATTTTCACGGATGGAGTTGAAACGACGCTTGATGTGCCTGGTCTTCTTGTGAAACCTGGGCTCCTTGGCAAGGGCAATAGCTCCAGTGTTGTCACAGAAGAGTTTGATCGGCCCCGACGCATTGGGTATGACTCCTAGGTCGGTGATGAACTCCTTCATCCAAATCGCTTCATGCGCTGCCTCTGAGGCTGCTATGTACTCCGCTTCACATGTAGATCCCGCCACGACGCTCTGCTTGCAGCTGCACCAGCTTACTGCTCCACCATTCAACATATACACGTATCCGGTTTGTGACTTAGAGTCATCCAGATCTGAGTCGAAGCTAGCGTCGACGTAACCCTTTACGACGAGCTCTTCATCTCCTCCATAAACGAGAAACATGTCCTTTGTCCTTTTCAGGTACTTCAGGATATTCTTGACCGCTGTCCAGTGTTCCTTGCCGGGGTTACTTTGGTATCTTGCAACCAAACTTACGGCAAGGTTTACATCGGGTCTGGTACACAGCATGGCATACATAATAGATCCTATGGCTGAAGCATAGGGGATGACACTCATCTCTTCTTTATCTTTTGCCGTGGTCGGTGACTGAGCCAAGCTCAATCTCACACCTTGTAACATAGGCAAGAACCCCTTCTTGGACTGATCCATTTTGAACCTCTTCAAAATCTTATCAAGGTATGTGCTTTGTGAAAGACCTATGAGGCGTCTCGATCTATCTCTATAGATCTTGATGCCTAATATATAAGCAGCTTCTCCAAGGTCCTTCATTGAAAAACACTTGTTCAAGTAGGCCTTAATGCTGTCCAGGAGTTTCGTATCATTTCCCATCAAGAGTATGTCATCTACATATAATAGGAGAAATGCTACAGAGCTCCCACTCACTTTCTTGTAAACGCAGGCTTCTCCATAAGTCTGCGTAAACCCAAACGCTTTGATCATCTCATCAAAGCGAATGTTCCAACTCCGAGATGCTTGCACCAGTCCATAAATGGATCGCTGGAGCTTGCATACTTTGTTAGCGTTCTGAGGAACGACAAAACCTTCCGGCTGCATCATATACAGCTCTTCCTTAAGATGTCCATTAAGGAATGCCGTTTTGACGTCCATCTGCCATATCTCATAATCATAGTATGCGGCAATTGCTAACATGATTCGGACGGACTTAAGCTTCGCCACGGGAGAGAATGTCTCGTCGTAGTCAATCCCTTGAACTTGTCGATAACCCTTAGCGACAAGTCGAGCTTTATAGATGGTAACATTACCATCCGCGTCCGTCTTCTTCTTAAAAATCCATTTATTTTCTATCGCTCGCCGATCATCGGGCAAGTCTGTCAAAGTCCATACTTTGTTTTCATACATGGATCCTATCTCGGATTTCATGGCCTCAAGCCATTTGTTGGAATCCGGGCCCGCCATTGCTTCTTCATAGTTCGAAGGTTCATTGTTGTCCAGCAACATGATTTCCATGACAGGGTTGCCGTACCACTCTGGTGCAGAACGTGTCCTTGTGGACCTTCGAAATTCAGTAGCAACTAGATCTGAAGTACCTTGATCATCATCAACATTTTCCTCTTCAGTTGGTGTGGGCATTACAGGAATGGTTTCCTGCGCTGCACCACTTTCCCGTTCGAGAGGTAGTACTTCATCGAGTTCTACTTTCCTCCCACTTACTTCTTTCGAGAGAAACTCTTTCTCCAGAAAGCATCCGTTCTTGGCAACAAAGATCTTGCCTTCGGATCTTAAGTAGAAGGTATACCCGACAGTTTCCTTAGGGTATCCTATGAATACGCATTTTTCCGACTTGGGTTCGAGCTTTTCAGGTTGAAGTTTCTTGACATAAGCATCGCATCCCCAAACTTTTAGAAACGACAGCTTAGGTTTCTTCCCAAACCATAATTCATACGGTGTCGTCTCAACGGATTTAGACGGTGCCCTATTTAAAGTGAATGTAGCTGTCTCTAGAGCGTATCCCCAAAATGATAGCGGTAAATCGGTAAGAGACATCATAGACCGCACCATATCCAATAGAGTGCGATTACGACGTTCGGACACACCGTTTCACTGAGGTGTTCCAGGCGGCGTGAGTTGTGAAACGATTCCACATTTTCTTAAGTGTGTACCAAATTCGTGACTTAAGTATTCGCCCCCACGATCTGATCGTAGGAACTTTATCTTACGGTCATGTTGATTCTCTACCTCACTCTGAAATTCCTTGAACTTTTCAAAGGTCTCAGACTTGTGTTTCATTAAGTAGACATACCCATATCTACTCAAGTCGTCAGTGAGAGTGAGAACATAACGATATCCTCCGCGAGCCTCAACGCTCATTGGACCGCACACATCGGTATGTATGATTTCCAACAAGTTGGTTGCTCGCTCCATTGTTCCGGAGAACGGAGTCTTGGTCATTTTGCCTAAGAGGCAAGGTTCGCATGTGTCAAATGATTCATAATCAAGAGACTCTAAAAGTCCATCAGCATGGAGCTTCTTCATGCGCTTGACACCAATGTGACCAAGGCGGCAGTGCCACAAGTATGTGGGACTATCGTTATCAACTTTACATCTTTTGGCATCCACACTATGAACATGTGTAACATTACGCTCGAGATTCATCAAGAATAAACCATTGACCATCGGAGCATGACCATAAAACATATCTCTCATATAAATCGAACAACCATTATTCTCAGACTTAAATGAGTAGCCATCTCGTATTAAACGAGATCCAGATACAATGTTCATGCTCAAACTTGGCACTAAATAACAATTATTGAGGTTTAAAACTAATCCCGTAGGTAAATGTAGAGGCAGCGTGCCGACGGCGATCACATCGACCCTGGAGCCATTCCCGACGCGCATCGTCACCTCGTCCTTCGCCAGTCTCCGTTTATTCCGCAGCTCCTGCTGTGAGTTACATATGTGAGCAACGGCACCGGTATCAAATACCCAGGAGTTACTTCGAGTACTGGTAAGGTACACATCAATTACATGTATATCAAATATACCTTTGGTGTTGCCGGCCTTCTTATCCGCTAAGTATTTGGGGCAGTTCCGCTTCCAGTGCCCCTTCCCCTTGCAATAAAAGCACTCAGTCTCAGGCTTGGGTCCATTCTTTGACTTCTTCCCGGCAACAGGCTTACCGGGCGCGGCAACATCTTTGCCGTCCTTCTTGAAGTTCTTCTTACCCTTGCCCTTCTTGAACTTAGTGGTCTTATTGACCATCAACACTTGATGTTCTTTCTTGATTTCAGCCTCTGCTGACTTCAGCATCGAGAACACTTCAGGAATGGTCTTTACCATCCCCTGCATGTTGTAGTTCATCACAAAGCTCTTGTAGGTTGGTGGGAGCGACTGGAGGATTCTGTCAATGACCGCCTCATCTGGGAGGTTAATGTTCAACTGGGTCATACGTGCGTGCAACCCAGACATCTTCAGGATGTGTTCACTGACAGAACTGTTCTCCTCCATCTTACAACTGTAGAACTTGTCGGAGACATCATATCTCTCGACCCGGGCATGAGCTTGGAAAACTAGTTTCAGCTCTTCGAACATCTCATATGCTCCGTGATGCTCAAAACGCTTTTGGAGCCCCGGTTCTAAGCTGTAAAGCATGCCGCACTGAACGAGGGAGTAATCATCAGCACGAGTTTGCCAAGCGTTCATAACGTCTTGGTTCTCTGGGACGGGAGCGGCACCTAGCGGTCCTTCTAGGACATATTGCTTCCTGGCAGCTATGAGGATGATCCTCAGGTTTCGGACCCAGTCCGTATAGTTGCTGCCATCATCTTTCAGCTTGGTTTTCTCTAGGAACGCGTTGAAGTTCATGTTGACATGAGCGTTGGCCATTGATCTACAATACATATTTGCAAAGGTTTTAGACTAAGTTCATGATAATAAAGTTCTTAATCAAAATTATGAACTCCCACTTAGATTAGACATCCCTCTAGTCATCTAAGTGTTACACGATCCGAGTCGACTAGCCCGTGTCCGATCATCACGTGAGACGGACTAGTCATCGTCGGTGAACATCTTTATGTTGATCGTATCTTCCATACGACTCGTGTTCGACCTTTCGGTCTCCGTGTTCCGAGGCCATGTCTGCACATGCTAGGCTCGTCAAGTTAACCCTAAGTGTTTTCGCTGTGTAAAACTGTCTTACACCCGTTGTATGTGAACGTAAGGATCCATCACACCCGATCATCACGTGGTGCTTAGAAACGACGAACTGTAGCAACGGTGCACAGTTAGGGGAGAACACTTCTTGAAATTTTGTAAGGGATCATCTTATTTACTACCGTCGTCCTAAGTAAACAAGATGCATAAACATAATAAACATCACATGCAATTATATGGTTGTGACATGATATGGCCAATATCATCAAGCTCCATTGATCTCCATCTTCGGGGCTCCATGATCATCTTGTCACCGGCTTGACACCATGATCTCCATCATCATGATCTCCATCATCGTGTCTTCATGAAGTTGTCACGCCAACGACTACTTCTACTTCTATGACTAACGCGTTTAGTAATGAAGTAAAGTAGTTTACATGGCGTTCTTCAATGACACGCAGGTCATACAAAAAAAATAAAGACAACTCCTATGGCTCCTGCCGGTTGTCATACTCATCGACATGCAAGTCGTGAATCCTATTACAAGAACATGATCTCATACATCACAATTCAACATTCATCACAACTTCTGGCCATATCACATCACATGATCAATCGCTGCAAAAACAAGTTAGACGTTCTCTAGTTGTTGTTGCATCTTTTACGTGGCTGCGATTGGGTTCTAGCAAGAACGTTTTCTTACCTACGAATCACCACAACGTGATTTTGTCAACTTCTATTTACCCTTCATAAGGGCCTTGTTCATCGATTCCGCTCCAACTAAAGTGGGAGAGACAGACACCCGCCAGCCACCTTATGCAACTAGTGCATGTCAGTCGGTGGAACCGGTCTCACGTAAGCGTACGTGTAAGGTTGGTCCGGGCCGCTTCATCCCACAATACCGTTGAGCAAGAAAAGACTAGTAGAGGCAAGTAAGATGACAAGATCAACGCCCACAACAAATTGTGTTCTACTCGTGCATTAGAGAACTACGCATAGACCTAGCTCTGATACCACTGTTGGGGAACGTTGCAGAAAATTAAAATTTTTCCTACGGCTTCACCAAGATCCATCTATGAGTTCATCTAAGCAACGAGTCATGGGAGAGAGCTTGCATCTACATACCACTTGTAGATCGCGTGCGGAAGCTTGCAAGGTGATGATGGAGTCGTACTCGAACGTGATTCAGATCACCGATGCCAAGTGCTGAACGGACAGCACCTCCGTGTTCAACACACGTACGGGACGAGCGACGTCTCCTCCTTCTTGATCCAGCAAGGGGGAAGGAGAGGTTGAGGAAGACAGCTCCACCGGCAGCACGACGGCGTGGTGATGGTGGAGAAGCAGTACTCCGACAGGGCTTCGCCGAGCGCACAACGAAGGAGGAGAGGTGTTGGGGAGGGAGAAGGAGGCAACCAAAGGCCAAGGACTCAAGGTATGAAGTCCCTCCTCTCCCCCACTATATATAGGAGGGCCAAGGGGGGGGTGGCCGGCCCTAGGAGATCCAATCTCCTAGGGGGGCGGCGGCCAAGGGGGGTTTCCCTCCCCCCCAAGGCACCTAGGAGGTGCCTTCCCCTCCTAGGACTCTTGCCCCCTTGAACCCTAGGCGCATGGGCCTATGTGGGGCTGGTGCCCTTGGCCCATGCAGGCCAAGGCGCACCCCCTACAGCCCATGTGGCCCCCCGGGGCAGGTGGCCCCACCCGGTGGGCCCCCGGGACCCCTCCGGTGGTCCCGGTACAATACCGATAACCCCGAAACTTGTCCCGATGCCCGAAACAGGACTTCCCATATATAAATCTTTACCTCCGGACCATTCCGGAACTCCTCGTGACGTCCGGGATCTCATCCGGGACTCCGAACATCATTCGGTAGTCACATACTTGACTTCCTACTAACCCTAGCGTCACCGAACCTTAAGTGTGTAGACCCTACGGGTTCGGGAGACACGCAGACATGACCGAGACGACTCTCGGGCAATAACCAACAGCGGGGTCTGGATATCCATGTTGGCTCCCACATGCTCCTCGATGATTTCATCGGTTGAACCACGATGTCGAGGATTCGATCAAACCCTGTATACAATTCCCTTTGTCAATCGGTACGTTACTTGCCCGAGACTCGATCGTCGGTATCCCAATACCTTGTTCAGTCTCGTTACCCGGCAAGTCACTTTACTCGTACCGTAATGCATGATCCCGTGGCCAACACCTTGGTCACATTGAGCTCATTATGATGATGCATTACCGAGTGGGCCCAGAGATACCTCTCCGTTATACGGAGTGACAAATCCCAGTCTCGATCCGTGTCAACCCAACAGATACTTTCGGAGATACCTGTAATGCACCTTTATAGTCACCCAGTTACGTTGTGACGTTTGATACACCCAAGGCACTCCTACGGTAACCGGGAGTTACACGATCTCATGGTCGAAGGAATAGATACTTGACATTGGCAAAGCTTCTAGCAAACGAACTATACGATCTTTTATGCTATGCTTATGATTGGGTCTTGTCCATCACATCATTCTCCTAATGATGTGATCCCGTTATCAACGACATCCTATGTCCATAGTCAGGAAACCATGACTATCTATTGATCATAACGAGCTAGTCAACTAGAGGCTCACTAGGGACTCATTGGGTCTAAGTGTTCACACGTGTATTACGATTTCCGGATAATACAGTTATAGCATGAACAAAAGACAATTATCATGAACATTGAAATATAATAATCCTTTTATTATTGCCTCTAGGGCATATTTCCAACAACCCGGTCGTTGAGGGCACTCGACTGACGAAGGTGCTAATGGATGGTGGTAGCGGACTGAACATATTGTATGCGGAAACGCTGAAAGGAATGGGCTTTCCGATGTCCAGACTAAGCGCCAGCAACATGAGTTTTCATGGAGTTATACCTGGAAAGAAGGCTGAGTCACTCGGCCAAATAGCTCTGGACATTGTGTTCGGTGACTCGAAGCATTTCCGCAAGGAGAGGCTGACATTCGAAGTCGTGGATTTTTAGAGCGCTTACCATGCTATTTTGGGGCGACCAGCTTACGCACGGTTCATGGCTCGACCATGTTACGTGTACCTCAAACTAAAGATGCCCGGCCCCAAGGGCGTGATAACTATCACTGGCAATCGGAAGAAGGCAGAAGAGTGTTTTCAGAAAGGCTCGAAAATTGCCAATTCCCAGATAACAATGGTAGAGCTGGAGGGGTACAAGAAAAATGCAGATCCGAGTGATTTGTTGCGAGCCAAGAAGCCTGCCACAGAATCAGCATTTCAGTCGTCCGGTGAGACGAAGCCCGTTCACATTCACCCGACCGACCCCAATGCAGCTCCGACCCATATTTCCACAACACTCGACCCTAAATAGAAGAAGCGCTCATCCAGTTCCTCCGTGAGAACTGGGACATCTTTGCATGGAAGCCTGCTGACATGCTGGGTGTTCCCAGGGGGCTGGCTGAGCATCGCCTTAGAGTCGACTCAACAGCAAAACCTGTCAAAGAACATCTTCGACGGTCCGCCATCCAGAAGAGAAAGGCCATTGGCGAGGAGGTGGCTCGGCTGTTGGCAGCAGAGTTTATCCGAGAGATATACCACTCCGAGTGGCTCGCCAATGTCGTCATGGTTCCCAAGAAGGACAAGTCACTCCGCATGTGCATTGATTTCAAACACATCAATCGGGCCTGCCCGAAAGATCATTTTCCTCTCCCTCGCATCGACCAAATTGTCGACTCGACTGCGAGATGTGAGAGATTGTCTTTTCTGGACGCCTATTCTGGATACCATCAGATCCGTCTGTATGGACCCGATGAGATCAAAACAGCTTTCATCACTCCATTCGGGTGCTTCTGCTATGTCACCATGCCATTCGGCCTCAAGAATGTCGGAGCCACGTTCATGAGGATGATTCAGAAGTGTTTACTCACTCAAATCAGTCGGAACGTTGAAGCGTACATGGATGATATCACTACTAGGAAAATGGTTATAGATGGAATTGATAGTAATGGCGCACCAGACATGTGGTGCGCCATTACTATATACTAATGGCGCACCATGTGTTGGTACGCCATTAGTGTCCAAATACTAATGGCGCACCACATCCACGGTGGGCCATTAGTAAAAAAAAATTTATTTTTTTTCAAAACTAGTAATGGCGCACCATGCCACGGTGCGCCATTAGTAACTCGGCCACCACTTCCACCGAATGCACCCCCCCCCCCATGGATCGCCTTTTCAGTTTAAAAAAAAAAGAAAATGATGAAAATGTCAAAAAAATAAAAGAAAATAAGTTTCCCATGTGATATGTGGTCTAGTTGTTGGGAAAATTTGCAAATATGAATTTCGACTTCATTTGCAAAATCTCGCGAGAATTTGTAAAAATGGGCATAACTTTTGCATACTAACTCGGATGAAAAAGTTTTTTATATGAAAAATCATCTACTTTGGTTCTCCGAGTGGATCAGCAGAAACCACACAATCTTGCTCCTTCTTGGGAAGGTCCCTTCATCGTCACCAAGGTTCTCCATAACGGGGCGTACCGTCTTTACAACGTCGAGCACAACATCGACGAGCCCCGAGCTTGGAATGCGGAGCTACTCCGCCCCTTTTACACCTAAGTATTCACTCGGATGAGTTGTAATAAAAGTACTTCTATAGTTCATGTTTCACAAGATAATAGTGTCATAATTTCCCTAATGATTGTTGTCACTTTTATTTGTTCAATAAAATTTCCCCTCAGTGGGTGGCTTAGCTGCGAATCTGTTTCGCCTAAGTTTGTAAAAAAAATCCTTGCCGAGTGGAGAGCCAGCCTCCTACTCGGGGGCTTAGCTGCGAATCCGCTTCGCCTAAGTTTAAACAAAATCCTACCGAGTGGTGAGCCAGCCTCCCACTCGGAGGCTTAGCTGCAGTCCAAGTACTCGCCTAAGTATCAATAAAATCCTACCGAGTGGTGAGCCAGCCTCCCACTCGGGGGCTTAGCTGCATTCCAAGTACTCGCCTAAGTTTCAATAAAATCCTACCAAGTGGTGAGCCAGCCTCCCACTCGGGGGCTTAGCTGTAGTCCAAGTACTCGCCTAAGTTTCAATAAAATCCTACCAAGTGGTGAGCCAGCCTCCCACTCGGGGGCTTAGTTGCAGTCTAAGCACTCGCCTAAGTTCAAATACAACGTGCACTCCGCAAGGAGGACGAGGCACAGGTCGACTACTACCCTCTTCCTCCGAGCTACACCACAAGTACAACGTGCGCTCCACAAGGAGGACGAGGTGCAGGTCGACTGCTACTCTCTTCCTTCGAGCTACGCCACAAGTACAACGTGCACTCCGCAAGGAGGACGAGGTGCAGGTCGACTGCTACCCTCTTCCTTCGAGCTACGCCATAGGTATAATGTGCTCTCCATAAGAAAGACAAGGTCGATTAACGCCTTATCCTTCAGAGAGACGCCGTAAAAATTCTACCGAGTGGAGAACAGACCTCCCACTCGGAGGCTTAGCTGCAGCCCAGTGCTCGCCTAAGTTTTGAAAATCCTACCGAGTGGAGAGCAGACCTCCCACTCGGGGGCTTAGCTGCAGCCCAGTGCTTGCCTAAGTTTTGAAAATCCTACCGAGTGGAGAGCAGACCTCCCACTCGGGGGCTTAGCTGCAGCCCAGTGCTCGCCTAAGTTTTGAAAATCCTACCGAGTGGAGAGCAGACCTCCCACTCGGGGGCTTAGTTGCAGCCCAGTGCTCGCCTAAGTTTTGAAAATCCTAACGAGTGGAGAGCAGACCTCCCACTCGGGGGCTTAGCTGCAGCCCAGCGCTCGCCTAAGTTTTGAAAATCCTACCGAGTGGAGAGCAGACCTCCCACTCGGGGGCTTAGCTGCAGCCCAGTGCTCGCCTAAGTTTTGAAAATCCTACCGAGTGGAGAGCAGACCTCCCACTTGGGGGCTTAGCTATAGCCCAGTGCTCGCCTAAGTTTTGTAAATCCTACCGGGTGGAGAGCAGACCTCCCACTCGGGGGCTTAGCTGCAGCCCAGTGCCCGCCTAAGTGTATTGGGGAACAAGTCGATTGCAATAAGCACCTCGCTTTAGCCTGCAAAAGCACCTCAAATCAAATGCAAACATGTTTAAACGTCGAATCCAAGTTCGGATAACACCTAACGAAACCGAAAGTGCTCAGGCGCTAAGCCTGTTAAGGTTTGTCGGTTAGAAAAATCACTCGGCATACCGAGGCAAATTTAAGGTATCAAGCTCAGAAGTTTTTTTACCCCTCCTGTGGAGGGCTGGAAGGTGCAACAAACTCATCCAGGTCGATTCCATCTGCAATCCGAGTGGCAGCAGCGATGAAGGTCTCCATGAAAGACCGGAAATCGTGCTTCATGGTATTAGCCACCCTAAGAGCCGCCAGCTTGTCCTCTCGTGCATCCTTGCAGTGAACGCGGGCCAGAGACAGAGCAACATCCGCACCACACCTGGCAGAAGACTTCTTCCACTCCTGCACTCGACTTGGGACCACGTTCAGTCGAGTCATCAGAGACTCGAGATCGTTCTGGAGCGTCTCTCTTGGCCAGAGTGTTGTGTCGATGTGGGAAGTTGCGACCTTCAGCCTTGCAAGATAGTCAACGACGGCAGCAACGCGAGATTCGAGTTGGAGCACATTCATGGTGACTTCATCTTTCACAGGAGAGTTGATGGGATCCAAGTTTATTTCTAGTCGACCAGTCTCCTCTTCAAAGTTCTGGCAAAATTCTGCAAGCGCAACCACCGAGTCGAGACAACAGTCGGATGGAAAGATCACAGTTAAAATATCCGTTTGATACAAAAGATTACCTTCAAGCATGAAGAATAGCTTCTTGGCGAGTCCGCCCAGATAAGCCTCCAGGTCGTTCTTCTTTCCCGCCAACTCACTGGCCTTGTCACTCAGAGCAATCTTATCACTTTTCAGTCAACTGACCTCCTTGTTGACAGCATCAAGAGCAGCTTTCATATTGGTGTTTTCTTCTTCAAGCTTGGTGACTGAAGCCAGCTTCTCATCTGCAAGCTTGGTCTTCTCTAAAGCTGTTTTCTGCATCTCAGCCAAGTCAAGGTCCTTCTTCTTCAGGGCATCCCTCACCTTGTCTGCAAAGTTACAGTGAGATCAGACTCGGAAACAGACGAGAGGCAAAGGCAGTCGTCGAAGGTCTCACCAAACATACCTTTTGCTTCCTCCTTCCCCTTCGTCAAGTTCTCCTGGGCCAGTTTTAGATCAAGCTCGAGCTGAATGTGTTTGTTCTCCAACTCAGTATAACGAGCCGCAAGATCGTAGGATTTCTGCGAAGAACCAATCGACGGATGTCAAAGACAATTCACTTCCGAGTGACTAAGGAAAAATCATAGCGTTTCTAAGACTACGGCCGAATACAAACATTCGACCATAGTCTCGGGGACTACACGCAGTGGGTGCACTCAGCGTGCCCCCACTAGTTCTATCAGTTAGAGTCGACCAGTCAACCAAAAAAAACTGGAGGTGTTCTTCAGACTGTAGTCGACTGCCAGTAGTCGACCACAGCCTCGGGGACTACACCCAGTGGGTGCACTCAGCGTGCCCCCACCGGTCTATGAATCCATTCGACCTAGTCGAATAAAGGAAAAACTTAAGACATAAAGACTATGGTCGACTGCCAGCAGTCCACCATAGCCTTGGGACTACACCCAGTGGGTGCACTCAGCGTGCCCCCACTAACTCGGAATTTCAATCGACACACCCAGTGGGTGTAGGACAATCACTAGGAATTTCAGAAAGAAGAATTTTCAGATATCATATCCTAACAGAACAGGCGGTGACCGACTGACCTGAACATTACTCTGAAGAGCTGAACTGGCGTCATAGGCTACCTGGCTGGCTTCTCGGATGGCCTTCACTTGCTCCATCATGATTCCCGCCTGGTGTATTGCTTCTTTCGCAGCACTGGCTTGGTCCTTCGGGACGTAGTGGGTCGAGAAAAGTGAAGGATGTGCAGCACTCGACGCCGAGGTGCGAGCACTCGTCAACGGCACCGCAAAAGATACGGTAGGCCGAGTGACGTTCTCTCCCTCCGCGACCAGTGTCTCGGGTGCTGGAACGTCTTGAGTCGCCTTGCCAGCAGACGTTTTCCTGTTCCTCCTCTGCCTCAGTGGTTCCTCATCGTCGTTGTCAGGAAGGTCAATAACGACATTAGATGGAGCCGCAGAAAAGAATCAAAATTAGAGACAACGAGCCAATCGACTGAAGACGGATCTATAAAGGTCATACCAGGTTTAGAAGTGGCAGCGTCTTCCATCTCATGATCTTCAGCCCTGGCCGAAGTATCAGAAGTAGCAGCGCTGCAATTCCAGGAGTCAGTCGGTTGACTCATGAGTCGACCAAGAATAAATTCATGTGGAACAAGAAGACTCAAGTAGCTCCAATACCCTGATATAGTGGGAATCACCATCTTCATCTTCGGCAAGACCTTCACCGGCTTCGACGGTGCCACTCGAGATTGCTTCGGAGCTTTCTCAGTCGACAACGGAGAACTGGTTCGAGGGCGCTTAGTCGACTGCGCGACAGTCGCGACCCCCTTACCACGCTCGGTTTCAGGATCATGTACAAGCTTCGAGCGTCTTTCCGAGCGAGGAGGCACAACTTCCTTCTCCTCCTCCTCTTCCTCCTCACCAGAGTCATCACCCTCATCATCATCAGCAGCATCCGAATACCACTCCTCCGGGCTTTCGCCCCCACTTCCTTCCTCCTCCTCAGTCAGCGTTTGCGCTCCATTGGGCATCGAGTATAACTCAGTGGTGGCCTGACAGACAACAAAACAAAACAAAGGTCAATCGACCAATTTGCAGCGAAGCAGAATGAATAAAGCAAGATTACAATTGAAGATAAGTGGGCATACCGTGTCCGGCGTGTAGGTATGGTCGAGTGGTGGGATCCTCCTAGCCCCTCGAGGGTTGTCCTTATTCCCTGTGAGTGCGGTCATCCACCTCTTCAGCGTGGCGTCGTTGACTGCTTCTGGATGGACCCGAGTGGTATCTTCGGTTCCACAGTACAGCCACATCGGGTGGCCTCGGTACTGAAGCGGTTGGATGCGCCGTCTAAGGAAGACCTCCAGAAGGTCCATACCCGTCACTCCGTCCCAAACAAGCTGGACTACGCGCTCCATCAACATTTTTACTTGAGCTTTCTCTTCAGGAAGCACCTTCGGAGAAGAGGGTTTGTTCACTCGGTCCATGGAGAATGGAGGGAGACCAGTCGACTGCCCCGGCGTCGACTCGTCTTGGCAGTAGAACCAGGTCGACTGTCACCCTCTGACCGACTCAGGAAGGGTCATGGTCGGAAAAGTACTCTTACTCCTCATCTGAATCCCAAGACCCCCGCACATCTGAATAACCTTAGTCCTCTCATCATCCGGACTCGCCTTTTTCACCGTCTGTGAGCGACAGGTGAATATGTGCTTAAAGAGACCCCAGTGTGGTCGACAACCCAGGAAGTTCTCGCACATGGACACGAAGGCAGCAAGATAGGCAGTGGAATTTGGGGTGAAATGGTGGAGTTGCGCCCCAAAGAAGTTCAGAAACCCTCGGAAGAAAACACTCGGCGGCAGAGAGAACCCACGGTCAACATGAGTAGCTAGGAGAACACACTCACCCTCCTGCGGCTGTGGTTGCCACTCGGTCCCCGGAAGCCTTGCTGACCCATGGGAGATCAGACCCTCGTTGGCCAGGTCATTGAGATCCGCCTCGGTGATGGTCGAGCGGATCCAATCCCCTTGGACCCAACCTTCCGGCAGGCGGGACCTTGACGAAGATCCGCCCCGACTGGACGCCCTTCCCTTCGCTTTCCCCGTCGCCGTCACCTTCTTCGCGCGCTCCAAGGCCACCGTCTTCTCCTTCACCATTGTCGCCGGCGAAGCACGCGAGGAGTGGATGGGCGGAGGCGAGAGCAGGCACAGCGGACGGAGATGAAGAGGGCAGCGGGGGGAATGAGGGAACACTGTTCAAAAACCCTCGCCCGGTGCCTTATATAAGGACGCTTCTGAGTGGCTGACAAGTAGGCCCGGGCGATCCTGTCACATCCCGAAACAATCGCGCACGCGTGATACGTGGCGAAAAAGGCAGCGCGGAAATTGAGGCGTTTACGCCTTATCCCATCCGAGTGCCGCGGTCGGCCCCGCTTCGCGCGCTTCCCAAAATTCAGATCCCACAAAATCCACTAACAGCAGATCAATCTGTCAGACGGTAGATTTCCTGCGATCCGTCGCTCGGGAGTTTACTAGGTTCAAAAGTTCACTCGACAAAACAAAGGAATGGATCAAGGCAACTGAAAGAAAAGTTGCTGCCATCATTAAAAGGAAAATTATTATTGGTCCAAGATGAGACATGTTCAGAACATGAAAAACAGGTCGGAAAGATTATCAACTCCTTTCTCACTCAAACCTCGATCCATTCGGGGGCTAATGATGAAGTCATGTACCTAGGGTAGGGTCACAGACCTGTCCTAAGTACCCTTCCCAAGGGCATTCTCAGAAGAAGCTGTCTTCCAGTCGACCAAGAGAGACTTCACTCGACGGACTCGAAGGACTCGACCATGAAGACTCACTCGACCACCAGGAGATCAAGATCCACTCTGCATCCAAACGGTCTGTAATTAAGTAGTCTTTATGGCATTGATGACACTTTATATAGGGCGTTTCCAGTAACGCCCAACCTTTATGTACTTTAAACCCTGCATAACTGAGGGCCGGAGGGGTCTGGCGGACACTATATAAGCTACCCCCCTCCTCAGTGTAAAGGGTTCGCACCCCTGTAACCTACGCACACATAATCCAGTCGACCGCCTCCGTGCTCCGAGACGTAGGGCTGTTACTTCCTCCGAGAAGGGTCTGAACTCATAAATCCCTTGTCTGTACAACTGCTCCATAGCTAGGATCTTGCCTCTCCATACTTACCCGCCATTCTACTGTCAGACTTAGAACCACGACAAAAGGTAGTCGTATATTTGTACTAGTATATGCATTTTTACCCCAGGGGCTGGGCGGGCCATGGTAAATACTACTACTACTAGTATGCTATATTTTTGCCGTTACGAAGCTCCGCCAATGCTTGTAGCCGTAACTGTGGTCAGTGAGGCTGCGGAACCAGCGAGGACAAATCCTCTGCTACGGTGCTACCCCTTCATGTTGCCGCCATGCTCGTCGTGCGAATGAGAGTTGTTAGAAATATGGTCTACCGATGCACTTTCAGTGGTGTTGTTTACAAGTTGCATATCTCAGACTAGGGGCAGGGGCCTTCTTATTACACAAGAATTCCAAAGAAGTACACCAGAGGGAAAACAACGTTGAAGCCGGCTCTGGGCATTTGTAGCACTATTCCTGTAAACATTCAGTACATGTTCTGAATTCTAAGAAAAAAATATAGCTGGATGTGACAACATCATATTATATTAACTACTCCCTCAGTTTGAAATTTAAACTAATGTAAGTGTTTGTGCCAATGCTTCACAAAACATTTAGGAAAACAGGGTTGTAAATGTGAACTTTAGCTTAAATCATATTTCCGTTATGTTACTAGTACTAGGCAGCTGTCTTGAGACTTGGCATACAAGATACAATCCAGTTAACCAAATATTAGAAAAACATTACATTGTTGAAAAAAAATGAAAACTCAATGATGCAAAATTAAATTGCATACAAGGAACATCATAGCCAATAGGAGGACGACATACAGTTTCTCACATCTCACTACTAATTCAAGATCCATGCATCACTCTCCGTGCTGAACTCAAACAGGCCAGGTAACCCATCATTTCATTTTATTCTGACACAGAGCAACAAAAAACTAGCTAGATCCTTGAGTCAGCCCCTGCAATGTCGATGACGAAACGGTAGCGGACGTCGTTGCGCGCGAGCCTGGCGAACGCGTCGTTGATCCCGTCGTTGGAGACGAGCTCGATGTCGCAGGTGATGTTGTGCTCCCCGCACAGGTCCATCATCTCCTGATGGTCATTCATTCCCCCCGTTATGCTACCACTGATGGTCTTGTTCCCTGTACGCACGTATCCATGCATCCAGAATATTTACGATGTCAAATTAGTTGTTGAACAGGGTGGAGACAGCACGAGATCCATGGTAAATACTACTACTAGTATGTTAATTGGTTAGCTCACCGAAAATAAGCGGGAAGGAAGGGAGTTCGAGGGGCCCGTCCGGAGCGGCGACGAGGGCGAGCACGCCGCCCACCTTGAGCAGCTCCAGGATTGGTCCCAGCGAGTGCGCCGCCGGGACTGTGTCGATCACGTAGTCAAGCTTCCTCGCCATAGCCTATGTTGACAACGTTAAATTTGTTCATTTTAGACCGTATGCATCAGTCAGACAAGTGGACTTCGTGCAGTAGAGTAACACGATCAATGGCCTGGGAGTTGCTGACAGGCCGGCCACTAGATTAGGAGGTACCTGCATCTGCTTGTCGTCGGTGCTGATGATGAAGTCGTCGGCCTTGAGGTTCTCCCTGGCCTCCTGCTCCTTGGCCGGCGACGTGCTGATCACCGTGACGTGCAGCCCGAACGCCTTGCCGAATTTGACGGCGATGTGGCCCAGGCCGCCCAGCCCGACCACGCCGAGCCTCCTGCCGGCGGCCCGCAGCATCCCGTGCTTCTTCATCGGGGTGTACACGGTGATCCCCGCGCACAGCAGCGGCGCCGCCGCGTCCAGCCGCAGGCCGTCGGGAACCCGCACCACGAACCGCTTGTGCGCCACGTACATGCTGGAGTAGCCACCGTAGGTGACGCTGCCGTCCCAGTAGACGCTGTTGTAGGTGAGCCCCATCTTGTCGCAGTAGTTCTCCTGCGAGCAGTCGCACTGCTCGCAGTCCAGGCACGAGCACGCCAGGCACCCCACGCCGACGCGGTCGCCGGGCCTGAAGCCGGAGACGTTGGCCCCGACCTTGGTGACCACGCCGGTGATCTCGTGGCCCGGCACCACCGGGTACTGCGTGATGCCCCAGTGGTTCTTGGCGAAATGGAGGTCCGTGTGGCACATGCCGCAGTAGAGCACCTTGATGGTCACGTCGTCCACGCCGTTCTCCCGACGCTTGAAGGCGTAGGGCACCATCTTGCCGGACTCGTCCATGGCCGCCCACCCGCTCACGTCCTGCGTGTGCTTGTTGGGAGCCACTTCCATCACGAACTTACTCTTTCTCTCTCACTAGCTACCTCACTTGTGTGTGTGTGACCCTGGCTCGGAGAGAAGAAGATTCTCTTGATGTGTCTTCTTTGGTGCTGCTGGTTGTGAGTTGTCTGCAGCATCTCCTGCCCACGGCTACTTATAGAGCCTCACGTCACTGGTCAGTGATACATCAGGCCGTTTTGTGGTATATGGCATTCAGTGTTCTCTTTTTTAGGATTGGTATTCAGTAAAAAAAATTTGCATGGTTGATATTCAGTAGTTTATGGGGTGGTTGTACGACCTATATTTTACGTGTATATGTATAATATATAGTTGTACCAAGTTGGTTGTTGTAGCTTTAATAAGATTCTTGCTGTCGTTGGTGCTGTTTGTGAGTTGTGACTATAGCATCTCCTCATCACAGCTCCTTATAGAGTTTGACGCCCTTTGGTCAGTGAAAGCTTGGTTTTGGAGGCTACCCATCAGTTTATGGGGTGGTTGCACTTGACCTGTAATACACGTTTGTGGCGTAAAAATTATAATTAAACGAGTGGTCTTTTTTTTAGGGGATTAAACGAGTGGTCAAGTTGATGTTTTCACGGATACGCTTTGTTAGAAGGGAGAGAGAGTATTGGTGGAATAGTTCCTTGTATTGCTTGAGCCTCATGGGCATATATATAGGAGTACATGATCATCTTGGAGTACAAGGCAAGGTAGAATAATATACTAGTCTATCCTAGCGGCGGCGGCGGCTAGGTCAGAAGCGCGGGAACGGTGCTCGAAGTAGGTGAGGAAGAACCCGACAGCGTGGCGAGGACTGGCGCGGACGGTGGCGTTCCCGCGCCTAGGAAGGCGGCGCGACACATACCACGTAGAAGTCGATGCGCGGGGACGGCGGAGTGGACCGCACGCCGTGACGCTACGGTCTGAAGGGGCGACGCAGTGGCAGCGCGCGAGTCGGGGCGACGGCGGGGAAGACCTCAAGGCGGTTGCAGGGACCGCGTGCCACGCTCGCTACGGCCCGACGGGGCGATGCAGCGGCAGCGCGAGAGTCGGTGCAGCCTCGGGGATGGCCTGGAGCGGACGGCCTGGGGGCGGCTGTTGACTGCGGGCCGCGGCACTACGGCTCGAAAGGGCGACGCAGCGGCAGCGTGCGGGGTGGTGCAACCACGGGAACCGCCTCAGGGCGACGACTGGGACCATGTGCCATGGCGCTACGGCCTGAAGGGCGACGCAGCGGCGGCGCGGATCAGTGCAGCCACGAGGAGAATCACAGTGCGGCAGCACTGAGGCCCGACGGGGCGACGTAGCGGCAGCCCGTTGCTCGATCGGTGGTGAGGCAGTGCTGTACTGGGAGACGATCTTCACAAATTCCGGAGACGCGTGTATACATTTATCAGACCGAAGACACGACAAACAAAACCGAGAAGATGCGGTGGACGAGGAGGTATCTGCGAGTTGCATTGCGCAGCCGTACGTCGCATGTTAGAAGGGAGAGAGAGTATTGGTGGAATAGTTTGTTGTATCGCTTGAGCCTCATGGGTATATATCTCTACTCCTAATGGAGCAGTTGGTAGTCTCGCTTCCAGGTTTTTTTCGTCCCACCACTTTCGTCCGGGTTTTTTCGTAGGTTAACTGTCGTAGATTTTTTTCGATGCGGGTTTCTTATTCAACGGTTTATTTACCCCTCAGCTCTTTCCTTGCAAATCAGCACTTTCCAAACGTGCACGCAATCACGGATATAAATTTACTAACTTATCCAAATCAACCGATACCTTCCATTATTGCAAATTTCTTTAGGAAACAAATAATAGATTTTAAGGAAACAAATAAAAGATTTTAAAGACGCATCATACTTTACTAACAATCACTAAAAATCAAATCTAAATTAATTAACCTTATCTTAAATCACTCAATCACTTTAATTAGAAAACAATTTCTTTCCTAACTGCACCCCGCTTAGTGTGCACATAACAATCCGAAGTAATTAGAGTCACATGATTGAATCCATTTATTTAGAGCGACATGATTGCGTTCCGGGATGGAGGCCATGATTTCGTCGAGGTCGTTGCTGCCTCCTACATTCAGGGTGTGTCGCCGAGATCGAGGCGAGCATGAGGAGATGTGGCCACCGCCATGGTCACCCCATCGCAGGGGATGGAGCACGCCGTCGGCCTACAGCTTGTGGAGATCACTGTTGCTCTTCAGGTCGCGCGGTGACCTGATCTTGCCGATGTGTCCCTCCCCGACGACCTCCTCTTCGCTCGGTTGGCCGGCATGGATCTCGCCACTGCTGCCCTCAACTTCTCTGCCTCGTGCTCGACGGTCAGCCACCATGGATCCCCCAGCTGGAGGGTCACGTGAACCAGCCGTCCTCCCATGCTGCAGCGGCGAGAAGGTGACATGGCTCTCCGTACACGAAGAGTGGAGTTCGGTCAAGTACTTATATACTTGGCCTCTACTGCTGATCCATGTACATGGAGAAGAACAGACAACCGCTCATTCATGCTTCGTTCCACTCCTTTGCGCTACATTACTGGAGGTGACATTTTCCTATCTCTCTATATTGTAACAAGCCTGCTGCCTGCATAGTTAAAGGATTTTTTATTTAAATTTATCGCTGCTTAGTGCTTTGTTGCAATTGTTCACCCAAGATTCTTATATATAATCTGAGCGTATGTAGGCATACTTAGCTTTGCTATTCCATTTTTTGTGGCGCATAGAAATAAGAGTATTGTCCAGGTTAGGTGTTCAATTGAGTATGGTATTTGGATTGCTATCAGAATGTCTTTTCTATGCATGTGATTTCTCACATTTGGTTATAATATTTGTGAAGACGTGTATTGCACGTGCACTTGGAAGCGGGCCCGTGGCCCGCGGTGGACGGCGCCGACGCCGACCCGAGCCACCTCGTCCGCGTATTCTTGGAGCTGTGGCTGGTCGATTTACATGAAATTAATTCCCTCAGTTTTGGTGGTAAATATAATACACATAATCCATATTGTTATGCACTAGCGTGTATGTGTGAAATAGATGGATTATGGTACCGTATCCAATAAGATGGATATGTGTGTGTGTGTTAGAGAGAGAGGGAGAGGGGGATAGAGAGTGAGGAAGAGGGAGGGAGAGTGTGTGTCTGTGTGTGTGTGTGTGAGGATTTGATGGTAAAAAAGGTCGCCAATGTCGTAATATTGAACTCTTAAAGTTAATGTGGCCCCGTTGCAACGCACGGGCGTTCTTCTAGTATATAGAAGTACATGGTTATCTTGGAGTACAAGGCAAGGTAGAATAATATCCTAGTCTATCCTATACTTCCTAATAATCCTTATACTTAGCAAGCATTATAATTATGATGGTTAGGATAGTACTTCTTTCCATTTTATTTAGAAGATTCGATAGCAAATTTCATGAAAAATCCAGAACTTACAATAAGTATTTAATCCAAAACTTACAATCGTCAGTGATACATAAGCGCATCTCCAACGCTGACCCATACTCCGGCATCTATCCGCAGATAGAGGGACCAGTCCACGGACACAGGTGTGGGAGCTGGCCATCCAACGCTTCCTCATACATTTCAACCACAGTTCAACTAAACCGACCGAAATTCATGCAAACGCGACATAATTCACTTAAGTTTGGGCATAATTCACTTAAGTTCCGCCAACTAAGGCTTGACCTAGCTTGCCTTCCGCCAACACCATGACCTAGTAATACTAGTTATATCATAATGACCTACTAATATGCAGAGCATTTAAGAAAAGCGACCTACTAATACTATGACCTTCCGCCAACTTAACGCCGTGACCTACAATGGCTTCCGCCAACTAAACGAAATCAATTTGTGCATGATGCTTTCTATCCGCCAAATAGTAGTCAGGGTGGGGATACGTGGTGGCTTTTCATTGGTCAGACGGATGTCCAGACTCCCGTAAAGCTCCTTCATGTTTGTTTGCGGCAGAAAGTGTGTCCAGACCGCTTGACGGACTGATACAGATCCGCGTTGCACTAGTAGAAAAGGGGGCAATGGTCCAGGCCGGTCCAGCCCATTAGTCCCGGTTCAATCCAGAACCGGGACCAATGGGAGCATTTGACCCGGTTCATGAGCCCCGGGGTCCGGCCGGGCCACGTGGGCCATTGGTCCCGGTTCGTCTGGACCTTTTGGTCCCGGTTGGTGGGGCGAACCGGGACCAATGGGCCGCACTCCTGGCCCACCATAATTGGTCCCGGTTGGTGGCATGAACCGGGACCGAAGGCAAACCTTTAGTTCCGGTTCGTGCGACCAACCGGGACCAATAGTGGTGCCTATATATACCCCCCTCGCGCAAGAGCAGTGTGTGCTCTGTTTTTTCTGGCCGAGGGGGAGAGGGCTTGGTGGTGCTCTAGCTCACCTCCTATGCACACAAGGTGTTCGATGGGATGCCCGAGCCACACTACTTAAGGTTTCTCCTCTCCAAGCTCGACCGCCAAACTCCATTTTCCTCCATATTTGTCTAGGTTTAGCGGTCCGTCACGCCCCGTCCCCGTCTTCAACGTCGTCGATCACCCGCACCGATCTCATCGCCGGCACCACCGTAGTGAGCCTCTTGTTCTTATCTTCTTTCTGAAAGGAAAAATATTCTTATTTGTATGTTTAGATAGATACTTGTATAATTTTCTTACTTTTATTATTGCATCTTATATAGTGCGATGGTTTTGGTATCCACCCCCGTCGGCCCTCGTCCTGTCTATGATTCGGATGTGGTATATATTATCTTTTCACAACTATTGGTTCATTTATTGTTTATGACAATTATGCCGACCAACGTGACATAGATTTTATTCATCTAGGAGGTTGTTGAACCGGAAATTCCAACCGACCCTATTCTCGAGAGGTTAAATTTAGTTGAAGAAGAAAACAATTTGTTAAAGGAAAAAATTAGAAAAATTGAGGAGGAGAAGATGATATTGGAGTTGCATGTTGCGGATGTTGTCGATGATCACAAGATCAAGATGGATGCAATGCGCTTGAAGATTAGAAAGATTAGAAAATATGCCATTCATACCGAGGCTTGGTATCATTATGCCGTTGGATCAGTTGTTACATTGGTTGCGATTATGATCGCATTTGTTTTCGCATTGAAATGTTTTACATAGTTTCAGTGTATGGTTTAATTAATTTAGATGCTCTGCAGAGCTTTATGTTGTTAGATGAGAACTATGTATGTACTTTGGTTTTAATGTGATGATGAACTTCTATTAATTTGGTCACTTAATTATCTATTCATGATGTTCTGTAATGATTTTTGACACACTTAATTATATATAATGCACACAGATGAACCGGCAATGGATGTACGGTTCAAGACACACCTCCGAGTACATTAAGGGCGTGCATAATTTTCTCGAAGTGGCTGAGGCAAACAAGCAGAATGGTTTTATGTGTTGTCCATGCCCTATATCTGGGAATAAGAAGTCTTACTCTGACCGGAAAATCCTCCACACCCACCTGCTTTACAAGGGTTTCATGCCACAGTATAATGTTTGGACGAGGCACGGAGAAATAGGGGTTATGATGGAAGACGGCGAAGAAGAAGAGTACGATGACAACTATGTGCCCCCTGAATACGGTGATGCTCTAGAAGATCAAGAGGAACCAGACGATGTGCACGATGATGCTGCAACGGGCGAAGCTGCTGAAGATCAAGAGGAACCAGACGATGTGCCCGATGATGATGATCTCCGCCGGGTCATTGTCGATGCAAGGACGCAATGCGAAAGTCAAAAGGAGAAGCTGAAGTTCGATCGCATGCTAGAGGAGCACAAAAAAGGGTTGTACCCCAATTGCGAAGATGGCAACACAAAGCTCGGTACCGTACTGGAATTGCTGCAGTGGAAGGCAGAGAATGCTGTGCCTGACAAAGGATTTGAGAAGCTACTTAAAATATTGAAGAAGAAGCTTCCAAAGGATAACGAATTGCCCGACAGTACATACGCAACAAAGAAGGTCGTATGCCCTCTAGGATTGGAGGTGCAGAAGATACATGCATGCCCTAATGACTGCATCCTCTACCGCGGTGCGTACAAGGATCTGAACGCATGCCCGGTATGCGGTTCATTACGGTATAAGATCAGACGAGATGACCTTGGTGATGTTGACGGCGAGCCCCCCAGGAAGAGGGTTCCTGCGAAGGTGATGTGGTATGCTCCTATAATACCACGGTTGAAATGTCTGTTCAGAAACGGAGAGCATGCCAAGTTGATGCGATGGCACAGTGAGGACCGTAAGAAAGACGGGAAGTTGAGAGCACCCGCTGACGGGTGGCAGTGGAGAAAAATCGAGAGAAAGTACTGGGATGAGTTTGCAAGTGAGCCAAGGAACGTATGATTTGCTTTAAGCGCGGATGCCATTAATCCTTTTAGGGAGCAGAACAGCAATCACAGCACCTGGCCCGTGACTCTATGTATGTATAACCTTCCTCCTTGGATGTGCATGAAGCGGAAGTTCATTATGATGCCAGTTCTCATCCAAGGCCCTAAGCAACCCGGCAATGACATTGATGTGTACCTAAGGCCATTAGTTGAAGAACTTTTACAGCTGTGGAATGGAAACGGTGTACGTACGTGGGATGAGCACAAACAGGAGGAATTTAACCTAAAGACGTTGCTGTTCGTGACCATCAACGATTGGCCCGCTCTCAGTAACCTTTCAGGACAGACAAACAAGGGATACCACGCATGCACGCACTGTTTACTTGACACCGATAATATATACCTGGCAAGCTGCAGGAAGAATGTGTACCTGGGCCATCGTCGATTTCTTCCGACCAACCATCAATGTCGAAAGAAAGGCAAGCATTTCAAAGGCGAGGCAGATCACCGGAAGAAGCCCGCCATGCGTACCGGTGATCACGTACTTGCTATGGTCAATGATTTACACGTAATCTTTGGAAAGGGTCCCGACGGACTAGCTGTTCCGAGTGACGCTGGGGGACACGCACCCATGTGGAAGAAGAAATCTATATTTTGGGACCTACCCTACTGGAAAGACCTAGAGGTCCGCTCTTCGATCGACGTGATGCACGTGACGAAGAACCTTTGCGTGAACCTGCTAGGCTTCTTGGGCGTGTATGGGAAGACAAAAGATACAGCTGAGGCACGGGAGGACCTGCAACGTTTGCACGAAAAAGACGGCATGCCTCCAAAGCAGGATGAAGGTCCTGCCAGCTATGCTCTTACCAAAGAAGAGAAGGAAATCTTCTTTGAATGCCTGCTTAGTATGAAGGTCCCGACTGGCTTCTCGTCGAATATAAAAGGAATAATAAATATGGCAGAGAAAAAGTTTCAGAACCTAAAGTCTCATGACTGCCACGTGATTATGACGCAACTGCTTCCGGTTGCATTGAGGGGGCTTCTACCGGAAAACGTCCGATTAGCCATTGTGAAGCTATGTGCATTCCTCAATGCAATATCTCAGAAGGTGATCGATCCAGAAATCATACCAAGGCTAAGGAGTGATGTGGTGCAATGTCTTGTCAGTTTCGAGCTGGTGTTCCCACCATCCTTCTTCAATATCGTGACGCACGTCCTAGTTCATCTAGTTGACGAGATTGTCATTCTGGGCCCCGTATTTCTACACAATATGTACCCCTTTGAGAGGTTCATGGGAGTCCTAAAGAAATATGTCTGTAACCACGCTAGGCCAGAAGGAAGCATCTCCATGGGCCATCAAACAGAGGATGTCATCGGGTTTTGTGTTGACTTCATTCCTGGCCTTAAGAAGATAGGTCTCCCTAAATCGCGGTATGAGGGGAGACTGACTGGAAAAGGCACGCTTGAAAAGGACTCAATAATATGCAGGGACGGATATTCTTGGTCTCAAGCCCACTACACAGTTCTACAGAATTCTACCTTGGTGACCCCGTATGTCGATGAACACAAGAACAGTCTGCGCTCCAAACACCCGGAGCAGTGCGACGACTGGATTACATGTGAACACATCAGGACTTTCAGCAGTTGGTTGGAAGCACGTATCAGAGGTGACAACACTGTTTGTGATGAGCTGTACTTGTTTCCAGGGGACCATCTTTGACTGTATTGATTTGGAAAGGATACGAGATAAATGGGAATACATTTTACACGATTGACCAAGATCAAAAGAGCACCAACCAAAACAGGGAAGTCCGCTTTGATGCAACAACCGAGAGGGGAAAGGACACATATTATGGTTACATAGTGGACATATGGGAACTTGACTACTGACATGATTTTAAGGTCCCTTTGTTTAAGTGCAAATGGGTCAATCTGTCAGGAGGCGGGGTACAGGTAGACCCACAGTACAGAATGACAACAGTGGATCTGAAAAATCTTGGGTACACTGACGAACCATTCGTCCTAGCCAATGATGTGGCACAGGTTATCTATGTGAAGGACATGTCCAGCAGACCGAGAAAGAGAAAAGATAAGAAAGCAAATACATCATACGATGAGTCAAAGCGCCACATAGTTCTTTCAGGAAAAAGGGACATCGTGGGAGTGGAGGACAAGACAGACATGTCTGAAGATTATGAAAAGTTTCATGAAATTCCTCCCTTTAAAGTCAAGGCTGACCCCAGCATCCTGATAAACGATGAAGATTATCCATGGTTACGGCGCAATAAGCAAATGACACAAGCGAAGAAAAAGTGAAGACTTTCTCCCGCAACTATTATGATGATACCATGCCAACTTTGTAACTGACGAGTATGATACCATTGTTAGTTTTGTACATGCACGTGCTATGTGTGGGTCAATTTATGATACCATGCCAACTTTCAACTTTTTCAGAGTTCATTTGAAATGCTTTAATGTCTTATGGTTCGGCCCTCGTAATAATTAAAAATAGCAACAATAAGTATTTTGTTGTAAGTACAAACAAAATAAAATAAATAAAGTAAGAAAGAAAACAAAAAAACAAAAAAAGTGGAAATTTATAATTTTCCTAAAACTAAAAGCAAAAAGAATTAAAAAATAAAGCAAAAAACAAAAGAAAATAAATAATGCAGAAAACAAAACAAAAAAACAACAATAAGTATTTTGTTGTAAGTAGAAACAAAATAAAATAAATAAAGCAAGAAAGAAAACAAACAAAAAGTGTTTTCAAATTTGAAAAGTAATGGCACTAACAGAAAGTTTATTATTTTCCTAAAACTAAAAGCAAAAAGAATTAAAAAATAAAGCAAAAAACAAAAGAAAATAAATAATGCAGAAAACAAAACAAAGAAACAACAATAAGTATTTTGTTGTAAGTAGAAACAAAATAAAATAAATAAAGCAAGAAAGAAAACAAAAAAAAGCGTTTTCAAATTTGAAAAGTAATGGCACTAACAGAAAGTTTATAATTTTCCTAAAACTAAAAGCAAAAAGAATTAAAAAATAAAGCAAAAAACAAAAGAAAATAAATAATGCAGAAAACAAAACAAAAAAAATGGAAAAAAATAAAAATAGCAACAATAAGTAAAGAAAACAAAAAACAAAAAAAATGCCCCCTACTGGGCCCCCACGGCCTGAATACGACTTGATCCCTACTTTCGGCCAGGATTCAGGCCCGCAGAAGGCCCAGAAGGCCCATCGAGCAAAGCAGTAGCAAGTAGGCTCATAAGCCTGCAGTAGAGAGGAGTTCAAGAGGGGAGCGGCAGTGGGGCTTATAAACCACTGCGCTCCCCTCTCAACTAGCGAGGTGGGACTAAACTTTGGCCCCGATGCGGGCAGCACAGGGGCCTTTGGTCCCGGTTGGTGGCACCAACCGGGACTAAAGGGGGGGGGCATTGGTCCCGGTTGGTGCCACCAACCGGGACTAAAGGCCGCAGCTTCCCGCCCTTTGGGCTGCCGAAAAAGAGGCCTTTGGTCCCGGTTGGTGGCACCAACCGGGACTAAAGGCGGCATTAGTCTTGGTTTGTGCCACCAACCGGGACCAATGCTCCTTGTATATAAGTAGCACTTCGCAATTTTGCAGAGTTCATCGCCACCAGTTGCCCCCCGACGACGCCGAGCACATCGACGCCGCCAGGCTGCCCCGACACCGCCCGCCGTCCCCGCCGTCGCCGTCGCCCGCGCCCGTCGTCGTCGCCGGCCTCCCCGAGCCCGCGCCGGCCTCCCCGAGCCCGCGCCGTCCTCCCCGAGCCCGCACCGTCCTCCCCGAGCCCGCGCCCGCCGTCGTCGCCGCGAGGCTCCCCCGTCGCCGTCGCCCGCCCCCGCGCCCCGCGCCCCGAGCCCCTGCCCCGTCGCCGTCGCCCGCCCCCGCACGCCGCCACCGCTGTGAGCCGCCGCGCCGCACTGGCTCTATTTTTTTTCATTTTTATTAGTTTTTTTTGTTCAATGTATATATATGTGTATGTATGTGGCTATATATATATATATATGCGGCTCTGTTTTTTTTTCATTTTTATTAGTTTAGTTTTTTTGTTCATATATATATATATATATATATATATATATATATATATATATATATATATATATATATAATGTATATGTGTATGTATGTGGCTATATATGTGTATGTAATGTTAAAAAATTGTTCAGATTATGTTTTTGTTGATATATGTATTTATTGTTCATATGTGTATTAATGTTTTCATATATGCAAAAGATAGATTTTTAGAAAAGTTAGGTTTTTTTTCTGTTCATAGATTTTTTTGTAGAATATGCAAATGTTTGTATATTCATATGAACAATGCATTAGGCAAAACCTTTTTTTTCGAAATTTTCTATTTGAACATTTTTTTTAAAACAAGCAATACTAAAAGAATGAGAGGAAAAAGGAAAATAAGAAGAGGAAGAAAGGAGAAAAAGAGGAGAGGAAGAAGAGGAGAAATAAATAAGAAGAAGAAAAAAGAAGAAAAAGAAGAGGAGAAGAAGAAAGGAATAGAGGAGAAAGAAGAAATTCTATTTTTTCTTCTTCTCCTCTATTCCTTTCTTCTTCTCCTCTTTTTTTTTCTTCTTTTACTTCTTCTTCTTCTTCCTTCTTCCTTCTTCCTCTTTTCTTCCTTTTCCTTAATTATTTTCCTTTCTCGAGGGAGAAGAAGAAAAAGAAGAGGAGAAGAAGAAAGAAAGGAAAGGAGAAAGAAGAAACTTCAACACGAGGGGGTGGTACCGAAACCCCCTCCCCGATAACATTATTTTCCCATGTATATGTATGTCGCGTCGTTGTCGATATAACCCCCTCTAGATACAACTGCAGCACCCCCCTCGGCCATCTCGCTTGACCAAAACTCTCGTGGACACCCAAACCCTAGAGATAAAACGATGTTGCAGGTCTCCTACGTACCCCCTCCCGCCGAGCCCCTACCCGACAAATTAACTCTCTCGAGGCCACCCAAATTTATCAAGTTAAAAGAGCGTTATCGTCGAGGCCACCCCAAACCCTTGAAGCTTTGTGTCGAGGCGACCCCAAACCCTAGAGAAGCAGCGTCGAGGCCACTAACATGATTCCTTATTGTGATTAGCTAGCTAGTTCTACGTTTGCCACTATGTACCATGTTTGAATAATAATTGACATGTTGTCAATATTTACAGAAACTATGGAGCACTCCCGAGACGAAGAAACAGAAGCGATGTTGGGGGACATAATCGCAAATGGAAGTGATGATGTTGCGTCATTTCTCATCGACACCGTTGGTCAGCTGGATGAAGAAGAGGGCTATGTTTATGATGGCTTCGACCCATTAATGCCGGTACAAGAGGAGGACTATGTTCATGATGGCTCCGGTGACACAATGGAGGTACAAGACGAAGGAGACCGTGCTGACTGCTCCGGTCACCGAACCGAGTCCGGCCAGGTATATATATATATTAGTTAAGCCCGTGCTGACAAGTTAATTGATGCATCCATTGTTTTGGTATATGTACACATATTAATTACTGTCGTCTTTCTTCCTTATAATTTCTAGCCCTCCGGATCGAGCACAACTTCGGTAAGGAGACGAGGCCCGAAGAAAAAGTTGAGCTCGGATGAAAAGTTTGAGATCATAGAAATCGCGCCCGACGGCGAACCGATTGAACCCATCCGGACAAAGAAGGCATTTTCTGCTTAGTGCAGGGTTCTTGTTAGGGACAGGATCCCGATCAGCATCCAGCAATGGTATAAGCCTGCTAAGGATGAAGACGCTGAGGTGTCTTATGTCAATGATATGCAGAAAGAAGATCTTTGGACTGAGCTGAAGGCAAATTTCACCCTACCGCCAGAGGAGGATCCGGAGAAGCCAGTTAAAGAGCAATTAATCAAGTCTTGTGCTCTTAAGAAGATGGCAGGCCTAATGAGGAGGTGGAGGAAAGAGCTGAACCAGTTTGTCAAGAAAATAGAGACACCAGAATTCATCGGCAAATATGAGAAGATCAAAGATCACTGGCCCGCATTTGTGGCCCACAAGACATCGGAAAAGAGTAAGAAGATGTCGGAGACAAACAAGAAAAATGCTGCGAAGAAGAAGCTTCACCATCGCACGGGGTCAGGTGGCTACCTCAAAGCCCGGCCTAAGTGGTCCAAGGCTGAGCATGATCTGCTTGAAAAAGGGATCGAACCAGAGACAATGCGCTGGCCAGACCGTTGCCGGACTTGGTTCTTCGGGGCTGGCGGAACTTTGGACCCTGTAACAGGGCAGTGTCAGTGGACGGACGAGCAACTGCAAACACCAGTCAAGAACCTTCGACACTATATCGATGCAGCGCAGCGAGGGACGTTCCTTCCAAACAGGGAGAAGGACAAGCTCACAATGGCCCTTGGGAATCCCGAGGACCCTGGACGGACACGAGGCACGCCAAGCTCCCTTCCGTGGAAGGTTGGTTTTCCGGAAGCAGGGGGTTACAAAACCCACGAGAGGAGGAAGAAACTGGAGCAGGACCAAATGTAGGCGCTGCTTGGAAGGGTAATGGGGCTAGAGGATCGAGAAGAGGAACGAGAAGCAGCAGATCGCAACAAACGACATGCCGAAGCTTCCCCCGAAGCTACCCCGCCATCTCAGCGGAGAAGCAGCATTGCTTCCACCGAGCTGCTTCAGCCGGAGCATGTCTTGACGGCTCCTGCCAGCTATCTCGTGGATGGTATCATGGAGTCTCAAAATTGCCACATTATGGCGCGATGCATGAATTTGAAGGTCAAGGCGGCTGTTGGCCAAGTTTATCCTAGTGGACCCGGCACAACTTATCACTGCCAGCCGATTCCAGAAGGATTTGCTAAGGTGATGGTGGATGAAATTACGGAGGGATTTGAGGACCTCGCGCTTGAGCATCCTACCGGTGAAGGGGAGACTAGGCTGGGTTCTGCTCTGAAGACTCCATGCCTATGGCGGAAGGAGCTCATCGACCTTCTGAACTGGACGCCTCCGCCTCCTCCTCCTCCTCCGGCAAGTCAGGGCACTCCGCCTCCTCCACCGCCTCCTCCTCCAGCGAGTGACGATCAGGGCACGCGTGGCGGCACTCCGCCTCCTCCACCGCCTCCTCCTCCGGCGAGTGACGATCAGGGCACGCGTGGCGGCACTCCGCCTCCTTCTGCGGCGCGTGGCGGCACTCCGCCTCCTCCTTCTCCGCCTCGCCAGCAAGGGCGGAAGAGACCCGCCGCCGCCCCGGCTGCTCCGACGCGTCGTAGTCCTTCTCCTCTGCCTCGTAAGCAAGCACGAAAGAAGACAGACGCCGCAGCCGCTCCGTCTGCTCCGGCGTCTAGCAGCACAAGAAGAGAGAGGCAATACAGATACGGTCCACCTCTAAAGCCTGTAGAGAAGTTACCGTACGAGAGGACCAAGGAGGAAAACAATACGATCGTGCAGGCCCAAGTGAAGGAGTTCTTTGAAGGGGTGAAAGCAAAGATACATCCACCTCCAGAGGAGAAGGTAGATCCGGTGAAAGCAAAGCGCACTCTCGATGCCCTGAGGAAACCACCAAAGTCTCCGCCGAGAACCAACTATGAGCGCATTACTGAACAGACATATCTCCAAGCCAAGCGGTCGGGAACTACTGTCAGTGATAAAAGGTCAAAAGAACAACGAGCAAAGGGGAAAAAAATTGCCCAGCTCGGCGAACAAGCACAGCAATCGTGCCCTCCGCTCAATGTGTCTAATCCTTCAGGGACGGTGGCCGGTTATGGCAATCTTGAAGATTACCTGCCTGACGATGTACTTCCTGATTTCATGGAGGTGGACGTATTCAGATACGAGTACGGGAAGCCTCTCGTCAAAGATGAAAAGTCTCTGACAACAATGATGCGAAGATTCCATAGTTGGTACATGAAAACCTGTAGAGAGTCTGAGGGGACGAACACTTTGTATCTGAAAATTAAAGAGGAGCACGACCTCGTTTCAAATGATGTGTTGGCTATTCCATTTGAGGAGTTCTTCGAGTTCTTCAATCAAAAGGGCCTCGATAAATTAATGGTCTTTTGCTACTGCCTGTAAGTACTATTTCTGTCATTAGTCCGTATATATAGTTCGGCTCTTTCATTGCATGTATTTATAATTAATTATCCTCAATATATTATGCAGATTGAAGATCGTCGAGTGCGAAAAAAATGAAATCTATGATATTGGGTTCATTAACACAAATATCATAGATGTATTTCTGGTTGAAAAGAACGTCCAAGAGGCCGAGGACAACTTGCTACAATCGTTAATCAAAAATCAAAACAAAGATACCATACTCTTTCCTTGCAACGGCCCGTGAGTGTTACTGTCGTGTGCATATTTGGTTTCCCTTATTACTCGAGCGAGGTTAATGTAACTGATGAGTTATGCATGCGTGTGCAGGTACCACTATATTCTTCTGGAGATTAAGCTTGAGCATGGACTAGTAACCGTCTTAGACTCCAGAAGGAAAGATCCCATCACCTATGCGGACATGACTGAAATGCTCAGCAAGTAAGTTCAATCGATCATTATCGCACCATATCGGCAACTTTTTGTTCATTTCCTGATATCTCAAGTAATAATTATTATTTTCTTTGTCTTGCAGGGTTTGGAAATAGTTCACCGCACAAGCTCCGGGACTGCCGAAGGAGCTGCAATATGTATACCCGAAAGTAAGTACTACTGGCGCGCATCTCCCGTTGATTCTATAGCTATACTTTAAATTTCATCAATGCCATTTATATAATGCTTCATTATCAGTTTGATTGACCTCTATTTCTCGTAAAGTGCTTGTGGCAGGAGGAAGAGAATGATTTCTGTGGATACTACGTGTGCGAGTTCATCCACAACGCGACTTTGAAAAACAAGCGAGGCTACTCTAGAAGACAATATGAAGTGCGTAAGCAATAATATTCACAATTTCATTTTATTAAACCATCATTTCTGTTGAGTTTCATTCATATATATGTATTAATTAACCCCCTTCTTCAAATTAATTAGACGTGGCAGATGCGGGATGAACTCCTACCACCAGATCGCATGAAAGCAATTCAAGAGGAGTTCGCGGGATTCTTTCTTGAACACGTCATCAGTAAAGCCGGAGAATACCATGTGGAACTTCATTTCAAATACTAGTGGTTTGTAATTAAGAGATCTTATACATGTATGTAGCCAGTAAAAAGCTTGTTGTTTGACCAATTTCTCGGAGAAGGAAAGGTCGATCGATCTTCTCTCGGTATGCATGACGAACTTCTGTACTGAATGGTTCTTTCGATCACTTATGTATATATACTACGTAGCGTCGATCAAGCACGGACATAAGAGAGGACACTTCTCTCTATTAATTAGCTAGCTAACACAATATACGAAACACCTAAATTAAACCCCCAACCCCCCTCCTTTCAAAAAAAAAAACCAGCCACTGGAATGCAGACGCGTGGATGCCTTTTGGTCCCGGTTGGAGCCACCAACTGGGACCACAGGCCTCCTGACTGGGCTCGGCGCACAGGGCCACGTGGAGGCTCATTGGTCCCGGTTCGCGTTTGAACCGGGACTAATGGATGGAGGCATTAGTAACGACCCATTAGTCCCGGTTCATGAATCGGGACTAAAGGCCCTTACGAACCGGGTCTAATGGATGGTTTTCTACTAGTGTTGGATGACACAACACGCCTGGACAACACGGCCCGGTCGTATGCGGGCAGTTTGAGGATCGGCTTTGGAGATGCCTTAAGGTTGTTTTGTAGTAAGGTATTCAGTGTAGTTTTTTAGATATTTTTATGGTTTTATTTACATCGATATCCAGTAGTTCCCGCGGGTGGTTGCCTGGTTGGGGTGGTTACACCACCTGTATTTTACATGTATACGTGCAATATATTTATACCAAGTTGGCCGTGAGTTGTGACTATATAGCATCTCCTGGTCACGGTTACTTATATGATTTAGACGCCCTCGGTCAGTGAAAGCTTGGTTTTGGAGGCTATCCATCAGTTTATGGGAGTGGTTGCATTTGACCTGTAATATACATTGTGACGTAAAAATATAATTAAACGAGTGGCAAGTTGACGTGTTCAGTGATAAGCTCGATAATTACGATTGTTAAGATAGTACTTCTTTCCGATTCATTTTAGAAGATTCCGCGCCAAATTTCATGAAATACCAAGGCTTATAATAACATCAGACTAGTTATCTGGTACTCCCTCCGTCCCATAGTATAAAAACATTTTTGACACTTGTATAGTGTTAAAAACATTCTTATATTTTGGGACAGAGGGAGTATAAAAGTTGACAAAGTAGTTCTACCAGCTCTATGGGCCAGATTTTTCAACTGCAAATTCCTCGGAATCAGATTCTAAAAAATGCGCACAAAATCAGTCGCTCAATTCTTTCTGAGGATTCCAGTCTGAGATTGTGGTATGAGTTGTGTGCTACGTTCGCTGGCTCGCTGCTGCCGAAGAAGATAGATAGCAATGCTACCTGACAATGTGCACAGGGCCGACCGAGAGCCGCGCCGAGGCTTTGGTGATCGAGGTAATGAACGACAGGATGGCCGGTGCTCGAGATCAAGGTGTAGACGTCTCGGGATGTGGGTCAGGCGATTTTGAGTGAGTGGCTAGGATCGTGGATTTTGGGTGATTTTGAGAAACAATGCAATTCTGGCTTGATTCTCAGGGACTTCTTTTGTGCTACTTCTGATTCCCAAGAATCATGGCCAATTAGCAAGTTTGTGGGACAGCGCACATGCATACGCAGGGCTACCATGCACCATGAAAACACACTGGCCATCCGATTTGGTATAGATCTGATCCGGGCATCCAGACAACTGGACCTAGTTTTTCTACGCACCCGTTGGACAGGACGCACTTTTGTTTGACCTGCAGCTACTGTGCTGTTGTAGTATATATACAATACAACAATTTGGATCCTTATCAGGCCGGCATCTACGGTTCATGATTCCACCATGTGACGCCATCCGTCAGAGATTTATGTATTAGCGTATATCGACATGGCAACTGATCATGACAGAGGCACAGCGTGCATCATGTTCATAAGCCTGCAATGTTGAGTATACTATTATGGTGCGTATTCATTTTTATACTTTCTTATTAATAATAAAGAGGTTGCACCATCCACGCGGGAGATTTTTTTTAGGCCACGCTCAACGGCCAGTCCGAGGGCTACAAAATGATCTTCGCATGGCCGTGTAAAAGGAAACCTGTATGCGGACTAGTCCACAGGTCCAGGCGCAGAAGTTGAATGTGAGGGGTGCCGACCTAGTAGTTAAAATGCAAATAACAAAAATTCATACCCAAATGGAGGAGGACGATGCTCGAGTCATCGATATTTCATATATATGGTGTAGACAGAGTGGTAAGGAGTCCAATTCTCAATTGTTAATCGATTCTTTTTTCTTTTTGACATTTTTTTTGACAGGAAGGCCTACTGGGTAGCTTTATTAAACTCAAATAACGCTTACATCATCCGCTAAGAATTTAACTAGGAAATCAGGGGGGTCATCCAACCAAACCGAAGGAGAATTAACACGACCCCGTCTGGCAACTACATTCAACTCCCTATTCCAATGCTCAATAGACACCTTTCCGAAATCTTTCAAAGTATTTCTGCAATCTTCAAGTACAGGAGCTGCCACCATAGTGTGTCCTTCATTAAGCTTCAGAGCTTCTACCACGATCAAATTGTCCATCCTCACCATGATATTAGAACAACCAGCGCTCAGGCACAATATTAAACCCTCAAAGAGTGCTGCTGCCTCTGCGGTTACCATGATACAAACAACCGGCAGCAGCTTGCAAAAGTTTAGATGCTTGGCGACTGCCGTAGTTGGCTGTCCCACCTACAGCACGGTGGATCCATTCCCTCCAATATCGATGACCAAGCGGTAGCGCACGTCGTTGCGCGCGAGCCGTGCAAACGCGTCGTTGATGAGATTAGGGAGAAGTCACGTTATTTGTGTACATGGGAGATGATGGGTTTTCAAAATATTATCTTCAGTTGTCAACCGGCACCACTTTGTTATTCATTTGTTTAGTATTGACAAAACAACAGTTGTTGGTACACCAACATGGCAATGTGCTCGTCGCCATCAAGATATCCTGGCAGTAGATCCCCTGGAACGTTTTGCATGGCACCATGCCCCGGCTACGGGCCACTCAGGCGGCATGCTGTTAGGTTTCTGTGCTGCCAACTACGTGGTCCTGGACTGGGATGTGGGCTCCTTCATAGTGGCTACCATTCGAGTTCGCGCGTCGTTACGCGCCCTTGCAGTTGTCCAGGTCTACGGACCAGCGGACCACTCCCGCTCAGCTGAGTTCTTGGGAGAACTCCAAGCCAAGGTGCTCGCGATCTCCACAGCACAGACCCCTCTGCTGGTTGGAGGTGATTTCAATCTGATTCGCTCGGGAGCGGATAAGAACAACAACAATGTTAACTGGCCAAGGCTGCCTATCTTCAACAACGCTATCGCGTCAATGGCACTTAGAGAAGTGGCCAGGACAGGAGCTAGGTATACTTGGACAAACAAGCAGCTCGCTCCGGTGCGTTCGGTGCTGAACCGGGTGTTCATGTCACCGGACTGGGAGGTGGTGTACCCCATGTGCTCGCTCATTGCGGAAACGCGCATCGGGTCCGACCACGTGCCCTTAATCTTGTCCTCTGGGGAGGACATGATTCTCCGCAGCCCCCGTTTTTTTTTTGAGACGGCATGGTTCGAGATACCAGGGTTCGACTCCGTTTTTAGGGGAAAATTGAGCTCTTGTGTGCACCACATCGGTCCACAGCGCGACCCAATGGAATTTTGGATAGCGGTAGGGGGCCGCCTCCGCGCGTGCCTCGGGCTGGGGCGCTAACCAAGGGCGAGACTTGCCGACGAGATTGCGTGTCTCGACGCCCAGGCCGACATGAGATCCTTCTCCGAACAGGAATGGGCTCATCGTTACGCCCTGGAAGGGCAAGTCGAGGCTCTTCTCCAGAGCGAGGAGGAGTACTGGAGGCGCAGGGCTGGCCTTAAGTGGACTCTTAAGGGGGACTCTAACACCAAATACTTTCACGCTTACGCGAATGGGAGAAGACGAAAATGCGCGATCCTCAGGCTGCAATCGGAGCAGGGGCTCCTGTTACGCCAAGCCGACATCGTGTCGCACGTCTACGAGTTCTACATCAATTTGATGGGAACTAGAGAGGAGCAGAGGGCTGGCCTCCGCGCAGACGTGTGGCTGCCTTTCCAACGAGTCCTGGACCACGAGAATGCCGAGTTGGGACTGGCATTTCACCCCAAGGAGATCGATGATGCTCTGAATGGCATGAAATCTGACACGGCGCCGGGTCCAGATGGGTGGCCGGTGGCCATGTTCAAGCGCTTCTGGCCTCTTCTCCGCGAGCCCATCTTTGAGGTGTCCAATGGCTTCATGTGAGGAACTGTAGATATCGCTAGACTTAACTACGGCGTTCTCTCGCTCATCCCCAAAGTGACCGGTGCGGACAACATTCGCCTGTTCCGCCCCATCGCGCTGATCAATGTTCCTTTTAAGATATGTGCTAAAACTTGTACTACATGCCTAATTCCTATCGCTCACCACACCGTTAGTCGCTCGCAATCTGCGTTCATTAGGGGTCGCCACATCCTCGACGGCCCGCTGGCCCTCCAGGAAGTGCTTCACAAGCTCAAACGTAAGAATGAACCGACTATCCTTCTCAAACTAGATTTTGAGAAAGCGTAGGATCGTGTTAACTGGGACTTTTTGCGCCAAGTTCTCATTAGTCGGGGATTCTCGGCTGTTTGGGTTCACTGTGTGATTCAGTTGGTATCGGGGAGCCAGACTGTGATCTCGGTCAACGGAGAAGTAGGGCACTTCTTCCGGAATAAGCGGGGACTGCGTCAGGGCGACCTGATGTCCCCCATCTTGTTTAATTTTTTCGTTGATGTTGGCGGCGATGTTGCAAAAAGCCACTGAGGGTGGCCACATCAAAGGTGTCATGGGACACCTTATCTCGGGGGGGGGGGGGGGGGGGGGGAGGGGGGGTGTTCCCACTTGCAGTACGCGGACGACATGCTTCTGTTGTTCCAGCCTGACCTGCATAGGGTGGTGTTGGGGAACGAAGTGTAACGCCCCGGATTCGATGCACCAGGTGTCTGCCAGTTATTCGCCGTCGTTGCCATGTCATGTGCTTGCGTGTTGCACTTTGCCATGTCATCATTTGCATTTCATATCATGTCTTCATGTGCATCACATTTGCATACGTGTTCGTCTCATGCATCCAAGCATTTTCCCTGTTGTCCGTTTTGCAATCCGGCACTCCTATGTCCTCCGGCGTCCCCTTTTTGTCTCTCGTTGTGAGCGGGTGTTAAACTTTCTCGGAATAGCCCGAGGTTTGCCAAGCGGCCTTGGTATAGCACAGGTAGACCGCTTGTCAAGTTTCGTGCCATTTGGAGGTCGTTTGATACTCCAACGGTTAACCGGGTAACCGTAAAGGCCTCTTTTGTTTGCAGCCCAACACCCCTTCCAAAGTGGCCCAAAACCCATCTAACTCCCCTCCATGCTCTCGGTCGTTTGATCACGATCGCGTGGCCGAAAACCGCTCCTCATTTGGACTCTCCTAGCTCCCTCTATCTATAAATAGGTCCTCCCCTCCATTTTTCGCGGATGAATCCCCTAACCCTAGATCCCACCTCCTCTGCGCGCCGGACATGTCCGCCGCCGTCTGGACCCATCGCCACCGCCGCCCGCAGCCAACGGGGGCCTGCCCCGTGTCCGCCCCCGCCGCCCCGCCGCCGCGGCCCGGAGAGCCCGCCGCGGGCCCTCCCGGCCCATCCACGCCGTCGCCCGGGCTGCCTCGCCCCACGCGCCGCCTGCGCCCCCGCACCTCCGCCGCCGACGGCGCGCCACCCCGCCGCCGAGCGCCCTCCGCCGCCGCGCCGCCCGCGCCGGTCGCCGTCGCCGCCGGCTTCGCCCGCCGGAGCTCTCCTCCGCCATGGCCTCACCCGATCCGACATCGTCCCTCCCGGATCTGGCGCCGCAGCCCCAGATCCGCGCACCCCGGGCGCCGCCGCACCTGCGCCGCCCGCCGGCGACCTCGTCCTCCGGCGTTTCCCGTCGCCGCTGCTGTGCGGGATCGGGAGGAGCCCGATCCTCTCCGCTCCCGCTCGGGAGCTCGCCCCTCCCTATGGGTCGGCTGCAGCGCCTCCTCGGCCCAGCGCGCCCAGCAGCCCAGCCAGCTCCAGCCTTCCCGCGGCCCAGCCCAACACCGAGCCGGCCCTCTAGGCCGCAAGGTGAGCATCGCCTCGATATCCCGCGCCTTGTGTGTCATATAGCTTTTTAGCGTCCGTATGTTTTTTTTTCCAGAAATCGACCAAGTCCCCGAATCTGTGACATAATCATGCCATGTTCATCGCATCGTATCTCTGCATCTGTAGCTCCGTTTCGTGCGTATAATATGTCAAATTGTTCGCCTCAACGAGTACTTCATTTCATTCCATTGCTCATTTTCATTTGAGTTCAGCTTGATGCCCGAAATGCTGTCAGAAGAGTGCATGTTGATGTTAATCTGCTGAAACTGTTATAACTTGCTCATTTGTCATTTTTGCCATGTTTGATGTGTGCATCCTATGAGGTTGATGTCTACATGTGTTTTGATCTATGCTATGCCATCTTTCCAGAGGTGCTATCCATGTATTTCTGTGGCTTGTGTAGTGAGTGCATCGAGCTTGTTAAGTAGTGTACTTGCTGTTGTTGTTTTCCTGACAGATTCTGTTATATTTTGTTGCTATGTAAACATGCTTCTACTAATCATTCTATGCATAATCTGGAGATGTTCTATAAACATGTTTTGATCTACATGTCATGCTCTATCCATTCATGCCCCTGGTTGCAATTATAGCCTACTGTAGCTTGTTGTTATCTTGCTCCAAAGTTGCTAAAAAAATGTTGCTGTCAGCCTGTTAACATTAAGTTCAATGTTTCCATGATTGTTTGCTAGTGATCCATGCACCCTATGAACTTGATCTTGCCATGCTTAGCTTCATAAACATGTCTTCTTACTGTTGGTTGCCTTGCCATGCCATGTATTGCTCTGTAGTGAGTGGTTCAAGCTCACCAACATGCCTACTTATTGTTGTTCCTGCCATGTATGAATCTGTAATATAACTTGCCATGTTTACATGGGTGCCATCATTTTTTCCGTGCCTTTTTGGCTCATGGTCAGTAACGGACTTTTGATTTATGCTTTTAGTAGATTCATGCCATGCCTCTGTTTGCCATGATAAGCTCCTGTAACATGTTGTTTGATAGCTCTAAACATTGCAACCTGATGTTATTTCTGCAAAGTCTGAAACTGTTATTATTTGCAATCTTTCCATGTCTTTTTGAGCATGTTCTAGTTGTTTCTGGAGATAGCTCAGTGTTCACGTTTTGTTGTGCTTTACCTGTACATCATGCTCATGCCTTTTGTTATTATGTTGGGATGCTGTAGCATATTGTTTTGATGCTTGCAATATGCCTAGTTGCTGTTTTGGACAGGTTGTTGCTATGACTTGTATAGTGTGCGTGTGTTGCACCGTTGCTCCGTTTTGAGTGTGCTCTATATGAAACTTGCTTGATTTTGCATGTAGCTTCATATTATCATGTTGCATCCTTGTTTTGGTGTGTTTGCTTGATGTTTGGGTGCATTTTGCATTAATGCCATGTTTAACTTGTTTTGCTCATATCTTCTAGGCCGTAGCTCCGAATTAAATGAACTTTATATGTAACTTGACTAGAATTTCGTGTAGATCATCTTGGTGATCTTTAACTTGCTGTTTAACAGCTTGAACATAAGGTTTACTCAGTTCTGGACCAATTTCGAAATATGCATATGAGGACTTATCGGATTTGTTATATGTTGTTCCCGGCCTCATTTAAACTTGCCTTGATGTGTTGTTCTTGTTTGCATCATCTCTTGCCATGAGTAGCTTCATGTAGCCTTGTCATTCATCATGCTTGTTGTGCATCATGCCTTGTCCATGTGTGGTGTGTTTACTATGTTGTGTGCTTCTTCTCGATAGTTGCCGTTTCGTTGCGATCGTGAGGATGCGTTCGTCTACGTGTGGTTCGTCTTCGTGGCTTCATCTTCTTCATGGACTCGTTCTTCTTCCTTGCGGGATTTCAGGCAAGATGACCGCTACCCTGGATCTCACTACTATCATTGCCATGCTAGTTTGCTTCGTTCTATCGCTTTGCTGCGCTACCTATCATTTGCTCTTCAAGCCTCCCAAATTGCCATGAACCTCTAACCTTTGACACACTTCCTAGCAAAACATTGATTGGCTATGTTCCCGCTTTGCTCAGCCTCTCTTATAGCGTTGCTAGTTGCAGGTGAAGTTGAAGATTTCTCCATGGTAAAGGGTGGAAGGCTCGGCCTTATGCCTGGTGTTTTGTTCCACTCTTGTCGCCCTAGTTTCCGTCATACCGGTGTTATGTTCCCGGATTTTGCGTTCCTAACGCGGTCGGGTGATTTATGGGACCCCCCTGACAGTTCGCTTTGAATAAAACTTCTCCAGCAAGGCCCAACCTTGGTTTTACCATTTGCCTCACCACCACCTACCTTTCCCTTGGGAGTAATTAACCCAAGGGTCATCTTTATTTTAGCCCCCCCGGGCCAGTGCTTGTCTAAGTGCTGGTCTGAACCGGGCAGACTGCGGGGCCCCCTCGGGGCAACTCGAGGTCTGGTTTTACTCGTAGGCTGACCTATCCGGTGTTGCCCTGAGAATGAGATATGTGCAGCTCCTATCGGGATTGTCGGTGCATCGGGCGGCTTTGCTGGTCTTGTTTTACCATTGTCGAAATGTCTTGTAAACCGGGATTCCGAGACTGATCGGGTCTTCCTGGGAGAAGGTCTATTCCTTCGTTGATCGCGAGAGCTTGTCATGGGCTAAGTTGGGACACCCCTGCAGGGTATAAACTTTCGAGAGCCGTGCCCGCGGTTATGTGGCAGATGGGAATTTGTTAATGTCCGGTTGTAGATAACTTGACACCAGATCCGAAATAAAATGCATCAACCAAGTGTGTAGCCGTGATGGTCTCTTCTCGACGGAGTCCGGGAAGTGAACATGGTTTCTGTGTTATGTTTGACGTAAGTAGGAGTTCAGGATCACCTCTTGATCATTGCTAGCTTCACGATCGTTCCTTTGTTTCTCTTCTCGCTCTCATTTGCGTATGTTAGCCACCATACTTGCTTAGTCGCTGCTGCAACCTCACCACTTTACCCCTTCCTTTCCCATTAAGCTTTGCTAGTCTTGATACCCATGGTAATGGGATTGCTGAGTCCTCGTGGCTCACATATTACTACAACAACAGTTGCAGGTACAGGTTATGCGATGATCATGACACGAGAGCGATGCTTGCTTGTTTTGGAGTTCTTCTTCGATCAGGGGATAGGTTCCAGGTCGGCAGCCTGGGCTAGCAGGGTGGATGTCGTTTGAGTTTCTATTTGTGATTCATCCGTAGTCGGATGGTGCTCTTATGTAGATGATGTTGTATTCGTGTGGCATTGTATGCCTTTTGTATGTATCCCCATCTATTATGTAATGTTGATGTAATGATATCCACCTTGCAAAAGCGTTCCAATATGTGGGTCTATCCTTGGTGGGACCTTCAAGTTCCTTTTGGATAGGGTCGCATATTGGGCGTGACACGAAGTAATTTCAGAAAATTTCCTACGCACACGCAAGATCATGGTGATGCATAGCAACGAGCAGGGAGAGTGAGTCTACGTACCCTCGTAGACCGAAAGCGGAAGCATTAGCACAACGCGGTTGATGTAGTCGTACGTCTTCACGATCCGACCGATTCAAGTATCGAACATACGGCACCTCCGAGTTCAGCACACGTTCAGCTCGATGACGTCCCGCGAACACCGATCCAGGAGAGCTTCACGGGAGAGTTCCGTCAGCACGACGGCGTGATGACGGTGATGATGTTGCTACCGACGCAGGGCTTCACCTAAGCACCGCTACGATATGACCGAGGTGGAATATGGTGGAGGGGGCACCGCACACAGCTGGGAGAGATCAATAGATCAACTTGTGTTGTCTATGGGGTGACCCTTGCCTCGGTATATAAAGGAGGAGAGGAGGGGAGGGGCCGACCCTCTCCATGGCGCACCCTGGGGAGTCCTACTCCCACCGGGAGTAGGATTCCCCCCTTCCATATAGTAGGAGTAGGAGTCAAGGAAAGAGAAAAGAGAAGAGAAGGAAGGAGGGGGCGCAGCCCCTCCCCCTAGTCCAATTCGGACTAGGCCTTGGGGGGGGGCGTGCAGCCTCCCCTCTCTCTTTCCCCTAAAGCCCAATAAGGCCCATATACTCCCCGGCGAATTCCGATAACTCTCCGATGTCCAGATATAGTCGTCCAATATATCGATCTTTACGTCTCGACCATTTCGAGAATCCTCGTCTTGTCCCCTATCTCATACGGGACTCCAAACTACCTTCGGTACATCAAAACACATAACTCATAATATAAATCGTCACCGAACGATAAGCGTGCGGACCCTACGGGTTCGAGAACTATGTAGACATGACCGAGACACGTCTCCGGTCAATAGCCAATAGCGGAACCTGGATGCTCATATTGGCTTCTACATATTCTACGAAGATCTTTATCGGTCAAACCGCATAACAACATACGTTGTTCCCTTTGTCATCGGTATGTTACTTGCCCGAGATTCGATCGTCGGTATCTCAATACCTAGTTCAATCTCGTTACCGACAAGTCTCTTTACTCGTTATGTAATGCATCATCCCGCAACTAACTCATTAGTCACATTGCTTGCAAGCTTATAGTGATGTGCATTACCGAGAGGGCCCAGAGATACCTCTCCGACAATCTGAGTGACAAATCCTAATCTTGAAATACGCCAACTCAACAAGTACCTTCGGAGACACCTGTAGAGATCCTTTATAATCACCCAGTTACATTGTGACGTTTGGTAGCACACAAAGTGTTCCTTCGGTAAACGGGAGTTGCATAATCTCATAGTCATAGGAACATGTATAAGTCATGAAGAAAGCAATAGCAACATACTAAACGATCAAGTGCTAAGCTAACGGAATGGGTCAAGTCAATCACATCATTATCCTAATGATGTGATCCCGTTAATCAAATGACAACTCATGTCTATGGTTAGGAAACTTAACCATCTTTGATTTAGCAAGCTAGTCAAGTAGAGGCATACTAGTGACACTATGTTTGTCTATGTATTCACACATGTATTATGTTTCCGGTTAATACAATTCTAGCATGAATAATAAACATTTATCAAATAATAATTTTATTATTGCCTCTAGGGCATATTTCCTTCAATCCCCCACTTGCACTATAGTCAATAATCTAGTTCACATCACCATGTGATTCAACACCAATAGTTCACATTACCATGTGATTAACACCCATACGCTACTAGGGAAAACCTTATACACAGAACTTTAGCAGTATCGTGGGTCAAAGAAGCACGCTGGTGCTAAGTAGCAGCAGCGCGCCTGCGGAAACCGCGCTGCAGATAACTTCGTAGCAGTAGCGCGTCTTGCTGCAGACACGTTACTACCAAAATTCTCACGGCTTAGCCGATATGGTACACATAGTAGTAGCGATCTATATGGAACCGCGCTACTGCTACTTTCTTTGTAGCAGCGCGTTTTGCTCTAAACTCTCTAATACTAAAGGATATAAAATTAAATGAAAAGCAAATAGAAAGGTAATTGAAAATGAAAGAAATAGAAGAAGGTGAAAGGAAAAAAATAAAATGTGAAGAAAAATAAATGAAAAGGGGGAAAAAGGAGAAAGTAGTAGCAGTAGCGCGTATACCAGAACGCGCTGTAGCTAACGTAGCAGTAGCGCGCTTACTGGAACGCGCTACTGCTACTTCTGACTTAACCACCGCGTTCGTCCTTCCCCACGGCCACTTCCCCCCAAATCGAACTCCCCCGCTCTCGCCGCCGCCGTCGCCCATCGGTCGCCGCGCGCTCTCCGCACACCCTCTACGCCGCCCCCGACCCCGGATTCAACGCCGCCCCCGCCCTCGACCTCAACGCCGCCCCGGACGCCGCCCCCGGCCCCGACCTCGACGCCGCCCTCCGTCGTGCGCCCGAGCCCCAAGCCCGACCTCGACGCCGCCTGCCCCTCTCTCGCCGCAGGCACCCAAGGTGAGCACGCCTGCTCCTCCCCCTCCCCTACCTCTGCCTAGATAGGGTTCTTCAAATTTTAGTTGCATCAAATTAGTTAGGGTTCATCTATGGGTGGAAATGAATTGGATACAGATGCGGCTGGGATTTTTCTTAGGTGGTGTTTTCTTAGATGATGAATAAACACTAGTGTAATGCATAATAAAACGAGTAAAATTTGACCTTCTTCTATTTAGTTAGCAAGAACTAGGTACTAATTAGGTGATTTTTTAGTTAAAGCAATTTTTCCCACATCCTCGTCGTGGACGATGCCTATCCCGCATCCTCGTCGTCGAGTCGGCGGAGGACGACACCTGCTTGACCAGATCGGCCATGTCCGGGACTGGGCTCCGCCGGGGTGGTACTGGGAGGCGCTACCTACCGGGGGGCGCAGGTTGGTGAAGAGCCAGCCTGTCGTTGACCCGAACCTTCTTTGGTGGCGGTCGCGTGGGCCAGTGATGATCCAGAGGCTCGAGGACTCCGCGGAGGTGGTGCGTCACCGTGTCAGTGAGGAGGACGCGCATGTCCGTCGCTACTTGTTTGCGTTGGAGCATAGGCCGTTCTTCAATACCTGGCAGGTTCTCCGGGGATCTCACTGGAGCTATGATCCCATGATGGTGCCTTCTCTGTGGGTGTCCACCGCCTGCGCCGATACCCGTTGTGTGCTAGAGTTTTAGTTGTATTAGTGATGTTATATGTATGACACTATTCGTGATGTATTAGTGATAATATTCGACGATGTACTGACGCATGAGATGATTTACTTTTGCTTATTGAATGCATGCTAATTTGAGTCCTATAAGATATTTTGAAATGTATATCTTGTGTTGCTCAATATCCAAGTGGCCGGTCATGTTTGCAGGTTACACCTTCGAGTGGCCTATGTTTTGCCGGGGTGTTGATTCATTTCCGTTCCGGCAAATTTCAGGCGCTCGATATGTCCTATTTTAGCAAAGGTCATGCCGGATTTTTCCGTGAATTTTGGCATGACTTGTGCCAGAATATGTAGGAAATATCGAGTGCCCCGGATTTGTGTGTTGAGTATCTTGGTAGTTGTCTTCGATCGATTTTCAGTTAATGTTTTAACTATGAACATAGGAAATGTCTGACAACGAAAAGGATTTCGGTATTTGCAAATACTGCGAAGACGAGCACGGCCTGTGCGACGGAATCTTCCTAGATGATGATAGGCGCTTCAGCATCAAGCTGGACGAGAACTTCGAAGTGGATACAGTAAGTCACAACGACAAGTCTTTTTTCGTAATTAAGCATGACATCTGCTTCATTTGCTTCAACTTATATTTTTTTTTACTATTCTACTAACGTATCCCCTGCCATGCAAGAGTTTTTATATTGGATAAGATAGGTTTCAGTCATAGTATGGAGGAAAAGAAAGTTTACTTGAAGACCGAGCATGGTTATATTTTCCATGCAAAGTTATACAATTCAGACGACTACACCTATTTTGGATGCAAAACATGCCGAGCACTATGCAAGACTTATGCATTTGAGCCTGATATGGTTATCACCTTTGATATTCGTCCGGAAGATGATATTGAAGGTAATACCGACATCTGGGTCAATGTGCAGACGCCTCCAGTTATTCCATTATGTAAGTTTCTCAACCATATTTATGTCTTTGATATTGTTTATTCAAAAATAGTTGACAACTAATTTGTATTGTCAGCTTATTTCGGTGCAAGCAAACATGTCCAACGCTTGGTAGACAGGACCGTATACTGTCCTGGGGCTGAACACAACTGCGAGGAGCTCAATCATTATGTTTCATGGCTTGAGGATCTTGATACTGTCAAGACAAATTTTCTTCGTGCATTTAGAAATGTTAGTACTGAAAATGTGCGACCAATAGTGTTCGTAATGAACTACGGTCACATCTATTTAGGAAGGATGGTAAGATTTTTACTATTTGTCATCACTGCATCTTTTCCATACATTATTTTTGAAGCTAAACTTCATTGCTAAGTATATTACCGTACGATGTTCTTCAACAGGGACTCCCGATGAATGTTGTGCCTTATGGGATCGAGACTAAAGGTACCATGAGTATTATCAGCTTACGGCCAAGATATCCTACAGATTACTTTAGTGCATTCAATATTAGCGACGGATGCTTAATAATGCAAGACTGGACCAAATATGTGATGGGGGAGCGCAGAGAAGTACTAGGGGGCAGCAAACAGATGCGCTACCCACGATTAGGAGACAGGTTCATCTGCATGCTCCAGTTTGATCGAGGAGGAGAGTTATACATGTTTTATGTTATTTTACCTAAGAGAGAGTAGCAGGAGTGATTAGCTAGCTAGAAATGAGTTTGAGGATGATGATGTGCTATACTATTACTATGATGATAAAATAGCTAGTTTTGGTGGTAATGACTATGATGATTATTATTAGCTAGTGTTAGTGCTGATTAAATAAATACTGTTGGTGGTAATGACTATGATGATGATTAAATAGCTTGTGCTGGCGGATTAGATTCAAGTGGAGGCAACATGTGGTGCACATCGAAAGTACTACTAGTCCAAACTAGATCAAGTTTGGATTAGTAGTATACTTTTGACATGCACCACATATTGCCTCCACTTGAACCTAATCCACCTTCATTTGACACACTGTTATGGACATAATGATGTAAACCTCATAACAGCTGGTATTGTACCAATATTTGTACGATGGCGCATAAATACACTAAAAACAATATTACTAGTAGCGATGGACAGAAAACATGCTGCAAGTAGTTACCTTAGCAGTAGCGTGGTACTGAACAAACGCTGCAGCTATTTGTCCTAGCAGTAGCGCGTGGCACGCGTTACTGCTAAGCAATAGCTGTAGCGCCTTATTAGTAGCGCGGCCCCCCACGCTACTAGTGGACACAAAACACGCGCTACTGCTAGGGTTTTCCCTAGTAGTGATAGTTCACATCGCCATGTGACCAACACTCAAAGGGTTTACTAGAGTCAGTAATCTTAGTTCACATCGTCATGTGATTAACACCCAAAGAGTACTAAGGTGCGATCATGTTTTGCTTGTGCGAGAAATATAGTCAACGGGTCTGCCATATTCAGATCCGTAAGTATTTTGCAAATTTCTATGTCTACAATGCTCTGCACGGAGCTACTCTAGCTAATTGCTCCCATTTTCAATATGTATCCTGATACGTCTCTGTCGTATCTATAATTTTTTATTGTTCCATGCCAATATTCTTCAACTTTCATATACTTTTGGCAACTTTTTATACTATTTTTGGGACTAACATATTGATCCAGTGCCCAGTGCCAGTTCCTGTCTGTTGCATGTTTTATGTTTCGTAAAAACCCCATATCAAACGAAGTCCAAACGGGATAAAATGTACGGAGAATTATTTTGGAATATTTGTGATTTTTGGGAAGTAAAATCAACGCGAGACGGTGCCCGAGGTGGCCACGAGATAGGGGCCCACGCCCACTTAAAGCGGGCGCGCCCCCCACCCTCGTGGGCCACCCGTAAGGCGGTTGATGCCCTTCTTTGGCCTTAAGAAAGCTAATTTTTGGAAAACGATTTGGGCGAAGGTTTCAATCCAATCGGAGTTATGGATCTCCAGATATAAAGGAAACGGTGCCAGGGCAGAATTCCACAACGCAGAAACAGAGAGATAGATCCAATCTCGGAGGGGCTCTCGCCCCTCCCATGCCATGGGAGCCAAGGACCAAAGGGGAAACCCTTCTCCCATCTAGGGAGAAGGTCAAGGAAGAAGAAGAAGAAGGGGGGCTCTCTCCCCCTTGCTTCCGGTGGCGCCGGAACGCCGCCGGGGGCCATCATCATCACCGCGATCTTCACCAACACCTCCATCATCTTCACCACCATCTCCATCACCTTCCCCCTTCTATATTCAGCGGTCCACTCTCCCGCAGCCCGCTGTACCCTCTACTTGAACATGGTGCTTTATGCTTCATATTATTTTCCAATGATGTTTTGCCATCCTATGATGTCTGAGTAGATTTTCGTTGTCCTATCGGTGATTGATGAATTGCTATGATTGGTTTGAGTTGCATGTTTTATTATTGGTGCTGTCCTATTGTGCCCTCCGTGTCACGCAAGCGTGAGGGATTCCCGTTGTAGGGTTTGCAATATGTTTATGATTTGCTTATGGTGGGTGGCGTGAGTGACAGAAGCACAGACCCGAGTAAGTAGGTTGTTTGCGTATGGGATAAAGGGGACTTGATACTTTAATGCTATGGTTGGGTTTTACCTTAATGAATCTTTAGTATTTGTGGATGCTTGCTAGAGTTCCAATCATAAGTGCATATGATCCAAGTAGAGAAAGTATGTTAGCTTATGCCTCTCCCTCAAATAGAATTGCAATAGTGATTACCGGTCTAGTAACGTAGTCAGTTGCCTAGGGACAATTTCACAACTCCTACCACCACTTTTCCACACTCGCTATATTTACTTTATTGCATCTTTATCTAAACAGCCCCTACTTTTTATTTACGTGTTCTTTATTATCTTGCAAACCTATCCTACAACACCTACAAAGTACCTCTAGTTTCATACTTGTTCTAGGTAAAGCGAACGTCAAGCGTGCGTAGAGTCGTATTAGTGGCCGATAGGACTTGAGAGAGTATTTGTTCTACCTTTAGCTCCTCGTTGGGTTCGACACTCTTACTTATCAAAAGAGGCTACAACTATCCCGTATACTTGCGGGTCATCAAGACCTTTTTCTGGCGCCGTTGCCGGGGAGTCATAGCGTCGGGTGAATATTCTTGTGTGTGCTTGTTTGCTTTATCACTAAGTAATTTTTATTTGCTCTTCTAAGTTGTTCTCTATATTTATGGATATGGAAGACGAAATACCAAAAAAATTAGGTGTACTTGCTACTCATGGAGATGGGGTAACTCCTAAAACCCTCGTTTCTCATTATGTGAGAGATATTATGTACTACTTTGATAATCCTGATAAAACCCCATTCAACTTTATAATGGGAGACACGTTGGATCAACGTGAATACTTTAGGGATTATCTCTTTACACAAAAAGGGAAACTATTATGGGATCAAATTAATATGTTGTGTTGGTATGCTCGTCAACTATGCTTGAGATATGATATTATTTGTTGCTCTAGGATGAAGGCTCCACACCTTTCCTCTTCATGCAAATTTAATGATAATGAAACCTTAGCTTCTTATGCTAATGGTATATATGATTACTATGATGTGGAACAAATAGAAGAATTTGTTGCTTTTAAGGCTGCTTATGAAATTGAATATTTGTTTGAAAAGTGTGAAGCTTTAGATGATGATGGTTATAGGCCTGAAAATCTTGCTATACTTAGATATTTCTATGAAAATTATGAATACAATTACTATATTAATGCATTCATTGAGAAAGTCTCCGCTGTCCAAGAAGAGACTAATATTTTGCAGGAAGCTATGTAAGAAGAAATTGATGAAACTGTGAGCTCATTGGATGAAAAAGATGATGAGGAGAGCGAAGAACAAAAGGAGGAAGAGCGGATTGATCACCCGTGCCCACCTTCTAATGAGAATAACTCTTCAACTCATACATTGTTTAATTCCCCTTCGTGCTTACCGAAGGATGATTGCTATGATCCCGTTGATTCTCTTAAAATATCCCTTTTTGATGATGCTTGCTATGCTTGTGGCCAAGATGCCAATATGAATTATGCTTATGGAGATGAACTTGCTATAGTTCCTTATGTTAAACATGAAACTGTTGCTATTGCACCCACGCATGATAGTCCAATTATCCTTTTGAATTCTCCAAACTACACTATATCGGAGAAGTTTGTGCTTATTAAGGATTATATTGATGGGTTACCTTTTACCATTGCACATGATGATTTTGATGAATGTAATATGCATGTGCTTGCTGCTCCTACTTGCAATTATTATGAGAGAGGAACTACATCTCCGCCTCTTTATGTTTCCAACACGATAGAATTGCAAGAAACTGCTTATACTATGCATGCATTGGCCTTTACTATGTGTGCATGAATTGTTCTTTTATGACATGCCGATGCATAGGAAGAGAGTTAGACTTCGTCGTTGCTTGATATATGTTACTTTGTGCTCACTACTAAATTAAAAATCATTGTTAATTAAAATTGGCTTTGATATACCTTGGGATCCGGGTGGATTCATTACTTAAGCACTAAATGCCTAGCTTAATGGCTATAAAGAAAGCGCTGCCAGAGAGACAACCCGGAAGTTTTAAAGAGTCATTTATTTCTGTTGAGTGCTTTTATATAGTTTAAAAACAAAAAAATAAAGAGGGGATCACAAAAAAAATTCAAAAAGGAAAGTGAGAGAGACGAGCATTGTTGAAGTGGGGGAGCTCCGTGAACTTTGTTCATGCTCACGGAAACTTTGTGAATCTTGATTACAGAAACTTTTCATAAGAAATAATTATCCCCATGTACAATTCCATTGTATTATAAAAATAATGTGCCAAGTTTTGCTTTTAGGATGTTTACAATGCTTGTTGGTTTGTACAGTGCATGACAAAAACTTTGGCTGTAGTGCTCGATTTTACATTTTTAACTGGAACGTCATTTGGTTTTGATTCTTTTTGCACTGTCTTGATATACAACTTGGTTATTTTTCCTAATTGTGGTAGAATTTTTGGAGTACCATAAGTATGGTGGATGTTCAGATTGCTACAGACTGTTCTGCTTTTGACAGATTCTGTTTTTGATGCATAGTTTGCTTGTTTTGATGAAACTATCAATTTATATTACTGGATTAAGCCATGGAAAAGTTATATACAGTAGACACAATGCAAAAAAAAATATGAATTGGTTTGCTACAGTACTTAGAGTAGTGATTTGCTTTATTATACTAACGGATCTTACCGAGTTTTCTGTTGAAGTTTTGTGTGAATGAAGCGTTTGATCGAGGAGGTCTCGATATGAGGAAAAGGAAGAGAGACAAGAGCTCAAGCTTGGGGATGCCTGAGGCACCCCCAGTAAATATTCAAGGAGACTCAAGCGTCTAAGCTTTGGGATGCCCCGGAAGGCATCCTCTCTTTCTTCAACAAGTATCGGTATGTTTTCGTATTCGTTTCGTTCATGCGATATGTGCAAGTCTTGGAGCATCTTTTGCATTTAGTTTTCACTTTTGTTTTATGCACCATGCTGGTATGAGATAGATCTTGGTTGATTTATATAATGCTCATTGCACTTCACTTAAATCTTTTGAGAATGGCTTTATAGAATGCTTCATGTGCTTCACTTATATCATTTGAAGTTTGGATTGCCTGTTTCTCTTCACATTGAAAACCGCCATTTGTAGAATGCTCTTTTACTTCACTTATATTTGTTAGAGTGTGGGCATATCTTTTGTAGAAAGAATGAAACTCTCTTGCTTCACTTATATCAATTTAGAGAGATGACAGGAATTGGTCAGTCACATGGTTAGTCATAAAATCCTACATAAAACTTATGGATCACTGAATATGATATGTTTGATTCCTTGCAATAGTTTTGCGATATAGAGGTGATAATACGTGGGAGGTACTAGTAGATGGTTGTGTTTAGTAAGAATGTTGGTGTTAAGGTTTGTGATTCCCGAAGCATGCACGTATGGTCTACTAACTATGTAACCAAATTGGTGCGCATTGTATTTTGATTGTTTATCTTTGCGTGAAGGTCGGGGGTGCGCGATGGTTAACTCCTACCAACCTCCCCCCTAGGAGCATGCGCGTAGTATTTTGTTTCTAGGGCTAATAAATTTTTGCAATAAGTATGTGAGTTCTTTATGAATAATGTTGAGTCCATGGATTATACGCACTTTTACCTTTCCATCATTGCTAGCCTCTTCGGTACCGTGCATTGCCATTTCTCACCTCGAGAGTTGGTGCAAACTTCGCCGGTGCATCCAAACCCCGTGATATGATACGCTCTATCACACATAAGCCTCCTTATATCTTCCTCAAAACGGCCACCATACCTACCTATCATGGCATTTCCATAGCCATTCCGAGATATATTGCCATGCAACTTCCATCATCATCATATTCATGACTTGAGCATTCATTGTCATATTGCTTTGCATGATCGTAAGATAGCTAGCATGATGTTTTCATGGCTTGTCCGTTTTTTGATGTCATTGCTACGCTAGATCATTGCACATCCCGGTACACCGCCGGAAGCATTCATATAGAGTCATATCTTTGTTCTAGTATCGAGTTGTAATATTGAGTTGTAAGTAAATAAAAGTGTGATGATCATCATTATAGAGCATTGCCCCATGAAAAAAAAAGAAAAAAAAGAAAAAAAAAGAAAAAAGGAAAGGCCAAAGAAGCCTAAATAAAAAAGGGGGCCAAAGAATCCACCAAAAATAAAGAAAAAGATAAAGAAAAAGAAAGAAAAAAGAAAAAAAAAGGGGTAATGTTACTATCCTTTTTCCACACTTGTGCTTCAAAGTAGCAACATGTTCTTCATATAGAGAGTCTCTTATGTTGTCACTTTCATATACTAGTGGGAATTTTTTATTATAGAACTTGGCTTGTTTATTCCAACGATGGGCTTCCTCAAATGCCCTAGGTCTTCATGAGCAAGCAAGTTGGATGCACACCAACTTAGTTTCAGTTTGAGCTTTCATATACTTATAGCTCTAGTGCATCCGTTGCATGGCAATCCCTACTCCTCGCATTGACATCAATTGATGGGCATCTCCATAGCCCGTTGATTAGCCGCGTCGATGTGAGACTTTCTCACTTTTTGTCTTCTCCTCATAACCTCCATCATCATATTCTATTCCACCCATAGTGCTATATCCATGGCTCACGCTCATGTATTGCGTGAAGGATGAAAAAGTTTGAGAATACTAAAGTATGAAACAATTGCTTGGCTGACACCGGGATAGGTATGAGGGGTACCTTGTGTTAAGAAAAGGGAGCATACCAAACTATATGATTTTGTAGGGATAACGTTCTAAAGCATTGATGTTTTGAAAGACATGATTGTTTGTTGGGATGCCCTAAGTATTATTGTTTTTATGTCAAATGATAGACTATTGCTTTGAATCACTCGTGTCTTAATATTCATTCCATGATTAGACATATGATCAAGATTATGCTAGGTAGCATTCCACATCAAAAATTATCTTTTTTATCATTTACCTACTCGAGGACGAGCAGGAATTAAGCTTGGGGATGCTGATACGTCTCCGTCGTATCTATAATTTTTTATTGTTCCATGCCAATATTCTTCAACTTTCATATACTTTTGGCAACTTTTTATACTATTTTTGGGACTAACATATTGATCCAGTGCCCAGTGCCAGTTCCTGTCTGTTGCATGTTTTATGTTTCGTAGAAACCCCATATCAAACGAAGTACAAACGGGATAAAAACGTACGGAGAATTATTTTTGAATATTTGTGATTTTTGGGAAGTAAAATCAACGCGAGACGGTGCCCGAGGTGGCCACGAGATAGGGGCCCACGCCCACTTAAAGTGGGCGCGCCCCCCAACCTCGTGGGCCACTCGTAAGGCAGTTGATGCCCTTCTTTGTCCGCAAGAAAGCTAATTTTTGGAAAACAATCTGGGCGAAGGTTTCAATCCAATCGGAGTTACGGATCTCCAGATATAAAGGAAACGGTGCCAGGGCAGAATTCCAGAACGCAGAAACAGAGAGATAGATCCAATCTCGGAGGGGCTCTCGCCCCTCCCATGCCATGGGAGCCAAGGACCAAAGGGGAAACCCTTCTCCCATCTAGGGAGAAGGTCAAGGAAGAAGAAGAAGAAGGGGGGGCTCTCTCACCCTTGCTTCCGGTGGCGCTGGAACGCCGCCGGGGGCCATCATCATCACCGCGATCTTCACCAACACCTCCATCATCTTCACCACCATCTCCATCACCTTCCCCCTTCTATATTCAGCGTCCACTCTCCCGCAACCCGCTGTACCCTCTACTTGAACATGGTGCTTTATGGTTCATATTATTTTCCAATGATGTGTTGCCATCCTATGATGTCTGAGTAGATTTTCGTTGTCCTATCGGTGATTGATGAATTGCTATGATTGGTTTGAGTTGCATGTTTTATTATTGGTGCTGTCCTATTGTGACCTCCGTGTCGCGCAAGCGTGAGGGATTCCCGCTGTAGGGTTTGCAATATGTTTAGGATTTGCTTATGGTGGGTGGTGTGAGTGACAGAAGCACAGACCCGAGTAAGTAGGTTGTTTGCGTATGGGATAAAGGGGACTTGATACTTCAATGCTATGGTTGGGTTTTACCTTAATGAATCTTTAGTATTTGCAGATGCTTGCTAGAGTTCCAATCATAAGTGCATATGATCCAAGTAGAGGAAGTGTGTTAGCTTATGCCTCTGCCTCAAATAGAATTGCAATAGTGATTACCGGTCTAGTAACGTAGTCAGTTGCCTAGGTACAATTTCAGAACTCCTACCACCACTTTTCTACACTCTCTATATTTACTTTATTGCATCTTTATCTAAACAGCCCCTACTTTTTATTTACGTGTTCTTTATTATCTTGCAAACCTATCCTACAACACCTACAAAGTACCTCTAGTTTCATACTTGTTCTAGGTAAAGCGAACGTCAAGCGTGCGTAGAGTCGTATCAGTGGCCGATAGGACTTGAGAGAGTATTTGTTCTACCTTTAGCTTCTCGTTGAGTTCGACAATCTTACTTATCGAAAGAGGCTACAACTATCCCGTATACTTGCGGGTCATCATATCCAGATTCAGACTTAGCGTCACCTGGATCAGTGTCAAAACTTGCATCGACATAAATCTTTACGATGAGCTCTTTTATCACCTCTATAATCGAGAAATATTTCCTTAGTCCTCACTAAGGATAATCTTGACCGCTTTCCAGTGATCTACTCTTAGATCAAAATTGTACTCCCTTGCCAAACTCAGCAAGGTATACAATAGGTCTGGTACACAGCATAGCATACTTTATAGAACCTATGACTGAGGCATAGGGAATGACTTTTTCATTCTCTTTCTATTTTCTGCCATAGTCGGGTTTTGGGTCTTACTCAACTTCACAACTTGCAACACAGGCAAGAACTCTTTCTCGATTCACGCTCGACCTTTCGGTCTCAGTGTTCCGAGGCCATATCTGCATATGCTAGGCTCGTCAAGTTTAACCCGAGTATTCCGCGTGTGCAAAACTGGCTTGCACCCGTTGTAGATGAACGTAGAGCTTATCACACCCGATCATCACGTGGTGTCTCGGCACGACGAACTTTGGCAACGATGGATACTCAGGGAGAACACTTTTACCTTGAAATTTAGTGAGAGATCATCTTATAATGCTACCATCAATCAAAGCAAAATAAGATGCATAAAGGATAAACATCACATGCAATCAATATAAGTGATATGATATGGCCATCATCATCTTGTGCTTGTGATCTCTATCTCCGAAACACCGTCATGATCACCATCGTCACCGGCGCGACAACTTGATCTCCATCATAGCATCGTTGTCGTCTCGCTAACTATTGCTTCTACGACTATCCCTACCGCTTAGTGATAAAGTAAAGCAATTACAGGGCGATTACATTGCATACAATAAAGCGACAACCATATGGCTCTTGCCAGTTGCGACAAAACATGATCATCTCATATAATAAAATTTAGCATCATGTCTTGACCATCTCACATCACAACATGCCCTGCAAAAACAAGTTAGACGTCCTCTACATTGTTGTTGCAAGTTTTACGTGGCTGCTACGTGGTACGTCTCCAACGTATCTATAATTTTTGATTGTTCCATGCTATTATATTACCCCTTTTGGATGTTTATGGGCTTTATTTTACACATTTATATCATTTTTGGGACTAACCTACTAACCGGAGGCCCAGCCCATATTGCTGTTTTTTTGCCTATTTCAGTATTTCGAAGAAAAGAAATATCAAACAGAGTCCAAACGGAATGAAACCTTCGGGAGCGTGATTTTTGGAACGAACGTGATCCAAAGGACTTAGAGTGCAAGTCAAGAAGCAGCCGAGGCGGTCACAAGAGGGGAGGGCGCGCCCACCCCTACAGGGCGTACCCCCCTATCTCGTGGGCCCCTCGGGCGGCCACCGACATACTTCTTCCTCCTATATAAGCCTACGTACCCCCAAAACATCCAGGAAGCCAACGAAACACAATTTCCACTGCCGTAACCTTCTGTATCCGCGAGATCCCATCTTGGAGCCTTCGCCGGCGCTCCGCCGGAGGGGGAATCGACCACGGAGGGCTTCTACATCAACACCATAGCCCCTCCGATGAGTTGTGAGTAGTTTACCACAGACCTTTGGGTCCATAGTTATTAGCTAGATGGCTTCTTCTCTCTTTTTGGATCTCAATACAATGTTCTCCCCCTCTCTGGTGGAGATCTATTCGATGTAAACTCTTTTCGCGGTGTGTTTGTCGAGATCCGATGAATTGTGGGTTTATGATCAAGTTTATCTATGAGAAATATTTGAATCTCCTCTGAATTCTTTTATGTATGATTGAGTTATCTTTGCAAGTCTCTTCGTGATGCGGAATACCCTACCGCAAACATGGCTAGTACACAAGTCATGATGAATAGGCCGGTCAATGACAAAGGGTTGCAGGCGACTGCGGTAGTCGTCGACAAAGGGGTGCAAACGGAGGATATTATGGATGAGGCAAAGACAGTGCGGGTCGACGAGATGGATGTCAGAAAGTTAGTTAACCAAGACAAGGACGACAAAATTATGGAGAAAATGATATATCTTAGCAAGGGAATAGATGGGAACTTGCGTACATTATGTGGTCCAGGTTTTCTGCCAATAATACACAAAGAAGGAGCGCATGTTAATTGTGAGAAAATTGCTAGATTAGACGGGTCCATACAAGTGCATGCACGCACAATATCAGGAAGGAATTGTTTGTTTTCTAATGGATTCAAAAAGGAATATCATGCATGTGTTTGGAGAAATAATAGGACGTGGAGAACACGGAGATTAAGAAGGAAAGACCATGCATGCAACATATTTGTTAGTTGGATTTCACCGGATATAAAAACTCCAGTGCATGTGCTAGAAAATAGGAAGAGGAGCCTGCATGTACGTGGAGATATGTTTCCAGATCGGCCGTCCATGTAGGAGAAACAAAGTAGCAGATTAGAATGGATACTACAAGGAGATCGGTTGCACAAGTCACGCAAGGGATTGTACACCAACCGTTTTCCAATCAACTAGTATGGCATGCGTGCCTTGGATTGACCGAACTCGTTTGAGTCGGTTTGTACCTAGGTTCTATATATTATTTGCTATCAAGACTTTTAGGGCAAGTTATTTTCTTTAGAGTTTAGACAGACTATGAAGCGGCCCTCTGGGCGTTCATCTTGTTTATTATTGTGAGATTTTCTATCAAGAAAATTACACTTTGGCGAGAGGATTCTCGTGATCGAGAGTTTGCTAGCTATTGGCTTGAGGTTCGTCGGCGACGACGGATTGCGTGCTGGTGACGTCTACATTGACGAGAGGTGCCTTGTTTGTCGAGGTATTGCTAGTCAATTTTTGTTACCATAGTTTCAGGTTGCGTTTATCGCTCGCGTAATTGGAAACTCTTATCAGTGAAATTTAGTCGCGGTTGTTGCATCGTGAAAGATCGGGCCAGATTAGCGGCGCGTCCGAGGTCGTGCACTCATCAGGTGGTATCAGATTACTGGGTTTCTCACGGTGCAAATTTTTGTCTTGATTGAGGATGTACGGTGACACTGACTATTATGGATACAAGTCCTACAATGACAAGTTGAAGACGCCAAAAATCACAGGGGGGATGGATAGTGATGCTACACCCACAGAGTACAAATCATGGGAAAATAGGATGGAAGGTATGTTTGATAAGCGTGCTTCACAGGATCCTAATTTTTATGAGTTTGTTGCTTTGGATCTTGCACTGGAGCGTGTGGATGATGAGTTGTATGAGTTGTGGTGTAAGGAGAAACGTGATAAAAAATTACATTACTGGATGACTATTTGGAAGGATTTCCGAAACTTTTTAAGGGCAGAATGTTTACCTTCTCGTCGTGACAGTGTTGTGGTGCCCCGTGTGACGAGCTTGGTGGCAGCTCCTGTGGACACAGGTACTCAGAAAATCAAAGTCATGGAGCACAGTGCTAAAATTAACAAGGTGGTGGTGAAGGGGGTCAACAAGTCAACTGCGACGGTGATTACGCCAAATGAGAAGAAACAAACAGTACCCAGTGTTCACAGTGTTTCAAAGGCGCATGTGGACATGGTGATAAAAGAGGAAGCGTCATCACCAATGAGTGGGCTGAACGTACAACTCAAAAGGGCACATGATGGCAGCAGTAATAAGGTGGATAAAGGGCAGCGCTGGAGTTTGTTTCACACTCAGTGCAACATTAAGGGAACGACATGTAAATTAATTATTGATGGAGGTAGTTGCACCAATGGAATCAGCAAGATGTTGGTGGAGAAACTTGGCTTGTCCACATGGCGATATGATGAACCACATCATTTGAAATGGTTGAATAATTGTGGGCAGCTCAAAATTACACACAAGGTGTGTGTGCCGTTTAAAGTTGGACAATATATTGATGAGGTGGAATGCAACGTTTTGCCATTAGAAGTTTGCGGTTTATTGCTTGGAAGGCCATGGCAGTACGACCGCAATGCAACACATGGCGGGAGGATGAATACATATACTTTTATTCATGATGGTAAACAAATGACACTAAAGCCAATGGAAGAGAAATCAATTTGCTCAGATGTGATGCTGACAGCGCGAAAAGAGAGAGTTTTGAAGGACAACTCAAAACCGAGGACGGTTTCCTTTCAAGGGAGGGAGGATGATGCGGCATACCCTACCGCAAACATGGCTAGTACACAAGTCATGATGAATACGCCGGTCAATGACAAAGGGTTGCAGGCGACTGCGGTAGTCGTCGACAAAGGGGTGCAAACAGAGGATATTATGGATGAGGCAAAGACAGTGTGGGTCGACGAGATGGATGTCAGAAAGTTAGTTAACCAAGACAAGGACGACAAAATTATGGAGAAAATGATATATCTTAGCAAGGGAATAGATTGGAACTTGCGTATATTATGTGGTCCAGGTTTTCTGCCAATAATACACAAAGAAGGAGCGCATGTTAATTGTGAGAAAATTGCTAGATTAGACGGGTCCATACAAGTGCATGCACGCACAATATCAGGAAGGAATTGTTTGTTTTCTAATGGATTCAAAAAGGAATATCATGCATGTGTTTGGAGAAATAATAGGACGTGGAGAACACGGAGATTAAGAAGGAAAGACCATGCATGCAACAGATTTGTTAGTTGGGTTTCACCGGATATAAAAACTCCAGTGCATGTGCTAGAAAATAGGAAGAGGAGCCTGCATGTACGTGGAGATATGTTTCCAGATCGGCCGTCCATGTACGTTTGGAAAAGGAGAAACAAAGTAGCAGATTAGAATGGATACTGCAAGGAGATCGGTTGCGCAAGTCACGCAAGGGATTGTACACCAACCGTTTTCTAATCAACTAGTATGGCCTGCGTGCCTTGGATTGGCCGAACTCGTCTGAGTCGGTTTGTACCTAGGTTCTATATATTATTTGCTATCAAGACTTTTAGGGCAAGTTATTTTCTTTGGAGTTTAGACAGACTATGAAGCGGCCCTGTGGGCGTTCATCTTGTTTATTATTGTGAGATTTTCTATCAAGAAAATTACACTTTGGCGAGAGTATTCTCGTGATCGAGAGTTTGCTAGCTATTGGCTTGAGGTTCGTCGGCGACGACGGATTGCGTGCTGGTGACGTCTACATTGACGAGAGGTGCCTTGTTTGTCGAGGTATTGCTAGTCAGTTTTTGTTACCATAGTTTCAGGTTGCGTGTATCGCTCGCGTAATTAGAAACACTTATCAGTGAAATTTAGTCACGGTTGTTGCATCGTGAAAGATCGGGTCAAATTAGTGGCGTGTCCGAGGTCGTGCACTCATCACTTCGAATTATCAGTTTGGTTTGGCCTACCCAGTGACAGATCGGGTCAAATTAGTGGCGCGTCCGAGGTCATCTTTCTTGCCATGGGAGAAGTGCTTAGCTTTGGGTTCAATCTTGTGGTGTCCTTACCCAGTGACAGAAAGGGTTGCAAGGCACGTATTGTATTGTTGCCATCGAGGATAAAAAGATAGGGTTTATATCATATTGCATGAGTTTATCCCTCTACATCATGTCATCTTGCTTAATGCGTTACTCTCTTCTTTATGAACTTAATACTCTAGACGCAGGCAAGAGTCGGTCGATGTGTGGAGTAATAGTAGTAGATGCAGGCAGGAGTCGGTCTACTTGTTGCGGACGTGATGCCTATATACATGATCATGCCTAGATAATCTCATAATTATTCGCTTTTCTATCAATTGCTTGACAGTAATTTGTTCACCCATCGTAATACTTATGTTATCTTGAGAGAAGCCTCTAGTGAAACCTATGGCCCCCGGGTCTATCTTTTATCATATTTGCTTTCAATCTACTTCTATTTGCATCTTTACTTTTTGCATCTATATTATCAAATACCAAAAATATATTTATCTTATCATACTATCTCTATCAGATCTCACTTTCGCAAGTGGCTGTGAAGGGATTGACAACCCCTTTATTGCGTTGGTTGCGAGTTTTTTGTTTGTTTGTGTAGGTGCGTGGGACTTTTGAGGAGCCTCCTACTGGATTGATACCTTGGTTCTCAAAAACTGAGGGAAATACTTACGCTACTATTGCTGCATCACCCTTTCCTCTTCAAGAAAAACCAACGCAAGCTCAAGACGTAGCACTACGGGATGAGCAAGAGCCGTTCTTACCTACGCATCAAAACCACAACGATATTTCGTCAAGTTAGTGCTGTTTTAACCTTCACACGGACCGGGCGTAGCCACACTCGGTTCAACTAAAGTTGGAGAAACTGACACCCGCCAGCCACCTGTGTGCAAAGCACGTCGGTAGAACCAGTCTCGCGTAAGCGTAAGCGTAATGTCGGTTCGGGCCGCTTCATCCAACAATACCGCCGAACCAAAGATGACATGCTGGTAAGCAGTATGACTTCTATCGCCCACAACTCACTTGTGTTCTACTCGTGCATATAACATCTACACATAAACCTGGCTCGGATGCCACTGTTGGGGAACGAAGTAATTTCAAAAAAATTCCTACACACACGCAAGATCATGGTGATGCATAGAAACGAGCGAGGAGAGTGAGTCTGCGTACACTCGAAGACAGAAAGCGGAAGCGTTAGCACAACGCGGTTGATGTAGTCGTACGTCTTCACGATCCGACTGATCCAAGTACCGAACGTACGGCACCTCCGAGTTCAGCACACGTTCAGCTCGATGACGTCTCGCATACTCCGATCCAGCAGAGCTTCACAGGAGAGTTCTGTCAGCACGACGGCGTGATGACGGTGATGATGTTGCTACCGACGCAGGGCTTCACCTAAGCACCACTACGATATGACCGAGGTGGAATATGGTGGAGGGGGGCACCACACACGGCTTGGAGAGATCAACAGATCAACTTGTGTTGTCTATGGGGTGCCCCTTGCCTCAGTATATAAAGGAGGAGAGGAGGGGAGGGGACGGCCCTCTCTATGGCGCGCCCTGGGGAGTCCTACTCCCACCGGGAGTAGGTTTCGCCCCCTTCCATGTAGTAGGAGTAGGAGTCAAGGAAAGGAAAAGGAGAAGAGAAGGAAGGAGGGGGCGCAGCCCCTCCCCCTAGGCCAATTCGGACTAGGCCTTGGGGGGGGGCGCAACCTCCCCTCTCTCTTTCCCCTAAAGCCCAATAAGGCCCATATACTCCCCAGCGAATTCTCGTAACTCTCCGGTACTCCGAAAAATACTCGAATCACTCGGAACCTTTCCGATGTCCGAATATAGTTGTCCAATATATCGATCTTTACGTCTCAACCATTTCGAGACTCCTCTCGATCTCATTCGGGACTCCGAACTACCTTCGGTACATCAAAACAAATAACTCATAATATAAATCATCACCGAACGTTAAGCGTGCGGACCCTATGGGTTCGAGAACTATGTAGATATGACCGAGACACGTCTCCGGTCAATAACCAATAGCAAAACCTGGATGCTCATATTGGCTCCTATGTATTCTACGAAGATCTTTATCAGTCAAACCGCATAACAACATACGTTGTTCCCTTTGTCATCGGTATGTTAATTGCCCGAGATTCAATCGTTGGTATCTCAATACCTAGTTCAATCTCGTTACCGGCAAGTCTCTTTACTCGTTATGTAATGCATCATCCCACAACTAACTCATTAGTCACATTGCTCGCAAGGATTATAGTGATGTGCATTACCGAGAGGGCCTAGAGATACCTCTCCGACAATCGGAGTGACAAATCCTAATCTCGAAATACGCCAACTCAACAAGTACCTTCGGAGACACCTGTAGAGCACCTTTATAATCACCCAGTTACATTGTGAAGTTTGGTAGCACACAAAGTGTTCCTCCGGTAAACGGGAGTTGCATAATCTCATAGTCATAGGAACATGTATAAGTCATGAAGAAAGTAATAGCAACATACTAAACGATCAAGTGCTAAGCTAACAGAATGGGTCAAGTCAAGCACATCGTCCTCCTAATGATGTGATCCCGTTAATCAAATGAAAACTCATGTCTATGGTTAGGAAACTTAACCATCTATGATTTAGTGAGCTAGTCAAGTAGAGGCATACTAGTGACACTATGTTTGTCTATGTATTCACACATGCATTATGTTTCCGGTTAATACAATTCTAGCATGAATAATAAACATTTATCATGATATGAGGAAATAAATAATAACTTTATTATTGCCTCTAGGGCATATTTCCTTCACGTGCCGCCAGTCAAAGCCATCCTTCTCCGCTTCGAGCTCATGTCCGGGATGAAAATAAACTTCCACAAATGTGAAGTTTTGCCCATGGTCTTAGATGCTGCGGACGGTAGACGTATTGCGGACTTGCTCAACTGCAAGTTGGGCAAGCTGCCCTTTACATACCTGGGCCTACCTCTTGACTCCAAGTGTATCCCGATTGAGGATTGGGCTCCGCTTTGGACTAAGGCTGGGGGGCGGGTGTGCCCGTGGCGCGGGAAATTCCTCTCGTCTGTGGCTAGGCTAGTGCTCATGAACTCGAGCCTATCCTCCTGGCGGAAGGGGTTCACTCTAAATTGGACACGCCTCGCTCCCGTTTCTTTTGGGAGGGGTCGGGCCCGAAACGCAAAAACCACCTAGTCAAGTGGGACGTTGTATGTCACCCGAAGGATATGGGGGGTCTAGGAATCACCAACACGCAAATCCTAAACATTGCACTCATGTGCAAATGGATTTGGAAGATCTCCCAAGGGGCAACTGGTTTGTGGGTGGACATCCTTCGAGCCAAGTATTTCCCGAGCGGTTCTTTCTTCCAAGGGGCGGCTTGGGGCTCCCCCTTTTGGAACGACCTTCAGGCCATCCGCCAGGCCCTCGCCTTGGGTGCCAAGTTTTCCATTGGCAACGGCAGGTCAGTTCGGTTCTGGCTCGATCTTTGGGTTGGATCCCAACCGCTTTGGTCGCAATTCCAGGACCTTTACTCTCTGGCGGTAGACCCGGACCTAACGGTGGCTTCGGCCTTGTCAACATCCCCTCCGGCGATCTACTTCCCTCGCAAGCTCTCCGATCTTGAGCAGGCAAGCCTCGAGGAGATGCACCATTTCATCGGTCAGACAACGTTGTCCACGCAAGCGGACACGGTGTCCTAGACCCTCACTGCATCCGGCAAGTTCACAGTTAGCTCGTTGTACTGGAGGCTGTGCCAGGGCCCAACCTTGCCAGCAGCAAACGGGCTCTGGAAAGCGCAACTTCCGCTGAAAATCAAGGTGTTTTTCTGGCAACTGTTCAGAAACAGACTTCCCACATCCGACGGTGTCGCCAAGATGCAGGGGTCGGCGTCAGGTCTATGTGAGCTCTATAACGTGGTAGAAGACGCGAACCACGTTTTCTTCCAGTGCCCGTTGGCGCGGTTTGCCTGGAGTGCTGTCCGAGAGGCGGTGGGCATTGCTTGGGACCCGTGGTCTTCTAGCGATCTCGCACAAATCTTGAACTCGGTCCAGGGGAGTAGTAAACGTGTGCTGTGGTCATGCGTTGGGGCCCTTTTTTGGGCGCTATGGCTTACTCGGAAATTGCTATTGAAAAGGCCTTCCCAACCCACCCAGCTAATATCATCTTCAAATGCATCATCTTCCTATAACAGTGGAGTCCATTGGCGAGGCGCAAGGATGTTGATCAGATGCAGCAAGCCCAGACCGTCTGCGCCATGTTTACGAAAAGGCTAGGGAGCCTGCTGCTACTCCTTGAAGGGGAGTAGCCCTTTTGGTTTGGTTGTGCGAGAGCCTGCGTGCTCGATGATTGGCCCTGGTGCCATGTACTCTCTCGCTCTTTTGGCCGCTTAGAACTCTTAAACTCGTTGCATTAGTTTGGCCTGAGCTGTGTGCTCGTCGTTATGTTTTGTAAGGTTGACTTGGTGGTTACGCTGCCTGTTGTGGGCTTTATTAATTTAAAGCCGGACGCTCCTAGCGTCTTCGTTCTAAAAAAATCCCTATGGACGTGTTTGGTAGGCTGCATATATACCTCAGCCAGGCCCGTGCGGGAAAACAAATGGCCCGTTTGGTTACCTGCATTCACTGTTGAGGCTGCATAGCACGAACATTAAAGCACCTCTAAGCCTGCATCCAGAGGAATGCTAAAATCGTCATTTTTCTGGAGCCAGGCCCGCGTGGTGCACCCCTACACACGTGGGCGTGGGTGGTTGCACGCGTGGGTACGGTCCCAAGACGTCGCGTTGTTTCCAGACGCATCATCATAAATTACCCTCACCTCCCTTCCTCACCGCTCTCTCCCTTCTTCCCTACTCACACCGGCGGTAGCGACCACCTAAGTTTAGTGCGAATCGATCCAAGACGGCGGCGGCGACCACCGGAGCGACTGCAGACCTCCACCGGAGCGCATCGGACATTGCGGTAAGACCTCGTCCTCTCTGTACATTCATTGCTTTCGACTTGGGCTACATTAGATTAGAGCACGCGCTTGAAGAGTTAGGGAGGGTGAGGGAGTCCTGGACTAGGGGGTGTCCGGACAGCCGGACTATCATCGTCAGCCGGACTCCAAGACTAAGAAGATACAAGATTGAAGACTTCGTCCCGTGTCCGGATGGGACTTTCCTTGGCGTGGAAGGCAAGCTTGGCGACACGGATATGTAGATCTCCTACCATTGTAACCGACTCTGTGTAACCCTAGCCCTCTCCGGTGTCTATATAAACCGGAGGGTTTTAGTCCATAGGACACACAACCATTACAACAATCATACCATATGCTAGCTTCTAGGGTTTAGCCTCCTTGATCTCGTGGTAGATCCACTCTTGTACTACCCATATCATCAATATCAATCAAGTAGGAGTAGGGTTTTACCTCCATCGAGAGGGCCCGAACCTGGGTAAAAACATCGTGTCCCTTGTCTCCTGTTACCATCCGCCTAGACGCACAGTTCGGGACCCCCTACCCGAGATCCGCCGATTTTGACACCGACAGAGGGGATTGAACACATCGGGGGTGGAGGATTGCCATCAATCGATTCTGCATCGACGGCTACCAGGGTTCATAGGTTATTTTTCAGTTACATCGGGGGTGGGGATTGGGGTACAAACTGTCTTGTCTATCCACGATGACCCTGGAGTCGCGTCCAGCGGTGTGGGGGAGGGGGGTAGCCATCTTCTTTTCTTCCTCGCCGTCTTCGTCCTCATCATCTTCGTCAAGAATGATCGGTCTTGCACGGTTGCCTACCGCCAGCGCCCTGGCCACCATCTGCACCTCGTCGTTATCGGCCTCCGGTGCTACCTCTTGAGCATGCGTTGGCTTTTCCCTTGAAGAGGAAAGGGTGATGCAGCAAAGTAGTGTAAGTATTTCCCTCAGTTTTGAGAACCAAGGTATCAATCCACTAGGAGGCTACACTCCAAATCCCTCGTACCTACACAAACAAATAAGAACCTTGCAACCAACATGATAAAGGGGTTGTCAATCCGGCCACTTGCAAAAGTGAGATCCGATAGAGATAATAATATTTTTGGTATTTTTATGATATAGATTGAAAAGTAAAGATGCAAGATAAAATAGATCGGAAACTTATTTGATGGAAAATAGACCCGGGGGCCATAGGTTTTACTAGTGGCTTCTCTCAAGATAGTATAAGTATTACGGTGGGTGAACAAATTACTCTCGAGCAATTGATAGAATAGTGCATAGTTATGAGAATATCCAGGCATGATCATGTATATAGGCATCACGTCCGCGACAAGTAGATCGAAACGATTCTGCATCTACTACTATTACTCCACACATCGACCGCTATCCAGCATGCATCTAGAGTATTAAGTTCATAAGAACAGAGTAACACATTAAGCAAGATGACATGATGTAGAGGGATAAACTCAAGCAATATGATATAAAAAACATCTTTTTATCCTCGATGGCAACAATACAATATGTGCCTTGTTGCCCCTGCTGTCACTGGGAAAGGACACCGCAAGATTGAACCCAAAGCTAAGCACTTGTCCCATTGCAAGAAAGAGCAATCTAGTAGGCCAAACCAAACTGATAATCCGAACAGACCTGCAAAGATAACCAATCATACATATATAATCTTGATCATAAACCCATAATTCATCGGATCTCGACAAACACACCGCAAAAAGAATTACATCGAATAGATCTCTAAGAGGATCGAGGAGAACTTTGTATTGAGATTCAAAGAGAGAGAAGAAGCCATCTAGCTAATAATTATGGACCCGAAGGTCTGTGGTAAACTACTCACACTTCACCGGAGAGGCTATGGCGTTGATGTAGAAGCCCACCATGATCAATTCCCCCTCCGCCGAAGCGCCGAAAAAGGCCCCAAGATGGGATCTCGCGGGTACAGAAGGTTGCGGCGGTGGAAATAGGGTTTCGTGATGCTCCTGGATGTTTTCAAGGTACATGGATATATATAGGCGAATGAAGTCGGTCAGGGGAGCCACGAGGGGCCCACGAGGGTGGGGGGCGTGCCCACCCCCTTTGGGCGTGCCCTGGACCCTCGTGTCCGCCTCATTTCTTTCTTGACGTCCACTCCAAGTCTCCTGGATTGCGTTTGCTCCAAAAATAACTCTCCCGAAGGTTTCATTCCATTTGGACTCCGTTTGATACTCCTTTTCTGCAAAACACTGAAATAGGCAAAAAAAACAGCAATATGGACTGGGCCTCCGGTTAGTAGGTTAGTCCCAAAAATAATATAAAAGTGCTTAGTAAAGCAAATTAATTATCCAAAACAGGTATTATAATAGCATGGAACAATCAAAAATTATAGATACGTTGGAGACGTATCATCCGGCAACCCGAACATGTTACTCCAGTATGTCGCAGCACGCTGGTCTTGAGGCGTCTTGTACTGACTGTACTTGGCCCATCTTGCTCGTTCTCCAGCGTCGCCAGAGTCTGCCTGATTCATGGCACAGCGCAGAATGTCCACTGACATCGTGCCCTTGGCTGGGTCCGGAATCCGTGTCTTCAACTCGTCCGACATAGCCTTGTTCATCATAGCATCGGCCTCCTTGTGCATTTCATCGATGTTGTTGAAGTTCGAGCACACTTGCATGGTGTGCTCGAACTTCTTGTGGTCACCGAGCGAGCACCCAAGGAAGAAGAACCTCCATCCAATGCCCAGGGGAAAGGGTTGGGTTTGGGGTTGGAGTTGAAGTTCATGCCGATGGGGAGGTGGTGAAACAGAGATGTGGTGAAACAGAGGGAGTTTGAGTACGGTGTTGGGTTAGTGGTGTGGGTTAATATAGGAGCGTTAGGCCGATATGAATAAATGCTGACCAGTGAACTGTATGTTGTTCAAAATGTAGATAGACAAGTGCAAGGAGGTTGTGCCTCCATTGGTCGAAGTGTCGGTGCAGGATCACCCAAGCCCCAAGCTGAGAAACTATGATCACTACAATTAGGAATCAGGACCAAACCACTTCTGCAAGGTTATCCTTGCTCAAAAATCGGAGAGTCTTCCATTGCCTCTAGGCTTCACGAAGTACTTCCCCGCCATCCCTACAGACAGGGGCGGAGCTACAGGGTGTCCAGCGTGGGCCGCGGCCCACCCTAAAATTTTGTACCAGCACCTATACATAGAGATGGGCCATTCCCTCAAAAAATGTTTATAGAGAGATGGGCCAGAGGAAACAAATAGCCCAACAACACTTTGACCCAACAACGATCCACGCTCAAACCACGCACACGCAGCCTGTCTGCCTGACGCACCAGGGAACCTGCCCGATGCCCAGCCACCAGCCGCCCCGTCGCCGCCTCCGCCTGCCTCGCCGCCCTCGCTGGTCGCCAGAAACGCAGCCGCCTAGGAGGCTCCTCCGCCCCTGCTTCTCTGTCGCGCCCGTAGCCTGCCCGGCGCTCGGCGCCAGCCTCGCCACCGCCCCTGGACGCGACCCTGCTCTGACCCGGCTGCCCGACAATTCTGCAAGCCGGCGGCAGCCACCCAGCCGGCACTCCAGCACTCGGCTCGGACTGATTTGATGTACCATTCGCCCATTCCCCAATTACCCAATTTTTGATTTAGGTTTTGCGACGACGGCGATCTTCATCTTTTGAATGAATGGATAGAACAATTTAATGGGGAGAACAGCTAGTTGCATGAATAAGAAATTCCATTCAGATTAATTATTAAAACACTCTAATTAACAACAAGCATGGCTTGTGAAGGACCTTGTTCAGATCAGTTATATACTACTTGCTCTGCACCTAAATATAAGTCATTTTAGACTTTTAGTATGCTAAACTAGCCTACCAAAACGATTTATGTACGGAGAGAGTACTACAGAAAGACAAAATCCGAAGAGCACATATCTTATCGGCCATGAAACCTCTCCAGATTAACCCATCAACCAATTTGCTCGCGTAACCATTGCTTCTATTTGTTGTGTTGTGCACTATCTCAACATATGTACTTTTTAGGCTTCGTTTATGCAAAAGTGAGACTTGCATGTAAATTTTAGTGTGTTCGTAAGACCATATTGATATATTTCTATGTAGTACTGGCAATTAGTTACGTCATTCACATTCATAGTTGTTGTCAATATTTTTTGAGGCGGACCACCCTGATGTCAAATGCTAGCTCCGCCATTGCCTACATAGTTGAAGCTCAGACGAACACCGGCTGCACATGGAGGGTGACGGTGAGGGTGATCAACGGCAGGGTCACCAAGTGCAAGGAGCAGGACAGCGCCTTCGCCGCGACCACCTGAGCTCCCGTTGCCCTTTCTTTGTTGGTTCTTGCTTTAAGACATGGGCTTCGTTTAGAACTTATCGTACTATGTTGGTTTAAAACTTGTGATATGTGGTTACGACTTGTGTTTGTGCCTAAGATTATTCTGTTGCTACTAGTTTAGTTGTTAGTAGTTCATGTGTGTCTTTGGTAACCTCATCACATCGAGGAAGATGTTACCACACAACTGTCCTGGATATAACCAAACAACCGGACTTGTGTTTCCATTCAAACAAGTCCGCAATCAAACAGCAGACCTTCCGTTTTAGCACATGCATGCTAGAGGGAATGTAGGCAACCAATCAACATGCATATGTAGGTTTTTTGCATGCATATGCTCAGCCAGACCCAACTGGAACAAGTATGCAAAGTGGCAAAAAACGATGTAGGTAACCAAACATGTCCTATATGTAGTTTGGTATTATAGTTTCATCTCCGTTATCTCTCCCTGTTGATGCATGTTCTTGCAGCAGAAATTGACGCCAACACTAACGATGTGCTCAACTCGGCTTCCCTCACACTGGCACACGGAGCTTACTCGATTAGTTGTCGAGCCGACGCACACGACACGTATAGAGCTAGCTGCCTAGCTAGCACCAATCTGGCCGGCTTGAACGATCCCTCCAGGACGTGTACTACTTGCCGTTGCCCAAGAAAGCTTGGACGTGTACTACGTGCCCTTCCTTTTGTTTTCTTACTAGCACGTATGCCCGTGCTTCGCTACGGAGGAAACGTGATTGGTATGAACCAGGCGATAATGTAATGAATTAAACACATGATTAATAGCAAACGCAATGTCTATAAACAAGAGCATTTATTATTCCAAATCATAATTTTTATCCTTTACAAACACTCTCGATGAAGAATTATAGCGTGTGGTAGTGATACACCCCTAGGATCAGTTGGCATATGTTTCATGTCCGTGAACTGCACGGATCATGGCGCGTGCGGTCAACAACAATAATATAACAGTTTTCCTAGAACTTATCTAGATGAGATATAGTTTGGTCTCATTCACCTGTTATAGCCATTGGATGTGATGCTATAAGATGCGTGTATGTTGATGTGGGTTGTATTTGTTCCTGTTTTTAAAATGAATGAGACCAAATTATATCTCATCTAGATAAGTTCTAGGTACTCCCATAATATAATGATGGGCGATATCGAGGTTGGCGGGAATCTAGGAGGTTGATGGATGCGAGTAATTGGAAAAATCTCTCACCGAGAATGTTGTAGGATTTTGTTAGAGTAGATTGAACGGTGAAATTAGTCCTTCACAATGCAGGGTTCAAGCACTTGACATGGTCACCTGCCTCACGATGTACGGTGGCGCTGCTGTCGTAGCCTGACTGGCTCGGTGTCTCCGCTTAATAGACTCTTTTTTCCTCCCTTATTTTAAGGGGTTAATTACCCTGTATTTCCTCTTTTTCCGGGACAGCTTCTTAATACGTGGGAAACCCAAACAAGTATATAAATTGGATAATTATATGCAAGGGGGCAATCTGGGACTATTTAAGAGTGTTGACCTTCACCTTTGCACATAACGTTTCCTAGGCCAACTGGTAGTTTCGTCCTGTATCGACCAGTAGCTGCGCTCAATTTTTTTGCCTCGGCTTGCCTCATCGGGAAAGGTGGACCTGATTTGTTGGGCCACTGGCCGCAGTAGATGGGCCTGTCTCGGAAATAAGAATGAACCGGCCCAGGCACCCAGCGACGGACAAAAAATTTAGATCCAGGAGCGTTTAGTACCACCTCGTAAGTGAGCAAAATAGAATGGACGGTCGGACAAAAATTAACCAAAAAAAACTAATCACGGGACGAAACCAAGAATATCACCTTGCTTTAATAGTAGGTATAGATATAGATATAGATATAGATATAGATATAGATTACGGGGTAGCAGCTCAAGAACCTAACTAAATAGGATTAGGAATACTACTCGATCTACATAGATTAATTATGCCTTACTTAATTCCAATTGTATACATGAGTAGTACATGTCATGCATTTGTTGATTCGGCATGATAGAGGCTCTTCCATCCTTCTAGAGATTATACTGACGATAGCACCTCATAGTGTACTCCGGGCTCCCCCCTCCCTAGGGTTCGCCGCCGCCGGCTCCCCCGTCACGGGTAGCCGCCGCCGCTGCTAGCCCTCTCTCTCGCCCACAACCCTCCCCTCCCCCTCCCCCCTCCCCCGTACCCCCGCGTCGCCTCCCCGAGAGGCGACTGGGGGCCCCTTCCCTGTTCCCCCAACATCCCCCCTTCGCTCCTACCTCCTCCCACCGCCGCCAGCACGCGCCGCCGGGCCTTGCCCGCGTGGTGCCAGCGGCGGCGGGTCTGCCTGTCCCCGCGTGCGACCCCCACTACTCGGGCATCGGTGGCCGCCGGCGGTGCTCCTCGGCTTGTGATGGTGCAACTTGGCGGCGGGATTCCGCGGGTCGCTGGCGTTCCTGATGCGGTGGCGCGGCAGATGGCAGCGGGGCGCGTGGTGGTGTGGCTGGCCGCCGGCTTCTGCTCCGCCCAGATCTGGGCCTCTCTGGGCCTCATCTGGGTTGGGGCGGGCTGGGGCTCCGGCGCGCGGCGGCGCGGCTTCCTTGTGGAGATGGCACGGCGTCGGAGGTTGCGGGCGGTGTTGGCTTCGTCGGCCGATGTGCTGTAGCGGCGTGGCGGCAGGGGTTGTGCGGATCCTTCGGGGTCCGGCCGGGCCTGTGCGGGCCTGGTAAGCTCCTGTCGTGATGTGCTGTCGGCTGAGTGCTGGATGCCCCCGAGCCCGTTGGCTCTTCGTCCCTCCCCCAGGTCTTGTGTCGGTGGCTCAGAGAGACGGCGTTGATGGTTCGGAGACCGTGGTGGCACATGTTGGTGGGTGGCAGTTCTGGTGGTGCACTTCAGATAGTCTGGGGTGCTGGTGGTCGTTTGGGTGGGAGAAATCCCTGGTGGCTCGTCCGTCATCGACGCGGGGACGCATGCGGGCGACGCCGACCTTCCTGAAGGGCGTCAGATATACCCCTTCCCCACTGCCCTTTGCGTACCGGGGGAAACCCTTGGACTTGTCGGGCAGCAGTGGCGTCGTTTTCACATTCCTTCTTGAAGGTGCTGCCCGGTACGCAAGGCCTCACAGTGCTAGAAGCACTGTGGTACTTCTCCGAAGGGTGCAATGGTCGCCGGCCATCTTTGTTTCATCGATCTGCTATTGTTGGCATTTATTTCTCTTTCTTTCTCTCTCTTTTTTTTGGGCTTGTTTGTGTTGTGGCCCCAGCAAGCTCATTGTACCGGATCATTGTTTTATAATCTAAAACAAGGGAAAACCCTTTATCGTCTAGAGATTATACTGACGTGATAGCCGGCAAGGTGGTGAGTGCAAGTCATCACTACTGTCCCAATACCATCTCCTCTTTGTAACCAACTGCACTACAATCCTTTGTCAGCACATGAGGATTAGGAGACGCATCAGCAAGCAATGAAAGGAAAAAATGTGCCTAAAGATGCATAAGTGGTTTGACCAGCTGCAACGGTCAAAGAAGACAAATGATAGGACTCGGCAATCAGGTTAGATGCCTCTATTGAAAAAATCAGGTTACATGCCTCACACATTCTGCGATTGGAATATCCGTGCCAAGAGACCATCGTAATTTGGGCAATTTTCTACTAATTCTATTTACTGATAACTTCTTCATAAAATGTGCTTATATGGAGCACTTTGAAGCATGATCAAAGTTTCAAATGATGCCTCTGCATTGTACAATATAATATTATTCTCTATCAAAGTGGTATCTAAAATTTAAATAATTTTGTGTCGGAAGCGTTTGTGTGCTGATGACACTCTTTGTGTTGTTAAGATGTTATCAAATGGCAGAAATTATTAGTAGGAAACTTTATCATATGGATTTGTTAACCTACTATATGATTTCTCTTTTATGTACGATTTAAGGTTCACATTTTAATGTTGAGTCTGTATGTCTAGCAACTTCCCCCCTCACATGTGTACATGTTTTTTTGTTTATTTGTAGGTTTGTGTTGTACAACTAAGGTACAGGCATGAGGATTTAGCATACCATTAAATTTAGTTGAGGTGAGCACTTTGGAGTCTCAACTTTGGAACAACCTCATACTCAATGCATGACAAACAAGATATTTATGGAATTAGTGTTTCTCAAACAGTGAATATATCGCTAGAGTTTGAATGTACACAAATTTTCTCTAACAAGGTTGATCTGATATCAATGGTGTAACTATAGCTTGAGCTGAATAACCAATAAATGTCTAACCAGTAAAAACACGGATGCCAAAGATTAGTTACTTGGTTGGCAGTTGTCGCAATAATTACCATGTTGTCTAAAATCATAGTGATACGTCTCCAACGTATCTACTTTTTCAAAGATGCTTGCTATTGTTTTAACCTCTACTTTGAATTACTTGGATGAAACTAACCCAAACTGGCGTTGTTTTCAACAGAACTACAGTGGTGGTGTTTTTGTGCATAAATAAAAGTGCTTGGAACTGGACGGGGATTTTTGGAGAATAATTTTGGAATAAATAATGACATTTGGAGCAAAGAACTACATACCGAAGGGGACCACCAAGCTGCCACATGGGCAGCTGGGGTGGCCACCCCCGGGCACACCACCTACCCATGTGGGGCCCCTAGCCACCGCCTTATGACGATTCCAGCGCTATAAATTCTCATGTATCCCAGAAAAAATAACAAAAAATTATCATCACATCTTACGATACAGAGCCACCGCCACCTCCTATTCTTCATTGGAGCCCTGATCTGGAGACCATTTTTGGCTTCGGAGAGAGGGATTTGTCGACGTCGTCCTCACCAACCCTTGTCGATCAACAATTTCATGATGCTCACATCCATGTGTGAGTAATCCTTCTATAGGCATATGGAGATAGATGAGATTTGGATGCCATTTCTTATGCAATAATTGTTAGATTTGTTAGGGCTTGTTCCCTAGTATCCACTATGTTCTGAGATTGATGTTGCTATGATTTTGCTATGATTAATGCTTATCACTAGGGTTCGAGTGCCATGATTTATTTCTGAATCCTATGTGTTTTCATGAATATATTTGTGTTCTTGATCATATCTGCAAGTTGTATGCACTCGTTATCATTCTGAACCCTAGACCCCAAGGTAACAATAATTGGGATATCGACGGGGATGACTTTAACTTGAGGATTACACGTATTCACTATGTTTTAATGCTTTGTTCGGGTTCTCTATTAAAAGGAGTGCATTATTTACCCTTAGTTTCCATTAGGACCTCGCTATCATGGAAGGTTAGAACAACAGATGTTATGTAAGTTTTTATCACAAGCATATATGACTATCTATGGAATGCATGCCTACATATGATTGATGAATTGGAGTAGTTTGTCATCACTCTAGGTTATGACCATTGCATACTGAATATCATCCGAGCACCCCATCACTTACTCCATGCCTACACATTTGTTGTTATTGTTTTTGTTAAAATCAGTACTACTGCACTTTGTTACTGCTTTGCAAACTTGTTACTATTATTGTTACTGTTACTATCACTACTCATATCATAATACTGTACTACTAATAAATTGCCGCAAGAAAGTTATCTCTCCAGGTATGGTCGAATTAACAACTCAACAAAACTAAAGCTTATAAATATTCTTTGGCTCCCCTTGTGTCTAATCAATAAATTTGGGCTAAAATGCTTCACTCGAAGACTATCCCGATCCCCTATACTTGTGGGTCATCACATAGTATGTTGCCTTTTTATCTTCCACTTATCTCCCCTTTTTAATATTTAGTACGAACTCCATGCTTTTGTAGCAGAAAGTTACTTATCTCTATCTCCACTACTTAAAGAGAACCTAAGGATCCATCTTTCACTCAGTTTTCTCCCCACCATCCTTCCTCCAACCTTCCACCCTCCATCGATTTTCCCCCTTCTGGTTTTTATTGAACCAATCTTTGGTAACACAATAAACTAGATAAATCTACCATATAGCAATAAATCATGGTTCATAAATAGATTATTTCTTTTGAAAGCCAATAAATACCAATAAATTCATGACCCATAAGCAAATAAAAATCCATCAATCTCTTATATTTGGTAACCCAATAAAGAAAATTAATCCTGGGCACATACTTATTTTATCAATTTAAGAAATAGCTGAAAAATCTTTAGTACTTGAAAACAATGTAAGGTTTTATCTTTCACTTAGTTTTCTCCTCACCATCCCTTTGTCCAACCTTCCACCCTCCACTGTTTTTTCATGGTTTTTACTCCCTTACGATTTTCATCAAACTAATTTTTGGTAACCCAGTAAATCATATCAATTAATGGTATAGAAATAGATTCACGATGCATAAGGAGATTGTTTCTTTGGTAACGCAATTAATAGCAATAAATTAATGGTGCAAAGAAGCAAATAAATATTAATCCGTATCTTATACTCCGTATTTGGGAACAAAATAAAGAAGATTAATCATGGTCACGTACCTATTTTATCAGTTTAAGGAATAGCTAAAAATCTATGCTTTATAACCAAAACATAATATTATTTTGTCTATTTGCTTTGCATCAAGTTTTGTCTCGTATGTTCCTCTTATCTCTATGTCTACTACTTCAAAAGAAACCTAAAGTTTCATCTCTCACTAAGTTTTCTCCCTACCATTCGTTCATCAAACTTTCCACCCTCCATCTTTTTTCTTGTTTTATCACCCTCTCTAGTATTCATCAACCAATCTTTGGTAACCCAGTAAATCAGATCAAAGTATGGTGTACCAATAAATGCACGGTCCATAAATAATTGCTTTTGGTAACCCAATAAATAGCGATAAATTTATGGCCCAGAAGAAAATAAATATCAATCAATCACGTATATTCGATAACCAAATAAATCATGTTAATCATGGGCACATACCTATTTTATCAATTTAAGAAATAGTTTAAAAATCAATAATTTATAACCAAAACACAATATTATTTTTCCTATTTGCTTTGCATCAAGATTTTCTCCGTATGGTTCTTTTATTGTGTTTAAAAATATTTAGTCTCTGTCGCAATGCATGGGCACGTACCTAGTAACATAAAAAAGCAAGAGAAAATCTTTTCTTGGGATCACTTTAAAAAATAATTTTCATACTTGTTCCTGTATTACAACATTAATCATAGCATCTATGTGAACATAGCATACTGTTATGTAGCCAATACACTGACATCCTATATAATTTTGCTGATATATGACATCTAATTCGCAAGTAATAAATAACTTTTTAATTACCACTGAACTTATGAATTAAATAAATCATTAGCATCAACTTTACATAGAACATTAGTGTTGTCATTTTTGTCCCCTTAACCATGTAAGACCTCAAAATATCTTCAAATCATGAGTCCCCACCTACAAGCCGCAACCATTGTCAGGTTAGAAGATAAACATCATCTAGGATTGTTGTTGTTGGTCGTAGTTAATAACGTCTTGGCAAAATAAAATATGTCCCCTTTGGTATGTCTCGTATGTTGTTTCGAAACACAACGAACATATCTTTGCTTCACTAATTAATGTAAAATTATAGCCACTTCAAGAAGTAGTTATGTGGTACTATCTGATTTATAAAAATCACTATTGCAGAAGTTTACTACCGTAATCCCATGCCGGCATCAATGTCGGTGTATTGTTTTGTCCATGCATTAGTGTGGCAATACTACTGGTTTTGATCGCAATAGAAGTAAGTACAAATTATTTGTTTTGGAGATAACTATGGAGAATTATGTTGACAAACTTAAATTTTTAATATGAGTGATATGGAAAAAACATAATTACATGTTTCTTCAAAAAAATTCCTCATATCCATTCCTCTTCAGTAGCACTGATAGTATCGTGAGGATCTATATTTTTGAAATAAGATTGACATACTAAATGTCATATTGTCCATAACATTGAAAATACTATTAGGTTCTATATTTTTATTATGTTTCTATATTACTGAAATTTAATGGAACCTTATGTGATAAATTTATATCTTTTCTAATTAAATAGTCACTGATCCATCTTAAAATTAAATAGTAACCACTTTGTCCTCTACATCGTTACTCATGAAGGAGTGAATTGATCGAACGAATTCACCCAAGTCAGCATTGTGTGCGCATGTATTATAACTGGCTGGACGGATGTGATTTATGTAATTTAACCACATGTATTGTATAGTTCTAAGAGTCATTTGAAAATATGGAATTTTAAAACTAATATTGATGCTTATAGAAAATGTTGTATTCCCTAACCTATTATAGGGCACCACTTTCAACATGAACAACTATTGTTGTATTTATTGATCAATCGATCCCAAAGTCCTCACTTCAAATTATTCTTATGGTGAAAGGAGTGAGTAAATAGTGTTGCACAAGAGCTATCATTCACTATATTTATATAAAAACACTAATTTATGCTTATAATCAATATAAGATTGTTTTATAACTATTTGTAGTAGATAGGTTTAAGTTTCAAACATAATGAGCGGTCAATGTTCTCTAGGGCTGCTCAAATATATGTCAAATATAACTGATATTTCGATATATAAATTAATCAAACTATAAAGATGATGCCCATGTATTGAAACTATACTTCAAAATCAACAACAATAATCAAAGCATGTTTCTTTCAATATAATAGATTCATATTTTCATAAGAATATTATGCAAATGAATGGTCAAAGTTTTATAATATGGTTCTAATCATTTGAAAATATGGAATTTTAAAACAATTTATGATTGTGCATGTGCCAATATTGACGCTTATAAAAATGTCGTATTCCCCAACAAACATATATAGGGCATAACTTTCAACATGAAAAACTATTGTTGTATGTATTGATCAATCAATCCCAAATTTCTCGCTCCAAATTATTCTTATGATCGAAGGAGTGAGTAAATAGTGTTGCATAAGAGCTATCATTCACTTTATATAAGAACACTAATTTATTCTTGCAATCAAAATAAGATTGTTTGTTAACTATTTGTAGTAGATAGGTTTAACTTACAAATATAATGAGCGGTCAATTTTTTCTAGGGTTGTTCAAATAAAAGTGATACTTTATTGCATATAAATTAATCAGACTATAAATATGATGCCCTCCTATTGAAACCGAGCTTCAAAATCGACAACAATAATCAACACATATTTCTTTCAATATAATAGATTCCCTTTTATAGCATACTTTAACCAATAAAACACAGCTGTGAAAAATGACTTCACAATTTTGACAAAATATATTTTATCCTATTTTCATAAGAATATTATGCAAATGAATAGTCAAAGTTGTAATGTAAAAAAATATGTTGATGTATAAAACATCATGTATTTTGGAATATAGCAAGTAAATATGAGTAAGGAAGATCTAGAAAAGTTTTCAAATAGAAATTCTCCCAGTTTAGTTGCCTTACTGGTTCATGTGGATTTTTATCCACTTCTGTAGGAATATTTATTTTAGTAGATTATGTTAACATCATTTCGCCATCACCTTTGTTCAACTCTTATCATTACTTGGAAACAATACGAACCGATGAGATGATGGTATGTACACCTTCCATTCCAAATTGATTGAAACTCTAAGTTTGATAAAGTCTATGTAAAAGTACATCAATATCTATAAATCAACTTAGTTTTCAATAGATATGACTTACAATCTATTGTCATGGTATATATATATTTTATGTTGTGATATTTACGTAATACTATAACTTCAATTAATTTGGAATAGAAGGATCAATAATTTAATATGCACAAAGGTCATATGTGATTGTCAATATAATGCTTTTGAAAATAACATGACTGGCATTTCCTCACAAGTTAAAATAATTAAAAATATTGTTGTATAGAATATGTGATATCCTATTAAGAATATATTTTTATTGATTATAGCATTTTTTTACAAAACTGTTTGGAAAACATGTTTCTTTGTTAATTTGCAAGGGCCACTACGCTAGTTAGATTCATGATGAAATACATTTTTGTACTATATTAATTTATATAATACGTATTTGTGGATTTTCCTATGGAGTTGGTCAAACTTTAAAAATATTCTAGAACTTCAATTAGTTTGAAAAGGATGGAGTACTTAGCATACCTGTCGGCCCATGAACGCAACGTATTTAAGAAGTCAGATATGGAGAAGGAAATAACAAGGTAAGATGAGTCCAAAAAGAGGCAAGTTGGCCCATGAACCAATGCGCTATAGCAAGCGCTCGCTCGTTTTCTTTTCTTCTTTTCCCTTGGTTTTCATTTTGGTTTACGTGAAAACAATATATTTTTACACATGTTTTTTCTTAAAATTGGGATCATTTTTTGTAAAAATGTGAAACATTTTAGTTGTTTGTGAACATATTTTTTAAAAGAGTATATTTAAAAAAATATCAATTTTTTGGATTTTGAATAATTTCTAAATGCATTTTTTTTGAAAATGTGAACATTTTTAAAGAAAACGTGATTTTTTTGAAATTGTGAATATTTTCTAAATGCAAACACATTTTGGAATTGTAAATATTAAAAAAATCTGAATAGTTTAAAAATAAATAAACATATTTGAAGAAACCCATGAAAATTAATAAAGGAAAACAAAAAAACCAGACCAGATACTTCGAGAAGATTCCCAAAACCAATAAAACCGGACAGGAAGAAGCTTCCCAAAATAGGGATTGCCATTGGCTAATTGGGTCGGCCGATATGTCGCTTAGTGCATTACCACTATGTGATTGGTGAACAATTAGACGCTATGAGCATCCAATGGGATGTGCCGACCTGGACCTGGAGGGACACTTTGAACCAACGCTCATTAAATGAGTTGACAATGGTGGGCCATAGCATGAGCACACGTTGAAAGAGGATACGAAGGAAATATATAAAGATATACATGAGCGGACGCTCATTAAATGAGTTGACGATTGTGGGCCATAGCATGAGCACACGTTGAAAGAGGATACAAAGGAAATACAGAAAGATATACATGAGCGGATGCTCATTAAATGAGTTGACAATGGTGGGTCATAGCATGATCACACGTTGAAAGAGGATACGAAGGAAATGTTGAAAGATATACATGAGCAGACACAAATCTCAAAGAGATTGGACAAATCAGATTGACCGGAGCATCTTAGAATGGGCTTGGACACAGATTTTCCAAAGTTTAATTTTTTGATAAAAGGTGTATAACTATATTTTTATCGAGTAGGGTCATGTTTCATCTTGTTTCAAAGTTGACCAGTGGATCCACACACACTCTATAACATGCAGTTTCTCGCGACATGTGTACTCTAGAAGGTTATGTCGTAATTTTAGCATGTAACGCTTAGACTGGCGTAGGTTTTTAGCGAAAGACTAACTAGTGCATGTTTACTCACTAGTACAAAACGGGCCTGGATGCGGTTTTAGGGCGGTTTTATCTACCGTCTCTAGCCAACCAAAGAGAGTACTCATATTATTCATGGTGGATGAGGAACCGTTTGGGTTCTTGATTGTGCTTGAATTAGTATTTGACAATCTCCGTCGATTCTACCTAAGTAACCGACCGTAAAAGTTAGTAGCCTCATTCGGCTACGTATACCGAACCGACCAAAATATTAATTAGTTGGTATTTTCTGTTAAGTTTCTGTGCAAATCAGACTGTAATGAATAACATCAAGGCTGTAGTCGAACGGGAAGTGGTGTTTCCATAGATATACTCACTTATGTTTTTCATCAAACCCTGCAAATTTGAAATGCAAAAAAAAAAAATCAGAAACCTTAAAGCGCAAACGCGCGGACACTAGGCTTATGGCGCGAACGAGTGCCACACCGGCCGTCTGATCGGCAAAGGCGCGTGCTGTCTTCATGGAGTTGCTGAAGTCACCTGGATATGGATAGTTCTCAACAAAAAGAAAAAACTGGATATGTACTCCCTCCGTTCCTAAATATAAGTCTTTGTAGAGATTTCACTAGATGAATTACATACAGAGCAAAATGAATGAATCTACACTAAAAATGCATCCATATACATCCATATGTGGTTCCTAGTGGAATCTCTACAAAGACTTATATTTAGGAACGGAGGAAGTATGTTGGAGCGCCGTAGCATGGTCGTGGTGTGGCCAGTCCAGGAAAGAATTAAGAATCTGCTTCCCATGGAGTCATTTACATATCTCCAATTATAGTATCCCACATATAGCAGCAGAAGAAACCTGTAAACCAGGAAGAGATATATGGAGCTTTAATTCCCTCCTTCAAACGGAACCGGCTCCCTCCCTCCCGATGCACTATACATACCGGCTTTACGGTGAGGACCTTGCCCAGCATCCACACACCACACAGCGCCGTCGTGTCGGAACCGGTACCCGAGCAGCCGGTGATCAAGGGTGCCGGCGCCATGGATCCAAAGAACTGGCGGCTCCATGGAATCCAGGAGGGAGGTTCCTCGCAGCCGCCGGTGAGGGGCGTACCGCTGCCGTCGTGGGACTTGGAGGGGAAGTACCAGTGCACCAAGTGCCCCAGGAAGTTCCCCACCCCACAATCCCTTGGCGGCCACATGTCGTCCCACGGCAGGGCCAATAGGGTCGCCGAAGCGCAGCAGCGCGTCAGCGGGCTCGCCGTCGCCCCGGCCGTTGACAACATCATGGCGCCGACCGTAGCCCCGGCGCATCTGGCCGCAGCCGCGGTTGATCTGACCATAGCCCCGGCGCCTCTGGCCGCAGCCGCGGTTGATCTCACCATAGCCCCGGCGCCTCTGGCCGCAGCCGCGGTTGATCTCACTATAGCCCCGGCGCCTCTGGCCGCAGCTGCGTTCGATCTCAACATAGCCCTGGCGCCTCCGACGGCAGCCGTGATGGTGCTGCCGGCGGCCCCAAACCCAAATGGTGTTCCCAGGGACTTCGATCTCAACGTCGAGATCCCCTGGGAATGAATCGGACAGCTAGCGCTATACCCTCGTCAGCCATGGAATATATACTGGAGGTCTGCCCGGGAGTCTGGAGCCCGTGCTACTACACAGCGAGCATCATTTGCTTGATCCTAGCTAGGTAGTGGTGTGTATCGGTTGAGTGTCATTTTAGTATGTTTTGTTATCATATATTTCCTCCGTACGTTCTAAAACATATAACGTTTTGGTAGGCTAAATCTAGCCTACCAAAACGTGTTATATTTTGGAACGGAGGTAGTACTTTTGATAGCTGCATATAAAATGTTTCTGAAACATTTTGTTGTCAGCAAGGACTGTAATGTCTGGCCAGTTTTAATCGAGAATTTGGGATATGCAATCCCTTAATATTGGTGTGTGTGCAATTAAATTTTAGTAATATCGACATATGGGTTTTTCAGTCAGAGCTTTTTGTTGTTCCTTGCAAGGTGTATTGTTATAGTTCATATGACTTGAAGCGGTAATCATGGTTTTTAATTTGTGTTTTAGAAAAATTCAGCTCCAACCGAAACAACTGACATTCACTGAATATTTTTGAAAACCGTAATCAGAAAAAATTGCATTTCGGCCCAATGGCCGAACTATTCACTCGACTTAACTTAAATTTTTTGAATTTTTTTTAAAAAAATTGAATTGTTGTGCACTACTGAATTGCTGAAATATGTTGGCCAGAACGTAGTTATTTTGGTGTCTACTGAAATTCAGGGAATTTCATCGAGATCACCCGCGGTGGTGCTATCGGCGGCCCCAAACCCAAATGGCCCAGGGACTTCGATCTCAACGTCGAGATCCCCCGGGAATGAATTGGAGAGCTAGCGCTATACCCTTGCCAGCCATGGAATATATACTGGTCTGCTCTGGAGTCTGGATTCCGTGCTACTACACAGCGAGCATCACTTGCTTGATCCTAGCTAGGTAGTAGTGTATCGGTTGAGTGTCATTTTAGTATGTTTTGTTATCATATATTTCCTCCGTACGTTCTAAAATATATAACGTTTTGTTAGGCTAAACTAGCCTACCAAAACGTGTTATATTTTGGGATGGAGGCAGTACTTTAGATAGCTGCATATAAAATGTTTCTGAAACATTTTGTTGACAGCAAAGACTGTAATGTCTGGCCAGTTTTAATAGAGAATTTGGGATATGCATCCCCTTAATATTGGTATGTGTGTAATTAAATTTTAGTAATATCGACATATAGTTTTTTCAGTCAGAGCTTTTATTTGTTCCTTGCAAGGTGTACTTTCATAGTTCATACGACTTGAAGCGGTAATCAAGGCTTTTAATTTGTGTTTTAGAAAAATTTAGCGCCAACAGAAATAATTGAAATTCACTGAATATTTTTGAAAGCCGAAATCAGAAAAAAATTGCATTTCGGCCCAATGGCCGAACTATTCACTCAACTTTAATTAAAAAATTTATTTTTTGAAAAAAATATTTGAATTGTTGTGCACTACTGAATTGCTGAAATATGTTGGCCGGAAGGTAGTTATTTTGGTGTCTACTGAAATTCAGGGAATTTCATGGAAATCTCATTGAAAGTGAACACCATGGCGGTAATGCAGGTTGACAGGAGCAATCAAGCTGACTTACTAGAATTTTTTTATCAATTTTTTAGTTTGTTGATTCATTAGCAGTACAGATCCATTTCAGGCCAGACTATGTTCCAACTACTACATCGAGATCCCCTGGGAATGAATCAGAGAGCTAGCGCTATACCCGTGCCAGGCATGGAATATATATTGGTCTGCTTGGAGTCTGGAGTCCGTGCTACTACACAGCGAGCATCATTTGCATGACATTAGCTAGGAAGTAGTGTGTGTTGGTTGACAGTGTCATTTTAGTATGATTTGTTATCATTTACTCCTAGATAGCTGCATGTAAAATGCTTTTGAAACATTCTATTGTCACTTGTTAGCAAGATTGTAATGTCTTTTTAACTGATAATTTGGGATATGCATCCCCTTGATATTGGGGTGTGGGTAATTAAATTTTGGTAATATCGACATATAGTTCTTTCAGTCGGAGCTTAATTTGTAGCTCCTAGTAAGGTGTATTGTTACCATTCATATGATTTATTACTTGCAGTAATCATGGTTTTCAATTTGAGTTTCAGAAAATTTTTAGCCCCAACCGAAATTTCCCTGATTTCGGTTTGCATTTCGGCCAAATGACCGAAATATTTACTTGAATTCAATTAAATATTTTAATTTTTGAAAATAATTAAATTCCTATGTACTACTGAAATTGCTGAAATATTTTGGACGAAAGGTAATTATTTAAGTGTCTATTGAAATTCGGTGAATTTCATCGAAATATCGTCGAATGTGAAAACCATGGCAGTAATGCAGGTTGACAGGAGCAATCAAGCTGACTTACTAGAAATTTCTTATCAAGTCTTAGTTTGTTGATTCATTAGTAGTATAGAACCATCTACAGACCGGACTATGTTCCAACTAGAACATACTTACTGCTGTTGTTGGCTTGGCAAGCTCTTCATGCGCCAATACAGGAACTCACTTGAGCTCACAAAAAGAGAAACAGGAACTCACTTGCAGCACATCCAAGAGTTTTGGTTCAGTTTGCACTTGTTATGCTACTGTACTCAACTACACAATCTAGTTAGATCAGAAAAACTTCTAGTTCTAGTAAGCAAAAGAAAACCACCACTCTTAAAAAAAGCTTGCAGGAATTATTATATCTACAAATAAAAAAACAAAAAGCCACAGAAATGCCAAGCATAGCTTTTGAGTTGCCATGGAAGAAATAAGAGAATGGTTTACTGTAGGTCGAGCTACATGGTACCCTTTATCTTACCTATCCATTTCTGCATCGTGATCCATGCATTTGTCTTTTTTTTCTCAAACGAAACAACATATAAACTTCAAACTTTCCAGGAAGACAAAACATTCTAACTACACCGTGGGAAAAAGTTTCGAATCTTTTCATGCATTTTAAATGCTGAAAATAATTTTTAAAATAAAAAAGTCTCATTTTGTATATTTATGTCGAATAAAAAATATGAAAGTTTTCACATATTCAAGTTTAAAGTTTGTTTGATTTGCAAAGTTGGAAGTCCATATTGTTTCATCTGGGAGAAACAAAAAAGAGAAATTTTTATATAGTAAGTTAGTTGGAGAGCACACATCTCAAAGCAATATTGGAGGAATGAGGATAAGGGGTTCTATGTAGCTCAACCTCCACATGAATTTTTTGAAGAAAAATAAGTGTTCTTGGCTTGACCACCTCAGATCAGCCGCCATTACTTAATTAGTGGGTTTTGCTTCGGTACAACCCGCCCAAAAAAGTTTACATATTTTGATGCAGATTAAAGGTGGAGATTATAAGTTGCCCCTTTAATCAAAAAGATTAGATTGTTCCCATCTCTTGTTTTATCCACTAGGAGAATATAGAGATTAGAATTAGTTAATCGTGAATGTACAAGAAAACTATTAAGATTGGTGTAAAATTTTAAGGGGGTTGTACCGAAGCAATAGTTTGTTCACCTTTTCACCACTGCCTGGGCTAAGCAGGCCACTTACGCCTACAAAAGCGCAACACTTTAGGGCCATATTGAGGAGATATTGTGATGTTAGAGATATATGAAATAGCTCATTTGATGTGTTACGCATATACTCTTTATGTGGGGCATGTAAAAAAGCACATCATTCTTACAAATTGCGAAGTTCTTGAATGTTTGGATGGTTGGAGGTCTTGAATCACCTTTGGATGAAGGACAAGCTTCAAATTTGTGGTTGGCCCTACTACATACATGCATTACATTTCATGCAAACGGGAGTGCCACATAGTTACCTACCTTCAATTAGTAGATTTGTCATTTTACTAAAAGGGTTTTGTCCACACGTGATGTCGTCTTTGTGCGCTAAGCCTACCTTCAACTTGAGCATGTGTTGATGCACATGTGTGCAAACATCATTAATTGGTGCTTGCATCCATTTAAAAAATAATGATGCAAGTCGAGTGTGTGCACATTGGATATAATGCAACCTAGTAATGCAAGGGTTTCCATAATTACTCTCATCTCATGCAAGATTTGGAAGGAAAATAATATGGGGTTTTCAATAACCTAAGTGACATGTCTTCCATCCTCCTGCAGAAGATTATGGAAGAACTTGATGTTCGGTTCGGCTAACGCTCAACATCTTTCTATTTTATGGAGCAACCATAGCATGTCATTTATTGCCAAAGGCGTCAAATGAAAATCAATGGGCATATTTCCCCAGACTAGGTTTCTGTGTTAATAGCACGTAATTAGGATAATAATGTTTTGCATGAGTTGTATGAATATAACAGTCCCAAGGAAATGGAAAAAAAGTGGTCAGGGGACCCCTAAGCAAAAAGGGTAAAAACTAGTATGATTTTGACTTTAAGTTGTTGTTTTCGCTATGCGTTTAGTCATACGGATGCCACACTATTAAGGTGCGCAAAAAATAGAATAGGTGGAGATGAAGTTGGGATTCAAATTGACCAAACTCCACGTAATAGAAGTTGAGCACCTTCTTGAAGATCCTCAACTACGAGAGGCCAAATGAGCATATGAAGAAAGCAAGCACCTCCTCCATCAGATGTCTCCCCGACCTACGCCCTAGCTAGTGCCCTCTTTCAGTCGCAGCCTCCATATATACCTCCTAAACTCCAAACCATTAAAGCAAATCCACACCACACCACCAGCCACTAGGCTAGCTAGTAGCACATGTAAACAAGGAAAACATTGTTTACTCTTTATATCGTTGGGCATGGAAACCAAAACGGATACATAGACGGGCTATATCTAGCTGAGAAGACAACCTACACCACACCACCAGTCTTGCTAGTACTGACCTCATTGAATTAGCAGACATGGCCGCCGACACTAGTTCATTGCAGCACACAAAGGAAGCTATTATGCCTATGCTGATGGAGCACATCTTCTAGACATCTTGGATCCCCATGCGTTGGAAGTTGACTAGTCCAAAGTCATTTCATTGTCAGAGGCAGAGACACATGTGGAACTGGAGACTGTGAACAATGTTGCCCTCGTCGTGGCCCATGGCGGTAATAAGATCGTCTCTGTTGGTGCCAAGGAGACATAAAAGCCACTGCTCCATGATCCTATTAACCATAGATTAAAGTTTATATTTCTCAATGATTAAACAGAAACATATACACCATCATACTATATATTAGGAGGGGATTATGGGGAGTTCACAATTTTGTGTTTTCCTTTTTAAATCATAGTGCATATATTTCCTTCCTTCTAGGACTCAGATTGTTCCCAGTGTAATTTTTATTCATATAAACAGAGACAACTCTAGGCATGGGGACAATATGGATAGTCCAACACTTCGTTTAGAAGACAACATGGCAAAAATCCCATGAGATGAATATTATGCAAATGAATGCTCAAAATTCCAATGTGAAAAAATATTTTGATGTCTAAAACATCACGTATTTTTAAATATAGAAAGTAAATACGAGTAAAGAAGATCTAGAAAAAGTTTTCAAACCAAAATTCTCATAGTTTAGTTGCCTTACCGATTCATGTGTATTTTTATCCACTTTTGTAGGAATATTTATTTTAGTAGATTACGTTAACATCATTTAGCATCACCTTTGTTCAACTCTTATCATTACATGGAAACAACATCAATCGATGAGATGATGATATGTACTACTTCCATTCCAAATTGATTGATGCTCTAGGTTCAATAAAGTCTATGTAAAAATACATCAATATCTATACATTAACTTAGTTTTCATTATATATGTCTTAAAACATATTTCTATGCTATATATATTTGATGTTGTGATATTAACATAATACTATAACTTCAGCTAATTTGGAATAGAAGGATTGATAATTTAATATGCACTAAGATCATATGTCATCGTGAATATAATACTTTTTAAAATAACATGACAAGCATTTCCTCACAAGTTGAAATAATTTAAAATATTGTTGTATAGGATATGTGGTATCCTATTAAGATTTTTTAGTGGTTATAGTATTTATTATTTATTAGTCCCTCTGTAAACTAATATAAGAGTGTTTAGATCACTATTTTAGTATTCTAAACGCTCTTATATTAGTTTACAAAGGGAGTAAAAAATTGTTGGAAAACAGGTTTCTTTGTTAATTTGCAAGGGACACACACTAGTTAGATTCATTATACAGTATATTTTGTACTATACTAATTTATATCATATATATTTGTGGATTTTTTGTATGGAGTTAGTCAAACTTTTTAAAAATGCCTTACAAATATCCTAGAACTTCAATTATTTTGGAACGTATGGAATACTAGGCATACTTGTCAGCCCATGAACGTAAGGTATTGAACCAAGTTAGATATGGAGGAGGAAATAACAAGGTAAGATGATTCTAAGAAGAGGCAAGTTGGCCCATGTAGCAATGCGTTGTAGCAAGCGCTCGCTTGTTTTTGTCCCTTGGTTTTATTTTGTTTTGGTTTATGGAAAAACAATATAGTTCTACATATATTTATTTCTTAAAATTCGAGTGTTGTAAAAGTATGGAACATTTTGGTTGTTCGTGAACATATTTTTTAAAGAGTGTATTTAGAAAATATCATTTTTTACTTATAATATTTTCTAAATGTATTTTTTGAAAATTGTTATTTTTTTAATAGAAAGTGTGATTTGTATTTGTAATTGTGAATATTTTCTAAATGAAACACATTTTGGAATTGTAAATATTTGAAAAACATTCTGAATAGTTTCTTTAAAAAATGAACATATTTGAAGAAACCCAGGAACAATTGTAAAGGAAAACAAAAAAACCATACCGAAGCCTTGGAGAATATTCCCAAAACCAATAAAAACCAGACTGGAAGAAGCTTCCCAAAATAGGGATAGCCATTGGCTAACGGACCGGCCGATATGTCGTTTAGTGCATTACCACTACGCGATTGGTGGACAATTGGACGCTATGAATGTCCAATGGGATTTGCCTACCCGAACTAGGAAGGACATTGAGGGAGTCCTGGACTAGGGGGTGTCCGGACAGCCGGACTATCATCGTCAGCCGGACTCCAAGACTATGAAGATACAAGATTGAAGACTTCGTCCCATGTCCGGATGGGACTTTCCTTGGCGTGGAAGGCAAGCTTGGCGATACGAATATGTAGATCTCCTACCATTGTAACCGACTCTGTGTAACCCTAGCCCTCTCCGGTGTCTATATAAACCGGAGGGTTTTAGTCCGTAGGACAACAACCATTACAACAATCATACCATAGGCTAGCTTCTAGGGTTTAGCCTCCTTGATCTCGTGGTAGATCCACTCTTGTACTACCCATATCATCAATATCAATCAAGCAGGAGTAGGGTTTTACCTCCATCGAGAGGGCCCGAACCTGGGTAAAAACATCGTGTCCCTTGTCTCCTGTTACCATCCGCCTAGACGCACAGTTCGGGACCCCCTACCCGAGATCCGCCGGTTTTGACACCGACATTGGTGCTTTCATTGAGAGTTCCTTTGTGTCGTCACCGATAGGCTTGATGGCTTCTTCAATCAACAACAACGCCGTCCAGGGTGAGACTTTTCTCCCCGGGCAGATCTTCGTGTCCGGCGGCTTCGCACTACGGGCCAATTCGCTTGGCCATCTGGAGCAGATCGAAAGCTACGCCCCTGGCCGTTAGGTCAGGTTTGGAAGCCTAAACTTCACGGCCGACATCCGCGGAGACTTGATCTTCGACGGATTCGAGCCACAGCCGAGCGTGCCGCGCTGTCACGATGGGCATGATTTAGCTCTGCCGCCGGACAGTGTCCTGGAGGCCGCACACGAGTCCGCTCTGACCCATAGTTCAGAGCAGACCGCGCAGATCGAGGACAAGTGGCTGGACACCGCCTCGGGGGCTGCAACTTCTGCGGCGATAGAGCCGAATACTGATCTTGTCCCTTATAAAGCCCGTGACTCCGAGGCGCCGGACTCCTTGCCGGACTCCGAACCTCCTGCGCCCCTGCCAATCGAATCCGATTGGGCGCCGATTATGGAGTTCACCGCCGCGGACATCTTTCAGCACTCACCCTTTGGCGACATCCTGAATTCGCTAAAGCATCTCTCGTTATCAGGAGAACCCTGGCCGGACTGCGGTCAGGACGGTTGGGATGCGGACGACGAAGAAATTCAAAGCCCACGCACCACCCACTTCGTAGCCACTGTCGACGATCTAACCGACATGCTAGACTATGACTCCGAAGACATCGACGGTATGGACGACGATGCCGGAGACGATCAAGAACCAGCGCCTACAGGGCACTGGAAGACCACCTCATCATATGACATATACATGGTGGACACCCCAAAGGATGGGGATGGCGAAGAAGCAGCGGAGGCAGATTCCTCTAAGAAACAGCCCAAGCGCCGACGTCAGCGGCGCCGCTCTAAATCCCGCCACAGCAAGAATGGAGATTCCGGCACCGGGGATAACAACACCCCAGAGAGTGCCGAAGACAACCCCCTCCAGCACAATTCAACACAGGAGGACGGGGAAGCCAGCCCTCGAGAGAGAGCGGCAGATGAGGAGCTGGGGGATGACAATTACATGCCTCCCTACGGAGACGAGGCAAGACTCAACGACGACGAATTCGTCGTGCCCGAGGATCCCATCGAACAAGAGCGTTTTAAGCGCAGGCTAATGGCCACGGCGAACAACCTAAAGAAAAAGCAGCAACAGCTTCAAGCCGATCTAGACCTGCTGGCCGACAGATGGACCGAGGTCCTCACGGCCGAAGAGTATGAACTCGAACGCCCCTCCAAAAGTTACCCAAAATGCAAGTTGCTCCCCCGACTAGAGGAGGAAGCATGCAAACCTTCATCACCAGCGCACAATACGACAGACCGACCACCTCGTGGTCGCGACAGAGAGGCATCTAAGCCCTCCACCAGAACCGTACCCTGGCACCGCTCGAAAAGTACGAAGCCACGGGGGAATGCGCCGGACTTGCGGGATATATTGGAGGACAAGGCAAGACAATTCAGATCCATCTATGGATCACGTGGGCGCCCCACGACCCACGACGACTACCGTCACGCCGGATACAGCAACTCCGGCCGGGCCGAATACAGCAGACAACGCTCTCTTGAGCTACGTCGCGATATTGCTCAATATAGAGGCGCCGCACACCCACTATGCTTCACAGACGAAGTAATGGATCATCAAATCCCTGAAGTGTTTAAACCTGTGAACATCGAATCCTACGATGGCACTGTTGGAGAACGTAGTAATTTCAAAAAAATTCCTACGCACACGCAAGATCATGGTGATGATATAGCAACGAGAGGGGAGAGTGTTCGTCCACGTACCCTCGTAGACCGTAAGCGGAAGCGTTATCACAACACGGTTGATGTAGTCGTACGTCTTCACGATCCGACCGATCCAAGCACCGAACGTACGGAGCCTCCGAGTTCAGCACACGTTCAGCTCGATGACGATCTCCGGCCTCCGATCCAGCCGAGCTCCGGAGATGAGTTTCGTCAGCACGACAGCGTGGTAACGATGATGATGTTCTACCGGTGCAGGGCTTCGCCTAAACTCCGCGACGATATGACCGAGGTGGGATATGGTGGAAGGGGGCACCGCACACTGCTAAGGAACGATCCGTAGATCAACTTGTGTCTATGGGGTGGCCCCTGCCCCCGTATATAAAGGAGGGAGGGGGGAGGCCGGCCGGCCCCTTTGGGCGCGCCAAGGGAGGAGGAATCCTCCTCCTAGTAGGAGTAGGATTCCTCCTTTCCTACTCCTACTAGGAGGGGGAAGGAAGGGGGAGAGGGGGGAGGGAAAGGGGGGCGCCGCCCCCCCTCCTAGTCCAATTCGGACTAGAGGGAGAGGGGGCGCGCGGCCCACCCTGGCCGCCCCTCTCTCCTCCCACCTAGGCCCATGTTGCCCATTAACTCTCCCGGGGGCTTCCGGTAACCCCCCCGGCACTCCGGTTTTCTCCGAAAACTCCCGGAACCTTTCCGGTGTCCGAATATAGTCGTCCAATATATCAATCTTTATGTCTCGACCATTCCGAGACTCCTCGTCATGTCCGTGATTGCATCCGGGACTCCGAACAAACTTCAGTACATCAAAACTTATAAACTCATAATAAAACTGTCATCGAAACGTTAAGCGTGCGGACCCTACGGGTTCGAGAACTATGTAGACATGACCTAAAACTATTCTCGGTCAATAACCAATAGCGGGACTTGGATGCCCATATTGGTTCCTACATATTCTACGAAGATCTTTATCGGTCAAACCGCATAACAACATACTTTGTTCCCTTTGTCATCGGTATGTTACTTGCCCGAGATTTGATCATCGGTATCCAATACCTAGTTCAATATCGTTACTGGCAAGTCTCTTTACTCGTTCCGTAATACGTCATCTCATAACTAACTCATTAGTTATATGCTTGCAAGGCTTAGGTGATGAGTATTACCGAGAGGGCCCAGAGATACCTCTCCGACAATCGGAGTGACAAATCCTAATCTCGAATTATGCCAACCCAACATGTACCTTCAGAAACACCTGTAGAGCACCTTTATAATCACCCAGTTATGTTGTGACGTTTGGTAGCACACAAAGTGTTCTTCCGGTAAACGGGAGTTGCACAATCTCATAGTTGTAGGAACTTTGTATAAGTCATGAAGAAAGCAATAGCAGTACACTAAACGATCAAGTGCTAGGCTAACAGAATGGATCATGTCAATCACATCATTCTCCTAATGATGTGGTCCCATTAATCAAATGACAACACATGTCTATCGTCAGGAAACATAACCATCTTTGATTAATGAGCTAGTCAAGTAGAGGCATACTAGTGACTATGTGTTTGTCTATGTATTCACACATGTATCATGTTTCCGGTTAATACAATTCTAGCATGAATAATAAACATTTATCATGATATGAGGAAATAAATAATAACTTTATTATTGCCTCTAGGGCATATTTCCTTCAGTCTCCCACTTGCACTAGAGTCAATAATCTAGATTACATAGTAATGATTCTAACACCCATGGAGTCTTGGTGCTGATCTTGTTTTGCTCGTGAGAGAGGCTTAGTCAACGGGTCTGCAACATTCACATCCGTATGTATCTTGCAAATCTCTATGTCTCCCACTTGGACTTGGTCCCGAATGGAATTGAAGCGTCTCTTGATGTGCTTGGTCCTCTTGTGAAATCTGGATTCCTTTGCCAAGGCAGTTGCACCAGTATTGTCACAGAATATCTTCATTGGTCCGGATGCACTTGGTATGACACCTAGATCGGAAATGAACTCCTTCATCCAGACTCCTTCATTCGCTGCTTCAGAAGCAGCTATGTACTCCGCTTCACATGTAGATCCCGCCACGACGCTTTGTTTAGAACTGCACCAACTTACAGCTCCACCGTTTAATATAAACACGTATCCGGTTTGCGATTTAGAATCGTCCGGATCAGTGTCAAAGCTTGCATCGACGTAACCATTTACGACTAGCTTTTTGTCACCTCCATATACGAGAAACATATCCTTAGTCCTTTTCAGGTATTTCAGGATGTTCTTGACCGCTGTCCAGTGATCCACTCCTGGATTACTTTGGTACCTTCCTGCCAAGCTTATTGCTAAGCATACGTCAGGTCTGGTACATAGCATTGCATACATGATAGAGCCTATGGCTGAAGCATAGGGAACATTTTTCATTTTCTCTCTATCTTCTGCTGTGGTCGGGCATTGAGTTTGACTCAACTTCACACCTTGTAACACAGGCAAGAATCCTTTCTTTGCCTGATCCATTTTGAACTTTTTCAAAATTTTGTCAAGGTATGTACTTTGTGAAAGTCCTATTAAGCGTCTTGATCTATCTCTATAGATCTTGATGCCCAATATGTAAGCAGCTTCCCCGAGGTCTTTCATTGAAAAACTTTTATTCAAGTATCCCTTTATGCTATCCAGAAATTCTATATCATTTCCGATTAATAATATGTCATCAACATATAAAACAAGAAATGCTACAGAGCTCCCACTCACTTTCTTGTAAATACAGGCTTCTCCAAAAGTCTGTATAAAACCATATGCTTTGATTACACTATCAAAGCGTTTATTCCAACTCCGAGATGCTTGCACCAGTCCATAAATGGAACGCTGGAGCTTGCACACTTTGTCAGCACCTTTTGGATCAACAAAACCTTCCGGCTGCATCATATACAACTCTTCTTCTAGAAATCCATTCAAGAATGCAGTCTTGACATCCATTTGCCAAATTTCATAATCATGAAATGCAGCAATAGCCAACATGATTCGGACAGACTTAAGCATCGCTACGGGTGAGAAAGTCTCATCGTAGTCAACCCCTTGAACTTGTCGAAAACCTTTCGCAACAAGTCGAGCTTTATAGACAGTAACATTACCATCAGCGTCAGTCTTCTTCTTAAAGATCCATTTATTCTCAATGGCTTGCTGATCATCGGGCAAGTCAACCAAAGTCCATACTTTGTTTTCATACATGGATCCCATCTCAGATTTCATGGCCTCTAGCCATTTTGCGGAATCTGGGCTCATCATCGCTTCCTCATAGTTCGTAGGTTCATCATGGTCAAGTAACATGACTTCCAGAATAGGATTACCATACCACTCTGGTGCGGATCTTACTCTGGTAGACCTACGAGGTTCAGCAGAAACTTGATCTGAAGTTTCATGATCAATATCATTAACTTCCTCACTAATTGGTGTAGTCGTCACAAGAACCGGTTCTCGTGATGAACTACCTTCCAATAAGGGAGTAGATACAGTTATCTCATCAAGTTCTACTTTCCTCCCACTCACTTCTTTCGAGAGAAACTCCTTCTCTAGAAAGGATCCATTCTTAGCAACGAATGTCTTGCCTTCGGATCTGTGATAGAAGGTGTACCCAACAGTCTCTTTTGGGTATCCTATGAAGACACATTTCTCCAATTTGGGTTCGAGCTTATCTCGTTGAAGTTTCTTCACATAAGCATTGCAGCCCCAAACTTTAAGAAACGACAACTTTGGTTTCTTGCCAAACCATAGTTCATAAGGCGTCGTCTCAACGGATTTAGATGGTGCCCTATTTAACGTGAATGCGGCCGTCTCTAAAGCATAACCCCAAAACGGTAGCGGTAAATCGGTAAGAGACATCATAGATCGCACCATATCAAGTAAAGTACGATTACGACGTTCGGACACACCATTTCGTTGTGGTGTTCCGGGTGGCGTGAGTTGCGAAACTATTTCGCATTGTTTCAAATGTAAACCAAACTCGTAACTCAAATATTCTCCTCCACGATCAGATCGCAGAAACTTTATTTTCTTGTTACGATGATTCTCCACTTCACTCTGAAATTCTTTGAACTTTTCAAATGTTTCAGACTTGTCCTTCATTAAGTAGATATACCCATATCTGCTCAAATCATCTATGAAGATGAGAAAATAACGATATCCGCCACGAGCCTCAACATTCATCGGTCCACATACATCTGTATGTATGATTTCCAACAAATCTGTTGCTCTCTCCATAGTTCCGGAGAACGGTGTTTTAGCCATCTTGCCCATGAGGCACGGTTCGCAAGTACCAAGTGATTCATAATCAAGTGATTCCAGAAGTCCATCAGTATGGAGTTTCTTCATGCGTTTTACACCGATATGACCTAAACGGCAGTGCCACAAATAAGTTGCACTATCATTATCAACTCTGCATCTTTTGGCTTCAACATTATCAATATGTGTATCACTTCTATCGAGATTCAATAAAAATAGACCACTCTTCAAGGGTGCATGACCATAAAAGATATTACTCATATAAATAGAACAACCATTATTCTCTGATTTAAATGAATAACCGTCTCGCATCAAACAAGATCCAGATATAATGTTCATGCTCAACGCTGGCACCAAATAACAATTATTCAGGTCTAAAACTAATCCTGAAGGTAGATGTAGAGGTAGCGTGCCGACCGCGATCACATCGACTTTGGAACCGTTTCCCACGCGCATCGTCACCTCGTCCTTGGCCAGTGCTCGCTTATTCCGTAGTCCCTGTTTCGAGTTGCAAATATTAGCAACAGAACCAGTATCAAATACCCAGGTGCTACTACGAGCTCTAGTTAGGTACACATCAATAACATGTATATCACATATACCTTTGCTCACTTTGCCATCCTTCTTATCCGCCAAATACTTGGGGCAGTTCCGCTTCCAGTGTCCAGTCTGCTTGCAGTAGAAGCACTCAGTTTCAGGCTTAGGTCCAGAATTTGGTTTCTTCTCTTGAGCAGCAACTTGCTTGCCGTTCTTCTTGAAGTTCCCCTTCTTCTTCCCTTTGCCCTTTTTTTTGAAACTAGTGGTCTTGTTGACCATCAACACTTGATGCTCCTTCTTGATTTCTACCTCCGCGGCTTTCAGCATCGCGAAGAGCTCGGGAATAGCTTGTTCATCCCTTGCATATTATAGTTCATCACAAAGCTCTTGTAGCTTGGTGGCAGTGATTGGAGAATTCTGTCAATGACACTATCATCAGGAAGATTAACTCCCAGTTGAATCAAGTGATTGTTATACCCAGACATTCTAAGTATGTGTTCACTGACAGAACTATTCTCCTCCATCTTGCAGCTGTAGAACTTATTGGAGACTTCATATCTCTCAATCCGGGCATTTGCTTGAAATATTAACTTCAACTCCTGGAACATCTCATATGCTCCATGACGTTCAAAACGTCGTTGAAGACCCGGTTCCAAGCCGTAAAGCATGGCACACTGAACTATAGAGTAGTTGTCGGTGTCAAAACCGGCGGATCTCGAGTAGGGGGTCCCGAACTGTGTGTCTAGGCAGATGGTAACAGGAGACGAGGGACATGATGTTTTTACCCAGGTTCGGGCCCTCTCGATGGAGGTAAAACCCTACGTCCTGCTTGATTAATATTGATGATATGGGTAGTACAAGAGTAGATCTACCACGAGATCAAGGAGGCTAAACCCTAGAAGCTAGCCTATGGTATGATTGTTGTAATGTATGTTGTCCTACGGACTAAAGCCCTCCGGTTTATATAGATACCGGAGGGGGCTAGGGTTACACAGAGTCGGTTACAATGGTAGGAGATCTACATATCCATATCGCCAAGCTTGCCTTCCACGCCAAGGAAAGTACCACCCGGACACGAGCCGGAGTCTTCAATATTGTATCTTCGTAGTCTTAGAGTCCGGTGGACATTGATAGTCTGGCTGTCCGGACACCCCCTAGTCCAGGACTCCCTCAATAGCCCCTGAACCAGTCTTCAATGACGATAAGTCCGGCGTGCATAATGTTCGGCATTGCAAGGCGGGTTCCTCCCTTGAATAATCCAGAGAAGATCATGAACACCAGGATAGTGTCCGGCTCTGCAAAATAAATTCCACATTCCACCGTAGAGAGAATAAAATGTACACTTAGTTCAATCTGCTGACGTATTATGCGGCGTGACATCACACCGCCACAAGGCCTTTGTTTGAATTATTATACCACCTCAGCATGTTTAGCGAAGCGGTTTCCTTGGCACGTCTTGTCGAAGCAGAGATCGTGTTCCCCTTATTCCAGGATTGTCATCAATACGTGCGTGGGCAACCCAACCGCGCCATTGATGGTGGCGCTTGGGAGATAAGCGAGTTTTACCAGGCTGGTGGGGGACGCATAGTTTTGTCCGCCTATATATAAGGGATAAGGATTCACCTTCTCACCTACGCCTTCTTCCTCCTTTGCTCATCCATCCCCGCGAACTCAAGCTCCAACGCCCGAGCTCGCGCATCTCGCCTCAACCTTCTCCGAATATGTCCGGAGCGGGAGGTAAATGGTTAGCCTCCACCGTCAAGGAGGAGGACATCACCAAGCTGCGCAGCGCCGGATACCTTTCCGGCGATATCGCGCATCGGCTGCCCGACGAGGGGCAGCTCATCCCTACCCCCGGGCCTCATGAGAGGGTCGTATTCCTCCCCCACTTCCTCCGCGGACTGGGCTTTCCGCTCCATCCATTTGTCCGGGGGCTCATGTTTTACTACGGCCTGGATTTCCACGATCTGGCGCCGAACTTTATCCTCAACATCTCGGCATTTATCATCGTGTGCGAGGCCTTCCTCTGCATCCGGCCCCACTTCGGCCTGTGGCTCAAGACCTTCAACGTCAAGCCGAAGGTTGTAAAGGGTACGCAAGCGGAATGCGGAGGCGCCATGTTGGGCAAATTGCCCAACATCCCTTGGCTAGAAGGGACCTTCGTGGACTCCGTCAAGGGGTGGCAATCGGGGTGGTTCTACATCACTGAGCCGCGCAAATCCACATGGGCGGCGGCCCCCAAGTTTAGATCTGGCATCCCCACGCAGCTCACCTCCTGGAAAGAGAAGGGCTTGCAGTGGGGGAATCCGGTGGAGGTGACAGGACTCCGAGCATGTATCAAGAAGATGGTGAGCAATAGGCTCAGGCTCGTCGATGTGGTCCAAGTCATGCTCATCCGGCGGATCCTCCCATGCCAAGAACGGGCATTTAATTTGTGGGAGTTCAATCCGGAACAGCACCAGGCGCTAAGCGGGCTCTTCGATACAACATACGAAGGCACCTGGAGGGTGCTGTTCAAGGGCGCCGAAGCCCCCGCGTCCGCGACCGAAGACCGCGGATTCAGCTCGCAGCATCCAACTGACGAGGTAAGTGATTCAACCCCATTACGGGACACTTGAGATAATTAGATTGACTCTAGTGAGGTTTCATTCTGCCTCTTCCTTTGATAGGAATGGATGGAGAAGGCCAAGCTGCTCATCAGCCCGGCTCCCATGCCAGAAGACCCAACGAACGCCCGCTTAACAGGGCTGCAGGTTCTGGCACCGCACGTGGTGCCGGAGAAGAAGGCCAAGAAGGTGGCCGCGGGGACTCGAAAGAGTTCCCGCAATCAGGCATCTGACGACGACGAGGACTCCTCCCCCGAAGACGAGGAGGAGGAGTACTCTCTCCCGGAGGAGGGAGAGAAGAAAAGGAAGGCTTCCCCCATCGGGGGGGGCGAAGGGTCCAAGAGGGGGAGAACTATCCCCCCGGACAGTTTCGCCAACATTAGCGTTGGTGAGGATGAGCGGCCTCCAAGGGCCAGGCGTCCGGCAAGATCGTAAGTATCCGGATCCTTGATGTGTAATTTCTTCTATGTCGCGTAGTATCCTTCTAACGCCGCATTCTGCCCGTAGTCCGGCCAATGATGATCTCCCCGACTCATCGAGCGGGTCATTGGCCTCGTCGGATGTGAATTCCATCCCGACTACCTCCACCCCACGCGCCGACGAGGACGTCGAGGTGGGATCCCAGAGAGGGACCCATCAGGAGGAGGCTCCGGAGGCGCCATCAGGCAGCCCCCCGGACTTCGTGCCGGACTCTACAACGGAACCCACAGTGGTCCCAGAGTCCTGCAAGCGGCCCCTTCAAAAGAAGGGCAGGACCGTGACGCCGGCGGCCTCCGTCCAACCGGAGGCGCCGGATAACCTGCTGGAGGCGCTTAAAGGCGCTTCCATCGAGGAAGAACACCGCACTATCATGAGTGCGGTGATTGAGAAGGTTCAGCTCGCTAAGAGCGGGCTGACCGAAGCCTGCAGCAGCCTTTTAACAGGCTTTGAGGTAAGAAGTTAAAATTGTGTAATGTAATACCGCATAGACAGTAGCCCCTGATGCGTGGTTCGGTGTTCGGAAAGAAAAGTCGGACTAAGGATCTATAACAAGATATACGCAGGGTTGCCTAAAATATGTCAATATGGGTTTGCAGGCTGCACTGCTGACCTCTGCCGCACTAACAGTGGAGGTTGACGTGCTAAAGAAGGATCTCAAGCGGTCCAAGCAAGAGCTTGGCCATGCAAAGAAGCAGCTCGAGGAAAAAGAAGGTGAGTAACACCTCTTTGAATAAGTACCTTACAGAAAAGGATTTTGGTTGCAAATAAAATTAACAAGGATAATATGTGTATTGCAGGGGCCACTAACGAGGTGGCAACCCTGAAGGATGCTGTGTCCGCGGCCGAACGCAATGAGGCCGCGGAACGTGCTGAGCGAGAAAAGCAAGAGGCATGTGTGGCGGAAGTTCGGCAAGAGCTCCAGGTTCTCATGGAAAAACATGAGAGTTTGGAGCGTGACTCCAAGACTCGAGAGTCCGAGCTTGCCTCGGCTCTCGAAACTGCCAAGTCCGCCAAGGCCGAGGCCCATAAGGCCCTTCAGGAGGTTGGGGACATAAAGAAGATAGCGGCGGGTAAGGCGTTTTTCATGCAAAGCAGGCATGTTAATGTGAACTACCTGACACTTACCCGAATTCGGAGCTCTCTAGGGGCGTTTGCAGATTTGCCGCGTAGTGCGTCTGATGCTGCCGCATTCTATCGTGGTGAGGAGGGGAGCTCGACGGAGAAGGTCTTCTGGTCTCAGTATACTGAGGCCGGCCATCCGGTGCCCCCAAGCGACCAGCTGAAGCAGCTGGTCGAACTCCACAAGGCAGCTGAGGAGGCCATGAAGGGCCTCATAGTCCGGCTGTGGCCTGGACAGGCCATGCCTGGTAGCTACTTTGGCCTCGTGCGGCGGCTGGTGGATGCATGCGCCAGGCTGGATGTAGTCAAGCGCTCTGCCTGTATCGAAGGCGCTCGTCGGGCCCTTGCCCGCATAAAGGTGCAATGGGGCAAATTGGATGCGGAGAAGCTTCTCACGGACCCACCGCCACCGGGCAAGGAGTATCGCACGCCGGAGAAGTATTATAAAATTGTCCTGAAGGGAGCCTGCAATATTGCAGATGAGTGCTCCCGAAATGTAATCTTTGAGTGAACTCGCTGTTTATTTATCCTGTGCGCTGAAAACTTCGTTCATATGCGCCATGAGCAACGCTTGTTTAATTTAAAATATTACCTTCTGTGCGGCCGTTTATAAAATCTGAGAGATGGCAAGTCGTTAGCTTCAGCCCCCAAGCCACAAGTGCTGGGGTGTTCGGGATAAACTTGAGCACTCTTGTTCCCATTTTTGGGTCCATCTAGGGAGGCGCTCAACACGACGAACAAGGCAACCGGACTTATAATGCTTGAACACTCTCACTTAGCCATAGAATTCTATAATTTTAAATTTCGGCGAAGCCCCTGGTATTCGAAAGACCGAATCCGGGGCGCTATCCACGCCTTCATCGGACATTATCCGGAACTTCGCTCGAAGCGGCGTGAGTCTTTAAGGACCCGAAAAAACCTCTCGAACAGCGACCATTCTCTCGCCTTATCATGCCAGTCAGTTTTAGCTTTCTCCACTGAGGCGTTAACCCGGCTCAACCGGGGCGCAATCGCAGTGGTTCTCCTAGTGCCACCTTAGCTGACAGAACGGAACGTAAGGCACCAAAACGTGGGAGCCGGGCAAACCCAACTATTGACCCAAGACATGATTCAGAGCCGATTCATATAATGCTATAAGTTCGGGGTGCCGCACTTGTGAAAGTGTTCGGACTTTATCACACCATAGAGTGGGGAACATAAGCCCCTGGTGTATTATGCCGTACCAAAATATACGGGTGCCAGAATGTCATATAATGAGCATATATATAAAATGTAATGCAATTGCGATCATAAAGGTGATGCATTATTAATGAAAGAAAAGTCTGCTAGTAGAGCGGACTGATACAAATAGTGCGGTAAGCAAGGGATATGGACTAAATAAACATGTCCCCCTCCAGGGATGAGCTGCGGATTTGGTGTATATAATTGAATTTAATGCTCGTAATTGAGACCACCTGAGTGTTCGACGCAGCCTTGTTTAGTCCCTGACTGTTGCATCATGAGTTCGGCAGGTTCACCGCCGGACAGGGCTTCTGGTTAACAGAGTCCTGTGTACAAAAAAGAAGAAAAATAATAATAAAAAAAGAGAGGCACATTTGCGAGCCCCTGGTGTGGTCGAACCGCACTCTAGGTCCGTTGTGATCGTGCCCCCTCCCCTGTGCCCATGGTATCTCCAAAGCGTAATGATGTACGCGGAGTGTTATTCTTGCGATCATACGCGGGCGAGGGTTGGGGCCGCATTGCTACGCGTGCTCTGATCGCGCCAGGTGGTCTTGGTTGATATTGCTCCGGGCGCGCTTTGCTGTATCCGGCCGTTTAACGGCCGGACTCGAGAATTGCCTTAGAAGGCTGCTCTATACTTCTGCCGCGAGAGCCGCTGTATGTTCCTCCGTTCGGAGGGAGCGTTCCATATTCCCATTGACCGTGATGACTCCACGAGGGCCTGGCATCTTGAGCTTTAGGTATGCATAGTGCGGCACCGCGTTAAATTTGGCAAACGCGGTTCGCCCGAGCAGAGCGTGATAGCCGCTGCGAAACGGGACTATGTCGAAGATTAACTCTTCGCTCCGGAAATTATCCGGGGATCCGAAGACCACTTCCAGTGTGACTGAGCCTGTGCAGTTGGCTTCCACTCCTGGTATGACACCTTTAAAGGTTGTCTTTGTAGGTTTAATCCTTGATGGGTCTATGCCCATTTTGCGCACTGTATCCTGATAAAGCAGGTTCAGGCTACTACCGCCGTCCATCAGGACTCTCGTGAGGTGGAACCCATCGACGATTGGGTCTAAGACCAATGCGGCGAATCCGCCATGGCGTATGCTGGTCGGATGGTCTCTTCGATCGAAAGTGATCGGACAAGAGGACCATGGGTTGAACTTTGGGGCGGCTGGCTCCATCGCATAGACGTCCCTTAATGCGCGTTTCCTCTCCCTCTTGGGTATGTGGGTCGCGTATATCATATTCACCGTCCGTACTTGTGGGGGAAAACCCTTCTGTCCTCTATTGTTCGGCGGCCGGGTCTCTTCCTCGTCGTCGCTATTTAGCCCCTTGTCATTGTTTTCGGCAATTAACTTGCCGGCCTGCTTGAACACCCAGCAATCTCTATTGGTGTGGTTAGCTGGCTTTTCAGAGGTGCCATGTATCTGGCATGAGCGGTCGAGTATTCGGTCCAGATTGGACGGACCCGGAATGGTTCTTTTAAATGGCTTCTTCCGTTGACCGGGTTTAGAGCCTCGGAATCCGGCATTGACCGCCGTATCCTCCTTATCGTCGCCGTTAATTCGGCGCTTGTTTTTGCTTCGACGTGACCTGCCATTGTTGTCCTTAGTATCCGGACTGCTAGAATTTTTACGGAAATTGTTGCTGCAGGCTAGCCAGCTGTCCTCTCCTGCACAAAAGCGGGTCATTAGCGATGTGAGGGCTGCCATGGATTTCGGCTTTTCCTGCCCCAGGTGCCGGGCTAGCCATTCGTCCCGGATGTTATGTTTGAAGGCTGCAAGGGCCTCTGCGTCCGGACAATCGACGATTTGATTTTTCTTCGTCAAGAACCGTGTCCAGAATTGTCTGGCCGATTCGTCTGGCTGTTGAATGATGTGGCTTAGGTCATCAGTGTCTGGTGGTCGCACATATGTGCCTTGGAAGTTATCAAGGAACGCGGCCTCCAGGTCTTTCCAACACCCAATTGACTCTGCGGGCAAGCTGTTAAGCCAATGCCGAGCTGGTCCTTTAAGCTTGAGTGGGAGGTACTTTATGGCGTGGAGATCGTCGCCGCGGGCCATATGGATGTGGAGAAGATAGTCTTCGATCCATACCGCGGGGTCTGTTGTGCCATCGTAAGATTCGATGTTTATGGGTTTAAACCCTTTGGGGATCTGATGATCCATTACTTCGTCAGTGAAGCATAATGGGTGTGCGGCGCCCCTGTATTGAGCAATATCACGACGCAGCTCGAGAGAGTGCTGTCTGCTGTGTTCGGCCCGGCCGGGGTTATTGTATCCGGCACGACGGTATTCGTCGTGGGTCGTAGGGCGCCCACGTGATCCATAGATGGATCTGGATTGCCTTGCTTTGTCCTCCAATATGTCTCGCAAGTCCGGCGCGTTCCCTCTTGGCTTCGTACTTTTGGAGCGATGCTGGGGTATGGTCTTGGCTGGGGGCTTGGATGTCTCTCTGTCATGACCACGGGGTGGTCGGTCAGCCATATCGTGCGCTGGTGATGGATGTACATATGCTTCCTCCTCTAATCGGGGGAGCAGCTTGCGTTTTGGGTAACTTTTGGAGGGACGTTCGAGTTTATACTCTTCGGCCGCGAGGACCTCGGTCCATCGATCGGTCAGCAGGTCCTAATCAGCTTGAAGCTGCTGCTGCTTTTTCTTTAGGCCGTTTGCTGTGGCGATAAGCCTGCGCTTGAAGCGCTCTTGTTCGACGGGATCCTCGGGTATGACGAATTCGTCATCGTTGAGGCTTGCTTCGTCTTCGGAGGGAGGCACATAATTATGATCCTCAACCTCTTTATCTGCCGCCCCCTTATGAGGGCTTGCTTCTGCATCCTCCTGCACTGAGTCTTGCTGGAGGGGATTGTCTTCGGCACTCTCTGGAGTATTATTATCTCCTGTGCCGGAATCTCCATTCTTGCTGTGGCGAGATTTAGAGCGGCGCCGCTGACGCTGGCGCTTGGGCTGTTTCTTTAAGGGATCTACCTCCGCTGTTTCTTCGCCGTCCCCATCTTTTGGGGTATCCACCATGTATACGTCATATGACGAGGTGGCCTTCCAGTGCCCTGTGGGCGCTGGTTCCTGTTCGTCTCCGGCATCGTCGTCCATAGCGTCGATGTCTTCGGAGTCGTAGTCTAGCATGTCGGTTAGATCGTCGACAGTGGCTACAAAGTGGGTGGTGGGTGGGCTCTGAATTTCTTCGTTGTCCGTATCCCCACCATCCTGGCCATAATCCGGCCAGGACTCTCCTGATAACGAGAGATGCTTTAGGGAATTCAAGATATCGCCGAAAGGCGAGCATTGGAAGATGTCCGCGGCGGTGAATTCCATAACCGGCGCCCAATCCGGATCGATTGGTAGGGGCGCGGGAGGTTCGGAGTCCGGCGAGGAGTCCGGCGCCTTGGAATCATGAGTTTCGCGGGGGACAAGATTAGTGTTCGGCTCCATCGCCGTGGATGTTGAAGCCCCCAGGGCAGCGTCTATCCACCGACCCTCGATCTGGGCGATCGGCTCCGGGCTAATGGCCGAAGCGGATCCGTGTGCGGACACCAAGGCACTGTTCGGCGGCAGAGCTAGATCATGCCCATCGTCACAGTGCGGCGCGCTTGGCTGTGGCTCGAGTCCGTCGAGGATCAAGTCTCCGCGGACATCGGCCGTGAAGTTTAAGCTTCCAAATCTGACCTGGCGGCCAGGGGCGTAGCTTTCGATCTGCTCCAGATGGCCAAGTGAATTGGCCCGCAGGGCGAAGCCGCCGAATACGAAGATCTGTCTGAGGAGAAAAGTCTCACCCTGGACAGCGTTGCAGGTTGAAGATGCCATCAAGCCTATCGGTGACGACACAGAGGAACTCTCAATGAAAGCACCAATGTCGGTGTCAAAACCGGCGGATCTCGGGTAGGGGGTCCCGAACTGTGTGTCTGGGCGGATGGTAACAAGAGACGAGGGACACGATGGTTTTACCCAGGTTCGGGCCCTCTCGATGGAGGTAAAACCCTACGTCCTGCTTGATTAATATTGATGATATGGGTAGTACAAGAGTAGATCTACCATGAGATCAAGGAGGCTAAACCCTAGAAGCTAGCCTATGGTATGATTGTTGTAATGTATGTTGTCCTATGGACTAAAGCCCTCCGATTTATATAGATACCGGAGGGGGCTAGGGTTACACAGAGTCGGTTACAATGGTAGGAGATCTACATATCCGTATCGCCAAGCTTGCCTTCCACGCCAAGGAAAGTACCATCCAGACACGAGCCGGAGTCTTCAATATTGTATCTTCGTAGTCTTGGAGTCCGGCGGACATTGATAGTCCGGCTGTCCGGACACCCCCTAGTCCAGGACTCCCTCAGTAGTCATCAGCTTTGCTTTGCCAGACATTCTTAACATCGTCAGTTGCATCAGCAGCAGGCCTGGCACCCAGCGGTGCTTCTAGGACGTAACTCTTCTGTGCAGCAATGAGGATAATCCTCAGGTTACGGACCCAGTCCGTGTAATTGCTACCATCATCTTTCAACTTTGCTTTCTCAAGGAACGCATTAAAATTCAACAGAACAACAGCACGAGCCATCTATCTACAAACAAACATAGACAAGCAAGATACTATCAGGTACTAAGTTCATGATAAATTTAAGTTCAATTAATCATATTACTTAAGAACTCCCACTTAGACAGACATCTCTCAAGTCATCTAAGTGATCACGTGATCCAAATCAACTAAACCATAACCGATCATCACGTGAGATGGAGTAGTTTTCAATGGTGAACATCACTATGTTGATCATATCTACTATATGATTCACGCTCGACCTTTCGGTCTCTGTGTTCCGAGGCCATATCTGCATATTCTAGGCTCGTCAAGTTTAACCTGAGTATTCTGCGTGTGCAAAACTGGCTTGCACCCGTTGTAGATGGACGTAGAGCTTATCACACCCGATCATCACGTGGTGTCTCGGCACGACGAACTTTGGCAACGGTGCATACTCAGGGAGAACACTTCTTGATAATTTTAGTGAGAGATCATCTTAAAATGCTACCGTCAATCAAAGCAAGATAAGATGCATAAAGGATAAACATCACATGCAATCAATATAAGTGATATGATATGGCCATCATCATCTTTTGCTTGTGATCTCCATCTTCGAAGCACCGTCATGATCACCATCTTCACCGGCGCGACACCTTGATCTCCATCGTAGCATCGTTGTTGTTACGCCATCTATTGCTTCTACGACTATCGCTACCGCTTAGTGATAAAGTAAAGCAATTACAGGGCGTTTGCCTTTCATACAATAAAGCGACAACCATATGGCTCCTGCCAGTTGCCGATAACTTCGGTTACAAAACATGATCATCTCATGCAATAAAATATAGCATCACGTCTTGACCATATCACATCACAACATGCCCTGCAAAAACAAGTTAGACGTCCTCTACTTTGTTGTTGCAAATTTTACGTGGCTGCTACGGGCTTAGCAAGAACCGTTCTCACCTACGCATCAAAACCACAACGATAGTTTGTCAAATAGACTCCGTTTTAACCTTCACAAGGACCGGGCGTAGCCACACTCGGTTCAACTAAAGTGAGAGAGACAGACACCCGCCAGCCACCTTTAAGCACGAGTGCTCGTAACGGTGAAACCAGTCTCGCGTAAGCATATGCGTAATGTCGGTCCGGGCCGCTTCATCTCACAATACCGCTGAACCAAAGTATGACATGTTGGTAGGCAGTATGACTTATATCGTCCACAACTCACTTGTGTTCTACTCGTGCATATAACATCAAGGCATAAAACCTAGGCTCGGATGCCACTGTTGGAGAACGTAGTAATTTCAAAAAATTTCCTACGCACACGCAAGATCATGGTGATGATATAGCAACGAGAGGGGAGAGTGTTCGTCCACGTACCCTCGTAGACCGTAAGCGGAAGCGTTATCACAACGCGGTTGATGTAGTCGTACATCTTCACGATCCGACCGATCCAAGCACCGAACGTACGGAGCCTCCGAGTTCAGCACACGTTCAGCTCGATGACGATCTCCGGCCTCCGATCCAGCCGAGCTCCGGAGATGAGTTTCGTCAGCACGACGGCGTGGTAACGATGATGATGTTCTACCGGCGCAGGGCTTCGCCTAAACTCCGCGACGATATGACCGAGGTGGGATATGGTGGAAGGGGGCACCGCACACGGCTAAGGAACGATCCGTAGATCAACTTGTGTCTATGGGGTGCCCCCTGCCCCCGTATATAAAGGAGGGAGGGGGGAGGCCGGCCGGCCCCTTTGGGCGCGCCAAGGGAGGAGGAATCCTCCTCCTAGTGGGAGTAGGATTCCTCCTTTCCTACTCCTACTAGGAGGGGGAAGGAAAGGGCCCCCCCCCCTCCTAGTCCAATTCGGACTAGAGGGAGAGAGGGCCCGCGGCCCACCCTGGCCGCCCCTCTCTCTTCCCACCTAGGCCCATGTAGCCCATTAACTCTCCCGGGGGGTTCCGGTAACCCCCCCGGCACTCCGGTTTTCTCCGAAAACTCCCGGAACCTTTCCGGTGTCCGAATATAGTCGTCCAATATATCAATCTTTATGTCTCGACCATTCCGAGACTCCTCGTCATGTCCGTGATCACATCCGGGACTCCGAACAAACTTCGGTACATCAAAACTTATAAACTCATAATAAAACTGTCATCGAAACATTAAGCGTGCGGACCCTACGGGTTCGAGAACTATGTAGACATGACCTAAAACCATTCTCAGTCAATAACCAATAGCGGGACCTAGATGCCCATATTGGTTCCTACATATTCTATGAATATCTTTATCGGTCAAACCGCATAACAACATACTTTTTTCCCTTTGTCATCGGTATGTTACTTGCCCGAGATTTGATCGTCAGTATCCAATACCTAGTTCAATCTCGTTACCGGCAAGTCTCTTTACTCGTTCCGTAATACGTCATCTCATAACTAACTCATTATTTATATGCTTGCAAGGCTTAGGTGATGAGTATTACCGAGAGGGCCCAGAGATACCTCTCCGACAATCGGAGTGACAAATCCTAATCTCGAATTATGCCAACCCAACATGTACCTTCGGAAACACCTGTAGAGCACCTTTATAATCACCCAGTTACGTTGTGACGTTTGGTAGCACACAAAGTGTTCTTCCGGTAAACGGGAGTTGCACAATCTCATAGTTGTAGGAACTTTGTATAAGTCATGAAGAAAGCAATAGCAGTACACTAAACGATCAAGTGCTAGGCTAACAGAATGGGTCATGTCAATCACATCATTCTCCTAATGATGTGATCCCATTAATCAAATGACAACACATGTCTATGGTCAGGAAACATAACCATCTTTGATTAATGAGCTAGTCAAGTAGAGGCATACTAGTGACTATGTGTTTGTCTATGTATTCACACATGTATCATGTTTCTGGTTAATACAATTCTAGCATGAATAATAAACATTTATCATGATATGAGGAAATAAATAATAACTTTATTATTGCCTCTAGGGCATATTTCCTTCAGGCACAACAGACCCCGCGGTTTGGATCGAAGATTATCTCCTTCATATCCACATGGCCCGCGGCGACGATCTCCACGCCATCAAGTATCTCCCACTCAAGCTTAAAGGACCAGCTCGGTATTGGCTTAACAGCTTGCCCGCAGAATCAATTGGGTGTTGGGAGGACCTGGAAGCCGCATTCCTCGACAACTTCCAGGGCACATATGTGCGACCACCAGACGCCGATGACCTAAGCCACATAATTCAGCAGCCAGACGAATTGGCCAAACAGTTCTGGACACGGTTCTTAACAAAGAAAAATCAAATCGTCGACTATCCGGATGCAGAGGCCCTCGCAGCCTTCAAACATAACATCCGCGACCAGTGGCTGGCCCAGCACCTAGGACAGGAAAAGCCGAAATCCATGGCAGCCCTCACATCACTCATGACCCGCTTCTGTGCGGGAGAGGACAGCTGGCTAGCTCGCAGCAACAACCTCAGCAAAAATGCTGGCAGTCCGGATACTAAGGACCGCAATGGCAGGTTGTGTCGAAACAAAAACAAACGCCGCGTTAACGGCGATAACAATGAGGATACGACAGTCAACGCCGGATTCAGAGGCTCTAAACCCGGTCAACGGAAGAAGCCATTCAAAAGAACTACCCCGGGTCCGTCCAATTTGGACCGAATACTCGACCGCTCATGCCAGATACATGGCACCCCCGAAAAGCCAGCTAATCACACCAACAGAGATTGTTGGGTATTTAAGCAGGGAGGCAAGTTAATTGCCGAAAACAATGATAAGGAGTTGCACAGCGACGACGAGGAAGAGACCCGGCCGCCGAACAGTAGAGGACAAAAGGGTTTCCCCACACAAGTACGGACGGTAAATATGATATACGCAACCCACATACCCAAGAGGGAGCGGAAGCGTGCACTTCGGGACGTATATGCGATGGAGCCAGTCGCCCCGAAGTTCAATCCATGGTCCTCTTGCCCGATCACCTTCGATCGAAGAGACCACCCAACCAGTATCCGCCATGGAGGATTCGCCGCATTGGTTTTAGACCCAATCGTCGATGGATTTCACCTCACTAGAGTCCTGATGGACGGCGGTAGCAGCCTGAACCTGCTTTATCAGGATACAGTGCGCAAGATGGGCATAGACCCCTCAAGGATTAAACCTACAAAGACGACCTTCAAAGGCGTCATACCAGGTGTCGAAGCCAATTGTACAGGCTCGGTCACACTGGAAGTGGTCTTCGGATCCCCGGATAATTTCCGAAGCGAGGAGTTAATCTTCGACATAGTCCCGTTCCGCAGTGGCTATCACGCCCTGCTCGGACGAACCGCGTTTGCAAAGTTCAACACGGTGCCGCATTATGCATACCTCAAGCTCAAGATGCCAGGCCCTCGTGGAGTCATCACGGTCAACAGAAACACTGAACGCTCCCTCCGAACGGAGGAACACACAGCGGCTCTCGCGGCAGAAGTACAGAACAGCCTTTTAAGGCAATTTTCGAGTCCGGCCGTTAAAAGACCGGACATGATTAAACACGCCCGAAGCAACATACATCAAGACCAGCTGGCACGTTCCGAGCACGCGTAGCAATGCGGCCCCACCCCCAGCCCTTGCATGATTGCAAGACAACCTCCTCGCGTACATCATTACACTCTGAAGATACCTTGGGCATAAGGGGAGGGGCACGACCACGGCAGGCCCTGAGTGCGGCTCAACCACACCAGGGGCTCCTAAGTGTGTCGCTCTTTTTCTTTTCCTTTTTTTCCTTTTATCTTATCTACAGGACTCCGTTTACAAGAGGTCCTGTCCGACAGTAGATCGGCCGAACTCACGATGCAACAGCCAGGGAGGATCAAGGGCTACGACGAACACTCAGGTGGTCTCCATTACGAGCATTAAATCTGTTTATTACACAATTCCGCAGCCCACCCCTGGAGGGGGACATGATTAAATAGTCCAAACCCTTGCTTTCCGCACCATTTGTATCGTTCTGCACTCATAGCAGAATTCCTTGAAATAAACAATGTAGCACTTTTTGCCTATAATTGCATTACCTTTTTTACATGTATGTTCATTAATGACATCTTGCACCCGTACATTTTGGTACGGCCGAATACACCAGGGGCTTATGTTCCCCGCATTATGGTGTGATAAGTCCGAACACTTTCACAAGTGCGGCACCCCGAACTTATAGCATTATATGCATCGGCTCCGAATCATGTCTTGGGTCAATAGTTGGGTTTGCCCGGCTCCCATGTTTTGGTACCTTACGTTCCGTTCTGTCGGCTAAGGTAGCACTGGGAGAACCACTGCGATTGTGCCCCGGTTGAGCTGGGCGAGCGCCTCAGTGGAGAAAGCTAAAACTGACTGTCATGATAAGGCGAGAGACTGGTCGCTGTTCGAGAGGTCTTTTTGAGTCCCTAAAGACTTACGCCGCTTAGAGCAAGGAACCGAATAGTGTCCGGCCCAGGCGTGGATAGCGCCCCGAACTCGGTCTTCCGACACTAGGGGCTTCGCCGAAATTTAAAATTATAGAATTCTATGGCTAAGTGAGAGTGTTCAAGCATTATAAGTCCGGTTGCCTTGTTCGTTGTGTTGAGCGCCTCCCTAGACGGACCCAAAAATGGGAACAAGAGCGCTCAAGTTTATCCCGAACACCCCAGCACTCGTGGCATGGGGGCTGAAGCCGACGACTTACCATCTCTCAGATTTGATATACGGCCGCACAGAAGGTAATATTTTAAATCAAACAAGCATTGCTTAGCGCATATGAACAATGTTTTCAGCGCACAGGATAACACATGGCGAGTCTACTCAATAATTACATCTCTGGGACACTCATCCGCAATCTTGCGGGCACCCTTCAGGACCGTCTTATAGTACATCTCGGGCGTACGATACTCTTTGCCCGGCGGCGGCGCGTCCGTCAGGAGCCTCTCCGCATCCAGCCTGCCCCAATGCACCTTTGCGTGGGCAAGGGCCCGACGGGCACCTTCAATACAGGCGGAGCGCTTGATGACCTCCACCCAGGGGCACGCATCCACCAGTCGCCGCACGAGGCCGAAGTAGCTCCCAGGCATGGCCTCTCCAGGCCACAGCCAGACTATGAGGCCCTTCATGGCCTGCTCGGCTACCTTGTGGAGCTCGACTAGCTGCTTCAGCTGGTCGCTAGGGGGCACCGGATGTCCGGCCTCAGCGTACTGAGACCAGAAGACCTTCTCCGTTTAGCTCCCCTCTTTAGCCTGGTAGAATGCGGCGGCATCGGACACGCTGCGAGGCAGATCTGCAAACGCCCCTGGAGAGCTCCGAATTCGGGTAAGTAACAGGTAATTTACATTCACATGCTTGCTTTGCATAAAAATGCCTTACCCGCCGCTATCTTCTTCATCGCCTCAATCTCCTGGAGGGACTTATGGGCCTCGGCCTTGGCGGCTTTGGCACTTTCAAGAGCCGAGGCAAGCTCGGACTCTCGAGTCTTCGAGTCGCGCTCCAAACTCTCATGCTTCTCCATGAGAGCCTGGAGCTCTTGCCGCACCTCCGCCACCCGCGCCTCCTGCTTCTCTCGCTCCGCCCGTTCCGTGGCCGCATTGCGTTCGGCCGCGGACACGGCCTCCTTCAGGGTCGCCACCTCGCTCGTGGCCCCTGCAGTACCCATGTTATCCTTGTTATTTCTATTGCAATCAAAATCCTTTTCTGTAAGGTACAAAATTCACATAGTGGTGTTACTCGCCTTCTTTGTCCTCGAGCTGCTTCTTGGAAAGGCCGAGCTCTTGCTCGGACCGCTCGAGATCCTGCTTAAAAGCACCGACCTCCGCAGTCAGTGCGGCAGAGGTCAGCAGCGCAGCCTGCAAACCCATATTGACATAATTTTTAGCACTCCTGCGTATATCTTTTATAGATCCTAAGTCTGGTTTTTCTTTCCGAACACCGAACTGAGCATCAGGGGCTACTGTCTATGCGGTATTACATTATGTATTTTAAAGCTTCTTACCTCAAAGCCTGTTAGAAGGCTGCTGCAAGCTTCGGTCAGCCTGCTCTTGGCGAGCTGAACCTTCTGAATCACCGCACTCATAATAGTGCAGTGTTCTTCCTCGATGGAAGCGCCGTTGAGCGCCTCCAACAAGTTGTCCGGCGCCTCCGGTTGGACGGAGGCTGCCGGCGTCACGGTCTTGCCCTTCTTACGAAGGGGCCGCCTGCCGGACTCCGGAACCACTGCGGGTTCCGGCATAGAGTCCGGCGCAAAGTCCGGGAGGTTGCCTTGCGGCACCTCCGGAGCCTCCTCCTGATGGGTCCCCTCCTGGGATCCCACCTCGGTGTCGTCAGCACCGCGAGGGGTGGAGGCGGTCGGAATGGAATCCACGTCCGACGGAGCTAAGGACCCGCTCGATGAAGCGGGAAAATCATCATCGGCCGGACTACAGGCAGTGTGCGGCATTAGAAGGACACTATGTGACACAAAAGATAAATTATGAATCATTCAGGAATCTGGATACTTACGATCTTGCCGGAGGCCTGGCCCTTGAGGGCCACTCTTCGTCGCCAACATTGGCGTTGGCGGAGCTGTCCGGGGGATGGGTCCTTCCCCTCTTGGACCCTTCGGCCTCCCCCGTTGGGGAAGCCTTCCTTTTTCTCTCTCCCTCCTCTGGGAGAGAGTCCTCTTTCCCCTCCTCGTCTTCGGGGGAGGAGTCCGCCTCGGAGCCATCGGACGATGAGTCCGATATCACCTGGCGCCGGGAATTTCTTCGCGTTCCCGTGGCCTTCTTCTTGGCCTTCTTCTCCGGCACCACATAAAGTGTCGGGACCAGCAGCCCCGTTAAACGGGCGTCCGCTGGGTCTTCGGCAAGGGGAGCCGGACAGTCTACCTGTCCGGATGTCCTCTGCCAGTCCTGTCAAAGGCATTGGGAATTTTAGATCCCACATAGAATTAAACCATGAAAGAAAATAACTGTCCCATAGAGGATAACAAAGCTTACCTCGCCGGCCGGGCGCTTGGTGCTGAATCCGCGATCTTCAGTCGCGGACGCGGGGGCTTCTCCGTCCTTGAACAGCACCCTCCAGGTAGCTTCGTACGTCGTGTCGAAGAGCCCGCTCAGGGTCCGGTGTTGTGCCGGATCGAACTCCCACAAATTGAAGGCACGTTGTTGGCAAGGGAGAATCCGGCGGATGAGCATGACCTGGATCACATTGACAAGCCTAAGCTTCTTGTTCACCAGGGTCTGGAGACGGGACTGGAGTCCTGTCAGCTCCTCCGAACTACCCCATAGCAAGCCCTTCTCTTTCCAGGAGGTGAGCTGCATAGGGATACCAGATCTGAACTCGGGGCCGCCGCCCATTTTGGGTCACGCAGCTCGGTGATGTAGAACCACCCCGATTGCCACCCCTTGACGGACTCCACGAAGGCCCCTTCGAGCCAGATGACGTTGGGCATCTTGCCCAACATGGCGCCTCCGCACTCCGCTTGAACGCCCTTCACTACCTTCGGCTTGACGATGAAGGTCTTGAGCCACAAGCCGAAGTGGGGCTGGATGCAGAGGAAGGCCTCGCACACGACGATAAACGCCGAGATGTTGAGGATGAATTTTGGCGCCAGATCATGGAAATCCAGGCCGTAATAGTACATGAGCCCCCGGACGAAGGGATGCAACGGGAAGCCCAGTCCGCGGAGGAAGTGGGGAAGGAATACGACCCTCTCATGGGGCCTGGGGGTGGGGATGAGCTGCCCCTTGTCGGGCAGCCGGTGCGCGATGTCGCCGGACAGGTATCCGGCGCCGCACAGCTTCTTGATGTGCTCCCCCGTGACGGAGGAAGCTAACCACTTGCCTCCCGCTCCGGACATGACTGGAGAAGGTTGAGACGAGATGTGCGGGCTTGGGCGCTGGAGCTCGAGTGCGCGGAGATGGGTAAGCAAAGGAGGAAGAAGGCGTAGGTAAAAAAGGTGGATCCTTATCCCCTTATATATGGGCGGATGAAGACTATGCGTCCCCACCGGCCTGGTAAAACTCGCTTATCTCCCAAGCGCCACCATCAATGGTGCGGTTGGGTTACCCACGTCCGTATTGATGAGAATCCCGGAATAAGGGGAACACGGTCTCTGCTTCGACAAGACGTGCCAAGGAAACCGCTTCGCTAAACGCGCTGAGGTGGGATAATAAAAAACGATTCAAGTAAAGGCTTGGTAGTGGTGTGACGTCATGCCACAAAATACTTCAGCAGATTGAACTTGTGTACATATTATTCTCTCTACACTGGAATGTGGAATTTATTTTGCAGAGCCGGACACTATCCTGGTGTTCACAATCTTCTATGAATTATTCGGAGGAGGAACCCACCTTGCAATGCCGAACAATATGCGCGCCGGACTCATCATCATTGAAGCCTGGTTCAGGGGCTACTGAGGGAGTCCTGGACTAGGGGGTGTCCGGACAGCCGGACTATCATCGTCAGTCGGACTCCAAGACTATGAAGATACAAGATTGAAGACTTCGTCCCGTGTCCGGATGGGACTTTCCTTGGCGTGGAAGGCAAGCTTGGCGATACGGATATGTAGATCTCCTACCATTGTAACTGACTCTGTGTAACCCTAGCCCTCTCCGGTGTCTATATAAACCGGAGGGTTTTAGTCCGTAGGACAACAACCATTACAACAATCATACCATAGGCTAGCTTCTAGGGTTTAGCCTCCTTGATCTCATGGTAGATCCACTCTTCTACTACCCATATCATCAATATCAATCAAGCAGGAGTAGGGTTTTACCACCATCGAGAGGACCCGAACCTGGGTAAAAACATCGTGTCCCTTGTCTCCTGTTACCATCCGCCAAGACGCACAGTTCGAGACCCCCTACCCGAGATCCGCCGGTTTTGACACCGACAGACATGATGAACCAACGCTCATTAAATGAGTTGACAACTATGGGCCATAGCATGAGCTCACGTTGAAAGAGAATATGAAGAAAATATTGAAAGATATACATGAGCAGACGCTTGTTAAATGAGTTGACAATGGTGGGCCATAGCGAGCACATGTTGAAAGAGGATGCGATGAAAATATTGAAAGATATACATTAGCGGACGCTTATTAAATGAGTTGACAACGGTGGGCCATAGCACGAGCACACTTTGAAAGAGGATACAAAAGAAATGTTGAAAGATATACATGAGCAGAGACAAATCTCGAAGAGATTGGACAAATCAGATTAACAGGAGCATCAAACGGGCTTGGACACAAAATTTCCAAAGTTTAATTTTTTTTAATAGAAGGGCTATGACCATATTTTTATCGAGTATTATCATGTTTCGTCTCGTTTCAAAGTGTATGGTGGATGTCCGACACGACCAGTAGAGCCATGCACACCATATAACATGCACCGTAGGAAAGCTTTTCTCGCGACATGCGTACTCTAGAAGGTTATGTCGTATTTTTAGCACGTAACACTTGGACAGACGTAGTTTTTTTTTTCGAAATGCTAACTAATGCATGTTTACTCACTAGTACAAAAAATTGGTCTGGAGGCGGTTTTATCTACCGTCTCTAACCAACCAAAGAGAATACTCATATTATTCGAGGTGCACGAGGAACCGTTTGGGTTTTGATTGTGCTTGAATTAATAACTTACAATCTCCGTCGATTCTACATAAGTAATCGACAGCAAAAGTTAGTAGCCTCATTCAGCTACATATATGGAACCGATTTGAATATTAATTAGTTAGTACTAGCAAAAGAGCCCGTGCGTTGCAACGGGAGAAAAAAATAACACACACTCTAAACCCAATAACCATAATATGTTCATGCCCTTTATTTTAGCGAGGCATCATTTTTTTGTTGCCGCTTATCCTCCTTCTCATCTTCAGTGGCCTTGGTGTTCACACAAACCAAAGTGTGTTTGAATGTTGTTTTTCCTCTGCCAGTTTGTTCAGAGGTTCTCATGTGTGGTTATCGATGTTTTCTTTCGTCTCTTTATAATTTTAGTGGTTGTTTATTTGCAATCCAGATCATCGCGGTACGAAAGAAAAACGGACCTGCCCTATAGATTACAAGTTTGCTTTTAAAATAATGTTTTAAAATATTTAATAGGTAAAAATAACATCATATTCAAATTTTACATATTTTTCTATTCAAATTTCATATATAACATGTTAAAATCAGAGTTACGGTTTAATAGATATGGATAATTAAGAAAAATATTTGTTTGACTTAAATATCTTCTAAAATAATATTTAAAAAATATTTAACAAACAAATAACATCATATTCAGATTCTACACATTTTTCTAATCAATTTTCATATATAACATGTTAAAATCGGAGTTACGGTTTAAAAGATATGGATGATTTAGAAAAAACATGTATTTGACTTGTATATGATCGGCGGGTGAATTATCTAATACGTCAGGGGAGTTTCCATAAATATGTAAAATAACGGTTCGGTTATGACTTAAGTGTGTACTGCGGGTTAATTCATAGAAAACGCAGGGGGTTTTCTGCAAAAGTGCATGACGGACCGCCGAAACCCAATTTGCTTTATTATTAGGTAGAGATTTTTGTTAGGTTTCCGTGCAAATCGGATTGTAGTGAATAACATCAGGGCTGCAAGTCAAACGAGAACTGGTGTTTCCAGACATATACTCATTTATGTTTTGCATCCAGCCCTGCAAATTTAAAAGGAAAAAAAAATAGAAAACTTAACGCGCAAACGTGCAGGCACTAGGCTTATGGCGCGAACAAGTTGTGCTGATGTAGTTGCTGACGTCGCCTGGATATGGATGGTGTAGCGCCGTAGCATGGCCGTGGTTATGGCCAGTCCAGGAAGGAATTAAGAATCTGCTTCCCATGGGGTCATTTGTATATCTCCAATTATAGTATCCCACATATAGCAGCAGAAGAAACCTGTAAACCAGGAAGAGATATATGGAGCTTTAATTCTCTCCTTCAAATGGAAACGGCTCCCGAAGCCCCGATGCACTATACATACGGCTTGATTGTGAGGACCTTGACCAGCATCCAGTTCCACCACACCACGACGGTGCCCAGCATCCTCCCTGCAACGCCTTTCGCAGGGTGCCAGCGCCATGGATCACGTGCACGAAGCTGATGCCCGCGCCGTGGTCCGTGGCGAGGACAACATCATCTCCCCCGGCGCCATGGATCCCAAGAACTGGCGGCTCCATGCTCCGGTTAACCAGGAGGGAGATTCCTCGCAGCCGCCGGTGAGGCGTGTACCGCCACCGCCGGCGGCGTCGGACTCGGACGCGGTTGATCTCACCATAGCCCCGGCGCCTCTTGCCGCAGCCGCGGTTGATCTCAACATAGCCCCGGCGCCTCCGGCCGCAGATGCGGTGGTGCCGCCGGCGGCCCCAAACCCAAATGGGGTTCCCAGGGACTTCGATCTCAACGTCGAGATCCCCTGGGAATGAATCGGAGAGCTAGCGCTATACCCTTGCCAGTCATGGAATATATATTGGTGGTGTGTTCTCGAGTCTAGAGTTTGTGCTTCTACACAGCGCGCGAGCATCATTTGCTTGATCCTAGCTAGGTAGTGGTGGTGTGTATCGGTTGACAGTGTCATTTTTTCTTTGATTGTTTTTTGAATTTTAGTATGGTTTGTTATCGTATACTTCCTCCGTTCCAAAATAAGTTTGTTTGATAAAATAAGTGTCTTTGATTTAGTAGAAATTATTTTGGGACGGAGGAAAGTTGTACTAAATCGAAAACATTTATTTTGGGACAGAGAAAGTACCAGATAGCTGCATGTAAAATGCTTCTGAAACATTCTGTTGTCTGCAAGACTGTAATGTCTGGCTAGTTTTAATTGAGAATTTGGGATATGCGTCCCCTTTATATTGGTGTGTGTGTGTATCTATGTAATGTCAACATATATATATTTTAGGCAAAGCTTAATTTGTCGCTCCTAGTAAGGTGTACTGTTAACGTTCATAGGATTTCTTACTAGCGGTAATGCAGGTTGACTGGAGCAATCAAGCTGACTTGCTAGAAATTTCTTATCGAGTTTTAGTTTGTTAATTCATTAGCAGTACAAATTCATTAACTGGCCCGAGTATGTTCCAACTACAATATACTCCCTCTGTAAAGAAGTACTTATATATGTTTGCTGGTGTTGGTTTGGAAAGCTCTTCATGCACCAACACGGGAACTCACTGAAGCTCAAAAAAAAAGAAAACCAGGAGCTCACTTGCAGCGAATCCAAGAGTTTTGGTTCAGTTTGCAGTTGTTATATGCTACTGTACTCAATCACACAATCTAGTTAAATTGGAAAATCTTGCAGTTCTAGTAAGGAAAAGAAAACCACCACTCTTAAAAAAAGATTGCAGGACCAATTATTATATCTACAAATAAAAACAAAAAGCCATCGAGATGCCAAGCGTAGCTTTTGAGTCGCCATGGAAGAAATAATTGTTCTTGGCTTGACCACCTCATATCAGCCACCATTAGTTTGTGAGTTTTGCTTCAGTACCCCCCTCCCCTAGGAAATTTTAATTTCGACGCAGATTAAAGGTGGAGGTTAGAAGTTACCCCTTGATTCAAAAAGATTAGATTGTTATGTTCTCTTGTTTTATCCATTGGGGGAATATAGGGATTTGAATTAGTTGATTGTGAATGTACGAGAAAACTCTTTTTAAGTAACTGTAATATTCGTGTAAACTTCTAAGGCGTTGTACCGAAGTAATAGTTTGCTGACCTTTTCACCACTGTCGGGGCTTAGCAAGACGCTTTTGCTCACAAAAGGACAACACTTTAGGGCCATATTGAAGAGATTTTGTGCGGTTAAAGATACATGAAATAATTATTTGGCATGTTACGCAAATACTCTTTATGTGGGACATGTAAAATAAGCACATTATTCTTAAAAATTGTGAAGTTCTTGAATGGTTGGATGGTTAGAGGTCTTGAATCACGTGTGGACAAAGGGCAACCTTCAAATAAGTGGTTGGGCCTACTGCAAGCATGGTTTAGATTTCATGCAAGCGAGAGCACCACATAGTTACGCACCTTCAATTAATGGATTTGCCGTTTTAAAAGGGTTTTGTTCACACGTGATGTTGACTTGGTGTGGTAAGCCTAACTTCAAAGAGCATGTGTTGATGCTTGCATCCGTTTCAAAATAATGATGCTCGTCAAGTGTGTGCACATTGCATATAATGCAACCTAGAAAAGCTAGGGTTTCCATGATTATTCTTATCTCATGCAAGATTTGGAAGGACATAATTAATATGGGGTACCTTTTCAATAACCTAAGTGATCTGTGTTCCATCCTCGTGCAAAAGATTACGGAAGAACTTGACGTTTGGTTCGGCTGACGCTCGACCTCTGAACAACCATGGCATGCATGTCATTTATTGCTAAAGGGATCGAAAGAAAATTCATGGGTATATTTTCGCAAAGTAGGTTTTTTCTGTTAATAGAACGTAATTAGGATAATAATGGTGTGCATGAGTTGTATGAATATAACAGCCCCAAGGAAATGGAAAGAAAGGTGGTCGGAGGATCCCTAAGTAAAAAGGGTTAAAAACTAGGATGATTTTGATTTTAAGTTGTTATTTTTGCTATGTGTTTAGTCATATGGACGCCACACTATCAAGGTGCACAGAAAATAGATTAGATAGAGATGAAGTTGGGATTCAAATTCACCTTCAGATTGACCAAACTCCTCCTAATAGAAATCGAGCACCTTCTTGAGGATCCTCAATTGCGAGAGGCCAAAAGAGCATATGAATAAATCGAGCACCTCCTCCACCAGATGTCGCCCCAACCTCTGCCATGGTGCCTGTCGTGGTTCTAAGTCTGACAGTAGAGTGGGGGTAGGTATGGAGAGGCAAGGTCCTAGCTATGGAGAGGTTGTAAACACAAGAGATCTACGAGTTCAGGCCCTTCTCGGAGGAAGTAAAAGCCCTACGTCTCGGAGCCCGGAGGCGGTCGAGTGGATTATATGAGTATGGATTACAGGGGTGCCAACCCTTTACACTGAGGTGGGGGGTTGCTTATATAGTGCCTGCCAGACCCCTCCGGCCCTCAGTAATGCGGGGTTTAAAGTACATTAAGTCTGGGGCGTTACTGGTAACGCCCCACATAAAGTGTCTTAACTACCATAAAGTCTACTTAATTACAGACCGTTGCAGTACAGAGTGCTTCTTGACCCTCTGGTGGTCGAGTGAGTCTTCATGGTCGAGTCCTTCAAGTACGTCGAGTGGAGTCCTCGTAGGTCGACTGGAAGGTGATCTCTTCTAAGGGTGTCCTTGGGTAGGGTATTTAGATCAGGTCTATGACCCTACCCTAGGTACATGACTCCATCATTAGCCCCCGAATGGATTGAGGCTTGAGTGAGGAGGGAGTTGATGCTATTTCCGACTTGCCTTTGCGTGTTGAGTATGTGTTGTCCTGGATCAGTGATCTCTTCGTTGATAACCAGCAACTTTCTTCAGTCGACTCGATCCATTATTTTCTTTCGTCGAGTGACCTTTTGGACTTAACAATTCCCGAGCGACGGATCGCGGGAGATCTCGCGCCTGTCAGATCGATCTGCCGTTCGCGGATTTTGTGGGATACGAAATTTGGGGAAGCGCATGAAGCGGGGCGGACCGCGGCACTCGGATGGGATAGGGCATAGACGCCTCGATCCTCGCGCCACCTTTTTCGCCACGTATCGCGCCCGCGCAACTGTTTCGGGATGTGATTGGATCGCTCGGGCCCACCTGTCATCCACTCGGAAGTGACCTTATAAAGGCGCCCGGCGAGGGTCCTTGAACAGTACCTCTGCATTCTCCCTCTGCTCTTCCTGCCTCTGCCCACTGTGCCAGCTCTCGCCTCCGCACAACCGCTCCTCACGTGCCTCGCCGGCAGCCATGGTGAAGGAGAAGACGGCGGCGCTGGAACGCGCGAAGAAGGCGTCGGCGACGGGGAAGGCGAAGGGGAGAACCACCAGTCGTGGCGGGTCTTCGTCTAGATCTCGTCTGCCGAACGGCTGGGTCCAAGGAGATTGGATCCGGTCGACCATTACGGAGAATGACCTCACCGACATGGCCAACGAAGGTCTGATCCCCCACGGAGCAGCAAGGCTCCCGGGGAACGAGTGGCATCCCCAGCCGGAAGAGGGTGAGTGTGTTCTTCTGGCTACCCACGTCGACCGAGGGTTTTCTTTGCCACCGAGTGTTTTCTTCCGTGGTTTCCTGAACTTCTTCGGAGCGCAACTCCACCACTTCAACCCGAATTCTATCACCTATCTTGCTGCCTTTGTATCCATGTGTGAAAACTTTCTGGGTTGTCGACCGCACTGGGGTCTGTTCAAGCATATATTCACGTGCCGCTCTCAGACCGTGAAGAAGGCGAGTCCAGATGATGACAAAACCAAGATTATTCAGATGTGTGGAGGTCTGGGAATCCAGATGAGGAACAAGAGCACCTTTCCAGCGATGACCCTCCCTGAGTCGGTCAGAGGCTGGCAGTCGACTTGGTTTTACTGCAAGGACGAGTCGACGCCGGGGCAGTCAAGTGGTCTTCCCCCGTTTACCATGGACCGTGCCAACCGACCCTCCTCTCTGAAGGTGCTCCCGGAGGAGAAGGCTGACGTGAAGATGCTGATGGAGCGCGTAGTCCAGCTGGTTCGTGAAGGAGTGACGGGTATGGACCTCCTGGAGGTTTTCCTTAAACGCCGCATCCAGCCTCTCCAGTACAGAGGTCATTGCATGTGGCTGTACTGCGGGACCGAAGATGAGACTCGGATCAACCCAGAAGCAGTCGACGATGCCACGCTGGAAAGGTGGTTGGCTGCGGTCACTGGGAACAAGGATAACGCTCGTGGGGCTAGAAGAATTCCTCCACTCGACAATTCCAGCACTCCGGACAAGGTATGCTCATTTTACCTCCAATTGTATTCTTGCTACATTTATTTTTGTCTTTGCCGCAAATTGGTCGATTGATCTTTGTCTTGATGTCTGACAGGTCCTCACCGACATGTACTCGATGCCCAATGGAGCGCAAACTCCGCCTGAAGAAGGAGAAGCGAGTGGGGGCGAAAGCCAGGAGGAGTGGGACTCGGACGCTGCTGAGGATGATGATGATGATGACGATGAGGAAGAAGAAGAGGAGGAGGAGGTCGCACCACCGCGCTCGGAAAGGCGGTCGAAGCTTGCCCATGACCCTGCGTCTGAACGTGGTAAGGGGGTCCCGACTGTCGCGCAGTCGACCAAGCGTCCTTGGACCACCTCTCCGGTGCCGACTGAAAAGGCTCCGAAGCAGTCCAGGGTGGCACCGTCGAAGCCGACCAAGGTCCTGCCGAAGATGAAGGTGTCCATCCCCACCATATCAGGGTAATCATGCTGCTTGAGTCTTCTTGTCTTGTGCGAGTTTTAACTTTGATTGACACTGGAGTTAGCCGACTGATTTTTTGGAATTGTAGTGCTGCTACTTCTGAGACCTCAGCCAGGGCTGACGACCATGAGATGGAGGATGCCGCAACCTCAAAACCTGGTACCGCTCTCTTAATTCCGTTTTTAGTCGACTGACTCTTCGTCCCTAATTCTGATTCTTTTCTGTAGCTCCATCCAATGTCGTTATCACTCTTCCTGATGATGATGACGATGAGGAACCACTGAAGAACAGGAGGAGCAGGAAAGTGTCTGCCAGCTGGGTGGCCCAGGATGTGACGGCGCCCGAGACTCTGGTCGCGGAGGAGGAGAACACCACTCGACACACCGTGTCCTTCGCGGTGCCACTGACGAGTGCTCTCCCCGCTTCGTCGAGTGCTGCGCAGCCTTCTCTCTTCACGACGCACCATGTCCCGGAGGACCAAGCCAGTGCTGCAAAGGAAGCGATACGCCAGGCGGGGATCATGATGGAGCAGGTGAAGGCCATCCAGGAGGCAAGCCAGGCAGCCTACGACGCCAGTTCTGCTCTTCAAAGCAATGTTCAGGTAAGTTGAATCGCTTGTTCTGTTAGGATATGTTATCAAAAAGCTTTTCTTTCTGGAATCCATAGCAATTACCCACTGGGTGTGTCGATTGAAACTCCGTGTTAGCGGGGGCACGCTGAGTGCACCCGCTGGGTGTAGTCCCCAAGGCTAAGGTCGACTGCTGGCAGTCGGCCTTAGGCTTTATAAGTTAAGTCTTTCCGTCATTCGACTGAGTCGAATGGATTTGTCAAACCGGTGGGGGCACGCTGAGTGCACCCACTAGGTGTAGTCCCCGAGACTGTGGTCGACTGCTGGCAGTCTGTCATAGTCTGAAGAATACGTCTCTTTTTTTTTGGTCGACTGGTCGACTTTATCTTTAATAGGACTAGTGGGGGCACGCTGAGTGCACCCACTGGGTGTAGTCCCCGAGACTACGGTCGAATGTTTGTATTCGGCTGTAGTCTTAGAAACGCATGATTTTCTCTTATCCACTCGGAAGTGAATTATCCTTGACATTTTGTCGATTGGTTCTTCGCAGAAATCATGTGACCTTGCAGCTCGTTATACCGAGCTGGAGAACAAGCACATTCAGCTCGAGCTGGATCTGAAGCTGGTTCAGGAGAATCTGACGAAGGCGAAGGAGGAGACCAAAGGTATGTTCGGTGAGACCTCGACGACTCCTTTTTTCCTTCATTTGTTTCAAAATCTGACCCGGAAGCAGTCGACGACGCCACGGTGGAAATGTGGATGGCCGCGGTCACTGGGAACAAGGATAATCCCCGTGGATCCAGGAGGATTCCTCCACTCAACCATCACAGCGTTCCAGACAAGGTACCTTTGCTCTGCCTTCTATTGTATATTTGTCGAATTTGTTTCTGTATGTTCTGCAACTTGGTCGATTGATCTCTGTCTTGACGTCTTCCAGGCCCTTACCGAGCTGTATTCGATGCCCAATGGAGCTCAGGCTCCGACTGAGGAGGGAGAAGCCAGCGGGGGCGAGAGCCAGGATGAGTGGGATTCAGACGCTGCCGAAGATGACGACGATGATGAGGACGAAGAAGAGGAGGAGGAGGAGGTTGCACCACCGCGCTCGGAAAGGCGGTCGAAACTTGTCCATGACCCAGCGACTGAGCGCGGTAAGGGGGTTGCGACTGCTTCGCGGTCGACCAAGCGCCCTCGGACCGCTTCTCCGGCGCCGACTGAAAAGGCGCCGAAGCAGTCGAAGGTGGCTCCTTCAAAGCCAACCAAGCTCCTGCCGAAGATGAAGGTGTCCATCCCCATCATATCAGGGTAAACATGTTGCTTAAGTCCTCTTGTTTTGTATAAGCTTTATCTCTGGTTGATACTTGAGTTAGTCGACTGATTCTTTGGAACTTCAGTGCTGCAACTTCTGAGACCTCAGGCAAGGTTGACGACCATGAGATGGAGGACGCAGCAACCTCAAATCCTGGTACTATACTCTCAATTCTTTCCTTAGTCGATTGACTCATGATTTCTAACTTTGATTCTTTTTCTGAAGCTCCACCCAATGACATTATCACCCTTCCTGATAATGATGATGATGAGGATGAAGAACCGCTGAGGCATAGGAGGAGCAGGAAGGCGTCTACTGGTAAGGCAACCCAGGATGCGACGGCGCCCGAGACTGTGGTCACGGAGGGGGAGAACCCCACTCGACACACCGTGTCTTTCGCGGTGCCATTGACGAGTGCTCATCTCACTTCGTCGAGTGCTGCACAACCTTCGCTCTTCACAACACATCACGTCCCAGAGGACCAAGCCAGCGCTGCTAAGGAGGCGATACGCCAAGCGGGGATCATGATGGAGCAGGTGAAGATCATCCGGGATGCAAGCCAAGCAGCTTATGATGCTAGCTCCGCCCTTCAAAGCAATGTTCAGGTCAGTCGACCACCGCCTGTTCTGTTAGGATATGCTATCAAAACTTTTTCTTTCTGAAATCCATAGCAATCACCCACTGGGTGTGTCGATAAAAAACTCCGTGTTAGCGGGGGCACGCTGAGTGCACCCGCTGGGTGTAGTCCCCAAGGCTAAGGTCGACTGCTGGCAGTCGGCCTTAGGCTTTATAAGTAAAGGCTTTTCGTCATTCGACTGGATCGAATGGATTTCTGAAACCGGTGGGGGCACGCTGAGTGCACCCACTGGGTGTAGTCCCCGAGACTGTGGTCGATTGCTTGCAGTCGACTACAGTCTAAAGAGCACGACTTTTTTTTGGGGTCGACTGGTCGACTCTGTCTTGAACAGAATTAGTGGGGGCACGCTGAGTGCACCCACTGGGTGTAGTCCCCGAGACTACGGTCGAATGCTTGCATTCGACTGTAGTCTTAGAAACGTGTGATTTTCTCTTATCCACTCGGAAGTGAATTATCTTTGATATTTTGTCGATTGGTTCTTCGTAGAAATCCTGTGACCTTGCGGCTCGCTATACCAAACTGGAGCAGAAGCACATTCAGCTCGAGCTGGATCTGAAGCTGGTGCAGGAGAATCTGACGAAGGCGAAGGAGGAGACCAAAGGTATGTTCGGTGAGACCTCGACGACTCCTTTTTCCTTCCATTTGTTTCAAAATCTGACTTTGCTGTAACTTGCAGGCAAGGTGAAGGAGGCACAGAAGAAAAAAGACTTTGAGCTAGCTGAGAAGATCAAGCTTGCTGACGAGAAGTTAGCTTCAGTCACCAAGCTTGAAGAAGAAAAATACTAATCTGAAAGCTGCTCTTGCGATTGCCAACAAGGAGGTCAGTCGACTGAAAACTGACAAAGCTGCCCTGACCGACAAGGCCAGTCAGCTGACTGGGAAGAAGAATGATCTGGAGGCTTTTCTGAGTGGACTTGCCAAGAAGTTGTTCCTCATGCTCGAAGGTAATCCTTTGCGTCAAACAACCATTTTTGTAGCGATCTTTCCATTCGACCATTGCCTTGACTCAGTAATTGTACTTGCAGAATTCTGCCAAAACTTTGAAGAGGAAACTAGTCGACTGGAACCGAACTTGGACCCCGTCAACTCTCCAGTGAACGATGAAGCTACCATGAATGTGTTCCGACTTGAGTCCCGCGTTGCTGCTGTCGTTAACTATCTTGCAAGACTGAAGGTCGCCACTTCTCGCATCGACACCACGCTCTGGCCCAGGGAGACGCTCCAGAATGACCTTGAGTCGCTGATGGCTCGACTAAACACAGTTCCTGGTCGAGTGCAAGAGTGGAAAAAATCCTCCGCTAGGTGCGGTGCAGATGTTGCTCTGTGTTTGGCCCGAGTCCACTGCAAGGATGCGCGAGAAGACAAACTGGCGGCTCTTCGGGTGGCCAACACCAAGAAACATGACTTCAGGTCCTTCATGGAAACCTTCATCGCTGCCGCTACTCGGATTGCGGACGGGATTGATCTTGATGAGTTTGTTGCACCTTCCAGCCCTCCACAGGAGGGGTAAAAAACTTCTTTGAGCTCGACACTTTAAATTTGCCTCGGTATGCCGAGTGATTTTGTAACCGATAAACCTTAACAGGCTTAGAGCCTGAGCACTTTCGGTTCCTTTAGGTATCGATCTGAACTTGGATTTGATGTTTGAATATGCCTGCTTTTGGCTCGAAATGTCTTTTGCAGGTTTAAAGCGAGACGCCAACTGCAGTCGACTTATTCTTTTCCATTCACTTAGGCGAGCACTGAGCTGCGGCTAAGCCTCCGAGTGAGAGGTTTGCTCTTCACTCGGTAGGATTTTTATACCTTAGGCGAGCACTGGGCTGCAGCTAAGCCCCCGAGTGAGAGGTTTGCTCTTCACTCGGTAGGATTTTTGTACCTTAGGCGAGCACTGGGCTTCAGCTAAGCCCCCGAGTGAGAGGTTTGCTCTTCACTCGGTAGGATTTTTATACCTTAGGTGAGCACTGGGCTGCAGCTAAGCCCCCGAGTGAGAGGTTTGCTCTTCACTCGGTAGGATTTTTATACCTTAGGCGAGCACTGGGCTGCAGCTAAGCCCCCAAGTGAGAGGTTTGCTCTTCACTCGGTAGGATTTTTATACCTTAGGCGAGCACTGGGCTGCAGCTAAGCCCCCGAGTGAGAGGTTTGCTCTTCACTCGGCAGGATTTTTATATCTTAGGCGAGCACTGGGCTGCAGCTAAGCCCCCGAGTGAGAGGTTTACTCTTCACTCGGTAGGATTTTCACATTGTACTCGTGGCGGAGCTCAAAGGAGAGGGTCGCAGTCGACCTGCACCTCGTCCTCCTTACGACCGCACGTTGTATTTGTGGCGTAGCTCAGAGGGGAGGGTCGCAGTCGACCTGCACCTTGTCCTCCTTACGACCGCACGTTGTACTTGTGGCGTAGCTCAGAGGAGAGGGTCGCAGTCGACCTGCACCTCGTCCTCCTTACGACCGCATGTTGTACTTGTGGTGTAGCTCAGAGGAGAGGGTCGTAGTCGACCTGCACCTCGTCCTCCTTGCGACCGCATGTTGTACTTGTGGCGTAGCTCAGAGGAGAGGGTCGCAGTCGACCTGCATCTCGTCCTCTTTACGAGCGCACATTGTATTTGTTCTTAGGCGAGTGTTTAGACTGCAACTAAGCCCCCGAGTGGGAGTCTGGCTCTCCACTCGGTAGGATTTTATTAGAACTTAGGCGAGTACTTGGACTGCAGCTAAGCCTCCGAGTGGGAGTCTGGCTCACCACTCGGTAGGATTTTATTTGAACTTAGGCGAGTACTTGGACTGCAGCTAAGCCTCCGAGTGAGAGTCTGGCTCACCACTTGGTAGGATTTTATTTGAACTTAGGCGAGTACTTGGACTGCAGCTAAGCCTCCGAGTGGAAGTCTGGCTTACCACTTGGTAGGATTTTATTTGAACTTAGGCGAGTACTTGGACTGCAGCTAAGCCTCCGAGTGGAAGTCTGGCGTACCACTCGGTAGGATTTTGTTGAAACTTAGGCAAAACGGATTCGCAGCTAAGCCCCCGAGTGGGAGGCTGGCTCACCACTCGGTAAGGATTTTTTACAAACTTAGGCGAAATGGATTCGCGGCTAAGTCACCCACTGAGGGGAAAATTTTATTGGACAAATAAAAGGTGACAAAAATTATGGAGAAATTATGATACTATTATTTTGTAATCCATGAACTACAGAAGTATTTTATTACAACTCATCCGAGTGAAAACTTTAAGTGTAAAATGGGCGGAGTAGTTCCGCGTTCCAAGCTCGGGGCTCGTCGATATTGTGCTTGACATTGTAGAGACGGTACGCCCTGTTGTGGAGAACCTTGGTGACGATGAAGGGTCCTTCCCAAGAAGGAGCAAGCTTGTGTTGTTTCTGCTGATCCACTCGGAGAACCAGATCTCCTTCCTGGAAGGCTCGACTCTTCACGTTTCTGGCATGGAAGCGACGCAAGTCTTGTTGGTAAATGGTCGATCGGATCAGAGCCATCTCCCTTTCCTCCTCTAAAAGGTCGACTGCGTCCTGCCGCGCTTGTTCAGCTTCTGCTTTGTTGTAGAGTTCAACTCGAGGAGCATTGTGGAGAAGATCACTCGGCAAGACTGCTTCAGCTCCGTAGACCAAGAAGAATGGAGTTCTTCCGGTCGACCGATTTGGCGTGGTCCACAATCCCCAAAGCACCGAGGGAAGTTCATCGACCCATGCTCCAGCTGCATGTTTGAGATCACGCATTAGTCGGGGTTTCAACCCTTTGAGGATCAGGCCATTGGCTCGCTCTGCTTGTCCATTCGACTGCGGATGGGCGACTGAAGCGTAGTTGACTCGTGTGCCTTGAGAGTTGCAGAAATCTCTGAATTCCTCTGAATCAACGTTCGACCCATTATCTATAATGATGTTGTGTGGGACTCCATATCTGAATATCAGTTCCCTGATGAAACTAACAGCAGTACCGGCGTCAAGGTTCTTGATGGGTTTCGCCTCGATCCACTTGGTGAACTTGTCGACTGCCACCAATACATGCGTGAAACCGCTTCGACCTGTTCTCAAGGGACCGACCATATCCAACCCCCATACTGCGAAAGGCCAGACGAGTGGAATGGTCTTCAGAGCTGACGCAGGCTTGTGTGACATATTTGAGTAGAACTGACATCCTTCGCACTTGTCCACTATTTCCTTTGCCATCTCATTCGCCTTTGGCCAGTAAAATCTGGCTCGGTATGCTTTGGCCACGATGGTCCGAGAGGACGCATGATGACCACAGGTCCCCGAGTGGATATCATCAAGGATGATTCGACCTTCTTCTGGCGTTATGCACTTCCGACCAACTCCAGTCGCGCTCTCTCTGAACAACTGTCCTTTGATTATGGTAAAGGCTTTGGATCGACGGACGATCTGTCGAGCCTCTTCCTCATCTTCCGGGAGTTCTTTTCTCAGGATGTACGCGATATATGGAACTGTCCAGTCGAGAATGACCACTAAGACCTCCATGACCAAGTCGACCACTGATGGATTCATGTACCTAGGGTAGGGTCATAGGCCTGACCTAGATGTCCTACCCAAGGACACCCTTAGAAGGGATCACCTTCCAGTCGACCAACGAGGAACCCACTCGACTGACTAGAAGGACTCGACCATGGAGACTCACTCGACCATGAAGATACACTCGACCAACAGAAGGTCAGAAGGCACTCTGCACTGCAACGGCCTGTAATTGAATAGACTTAATGATAGTTAAGGCACTTTATGTGGGGCGTTACCAGTAACGTCCCAGACTTAATGTACTTAAACCCCTTCATTATGTGGGCTGGCAGGGGTCCTGGCGCACTCTATATAAACCACCCCCCTCCACAGGCAGAGGGGTTCGCACTCTTGTAACACCTATACACATAATCCACTCGACCGCCTCAGGGCTCCGAGACGTAGGGCTTTTACTTCCTCCGAGAAGGGCCTGAACTCGTACATCACTTGTGTTTACAACCTCTCCATAGCTAGGACCTTGCCTCTCCTTACCTACCCCCCACTCTACTGTCAGACTTAGAACCACGACAGTTGGCGCCCACCGTGGGGCAGGTGTTTTAGCGATTTTGTGGAGAAGTTCCGGGTACTTTCATCATGATGACTGCTAGAGTTTTGGTCGAGGGGCGCGAGATCCGTCTTGGCGCTCTCACCTTTGTTGCCGACGACTTCGCGTGGCTCCAGGAGGCTCCACTCGACGTTGATGCGCTCCCCGTTCGCGGTGCAACGCATTTTCGCGCATGTGTCCGCGGCGTTCTGCTGCGGCAACTGTCGGCCCCCTATCGGTCGACTCCTTTATCAGTCACCCGTCCAGTCTCCCACCAGCGCAAGCGCTCTGGTCGGTCGAGGCTTCAGCGGTGGGTGAAGCACGCGGTGGCTCGCCAGACGGCCATCGCACAAGTTGCGGCAATCGAGCCCGACGAATCTCTCTACGGCCTGTTCGATCTGTCGACTGGCTCCGTAGAGACTGCATCCGAATGCGATAGCAGTGATCCAGCGGCGGAAATTCTCATGGTCGACGGGCCCCGCAGTCCTCCCGGCTTCGCCCATGGTGGCGGAGCGGGCGGTGGAGGTGACCCCGCACAAGACCACGAAGAGTACCAGCCCGAGACACTCGACTATCTGCAGAGAGAAGAGCTTCGCCGCAGGAACATGGATGCCCTGCATACTCCCATTGCGGGAGAAACCCCCGAGGCTCGCGCCTTGGAGGAGGCACGTTTGGCCAATGTGACTGAACGCGCTCGTTTGGAGAACCTTCAGCGAGCACTCGACGAGCGCGCGCGGCGACGAGTTCCCGAAGCCAGTCGACGTCGACTCTTCCCGCCGACTCAGGTATACCGCACGCCAATTCAGAATTTAGCAGCTGCAACCCGTATAGCAGAGTCCATCCAGCCTTCACAGTCGGAAGCTGGGAGAGGCTTGATGCAGATCAGAGATTTGCTCCGAGCAGCAGGGGACCAGAACTCAGCCGTGTCGCAGTCGCGCAACAGAATTCACAGTCGATCCGTCGCTGCGAATACGGTTCAGTCGGCTCACAGTCCCAGATCGCCTCCGCGGCGGGAAGGGCGCGACAACCGGCGAGATCAGTATGGAGACCGACACGACCGAGATGACAGGCGTCGAGTGCCCGTTTCCCCTCCGAGGGAAGGGTCTTATGCTCCTCGGCGACAGGATGACAGACGTCAGTTCAGTGCGGGGCGAAGAGTTCCAGTCGACCCCAGGGAACCAGGCTTCGACGCGCGATCCATTATCATGCAAGGCTTGGTCGACCGGAACAGAGCCCATCGAGGTGGACCCGAGAGAGATGCACCCATGAGTAGTCGAGTGCATGTTTCTGGTCCAGAGTGTTTTAGCAGGGCTATCAGAGCCGCAGTGATTCCCCCCAATTTCAGGTTGGCGACAGGAGTCAGCAAATTCACTGGGGAGTCCAAGCCTGAAACTTGGCTTGAGGACTACCGAGTGGCTGTTCAGATTGGTGGTAGGAATGACGAGGTGGCCATGAAGCATTTGCCCCTCATGCTGGAAGGTTCAGCCAGAGCGTGGTTGAATCAGTTACCTCCTAGCAGTATTTACACTTGGGAAGATTTGTCCCGAGTGTTCGTCAGAACTTTTGAAGGAACTTGCAAGCGACCAGCTGGTTTGACAGAGCTGCAAGTTTGTGTGCAGAAGACCAATGAGACTCTCAGAGAGTACATTCAGAGGTGGATCAGTCTGCACCATACTGTGGAAAATGTGTCTGATCATCAAGCGGTTTGCGCCTTCAAAGATGGCGTCAAGAACAGGGAATTGAGTCTGAAGTTTGGTCGAACCGGGGACATGACCCTGAGTCGAATGATGGAGATTTCTACCAAGTACGCCAACGGTGAGGAAGAGGACCGACTCCGAAGCGGCAAGTATAAGCCAAGTCAGTCGGAGAAGGGAAATTCCAGTCGGAAACAGAAGCGAAAAGCCGAGCCAGCAGCTCCTGGAGAGGCCCTGGCCGTGACTCAGGGAAAGTTCAAAGGGAAGTCAAAAGGGTCTTGGAATCCTAAGAAAGTAAAGGATAAAGAAGGAAACGACGTGATGGATATGCCATGCCACATCCACACGAAGAAAGATGAAGAGGGCAACATCATTTACCCAAAGCACACCACTCGCCAGTGTTGACTCCTGATCCAGCAGTTTCAGGAAAAACAGTCTAAGGACAAGGAGAAGGAGTCAGACAAGGCCGGAGACAAAGAGGACAGTGAGGAAGAATATCCGCATGTCAACTCCACTCTGATGATCTTCGCGGATGTGGAAAGCAAGAGTCGACTGAAAGTCATTAACCGTGAGGTGAATATGGTTGCCCCAGCAAAACCAAGTTATCTAAGATGGTCCCAAACACCCATCACATTCGACCAATCTAATCACCCGACTCATATTGCCACCCCTGGGAGGCAAGCTTTGGTGGTCGATCCAGTTGTCGAAGGCACTCGACTGACAAAAGTGCTGATGGACGGTGGTAGTGGGCTGAACTTGTTGTATGCAGACACACTAAAAGGAATGGGCATCCCGATGTCCCGACTGAGCACCAGCAACATGAGTTTCCACGGAGTCATACTAGGGAAGAAAGCCGACTCACTCGGCCAAATAGCTCTGGACGTGGTTTTTGGCGACTCAAAGCATTTTCGCAAGGAAAAGTTAACCTTTGAGGTTGTGGATTTTCAGAGCGCGTACCACGCCATTTTGGGGAGGCCCGCCTATGCACGGTTCATGGCTCGACCATGTTACGTGTACCTCAAACTGAAAATGCCAGGTCCCAAAGGAGTGATCACTGTCACTGGCGATCGGAAAAAGGCAGAAGAGTGCTTTCAGAAGGGCTCGAAGATTGCCGATTCCCAGGTGACAGCGGTCGAGTTCGAAGAATACAAGAAAAACGCAGATCCGAGTGATTTGTTGCGATCCAAGAAACCCGCCACAGAATCTGCATTTCAGTTGTCTGGTGAGACGAAGCCTGTTCACATTCACCCGACCGATCCCAATGCAGCCCCGACCCACATCTCCACGACACTCGACCCGAAATAGGAAGAAGCGCTCATCCAGTTCCTCCGTGAGAACTGGGACATTTTTGCATGGAAGCCAGCTGACATGCCAGGTGTTCCCAGGGGACTGGCTGAGCATCGCCTCAGAGTCGACAAATCAGCAAAACCAGTCAAAGAGCATCTTCGGCGGTCCGCCGTCCAGAAGAGAAAAGCTATTGGTGAAGAAGTCGCTCGACTGTTGGCGGCAGGATTTATCCGAGAGATATACCACTCCGAGTGGCTCGCTAATGTCGTCATGGTTCCCAAGAAGGACAACTCACTCCGCATGTGCATTGACTTCAAGCACATCAATCGGGCCTGCCCGAAAGATCATTTTCCTCTCCCTCGCATAGATCAAATTGTTGACTCGACCGCGGGATGTGAGAGATTGTCTTTTCTAGACGCATATTCCGGGTATCATCAGATCCGTCTGTATGGACCCGACGAAATAAAAACAGCTTTCATCACTCCATTCGGGTGCTTCTGCTATATCACCATGCCAATCGGCCTCAAGAATGCCGGAGCCACATTTATGCGAATGATTCAGAAGTGTCTTCTCACTCAAATCAGTCGGAATGTGGAAGCGTATATGGATGATATCGTCGTTAAGTCGCGAAAAGGTTCCGACCTACTTGCTGACCTCGCCGAAACATTTGCCAACCTCAGAAGGTATGATATCAAGCTCAATCCATCAAAGTGCACATTTGGAGTTCCTGGTGGCAAGTTACTTGGTTTTCTCGTTTCCGAACGAGGGATCAACGCTAATCCAGAAAAGATTGGCACTATACTCCGAATGAAACGCCCCGTGCGAGTGCACGATGTCCAGAAGCTTACTGGATGCTTGGCCGCATTAAGTCGATTCATCTCATGACTCGGTGAAAAGGCATTGCCTCTTTACCGACTGATGAAGAAGGCAGACAAGTTCGAGTGGACTCCAGAAGCTGATGCAGCGTTTGCCGAGCTAAAAGCTCTGCTCTCCACCCAGCCGGTGCTTGCTGCTCCAATCAGCAAAGAGCCCCTGTTGCTTTATATTGCAGCCACAGGACAAGTCGTCAGTACAGTACTTACGGTCGAGCGGGAAGAAGAAGGAAAAGCCTTCAAAGTTCAGCGCCCGGTGTATTATTTGTCTGAAGTCTTGACTCCATCCAAGCAGAGATATCCTCATTATCAGAAGCTTGTGTATGGAATATACATGACCACGAAGAAGGTTGCTCATTATTTCTCTGATCATTCTATCACAGTCGTCAGCTACGCCCCACTATCAGAGATTCTGCACAACAGAGATGCAACTGGTCGAGTGGCGAAATGGGCGATTGAACTTCTTCCCCTTGATATCAAGTTTGAGGCAAAGAAAGTCATTAAGTCCCAGGCAATAGCAGATTTCCTCGCCGAGTGGATTGAACAACAGCAGCCGACTGAAGTTCACTCGGAGCATTGGACCATGTTCTTCGATGGCTCTAAGATGCTGAATGGTTCTGGTGCTGGGGTTGTTCTGGTTTCCCCCAGAGGAGATAAGCTTAGGTATGTGCTCCAGATTCACTTTGATTCCTCCAACAATGAGGCAGAGTATGAGGCCCTTTTATATGGATTGTGCATGGCCATCTCACTCGGCGTCCGTCGCCTGATGGTTTATGGCGATTCAGATTTAGTGGTCAACCAGGTAATGAAGGAGTGGGACGTGAGAAGCCCAGCCATGACTGGATACTGCAATGCAGTGAGGAAGCTGGAAAAGAAGTTCGAGGGGTTGGAGCTCCATCACATCCCCCGACTGAAAAATCAAGCAGCAGATGATCTGGCAAAGATAGGTTCCAAAAGAGAAGCCATTCCGAGTGGTGTGTTTTTGGAGCATATACACATTCCGTCAGTTAAAGAGGATCCCTTCACAGAGGAAGCTCCACAGCCCATGAGTGCCACAGTGGTCGACTTGGTCATGGAGGTTTTAGTGGTCACTCCCGACTGGACAATTCCCTATATCGCGTATATCCTGAGAAAAGAGCTCCCAGAGGATGAGGAAGAGGCACGGCAGATCGTCCGTCGATCCAAAGCCTTTACTGTTATCAAAGGACAGCTGTATAGAGAAAGCCCGACTGGGGTTGGTCAAAAATGCATAACGCCAGAAGAAGGTCGAATAATTCTCAATGATATCCACTCGGGGACCTGTGGTCACCATGCGTCCTCTCGGACCATTGTAGCCAAAGCATACCGAGCTGGATTTTACTGGCCAAGGGCGAATGAGATGGCAAAGGAAATAGTGGACAAGTGCGAAGGATGTCAGTTCTACTCCAATATGTCACACAAGCCCGCATCAGCTCTGAAGACCATTCCACTCGTCTGGCCGTTTGCAGTATGGGGGTTGGACATGGTCGGTCCCTTGAGAACAGGTCGAAGTGGTTTCACGCACGTACTGGTCGCAGTCGACAAGTTCACGAAGTGGATTGAGGCTAAACCAATCAAGAATCTTGACGCCGGTACTGCGGTTACCTTCATCAGGGAGCTGACGTTCAGATATGGAGTCCCGTACAGCATCATTACGGATAATGGGTCGAACTTTGACTCAGAAGAATTCAAGGATTTCTGCAACGCTCAAGGCACACGAGTCGACTACGCTTCGGTCGCTCATCCGCAGTCGAATGGACAAGCAGAGCGAGCCAATGGCTTAATCCTCAAGGGTTTAAAACCCCGACTGATGCATGATCTCAAGCACGCGGCTGGAGCATGGGTCGACGAACTCCCTTCGGTGCTTTGGGGTTTGCGGACCACACCCAATCGGTCGACCGGAAGAACTCCATTCTTTTTGGTCTATGGAGCTGAAGCAGTCTTGCCGAGTGATCTTCTTCACAATGCTCCTCGAGTTGAACTCTACAACGAAGCAGAAGCTGAGCAAGCGCGTCAGGACGCAGTCGACCTTCTAGAGGAAGAAAGGGAGATGGCTCTGATCCGATCGACCATCTATCAACAGGACTTGCGTCGCTTTCACGCCAGGAATGTGAGGGGTCGAGCCTTCCAAGAAGGAGATCTAGTTCTTCGAGTGGATCGGCAGAAACAGCATAAGCTCGCTCCTTCTTGGGAAGGACCCTTCATCGTCACCAAAGTTCTCCACAACGGGGCATACCGTCTCTACAACGTCGAACACAATATCGAAGAGCCCCGAGCTTGGAATGCGGATCTGCTCCGCCCATTTTACACTTAAAGTTTTCCACTCGGATGAGTTGTAATAAAATACTTCTGTAGTTCATGGATTTCGAAATAATAGTGCCATAATTCCTTCATAATTTTTGTCACTTTTTATTTTTGTCCAGTAAAATTTTCCCCCAGTGGGTGGCTTAGTCGCGAATCCGTTTCGCCTAAGTTTGTACAAATCCTACCGAGTGGTAAGCCAGACTTCCACTCGGAGGCTTAGCCGCGAATCCGTTTCACCTAAGTTATAAAAATCCTACCGAGTGGTAAGCCAGACTTCCACTCGGGGGCTTAGCTGCAGCCCAGTGCTCGCCTAAGTTATAAAAATCCTACCGAGTGGTAAGCCAGACTTCCACTCGGGGGCTTAGCTGCAGTCCAAGTACTCGCCTAAGTTATAAAAAATCCTACCGAGTGGTAAGCCAGACTTCCACTCGGAGGCTTAGCTGCAGTCCAAGTACTCGCCTAAGTTATAAAAAATCCTACCGAGTGGTAAGCCAGACTTCCACTCGGAGGCTTAGCTGCAGTCCAAGTACTCGCCTAAGTATAACGTACGCTCGCAAGGAGGACGAGGTGCAGGTCGACTGCGACCCTCTCCTCTGAGCTACGCCATAAGTACAATGTGTGTGCTCACAAGGAGGACGAGGTGCAGGTCGACTGCGACCCTCTCCTCTGAGCTACGCCATAAGTATAATGTGGGCTCGCAAGGAGGACGAGGTGCAGGTCGACTGCGACTCTCTCCTCCGAGCATCGCCACAAACACAACGTGAAAATCCTACCGAGTGAAGAGCAAACCTCTCACTCGGGGGCTTAGCTGCAGCCCAGCGCTCGCCTAAGTTATAAAAAATCCTACCGAGTGAAGAGCAAACCTCTCACTCGGGGGCTTAGCTGCAGCCCAGCGCTCGCCTAAGTTATAAAAAATCCTACCGAGTGAAGAGCAAACCTCTCACTCGGGAGCTTAGCTGCAGCCCAGCGCTCGCGTAAGTTATAAAAAATCCTACCGAGTGAAGAGCAAACCTCTCACTCGGGGGCTTAGCTGCAGCCCAGCGCTCGCCTAGGTTATAAAAAATCCTACCGAGTGAAGAGCAAACCTCTCACTCGGAGGCTTAGCTGCAGCACAGCGCTCGCCTAAGTTATAAAAAAATCCTACCGAGTGAAGAGCAAACCTCTCACTCGGGGGCTTAGCTGCAGCCCAGCACTCGCCTAAGTTATAAAAAAGTCCTACCGAGTGAAGAGCAAACCTCTCACTCGGGAGCTTAGCTGCAGCCCAGCGCTCGCCTAGGTTATAAAAAATCCTACCGAGTGAAGAGCAAACCTCTCACTCGGAGGCTTAGCTGCAGCACAGCGCTCGCCTAAGTTATAAAAAAATCCTACCGAGTGAAGAGCAAACCTCTCACTCGGGGGCTTAGCTGCAGCCCAGCGCTCGCCTAAGTTATAAAAAAATCCTACCGAGTGAAGAGCAAACCTCTCACTCGGGGGCTTAGCTGCAGCCCAGCGCTCGCCTAAGTAATAAAAAATCCTACCGAGTGAAGAGCAAACCTCTCACTCGGGGGCTTAGCTGCAGCCCAGTGCTCGCCTAAGGAATAAGTCGACTGCAGTGGGTATCTTGCTGTGAACCTGCAAAGGACAATTCGAGCCAAGAGCAATCATGTCCAAACATCAAATCCAAGTTTAGGTCGATATCTAAAGGAACCGAGAGTGCTCAGGCACTAAGCCTGTTAAGGTTTATCGGTTACAATTCCGCTCGGCATACCGAGGCAAATTTAAAGTGTCGGGCTTAAAGAAAGTTTTTTACCCCTCCTGTGGAGGGCTGGAAGGAGCAACGAACTCATCGAGGTCGATCCCGTCTGTGATCCGGGTAGCAGCAGCGATGAAAGTTTCCATGAAGGACCTGAAGTCGTGTTTCTTGGTGTTGGCCACTCGGAGAGCCGCCAGCTTCTCTTCTCGCGCGTCCTTGCAGTGGACTCGGGCCAGACACAGGGCAACATCTGCGCCACACTGAGCCGAGGACTTCTTCCACTCTTGCACACGGTCGGGAACCGCGTTTAGTCGAGCCATCAACGACTCGAGGTCATTCTGAAGTGTCGCCCTGGGCCAAAGCGTCGAGTCGATGCGAGAAGTGGCGACCTTCAGCCTTGCAAGGTAGTCCACGACAGCTGCGACACGGGACTCCAATCTGAAGACATTCATAGCAACTTCATCATTCACTGGAGAATTGACGGGGTCAAGGTTTGGTTCCAGCTGGCTAGTCTCTTCTTCAAAGTTTCGACAGAATTCTGCAAGGACAAAACGCTGAATCAAGACAATGGTCGAATGGAAGCATCATAGTTGAAAATGTTGGTCGAGTGTAAAAGATTACCTTCGATCATGAGGAACAACTTCTTGGCAAGTCCACTCAGAAAAGCCTCCAGATCATTCTTCTTCCCAGTCAGCTGACTGGCCTTGTCGGTCAGGGCAGCTTTGTCAGTTTTCAGTCGACTGACCTCCTTGTTGGCAATCGCAAGAGCAGCTTTCAGATTAGTATTTTTCTTCTTCAAGCTTGGTGACTGAAGCTAACTTCTCGTCAGCAAGCTTGATCTTCTCAGCTAGCTCAAAGTCTTTTTTCTTCTGTGCCTCCTTCACCTTGCCTGCAAGTTACAGCAAAGTCAGATTTTGAAACAAATGGAAGGAAAAAGGAGTCGTCGAGGTCTCACCGAACATACCTTTGGTCTCCTCCTTTGCCTTCGTCAGATTCTCCTGCACCAGCTTCAGATCCAGCTCGAGCTGAATGTGCTTCTGCTCCAGTTTGGTATAGCGAGCCGCAAGGTCACAGGATTTCTACGAAGAACCAATCGACAAAATATCAAAGATAATTCACTTCCGAGTGGATAAGAGAAAATCACACGTTTCTAAGACTACAGTCGAATGCAAGCATTCGACCGTAGTCTCGGGGACTACACCCAGTGGGTGCACTCAGCGTGCCCCCACTAATTCTGTTCAAGACAGAGTCGACCAGTCGACCCCAAAAAAAAAGTCGTGCTCTTTAGACTGTAGTCGACTGCAAGCAATCGACCACAGTCTCGGGGACTACACCCAGTGGGTGCACTCAGCGTGCCCCCACCGGTTTCAGAAATCCATTCGATCCAGACGAATGACGAAAAGACTTTACTTATAAAGCCTAAGGCCGACTGCCAGCAGTCGACCTTAGCCTTGGGGACTACACCCAGCGGGTGCACTCAGCGTGCCCCCGCTAACACGGAGTTTTTTATCGACACACCCAGTGGGTGATTGCTATGGATTTCAGAAAGAAAAAGTTTTGATAGCATATCCTAACAGAACAGGCGGTGGTCGACTGACCTGAACATTGCTTTGAAGGGCGGAGCTAGCGTCATAAGCTGCTTGGCTTGCATCCCGGATGATCTTCACCTGCTCCATCATGATCCCCGCTTGGCGTATCGCCTCCTTAGCAGCGCTGGCTTGGTCCTCTGGGAAGTGATGTGTTGTGAAGAGCGAAGGTTGTGCAGCACTCGACGAAGTGAGATGAGCACTCGTCAACGGCACCGCGAAAGACACGGTGTGTCGAGTGGGGTTCTCCCCCTCCGTGACCACAGTCTCGGGCGCCGTCGCATCCTGGGTTGCCTTACCAGTAGACGCCTTCCTGCTGCTCCTATGCCTCAGCGGTTCTTCATCCTCATCATCATCATTATCAGGAAGGGTGATAATGTCATTGGGTGGAGCTTCAGAAAAAGAATCAAAGTTAGAAATCATGAGTCAATCGACTAAGGAAAGAATTGAGAGTATAGTACCAGGATTTGAGGTTGCTGCGTCCTCCATCTCATGGTCGTCAACCTTGCCTGAGGTCTCAGAAGTTGCAGCACTGAAGTTCCAAAGAATCAGTCGACTAACTCAAGTATCAACCAGAGATAAAGCTTATACAAAACAAGAGGACTTAAGCAACATGTTTACCCTGATATGGTGGGGATGGACACCTTCATCTTCGGCAGGAGCTTGGTTGGCTTTGAAGGAGCCACCTTCGACTGCTTCGGCGCCTTTTCAGTCGGCGCCGGAGAAGCGGTCCGAGGGCGCTTGGTCGACCGTGAAGCAGTCGCAACCCCCTTACCGCGCTCAGTCGCTGGGTCATGGACAAGTTTCGACCGCCTTTCCGAGCGCGGTGGTGCAACCTCCTCCTCCTCCTCTTCTTCGTCCTCATCATCGTCGTCATCTTCGGCAGTGTCTGAATCCCACTCATCCTGGCTCTCGCCCCCGCTGGCTTCTCCCTCCTCAGTCGGAGCCTGAGCTCCATTGGGCATCGAATACAGCTCGGTAAGGGCCTGGAAGACGTCAAGACAGAGATCAATCGACCAAGTTGCAGAACATACAGAAACAAATTCGACAAATATACAATAGAAGGCAGAGCAAAGGTACCTTGTCTGGAACGTTGTGATGGTTGAGTGGAGGAATCCTCCTGGATCCACGGGGATTATCCTTGTTCCCAGTGACCGCGGCCATCCACATTTCCACCGTGGCATCGTCGACTGCTTCCGGGTGGACTCGAGTCTCGTCTTCAGTTCCGCAGTACAACCACATGCAATGGCTCCGGAACTGAAGAGGCTGGATACGCCGCCGAAGGAAAACCTCCAAAATGTCCATGCTAGTCACGCCGTCCCAAACCAACTGCACCACGCGGTCCATCAGCATCTTCACATCGGCTCTCTCCTCCGGAACCACCTTCAGAGAGGAGGGCTTGTTCACTCGGCTCATGGTGAATGGAGGGAGTCCACTCGACTGCCCCGGCTTCGGCTCATTCTGGCAGTAGAACCAGGTCGACTGCCAGCCCCTGACCGACTCGGGAAACGTCATAGCTGGGAAGGTGCTCTTATTCCTCACTTGAATTCTCAGGCCCCCGCACATTTGGACAACTTGGGTTTTCTCATCGCCTGGACTCGCCTTCTTCACGGTCTGAGAACGACACGTGAAGATGTTCTTGAACAAGCCCCAGTGCGGTCGACAGCCCAGGAAGTTCTCGCACATGGATACGAACGCAGCAAGATACGCGATGGAGTTCGGAGTAAAGTGGTGGAGTTGGGCTCCAAAGAAGTTCAGAAAACCGCAAAAGAAAACGCTTGGTGGCAGAGAAAATCCTCGATCGACATGAGTGGCCAGGAGCACACACTCACCCTCTTCCGGCTGGGGTTGCCACTCTTTTCTTGGAAGTCTTGCGACGCCGTGGGGGATCAGCCCGTCGTCGGCCATGTCGAGGAGATCCTTCTCCCTGATGGTCGACTGGATCCAATCTCCCTGGACCCAGCCCTTCGGCAGGCGGGATCTCGACGAAGACCCGCTGCGGCTGGTGGATCTCCCCTTCGCCTTCTCCGCCGCCGACACCTTCTTCGCCGTCGACGCCTTCTTTGCGCGCTCCAGCACCGCCGTCTTCTCCTTGACCATGGCTGCCGGCGAGGTGCGCGAAGAAGAGCTTTGCGGAGGCGAAAGCGGGTGTGTTGGGCGGAGACGAGGAGAGCAGAGGAGAAAGAATGGAGCACTGTTCAGAAACCCTCACTAGTCGCATTTATAACATCCCTTCCGAGTGGATGACAGGTGGACCCGGTCAATCTAATCATATCCCGAAACAGTTGCATTGACACGATACGTGGCGGAAAAAGCGGCGCGGGGATCGAGGCGTCTATGTCCTGTCCCGTCCGAGCGCCGCGGTTCGTTCCGCTTCGCGCGCTTCCCCAAATTTCGTATCCCGTGGAATCCGCGAGCGGCAGATCGGTCTGTCAGACGCGAGATTTCCTGCGATCCATCGCTCGGGAACCGGCAAAGTCTAAAAGATCACTCGACGAAAGACAAGAATGGATCGAGTCGACTGAAGGAAAGTTGCTCGTTATCAACAAAGAAGATCTTGGTCACGAACGACGCATAGCCAGTATACCAAAAATCAATCGGAAACAGCATCAACTCCTTCCTCATTCAAGCCTCAGTCCATTCGGGGGCTAATGATGGATTCATGTACCTAGGGTAAGGTCATAGGCCTGACCTAGATGTCCTACCCAAGGACACCCTTAGAAGAGATCACCTTCCAGTCGACCAACGAGGAACCCACTCGACTGACTAGAAGGACTCGACCATGGAGACTCACTCGACCATGAAGATACACTCGACCACCAGAAGGTCAGAAGGCACTCTGCACTGCAACGGCCTGTAATTGAATAGACTTAATGATAGTTAAGGCACTTTATGTGGGGCGTTACCAGTAACGTCCCAGACTTAATGTACTTAAACCCCTTCATTATGTGGGCTGGCAGGGGTCCTGGCGCACTCTATATAAGCCACCCCCCTCCACAGGCAGAGGGGTTCGCACTCTTGTAACACCTATACACATAATCCACTCGACCGCCTCAGGGCTCCGAGACGTAGGGCTTTTACTTCCTCCGAGAAGGGCCTGAACTCGTACATCGCTTGTGTTTACAACCTCTCCATAGCTAGGACCTTGCCTCTCCTTACCTACCCCCCACTCTACTGTCAGACTTAGAAGCACGACAACCACTACTGGGACCTTAACCTCAGTCGGATCTGTGGAACTCTTGGGCTGTGGAGCTTCTTCGGTGAAAGGATCTTCTTTGACTGATGGAGTGTGTATATGCTCCAAGAACACACCACTCGGAATGGCTTCTCTCTTGGAACCTATCTTTGCCAGATCATCAGCTGCTTGATTTTTCAGTCAGGGTATGTGATGGAGCTCTAACCCCTCAAACTTCTTTTTCAGCTTCCTCACTGCATTGCAGTATCCAGTCATGGCTGGGCTTCTCACGTCCCACTCCTTCATCACTTGGTTGACCACTAGATCCGAGTCGCCATAAACCATAAGGCGACGGACGCCGAGTGAAATGGCCATGCGCAACCCATACAGAAGGGCCTCGTACTCTGCCTCATTGTTGGAGGAATCAAAGTGAATCTGGAGCACATATCTGAGCTTATCTCCTCTGGGGGAAACCAAGACCACCCCAGCACCGGAACCATTCAGCATCTTAGAGCCATCAAAAAACATGGCCCAATGCTCCGAGTGAACTTCAGTCGGCTGATGTTGTTCAATCCACTCAGCGAGGAAATCTGCTATTGCCTGGGACTTAATGGCTTTCTTTGCCTCAAACTTGATATCAAGGGGAAGAAGTTCAATTGCCCATTTCGCCACTCGACCAGTTGCATCTCTGTTGTGCAGAATCTCTGAAAGTGGAGCGTCGCTGACGACTATGATGGAATGATCAGAGAAATAATGAGCAACTTTCTTCGTGGTCATGTATATTCCATACACAAGCTTTTGATAATGAGGGTATCTCTGCTTGGATGGAGTCAAAACTTCAGACAAATAATACACTGGGCGCTGAACTTTGAAGGATTTTTCTTCTTCTTCCCGCTCGACCGTAAGTACTGTACTGACGACTTGTCCTGTGGCTGCGATATAAAGCAACAGAGGCTCTTTGCTGATTGGAGCAGCAAGCACCGGCTGGGTGCAGAGCAGAGCTTTTAGCTCAGCAAACGCTGCATCAGCTTCTGGAGTCCACTCGAACTTGTCTGCCTTCTTCATCAGTCGGTAAAGAGGCAATGCCTTTTCACCGAGTCATGAGATGAATCGACTTAATGCGGCCAAGCATCCAGTAAGCTTCTGGACATCGTGCACTCGCACGGGGCCTTTCATTCGGAGTATAGTGCCAATCTTTTCTGGATTAGCGTTGATCCCTCGTTCGGAAACGAGAAAACCAAGTAACTTGCCACCAGGAACTCCAAATGTGCACTTTGATGGATTGAGCTTGATATCATACCTTCTGAGGTTGGCAAATGTTTCGGCGAGGTCAGTGAGCAGGTTAGAACCTTTTCTTGACTTGACCACGATATCATCCATATACGCCTCCACATTCCGACTGATCTGAGTGAGCAAACACTTCTAAATCATTCGCATAAATGTGGCTCCGGCATTCTTGAGGCCGAATGGCATGGTGATATAGCAGAAGCACCCGAATGGAGTGATGAAAGCTGTTTTTATCTCATCGGGTCCGTACAGACGGATCTGATGGTACCCGGAATAGGCGTCTAGGAAAGACAATCTCTCGCATCCCGCGGTCGAGTCAACAATTTGATCAATGCGAGGAAGAGGAAAATGATCTTTCGGGCAGGCCCGATTGATGTGCTTGAAATCAATGCACATTCAGAGTGATTTGTCCTTTTTAGGAACCATGACGACATTAGCGAGCCACTCGGAATGGTATATCTCTCGGATAAATCCTGCCGCCAACAGTCGAGCCACTTCCTCACCACTAGCCTTTCTCTTCTGGACGGCGGACCGCCGAATATGCTCTTTAACTGGTTTTGCTGATGAGTCGACTCTAAGGCGATGCTCAGCCAGTCCCCTGGGAACACCTGGCATGTTAGCTGGCTTCCATGCAAAAATGTCCCAGTTCTCACGGAGGAACTGGATGAGCGCTTCTTCCTATTTCGGGTCGAGTGTTGTGGAGATGTGGGTCGGGGCTGCATTGGGGTCGGTCAGGTGAATGTGGACAGGCTTCGTCTCACCGGACGACTGAAATGCAGATTCTGTGGCGGGTTTCTTGGATCGCAGCAAATCACTCGGATCTGCGTTTTGCTTATATTCTTCAAACTCAACCGCTGTCACCTGGGAATCGGCAATCTTTGAGCCCTTCTGAAAACACTCTTCTGCCTTTTTCCGATCACCGGTGACAGTGATCACTCCTTTGGGGCCGGGCATCTTCAGTTTGAGGTACACGTAACATGGTCGAGCCATGAACCGTGCGTAAGCTGGTCTCCCCAAAATGGCGTGGTACGCGCTCTAAAAATCCACGACCTCAAACATCAACTTTTCCTTGCGAAAATGTTTTGAATCACCAAACACCACGTCCAGAGCTATTTGGCCGAGTGACTCGGCTTTCTTTCCTGGTATAACTCCATGAAAGCTCATGTTACTGGTGCTCAGTAGGGACATCGGAATGCCCATTCCTTTCAGTGTGTCTGCATACAATAAGTTCAGTCCGCTACCACCGTCCATCAGCACTTTCGTCAGTCGAGTGCCTTCGACAACTGGGTCGACCACCAAAGCTTGCCTCCCGGGGGTGGCAATATGAGTCGGGTGATCAGATTGGTCGAATGTGATGGGCGTTTGGGACCATCTCAGATAACTTGGTTTCGCTGGGGCAACCATGTTCACCTCACAATTAATGACTTTCAGTCGACTCTTGCTTTCCACATCTGCGAAGATCATCAGAGTAGAGTTGACATGCGGATATCCTCCCTCACTGTCCTCCTTGTCTTCGGCCTTGTCCGACTCCTTTTCCTTGTCCTTGGACTGTTTTCCCTGAAACTGCTGGATCAGGAGTCGACATTGGCGAGTGGTATGCTTTGGGTAAATGATATTGCCCTCCTCATCTTTCTTCGTGTGGATGTGACATGGCATATCCATCACATCGTTTCCCTCTTTATCCTTCACTTTCTTAGGATTCCAGGATCCTTTTGGTTTCCCTTTGAACTTTCCCTGAGTCACGGCCAGAGCCTCTCCAGGAGCTGCTGGTTCGGCTTTCCGCTTCTGTTTCCGACTGGTGTTTCCCTTCTCCGACTGACTCGGCTTGTACTTGCCGCTTCGGAGTCGGTCTTCTTCTTCGCCGTTGGTGTACTTGGTAGCAATCTCCATCATCCGATTCAGAGTCATGTCGCCGGTTCGACCAAACTTCAAACTCAATTCTCTGTTCTTGACGCCATCTTTGAAGGCGCAGACTGCCTGATGATCAGACACATTCTCCACGGTATGATGCAGAGTGATCCATCTCTGAATATACTCTCTGAGAGTCTCATTCGTCTTCTGCACACAAACATGCAGCTCTGTCAATCCAGCTGGTCGCTTGCAAGTCCCTTCAAATGTTCTGACGAACACTCGGGACAGATCTTCCCAAGTGTAAATGCTGCTAGGAGGTAACTGATTCAACCACGCTCTGGTAGAACCTTCCAACATGAGGGGCAAATGCTTCATGGCCACCTCGTCATTCCCACCACCAATCTGAACCGCCACTCGGTAGTCCTCAAGCCAAGTTTCAGGCTTAGACTCACCAGTGAACTTACTTACTCCAGTTGCTAACCTGAAATTGGGGGGAATCACCGCGGCCCTGATAGCCCTGCTGAAACACTCTGGACCAGAAACATGCGCTCGACTGCTTGTGGGCGCATCTCTGTCGGGCCCACCCTGATGGGCTCTGTTTCGGTCGACCAAGCCTTGCACGATAATGATCGCACGTCAAAGCCTGGTTCCCGGGGGTCGACTGGAGCTCTTCGCCCCACACTGAGTTGACGCCTGTCATCTTGCTGCCGAGGAGCATAAGACCCACCCCTCGGGGAGGGGGGGGGGAGTGGGCACTCGACGCCTGTCATCACGATCGTGTCGGTCTCCATACTGGTCTCGCCGATTCTCGCGTCCTTCACGCCACGGAGGCGATCTGGGACTATGAGCTGACTGAACCGTATTCGCAGCGACGGATCGACTGTGAATTCTGTTACGCGACTGCGACACGGCTGAATTCTGGTCTCCTGCTGCCCGGAGCAAATCCCTGATCTGCATCAAGCCTCTGCCAGCTTCTGACTGAGAGGGCTGGATGGACTCTGCTATACGGGTTGCAGCTGCTAAATTCTGAATTGGGGTTCGATATACCTGAGTCGGCGGGAAGAGTTGACGTCGATTGGCGTTGGGAACTCGTTGCCGCGCGCGCTCGTCGAGTGCTCGCTGAAGGTTCTCCAGACGAGCGTGTTCAGCCAAATTGGCTAAACGTGCCTCCTCCAAGGCGCGAGCCTCAGGGGTTTCTCCCGCGATGGGAGTATGTAGGGCATCCATGTTCCTGCGGCGAAGCTCTTCCCTCTGCAGAGAGTCGAGTGGCTCGGGCTGGTACTCTTCGTGGTCCCGTACGGGGTCGCCTCCACCGCCTGCCCCGCCCTCATGGGCGAAGCCAGGAGGACTGCGAGGTCCGTTGACCATCAAGATTTCCGCCGCCGGATCACTGCTATTGCATTCGGATGCAGTCTCTACGGAGCCAGTCGACAGATCGAACAGGCAGTAGAGGGATTCGTCGGGCTCGATTGCCGCAACTTGGGCGGTGGCTGTCTGGCGAGCCACCGCGTGCTTCACCCACCGCTGGAGCCTCGACCGACCAGAACGCTTGCGCTGGCGGGAGACCGGGAGGGTGATCGATAGGGGAGTCGACCGATACGGGGTCGACGGTTGTCGCAGCAGAACGCCGCGGACACATGCGCGAAAATGCATCGCACCGCGGACGGGGAGCGCATCAACGTCGAGTGGAGCCTCCTGGAGCCAAGCGGAGTCGTCGGCGATGAAGGTGAGAGCGCCGAGACGGATCTCGCGGCCCTCGACCAAAACTCCAGTAGCAACCATGATGAAAGTACTCGGAAGAATCGTAACTTCTCCAGAAAATCGCTAAAACACCGGCCCCACGGTGGGCGCCAACTGTCGTGGTTCTAAGTCTGACAGTAGAGTGGGGGGTAGGTATGGAGAGGCAAGGTCCTAGCTATGGAGAGGTTGTAAACACAAGAGATGTACGAGTTCAGGCCCTTCTCGGAGGAAGTAAAAGCCCTACGTCTCGGAGCCTGGAGGCGGTCGAGTGGATTATATGAGTATGGATTACAGGGGTGCCAACCCTTTACACTGAGGTGGGGGGTGGCTTATATAGTGCCTGCCAGACCCCTCCGGCCCTCAGTAATGCGGGGTTTAAAGTACATTAAGTCTGGGGCGTTACTGGTAACGCCCCACATAAAGTGTCTTAACTACCATAAAGTCTACTTAATTACAGACCGTTGCAGTACAGAGTGCTTCTTGACCCTCTGGTGGTCGAGTGAGTCTTCATGGTCGAGTCCTTCAAGTACGTTGAGTGGAGTCCTCGTAGGTCGACTGGAAGGTGATCTCTTCTAAGGGTGTCCTTGGGTAGGGTATTTAGATCAGATCTATGACCCTACCCTAGATACATGACTCCATCAGTGCCCTCTTTCAGCCGCAACCTCCATATATACCTCCTAAACTCCAAACTATTACGCTTTAAAGCAAATCAACACCACACCACCAGGCTAGCTAGTAGCACGTGTACACTTTACATCATTGGACAAGGGAACCAAAATAGATACACAACCGGGCTATATTTAGCTGAGAAGAAAACCCACACCGCACCATGCACCAGTCTTGCTAGTACCGACCTCATTAAATTAGCAGACATGGACGCCGAGAGTAGTTCATTGCAGCATGCAAAGGAAGCTGTTATGCCTACGCTGGTCGATCACATCTTCTGGATCATCCTGGATCCCCATGAGTTGGAGGTTGACTAGTCCAAAGTCATTGCGTTGTCAAGAGGCAGAGACACATGTGGAACTGGAGCCTTTGAAGATTGTTGCCCACGTCGTGCCCCTGAGGGGAATAAGGGCATCTCCAGCCGTTGGCCCCCCAGGAGGGCCAAAAAATCGCCCCCTGGGGGCGCACCGGCGCTAAACGGCGCACTGGGGGTGTGATGCCCCCCAGTCGCGGCGCCCACGGTATTTCAAAAAATTTGAAGACGGCACAAACACGGCGCAAACACGGCACAAACATAGCAAACTTCGGCGAGTTCGTTCAAACATAAACATATTTTATTAAAAAAAACGGCGGGCTAATCCCGTCGTCTCCCTCGCCGCCCGCCTCGCCGCCCGCCCAACGCGTCTACATGCCGAGGAGGCTGTAGAACCGCGTGTAGTCGCCGCCGCCGTCGTCGTCGTCGTCGTCGTCGTCGTCGTCGTCGCCGCTGCCGCCCCCGCCTCCGCCGTCCCTGCTACAGCCCTCCCCCGGTTGGCGCAGCGGGTTGGAAGGCCCGGGGGCGTCGTCGTCATCGTCGTCGCTATCGAGAATCACGACGCCGTGCTCGTCCTCGCGCCGCGCTTGCGGGCGACGATTTCCTCCAGGGCCCGGCACTGCCGGACCGTCTCCTCGCGGAGGTAGTCCTCCCGCGCCCATCGCATGGCGTCCTCGTCGGAGAAGCCGCGCCGGGCTATCTCCTCGTACTCCGCGGGGAGGCCGGGCTCCTTCTTGGGCTCGACGAGGCCGGGCTCCGGCTTGGGCTCGACGAGGACAAAACGGCCGGCGGGGCTCCGGCTTGACGGGGCGCCGATACGGACGCCGGAGCTGCGGGTGCGCGCGGCCACAGGCATGTCCTGGGGCTCCGGCTTGACGGGGTGGAGGCAGGGCGAGCCGCCGGACGAAGGGGAGGACCCCCCGGTCTCCATGCGCCTCGGGGTCCAGGAGCTTCCCCGGCGGCGTGAAAAGGAAGGAGGGGCTGGGTAGTCGAGGCGCGGCGTGTTGCCGCCCTTGATGTACTCGAGGACGGCGTCCAGCGTGCGTCCTGGCACGCCCCACTATCGACACCGGTCGGCGAAGTTTTGCCTGCCGGAGGGCTCGACGCCGTTGGTGGCCTCGAACTGCTGGGCGTGACGGCGGCGGAAGTAGGACTCCCACAGCGGGCTGTCGGGGGCGTACCGCGGCGCATACCTCGCCGCAGGCGGCAGATTCGACCGGATGCGGGTGATCTCCGCGCGCCGCACCGCGCCGGTGGGTACCGGGGGCACCGGCACGCCGCCGGCGCTGATCCTCCACGCCCCGGGCACCCGCATGTCCGGCGGGACCGGGTACTCGGCCTCGTAAAGGAGGCGAGCTTCGTCTTCATGGAGATGGCGCCGGCCGAAGCCGTTCGCCGCCGCGCCGTCGCCTGGGAAACGTTCGGCCATTGGAGCAGAGGAGAGGAAGGAAGGAGCGACGGCGGAGGGGAAGGAGTGACCGCGAAGGGGGAGTGTGATGAGCGACCGAGTGCGCCGAGGCGCGGCATATATAGGCCGACGCGCCGCCCACACGCGTGGCATCGTGTGTACGCGTGGCGGGCGAGGCGAGGGCGAGGGACGCGCGTCGTCCGGCCTTCACTGCGCCGCCCGTGAAGCATCAATGGCGCAGGCTGGCCGGCGCGGCAGCGCGGCAGCTTTGGCATTGATTCACCGCGGGAAACAAGGCGATGAGGACGACGAAGGGCCGAGAAGTAAACTGGTCGCTGACGCGTCGGGCCCGCGGTTTCTTCGCGCCAAAAAACTTCGCCCGGCGCCCCCGAGCGCCCCCCAGCGCGCCGGGTTCGGGCTGGGTCCGCCGGCGCTGTTTTCGGCCCAAGCCGGCGAAAATCGAGCTCCTGGGGGCGCGACTGGGCCGTTTTTTCGGCGCCGGCGCGAAAAAAACGCCTGGGGAGGCCTTATTGGGGGCGCGGCTGGAGATGCCCTAAGATCGTCTCCTCCGACGCCAAGAAGACATAAAGCCACTGCTCCATGATCCTATTAACTATTGATTACATTTGATATTGCTTGGTGATGAAACAGAAACATATACACCATCGGGCTATATGGGACATTTTTTTGGGCGGCTTAAAAAATAAGCTGCCTCTCCCCAGCTTAAAAAGTTGGGGAGGAGGCGGCTTATTTTTTAAGGCGCCAAAAGAACTGGCCCTATATTAGTAGGGGATTATGGAAAGTTCACTATTTTGTGTTTTCTTTTTAAAATCATAGTGCATATATTTCCTTCCTTGCGAATGATATCGCATCGGACCCACCTCTATTCCACCTTGGTTGTCATCCCTCTAGGATTCATATTGTTTCCTCTGTATTTTTTATTCATATAAAACATAGACAACTTTAGGCATGGGGACACTATGGATAGTCCAGCACTTCGTTTTAAAGACAACATGGCAAAATCCCATGAGATGAAGATTTAGTCTGATGGGCCTAATAACGCTCTAATTTAACATCATCAAACGACTAATAAATCCCCAACAATTGATGTTGAACACAAATTACAAACCATGTGCTCTTTTAAAAACTTCATCAACTTTTCTGAACGCAAACATTTCATAAATTTGTGAATTTTTTTTTGAAAATGGGCACATTTTTTGAAATTCATAAACATTTTTAAAATTGTAAACAATATTTGGAAGAAAGAATATTTCAAACAGGGTTCAAAAATAAAAATAAGTTCAAAAAAGAGAAAAATGAAAAAGAAAAGAAAACGAAAAAATAATAGGAAAGCAAAAAAATCATTTAGGCCTTGTCCCAACAAGGCGACCATATGGCGGCTCCCGTTGGACGCATGTTGGGCCGGCCCAACTGTTCACGGATTTAAAAGAAGATCATTAATTTTGAAAAAAAAATGTTCACGAATTTCAAAAAAATTGTGGGTTTTAACCTAAGTTCTAAAAATTAAAAAATATTTAACAGATTTGGAAAAAAGTTCAAGATTTTTTTAAAATACTCACGAATTTGAAAAGTTAACAAATTTACAAAATATTCATTATTACAAAAGGAAATAAAATGAATAAAAAAGAGAAAAATAGAACAAACAAACAAACAAAAACCAAAAACGAACAGAGATATCTACATAAATTTGTTCGCATCCTACCCTTTATTATGAGGGATGTAGAGATATCTCCTTCGTTGATATGTGTTTAGGCGAAATAATTAGTTAAGGAGTACTCCTTGCGGAGATCACTCCAACTTCTCCGGGTCGCAACCTGGGAGTTTTCCCTTTTTTCATATATCTGTTTATTTAAAATGTTTTATCTCTTAAACTGTGCGTCCAAATTTCGAACCGCTTTCGCCGTTGGATTCCTCGCGTCGAGATCTTCAAAACTAGATCTCATGTTGTTAGGTTTTGACGAACTTTTTTTTTCACGAAAAAACCGGACGAAAAAAACGGACAAAAAACCGAACCGGGTACACGGGTTTTTTTTTTCTTTCCGAAAGAGACAGCCCGTGCGTCTGACGAAATCACAACCGTGCCTCTCACGGAAGAAAAACAAACAGAAAATAGTTTTTTTTCCTTTCCGAAAGAGGCACGCCCGTGCCTCTCGCGAAAGCACAACCGTGACTCTCGCGGAAGCAAAACCGTGCCTCTCGCGAAAGAAAAAAAACTGAAAACGCGTTTTTTTCTTTTCGAAAGAGGCACGCGCGTGCCTCTCACGAAAGCACAACCGTGCCTCTCGCGGAAGCAAAACCGTGCCTCTCGGGGAAGAAAAAAAATAAAAAACGTGTTTTTTCGTTTCCGGGGAGGCACGCGCGTGACTCGCGAAAGGAAAAAAAACAAAAAACACATTTTTTTTCGTTTCCAAGAGGCACGGCCGTGCCTCTCGCGAAAGCACAACCATGCCTCTCGCGAAAACAAACTCATGACTCTCGTGGAAAAAAATGTATTTTTTATGAAAAAAAAATCGAAATTTTTTTTGTCGAAAAGTTAGGGAAAACCGGTGAAAAACCAAAACGTCCAAAAAACCAGAAACATTTAAAAAGCCGAGAATACCTGTGAAAAAATAAAAAAAAATCCGGAGAAAGCGCCCAGAGCGCGACACGTTGCGAATGACTGAGAGCGCGCCAAGTGGCGCTGATCGTTGCGAGGGCTTCCGAAGGAGCGCTCGTTAATTAGTTGCTCCCTTGTTTAGGAGGTGCCGAAGCATTAGTGCGAAGAAAATAAGATAGTTTGCGGACCCAGCTAGAAGTTGAGTGGATAAACTACTCTATAGTTAATGCTTACATTCTTGTTCGTCTCCCATCGAATTATTCGATTGAGCATGGTAGTATTCCCTCCGGCTCCACAGTTCAATTTCTGCAGTTTGACTGATTCCACTTGAACTTAAAATATTTTCAAACCTTATTCGCATCAACAACTTTCAGGCACCAACCGCAAAAAGTCTCCGTTGTTCCTCCGTTTTCCTCTCCTCCCAGCTGCCAAGCCACCAAAATTAGCTGTGTGTGCAGGCGGCGTAATACTCTAGCTACGTAGTACTATCATGGCGGCGGCGACCACCAGTGCAAGTGATCCGTCACCGTCGATCGTGCAGACAAGGCCGGCGAGCACGCCGGATGAGCCACGGCCCCTGCCGCGCGTCGTCCTGCTGGCCAGCCCCGGGATGGGCCACCTCATCCCCCTGGCGGAGCTCGCGCGGCGGCTCGCGGTCGACCACGGCTTCGCCGTCACGATCGTCACGCTCACCAACCTCTCCGACGCGGCCGCCGACGCCGCCGTGCTCTCCTCCATGCCGGCGTCGGTCTCGACCGCCGTGCTCCCGGCCGTCGCGCTGGACGACCTCCCGCCGGGTGTCGGCTTCGGCACCCTCATGTTCGAGCTCCTCCGCCGCTCGCTCCCGCACCTCCGCACGCTAATGGACTCGGCGGCCAGCCTCGGACCCACCGCCGCGCTCGTGTGCGATTTCTTCGGCACCGCCGCGCTCCCCCTCGCCGCGGACCTCGGCGTCCCGGGTTACGTCTTCTTCCCCAACAGCTTCACCTTGGTCTCCGTCATGCGGCGCCTCGCCGAGCTCCACGACGGCGCCGCCCCCGGCGAGCACCGCGACCTCCCGGACACGCTCCGGCTTTCGGGCTGCGTGCCGCTGCGCCACGCCGAGCTGCCCGACGGGTTCCGCGACCGGGACGACCCTGTCTACCCCTACCTCGTCGAGGAGGCGCGGCGGTACGGCCGCGCCGACGGCTTCTTGGTCAACAGCTTCGAGGAGCTGGAGCCCGCCGTCGCGGAGGCGTTCGACCGGGACGCCGCGGCCGGCGCGTTCCCGCCGGTGTACCCCGTGGGGCCGTTCGTCCGGTCAAGCAGCTCCAGCGAAGAAGCCGACGAGCTGGACTGCTTGGGGTGGCTCGACCGGCAGCCGGCGGGGTCGGTGGTGTACGTCTCCTTCGGCAGCGGCGGCGCGCTGTCGGTCGAGCAGACGGCCGAGCTCGCCACCGGCCTGGAGACGAGCGGCCACCGGTTCCTCTGGGTGGTGCGCATGCCAAGCCATGACGGGAACAACAACGCCTTGGGGGCCGATGGTAGCGACGACCGGAGCAAGGACGACCCGCTGGCATGGCTTCCCGAGGGCTTCATGGAGAGGACAAAGAGCAGGGGCCTCGCCGTGCCCGGGTGGGCGCCGCAGGTGCGCGTGCTGGCGCACCCGGCGACGGCGGGGTTCATGTCGCACTGCGGGTGGAACTCGACGCTGGAGAGCCTGGCGTCCGGCGTGCCGATGATCACCTGGCCGCTGTACGCCGAGCAGAAGATGAACGCGGCCATCCTGACGGAGCTGGCAGGGGTGGCGCTGCGGCCGGCGGTGAGCTGTGAGGACGGGTTCGTGGCGGGCGACGAGGTCGCGGCGGCCGTGAGGGAGCTAATGGAAGGGGAGAACGGAAGAGCGGTGCGCCAGCAAGCCAGACGGCTTCAGGAGGCGGCGGCACGGGCGCGTTCGCCGGAGGGGCCGTCGCGGCGGGCGCTGGAGAAGGTCGCCGGCAAGTGGAAGGCCGGACTTCGCAACGGGGACTGACCGAGTGCATGTTTCTTTAGCGAAAATATGGTTTGTACACATACGACTGTCTACTATTTTGCGTGGAATAGGTGGTACTGTTATTTACTACTCCGTACTTTAGTGACCTATATAAAACGTCTTATATTTCTTTAGAGAGGGAGTGCTTCTGGAAATAAAATGTAGTTCATCATTTGAAAGATCGGGTACTTTTGGATCGCCGTACCTATAATTGTTAAAGTAGGAAAATGGAAGACGACGCTAAAACAACTAGTAGCAGGCAAAATCAGAGTCAATACCAGGTCATAACAAAATGCCAGGCACTCCAAAGATGATGGCCCATCTATTTTGGAAGAACTGTAATGGCGATAAAGAAAATACCCAAGCTAGACCAAAATGGACATCCAAAATCCGCAGCCCAATAGTTTATTGGTACTTTTCGTACCGGACGAGGAAAAAAAAAACCTTCAAAACTGCTACTCCTACTACTTCCTCCGTTCCTAAATACAAGTCTTTTTAGCGATTTCACTACGGACTAGATACAGAGCAAAATAAGTTAATCTACACTCTGAAGTACTCCCTCCGTTCCGAATTACTTGTCTTAGATTTGTCTAGGTACGGTTGTATCTAGCACTAAAATGAGTCTAGATACATCTGTATCTAGACAAATCCAAGACAAGTAATTCAGAACGGAGGGAGTACTTCTATATACATCCACATGTAAGTCCGCATTGAAATCTCTGAAAAGACTTGTATTTAGGAATGAAGTACTTGTCTTAGATTTGTCTAGAACGGATGTAATATGGATCAGAGGGAGTAACATTTCTTGTTCAATGAAAACATACAAAAATAATTTGAAGATTACCAGCATGTTGAAGGTCAATAAGGAGTTTCAATATTAGGCATTTCTTGATTAGAGAAAGAAATTGCATAAGATGGCCAAAAATCTGGTTAGCAGAATTAAAATGAAAACAGTTCCGAAAAGGCCCAAGAAATAAGATGATTAAACATGGTTTCCATGCCGGTTTTCCAGAGACCTCAATCCACCTTATTTAGCCCTACTAATTTCCCATATATATCCAACTATGACATGATGATAATCTTATTTCGCTACAATTCTGACACGTAACCACAGTGTAGACAGGGAAAACAAGAGGATAATCAGGAACCAGCACACATGCATCGAATAATTTCTGTGCTGGAGCCTGCTTTGTTGAAGTTCAACCGCATAACTGGTTTGCGCAATTGTACAAACCACGCTTATTCACAGTAGTTATGTTTTCAGTCATTGCCCTACAAAGGAACAAACATGAAATTAGAAGCTCAATTGGATGTATGAAAGGGGGACATGTTAAAAAGAAACTCACCATTATGTTTCCCATCTCTGAACTGTGCATTCTTTGATGACTTGAAGGTTTCCAAGAATTCTATACCCTTCTGCAGTTCAAGTTTCCGCCTTGCCTTGTCCCACTTGTGCTCCGAAGCTAAGATCTCAATGATCCGGGGTAATGCTCTCCCTGCAGCATCTGTGTCAAGGAAGGCAAGCCGGCATCTCCTTGCAACAAAGTCAACTGCAGACTCGCAGTACTCGTGGCGAGCACAATATGCTACTTCAGCTTCTAAGAATGGGTATCCATGAGCGAGTCGCTTTCCCAAGCCTTCGTTCTGGAAAATGAAGCGATTAACAGATAATGTGGATTTGGTACGGAAACACAGATTTATAGTAGAATGAAACAAGCCTGGGTTACAATTGCATCATGCTGAATTATGTATACAATCGTATGATGGGGTTGAACACCACAATTATATAGATTCATGCTGAATAGTTGACAACCATTGAGGCTAGCTACGCAATCCCAGATAATCAATAGTCAGTAGAAGAAATGTACATGGGCAGCTCATATGAAAGAGAAACAAGTGTAATATGTTCAAATCAAATAATAATATTCCATATAAAACAATGGGGAAGTGGCTTTAGAAATGTAAGAGATGCACTGATACAAAAAAAAAATCAAATAGTGTCAACAATTATAGGTTGTCAGTACAATTTCAATGGAAATACTGAACTAGTTCAGAAATGTGGAGTCAAAACAGAAATTTATTTGGCATCATTAAGTTTCAGAGAATCATGAACATGCAAACTGAAGTATCGTCAACTATGACGTATTCACTATTTACTTAAGGGAAAGACTGACTGTATTTTCCAAAGAACACATAAGCAAATCAACTATTTTAACATCACGTTGTCATCCTTGTGAAAAAAGTGAAGCAGAGGAGATACAGCTCATTCATTGTGTGCAAGAATTGCATGGCTGCTCATGGAACCAATGAGTTGAAGAGCATCAAGTGTGTGTGTAACAGTGTATAAAACGGTGTGTCAGCTAGGAAGTTGTGGGAGCATGGGTGTTTAGCCGGTTCATAAGTTGAGACCTCACTACGTGTCCAATGGACATTTCACATTGTAAAATTTTAATGTAGTAATGGTGTGCAGATATATCTGCGTGATGCAATGGTAACGTGGGAATACACCAACCAGATGGCCTTATTGTGCATGACTATATTGTGCTTATGCTCCTGAATATTCTAATTTGAAGTAAAAAAATACTTCCCGGTAGGTGCTCATCCCGGCAAAATATCCTTCTTGCTTAGCTTGCATGTGACAGATGTTTTGATACAGCACTGTCCATTGCTATAGTCAAGGGATCTATAGTCAAGGGATCACAAACCTGGGCAATTGCAGCCACTCTTTCAGCCAAAGTTCCATATGCATGTGACAGATGTTTTGATACAGCACTGTCCATTGCGCCTGGAATAACTTTGCCACCATATGTCTTCTTCATTCGCTTATAATTCTGAGCAAGCACGGTAAAAGAAGCAGGATCCCATCCATATGCCCCAACTATATGCAAATGATCAGTCACACAGCCATTTGCTGGCTTCAAATTCCCTGACCGTATTGCTGCATTAACAGCGTCTTCAGCCATGCTGAATAAACAAGCTCATTAGAAATTTAGAATACAGCAGTGGAACCTAAACATATGCTGCACATTGCATGCCAGTGCACCCATATAGCCTGCCATCCCATCCTAGTATTAGCTGACAACCAATGCATTAAGTCCCAACTAAAAATACATGAACTACTAATGCAATAAATGACGATCCAATTAATTTCTCACAATAATGATTAAACCAATGTACTGCATACATAATCATCATGATATGCATTGCACAGGATAAACAACTATCAAAATATGAATGATAGTAAACCAGGCAAAAACTTGAGTGAGCCAAACCAGCTTAATTTTTCATGTGTACACAGAGCAAAATTAGCTACTGTGGAATCCTTTACCTTCTATACGTTGTCCATTTTCCACCTGTGATTGTTATTAGCCCTGGGTAGTCTTCAAATACAACATGATCTCTAGAAATACTTTCCGTGTTCTTTGCTGATGGATCCATGGCCAATGGGCGAATACCACTCCATGCAGAAAGAACATCCGAACGCCTCACCTAATATGACCGTAAAATTATTTCCCCTTCTTCCTTACTTGGTTGGAAATTCCACACAATGAAAAATATGAAAATACAACAAAAACAAATATACAAAAAGGACTAATGGTAGGCACATGGCTAGTATTACAATACAAAAGAACATCGTGAATGCATAGCAATGAATCAATGATCAAAGTAGTGCAGAGCAAAATAACCAAATTACAAACACTTTGGAACCTACTGAGTTTAGCAATCCATGATTTCAGTACTGAAAATTGGGTAGGCATTGCTTAAATGAAACGTTACTTATTGCTGGCAGATTGATACACAACTTTGAATGCGCCGCAGAACCGTAGACATGTGCGGTTTTTCATAGCTCGTGAATTGGCAAGTTAACGTTTCCTCAAGAAATATATAACATTCCAGAGTTCACCAGTGCATTCTAAGTTTCTAACAAAGCGAGGAGACTCTAGATTGGTTATCATGTAGAAGGTCTGGCATGAGCATGCCACCCACATACAAGCATAGAACCCAGCATGCGTAAAGAGGAGTTTAGAGTGATGGAAAAAACAACTTTTAATAAGGTTATACACATATGCTAGTACACGAACCTGAACATTAAGATAATCACATATTGCATCCAATATGAACTGTATTTCATCTTCATGTGGTTCAGGAAGCATTGTTATTGCTGTACTAGAATCAGTTGTCCCAGCAACCGTCCTTCCCAACCATGGCAGCATGAATACAACTCTACCATCTTTGGTCTTGGGGACAATTAACCCCATCCCTTCAGGGGAATAATAATCAGGAAGTACAATGTGTACCCCACTGCTCGGAGCGATCATGGGTACTACATCACTGTTAGCCATCTTCCTTACAGAATCACAAAATGCTCCTGATGCATTAACTACCACCTTTGCAAATGCATCGAATTCCTTATCTGACACACAAAGCCAGAAGTTAAGTAACTACGTAAGATGACTGCATACCTATCTAGATGAGCACAAAAATCCCAGATTATAATGCCACATTACAGAAAGTACTGTCAAGTACTCCCTCCGTCCGAAAAAACTTGTCCAAACTTGTCTCTCAAATGAGTGTATCTAGCACTAACTTGATGCTAGATACAACCATTTGAGGGACAAGTTTTTTCGGACGGAGGGAGTAACAAATACAAAGATATAATCCAATTAGCACAGTGTGTTATTGCCCTTATTCGGGCTTAACAGATAACCTGTCAATTTGTACTCTATGGAGAATACCATAAGTTAACTACAGTTTATGGTAGAGCACAAGAAAATTCAATAGGTGCAACTACCACTATTTGAGCGTTGGGGCTAGAAACTACTGCATCATTTGATAATTAAAATTTATTCACATTCTCATGGTCTACATGCTTAATATATCTAGATGCACTTGAAACTAGAAAAATTGCACCAGTAAATCCATGTTTAATGAAAAGACGCACCGGATCATAAAATAAGATAACCCAAGTCATACTTTAAAGTGATTATATCCTTTATATAGTGCAAAGAGAAAAGACATACTTTATTCTACCTGATAGCGTGTCACGGATGCGAGCACCAATGACCCTCTCCCCTGATTCATCCTTAATGAGGGAGACCACTTCAGCATAATTGAGAACAGCTGCACCAACAACTGCAGATGTGCATGCCAACCCCACATTCAAACGAGAGTCGTTCATTTGACCATCATAGTAAACGACGGTTCCTCGTAGGCTACGGTCACCATCATTCCTTGCAAGGGTCGGGAAAAGTGCAACTGATTCTTCTACAGAATAATACCGTGATAAATGCAGCAGCCTTTTGCCAGCGACAATATCATAGAACTTCAAACCAAACCAGTAGTATACAACCTCAAACCAGTTAAAGCAAGGAGTCATGCATGGCAAAGCATGACATAAATGGGGAGCATTCTCAATAACTTGCTTGCGCTCCTTAAGAGCGTGAAAAACCAGTTTCAGCTGCCCATAATCAAGATTGAACACTGCCTTCTCCAAGTAACGCACACCTGTACAAAGGAATTCAATGCAAAAATGATGAACCATGCTATGGTCTATTGGTCATTCGACCCAATCAATATATGCTCAAGCTCACAGATTTAATATGGACACATTCCAAGATTAAAAAAAGATGATTATCAATGTTGCATAAACATGAATACATGTCCAAATAGAAGAAAAACAACTTCGCCGTACTAAACAACAAAAGGCGTACTTCAAAAAATGCCTGGTCTAAGAAGTACATACTTTTTTCTCTCTTTCTTTAGAAAACAATCACAGTGCACAAAGCAACTGAGTTATTAATGACTGATCTATGACGAAGCTCTGAACCTTATAGAAATGGGTCATCAGTTTGATCACTGTACTGACTATTGCTCTTCAGTGGCTCTCACACGACCAGACTTTTGAATGCCAGTACCAATCAGAAATCGGGTGTCATTACAGTAAGATGGTTTTGGTGTGAGAATACTTGTCACTTTGATCTCCAGGCACTTATCCAACGAAACTTGCTACTCCCTCCAATCCACATTACTTGTTGCTTTTTTAGTACGATCAGAGGGAGTACTAAATTCTGAATGATACTGGTATCAGTTGTGTATGTAATTAGAGCCAAACAATATCGGTAGCTGGAAAATTGACTGTGCTGTGTACATATTTTAAAACATGTACCGGAGTGACCACCAAACTTACGTTGCTAGTAGTAACAACAAATGTAGCATTTCATTATCCCAGTAAGCGGAAGGGGATAATTAAGAAAGTGGTCACTGCCAGTATATAAAATCGTCGAGCCCTGACCCACACTCTCGTTCCCATTGAATCAGTCTCCACTAGCTTAATAAGATGGGAGAGTGACCACTGGCCTGGACCACCAAATCTAGTCGGCCAAGGACTTCTCCAGAAGATTCGGCGTTAACGCTCCGAAAGAACGGAATGCAGGAGGGCTAAATTAAAACTGCAAACGAGGAGGATCTACGCGCAAAAGGGCGGATGAATCTCCGGAGGGGCCCTAGGGTTGGGGGGGGGGGAGAGCAGAGCACGCACCGCCGTGGATGAGCTTGGTGGATCGGGAGGAGGTGCCGGAGGAGAAGTCCTCGCGCTCGACGAGGCCGACGCGGAGGCCGCGCGTGGCGGCGTCGAGCGCGACGCCGCAGCCGGTGGCGCCGCCGCCGACCACCAGCACGTCGAGCGGCTCCGCGGCTGTGGACCCGGCCAGCACCGCCCGCTGGGCGGCGCGCGGGGGAGGGCCGCCCGCCGAGCCGGCCCGCGACACGAGCTGCCGCGCGGACTCGAGGGCCGCGGGGGACGGGTCGGAGGCGGACGCCGGCGACGGCCAGGCGGCAGCCGCCGCGACCAGCGCGGAGGTGGCGGCCAGGGCCGTGCCGGCGCCGCGGAGGCGCCACGCGGCCATGGTGCGGCGTGCGGGCGCGTGGGATCGCGGCTCGGGGTTGCGGGGTCGCACCGTCACGAGGGCGGGCGGGCGGGCGGCTGCGGGGGAGAAAGTGGCCTCGGTATATTCGGTGGAGCCGTGGACCTGCGCGATTTTGGTTTTCTTTCCCCACTTTTCAGGGGTCGCACGGGCGCGCGCGGTCGAAGAAACTGTACACAATTTTTGGAACATTCAGATTCTCAGAGATAATTTTTTCTCTGTGCTTACTCCCTCCATTCACGAATATAATACTCCCTCCGTCCCCACATATTTGTCTTTCTAAAAATTTCAAAAAGTGACTACATACGAAGCAAAATGAGTGGATTTACACTCTAAAATGTGTCTACATATATCCGTATGTTGTAGTCCATTTGAAATGTCTAGAAAGACAAATATTTGGGAATGGAGGGAGTATGTATTAAATATTTTAATATGGATTGCATACATACTAATACGAGCGAACAAATGCACCAAAATGCGTCCATATACATCAGAATGAAAAAAGTTGGAACCTCTTATAATAGTGAAGGAAGAAAGCATAAATCCAATTCAGCTGGCAGGAGCACTGCGAGCCCGTGCTCCTGCGTGCGAAAAAATAGATATGTTCATAGTCACGTCCAAATGCTACCTGCAATTTTTTAGGTGAAAAGCTCAAGCATTTTTTGCTTGCACAAAAGAAAATCGTCAAATGTTACCTTCAAATATTACACCCAAGTTTGTTTTTTTCACCGACTAAACACTGCTGTTTCATTTCGCACGAAAATTGTCAAGCATGTGTATGGCACTAACATGAACATCTACAGAAAAGAAAAGAACGTTTTAACTTTTTTTTACTGTTTGTATAGAATTTATTATTCGCTGTGAAGAAAATGCACCCGGGAGCCAAAACAGCCCTCAAAGTATCTTTGTAGTACCAACAATACTAGTTTTGTCACCTGTCAACAACCTGCAATGGAAGAGGATCGTGTCGATCTTAGACCATGTCCGATGCAATGTGCTTAGAAAATAATGTCTTCACATAAGAACGTTTTTCAAACCAACAAGCTTGCAAAGATGTTTTTATATTATGGAATAGAGGGAGTAGATGGATTTTGCTGAAGCATCGGCTTGCTTATTCGTAAAGAGGCACCACTATCATAGACCTAAGCACTTTAGAAAAATCAGTCTATACGTATTAAACAGGTTGCACAACTTTGTCCCGTTTTCACTGAAAAAATTAAATTTACCACAAAAGAGGTGTGAGCCAAAAAGGAGCAAAGGATCAGCTCACCTGTTCCTGTCACCACAAGTCCGAGCAAATGCCGGGCACGTCTTCTCCACCCTAGCAGCTGATTTGTGCAGCTCGACGGCGCATCTCTTCTCTGCTGCTATTAAACAAACTAGTAGGTGCGGCGGGCCAATCGTTGATCAAGTTGTAACTTAATCTATTTGTTGCCCAAGTCTGCTATCATAGTATATTGTGTTCTGATAGGTAATTTTTTGTAAATTTCTTGTGAGCACGTACTGTATATACTTATTGGAAGATTGTATGTATGCTTGTGTGAGAAAGGTACAACAGATAATCTGGACAGTTTTACTTCGTTTTTTGATTACATGTTTTTATTTTTATTACACTTTCAAAATTCTAATCATATATATTTAAAAAAATTACATAAAAATGTTGAATGTGTAAAAAAATGCTGACAAAATGTATTAAAAATGATAAAATCTGTTGATCATGTATATAAAAATATTAATCAAGCATTTGAAAAAAATGTTGAACAAGCATTTTAAAAATATTGACAAAGAATTGGGAAAATGTTAAATGTTCATAGAAAAAATATTGACCATGCATTATCATTGTATATAAAAATGTAATCAAGAATTTGAAAAAATGTTGAACAAGATTTCAAAAGTGTCAACCAAGAATTTGGAAATGTTAAATGTGTATATAAAAAAAATGTTGACCATCCATTCAAAAATATATTAATCTTGCATTTGAAAAATATTGATAAAGCATTTGCAAAATGTTAAATGTGCATAGAGAGAATGTTGAGCATGTACTAGAAAATGATAATCCTTAATTTGAAAAATGTTAACTAAGCATTTGAAAATGTATAAAGTGTGTATAAGAAAAATGTTAACTATGCCTTCAAAAGTATTAATATTGTATTTGAAAATTATTAATAAGCATTTGAAAAATGATAAAAAAATGTGTATAAATAAAGTGTATTAAACAATGTTAAATTTGTATTGGAAAAGTGTTAAATGTGTATTAGAAAATATTCTTGACATATACAAAAGATGAAAAACTAAAAACCAAAAGAAATAAAGAAAATGGAAAAAAGCAAAATTAACCAAAATAAGAAAGAAAAGGACAAATAAAACCCAGGAAATAACAAAAAACAAAAAATCGATAAGGAAAAAGATAAGAAACAAAAGAAAACATAAAAGGGGAAAAACTAAGAAAAGCGAATAAAACAGAAGAAAAACGGAGGGGAGAAAACATTGTACATCCAACTATTTTCCTTTTAGTAGGTTGTGCCCAAGTTAGTTAACACAAACTTGGTGTTGGCTCAATGGCTTTCGGTGTGACGAAGCAACCAGGAGGTCCCTGGTTTGATCCCCCACATGCTCTTTTTTTTCTCAAATTTTCAAAAAGAAAATCACTAGTGGGTTGGCCCGATTACTCCAAACGCTTCATCAAGAGATCCATACGTCTCGCTTAATGTGAAACATAGCTCTTGCAAACCTGTAGTGTGTTTAGTTCTTTTTTTTGAGGGAGTGTGTTTAGATTTTTTAGCCAAAGTGTGTTTAGTTCTAATAGCTCGCATGCTTTTTGGCTTTATAGGCTTTTTTGGGGTATATGGGTTGTTTCTTAGGCCTATATAAAAAGTAAATCAGAAAATTGGGCCATGCGGCATGTGTGCTAACAGGCCAACACGGTAGGCTCGGCCCAGTTGGCTATGTTTGCCTGCGGCTAAGAGCATGTCTAGCAGATTTTATGTTACTCATAAAAAAAGAAGATTTTTATGAAATCCATCCATCTAAAACCACGTGACACATATGGTAAATAATCCAAACAATTAAAAAAGATAATGATATAAAAAATCTTATATTAGTTTATATGAGCACTTAAAAGCTGTTAAGTGCAGATTTTCAAACAATATAACGGATACTCTACCACGTTATGCATCCTTAATTCCTTATAGTCACAAATCTTTCATAGAAACACCCATTCCTTCCATATCCCTTTCGAACGAGTTTGCCAATGAATCCCCCATCCCTGATCCCTGTATCGCTTGTCTTCCGCCTACCTACTTGATGCAACATTTGTCTTTCATTTGTCGACTAGCCCTTCGTGATGCCACCCAGACCCCCTCGACGCTCTGGCACCGGTTGGCATCCACTCGTATAACGGTGCGGAGTTAGGCACCACCAACACGTGAAGCACCAACAAGGTAAAAGCTATATAGAGTGAAGTATAGAAAATGCCATTTTAGTGAATCTGTTTTAACGATATTCATTACAGAGAATGAAAATTATACAAGCCTTTGTAACCATTGTAAGAAAGATTTCTTGCTCATCCTCCTCACTTATATATCAATTTTAAAAGTTCAGAAAAAAAAGTAAGGAACATAAAAGCAAGGAAGTAACATGCATAGTTTGAAAATATATCTTACAATTAATTTAATAAAACTAACCCGGGATCACATATGTCAATATATTTTTCGGTCAAATTTCAAAAATATTTGATTTGGAATAAAATTAGAACTCTGAGTAATCTGGAATGGAAGGAGTAGTCTGTAGAGAGATGACATGTTGTTTTCCGGTCATGTTCACATAAATGACACCTTGATCTATATATTTTTTTTGCTGAAGATTAAGTGAGTTTAAAAATATCTTGAACCGAGTGACAATAAATTGTTGCAAATCATCAAATCCCCCAACTCAAAATTAAAAAACAAATCCAAATCCCCCCAGTTTTCTGTTCCTGTCGCCCGCAACCCCCCACCCCGGCTGCCCACCAGGCGTTCGAGCAAATGCCGCCCCGCCGCGCCTCCTCGGATGGCTCCGTCACCGGCGACCGGTCTCGCCTAAACCACCACGACATCCTCGCACCCGCTGATCTGCTCGCTCGACGGCGCAACAGATGGAAGGAAGCCACCAGGACATCGTCCTCAGGTGGGGCCCCACCGTGGCGGGCGGCGCGCGGCGCTAGCAGAGCTCGATGCATGTGCGGGGGTGTGGAGTGGCGCGATGGTGCCCGCCGCCGTGGAAGCCATGGGCGCGATTGTTCGGAGCCGCAGACCTCGCGCGTACCCCCCCTGGCTTGCGCGGCGAACAGCTCGAACTCGCGCCGCACTGCCGCGCAACGAACCTTCACACGGCTCGCGGACGCTACTCCGTCCAGGTACCTTGAAATTCCAACATGTTTTTTTTTTTTTACTTCTCCGGACATTTGATGGATGGCCCGTGCCGTGCGATTGCAATCCTGCCTGACTGGTCTTCAGTTTTTGGCAACCGGATCTCGCAGTGAACTTGTATAGCGAATCTGAGGGCCATATAAGCTCGGGGCACAACTTTGTCACTGTGTACATCATCATCTCAAACATATTTCGGTTCTTGTTTCAAGGTCGACAACTCAGTTGTTTCAGATCTACTCGGTGGTTGCTCAAACATGGGCCGTTTGAAGTTAAACTTCCCTAGATTACTACTTCATGCTACTTGTGTTTAGCCCAAGTGCAATGTGGCAGTAACATTTTATCTGACAGAAGTTTGGTACGCTTATAACAGGTGTGTTGTGTGGTTATCTTCAGCATATTTGTAGATCTTATTTGTGGATAACTGGATTCTGCTTAGATAACAGTATGCTTCAATGCTTGCCCATTCCAGGAGAGTAGTCTTAAAGGCCTTACTTTTCTTCCTGCAAACTAGAGCTGTACAGTGTACACACATGTGGAACTGCATACCAAGCCTGTCATCTCAATGTTAGCTTGGCTATTTAAGTCGAGCAGCCAGATTGAGCATTTCCTTGCAGTTTTCTCAAGTTAGAGACTGATTTTCTTATAAGATGAAAACACAGCGTTTTTTCCAGACTGTAGTGACTTCTATTCAGTTCAGCCACTAAAATTGGTTTTTGTCTTTTCTTGGCCGCTGTTATATTCTTTCTCAATATCTTTTCCATCCAAGACTGGTTCCGTAGTAAGAGAGCTTTGTATACACATGTAGATTTTGATCGTCAAGAAACTTTGATATTATCAATAATAGTTTACAATAAAGAAATCATAGCCCCCTTAACATACATGTAGATTTGGGTAACTGAACTTGAAACTGCACATTTAGGTCTCTAAATTACTGTAGAGGTCCAAACGGCCAGCAGAAAAGGCAGCCAGCAAACGGTCTCTAAATTTTTTTGGTGGGCTGGTTGAATTCTTTGCTCCCAATTGAAAAAAAGGCAGCCAGCAGAAAATCTCTACAAACAACTTTATTTCATTGTACATATGTGCTGTGATCTAGAAGTGATCATACATGAAAGGAACACTAGATGGGAGGAAATACCAGGAGCCAAGAGCTTGAATGATCTTAAGCAAAAGAAAAAAAGCGAGAATAATATACTAAATAAGGTATGATGCACCTTTGTATAACTTGTGTGCTACAGTATTCGATCTATTTCCTCAATCGCATAATGCTGAAATTGTTTCCTTGATCGTGATGATTTCAGCATAAACATCTTGCATCATTGGCCGCTCTTTTGGTGTGTCTACAGAGCATTTTAGGCCCAGTTTAGCTAACTGCATGATACAGTTTTGCATTCTGACCACTGGATGATTCTCACTTTTTGTGTTGTTATTTGCTTCTTCAAGTTCATCATGTGGAATAAGACCGGTCTCTAAAATGTCACCAATATCTTCTGGGAATGCAGAGACCACCAATCTGTGAAGGTTCAGCCCATCGTTGAAGATATCATCAGTAGGATGCTTCCCTGTGAGCATTTCTAACAGAATAATACCGTAGCTGTAGACGTCGCCTGCGGTTGATATTTCATAACCCAACCCGTATTCTGCAATTGATATGTGATATGAAACTGATTAGTACCTCTCATTTTCTGAACTTATGTTAAAGTATTTATCCTATGAAACAAAGGGTCTTTATGTTAAGAAAAAGAGTTTCTAAACAAGAGTAGCACCGATTTCCACAACAAAAGCACGCGCTCATGCACGCACAAGCACATGTGTTGAAGGAATATTAGAACTATAAGAATAATAAAGGCTCACCAGGCGCAATATATCCAAGTGATCCTCTTGGCCCATGTATACTTGTCAAATCATTAAGACTTGCTGAAGGATGGTTACCAAGAAACTTTGCTAATCCATAGTCACTAACATGAGCAACCATGGCATCATCCAAAAGGACGTTGCTTGGCTTCAAATCACAATGAACCAAAGGAGGTGTGCACCGGTTGTGGAGATAGTCCAAGGCAGCGGCAATGTCCGTAGCTATGCTTATTCTAGATACCAGACTCAATGGCCTTTTCTGTCTTTGTTCATGTACTTCTGAATGGAGCCAGGTTTCTAGGTTACCATTTGCCATATACTCAAGAACCAGTGCCTTGAATTCATTTCCCAGTTGATCGAAGCTTGAGCATAGACTAATGACCCTCATGAGATTTCTGTGGCGGGTGTTTCTTAACACCTCACATTCAGTGAAAAAATTCTTTGGTGCTCCAACATGTTCCAGTTTGAACACCTTAATAGCAACTGGCTGCGCCTGAAACTTCAATATACCTTTATAGACCACTCCAAAACTCCCCGAACCAACAAGGTTAGCTGAAGAAAAATTGTTGGTAGCTCCAGCAAGCTCATTGTATGAGAATTTCTTGAACTCCTTGATTGACTGGTCAATGTGCTCTCTCAATTCATTTCTTTTCTTGAAAAGAATGGTTGCAACAGCTGATATCAGAACTACAACAACAGTAGCAAGAGGAACAACTATTGATATGATATGCAAAGTTTTGTTTCTTTTGGTTGGGGTTGATGTGCAAAGTGGTAACTGAAGCATTGGAGACCTTGTACATAAATCCTTGTTTCCTTGTATGAACACCTTACTTGAATTGCTAAATGCTCCACCTGTTGGAACTATTCCCTCAAGGCTGTTAAAGGACAAATTGAGAAGCTGCAAAGAATCAAAGGTCTCGAAGAAGTCTGGGATTTCGCCGGACAAGTTGTTCCGAGAAAGGTCCATCTCAGTAATGCCTCTTAAGCTCATGAGGGATTCTGGGATGCTCCCATGAAGAAAGTTCACCTCTAGTCGAAGCGATTCCAAATGAAGGCACTCACCAACTGCATGTGGAATCTCTCCAGATAATTGGTTGTTTGAAATATTAAGGGAGTCAAGATTAATCAAGCCGCCAATCTCAGATGGTATGGATCCATTGAGTTTATTATAAGACAAATCTAGGCTTTTAGAAAGAGTGGAAATAGACAGGAGGCCAGGTGGAATACTCCCTTGGAAATCATTGTATGAGAGGTTTAGCAGTAACAAATTTTGGCAGTCTGCTAAGCTTGAAGGTATGGATCCAGTCAAGTTGTTTTCTTCGAGATAAAGCTCACCAAGCTTTTTTAAGTTGCCAACTGACCGTGGGATTTTTCCAGAAAGTTTGTTGCGTGACAAACCTAGAAGAAACAAGTTCTTGAGGTTTCCGAGGGTGTCAGGAATCCCCCCAGAGAGAAAGTTCCCACCAAGTTGAAGAACTGTGAGGTTTGTGAGTTTTGCTATCTCTGAAGGTATGGTCCCAGTAAATCTGTTTTCTGATAGATACAACGTCTGTAAGCTTCTTGGAAGATTTCCAATGGAACTAGGTAATGTTCCATGAAGCTTGTTGTAATCCAGATAAATTGCCTGCAACTGGGCAGAGCCTGGTACTGAGGACAAAGTACTCCAATCTACAGCCTCAAACTGGTTGGTACCAAGGTCCAATTGGATCAAGTTGGGCAAGGACCAGAAAGAAGGAATCAAACCCGTGAATGCATTATCACGGAGCTCAAGCATTTGGAGGTTGGATAAATTAACTAGTGATGGAGGGAGTGGACCATCGAAATGGTTTCCTTCCATGAGTAACGTTTCGATGTTGGGAAGTGTGTATGCAATATCTCTCGGAATTCTTCCTGTAAGATGGTTGTTACCAAGGCCAAGAAAAGTGAGAGAAGTGATTGTGTAAAGAACTGGTGGGACTACACCAGACAAGTTGTTGTATGACAAATCAAGTACTTGCAAACTAGGAACTTTAGCTAAACTCTCTGGAATGCTTCCTTGCAGCTTATTTTGAGCAAGCATCAAGGAAGATAGGTAAGAGAAGTTTCCTAGTGTGTCAGGAATTTTTCCTGAGAGGATGTTTCCTGTCAGGCTAATATATTGTAGCTGGGAGACTATCAGTGAGGAAGATGGTATTGGTCCGGAGAATTGATTATACGAGAGATCTAAGGTAACAAGAGATGGGTTAGTAAAGAGTCCTAGAGGAATCTCTCCATCAAAGCTATTTCTCTTGAGGTCAAGGTAGTTAAGTGAAGAGCAATTTGCTAGCAGAGGTGGAATTCCACCAGTTAGGCTATTATTCGACAGGACAACATTGAGCAATGGGCTACCTCCCAAAGATTCAGGAATTGGACCCTTCAGTTTGTTGCTCGGCAGAAACAGGTATGTAAGGTTGGGAAGCAAACCAATTCCGTGAGGGATACTGCCATTAAGGTTGTTATTGCTAAGAACAATTTCGCGAAGAGACGAGCATTGTGCAAGAGCTGGAGGGATCACACCTTCGATCGAGTTGTTCCACATGTGGATGACCTCGAGGCGCGAACATGAGGATATGGTATTCGGAATCACCCCTGTGATGGAATTCATGCTAAGGTCTATGACCTTGAGGCGTGAACATGATGATATGGTAGTCGGAATCACCCCCATGATTGAATTCATCCTAAGGTCGATGACCTCGAGGAGGGTGCATGACGATATGCTATTCGGAATCATCCCTGTAATGGAATTCATGCTAAGGTTGAGGTGCCTGAGTTGGGTTAGGCGGCTTATCTCGGGAGGTATGTGGCCATTGATTCGGTTGTCAGCCATGTGGATTTCTTGGAGAAAAAGAAGGTCAGCAATGCAAGGAAATATTTGGCCGGTGATGTTCAAAGAATCAAGATGAAGGGAAACAACACGAGCTGCATGCACAGTACTGCATGCCACCCCTCGCCAATCACAGAACGATAATGACTCGTTTCTCCATGAGTCTAATGCTCCGGCAGGGTCAGAGAGGTGTGACCTTAGACACAACAGGGCATGCCTATCGGTTTCGGATGCATTGTGGAGTGCAGTTGTGGCTAAGGAGCAGGCACGGGGACAGAAGCTCACCAAGCAGATGAGCGTTGCAGCAAGAAGTGGCAGCAACTTGTTTCGAGCTCCTACTTCACCCATCTTGTGTATGCTGGTAGATGTTAAGCAATTTGTGTGTGTGATCGTTTAGTTTAACTGAAACCTGCCGGTATATATAGCAGGCGTGGGCCAATTCACAAGTATGTATGGGCGTTGAATAGGAGGCAAGAAACCAACAAGTCACTGTGCGCTAGAATGCCACTCGTCAATAGACCCTGACCATACAATAGATGATTGCTCTGCCTCTGCCACTTGCAACCACAGCTTGACCATATGCATTAGTGAGTGATGGATTGGTTGTGATCCACTCACGCAAATTTGCTAGCAGCACTATTCAGTATTCATGTCCAAGTTCACTCCATATATACCTGTTCCGTATTCTTGTATAGGTGAACATTCTGGGTATCTATTTGATATGTCATCTCATGTCAACTTATTTCTAGAAACCCAAAAGATACTAATGGGATGAAAATATAAATCATAGGACTAGGAAGTGCTGCTTGAAAGATTGAACATGTTATTACCGTGAAACAAGACCTAGAAAGCTCTCATGGGTGCTTTCCATCTCCAGCATAGCCCAGTTTGTTTGTGGCTAAAGTATTTGCTCTCTCTCTCTCTTGCCGTGTGCAAAAATCGCTTTATTAACAAAGACCAGAAGATATGTACTTTAGCCACAAACATGGTCGTAGATCTCTATTTGTCGATCCTTCTCATGTGCATACGAACATGTACGATGAGAAAAAAAAATAGATGTTTTTAACGATTTTATTGTTCACATCAGGAGCATATTGTTCTGGGTGACAAGTCGCTATCCCCGACGACCAGTGCGCTTTCATAGTTCACAGCTATTTGTCCTGTACGGCCTCATTATTTGACTGATGCTACTTTCCTGTTGATTTCTCATATAGTGCAGATGTGACATTGCATTGACGGTGACCCTGCACACACTGCACCATTTGGTGGTTTACAGGGTCATTTTCCTTTCAAGAATTAGACAATTCAAGACTGTCAACATCTTTGGGCCCAATATTCCTGTAAGTTGCAGACCCGTAAGAGAAACACTGGCCTAAAGACTTCTGTCTTGTTCAGTTGCCATATAGCTTAACATCTACAACTATAATAGTATATACTTACTGAATTAATGTATGACTTTATTCATTGTGTTGCTGTGCATTGCAGGGTCGGTGATGAATTTGTAGTTCTCATTTCCTTCCCACTGAAGCTAGACCCTCTTTGGATCAGGTGAATCCGCAAGTCATTCTTACTAATTTTCATTTCCTCGTTGGATTGTGTTCAGGTGGTTATTATGAGAGTGGACTTGGAAGTCGTTGCTGGTGCTGTTTTGATGTAGTGGCATTCTTTGTCCGATAGGTACGTTCTGAGAGTGGACTTGGAAGTCGGTCCTCCAGTGTGTCGCGTCGTCATTTACTCGGTCTCTACGTGCATGAGTCACAAGATGACCCACGGACCTGGAGTCACAAGATGCGTGTGCAGCTGCCAATGATTGACCGACCGGCTGTGGCTGACCGCCGGTCTCCGGCGCTAGCCCGCCGCGCACGCAGGCGTCCCACTGACCACTGACGTACTCTACCATATATACAGGCATGCCGCTTGCCCCGTCCTCTGAGAAAGTGAGCATATATATAAGTAAATTATACTGTGAGAGCCGGCACTTGTGCCTCGCGAGCTCGTGGAGAGCGCGAGGGAAATCGATCTGGGGGCATGCCTAAGAGGAAAAGTGGCTTGCTCACAGTCGCAGCCCTGTTGCTGGCGGCCCTGCTACTGTGCGCGGGGCCGCCGGTGGCAGCCGGAGCCGGCGCAGGCCACACGCGCCCACCCATACTCCCGGACCCGGATATTCCATGTACGTACTACCTCCGTCCTGATTTATAGGTTCCCTTCGTAATTTGTGCCAAATTTTGACTAAAGATTTAACTAAGAGGTGTCACACTCACATTGTTTGTGAGTTAATTTTGCTATCGGATCCATGTGCAGGCATTCCAGGCGGCAGAAGAGGTTGCTCCATGCCATGCCAGCCCCCGCGTCCTTTACTGTTCCTCCGTGTCGTCCCCCGCGACCTTGTCCGCCTGGAGGCGCGGCATGAACCGTTCGTCAAATTTCACAATACGTCCGGCCGGATCCAGTTATATGAGAAGACTCCCTCAAAAAAAAAAAGTCATATGACAAAAACACTTGACAGCGAAAAAGTATAAATTTGCAGCATCTTTATTTGGAAAATGAACATGGAAACGCATATGTATATAGCATGATATGTCATCCTGCAATATTAGGTCATATTCTGTCACCACCTTCTATGAAAGTGTGTATCAAGTATCAGTTCAGACGATCAGTTGTTGTCATATTTTTATCTGGGCATTTGACGACATAATAAGAGGGCTAATTGGACACTGATGAATTGTTATCGTTTGGACGACAGAACTTTTAAACGACATAAAAAAGCAATGAAAGAAACGATGAAAGAACCACTCCATATTTACACGCCCTAGTCAGCTAGTCTGCAGCACAGAGACAGGCTCAAACACTACCAAGTTTGATCTAACAAAGTACACACACACGCACACATATCATATCTCAGTTTCTTGGGTAGCTCCATCCTTCCTCGTACGCCATCTTACTGAAGTCTACGACATATCCATCCAAAAACTTCTGAGCAATCTCCATCGACGTTGGAGATTGTGCAGAAGTTTCCTGGTTACATCGGCAGAAGTTCCACATCCATCCCTTTAGGTAAGGGTGGAATTGCAGCCTCAGAAGTCCAAAGGTGGCGTTTCCTGGTACATCGGCAGGACACATGTCAGTACTTCAACATGTCATATCATCATCAGCTGGATTAGTTAGACTACGCCGAATAGGAGGAGAACCTAATCCACTTGTATTTCAATCAGACGCCAATAAAATCTAGGTCTGAAGGTTATAAGTAACCATCTGTGAGCAAAACTGTCCACGGAAACACCCTTAAAGCTCACTAGTATACACTGATAGTTCTTTTTACAGGTATAGTCCAATATCAATCCTAATCCCATTGAAAGTATGACCAGATTCATTGGTACAAGTAAAATATAATATGCACGTACATAAGCAAATAATCTCACCTATGGCTTAACAGAAATACATGACTTTGATATGAGGAAAATATAAGCAAGGGGTGGGACTACTTTCCAACAATTTTAAACATTAACACTGTTTGGACATTATCCAGAAGTAACAGTGAAGACCTTACCTTGTGCAACAGGTCGTGGGCAATGAAGTCCCAAGGAAGAGATACTGACATCAGACAACACTTGAGAGGAAGAAGCTTATGGTCCGGTCGTTTGTTGGCAGATGCAGCCTCGAAGGCCTGCTCTGCAAACTTTGATGCAGCAGAAGCCGCCTTGCGAACAAGAACCCGGAAGTTATCTCCTGGATCTTTCTTTGATCTCTCATGGCTCTGATCTAATTAAGGAAAAAAAAACATTTCAGCTTGACAAGTCAGACAACTTGCAGTAGAGCTACAGCAAAAAAGAAAGTGCATTGGGCATATTTCAGGTTGTGTATAAAGTTTGTTATTGCTCATAACGGAAGTCAGTGATGCAAATTGTAAACTAGATTGCACAGGAAAGTGGGACGGTTTGCAGAGTATAGACTATAGAGAGAGCATAGAAAACCTGCAATCCCAGAAACAGCAACTTCAACTTCCCCACGTCCTTCAGGGCCCCTCATGAAAAGTTTATCAAGTTTAGTATTGTCCTGCCCAAGTGAGAGGAAGCTCCCAAATTTGGATCTGCCAGCTGAATAACATTAGGAGAAGTATACGTTAGAAAACAATAAAATGTATCAAAATCTGAAACAGGACATCACCTATGTAGGCTGAGCAAAGTGTCAACCAGTTAGAAGTAGTAGTATTACTAAAGACTGAATCATGCTTAGTTGCAGAGAACAAAATACTCGGAGAAACAATATTTGATAATAGGACCACAAGCGCAATATTTTCCCTGTAAATAAAGTAAATTAATGAAAGACTAACCATCATAAGCTTCACGGACATTTTGATAGCTCACATAGCCTGAGAAGAGAGTTCTCTGCAACAGAAATCATAGTAAGCTCCATGTAACCAAATAAGTGTGAAATACAGGATTCCTTTTCATAAGAATGAGAAGTGTGCTAGTATGGTTTCAATGTTAAGTGTAAAATGGATTTTGATGAGTTACATCACAGAGTAACATGGATTTCTTCCTAAAGGGACAGGTGTTACTGGCAAATTCTGCATACAGTCAGAAATATCTTCCAGAAACAGATAGAAAGTAATGCGGACATGCAGAGAGTAGCTTAAATATAGATCAATAGAACAAAAAAGAATAGGGAGCAGACAGATAGGTATTTGCAGTACTTATAAGCGGCCCTTGGCCTTACTGTGGACAGGATCCCACTGAAGCTGCAGGTTAGAACAAAAAGGAGAGAAGAGAGAAGGGCTGGCTGGGAAAGCTGCTTCACACGACAGAGCAACAGTTGTACAGTTCAGGGATGGATTTTGTAAAATAGTTGAACTATTAGAGAAGATGTCTGGTCGACCCCCTGAAAAATACACATCGCTATAGTTCAGGGGGTTGCCTGGACATCTTCTCTACCAATATTATTTTACATAATGAATAATGAAAAAGGTTACAAAGAAACCTTCATTTAGGAAGAGAGTGAACCTTTGGTGGGTTCTCTCCACTGCTCCCAGAGTTGAACCCAGATTGCACATTTGAATTGACGTTGCTTGCTTCAGTTTCTTCAGGAAATGCTGCCCCATCATGCGCATTGAGAATCACACAATAGCAGTGTTCTGGGTCTGACAAAACCTGCTCAAATTTACAAGACCAGTTTACTCTTTATGGTCAACTTAGAAAGTATATGGTCAAAGTCATCTAAAGGAAAACCAAGGAATATCACTGATAAAACCGTAGGCATCTACAACATTTGCAAAGTATTGCCAGAACACGATGTTATGCAATTTTTGGGAGCAGTAAATCAGAACTCACCACAGCATCAAAAGGATCATCGAAGTCATCAACTGAGAAATAAATGTTGGGATATGCAGGTACTGTTTCTACAGCCTATTAAAGAGATATGAGTTATGACAGATTATTTATATTGAAAGGCTGTTTCTCTGAAAAGATGATACCAGAAAAAAATTACCTTTCTTTGATCAAGGCGGAAATTTACACGGCTAGGGGATGCATAAACAGTTTTTGAAACCTTATAAATTGGAGGCGACCGCTTGCTTTTGTCTGCACGATTGCGAAGATTGCTGATACTGTGGAAGTAGATTATAAGAAGCACATAACCAGCCATTAAATATTACTGAGGGGAGTTATGAAAAAAAAAGTTTTGTTGTGCATGACAATTGATACTATTGGCACTCTTAAGATTTGTGAGTCCCTTAACATTCCAGCGCAAACTCATGCTGAAAAATAAATTTGTGGTCACAAATTGTTCAGTCAGCTAATGAAAAAAGTGTGATTGTACCACCAAGCCAGACCGGTTTCTCAACATTTAGTTGAAGCAGAGAATGCTGTTTCAATATGGAATTAGATGACATGACAATAATTATTTGCCAACCGTCTCAGATTTTGATAAAGGGTGAGAAACTATGAACCAAAAATCTGGAAGTTCTTTAACTGACTATAGCTAACAGACCAAAAGTGCTGTATTATATTAATATAAGATTTACTTCATGTAGCACCCCGTTGCCATTGGCGATCTGCCGAGACGTGATGCCACGCACGAAGGCTTGGAGAAGAAGAGGAATAATAGAGCGTAGAAGGATAATTGGTAGATCTCTCTATATTTGTGCAGCTTAACCATCCTCTGGGTACAGATTGGCTCATATACCCTACAGCTCAATACATGGCCACATCCACGCTGAACACACACGCACTCTGCGCCACCATTATTACGACTCTTCTATAACGTGGCGCCTCCTGAATATATGTCTCTACTCCGGTGTCTCGCACACCAGCCGTGACACCTCAATAGATCACCAGAAAAGGTTTTTAGTTGTTCTTATGCATAGTTATAGCTAATTAATTGTTCAGAGCATACAAAGCTTGTAAGATCTTAGCAAAAGTGCCACAGAAACATACCTGCACAATGCCACTGTGACAGTATATGACGTGTGAGCGACTAAATTCAAATAGAAGGAACGTTCCCAATCAACCTCAGTTGAATTAGCATTGATGAGCTTTTCAAGCTGGCAATTGCAAAAAAAGAAGCATATTTAGCCCAGTAATTCAACAGAAAGTAATTTTTCTTATCATGGGCTCTCCAACTAACACTATGTCAACCAGATAAGACATAAAAGAACACTGATAAGGATTTCCCCATTGCCACTAGTCTTAAAAATTACACCTCACAAACATGAGAATTACTGTATTGAGTGTTCATCTGTTAATGCACACAAAGCTATAAATGGTAAGGGTTCTAACATTGTCGTCATGCAACTCACGGATAAAATCCAGTACTGTATGTTCATGACAGTTATACATATGAAAATTGTGTAGCATGTACCTAAAAAAGGCTCCTTCAGCAGTTAAGAACAACAAATTAGAATAAATTTGCTATGTATATAGGGTTAATCAAATAAAACAATAGGAACATTTTCCCTTAAAAAGCAGTATGTTTTAACAGTACGAACAAAATCTGTTAGCTTAACTGAATACAGAGCATACTTGTAATGGTTGCAACTGAACTAACAACTCAACAGTAGAGAACATACGAAAACAAAAAAGTGAAGAAAGAATGAATAATTTTTCTTGAATCTACACTAGCAAAGAAGCCTAAAGAATTAGCCAAAAAATGTGAAGTAAAGTGGATTTAGTGTAGCTTGATTTACCATAGGAGCCCATCTGCGCACGAAAAAGGGAGGCAGATCTTCCATTTTCTGCATCTACAGCCAGCAGCAACAAACGGTGAGATATGCATATTGCACAGGGCAGCATCGCATCAAGCTAACATAAGGTTAAAATCAGCAGGCCTACAGAAGGTACCGTGCTATTGACAAAGAAGACGAGGTCGTCCTCCTCCCTGCTCCTCGAGACCCTACCACGCACAAAGAAAAGATCAAGCATCTCATGCCAGAACTTATCATCCATCTCGACGTCCGACGGATCGTCCTCGGCCTCGACGACGGTCCACCCGATCAAATGCGAGTGCTTCTTCACCATGCTGAGCAGTTCGGCCCTGAAAACAGGAACACGTACAAGACAGCAGATCATATACTCCGCGAAGCATACACATAGTATGATACTTTTACCAAGCTGATGGCCCTCAGAAAACTGGATCATCCATTTGCACTGCAAAACAGCAACGGTGTTCGAGAAGGCCACTACCGAAGTATACAAGCAGTCGGCACAGGTACGCTGAGGCCAAATTGGAAGCTGTAACTCTTAATTTGTCAACCCTGGCGAGTCGTGGGCGGTTGCGCCGGTCGGAATTTTGGCTTCTACTATGATCGAATTGTGCGTGCTGAAGCTACAAACCGGAGAGGGGGGAACAGGCGGAGAGATGGGGAGAGGGCGCGTACCTCGAGGGCGCTGCCTGGCCGTCGCCGCCGGTCAAGTCAGTAGGCGATCTCTCGACGGGGACCTCCCCGGACGGCGAGGAGGAGGGGGCGGAGGTGGAAGGCGGCGCTGCCATCGCGTGGGACAGCGGCGACGGGGAGGAAGGGGATCAGGAGGGGACGCGCGTGGGAAGCAACCGCCAATTCCCCCGCCGGGTATCGGGGTTCCCGGCCGTGAGAACCACGCACGCGGATTGGGAAGCAGAAGGACTCGATGCCCGGCAGCGGAGGAGACTCGACTGGGGGGAGGGGAAGGGAGCGGAGCAGGGGAGGAAGACGGGCGAGCGGATCTCCGGCGCCGGTCGCCAACACGTGGCCCGCCAGACGCGAAGACGTGGCGCGTCGCGTCTGCCAGCGCACGCCGCAGCGAACCCGACCCGACGGATCGGTCCAGAACCGGCACGCCGCACGCCAGCTCACCAACCCGGCCTTTCCTCTATCCTCCTCTCCCCTAAATAACCCCGCCGTACCGCTCTGCCATGGCCGCCGCCACACTCCGCTCTGCCCTCCTCCTATCCTCCGCCCCCGCCCGCGCCCTCCGCCGCCTCGCCTCCGCCTCCGCCTCCGCGCCGCTCGCCCCCCGACTCGCCCAGCCCAAGGTCTCCGAGCGAACTGATATACTAGATCGTTGCGCTTCTCGCAGTTCTGCTCACGGTTTCTGATCCGGGGTTCTGCAGGGGTTCGCCCGGGCTCGCCGGTCCTACCCGGCCGCGTTCGCCGCCTCCGCCATGTCGACGTCGTCGGGGGCCAAGGAGGCGCCGGCCAACAACCCGGGCCTGCAGGCCGAGGCCGACCCCGCCACCAAGGGATACATCATGCAGCAGACTGTAAGCCGATCCGTCCCTTTGCTTCGGACTACTACGTTCAGCCGCGGATTCAGCTACTATACGTGCTATCGGATTCAGTTTTGCGCTTCTGCGGGTTTGATTTGTGGAGTGGAAGTCGCCATGTGGCTGGATTTGGCCGAGGCAATCTGTCGAACACTTGGTGGTCCGTGGGTGCTTGTAATAATGTCAGGCTGTAAAATTGGGAGAAAACAACACTTACCGGGACTAAGTAAGTGATGAGTGTTGTTAGCTCCATGTGATAGTTTCGAGCAGCGTTGTTCGTTTTGCAACTGCAGTGTCAACTTAGCATCCCGCCCTGTTTGGCCCAGTATTGCAGCTGCGCATATGTTTTATTACTTCAACACGTATGGGTATGGTATGGAGTTGTTTCTGTGGAATGCTGGAAACTGTGTGTATGTGTAGGATATGCAATTCATCGTAGGCTTTCATAGGGTTACATTTTCGACAGGTCTGCTTCAATGCTTCGCAATGGGCTCAGGAAATTCTTAGTGTTAATGCACCAGGCCATGAAACTTCATTTGTTCTGCAATTGGTCGAACAGTCGGTGGACCACCTTGTTACTAGGAGCATTTCTGGTTGTCCCAGTCGGTTGCTGTTACCATAATTTTTTTTTCTCTTCTTTTGCTTACAGATGTTCCGCATGAAGGACCCAAAAGTGAGCCTTGACTTCTACTCGCGTGTGATGGGCATGTCGTGAGTTTTCTTTCTTTCGTCTTCCTTCAGATAATGTGGTTGTGCATGTGAGAAGGACATCCATGGGTCATTGATTTCCTTAGTGAAATCTGTAAATGTTCTATTAAATTTCCGGGTTTTCAAGAAAAGCTAGTATCATTGCATATCAAGCCATGCTTTGAATTTTCTCCTATGACAAAGTAACATGAGTAATGGTGGATGTAATCTCTGTTTTCGAGTCGCTCGACTAGTCGCGACTAGTCGTCGACTAGTCGATGAGTCACACTGGCAGGGTCGACTCATGGTATGAGTCGAGCGACTCGAGCGACTAGTCACGACTAGTCACGACTCGTCGTGTTTTCTGGGTCGAACGACTCAATTTTTTTTCTCTAATCTTGCTTGCTGGAAACCTAGATCGAAGCAGTTCCCCCTCCCCCCTGACCCAACCCTTTCCTTGGCAACCGCCGCCGCCCATGGTTGCTGGCTTGCTGCTCCTCCCCTCCTCCCCTGGTTGCTGCTGCATATCTGCTCCGTCCCTCCTCTGGTTGCTGCTGCTGGTGGTCTGCTCCTCCCCTCCTTCCATGGTTGCTGCTGCTGCTGGTCTGCTCCTCCCCTGAGCTACCAAGCAGAAGCACTAGAGGTCTAGAGCAGATCAGAGCAAAAGGAAAAGAGATGATACAGGATAGTGCTTCTGTATGGTAATTTTATTGTACCTACTGCCTACTGCATAACTCACGTCGACTCGTCGCATGTCGACTCGTCGACCATGAGTCTAGACTAGTCACGACTAGTCTAGAGTCGCCGCCCCTGAGCGACTCGTCGACTCATTGACTCAAAAACCTTGGATGTAATTGCGTGGAAATATGGTAATTCCGTAATTGGTTCCTGGAGCAGCAAGGATCTGACCGAAAAGAGAATAGGCTCTATAATTCAGTTCTACTGCACAACAGAAAGCTCAAGGCCTTAGTTCTGGCCTCTTGCTGGATGTGCTTCAAATTGTTATAATTTACCACATGTTTATATTTTAGAAAAGGCACTGAAGTTATGAATTCTCAAGTATACAAACAGCAGACTACGATTAGTGACTAAGAGGTTAATGGATATGCTAATAAATAGGAATTTGCAGTGTCTCAAATGTAGTTGCACTATTAGTGTCCATCAAAAACCATATTGCACTGTCGTGCTACAATAACTGCTTGCTGTTTCTTTTACGTTTTGTTAACAAAACCAGGTTGCTGAAAAGGTTGGATTTTCCTGAGATGAAATTCAGTTTGTATTTTCTTGGTTACGAGGTAAGAGTTTCTTGATTAGGGGAACAATAAATCACTTGACTTGACGAATCAGCTAACGCCTCTGGTTCTTTACCTTGGTATTGTCGATAGGATTTGTCTGCAGCCCCTGCTGATCCTGTCCACCGGACTGGATGGACTTTTGGGCAAAAGGCTACGATCGAGCTCACTCAGTATGTTTTGTTATTCTTTAATATTGTCCTTGATTGTTTCTCAGTAGCACCGATTGCACACTAATATATTGATGAACTCCTGGTTTCACTGTAGCAACTGGGGCACAGAAAGTGATCCTGAATTCAAAGGGTACCATAATGGGAACTCAGACCCTCGTGGGTTCGGTATGTGTAACAAAAATTCTTGTGTAAAAATGTTACCACTGCTTTTGCTTAATCTCACCATGAATCTCTTAGATGCTGCAACGCTCATATCTTTTTTTTATTCAGGCCATATAGGGGTAACTGTGGATGATGTCTACAAGGCATGCGAGCGTTTCGAAAGTCTTGGGGTAGAGTTTGTGAAGAAACCAGATGATGGTAAAACTAGGCTGCCTACTCCTTTTAGATCGTCAATATTATGTGGCGTACTGGTGTTGCATATGGCCTTGATACTGAATTGTTAATTCAATATAAATCATGGCAAATGTTAAGGGAGAAAGCAAGAAACTTAGTTAAAAGGCTTATATCCATTTGTATCATGCCATGTTAAATTCTTGTTAGGAGTGGAGTGGAGTAATAGTTGCTACTACTCGCTAGATGCACTTCACATAGCATTATCTGTATTACCCAAATGACAATCTAAACAGAAAAATTCAAGGCATGTGTTTTATATAGTTTACAATCTTGAGGGGCATCCAGGACACGCTTAGCATCAGCAACATCTTTGAAATCTTGATCGGCGTTTCCGGCTCAAGGCCTCCTTGGATCACTCCACTATTGCAACATCTTGTACATCCACTACTATAGCATCTTGGACATCTCACCCCGGAGAACCACACAATTTGTCCATCTTGTGTCAGGTAAATGGGGTGTTGGCCCCTCGCACTCTGCTTCAAGTCATTGGTTAAGTGTAGTGAAGCATTGACCATCCGTGATTATGACGACGAATCGAACAAAACCTCACTTTACGGCATCTAAACTAAGGCATGCTTGGGTTTATATACTCTGATAGGCTATGTTCATCTATGACCAGGCTATCAAGAGAAACAATATTTTGGTATGCTCCAATATCTCAATACTCAATAGTTATATTTGAAAGGAATATATGTATCCACTTCATGATTGAATCTCAACAACAATGGCATTATGGCAAGTCGCGGACGGGCTAAATGGGGAGGAGAGCATGTAGTATTTATACTTCTAGGATACCTATTAGAGCCATATGTATGGGGCACTCATTATTGGTGAACCCAACTAATTTTGTCATGCAGAAGTACAACCATATTAGGACAGTCATGTTACTTCTATGCTCAACCAATTGGCACAAGCAAACTACAACATGTTAAAATTACAAATCGATATTCTATACAATCTTCATGTAAAGTAAATGAGAGTATTCTAATCTCAACCATGTAAAGACGCTTTGAATCACACTAGCAAAGTGGCCAGCACATATGTATGTACAACATCTTAATCACGTGTTATTTATTTTTCTTTATAGCTCATATATTCTATATGCTTTTAAGATACATATCGTTTGATGTTACACTTGAGTTGAAACTTGAGTTGATTCAAAAGAATCTATGAATTCTCTAATATAATTATATGGCCAGCCTGCTACTTTGGTTAATCATCTCCAAGTGAATGGTCTATATACGTGATTTCAATTTTCACAAAGTAAATGGTGAAATATTTGTTTGGGAGGGGTGATATATCATATCTCTGTTGATGCCCACTCCTTATACATTGCTTCAATCTAGACTTATCTCCAAACCGTTGATTGATTTCGACCTTCTGTGGAGCTGTTGAGCTTTCCTTCACCTTCCTATTTCAGAAGACAACCAGCTCATTACATGTTCCTACTATTTCTTTTATATCGTGTGAAATTGTCATTTGTAATTTTGATAAATTGTTAGCCTCTGGCCTGAATTAACACTTAATTAATGTTTGCATCCCCACATCGGGAAGATGACTTGTGTGATTTGTTTGCCGTACTGCACATTGAGTCTTGAAATGCGGCACTATGCTTTAGCACAAAACAATTGGGCAGATCTTTTTTAGATCTGTGATCTACGTCTCCTGTTTTAACCATCTGTATCATGCTCATGTTAGATCATCGTTAGGAGTTGAGTGAATAGGTGCTGCTAGTCACTAGATGCGCTTCACAAGTTGAAAGACATGCACCGGAATTTCAACTAGTTCAGTTTTGCTCTTGAATTGTTTAAAATTTTAACCCAATTTATGGACGTAAGAGTAGAGCTGATGCATAAAATCAGTAACTAATGTTGATTGCATTCCTGTCATCTTGTTTGTTGCTCTTACAGTCGTGGAGAACAATATGGTCAGAGATATGTTTGTTTCCTCTGCACTTTAATATCTTTCTACTAATGCTTAGGGCTGCGCTGTGATAATAAAGGATATTTGGCCGCAGGGAAAATGAAAGGCATCGCGTTCATCAAGGATCCCGATGGTTACTGGATTGAAATATTTGACCTGAAGAGAATCGGGGAGGTGACTGCTACAGCATCATGATGAAGCATAAAACTCAAATAACGGCGTCGCTCCTTGAGAAGAAATTATATGAACTCATCAGTTATATGAACTTGTGCTTACATTCTTGTACCGCTGGTTACGATGTCATGAGCAAAGATGTCATGTGACCAATGTTTGAGCATAGATAGATCTGGCGCTGTAACCATTCAGTAATGTAAGCTGCAGGTTGGATATTGTCATAAATAAATTTGAAGGGCAGACTATTAGTCAGCCGACTGGAATCTACCATTCTTAGACTAGTCACAGTGGGAGTAATATAAGTAGTAACATAGATGCCACGTAAGTAAAAATGATGATGTGTCAAGTAGTTAATGAGGAGAGAGACAAATAGAGTAACATAAGACCCTTCCCAGTGCTCCATCGTGGACAGGTGCTAAGCATGCCACATAAGCAAAAAAGTGACATGGCACAACATTTAAAGAGGGGAGAGAGTACTTTGGTGACCCCAGGAAGAGCCAATGCCAAGCACGAGAACCTAGGCAAACCACTTAAATGAAACAATTTGACCAATGCATGAAAGACTTTAGGTGCTAACTCATTAAATAAAGTGTGCTTAGCAACAACAAGTTAAGCACCTATGCATTGGGGACTTGAGTTGCTAAGATATTTGATGCACTTAGCACCTCATCTAAGCACCTTTGCATTGGGAGAGGTCTAATATGTTACCATCACCTAACGGTTTCCAATGCTAAATGAGTCTATGAAGTAATAAATGAAGTGATGCATGACACTACATATATGTTACTACCCACTATAGAGGTAGTAACGTAGCCTAGTAACATATGCATGTTACTAGTCTAAGTTACTCCCCACTATGACCAGCCTTAGACTAGTCACAGTGGGAGTAACTTGACTAGTAACATCACACATTTCAATACAAGATTGCTTATATGGTAGCTAATTAATGACGAGAGAGAGTTTGTGGTAACTTAGCTAGTCACTGTAATATCACACATTTCAAGATCCAATGAATCTATAGCCTAATAAATGAACTCTTTCATGATACCACTCATATATTATTACCCATTATGGAGGTAGTAACATAGACTAGTAACATCGGTAAGTTACTACTCTATGTTACTACCCACTGTGAGCAGTCTTAAGAAGTTGCTCCCCATTATTTTTTATTCTTTCACCATGCACATTGTCCACATCAGCGATGTGCCATGTCATCTCGCGCGTCCACGTCATCAGATCTGCAGTTCAAGATTTGTTCCCCCGTGTTTGACGTCCCTTCGGTTGACTCCTTTCTTGGCCCACGACCCACAGAAGGAGAAGCGGAAGCGAACCATCATCCCTTCGTGCGACTGGAATAACTCCCTCCTCATAACCTGGCCGCCCCGTCTCCCATTCACCATCTCTCTCCCTCCTCTAGGTTGGCAGCCACCGTCGGGGCAGGGCAAGGGCCGGATCTAGAAGGGCAAGCTCGAGCCGCAGTTCAGATCCAAGGACTTACGATGCACTACACTTAAGCCTCCTTCTTCCCCGCCTCCCTCTGGCCATGCCTAGCTAGGCCCTATTCGATCTGATCCAGTGCTGATCTAAGGTTTCCGCCTCCCCTGTTTGTCCCCTTTTGTCGCGCAGCACAATCTGCAACAAATTTGTGAGAGGGGAAATTTTTCACAGGCAGTTGTAACTATGAAGAGGCAAGAGGTGGTCAACGTGAAATCTGCAGCCCAACTGATTCAGTTGATCTGAATTGTAAGGTAAGCATGCATGCACAATTGTGCTATGATTTATCCGTGCACACGAGGTTAACTATTGTTAGCCCGTCCAGATTGATCATCTTGCGGTCCCGCCCTTGCTGAATAATTACTGAATATTCTTTGTTTGACATTATTTTCATAAGAATATTTCATTTCATTTTACTTCACTTATTTTGTAACCTATAGTTAAATCACGCAAAAGCTGTCAACACATGAACAATGTATTTTTAAGGGTCGGTTACGTTTGATATGAATGTGTTTTCTAGATTCATGTTTTGCAAGCTAAATATTTATTTAACTGTCGGGTAGGCTGCTGGTGAGGTGTTCACATCTGTATCCTGGCCATGTAGGTGCTGGATCAGAACTGAGATCTATGCATGCAAAATCCAACAGAATGATGTTGTCACAAGAAAGAATGATGTGTAGGCTTCCTGTCTTACTCATATTTTAGCGCTCTGTTGTTTTTTGATTTGTTAAATTTCATGAAAAATCATTTATCAGGAGGAAGTGGTACTAGAGGTGTTCGCTTGCTACTGATTTTTTTCCTGTAATGTACAGTCTAATTAATTATTTAAACTTATCTAGCTTTTCCTGTTGCAGCACAAAAAGTAACTGGGAGGCAATTGCTTTAGCGAATTTTGGCATGACATTCTGTTTTAGCTTAGTTGCTTTTGTTTCATGTAATTGGTGCTTTTATTAGAATATGAAAAAAAAAATCCTTTCAGATGCCCGTCTAATGCGAGCTCTATCAAGATGTATGGATGGCATATGTGTATACTAACTTTTCTTCCAATGCCTGTATTTTTCTCCATGAATTATTTTTTGTTTAAAGGTGATTTTCAGATCATGTTCCTTAAACACTACTGGAACTGCTGAAAACTGTACAATGATGAAGACCATATGTGTTACCAAATAATTAAACTACGAAGCATGTATGGTTTCCGCGCTTTTGTCTGAACCTAACACTTGATTGGAAGTCATTTTCTTAGTTTACTTTGTGGAAATTTGGTGGTGTCTTACTTATTGGATTGACAACCATTGCATTTACGGGTGAATTAATAATAGTCATTTGTTAACATTTCAAGTAGGAGCTACACTTCCTTGCAGATCTTATAATATTTTCAGTATTTTCTGGGGAGTGTTTCTAGCATGGCTGTAAGTCCTCTAGGTGTAAAGGCATCAACCTTGGTTTCTTTTACTTATGTTTTTCCGTCCATTGTTGGCATGTGCACAAAGCAAAATCATCTTATTTATAAACCTTAAATGCGTGTACTGTTGACAAAAATGTTACAAATAAAATTGAAGATGCTTATTTAGATTGATTCCATCCTTGCTCTGTTACACATCAATACAAGAAAGCTGGATAGGGGACACTTTGGTTTCTTCCTTTTGGCCCCACTTATAATTATACTACCTTATTTGTTCTCATTGCAATGTACTCATGATGGAATGGATGATTGGAATTTGTTAGTTTTGTTTAATGATATATATTGCATTGAAGTAAATAATATGCCCTCTCGGGCTTTTTTCGTGGAGTCATGTAATGTGAATAACACTCACGCTAAATTCCACATCAAATGAACTACAGTTCCGCAGCAACACACGGGGTATCATCTAGTTTATTAAAGGTTTCAGTCACCTCCACCCCCGTTTCAGACTATTAGTTTGCCTGATGTCGCCGCTTCCGAGCAGTTGCCGCATCTCCGCGCTTTGTCCTCGTCGCCGGCTGTCGATTGGCTGCCCGGTGCTCTGCACATGCATTCCATGCAAAATTAGACTTGTCTCAAACATAGCAAATGCTACTCCCTCCTTTCCGGTTTATAGGGCTCAATTCAAAAATCTCACCAACCAAGGTAGATGGTGAGTGGTGGAATAGTTTTTGTAGTTTGCAAAAGCACCTAATTAATGCTCTTGTTTTCCTCAAAAAATTATATTTATCAATGCATTAATTGTAATTCATGCATGCATAAAGTACATGCATTGGTTGATTTTTTTCTTAATACTTGCATACAATGATTTAGTGCACCTTGGAATCTGAACATGTGATGGAGAACAACCAAATTGAGCCTGATAAAATGGAAAAATTACAATTTTGAGATAAGCCCTATAAACCGGAAAGGAGGGAGTATCAATTAAAAGTTTAAAACTAACTTTATAAACATCAGTTTTGCTAAAGCATGTTGCCCAAAGTATTGCACATCTAAGTTTTATATCCGGGGCAACTTTTGGCACACTGATGCGCAGCGCAAGGGCGTATTTTACAGATTCAGCTATATCATCAGGCAACAGAGCATGACATCTCACAAAAAGCAGGGTTTTCTCGGTACGTTCGACCTACTATAAAGAATGGGAGGATACATACAAGGATAATACTAGCGTGAGTGGCCATGGTGGCTCCAGGTCACATCCGATATGAAAAAGATTTGGAGTCTAAAACTGCCAGAAAAAATAAAGATCTTCCTTTGGGGATGTCTACATAATGCTATTCCTTGTTTTTATGTGCTTGCAAACCGGTCACATTGGAAATATTTCTCAATGCTCATTTTGCAAACAGTTTGTCTAATTCACATCTAGATGTTTTCTAAGGATGTCACATCTAACGTCCCACAAATAAGGTAGCGACAAGGAACAAAAAAAACCTGGGACAAAAAAAATAGACCACAAACATAGTGGAGATCAGGTTAGATGTGACATAACTAGATATGTCCTAAACAGACCCTTTTGCAAAGCGGGAGCAGAAGATATCAAGCATGCTTTGTTTAACTGCACGAGAACAAAGGAAGTCTGGGCGCTTGGGGTTGAGAAAATCATACATGTTGCATTGCTTGTTGATCGCTTGGGTTCTGATATACTGGAATTTTTTATGTGTGACGCTTCTACGAAGCACAAGTATTAGGACTTGATTGAGCTTCCAGAGCTGATAGCCACGGCAAGCTGGTTCATTTGGTGGCAGTGTAGACAATATGTTCGAGGGGAGCAAGTACAGACGCCGCTGCGTTGGGCGTTGGCCATCCATGCATTGGCTCTAAACTTCACACGAGCAACGGGGAAACAAACTACTGAACCTAGATGGAACACATAGCCCATCATTTTGGCAGCACAACAGGTTCTAAACCTTGATGCTTCTTTCTTTGAGGATCTGCATTCTGGGTCATGTGGGGCGATAGTTCGAGACCACATATGTAATTTTAGTGCTGCGTCTACTTCTCAACTTGAGCATGTGGCAGATGTTGTCTCCGCGGAAGCGGCGGCATTACTTGAAGGTTTAAAATTACTTCAAAGCATGGGGTGTCATAATGTCATTGTGAGGATGGACAATTCTATCGTGGTTGATGCTACACGTCTAAATGAGGGACATTCTACGGTGGTAACTCCAGTTTTAGACTATTGCAGAGAGTTATTACGAGAGACCGGAAAGGTTACTATTGAGCAGTGTAATAGAGAATTAAATATAGTTGCTCATGAGCTAGCTGAATGGGGGCGTGCAAACAACTCTTTCATATGGGTGGATGCACCTCCGATTTTTATTGCTAGCAGATGATGTAAGCATTATTTGAGTTTAATAAAGCTAGCCTATGAGGCCTTTCTGTAAATTTTTTTGCCTATCTAAGTCTTATGTCACTGATTTTTATGCGGAGATTCGTGCAAACATTTTCTTTTCTCTTTTTATCTTTTCCTTACTAGTTTGGTTGAGCCACTAAGATGTTTTTTTTAGAATACGCACCGTATCATATATTCATAAAAGAAAAGGCCAAGATGGCCGATACAACGCCTTTGGGCACAATGCCACACCAAGAGGTTAGCATCCACACCCACCATGACAACACCGGGACACTACTTACCCTACCCAAACTCAAGCCATAAATGGCGAAGAGGTCGAACACAGAGCACACATGCCGTGTCACATCCGGATCCAAGACCTCGGAGCACGACCTCCAAACCAAACTAGAGCACATCTAGATGCGCCCTAAAGATTCCCAATATTGATATATTTTTCTATTAGTTTGATGAAATTAGAAATAGTTAGAAATACTTTAACTTCGGACAAAACTTATATGCAGACTAAAAAGGAATGGAGGGAGTGCAAAGAGAGATTCTTATCAGTCTTGCTAATCCCCTAAAAAAGGCAACTTCCATTGAGTCCCCTAAAAAAAACTCCAGTTTAGTGAAGAGTTGAACTTAGATGCACACTCTTATAATCCTCCATTTTTATTCCTACTCTTATGAAATGGGACTGTCTATTTAACATTTGACTGTTTTCCAATTGGATATCATTCAAATTTTCTGAGCAATGTTCTGTTGGCATCTGTATTTGCCCAAAACCACTGATACTTCTCGTTCCCACTAAACGGGTCGGGCTAAAAAAAGAAGACCCAGTTGTCAACTAAACCAAAAGAACAAGAAAACCCCATGGCGATCCCTCCCAGCAGCTTCCCTGTACCACACCTGACAACAAAAGGTAGAAGCAAAAGAGCCGTTAAACATCTCTGCTTGAACTTGCCTCCCAAGAAACAAAACGGATCTCACTTCCCTGGAATATCATCAAATCTCACAGACCTTGTATTGGGAATAGCAGATTGAATAGAAACACTCTTATTGCCTGCAAAATCACATAAAAAACCAGCAGTCAATTGAATTATGAACAAACCAAAAGAAAAAATAAACAAGGAAATAAAATGAAAGCTAAAGTAAAAAAGATGAAACTAACCAAATGAGAACTTGCTCAGTGAATGATTCTCACTGCCAAAAACTTCTAGGGAAGCATGAATGTTTGCAAGAAAAGAAGATTGCAACACACAATTCAATACATCAACAATGAGAGACTCTGACCATTCAACAAAAATCTTAGGCTTCTCTTGATGTCTGGCCTGAACAAGATCCACAAGTTCATGAGCAAACTGTAAAAAAGAAAGAAAGAATAAAAGGAGTTAGAATACCACTAAATAACATATAATCAGTACGAATAAAAATAGTAGGAATTACAGTAGGACTACTACAGCAACAAACAATAACTAGGAAGAGAAATTACCTCAGAGCCAAAATGACCACCAAAATTTGACTGAACTCTTGTAGCAAATGGAACATCAGATGCATCAAAATACATACTCTTACTTGCTGAAGATTTTTGAACAGAACCCTGAAACAATAGAGTAGTACATGAGAAAAACTGAACCACACAGCTCAAAGAAAAAAAAACAAGCAAAACTAACTAATCTGAAAATTAATGAAGTACAAGCTTGCTTCAATGACCTCTTTCCATAAGAGCGGCTATTGTTTCTGTCAAGCTCTGAAAACTGTTTAACTTTGTTACCTCTCCACGCAAGAATCCGAGGTTTCACATCAGAAAATTGAGTGAAGACCAAAATTAAGTGGCCATTGAAGTGGGGAAATAGAACAAACTGGAAATCGGTACACAGCTTCAGTTTCTACAAAAACAAAAAGAGAATGCCTTACAAATACAGGACAGTAATAGTGCATTGGAGAAAATTTGGCAACCAATAGAGAAGATAACAAAATAAAGTGTAGAGAGAGATCAATATCAAAAAAGGACTAACCATGTTTCTTCTTCCAGCACATGATAACTTCCTCTTCAAACATTTCACTTTTTGAAAAATTTAGGATGACAACAATTTATAAGCCATCAGAAAAAACACACTTAAAGTTAAACCAACAAAAACAAAAACACATACATGATCCATATAGAAGTCAAATAGAGATTTGTCAAGCCCTCCTAGAGACTTCCTGAGATAAAGTTAAAGTGAACATACACATAAATTTTAAAATGAAAAGAAATAGTTCAAATTAATTAAAACTAGGGAAGAAAAAGAAATAAATACCAAAGACATACGATTAGAACCATCATCGCAAAATCATTAGGCACAAACGGATCATTCAGAGAATCTGCACTCTCAAGAGGAGACTAGTGGTACATCCTTGTGAGAAACTTTCCGCAGCCGCCCCATTGAAGCAAACCTAAAATCACAAAGGCAAAGTAAATTAGGCAAATGAAGCAGAACCAATACAAACACTACAACCAACAATCCCCTAACCTAGATCTAGAAGCTATAAAACCACAAACCAGACAGCTGAATATTAAACGCATGTGCAAAACTTGAGACTACAAGCCCTGCATGTCATACTTTAATTACAGTCTTCAACCACAAAAATTACAGTGAAATACTCGAGGAAAATAAACTGTAAAACTCTGGAGAAATACATTGTAAGTCATACTGTAATTACAGTCCTCAAGCACACAAATTACAGTGTAATACTAAGGAAAATACAGTGTAAAAGTCTGGTGAATTACATTGTAAGTCATACTTTAATTACAGTCCTCAAGCACACAAATTACAGTGTAATACTCTAGGGAAATACAGTGTAAAAGTCTGATGAATTACATTGTAAGTCATATTGAAATTACAGTCCTCAAGCACACAAATTACAGTGTAATACTCTAGGGAAAATACAGTGTAAAATTCTGATGAATTACACCGTAAGACATACTGAAATTATAGTCCTCAAACATACAAATTTACAGTGTAACTCTAGGGAAATAGAGTGTAACACTCTGATGAGTTACATTGTAAGTCATACAAAAATTACAGTCCTCCAACCATACAACTTACAGTGAAAAACTCTAGGTAATTACATTGTAACCATACAAATTACAGTGTAAAACTATATGGAAATACACTGTAAAACCTGGTGATTTTCAGTGCAAGCCCTATGGTTACAGTGTAAAACTATAGGGAAATACACTGTAAAACTCAGGCGATTTACAGTGTAAGCCCTACCACAATTACAGTCCTCAAACTAGGTTAATTATAGTATAAAACTCTAGGGAAATACACTGAAAAACTCCGGTGATTTACATTGCAAGTGAATTACTCAACCATGCTAATTACATTATAAAACTCTAGAGAATTACAGTGCAAAACTAGGATGAATTACAGTGTAAGCCCTACCACAAATACAATAAATCAGCCATACAAATGTAAGTCAAACATACTATAGTGAACTTCAGAGATACATTACAGTATTCATCGGGCATAAAGAACAACACTGAAAAGGGGAAATACAGTCTAAATCAGGGATACATCAAATAGAAATTCAGAAAGAAAACAATTACAGTGTAGAACAGGGGGTATTACAATGTGAATCAGAGAGACAATATAGACTACAAAGCAAGCGAAAATACTGGGGGATTACAGTGTAATTCATGGGGTTGAGTACTGTAATTGGGGAGGGTATTACAGTGATAATACATGGGGCACAATACAATACCGCAAAAACTGGACCAAGCAATCAACAATAATCCTAAGCTACAAAACCAGACTATAATCATCAAAAAGCTACAGGATCCACAACAATAATAACAAATCGATCGCGAGACCTAGATCTGGAAGCTACAGGACCAAAATCAAAGCAAATCGCATGGGGGAAAGGGAGAGTGACAACGGGAACTAACGAGGGAAGCACTAATCGAAGAGAACACACAAGCTCGAGGAGAGAGGGATCTCGCAAACGCCATGAACCAGACACCAATCGCCTCGCCGCCTCCGCTGCTCGAGCGCCACCTATCGCTGTCTCTCTGCCCTTTCGAAACAGTTCTGCCAAAATGAAATGGAGAGGAATTCAAAAGGGGGCAAAGGAAAAGAAACACGGGCGTCCAGTAAGTCAGTAACGGGCAGACCCAAAAAACCGCGTCCGGCAAAATAAAACCAAACCCGAGACAAAGGAAACCAGCCAGAAAACCACAGATCTTAGCGCGAATCACAAAGCACGATCAGACGACCACAAATTTGAATGTCAGCCAATTGAAAATCACTCGACTGAAAAATAGCAAAACCGTATGAAATTGCCCAGCTATTTGACGTATTAAAACCCGTGTGCAACGAGAAGTTTAGAAACCTGCAAATTGGACAGTGCATATTTTTCTCTGAACCAAAATTGTACACTCTTAAATCGTGTTCTGCAAACTTGCAGACATACTTACGAAGGTTATTGACATTTGCAAGAAAATCATTGGAATAAGGATAACAAAATTTAAATTAGACCGAGTGCTCACACAATACGGGTCTATGAAGTTGATCACAAACCACATGTTTCTGATAATAAGATCCTCCTCGCAGGTTCAGTGACACCTGCAAGCCCAATCGCCGTGAAAAAATTGATGGCGAAGCGCGTGTTCTCGGCGGAGTCCCGGGGGAACAGGGCGTCACGGGCCTCCGGCTCGTCGTCGTCGTTCATCCTCCGGCCAAGCAGCCGTAGCCCGAGCTGCTCCGCCATCTCCTGGAACATTATCTTCATGAAGATGCGCGACGACGAGGTGGTGTCCTCCTCCGTGATCCTGACCCCGCCCAGCACGCCGCGCCACAGGACGGCGTCCGCGGCCAGCAGGTGCGCGAAGAGCCCCGCGGCGGCCCGCAGCTCGTCGGTTCCCATGCGGTGCGCCGCCGCGTAGCACCGCGCGAAGCACGCCCCGAAGCCTGCCTGGTACGCCCGGCTGATCCGGCAAAGCCGCTGCCCGAGCTGGCCGTAGAACCGCGTGTTGGACGACGCCCTCTCCTGCTTGCAGCACTCCACGAGCATGGCGCAGAGCTCCGCCTCCTGGCCCGGCCTCACGACGGACAGGAGCTTGTGCCCGGCCTCCTCGGCGCCGGCGCTCGACATGATCGTCTGGTATATCGTCCTCCGGAGGTTGATCAGGTTGGTGGCCGTCTCGTCCTTGATCACCTCCATCTCCATGTCTTCCCTGTGGAAGTCGTCGTCGTCGTCGTTGGGCTCGCTTTCTTCAAGGTGCTCGCCATCGTCTCCTAGCATGCTTCGCTTGAGGTCTTCGTAGGCTGCCTCGTCCTGCAGAAAGGTGGCGCTTAGCTTGAACACGTCGAGATGGGTCTCGAGGTCGAGCTGCTTGACATGGCTGTCCTCGAGGGGGATCTCGATCTGATGCGTGAACTGATCCTCCTGCTCGACAAGGTCCAGCTCTGGGCGGACGGGAGGGTGCCCCCGGAACTGGGTTCTCCGAACCGCGAAGAGGCCCTCGATCAAGAACCCGATGCGCCGGTCCACGTCGGCGTCGACGAGGATGCTCCGGAGGGCGTCGAACACGGCGTCTACCTCTCTGGGGCACGCCTCGCCGAGGGCCGCGCAGCACTCCGTGACGACCCCGACAGCCACCTCCACGCCGTCGTCCGTGGGCTCGGCGAGCAGCATCTCGACGAGCTCCAGCGCCAGCAGCTCGTGCGCCACGCCCTGGTTCACGAGGTGGGCGACGAACATCGCCGCGGCCGCCAGCTGGTGCTTATCGCCGGCGACGTGGGCGCGCCGGAGGCGCACCACGAGGCGGACGAGTAGGAGCCGGCCGACGGCCGGGATCTTGGAGTTAACGACGGCCGCGATCGCGGCGAACACGTCGGTGAAGGCCGGGCAGGCGGCCTGGGACTTGAGCAGCGCGCGGCAGAGCAGGCCGCGCCCGCGGACGAGGTTCTCGGCAAGGAGCTCCGGCAGGACGTGGCGGATGTTGGCGGGCGTGGCCTTGTTGACGTGGCCGGTTATGCTGGCCCTCAGCGCGTCCCAGGTCCGCCGCTGGTAGGCCGGGCCTGACTTGTCGTCAGCGACACTGGCGACGGCGTGGCCGACCGCTGCTGCCTGACGCGGCGGGACGTAGATGGGTCCACCGGAGAGGAGCGGCGGGCGCGCCATCTCGTGATCTACAGCTAGCGTAAACGCTTCGTGGTGTTTTCCAATGAGCCGGCTCGATGGTGTATATATAGACAAGAGGGCCTGGGCTCTGATCCGAGTCGGTTTTTCCTTGCCGAGTCGGTTTAGACTAAGCATCCCACTTCGATCTGGATTTGCAAGGCAGTAATATTTGTCTTGTATAGCTACAGCTCTAATTAGCTCATGTGGAATAAGTTCAAATATATTTCGCCTTATTGAAATGATAGGGAATTTCCCCGTGCAGTCTACTTACACAAATATTATATTTTTGATAAAATTGTACGAGAAAAATATGTACTCCCTCTGTTCCTAAATATAAGTCTCTGGAGAGATTTCACTATAAACCACATACGAATGTATATAGAAACGAAGGGAGTGCAAATCAATTGATTTTATGTACAATTTAGGAGATTATGATGGAATTACTAGACATCAGAATTCTACACCTTTCCTCCGGGCATCAGTTGAGGTCCTCTCTCAGGAAGACTTCTTCACATTAGTTGAACTGCTCGCCTATTGATCTGTAGACAACAACTGATAACACGAATACTGAATAGTCCACTAGCCATCACATATGCGAGTTTAACATGTTATTTACTCGTGCTCAAGTATGATTTTGTTAGGGTCGCGCTAACTACCACACGTGTGGCAGGAAGGGAGACCCACCACACGTCTCTAATGTAAACAGATTGCCACGTCATCGCATGCATGCATGCAGGAATCTTTTTGGATTTTCAGTTTTTAAAATGTTTTATCTCTAAACGAAAAATCCGATTGAAAATCCGTTTTCACCATTAAATCCCTCGCGATGAGATCTTCGAAACTAGATCCCATGTTGATATGTTTTGATGAAATTTTTTTTGGATTAAAAGTTGCCATGTTTATTGCATATGAATTGCCATGATGTTTAACTGAAGTTGCCATGATATGTTTCAGCTATTTTCTTCTACATTTAAAAGTAAATTTTGATATTTATAAAATGGGGAATTAAGAAACTAGACTTGCCATGAACCATAAACTAAAATTGCCATGATACATGCACGTAAAATTGCCATGGTTCATACAAAAAATAATTTTCATGGTCAAAGTACTGGAGTTGCCATCATCAAAATACTAAAATTGCCATGATCTACAAACTAAAGTTGCCACATGGCAACTTTAGTTTAAGCCCTATGGCAACTGCGGTGTAAACATCATGACAACTTCTGGCAAAAAAAAAATTCGTCGAAACATATCAACATGTGGTCTAGTTTTGAAGATCTCGTCGAGACGGATTTAATGGTGAAAACGGATTTTTAGTTCGCTTTTTTATTTAGGAGATACAACATTTTTAAGCCGAAAACCAAAAAAAATTATGCTGATGTCATCTATTCATACATGGCAAAATGAGTGGTGATGGAGGAATGTTAACGCCCACACGTGTGGCATACTAGACATCCGCCCACACACCGTGTGTGGCATGAGCAGGAGGCAGCCCACACGGGCTGTGTGCGGGCGAACATTATAATTGCTCACATGTGTGGGCGCAGCTACTTCGTGCCATACGCCCAACTAGTACTACTCATCTTCACCCCGCGCGTGTGGCACGAAGCAAAAATGCCCACACGTCCTGGCGCAACTACGTTAGGTACCCGCGGGATGACTGTTTAGTTGCCATCCGGGATGGCATATGTAGTTATCCGGGATGATAGATGTAGTTATCCGGGATGGCAAATGTAGTTGTAAAAGCATGACAACTCTATCTGTTTTAGTTAACTATAGTTATCATGTCTAATTTATGATAGTTGCCGCGTGTAATCAAATCATAGTTGCCGTGTGCGATTAACTACTTGCCACATATGGTCAAATAGTAGTTGCCATGTGTGTTTACCTAGTTGTCACGTGTGGTCCAAGCATAGTTGCCATGTATGGTTAATCGCAGTTGCCATGTGTGTTTATCTGGTTGCCACGTACACGCAACTGCAGTTGTTGTCTAGCAACTAATCATAGTTTTCATGTGTGTTTATCTAGTTGCCACGTATGTGTAACCGCAGTTGTCATCCAACAACGTACGAGTGTTGCGTGGGCGAAAAACAGTTCGCCCATATGCGCGTGGACTAGGTGGTGGCTGTGTGGGCAGAAACTAGTTCTCCCACACAGCGCAGCTGGCAAACCGCGTGTTGCGGGCGTGTGGGCGAACTCTCCAACGCCCACACACCAGCCCCGTCCTACATGGCATAAAAAATCTGGCAAAACATGCCAAGATTCGTGCAAACACAAACGGACGTTGATCCATGTGTGTGGGCGAGATGCAAACGCCCACACATGTGGGCATTAGTATTTTCGTTTTGTTATGTTGTGGCTGGCCCGCCATGTTCATGTGACTAGACTACCTATCACGTAATTTTGCAACATAAGTATTATTTTGTTATACTCCAATATCTTATACTCGACATATATAGTATGTGCGAACCAATCTGTGGTTGGATGGTTAGAGGGACTATGGTATCTCCAGCCCACCAGGGATCAAGTCCTGGTGCTCGCATTTATTTCTGGATTTATTTCAGTATTTCCGCTGATGCACATTCAGTGGGAGGAGACGTTCCTGTCGTAAATTTTAAGATGATATGCCGGCTCAGTCTTTCGGAGGTGCTCACAGGGATAGGGTGTGCGTGTGTGTGTTCATGGGGTGAGTGTATGCGCATGTATATGAGCGCTTACCTTTTTACTGTGTTCAAAAAAGACATATAGAGTATGTGGAGAAAAAGTGAATCCACTTCATAAATCTCAACGACAGTGGCAAGTTGAGAATCAGTCAAAGCTTGAGTAGAGCCTAGGGTAACTATCAGTCATATAAGTTTTGTGAACTAGCTAACTCTATCGTGCACAACAAGGGCAGTCATATATTTTTAGGCTCTACCAATTGGTGGTGGTGCATGTGTCATGCATGAGATTGGCACAACAAAACTATAAACTAAAGAAAATAGCACGTGGCGTGTTGAAGATGCAAATTGACGTACTATAAACCGTCCATCATTTTATGTATTGTACATATAAGAGTATTCTAGCTTGAACAAGGTATTAGTGACACGGTGACACGTTGAACCACATTTTAGTTCGTGTGACATTATGATACACCCATATTTCTGGTACGAACTATATTTTAGCAATTGAGGAGGTCTGACAGGTCGTTTGGATGGGAAATGTTTGGATGAACTCAGGAGTTCTAATACATCATTTGGATGTGAGAAAATCGTCTGTTATGTGTTTGAGAATGCAATATTTGCTTAACATGAACACTTTCAGTTTGTGCTCATGTTGTATCTCGGTTTTTTCCTCTGTGTGTGTGCGCGCGCGCGCGCGCTGGAGAAGGACCAATTCTCTGGTTTTTATTTTTGTTGCCGAAACCAAACTGATCTGCCCAAGTTGCCGTTTGATTTTAGTCCAGATTATGTGCAACTTTCATCATCGTAGTCCTGGTCTGGTATGTATTTTCCCGTTTCCTAGGTTTTGTTTATGTTGATCGCCTAGACAATCGCAAATGCAGTGTCATATTTGAGCTTGGACCTCATCATGTTCCATCTCCTCGACATCGCAGAGTACACAAGTTTGTTGCACGCTCAGTTAGACATGGTTCTTTCTTTATAAAGAAGCTTTATATTAACTACTCGTTTTTTCCATTTATTCCTTATATTGGCTTAATGCTTTGTGTTTCTGATATCTCTAGAGAAAACAAAAAAGAAGTTTGCCCCTAACAATTTTGGTGAGGTTAAAAGATGCTTGCCAAATCTTGTTCAATATAGTGAACCGCTGGTGAAACATCTTACAAGACTACAATATATAGCTAGCACCGACTGATGACAATGATCTGGATGTGTACATCATTAGATTCCACTAGTAGAAAAAGGCCCATTTATCCCGGTTTATAAGGCCCATTTGTCCCAGTTCGGGAACCGGGACTAAAGTGTCGGTACTAAAGCTCAATACCTTTAGTCCCGGTTCTTATACCAACCGGGACAGATGGGGCTCCACGTGGCCGTTGCAGCTTGCCCAGGCAGGGGGGCCTTTTGTCCCGGTTGGTAGCACCAACCGGGACTAAAAGGCATCCACGTGTCAGCAAATGAAGGAAACCATTAAGCAAATGAAGGAAACCATTAAGTACACAAGATCGTCATGAACATATACAGAGAGAAGTGATCGACCTCTCTTTCTTCGAGAGATTGTTCGAACAACAAGTTTTCGTATATCTATCTGACGCTACCGGCTACATACATACAATATAAGATCTCTTCCAATATAATCCCCTAATTATATATGAACTCAAGTTTCACATGGTATTCTCCGGCTTTATTGATGACGTGGTCAAGAAAGAATCCCGCCAATTCCTCTTGAATTGCTCGCATGCAATCTCGTGGTAGGAGTTCATTCCGCATCTACCACATCTAATTTGAAGAAGGGGGTCAATACATGTATATGAATGAAACTCAACAGAAATGATGGTAATAAAATAAAATTGTGAATATTTTTTCTTACGCACTTCATATTGTCTTTTAGAGTAGCCCCGCCTATTCTTGGCCGTCGCATTGTAGATGAACTCGCAGACGTAGTATCCACAGTAATTATTCCCGGCTTCCTGCCACAAGCACTTTACGAGAAATAGAGGTCAATCAAACTGATAATGAAGCATTATAAATGGCATTGATGAAAGTAGCTAGAATCAACGGGAGATGCACGGAACTAGCTAGCTAGTAGTACTTACTTTCGGGTATTTCCATCGCAGATCCCGCGGCAGTCCCGGAACTTTTGCGGTGAATACTTTCCAAACCCTGCGAGATAAAGAACAATTACTTGATATCAGGAAATGAACAAATTTGCCAATATGGTGCGATATAATATGATCGATTGAACTTACTTGTCGAGCATTTTAGACATGTCCGCATAGTCCTCGGGATCTTTTCGTCTCGAGTCTAAGATGGTTACTAGTCCCTGCTCAAGCTTAATCTATAGGAGAATATAGTGGAACCTGCGCACCCATGCATAACTCATCAATTACATTAATTACTATAACCTCGAGTAATAATTAAGGGAAACCGAATATGCACAAGACAGTAACACTCACTTGAAGTTGTAAGGAAAGAGTATTGTATCTTTGTTTTGATTTATTTCCAACGATCGTAGCAAGTTGGCCTCGATTTTTTTCGCATGAAATTTAACTGTAAATTCATCTATGAGATTTGTGTTAATGAACCCTATATCATACATTTCAGCTTTTCTGCATTTGAGGATCTTCAAGCTGCATAATATAGTGAGGATAATTATATATACATGCAATGAAAGAGCTGAGCTATATATAGAGACTAAATGACAGAAGTAGTACTTAGAGACAGTAGCAAGTGACGTTAATTTATCGAGACTTTTTTGATTGAAAAACTGGAAGAACTCCTCAAATGAAACAGACAACAGCTCAATTCCAACGAGGTCGTGCAGTCGTGCTCCTCTTTAACTTTCAGCGTCAAAGTATCCTTCCCAGACTCTTTGCGCGGGCTCACTGGGGGCGGCATCTGCGACGGCGTCGGGGTAGGGGCGGCGCGGATCGGGAATGTGACGGTGCGGGTGGCGCGGCGACGGCGTCGGGGCAGGGCCACGCGCGGTGACGACGTTGGGGCAGGGGCGGCGCACGCGGGGCAGGGCAGGGGCCGGCGCGGGGAGGCGACGACGAGGTCAGGGAGGCTATCGATGACAGCGAGGTCGCGGAGGCGTCGGCGATGGCGACGGCGACGAGGAGCATGCGGCGACAGGGCAGGGCGCGACGACGACGACGAGGAGCGGGCGGCGTCGAGGAGGGGAACTGCGATGAAAACTAAAAAATTTCACAAGTGTTGATTATATGGACAGAGCATTGTCCCCGGTTCGTGGCACCAACCGGGAACAATGCCCCCCTTTAGTCCCGGTTGGTGCCACCAACGGGGACCAAAGGTCTCTTTTCAGCAGCCCAAAGGGCGGGAAGCAGAGGCCTTTGGTCCCGGTTGGTGGCACCAACCGGGACTAAAAGTGGGGCATTGGTCCCGGTTGGTGCCACGAACCGGGACCAATGCACCCCTTTAGTCCCGGTTGGAGCCACCAACCGGGACCAAAGGCCTTGTGCTGCCCGCGTCGCGGCCAAAAGTTTAGTCCCACCTCGCTAGTTGAGAGAGCTCAAGAGTGGTTTATAAGCGCTGCTGCGCCACTACAAGAAATATGTCAACTTGTGACCTTGACTATTGGTCACTGAATGGTCATTATTTTCCGTTTGTGACCTTTTTGTGACCAAAGACAGATGGTCAAAAGCTGGCAGTCGAAAACTGAAATTAATGATCGTAGACGTTTACGACCAAAATATGTCTACTGTTTTACTTTCGTCACTAGCAACCTCCCCAGGCCACGTAGGCATCCAACGTGGCAAGCTGATGTGGCACAAAAATCAGCCCGGTCCAATTAAGTTTTCTACATGGGCCTAGCCAAACAATTCAGTCTTTTTAATATTTATTTTTCCTATTAATTTTTGCTAGCTACATGGGCCTGGCCCAGCAATTCAGCCTTTTTATTGCTAGATGCAGCCTTTTACAGCGTATGATCTTTTATTTTTTGCCAATTTATTTTCCACGGTTTTACATTTGTCCCAAATATCATAATATCATACACTGGTCCCACACGTCAGAAATTTCAAATGTGTTCAAATTATTTTGATAGGTGGGTCGCATGAGTCATGTTTTCATTGCACACATTTTCAAATCACATACATAATTACTATTTCATATGAAACAGAAATTGTAATTCTGAAACATACATAGAATTCACAGAGAGAAGATACATTAAATCACATACACAATTACTATTTCATTCACAAACAGAGAGAAGATACATTAAATTCCCAGATAACCCAACTATTATTACATAACTTGCTATATAAGAATGTCTTGGAGCTTGTTTGAATATCTTTCATCTTGAATTTACTCAAAATATCTGCCAACAAGAAAACAAAACAGCAAGGATAGGGTGAACAACAACAACAACAACAACAACGACAACAACAACGACGACAACAACAACAACAACAACAACAACAACAACAACAACAACAACAACAACAACAACAACATGTGATGGGGTGCTATTTAGTAGTAAGATCAAGTCTGGAAAGAAACATGCATGAAAATTAAGAAGAGCTAGAGCAAGTCTACATGAAAATTAAGAAGTGTTGTTTAGTATGGAAGCCCAAACAGTTTTCGTTGTCATGCCAAGTCAGCCAACACGTAGCATGCATATGGGCCATAAAAATGATCAAATGAGGAAGAGATGAAGCCAAATAGTGGTTCCTCCTTGCAATGATCACATTTAGATAGCAGCGACCTGCTACAGTTCATGTTACAACAACACTAGTTCATGTGAGAAACACACAGGGTCCAAAATACAAACGAAAAACAATCTGACTTGGGTAAACCAGGACATGATGAAACAAAATTATTCATTTTGGGTTAAAAGAGGAATATGGTGTCCACCTTATACTACGTCATCATCATCAGGATTAAAACAACACATTTATAGTTAGAGTGCTGGATGAGACAAATATTAATTGAAAAGAAGACAAGGTAGCATCAAATCAGGTTATAGTTTGTGGAAATCAATGCACACAGCATGTACGACAAGGTAGCATCAAATCAGATGATGATTGCATACATACAAATCATGTGCTGGCAGAAAAATCCAAGCAGGAGCTCATCTTCCCTCTCTGTTTGGTAACTAACAACCTAAATAAAATAAAATAAAAACATGACTTGTTCATACAGATCCCTCTAAAATTCCTTGGGACAAGTGCATCACATATTCGTCAACTTAGCAGCAGAAGTAGTGAGCACGGGAAGAGGGGGAGGGAGATGGAGGAGCTACCTGCCGCGGTCGCAATGGAAGCAGAGGAGCAAACCCGTCCCGCCCCTCCCCCACGAGCAGGACAGGGCTGCCGGCTGGGCACGCCCCTACTCCTCCGCCTCCTTAATCAGGAGACCCCCTTCCCCTACTGTTGCTTGGCGCGCCGCATCATTAGTCACCTCCTCATGCAAGAAGTACACAATACATAGACAGATGGTCAGTGAGGTACATTTTCACAGCAATAGAAGCTTAAAATTAACAGAAATACACACATCAAATGAAGTCACTAAGATACTTAAGTGCACCACATGGTGTAGAATTATGTGGTATATAATTGCAACACATGAACCAAAAGAGGAAAAACATCACCACCAAGAGTTTCTGATGATAAGCATAGCTCCCTACAAAAAAAGAACTAAGGGCACAGTGACTAAAGCATGCAGACCACAATATTCAACGCAGAAGCAAGCGGGCAGTATGAGCTACTTACTGGCAAAGTATAAAGCCTGAATCATATAGTATAAATGAATTACGAAAACAAGAACTGACAATGAGAACTGCATACTAATGCACCAGATGATCAACATCAAGCACAAGCATGCAAACATGCATCTCATCCCAACCTAAAACTAGAAACAGTAGCAGCCATTTATTTTTACACAGGTGTAAAACTAAACCATAAGCACCGCAACATTTGCTAAACTTGTCAGCTTAAGAACTCTATTTTGAAAGGCCTGAAAGAAGATTACATAAGCACCAGAATACCCTAACCACCACCAATTCTCTTCATAGTTGATGAGACGACATTTACTGTACATAGAGATGATGTAAAAAACTAAGCAATATGATACAACAGTAGGCAAGTAGTATATATCACTCATGGGCGTATGTGGCAAGGAGGGAGGTAGTTCATGTGCTCGGTGCACATGCAGATGGCGTTCTCGGCATAGATCCGGGCACCGTCAGCGATGCCCTTCTCGATGGCCTTCTTCACCTTGAGCCTCTGCCATTCAACATATAAACATATAAGTAAAGTACACTAATTCTAGAAGATAAAACACAAAGCAATAAAGGATAAATGGACCATTTCCCCACAACTTTTTTCCTGATTCGAACATCTACTGTCCAGCCACTGATGTCTTAAGCATGTGTTGTTGGTATGACCACACATGAGAATCAACTTCAGAGAATAAAACTCACATTTGCTCAAATTGAACTATACATTAAGTACTGATCTTAATCATGAAAAGTTTAAGTTTAGGAGCAAGCAAAGCTATCAGTTTTAGCGATCTGTAATGTTAAAAAATTGTGGACAGTTCAAAGTTCTCTACATTCTAATGAAGTGCTATCAGTTCTCCATACAAACATTTCCTACGGGTCAGCGCCGAAGAAGGTGCGCTGCAGGCCACATCATCATATTTGAGCATTAATATTTCTTTATTACTACACATCAACTATAGCACTAGGAGTACACAGCAACTAGTAGCAGAACTAGAAGAAATAACGAGATTGAGTGTACACCAATATCATCAGGAACATGAGTATAACAACCATCTTGCTTTAATGGGAACAATGACACAGAAGAATTACTAGGATACAGTAACACATACACATTGTTGATTTAACACGTTCAGAAATAGTCTGTGTATATTGTTCACGACATCTAATGTACACACAGCAGGAAACAAGGGGGATCAAAAAACGTAACGCCTGCAAGTAGTACTGCTTTGCTATCAGGTGCAATCACACAATTTTTTTTATTTCTACAATGCTTCCATTTTGCAGCAACCAGAAATCAATTGATTGCGGAGATCTTTCAAAAATTAGTTTGCAGTTCACTAGGCAAGTTACAATCCATCTGTCAAATAAAATCGCTCATCTGCCAGAAGCATAAGCAACCAGACAGATCACACAAATTCAGTATTATTATTGTGCAAACAAAAAATATGTTCAGAGTGCCTCCATACACGAATCAGAAACATCCTCTTATATTTGACCATTTCCCACATCATTGTAACGTCCCTTACTGAATTTTGGTTCGAAGTGGCCATTTAGAGTGTGCAAACAGAAGGATTTTCTCCCCTCATGCTCTACCTGCCCGCATCAGAGACTCACAATCTGAATGGTCACTGTCATCACACTAGTTTTCAGATTCTCGCACTTGCAACTAGCACAAGAGCGAATTTCATGCATCATCAATATGACAGAGCAGCACTAATCAATACACAAAGCATCACATCATATATGAGACAGACTACAAGAGGAACATATCTGAAACCAGTAGTCATAACCCATCAATGAAGATTGAATGCGCACATCCTAATCTACACCATGGCTTGTTGACAACCCCACAAACAGGCCGCACAATACACACGAACCAGATCGGAGTGTTTCCTTTTTGTGGCCATGGATGGCGTGGAGAAGAGGAGGAGGACGGCCACCGGATGCCTGGAGCAGGAAGAACGAACGAACACCTGTACTGCAGAATGAATTGTGAGGAAATTTGTCAAGGGGAAGGGCCAGAGCAGGGAGAGAGATTCATGGCCGAGATCCGGGAGTACCTCAGCAGCCAAGTAGGAGTGGAGGATGACAACAGTCCGACGTCTCTTGTACGGCACAGGATGCGGACGAGAGGCGTCAAAGGGCACGGCCGCATCGTCGCCGGAGAAGAAGCAGGGTGGCTCCTCTACCGGCGCGAGCGCACGACCGTGGAGAAGGAGGCTACCTCCCAGCTCGATGTCGTGGATGGGGAAGCGGCGGCGGCGGCTCCCCTTCCCTGCAGCCGCCGCGCGCTCTGGTACATCTCCAACAGCGTCGCGCCGCCGCGGCCGGTCGGGATCGATTGATCGAGGGGGGAGGAGGATTGTTTCCGTGTCTTGGATCGGTTTTGGTGGAGAAGGAAGCGAGGGGCTGGCGGATGCGGTGGATGCGTCGCGAGAGGAAGGGGGGGGAGGGTCGGGGTGGTGGAGAGGAGGAAGGGCGCGATGGAGAGGAGCTCCGCCAGGGTGGTGAGGAAGGGCACGATGGAGAGGAGCTCCGCCAGATCTGGAAGGGGAGAGGAGGAGAGGGAAAGAAAGGAGGCGGGGGGGGGGGGGGGGTGGATGGCAAATGAGCACGAGGACATAGCTAGGGTTTTGGGGTTGGTGTGAAAGGGTCAAGGACTGCCGTTGGATCCGCGAGCTTCCGATGGTGTGCGATGCATGATCCGCGTGAGACGCCCACAGACCAATCAGAGTGCAGTAAGACGTTATGACCATCTAAATTGGTCATAGTTGACTAAAAATAATGTGTTAAAAACATGTCAGCTATTTTATGACCCGAGAAATTCAACAAGAAAATGTAAAACCTTCTCACTTTGTCACCAAATGTGGACAAGTTTCCAGGAAAAATAATAAACAATAAATGAGATAAATATCTGTAAAAAGGTGCCATGAGAAATGAGTTTTTTGGCAAAAAAATCATTTTCCATTTTTTCGAGTGCCCCAAATGAGGTTTTTTGGTGAGGGACCTACCAAAGAATTCTTACAAAATTGGACCAAATCATTTTTTAAAATACCAGGCCATATTTAATGCACAATTGACTAAATGGTTGGGTGTAAAAAGTTTTGATCCACCTCTGGTGAAAAAGACAAATTTCCACCGATTCAGTTGGAAGCGGGTCAAATTTGAACTGCAGCTGCCTCATAGTTTGCTCTTTATTTTTTCCAAAAATCATTTATGGGTACATAGGTATCTATTTAACCAGAGAGACATCAAAAGTTTTCCAAGATTCAACCACTAGCTAGGAATGGTCAAGGCCGCCGTTTTGACCGCATTTTGAAACGGGCATAAAAAATTCAAAAAAAATCAAAAAATTGGAAAACCTTCGCATTGTGTAATTATACGTGACCAAGTTTCCAGGAAAAATAATAAACTTGTAATACAGAAATTATTTAAAAAAAGTTTTTTAAAAAATGAGCTATCATGCGTGAAGATTCATGGCTTTCAAGCCAAATGATCAATCTTATGGCCACATTCATGGCATAGTTTTTTCAAATGATCTCATATTGTGCACAAGGGTGCATCATGGAATTCCAAACAATGTTGCCTTAGGGAGTTTTCACTTTTATTGCACAAAAGAGCCATTTTCCATTTTTCGAGTGCCCCAAATGAGGTTTTTTTGTGAAGGACCTACCAAATAATTCTTGCAAAATTGGACCAAATAATTTTTCTAAAATACTAGGCCATATTTAATGCATAATTGACCAAATGGTTGGGTGTAAAAAGTTTTGATCCACCTCTGGTGAAAAAGAAAAATTTCTGCCGATTCAGCTGGAAGCCGGGCAAATTTGAACTGCAGTTGCCTCATAGTTTGCTCTTTATTTTTTTCCAAAAATCATTTTTAGGTACATAAGTATCTATTTAATTAGAGAAACATCAAAAGTTTTCCAAGATTCAACCACTATCTAGGAACGGTCAAGCCCGTCGTTTGACCGCATTTTGAAACGGGCATAAAAAATTCAACAAAAATCAAAAAATTGGTAAACCTTCGCATTGTGTTCTAAAAAATTGGTAAACCTTTGCATGTGTTCTAAAAAATGTGACCAAGTTTTCAGGAAAAATAATAAAATTGTAATACAGTAATTATTTAAAAAAAGTGTTCTAAAAAATGAGCTATCATGCGTGAAGATTCATGGCTTTCAAGCCAAATGATCGATCTTATGGCCACATTCATGGCATATTTTGTTCAAATAATCTCATATTGTGCACAAGGGTGCATCTTGGAATGGCAAACAATGTTGCCTAAGGAAGTTTTCATTTTCTTTGCACGGAAAATTCATTTTCCATTTTCCGGGTGCTTGAAATGAGTTTTTTTTGTGAAGGACCTACCATATATTTGTTGCAAAATTGGAACAAATCAATTTTATAAAATACTAGGACATATTTAATGCACAATTCACAAAATGGTTGGGTGTCAAAGGTTTTGATCCACCTCTAGTGAAAAAGACAAATTCCCGTCGATTCAGCAGGAAGCGGGTCAAATTTGAACTGCAGCTGCCTCACAGTTTGCTCTTTATTTTTTTCCAAAAATCATTTCTAGTTGTACCTATTTAATCATAAATACATAGTTTGGTGGCGATACGTCGAGGTTTGGACAGTGGGCGAGGGCCCCAACTCTAGAGCGCGTAAACTCGCATGCCCGCCGTGTGGTCACCGCATGACCGTGGCATTGCCACGTGTTTCTGGCGGCCTAGGCATGTCTAGTGGGTTGGGAACTCCCCAGGTAGGTGCTGGGAAGAAAATCACAACATAAGATTCTCACAAGGAGACCGATCGATGCTCAAGCATGAGTAAGCAGCCAAGTGTTTGATTAGCGGCACGGGAAATGCACATGGCTAATGGGCGTGAGTGTTGGCTAAGGATGATCAGTTACTAAGAAGACCGTCTTCACAAATTTTCAGCTCAAAAGGAGGAGCCTAGGTGGTACTTGCTTTGTAAAGTACCACACTGGACATAAATACGAATGTTGAAGCTGGGATCAAAATAATGAATGGATTGAGCTGGCATTTGGTGGAGGATGGTTATTTGGGTAGAGGAAAGCACTGTACAAAATGGATACCATTTGGACATGCCAAAGTGGTACTTCCTTCACAAAGTGTTTCTCTGAACAGAATAGGAAAATGAATATTTTTGAACTAGGCAAGGAAGTTTTTTTACATATTTGACGAAGATATGACCCAACGAATTAATCAGATTTTTTTGGGAATTTTGGGAATGACAGAAATATAGGTTGCTTCACAATCTTGGACAAAAACTGCCACATGGACATGATACATAGGCAAAACTGATGAGGTGGCGCCTAGTCATAGCAACCCACCACAATTTACAAGGTTATGACCATCTATATTGGTCATGATCAGCTAGAAATAAGGCAGCGGACCAGTGCTATCTGCTTTATAACCATTTCATGTAAGGAAATTACGACCTTTCTAACCAAAATGGTCATTATAGTTTAGGGTTTGGAGCCCCCCGAACAGCTTTTGACCAATTGGTCTGAAATGGTCATAGATCTATGAACAATTCTTCCAGGGTCAGTGACAGAAGGTCACTAGTTGACATATTTCTTGTAGTGCGCCCACCCTCTCGAGCTCCTCTCAACTGCACGGTTTCGGGCCTAATCTGTGACTATGTGCCTATGGGCCTACTAGGCCTACTGCGGGCCTAAATCCTGGCCTATGGTTGGGTTTCTAGTCGTATTCAGGCCGTGGTGGCCCAGTAGGTGGCACTTTTTTTGCTTTATTTATTTTATTTTGTTTCTACTTACTGTTGCTATTTTTATTTGTTTTATTAAAGTTTATTTATTTTACTTTATTAAAGTTTATTTTGTTTCTACTTATTTATGAAAGTTTATTTTGTTTCTACTTATTTATTAAAGCTATTAGAGTTTCATTAAAGTTTTCTAGTTCATTCTTTTTTCTATTAGAGTTTCATTAAAGTTTTCTAGTTCATTCTTTTAGTTTAGTATTTTTGCTATTATAGTTTCATAAAAGTTTTCCAGTTCATTCTTTTTTATATTAGTTCATCCTTTGAGCTAAATGACCCTGAAATTGAAAATCATTTCAAATGAACTCTGAAAAGGTTGAAAGTTGGCATGACATCATCATTTCACCCACATAGCATGTGCTAAAAAGTTGAGAGGGTTACGGCAAAAACTGGATGCACTTCATGTACAAAACGGACTATCTGTTTTGAGGTATCAGGGTTTCGGACGAAAACTCATCTGTTACAAAGGGATTTCATTTTTTAACTTATTCGAAGTCCAGACTTTTGTGTGTTCAAAATGCACCATTCAAAGCCACATCATCAATTTTCAACCCTTTCTGACTTCATTTGTTATTTTTCATGCATTTACTGTTTTTTGAGCTATATGACCCTGAAATTGAAAAGCTTGTCAAATGAACTCTGAAAAGATTGAAAGTTGGAATGGCATCATCATTTCACCCACGTAGCATGTGCTAAAAAGTTGAGAGGGTTACGACAAAAACTAGATGCACTTCGTGTACAAAACGGACTATCTGTTTCGAGGTATCAGGGTTTCATATGGAAACTCGTCTGTTACAACATGCATTTCATTTCTTCACATGTAGCAGTGATATTCTAGATCAAAGGCATCATCATAATAGTTGTGGAGAGAAAGTCTTCACTTTTTCTTCGCTTGTGTCCCTTGCTTATTGCGCCGTAACCATGGATAATCTTCATCGTTTAACAGGGTGCTTGGGTCAGCCTTCACTTTGAAGGGAGGAATTTCATGAACCTTTTCATAATATTTGGACATGTCTGTCTTGCCCTCCACTCCCGCGATGTCACTTTTTCCTGATAGAACTATGTGGCGCTTTGGCTCATCGTATGATGTGTTCGCTTCCTTATTTTTTTCTTTTTCTCAGTTTGGTATACATATCCTTCACATAGAAAGCTCGCGCCACATCATTGGCTAGGACGAACGGTTCGTCTATGTACCCAAGATTGTTCAGATCCACTGTTGTCATTCCGTACTGTGGGTCTACCTGTACCATGCCTCCTGACAGATTGACCCATTTGCACTTAAACAAAGGGACCTTAAAATCATGTCTGTAGTCAAGTTCCCATATGTCAACTATGTAAACATAATATGTGTCCTTTCCCCTCTTGGTTACTTCATCAAAGCGGACACCGCTGTTTTGGTTGGTGCTCTTTTGATCTCGGGCGATCGTGTAAAATGTATTCCCATTTATTGTTGGGGAACGTAGTAATTTCAAAAAATTTCCTACGCACATGCAAGATCATGGTGATGCATAGCAACGAGAGGAGAGAGTGTTTTCCACGTACCCTCGTAGACCGATAGCGGAAGCGTCAACGCGGTTGATGTAGTCGTACGTCTTCACGATCTGACCGATCCAAGTACCGAACGTACGGCACCTCCAAGTTCAGCACACGTTCAGCTCGATGACGATCCCCCGACTCCGATCCAGCAAAGTCTCGGGGATGAGTTCCGTCAGCACGACGGCGTGGTGAAGATGATGATGTTCTACCAACGTAGGGCTTCGCTTAAACTCCGCGACGATATGACCGAGGTGGAATATGGTGGAGGGGGGCACCGCACACGGCTAAGGAACGATCACGAAGATCAACTTGTGTGTTTGGGGTGCCCCCTGCCCCCGTATATAAAGGAGCAAGGGAGGAGGAGGCGGCCGGCCAGGGAGAAGCGCGCCAAGGGGGGAGTCCTACTCCCACCAGGAGTAGGACTCCTCCTTTCCTATTAGGAGTAGGAGAGAAGGAAGGGGAAGGGAGAAGGAAAGGAAGAAGGGGGCGCAGCCCCTTCCCCTAGTCCAATTCGGACTAGGCCTTGGGGGGGCGCGCGGCCTGCCCTAGGCAGCCCCTCTCTCTTTCCTGTATGGCCCAATAAGGCCCATATACTCCCAGGCGAATTCCCGTAACTCCCAGGTACTCCGAAAAATACCCGAATCACTTGGAACCTTTCCGAAGTCCGAATATAGTCGTCCAATATATCGATCTTTACGTCTTGACCATTTTGAGACTCCTCGTCATGTCCCCGATCTCATCCGGGACTCCGAACTCCTTCGGTACATCAAAACTCATAAACTCATAATAAAACTGTTATCGAAACCTTAAGCGTGCGGACCCTACAGGTTCAAGAACTATGTAGACATGACCGAGACACGTCTCCGGTCAATAACCAATAGCGGAACCTGGATGCTCATATTGGCTCCCACATATTCTACGAAGATCTTTATCGGTCAGACCGCATAACAACATACGTTGTTCCCTTTGTCATCGGTATGTTACTTGCCTGAGATTCGATCGTCGGTATCTCAATACCTAGTTCAATATCGTTACCTGCAAGTCTATTTACTCGTTCCGTAATACATCATCTTGCAAATAACTCATTAGTTGCAATGCTTGCAAGGCTTTATGTGATGTGCATTACCGAGAGGGCCCAGAGATACCTCTCCGACAATCGGAGTGACAAATCCTAATCTCGAAATACGCCAACCCAACATGTACCTTTGGAGACACCTGTAGAGCTCCTTTATAATCACCCAGTTACGTTATGACGTTTGGTATCACACAAAGTGTTCCTCCGGTAAACGGGAGTTGCATAATCTCATAGTCATAGGAACATGTATAAGTCATGAAGAAAGCAATAGCAACATACTAAACGATCGAGTGTTAAGCTAACGGAATGGGTCAAGTCAATCACATCATTCTCCTAATGATGTGATCCCGTTAATCAAATAACAACTCTTTGTCTATGGTTAGGAAACATAACCATCTTTGATTAACGAGCTAGTCAAGTAGAGGCATACTAGTGACACTCTGTTTGTCTATGTATTCACACATGTATTATGTTTCCGGTTAATACAATTCTAGCATGAATAATAAACATTTATCATGAAATAAGGAAATAAATAATAATTTTATTATTGCCTCTAGGGCATATTTCCTTCAGTCTCCCACTTGCACTAGAGTCAATAATCTAGTTCACATCGCCATGTGATTTAACACCAATATTTATATCTGTATATGGTTAACACCCATAGTTCACATCGTCATGTGACCAATACCCAAAGGGTTTACTAGAGTCAATAATCTAGTTCACATCGCTATGTGATTAACACCCAAAGAGTACTAAGGTGTGATCATGTTTTGCTCGTGAGAGAGGCTTAGTCAACGGGTTTGTCACATTCATAGCCGTATGTATTTTGCAAATATTCTATGTCTTCAATGGAGCTACTCTAGCTCATTGCTCCCACTTTCAATATGTATCCAGATTGAGAGTTAGAATCATCTGGACCAGTGTAAAAGTTTGCACAAATGTAACTTTTACGACGAACTCTTTTATCACTTCCATAATCGAGAAACATCTCCTTAGTCCTCACTAAGGATATTCTTGACCACTGTCCAGCGATCTACTATTAGATCAAAATTGTATTCCTTTGCCAAACTCAGAGCAAGGTATACAATAGGTCTGGTTCACAGCATAACATACTTTATAGAACCTATGACTGAGGCATAGGGAATGACTTTCATTCTCATTCTATTTTCTGCCGTGGTCGGGCTTTGAGTCTTACTCAATTTCACACCTTGTAACACAGGCAAGAACTCTTTCTTTGACTGTTCCATTTTGAACTACTTCAAAATCTTGTCAAGGTATGTACTCATTGAAAAACTTATCAAGCGTTTTGATCTATCTCTGTAGATCTTGATGCTCAATATGTAAGCAACTTCACTGAGGTCTTTCTTTGAAATACTCCTTTCAAACACTCCTTTATGCTTTGCAGAATAATTCTACATTATTTCCGATCAACAATATGTCATTCACATATACTTATCAGAAATGTTGTAGTGCTCCCACTCACTTTCTTGTAAATACAGGCTTCACCGCAAGTCTGTATAAAACTATATGCTTTGATCAACTTATCAAAGCGTATATTCCAACTCCGAGATGCTTGCACCAGTCCATAGATGGATTGCTGGAGCTTGCACATTTTGTTAACACCTTTAGGATCGACAAAACCTTCTGGTTGCATCATATACAACACTTCTTTAATAATTCCATTAAGGAATGTAGTTTTGTTTATCCATTTGCCAGATTTCATAAAATGCGGCAATTGTTAACATGATTCTGACAAACTTAAGCATAGATACGAGTGAGAAACTCTCATCGTAGTCAACACCTTGAACTTGTCGAAAACCTTTTGCGACAATTCTAGCTTTGTAGATAGTAAGACTACTATCAAGGTCTGTCTTCCTCTTGAAGATCCATTTAATCTCAATTGCTTGCCGATCATCGGGCAAGTCAACCAAAGTCCACATTTTGTTCTCATACATGGATCCCATCTCAAATTTCATGGCTTCAAGCCATTTTGCGGAATCTGGGCTCACCATCGCTTCTTCAAAGTTCGCAGGTTCATCATGTTTTAGTAACATAACTTCTGAAGTTTCATGATCATCATCATTAACTTCCTCACTAATTGGTGTAGGAATCACTGGAACTGATTTCTGTGATGCACTACTTTCCAATTCGTGAGAAGGTACAATTACCTTGTCAAGTTCTACTTTCCTCCCACTCACTTCTTTCGAGAGAAACTCCTTCTCTAGAAATGATCTATTCTCAGCAACAAATTTGCCTTCAGATCTGTGATAGAAGGTGTACCCAACAATTTCGTTTGGGTATCTTATGAAGATGCACTTCTCCGATTTGGGTTCGAGCTTATCATTTTGAAACTTTTTAACATAAGCATCGCCGCCCCAAACTTTAAGAAACGACAGCTTAGGTTTATTGCTAAACCATAGTTCATACAGTGTCGTCTCAACGGATTTAGAAGGTGCCCTATTTAACGTGAATGCAGCTGTCTCTAATGCATAACCCCAAAATGATATTGGTAAATCGGTAAGAGACATCATTGATCGCACCATATCAAATAAAGTGCGGTTATGAAGTTCGGACACACCGTTATGCTGTGGTGTTCCAGGTGGCATGAGTTTGTGAAACTATTCCACATTGTTTTAACTGAAGGCCAAACTCATAACTCAAATATTTTACTTCTGCGATCATATCATAGAAAACTTTTATTTTCTTGTTACGATGATTCTTCACTTCACTCTGAAATTCTTTGAACTTTTCAAATGTTTCAGACTTATGTTTCATCAAGTAGATATACCCATATCTGCTCAAATCATCTGTGAAGGTCAGAAAATAATGATACTTGTTGCGAGCCTTAATATTCATCGGACCACACACATCAGTATGTATGATTTCCAACAAATCTGTTGCTCGCTTCATTGTTCCGGAGAACGGAGTTTTAGTCATCTTGCCCATGAGGCATGGTTCACAAGCATCAAGTGATTCCAAAATCCCATCAGCATGGAGTTTCTTCATGCGCTTTACACCAATATGACTTAAACCGCGGTGCCACAAATAAGTTGCACTATCATTATTAACTTTGCATCTTTTGGTTTCAATATTATGTATATGTGTAGCACTATGATCGAGATCCAACGAACCATTTTCATTGGGTGTGTATCCATATAAGGTTTTATTCATGTAAACAGAACAACAATTTATTCTCTTACTTCAATGAATAACCGTATTGCAATAAACATGATCAAATCATATTCATGCTCAACACCAAATAACACTTATTTAGGTTCCACACTAATCCCGAAAGTATAGGGAGTGTGCGATGATGATCATATCAATCTTGGAACCACTTCCAACTCTCATCGTCACTTCACCCTTAACTAGTCTCTGTTCATTCTGCAACTCCCGATTCAAGTTACTAATCTTAGCAACTGAACTTTGCCATCCTTCTTATCTGCCAAATACTTGGGGTAGTTCCGCTTCTAGTGACCAGTTCCATTGCAGGAAAAGCACTTAGTCTCAGGATTAGGTCCAGACTTGGGCTTCTTCACTTGAGCAGCAACTTGCTTGCCGTTCTTCTTGAAGTTCCCTTTCTTCCCTTTGCCCTTTTCTTTAAACTAGTGTTCTTGTTAACCATCAACACTTGATGTTTTTCTTGATTTCTACCTTTATCGATTTCAGCATCACGAAGAGCTTGGGAATTACTTTCGTCATCCCTTGCATATTATAGTTCATCACGAAGTTCCAGTAACTTGGTGATGGTGACTAGATAACTCTGCCAATCACTATCTTATTTGGAAGATTAACTCCCACTTGATTCAAGCGATTGTAGTACCCAGACAATCTGAGCACATGCTCACTAGTTGAGCGATTCTCCTCCATCTTTTAGCTATAGAACTTGTTGGAGACTTCATATCTCTCAACTTGGGTATTTGCTTGAAATATTAACTTCAATTCCTCGAACATCTCATATGGTCCATGACGTTCAAAACGTCTTTGAAGTCCCGATTCTAAGCCATTAAGCATGGTGCCCTAAACTATCAAGTAGTCATCATATTGAGCTAGCCAAACGTTCATAACGTCTGCATCTGCTCCTGCAATAGGTCTGTCACCTAGCGGTGCATTAAGAACATACTTTTTCTATGCAGCAATGAGGATAAACCTCAGATCACGGATCCAATCCGCATCATTGCTACTAACATCTTTCAACACAGTTTTCTCTAGGAACATATAAAAAAACATATGAAAGCAACAACGCGAGCTATTGATCTACAACATAATTTGCAAAATACTATCAAGACTAAGTTCATGATAAATTTAAGTTCAATTAATCATATTACTTAAGAACTGCCACTTAGATAGACATCCCTCTAATCCTCTAAGTGATCACGTGATCCAAATCAACTAAACCATGTACGATCATCATGTGAGATGGAGTAGTTTCATTGGTGAACATCAATATGTTTATCATATCTACTATATGATTCACGCTCGACCTTTTGGTCTCCGTGTTCCGAGGCCATATCTGTATATGCTAGGCTCGTCAAGTTTAACCTGAGTATTCCGTGTGTGCAACTGTTTTACACCCGTTGTATTTGAACGTAGAGCCTATCACACCCGATCATCACGTGGTGTCTCAGCACGAAGAACTTTCGCAACGGTGCATACTCAGGGAGAACATTTCTTGATAATTAGTGAGAGATCATCTTAAAATGCTACCGTCAATCAAAGCAAGATAAGATGCATAAAGGATAAACATCATATGCAATCAATATAAGTGATATGATATGGCCATCATCATCTTGTGCTTGTGATCTCCATCTTCGAAGCACCGTCGTGATCACCATCGTCACCGGCGCGACACCTTGATCTCCATCGTAGCATCATTGTCGTTTATGCCGTCTATTGCTTCTACGACTATCGCTACCGCTTAGTGATAAAGTAAAGCAATTATAGGGCGTTTGCATTTCATACAATAAAGCGACAACCATATGGCTCCTACCAGTTGCCGATAACTTCGGTTACAAAACATGATCATCTCATACAATAAAATATAGGATCACGTCTTGACCATATCACATCACAACAAGCCCTGCAAAAACAAGTTAGACGTCCTCTACTTTGTTGTTGCAAGTTTTACGTGGCTGCTACGGGCTGAGCAAGAACCGTTATTACCTACGCATCAAAACCACAATGATAGTTCATCAAGTTAGTGCTGTTTTAACCTTCTCAAGGACCGGGCGTAGGCACACTCGGTTCAACTAAAGTTGGAGAAACTGACACCCGCCAGCCACCTGTGTGCAAAGCACGTCGGTAGAACCAGTCTCGCGTAAGCGTACGCGTAATGTCGGTCCTGGCCACTTCATCCAACAATACCGCCGAACCAAAGTATGTCATGCTGGTAAGCAGTATGACTTGTATCGCCCACAACTCACTTGTGTTCTACTCGTGCATATAACATCTAGGCATAAAACCTGGCTCTGATGCCACTGTTGAGGAACGTAGTAATTTCAAAAAATTTCCTACGCACACACAAGATCATGGTGATGCATAGCAACAAGAGGGGAGAGTGTTGTCCACGTACCCTCGTAGACCGATAGCGGAAGTGTTATGACAACGCGGTTGATGTAGTCGTACGTCTTCACGATCCGACCGATCCAAGTACCGAACGTACGACACCTCCGAGTTCAGCACACTGTCGGTGTCAAAACCGGCGGATCTCGGGTAGGGGGTCCCGAACTGTGCGTCTAGGCGGATGGTAACAGGAGACAAGGGACACGATGTTTTACCCAGGTTCGGGCCCTCTTGATGGAGGTAAAACCCTACGTCCTGCTTGATTAATATTGATGATATGGGTAGTACAAGAGTAGATCTACCACGAGATCAAGGAGGCTAAACCCTAGAAGCTAGCCTATGGTATGATTGTTGAGATGTATGTTGTCCTACGGACTAAAGCCCTCCGGTTTATATAGACACCGGAGGGGGCTAGGGTTACACAGAGTCGGTTACAAGGGTAGGAGATCTACATATCCGTATTGCCAAGCTTGCCTTCCACGCCAAGGAAAGTCCCATCCGGACACGGGACGGAGTCTTCAATCTTGTATCTTCGTAGTCTTGGAGTCCGACGGACGATGATAGTCCGGCTGTCCGGACACCCCCTAGTCCAGGACTCCCTCAGTAGCCCCCGAACCAGGCTTCAATGACGATAAGTCCAACGCGTATATAGTCTTCGGCGTTGCAAGGCGGGTTATCCTTTTAAGTCCCATGTACCGGCCGAACAGTGTCCGGCTTTCTCATAAATGCTGTGCTTCTTGGCTTCTACGCCCAATAATGGCCTTCCTCCACGCGTCGCATGAATGCGAAAAGCCAGGGTGTCTTTTACGTTTCAGCCCCTAGTCGTGCAAGTCATCCGCCTACAAAAGAGGCAAAAATCCAGATCCAAATCACACCATCTTCCTTCCGCGAATACTCATCGGAGCGCCTTTGACCCAACAATCCATTCCACCATGGACCGTCGGCGCGGCTCCTCTCCTCGTGCTCCCAGCCCACTGCCAGGAGTTTGGAGGAGATGCTCTGTTCCACACAACGAGCTAGTGAAGCTCCAAGCGGGGGGATATCTCCCTCCGGCCTTCATGGTCCCGGTTCGAGCCGGGCTGGCCACCTACCAAGGTGGGAAGCAAGCGGAGGCTACCCCAAGTCCCAACAAAGGGGAGTGGGTATGCTTCGTCCCCTATCTGATAAGGGGACTCGGATTTCCTATACATCCGTTCCTCCGCGGGCTCCTGGAGTTCTATGGACTCCAGCTCCATCACCTCACACCCGCCTCTGTCCTGCATATCGCGGGTTACGTAGCTCTTTGCGAGCTGTTCCTGGGCATTGAGCCCCATTTTGCGCTATGGAAGAGGTTGTTCTGCCTCGTACCCCGTTCTCACGAGGGATCCATATATCAAGTGGGCGGCGCCGAAGTATGGCGCATTGCCGGGACCGGATATCCATCCGGAACCCCTAAGAAGGCATCCGAAGACTGGCCTTCAGAATGGTTTTACATAGAAGACGCTCCACTGCCGGACCCCGTCCGGGTCGGCCTCCCGGAGTTCAGTGCTGCTCCTTTGAAGAAACGCCTTAGTTGGCGCCCGCGGAGTCCCCAATTGGGGGAAGACAAGAGCGTCCATTACCTGATGGGCCGAATAAAATTACTAGCCCATTCCGGGTTGACCATGATCGGAATCATGGCAATATGCATCATGCGGGGGGTACAGCCGTTGCATTACAGGGGCCACCCCATGTGGGATTTCAACGGGGAGGACGACGCCACCCGCCATGGCCGCAAAGGGCCGGATTCGACCGAGAACCTGGTGCAGATCCTGTCCGGCCTGTACAAGGGGGAAAAGGAGGACTTCCTCCGAACGAACCCCTTGAATGGGTTTTCCATGAACAACCCTCGGGGCTGGGTAAGCGAACACTTTTAAGGGCTCAACCCGTACTTTTAAAGTTTAAGCTTCTTACATTATATCTTCGGCGTAGGAACTGCGCCGGATTGTGGAGGACATGGTAAGTCCGGCTCCGCAACCTGAGGACCCAGAGAGATCCCAGGGCCCGGCCTCCGAAGAGGATCCGGATATCAAGGTGGAGCTGATCGACGGGGTGTTCCGCCAGCTCAGCATGGATAACGCTTTGGTCGCCATTACGGCGGACTACCCCGGATTATATCCGGCTTCCCAGGTGATTGTGACCGAGGTCCAGACACCATTATCTCTTCCTTGCCCATTCCTGACCTTCGCGAACGATGGTGTTTTACAGGAAGCGCCTTCAAGGCGGGAAGCCGAGCCTGCGGCGGCTGACCAACAAAGGTCATTCCGGACCAGCAGGCGGAAAAGGAGCGCGGCAAGGACTGAAATGTCGCCGCAAAGGTATAGCTCGTATTTAAATATTCAGAGCAACGTTCCTAGGAAGCGTCTGAGTGCTCATGATCCTTATAGGAGAAAAAGCGCCCGCCGGACTGCAGGCGTAGAGGTTGCCAATCCGACCTATACCGGCCAGGCTCCAGCGCCCGGTCAGGAGGGGGAGGCAAGCGCAAGGCGCGGGCCGAATACTCCTCCAACGGAGGATGCCAACCGAATGTCCACCACCAAGTCTGAGGTGGAGAGCGCCATGAACCATAGGCGCCACCGGACAGTATTTCGTGAAGCATGCTTCTCCCCTGAGTCGCTGGATGCCTTTAACACGGGGGATGCGCACCTCCGTGCTGCTCAAGATGGTTTTACCAGAGCCATGGAGCAGTATGTAAAAGACATGTGGGTAAGGGAATTTAATGGTAATATATGCCAGTAGCCCCCGAGACTTAAAGTAGTTATGTTAACCGATTTAAGGATCATTTGAAATGCAGGCTCTTACCGAGAAGAATGCCCAGCTGTCTCAGGAGCTGCAAGAATGCAAGGCCCAACTCGAGGCCACACTTGCTGCCGCAGGAGGAAACACATAGGCCCCTCCTGGTAACACATTTGTTTGGTAAATATAAGCACTGTGCGGCGTGCGCGCAAGTCTAATAATGACATTGCAGGTGCTGCCGGACAAGATCCGGACAGGAAGGAACTGCTGCGCCAGCTGAAGGCCGGCGAGAGGGTGCTGAATAGAGTACATCAGGAAAGGAACAAGCTCCAAGATGCCCACGCCCAGCTTGGAGAAGAGCTGAAAGGCGTTCGGGTCGAGCTGTCCGGCTCCGTCAAGGAGAATTAGCGGCTTCGTCGCGGCATCTATAGTAAGTGCTTGAGCGGACTCCTTTGAAAAGAAGAGTTCGATGAGGAAGTCAATTGACAGAATATGTCTTGTAGGTATACTCACAGGTCGCCCTGCGGAGGAGATGCCCGTATCAACGGGTGATCAACTTCCTGAGCTGTCGCAACTGTTCGAACGAGTTCGGCAGGCGATGAGCGGCGTTGTCCAGGCATTATGGCCAGACGTCTCCCTACCCGAGGGCCTTAGGGAGCTTGCGGAGAAACTCCAGGGAGTGCGGCAGCGCTTCCGTTTATGGAAGATTTCGGCCTGCTGCCAAGGTGCCAGGGAGGCTTGGGCCATGGTGAAGACGCGGTACAAGAAGGCGGATCCCAACCACATGGCCGAGGTTGGACCGGTAGGGCTCGATGGGAAGGAGATCCCTGTGAGTTTAGTGTACAGCCAGGTAGAGTTGGCTGCTAAATTTTCCCAACGGGACTGTAAGTTGGACAGCCTGTTAGACGGGATTGAGGAGGAATACAATCAGTAAATTTGACAATGTATTTTAAAATGACATGTGAAATGCCCTCTAGATAGATTGTAGATCGTTTGTCTTTGCCGACCTTTTCGCTTCGACCTCGGGACCCTAGAGTCTGGAGTGTGTCCGAATACCTTTTTGGTTAAGAAACAATCGGGGTATGCATGGAGACCAGGCGTAGGGGTCATTAGTGCTTTATCAGACAAGTGCCCAACTAGTTATGTTATATTACATGGTTAGTAAGAAACATCTTCCAGGGAGAATAGTTCCGTTAAGGGTTCCTTTCCCTAGGAGGCATGCCCTAAAGTGCATGTCCGGACTGCGAAAAAAGCAGAAAAACATCTGGGGGCAGATAAATAGATAGGTAAAAAAATCATCTTTTGAGTCACCGATCGAATATTCCCTTAAGAACGCTTGCTTTCGGCTTCACCCAGTCTGAGGTACACATCCGGCTGACCCGGCAGTAACAATCACAGAGGTGCTCCCTTTACCTCCTAGCCGAACAATCGGGAACGTAGGGGTAAGCACAGGAGCCAGGCAACCCAGCTTGGCCAAAACTTAAGTCATATCGATGCATATAATGGTGAGTAAAAGGTACATGTGGAAGCTTGACACATGTGCTAGGCGTGAGGCCCTTACAATTGAGCTTCTTAAAAAGAAGCCCCCCAGGTATAATGAGTGCGGGTGGCACATCAAGTGTGTGCGAACAATGTGCAATTAGGCCCTTAAGGGCTTTGTATGAAAAAAGGTTAAGAGAAGAAAGAGAAACAAAGTGCATCTGTAGTGTAAAAAATTTGGACGGGGGAAGGGGACGAACTCTTAGTCCGGCGCTAGGCGTAGAATCTTCGGAGGCGGGCTGCGTTCCATGGGTTCAGCTCGAGTCGGTTGTCCGATGCATTTCGCAGACGGTACGCCCCGCCGGTCAGGACTTGGTCGATGATGAAGGGGCCCTCCCATTTGGGCTTGAGCTTGTCCTTTTTCTTGTCTGGCAGGCGTAGAACTAGTTCGCCAACATTGTAGGTCTTGGCCCGTACTTCTCTTCTTTGATATCTTCGAGCCTGCTGCTGATAAAATGCGGAAAGAGCCTTGGCGACGTCGCGTTCCTCCACCAATGTGTCCAAGCTGTCCTGCCGATCCAGCTCGGCTTCTCGTTCTTCATACATGCGCACTCGAGGTGAGTCATGAATGATGTCGCAGGGCAAAACTGCCTCTACGCCGTATACCATGAAAAATGGTGTGAATCCGGTAGTACGGTTGGGCGTTGTCCGTAGCCCCCAGAGTACGGAGTCGAGCTCCTCCACCCAGTGCGTGTCGGATTTCGTAAGTGATCAGTCTGGGTTTGATGCCGCTCATTATTAGACCATTTGCTCGTTCCACTTGACCGTTGGTTTGAGGGTGATAGACTGAAGCGTAATCGAGTTTAATGCCCATGTTTTTGCACCATGACTTAACCTCGTCGGCCGTGAAGTTCGTGCCGTTGTCGGTGATGATGCTGTGGGGGACACCGTAACGATGTACGACCCCGGATATAAAGTCTATCACTGGTCCGGACTCTGCCGTTTTGACTGGCTTGGCCTCTATCCATTTGGTGAATTTATCCACCATGACCAATAGGTACCTTTACTTGTGGGTTCCCCCTTTAAGGGGTCCAACCATATCAAGCCCCAGACCGCGAACAGCCAGGTAATGGGTATAGTTTTGAGGGCGGTGGGTGGCATATGGCTCTGATTAGCAAAGAGCTGACAACCGACGCATCTCTGGACTAAGTCCTGGGCATCTGCCCGGGCCGTCGGCCAATAAAATCCTGTACGGAATGCCTTTCCTACAAGGGCCCGGGCTGCTGCGTGGTGTCCGCGTAGTCCGGCATGAATTTTAGCCACGAGGTTTCGCCCTTCCTCTTCGGAGATACACCTTTGAAGGACTCCGGTTGTACTTTTCTTATAAAGTTCTCCCTCATGGACCTTGTAGGCTTTCGATTGCCGGACTATGCAGCGGGCCTCATTTTGGTCTTCGGGAAGTTCCTGCCTAAGCAAATAGGCTAGGAATGGTTCTGTCCACGGGGTGATTACTGCCATTATGTCGTGGGCTAAAGGTGTTATGTTATCGGCTGAATCGCCGGTTGGCGCGGTTGTTTCCGGTTTGTCATTTCCGGACTCCCCTTCCCATAGTACGGACGGCTTGAAGAGCCGTTCCAGGAAGATATTTGGAGGGACAGCGTCACGTTTTGCGCCGATGCATGCCAGTACATCGGCTGCTTGGTTATTTTCTCGGGCTACGTGATGGAATTCAAGTCCTTCAAACCGAGCTGACATTTTTAGGACAGCGTTGCGATATGCTGCCATTTTCGGATCCTTGGCGTCAAAGTCTCCGTTTATTTGGGATATTGCAAGGTTTGAATCCCCGCGCACCTCTAGGCGTTGAATGCCCATGGAGATTGCCATCCGGAGACCATGTAGAAGGGCCTCGTATTCGGCTGCGTTGTTGGAGTCCGTGTACATTATTTGAAGTACGTATTGGATTGTGTCCCTGGTTGGGGACGTCAATACGACGCCAGCCCCCAGTCCGGCCAACATTTTGGAGCCGTCGAAGTGCATAGTCCAATTGGAGTATGCGCCGTACTCTTTAGGGAGTTCGACTTCTGTCCATTCAGCGACGAAGTCAGCCAAAACTTGTGACTTTATAGCTCGCCGAGGTTTGTAGGTTATATCGAATGGTAGGAGCTCAATGGCCCATTTTGCAATCCTGCCCATTGCGTCGCGCTTGTTTATAATGTCATTAAGTGGTGCTTCGGAGGCCACTGTTATCGAACACTCTTGAAAGTAGTGTCGGAGCTTCCGGGATGCCATGAACATCGCGTACGCTATCTTTTGATAGTGCGGGTAACGGGACTTGCAGGGGGTTAACACAGTGGATACGTAGTACACTGGTTTTTGAAGAGGGAATTTATGCCCTTCTGTCTCTCGTTCAACGACGAGTACCGCACTTACAACTTGATGTGTTGCTGCGATGTATAACAACATAGGTTCGCCTAGGTTTGGCGCAGCTAGGACCGGATTTGTTGCCAATATGGCCTTTATTTCTTCAAGTCCGGCAGTGGCAACATCCATCCACTCGAAGTGTTCGGTGCGCCTAAGGAGGCGATAAAGGGGCAGTGCCTTTTCTCCCAAGCGGGAGATAAAACGGCTTAGGGCTGCCACGCATCCTGTCAATTTTTGTATCTGTTTGAGGTCTTTTGGAATATCCAACTGTGACAGAGCTCGGATCTTAGCCCGGTTTGCTTCAATTCCTCTACCGGATACAATGAAGCCCAGCAGCTTTCCGGCAGGTACGCCGAAAACGCATTTTTCTGGATTCAGCTTGATGTCATATGCTCTGAGGTTGTCGAATGTGAGCCTCAAATCGTCTACTAGAGTTTCGACGTGTTTTGTTTTGACGACTACGTCGTCTACGTATGCCTCGACTGTTTTGCCGATCTGGGTTGCCAGACATGTTTGAATCATGCGCTGATATGTTGCGCCAGCGTTTTTAAGTCCGAAGGGCATCGTGTTGAAGCAGAATGGTCCGTATGGAGTGATGAATGCCGTTGCGGCTTGGTCTGCTTCCGCCATCTTGATTTGATGGTAGCCAGAGTATGCGTCGAGGAGGCACAATGAATCGTGCCCTGCGGTAGCATCGATAATTTGGTCGATGCGGGGGAGGGGGAAGGGATCCTTTGGGCAAGCCTTATTGAGGTCTTTAAAATCGACGCATAGGCGCCAGGATTTGTCCTTCTTTGGTACCATTACCAGATTTGCTAGCCAATCCGGATGCTTGATATCTTTGATGAATCCGGCTTCCAATAGTTTGGCTAGCTCTTCTCCCATTGCCTGTCTTTTGGGTTCAGAAAATCGTCGAAGAGCCTGTTTGACCGGCTTGAATCCTTTTAGGATGTTTAGGCTGTGTTTTGCCAATCTGTGTGGGATTCCGGGCATGTCCGAAGGATGCCAGGCAAAAATGTCCCAATTTTCCCGAAGGAATTCTCGCAGTGCTGCGTCTACCTCGGGGTTCAATTGTGCCCCAATGGAGGCCGTCTTTGTTGGGTCCGTTGGATGGACCTGGAATTTTACTATTTCATCTGCTGGTTTGAAGGATGTGGACTTGGATCTTTTATCGAGTATCACATCATCCCTATTCACCGTAGAGCGCAGTGCGGTGAGTTCTTCTGCCGCTAAGGCTTCGGATAGTGCCTCCAGGGCTAGTGCGGCTGTCTTGTTTTCGGCGCGGAGTGCTATGTCCGGATCACTAGCGAGAGTGATTATTCCGCCGGGCCCAGGCATTTTGAGCTTCATGTACCCATAATGGGGTACGGCTTGAAAAATTGTGAATGCCTCTCGTCCTAAGATAGCGTGATATCCGCTATTGAACGGGGCCACTTGGAACTGACTTCTTCGGATCTGTAATTGTCCAGCGAGCCGAACACCACATCGAGTGTGATTTTTCTGGTGCAGCGCGCTTCCCGGCTAGGGATTATTCCTCTGAAGGTTGTGCTGCTTCGCTCAATACGGCTCTAGTCTATTTCCATTTTTTGAAGAGTTTCCTCGTAGATGAGGTTTAGTCCGCTGCCGCCATCCATGAGGACCTTTGTAAGTCGAAAGTCGTCCACTATGGGACTAAGCACCAGTGCGGCTGTTGCTCGGGCTGTTCGGAATTTAGGTTCGTCGCTGGCGTTGAAGGTGATGGCTGTGTCGCTCCATGGATTTGCTGTTGCTACTTGGTAGACTTCGGCGAGGCCGCGGATTGTTCGTTTTCGCATATTATTTGATGCGAAGGTCTCGAAGACTGTTGATACCGTACCGGTATTGTTGGAGTGGTTTTCCGGGGCTAGAAGCTCCTCGCCACTTTTGGCCACCTGCCATAATATCCAACATGCTCGAAGGCTATGTGTTGGGACGGCGCCCTCTGTACTATGAAGCTTACAGGGTCCGCTGAGCCATCCCTCCAGTACGGTTCCGTGCCCTCTATGGGGTTTTTGTTTTTTGGTTTTTGTATCTGGGGCCTGAGTATGATGCACCCTTTTGTTGCGGACTAGGGTTGTATTCGGGGCCGAATTGTCCCAAAACTGGTTTTCGGTTTTCCGAAAACTCTCCATCGCACAGTAATTTCGTACTATGGACGCTAGATCGGTGAAGCATGTGATTTTACAACGGCCGATGGCATTCAATATTCCCTTGTCCATGCAATTATTGCAAAAGATTAAGATTGCGTTTTCCTCTCGGCAGTCCTTTATCCTGTCCATAACCAGGAGGAATCTGGCCCAGTAGTGATGTACTATTTCAGCGGGCTCTTGCCGTATTAGAGATAGATCGCATATGTCTGGGCGGGTGGGTGGAATAAAATCCGGATCCCTACCCATCTCGGGGCTTAAAGGCCGTGAAGTTTCCAATTTTGGAAGCTTGGATTGCTGGACGTTGTCCAACGAGTCCGGTCCGATGCCTGACTTTAAGTTCAGTGCTCGATCGAAGTTCGTTCCTCCGCTGAAATCCGGCGTGGAGGGTTCGGGAGCCCGGACATGTCTAGTTTTTAATACAGGAGGAAAGTTGCCGCATTGTTCCTCTACCACTGCGACGTGGCGGGTGACCTGGGGAGAGTTAATCTCTCTCAGATCGGTTTTAAGCCCAATCTGATTGTAGTCCGTAGCGACTCCCAGGGCAGCGATGCGATCCAAGAGTTTGTTGACAGACGAGAGCTCTATAGGATCTAGCCGGTTGGCGAATTCCGAGCTGACGTGGAGATTGCTTTTGACGACTTGAGAAGTCATTGTCGCAGCAGTGGCCGGACAGGCAGTCATAAGAAAACCACCTAGCCGGATAGTTTGCCGGCGGCCAAGGCCCCTTTGGCGAAAATACCGTCCGTGAAGACGGGTGGAGGCATCCTTCCTATCAGTGACGACACAGAGGAACTCTCAATGAAAGCACCAATGTCGGTGTCAAAACCGGAGGATCTCGGGTAGGGGGTCCCGAACTGTGCGTCTAGGCGGACGGTAACAGGAGACAAGGGACACGATGTTTTACCCAGGTTCGGGCCCTCTTGATGGAGGTAAAACCCTACGTCCTGCTTGATTAATATTGATGATATGGGTAGTACAAGAGTGGATCTACCACGAGATCAAGGAGGCTAAACCCTAAAGCTAGCCTATGGTATGACTGTTGTAATGTATGTTGTGTCCTACGGACTAAAGCCCTCCGGTTTATATAGACACCGGAGAAGGCTAGGGTTACACAGAGTCGGTTACAATGGTAGGAGATCTACATATCTATATTGCCAAGCTTGCCTTCCACGCCAAGGAAAGTCCCATCCGGACACGGGACGGAGTCTTCAATCTTGTATCTTCGTAGTCTTGGAGTCCGGCGGACGATGATAGTCCGGCTGTCCGGACACCCCCTAGTCCAGGACTCCCTCACACGTTCAGCTCGATGACGATCCCCGGACTCCGATCCAGCAAAGTGTCGGGGATGAGTTCCGTCAGCACGACGGCGTGGTGACGATGATGATGTTCTACCGACATAGGGCTTCGCCTAAACTCCGCGACGATATGACCGAGGTGGAATATGATGGAGGGGGGCACCACACACGGCTAAGGAACGATCACGAAGATCAACTTGTGTGTTTGGGGTGCCCCCTGCCCCCGTATATAAAGGAGCAAGGGAGGAGGAGGCGGCCAGCCAGGGAGAGGCGCGCTAAGGGGGGAGTCCTACTCCCACCGGAAGTAGGACTCCTCCTTTCCTAGTAGGAGTAGGAGAGAAGGAAGGGGAAGGGAGAAGGAAAGGAAGAAGGGGGCGCAGCCCCTCCCCCTAGTCCAATTCGGACTAGGCCTTGGGGGGGGGCGCGCGGCCTGCCCTAGGCAGCCCCTCTCTCTTTCCCGTATGGCCCAATAAGGCCCACATACTCCCCGGCGAATTCCCGTAACTCCCGGGTACTCCGAAAAATACCCGAATCACTCGGAACCTTTCCGAAGTCCGAATATAGTCATCCAATATATCGATCTTTACGTCTTGACCATTTTGAGACTCCTCGTCATGTCCCCGATCTCATCCGGGACTCCAAACTCCTTCGGTACATCAAAACTCATAAACTCATAATAAAACTGTCATTGAAACCTTAAGCGCGCGGACCCTACGGGTTCGAGAACTATGTAGACATGACTGAGACACGTCTCCGGTCAATAACCAATAGTGGAACCTGGATGCTCATATTGGCTCCCACATATTCTACGAAGATCTTTATCGGTCAGACCGCATAACAACATACGTTGTTCCCTTTGTCATCGGTATGTTACTTGCCCGAGATTCGATCATCGGTATCTCAATACCTAGTTCAATCTCGTTACCGGCAAGTCTCTTTACTCGTTCCGTAATACATCATCTCGCAATTAACTCATTAGTTGCAATGCTTGCAAGGCTTTATGTGATGTGCATTACCGAGAGGGCCCAGAGATACCTCTCCAACAATTGGAGTGACAAATCCTAATCCCGAAATACGCCAACCCAACATGTACCTTTGGAGACACCTGTAGAGCTCCTTTATAATCACCCAGTTACATTGTGACGTTTGGTAGCACACAAAGTGTTCCTCCGGTAAACGGGAGTTGCATAATCTCATAGTCATAGGAACATGTATAAGTCATGAAGAAAGCAATAGCAACATACTAAACGATCGAGTGCTAAGCTAACGGAATGGGTCAAGTCAATCACATCATTCTCCTAATGATGTGATCCCGTTAATCAAATAACAACTCTTTGTCTATGGTTAGGAAACATAACCATCTTTGATTAACGAGCTAGTCAAGTAGAGGCATACTAGTGACACTCTGTTTGTCTATGTATTCAATCATGTATTATGTTTCCGGTTAATACAATTCTAGCATGAATAATAAACGTTTATCATGAAATAAGGAAATAAATAATAATTTTATTATTGCCTCTAGGGCATATTTCCTTCATTTATCTCATATCATTTGTAAGTCAATACCGTTGAAGATGGTCCCCTGGACAACGAGTACATCTCATCAAAAACAGTGTTGTCACCTCTCTGACGTGTTTCCAACCAACTGCCGAAAGTCCTGATGTGTTCACATGAAATCGAGTCGTACACTGCTCCGGGTGTTTGGAGCGCAAACTGTTCTTGTGTTCATCGACATACAGGGTCACCAAGGTAGAGTTTTGTAGAACTGTGTAGTGTGCTTGAGACTAAGAATGCCCGTCCCTGCATATTATTGAGTCGCCTCCAAGAATGCCTTTTCCAGCCAGTCTCCCCTCAAACTGCGATTTAGGGAGACCAATTTTATTAAGGCCAGGAATGAAGTCAACACAAAATCTAATGACATCCTATGTTTGATGGCCCATGGAGATGCTTCCTTCTGGCCTAGCGCGGTTATAGACATATTTATTTAGGACTCCGATGAATCTCTAAAAGGGGAACATATTGTGTAGAAATACGGGGCCCAGAATGACAATCTCGTCGACTAGATGAACTAGGACGTGCGTCATGATATTGAAGAAGGATGGTGGGAACACCAGCTCGAAACTGACAAGACATTGCACCACATCACTCCTTAGCCTTGGTATGATTTCTGGATCGATCACCTTCTGAGAGATTGCATTGAGGAATGCAAATAGCTTCACAATGGTTAATCAGACATTTTCCGGTAGAAGCCCCCTCAATGCAACCGGAAGCAGTTGCGTCATAATCATGTGGCAGTCATGAGACTTTAGGTTCTGGAACTTTTTCTGTGGCATATTTATTATTCCTTTTATATTCGACGAGAAGCCAGACGGGACCTTCATACTGAGCAGGCATTCAAAGAAGATTTCCTTCTCTTCTTTTGTAAAAGCGTAGCTGGCAGGACCTTCATACTGCTTTGGAGGCATGCCGTCTTTTTCGTGCAAACGTTGCAGGTCCTCCTGTGCCTCCGGTGTATCTTTTGTCTTCCCATACACGCCCAACAAGCCTAGCAGGTTCACGCAAAGGTTCTTCGTCACGTGCATTACATCGATTGAAGAGCGGACCTCTAGGTCTTTCTAGTAGGGTAGGTCCCAAAATATAGATTTCTTCTTCCACATGGGTGTGCTTCCCTCAGCGTCATTCGGAACAGATAGTCCGCCGGAACCCTTTCCAAAGATTACGTGTAAACCATTGACCATAGCAAGTACGTGATCACGATATGCATGGCGGGCTTCTTCCAGTGATCTGCCTCGCCTTTCAAATGCTTGCCTTTCTTTCGACATTGATGGTTGGTCGGAAGAAATCGACGATGGCCCTGGTACACATTCTTCCTACATTTGTCGAGGTATATACTTTCGGTGTCAGCTAAACAATGCGTGCATGTGTGGTATCCCTTGTTTGTCTGTCCTGAAAGGTTACTGAGAGCGGGCCAATCATTGATGGTTACAAACAACAACGCATGCAGGTTAAATTCCTCCTGTTTGTGCTCATCCCAGACACATACAACGTTTCCATTCCACAACTGTAAAAGTTCTTCAATGGCCTTAGGTACACATCAATGTCGTTGCCGGGTTGCTTAGGGCCTTGGATGAGAACTGGCATCATAATGAACTCCGCTTCATGCAAATCCAAGAGGAAGGTTATACATACATAGAGTCACGGGCCAGGTGCTGTGATTGCTGCTCTGCTCGCTGAAAGGATTAATTCCATCCGCGCTTAAACCAAACCATACGTTCCTTTGGTCACCTGCAAACTCAGCCCAGTACTTTCTCTCGATTTTTCTCCACTGCGACCCGTCAGTGGGTGCTCTCAACTTCCCGTCTTTCTTACGGTCCTCACTGTGCCATCGCATCAACTTGGCATGCTCTTTGTTTCTGAACAGTAGTTTCAACCGTGGTATTATAGGAGCATACCACATCACCTTCGCAGGAACCCTCTTCCTGGGGGGCTTGCCTTCAATATCACCAGGGTCATCTCGTCTGATCTTATACCACAATGCACTGCATACCGGGCATGCATTCAAATTCTCGTACGCACCGCGGTAGAGGATGCAGTCATTAGGGCATGCATGTATCTTATGCACCTCCAATCCTATAGGGCATACGACCTTCTTTGCCGCGTACGTACTGTCGGGTAATTCGTTATCCTTTGGAAGCTTCTTCTTCAATATTTTCAGTAGCATTCTCTGCCTTCCACTGCCTTCCACTGCATTCTCTGCCAGGCACAGCATTCTCTGCCTTCCACTGCAGCAATTCCAGTACGGTACCGAGCTTTGTGTTGCCATCTTCGCAATTGGGGTACAAACCTTTTTTGTGATCCTCTAACATGCGATCGAACTTCAGCTTCTCCTTTTGACTTTCGCATTGTCTCCTTGCATCAACTATGACCCGGCGGAGATCATCATCGGGCACAATATCGTTCGGTTCCTCTTGATCTTCAGCAGCTTCCCTCGTTGCAGCATCACCGTATTCCGGGGGCACATAGTTTTCATCGTCCTCTTTTTCTTCGCTGTCTTCCATCATAACTCCTATTTCTTCGTGCTTGGTCCAAACATTATAGTGTGGCATGAAACCCTTACAAAGCAGGTGGGTGTGAAGGGTTTTCAAGACAGAGTAAGACCTTGTATTCCCACAACTAGGGCATGGACATCACATAAAACCATTCTCCTTGTTTGCCTCAGCCACTTCGAGAAAATTATGCACGCCATTAACGTACTCAGAGGTGTGTCTGTCACCGTACATCCATTGCCGGTTCATCTGCGTGCATTATATATAATTAAGTGTGTCAAAAACCATTACAGAACATCATGGATAGATAAGTGGTCAAATTAATAGAAGTTCATCATCACATTAAAACCAAAGTACATACATAGTTCTCATTGAACAACATATAGCTCTCCAGAGCATCTAATTAAATCATACATTGAAACTATGTAAAACATTTCAATGCAACAACAAATGCGATCATAATCGCAACCAAGGTAACAATTGATCCAACAACATAATGATACCAAGCCTCGGTATGAATGGCATATTTTCTAATCTTTTTAATCTTCAAACGCATTGCATCCATCTTGATCTTGTGATCATCGACGACATCCGCAACATGCAACTCCAATATCATCTTGTCCTCCTCAATTTTTTTATTTTTTCCTTTAAGAAATTGTTTTCTTCTTCAACTAAATTTAACCTCTCGACAATAGGGTCGGTTGGAATTTCCGGTTCTGTAAGTGCATCTAGTGTCACCCCTAGTTGGTTTTGGAGTATTGACGACAAACCTAGTTGAGGGACTAATGTGTTTGTGAGAATTGCAGGATAACACAGGTAGTAGTCCCTCATTGATTCGGTTTACCATCGGAGATGACCCCTAAAATTGTATGAAGACATTGGCGACAATGGAGGTATATGAAGATATTCACATTGAAGACTATGACATGAAAAGACATTAATTGAAGACTATGGAGCGCGAAGACTTAGCTGTATTGTTGTTTCCTTTTCTTCTTTGTTGAGTCATAGGAACCACCGTACTGTTAAGTGGGGTCCCAGTGAACAAAGTCAGAGTGACTGAAGTGATGCTCAACCAAAAGCCTATGCCTTCGAGTGAAGACAATGAGAGCAAATCTTATCCAGAGCTGGATGAGTCAGCTTTACTTGTAGCCCAAGTAAAGTTGTCGCGTGTGTTTGAAATCTGACCGTTGGCACACGTGTCGGTTCCTTAGTGACCCAGGGTCATTTCGGACAAATCAGGTCGGGTTGCCTAGTGGCTATAAATAGCCCACCCCCTACACCATAAATTGGTGGCTGCTCAGAGTTAGTGCATGGCTTTTGTCGTTTGAGAGCAACCCACCTCCGAAGCTTTTGAGAGAGAGAAATCCTTGCGAGGACAAAGCCCAAACACCCAGAGCCAAAGAGTGTTAGGTATCACTGAAGTCTTTCTGTCTGCGTGACCTGAAGACTTATTACACCTGAGGATTGTGAATCCTCCAGCCGGTTAGGCGTCGCATTCTGAGCATCAAAGAGTCAATGTGGATCGCTGGTCAACGAAGTCTGTGAAGGTTTGGAAGTCTACCTTGAAGACTTACCAGATTAATTGGGCGACTGGGTGTCCTTAGCTCAAGGGGAATAAGGTGAAGATGCACTCTTCAGAGTTAAATCTCAGCCTCCCTAACCAGATGTACAGTTGTCACAGCAACTGGAACTGGTCCAACAAATCCCGTGTCCTCAACGAGTGACTGGTTCTATCCTCTCCCTCTCTTTACTTACAGTTTGTCCTTGTGAAGTCATTGCCTGCTTGCACTACTTGTTTGACTTCACTATGTGACTACTATCATTGCTTGGCTTCATACTATCTTCCATCCTGATCTTTACTACTCAGCTGCCATTAGTCTTCGTGGTTTCACTTGATTGCATACTTGATTATGGTTTGCTTGGTGTAGTATACCCTCCGCTGCATATCAATAGGTTCACTTCTATTGTTTGTCTTTGAAACTCTCATGTTTTGAAGACTTCCATAAAAACGCCTATTCACCCCCCCTCTAGTCGATCACTAGCACTTTCACTTGGTATCAGAGCTTGGTACTCCCTTGTTCTGTGTGATTCGGTTTAACCACCTGGAGTTTTAGCTATGTCGACTGCAGGGATAATCAAAGTCTTCGCTGCTTGCTCCGTCTTCGATGGAACTGAATATCCCTACCAGAAGAATAAGATGCGCATGCATCTTGAAGCCATTGATGTCGACCTCTGGTATGTCGTCAAGAATGGCGTTCCCAAGACTGGTGAAGGTGTCACCCCTGCTGATGTCAAGAAGTTCGTTCAACTGGACTCTACTGCCAAGAACATCATTTGTGGTCATCTGACCAGAGGACAGTATGGCCGTGTGAGTGCTCTGGAGATGTCAAAGCTAGTCTGGGACTAGGTCTCCAAAGTCAATGAAGGCGTCTCAACTCGGAGAGATCAAAGGACCAGTGTTCTTCGCAACCTCTTCCATCGCTTCAAGAGAAATGAAAATGAGAATGTCTAGCTCACATTTGATCGCCTCACTGACATCACAAATGAGCTTCGTGCTCTCGGCGCCACTGAGATTACCAAGCATGAAATCGTCAAGACACTCCTGAGATCACTTGACAGCTCGTTCGACACCCTTGCCCTTATGATACAAGAGCGCCCTGACTTCAAGACACTCGATCCGTCTGATATACTTGAGAGGCTCAACACGAGTTCCAGCTATCTGAGAAAAGAGATATCTATGGTCCCAACTACGGGCGAACTCGCTCTTTGAAGGCAAAAGCTGTTTCCTCATTAGACGAAGAATCTGACTGCAGTTCTGATGATCCTGAAGACATTGTAAAGGAACTTGCTATGATTGTGAAGAAGTTCCAGAAGTTCACTAAGAAGAAGGGCTTCAGAAAGTCTTCACGATCCAGCTCAAGAATGATGAAGCTTCCACTCATGAATACAAGAAGAGAACATGTCACAAGTGCAAGAAACCTGGTCACTACATCTCTGAATGTCCACAGTGGGACAATGAGAAGAAGAAGAAGAGCAAGGAATAAGATTCTGATGAGAAGAAGAAGAAGAAATCCTCAAAGTCTTCTTCCAAGTCCTCATCCAAGTCTTCATCTCATAATAAGAGCTCATATGGCAAGGCTCGTGCGTTTGTTGGCAAGGAGATGGATTCAGAGGAGGAGTCTGCTTCTGAGGAGGCAGAGGTCGAGTCTGAGGAGGAGTCCGACCCTGGTGTTGCAAGTCTGGCTCTAGCTACAGCCTACGTTGCCAAGTCCATCTTCAACACTGAAGACAATGGCTCCGTCACCAACACTGAAGCTAATGACAAGGACGACTCCGCTCCCACCTACTGCTTCATGGCACGTGGTACCAAGGTAAAGTCACGCGATGCATATTTTCAAACATCTAGTGAAGATGGCTCTGATTGTGAATCGAAACCTAGCTACAAAACACTTGCTAAAATTGCAACTGAACAACAGAAAGCTATGGAACATACTCAAAAACTGTTAGACAAAAGCGATGACCTGTTGGACGCTGAAATGACCCGTTCTCAGTCCTTAATTGAAGACATAAAAAATCTTCATGTTAAGTACCAGGAACTTGAAAATCATCATGAAACGCTCTCAACCACTCATGAAAAGCTCTCCTATGATTATCTTCAAAGGAATCAAGAGCTTGAGAAATTGAGAGAGACTGATGAAGATCTTCAAAAAGAGAATGAATCACTTCGCGCTCAACATATCAGTTCCGCTCAGGACATATTTGAACCACCATGTCTGAAATGCCTTGGGCGTGATAACGCTATTTCTGTTGCTGAATGTTCTACTGCTGCTACTGTTGTAATATCTTCAACTGCTGATGTGGTAACTAACCCCTCTGCTGAGGATACCACTACTATTGCTAATGAAAATGCTAGGTTGAAGACATTGCTTGAAACAGGGATGTACAAAAGCTTGAAAGGACATCAGACACTGTGCGATGTCCTCGAAAAGCAGATTCTGAACCGAAACCCTAGGAAAGAGGTGTAGGACCTTGAAGTATGTCTAGAGGGGGGGGGGTGATTAGACTACTTGACCAATAAAAACTTAACCTTTTCCCAATTTTAGAGTTTGGCAGATTTTAGCTACTTTAGGACAAGTCAAGCAATCATCACACAATTCAAGCAAGCATGCAAAGAGTATATAGGCAGCGGAAATTAAAGCATGCAACTTGCAAGAAAGTAAAGGGAGGGGTTTGGAGAATTCAAACGCAATTGGAGACACAGATGTTTTTGGTGTGGTTCGGATAGGTGGTGCTATCTTCAACCCACGAAGGGTAACGGTTGCGCGAGTCCACGGAGGGCTCCACCCACGAAGGGTCCACGAAGAAGCAACCTTGTCTATCCCACCATGGCCGTCGCCCACGAAGGACTTGCCTCACTAGCGTTAGATCTTCACGAAGTATGCGATCTCCTTGCCCTTACAAACTCCTTGGTTCAACTCCACAATCTTCGTAGGCTCCCAAGTGACACCTAGCCAATCTAGGAGACACCACTCTCCAAGAAGTAACAAATGGTGTGTTGATGATGAACTCCTTGCTCTTGTGCTTCAAACGATAGTCTCCCCAACACTCAACTCTCTCTCATAGGATTTGGATCTGGTGGAAAGAAGATTTGAGTGGAAAGCAACTTGGGGAAGGCTAGAGATCAAGATTCATATGGTAGGAATGGAATATCTTGGCCTCAACACATGAGTAGGTAGTTCTCTCTTAGAAATAGGATACTGGAAGTGTAGGTTTAGTCTGATGGCTCTCTCCACGAATGAAGAGGAGGTGGAGGGGTATATATAGCCTCCACACAAAATCTAACTGTTACACACAATTTACCAAACTCGGTGGGACCGAATTGTTAAACTCGGCAGGACCGATTTAGTAAACCTAGTGACCCTTAGTGATTTTCGGTGGGACTGACTAGCATCTCGGTAGGACCGATTCGATTAGGGTTAGGGCATAACGTAATCTCGGTAAGACCGATTACACAAACTCGGTGAGACCGATTTGGTAATAAGCTTTCCAGAGAGTTGGTCAGGTAAACTCGGTGGGACCGATTTGCTCTTTTGGTGAGACCGAAATGTTACAAAATGGAAACAGAGTTTACATTGCAATCTCGATGGGACCGACCCGCTCTTTCGGTGAGACCGAAAAGTTACGAAAAGGAAACAGAGAGATTACAATCCCATCTCGGTGAGACCGAGATCCCTATCGGTAGAACCGATTTTCCTAGGGTTTGTGGCAGTGGCTATGACTATTGAACTCGGTGACGCCGGGTTGAAAGAATCGGTGTCACCGAATTTGGCTTTGGGTTTAGGTCAAATGTGGATGTGGGAAAGCAGCTGAGGGTTTTGGAGCATATCACTAAGCACATGAAGCAAGAGGCTCATTAAGCAACACCTCATCCCTCGTTGATAGTATTGGCTTTTCCTATAGACTCAATGTGATCTTGGATCACTAAAATATAAAATGAAGAGTCTTGAGCTTTTGAGCTTGAGCCAATCCTTTGCCATTAGCATTTTGAGGGGTCCACTTTCATCATCCATGCCATGCCATTCATTGAGCTTTCCTGAAATAGTAGTCTTGAAATAGCATTAGCTCAATGAGCTATATGTTGTTATGAATTACCAAAACCACCTAGGGATAGTTGCACTTTCAATCTCCCCCTTTTTGGTAATTGATGACAACATATAGATCAAAGCTTCGATAAATGATAATAAGATTTAGAACATCGTCGCTTTGAGAAGTATGTGATAAGCAAGACCTCCCCCTAAATTTGTGCATATATTAAAATTTGCTTTGGACTGCAAATGCACAAGAGATTAGGCTCATGGGTTACTCTTCCATGTCACATACATCTTGGTGGAGCGCTCAAAATAAAAAACAATGAATACATGCACTCATCACCAAGCAAAGTGAATGATAACATAAGATAGATAGGATAATATCAAGCATGCATAAGTGTAGCTTATGATCCAACACATGATCATCAATGTCTCACAAGCATATCATAGTATCTCAACCAAAAGCAAAGAAAGTTTGAAAACCACCAAATAAAGCAAGAGAGAATAAAAGCAACACACTCTCTCTCGAAGCCTATGATCTATACATTTTTCTCCCCCTTTGGCAACAAGTTACCAAAAAGTTCCTAGGAAATGCATAGTGCTAGATCGACTCTCAGGCTTGATCTTCTGGTGGTGGTGGAGTCTGGATCACTCCAAGGATGAAGGCTTCTGTTGAAGTGGATGGAGTTGGAGCTGAAGTGGATGCTGGAGCTGGTTGGGCTGGTGCTATAGCTGGAGCTGAGGTGGTGGCTCTGGTGTATGAAGCTGGCACTGCGGCTGACCTCTGAGCTCATGGCACTCTGGCAAATGCATCAGTCGTAGTCTTGCCCTTCCTTTCCTGCATGTCATCTTGAAGTTGCTCCACTGCAGACTGAATCTCTGTTACTTTTACATCCAAGCCATAGAACTTTTGTTCCATGATTCTCTCTAAGCTCTCCTGATTTTGAGTGAGGGTGGCCAGTCCTTTCTCAATCCTCAGTGTAGATGCAATCAAGTAACCAAGCTGCTCTTGTTTGGTTTTCAAGAAATACTCAGATGCCTCCTCTTGAGTTGGCATCCTGGCAGTTTTCTCCTTCCTTGCCTTCTCCTTCCTTTCTTGTGCTTGAACTGATTGTGGATCATCTTCATTCATGACAACCTCATTGTCCTCAAAGTCTGGATAAAGTGGAAAGTGTTCCTTATCCAACCGATATTTCCCTGTGCCCATCTTTGAGTTTATCAATTCTTGAATCTGAGGTGCATATCCACAGCTCCTCTTCTGATCTGCTGTAGTCCTCTTGATTGTTTCAATGATCAGGCTCATGACTTTAAACTTTTGTGGCACATCAAACAAATGCAGCATGTTGATGGCATGCCCTCTGATCATGTTATGGTCACCAGATTTGGGCAACAAAGTGTGCCTCAGAATCCAATTTATGGTTGGCAACCCTGACAGCAGAAAATGAACTGATCCAAACTTGTGAGTCTCTATTGCTTTGTCTGGAATCTCCTTGTACACGTGAGCCATTGAATTGTGACCCAACTTCTTCTTTGCATAGATGTCCAGGTCATCCTCTTCTTCCTTGGGGGTATTAATCAGTCTTGCCCATTCTTCAACAGTGGACTGGTACCTTGTACCTTTAGACATCCAGACAATTCTTCCATCTGGGTAAAAATGTGCTGTGGAGTAGAACTGCATGATAAGCTCATCATTCCATTTGGTAAACTTCTGTCCAACAAAATCTGCAACTCCATAGGCAACGAAGCTGTCTTGCACTCCAGGATAGTATTCTTCATTTTCCTTGATGTATTTCCAATCAACCCATCTCATGTCACACACTATGGGCTTTTTGTCAAGTAGCACTGTCTCATAGAAATCCTGCTGTTCCTTGGTATGAAACCTGTAATCCACAGCAGTTCTTCTCCTTGAAGCATATGGATCTGCTTCTCTCCACTTCCTGAGCCCTGAATCTCTCCTGATTTTCATGTCCTCAGCCACAGGATGAGCATCATTGTGGTCTGGGATCTTGGGCTTGAGTTTCCTCAGAACTTGTCCTTCTTCATCTTCTTCAGCAGCTTCAGGCACTGGGGCCTTGTTCTTTTCAGCAGCAGATATATTTCTGGTGTTCCTCTTAGGTGCACTCTTGGGCTCGGAGGCAGCTTTGGGTGCCTCTTTGGGCTTGGATGAAGTAGCCCCTGACTTTATGGCATCACCCATAAGCTTTTGTGCCTTTGGTGCTGGTGCAGCAACCTCTTCTTCTTCTTCTTCTTCTTCTTCCATGATGGAAGCCTTTCCAAGCACTTTGGCTACGGTCTTCTTGACCCTTTCCTTCCTTTTCTTCCCTTCAGCAGCAGCTGGCTCTTTGGGTGCAGGCTTTTCAGGAATCTGAGCTGAAGCTCTGGCCTTTAGCATAGGCTGCCTACCTGCTGGTCTTTTGACCTTCAAGCCTGGCTTTGTGCTCTGTGCTGAGCCATACTCCTTTTTGAGCACTACTTTCTTGGAAATAGCTTCATCTTCCTCTGCCACATAATCTTCATCCTCTGAGTCTGAGGTTCTCTTTTTCCTTTGTCTGGTGGCAGCTTTTGGCAAGTTGCTTGGGGTACTCCTGCTACCATAATCTGAAGAGCTGGAGGGACTAGTGCCCTCACTCATCTGTACTTGCTCCTCTGGCCTGTTCTAACTGTCACTCTGATCAGACATACTGAAAAAGTTGACTGCTGACCCTGTGAAGAGTTATAGTTGAGATAGAAAAGATGAGCATCACAAAATGCAGAGATTTTTGTAAAAGAATGATCCAAAAGTTCAGTTTTAGTTTTCCACAGAAAGCATTTCGGATCAACCGATTTTCAAACTCGGTGATACCGAAGCAGTTTTGGAACCTAAACTGATGATCTCGGTTGGACCGAGTTTCAGTTCGGTGGCACCGAGACTGCTAGGGTTTCACTGAACTTCAAATCGGTCGCACCGATTAGTAATTCTCGGTCAGACCGAGAGTCACTAGTGCAATGGCATAAGCCAGGTCGGTGAGACTGAGTTTTTCAACTCGGTGGATCCGAGATGGTTTCGGCGGAAACCTAACCCTAAAAATTTGAATCGCATCTAATCTATGAACTACTTTGGCTGGACAGGAGTGTTTCAAACATGGCTAGAATCAATAGGAATACAATGTGCTAGGAATCAGACGTGGATAGCACAAAGATCAAGTCCATACCCTAACTTGGCGGTGGACTTGCTACGGCGGCAACGGCGGGGACAAAATCCGTTGACAGCGGCGAAGACCAGCGACAGGAGGCTGTTGGCGACAAGGAGACGATCCGGAGACCACGATGGCAGAGCGAGCTGTTGCGCGGGCGAAGAGTTTCGGAGAAATTTCCAAACTTTTGCCCGTGGCATATATATAGCCCGACCCTGTCGGTGTGACCGAGTGGAACAACTCAGTGGCACCGAGATGCATAACTGTGTACAGTTACAGCAAATCGGTAAGACCGAAATGTTCGAATCGGTTGTACCGAGATTGAAAACTCAGATCAACTTGGTGATCTCAGTGGGACCAAAATGGAAGAATCGGTCAGACCGAGAATCACAAAGAGGTTTTGGAAGTTTAAGTCTATGACGAATCGGGGACTCCGAGTGCTCCTCACACAGAGTGGTTCGAATCTGACTTGATCAAATTTTATGATGTAGCATGAACAGAGTTTGGGAAGAGAAAAGCATAGATAGCTAGAGAAGGTTCCTAGGCATTCTTGTCCATCCACTTGGCAAAAAGAAAAGAAACCAAACAATCAAAACAACAAGTGGATGTCCTTGAATGAGTAGAATATGCAACCAACATGCTCACACAATAAGATGGCAAATAAAATATGTGTCAAAGCATGCACAACCAATACTAGCATCTATCAAGCAATTTGCGATGACTAGGTCATCTATATATGAGTATATTGACTTAGGAGTCAAATGAGAACATTTGATCATAGGTCATACTCATCATTTAAGCTCAAGTGGGATTACCACTTTTACATAATGCATTAATATGTTCACACCATTAAAGTTGCTTTGACTCAATCCTTTAGAGTTAAGCTCCCCCTAGATGTGAGATCTCCCCTTAGAGAGATGAACTAACCTTGGGTTTTGTCGATGATGACTTCATGTAGGTGTTCAGGATGTGAATGCTCATTGTGGATGTATATCTTTTGGAGCAATCCTTTGGAGTGAGTTGCACTTTCAACTTACCTACACGGGTTAGTCCCACAAGGAACAAACAAGAATATCCATAGACATAGAGTGATTCACACACAAGATGATGTCCATGAATTCATTAGGTTACCTTGTCCCTTGCCTTACCAACATGAGGGTTTGTGACTCCTTGAACTAGTGCAAGATGTGGAAGTTGATTGCACTTATTCTCGCCAAAATGATATGAGTGAATAATGTTGGCGGAGTCACCCTCAAGAACTCTCTAGTTCTTCTTCTTCGGGATCCACATCATCTTGATGGGAATCCTTGGAGTTGTAGTTGTACTTGATGAGGTAGAACTTGACGTAGTCTTGGGGATCCACTTGAACGAGGCTTTAGGTGCTTCTTCAAATGCATCAATCTCTTCTTGAAGCTTGTCCTTGCCTTTGTTCTTGTGGTCTTGTGGTGGAAGATCATCTTGAGCTTGTGTTCCCTTGAAGGAAGTAGGATCATGCTTCTCTTGTTGAGGAACAAACTTTGTCTTAGGGCATTGATCTTCTTCCCACTCAACTCCATTGGCGTTGAACTTTCGTTCAAAACCAACACCTTGATTCTTCCGGTGTCGTCCTTGCTTGCGTACAATTTCTCAAATTGCTTACTCCCGGCAAGACTCTTGTATACACCTTTCTCTATAATTCCCTTCAATAAGCTATTTTATTGCTCAAGTGTAACTTGGCTAAGAGAATCATTAGTGGAATCAAGAGAACTACTAGAAGCAACAATATTGGATTTGACATTGTTATTGTTACTAATAGAGAAAGAATCTTTCTTGTTCTTGTTACTAGATTTGACTTGAGGCATGTAAGTAGATAAGAGTAAACGCTTGGCAATGTAAGAAGAACTTTTATTGCGGAGATCATCATTGATTGCCTTTAAGAACTCATGCTCTTGCTCAAGATTGAGCTTTTCAAAGCGTAACTTCTCATGAGCTCTTAAAAGTTCTCGATGATCTTCAAAGATAGTTTCATGAGCTAACTTAAGAGTGTTTAGTTCTTTAGTTAGACGATCAATTTTCTCCTTATCATTGTCATTCATTTCAGCATGATTAATTAACGTTTCATCATAGTATTCATCACTAGAGTTGTCAACAAGTAAATCATCATCACCTAGCAAGTCATCTTCATCAACATCAAAATCAACATACTCGGGGTGTGTTACCTTAGGACCTTTGGAGGGGTATATATAGCCTCCACATAAAATCTAACCGTTACACACAATTTACCAAACTCGGTGGGACCAAGTTGTTAAACTTGGTCGGACCGATTTAGTAAACCTAGTGACCGTTAGTGATTTTCGGTGGGACTGACTAGCATCTCGGTAGGACTGATTCGATTAGGGTTAGGGCATAACGTAATATCGGTAAGATCGATTACACAAACTCGGTGAGACCGATTTGGTAATAAGCTTTCCAGAGAGTTGGTCAGGTAAACTCGGTGGGACCGATTTGCTCTTTCGGTGAGACCGAAATGTTACAAAAAGGAAACAGAGAGTTTACATTGCAATCTCGATGGGACCGATCTGCTCTTTTGGTGAGACCAAAAAGTTACGAAAAGGAAACAGAGAGATTACAATCCCATCTCGGTGAGACCGAGATCCCTATCGGTAGAACCGATTTGCCTAGGGTTTGTGGCAGTGGCTATGACTATTGAACTCGGTGACACCGGGTTGAAAGAATCGGTGTGACCGAATTTGGCTTTGGGTTTAGGTCAAATGTGGATGTGGGAAAGCAGCTGAGGGTTTTGGAGCATATCACTAAGCACATGAAGCAAGAGGCTCATTAAGCAACACCTCATCCCTCCTTGATAGTATTGGCTTTTCCTATAGACTCAATGTGATATTGGATCACTAAAATATAAAATGAAGAGTCTTGAGCTTTTGAGCTTGAGCCAATCCTTTGTTAGCATTTTGAGGGGTCCACTTTCATCATCCATGCCATGCCATTCATTGAGCTTTCCTGAAATAGTAGTCTTGAAATAGCATTAGCTCAATGAGCTATATGTTTTATGAATTACCAAAACCACCTAGGGATAGTTGCACTTTCAAGAGGGTGTTGGGTTCGAGAGGAAAATGAATGTTGATGGCTCCTACTGAAAGCCTGAGCAGTACCCCAAAACCACATGGGTTGCTGCAAAGGGGCCCTCAGTGGACCCATCCACCTTATCTGGCTTCACTTGTGCTAACTTTGTAATCATTGATGAATCCTTTGATGCAAACTATAGACTGTTTAAGAATCAGAATGGTGAAGTTTTGCCAGGTATATTGGTACTAACTACAGGAATGGTCCACCTACGAAGAAGATCTGGGTTCCCAAAAGTTGTCTTGAGAATCTTCTTGTGAATGTCATCATGACAGCACCTGGGAAGAAGACAAATCTCAGACCTAAGGCTTCATATGGTCCAAAGGATTCGTATAGATACAGGACTCAACTGAGTCACCCTAACGCAACTTTTTTGCAGGGAAACCATGCTCAAACTTATGAATATGAGCGTGTTTCTTCAAACCGCTATGTTCATAGGACTAAGAACTTTTCGGCTTACTCATATGAATATCGTTCATCTCCTGCAAGGCTATTTACTAGGGCTCCAAAGCCGAAGTTCTCAGATGTTGCACTTAGACTCATTGCTTCTAGGCCACCCCTGAAGATGTGGGTGGTTAAGAAGAATTAACCTTCTTTTGCAGGGAAAGGTCTCTAGCCTGAAATCAAAGGTGTCTGATGCTATTGCTGGGTACCTAAGACATCTTGTAGGGCGCAAGATCAAATGCCCAAATGGTCTCACTATGTATTTTGTTCCTGAATCATTTTCCATACATCCAATCAGTCCTAACTTGGATCTAAGCTTCCATAATCCACTTGCTCGTAAAATGTTTATGCTTCACACTTCTCTTTGTGAAGCATATCCCCCTAACTGTACTGCAGGGTATGACACCTCATGCTTCAGAATGGATTATGGATAGCGGATGCACTAATCATATGACTAGTGATCGAAGTATTCTCATGGACTCAACCTTATGTCCATCTGACAAGAGCCACATCACATTTGCTGACACTGGTAAAAGCAAGGTATTGGTCTAGGTAGAGTTGCAATCTCAAGGGATCAGCACATGGATAAAGTGATTCTTGTTGAATCCCTTGGTTTCAACTTAATGTCTGTCTCAATGCTTTGTGACTTGAACATGATTGTGATATTTGGAAAATATCGTTGCCTTGTGCTAATGGAATCTGACAAATCTCTAGTCTTTGAAGTGTACCAGAAAGATGATTTGTACATGGTAGATTTCTCAGCAGGACCACAGCTTGCCATATGTCTTCTTGCAAAAGCTTTAGAGTGCTGGCTCTGGCAATGGAGGCTAGGGCATGCTGGCATGAGGAACTTACACACTCTCACAAAGAAGAAGCATGTCATAGGCATCGAGGGCGTCAAGTTCAAGAAAGATCATCTATGCGGTGCCTGCGAAGCTGGAAAGATGACGAGGGCCAAGCATCCCTTGAAGACAATCATGACGACATCTCAACCCTTCAAGCTGCTACACATGGACTTATTTGGCCCTGCTCACTACTCTACTCTCACTACCACTGCCTGCCTCTATGGCTTCGTTATTGTTGATGATTACTCAAGATACACATGAGTGCACATAATTCTCTACAAGGCTGAAGTATAGGATGTCTTCAAACGCTTCGCCAACCATGCCATGAACAACTATGGCGTCAAGATCAAGCATATCAGAAGTGACAATGACACTGAGTTCAAGAACACCGGCCTCGATCTTTACTTGGATACAATGAGAATCACTCATGAGTTCTCCGCTCCGTACACACCCCAGCAGAATGGCATCGTGGAGCGCAAGAACAGAACACTCATTGAGATGGCTCGGACGATGGTCGATGAATACAAGACGCACAGAAAATTCTGGCCTGAAGCTATCGATACTGCATGCCATGTCATCAACCGTGTTTATCTTCAGAAGCTTCTGAAGAAAACATCCTATAAACTCCTCACTGGCAAGAAGCCAAATGTTAGTTACTTCAGAGTATTTGGTGCTAAGTGCTGGATCAAGGATCCACATCACTCTTCAAAATTTGCACCGAAAGCACATGAAGGTTTTATGCTCGGTTACGGAAAAGACTCGCATTCCTACAGAGTCTTCAATCTCTTTCTCTATAAAGTGGTTGAAACAGTGGATGTACGGTTTGATGAGACCAACGGCTCACAAAGTGAGCACCTGCCAAATGTGCTAGATAAAGTTCCACCCAGTGAATCCATCAAGCTAATGGGATCAGAAGAAATCATACCATCTAAAGCACAACCTGAAGAGGAACTTATCATCTCTACACCTGATCAACCTGAAGACAATGCTCAGCCTGAAGACAATCCTCCCAATGATGACAATGATCTGCAAGAGCAAAATCTCCGTCTAGTTCATCCTCGTGTTGCAAATGAAGTACAGATTGAGAAAATAATTGACAGAATCAATGCGCTTGGCCCTCTTACTCGTTCAAGAGCAACACAGCTAGCAAATTTATGTGGGCACTTTGCATTTGTCTCAATATCTGAACCCAAGAAAGTTGCTGAAGCCTTTATGGAACCTGAATGGATTCAAGCCATGCAAGAAGAGCTTCAACAATTCAAGCTAAACAATGTCTGGGAACTTGTCAAGCGACCTGACCCTCGTAAGCATAACATAATAGGCACAAAATGGATATATCGCAACAACCAAGATGAGCATGGTCAAGTTGTCAGAAACAAAGCTCGTCTCGTCGCACAAGGATACACTCAAGTTGAAGGGATTGACTTCGATGAAACATTTGCTCCTGTGGCTAGGCTCGAAGCTATTCGTATATTGCTAGCCTATGCAAATCATCACAACATTCTTCTGTATCAAATGGATGTGAAAAGTGCTTTTCTCAATGTGAAGATAGAAGAAGAAGTATATGTTGCACAACCTTCTGGCTTTGAAGATCCAAAACATCATGATATGGTATACAAGCTTAACAAGGCACTTTATGGCCTCAAACAAGCCCCTCGTGCCTGGTATGACACACTCAAAGACTTCCTGAAGAGCAAAGGCTTCAAACCTGGTTCACTAGATCCTACCACTACTAGGAAAAGGCATGCTAGTGGCGCACCAGTTTTGCCTTCTAATGGCGCACTACTGGTGCGCCACTAGCATCACGCCATTAGAATTTTTTTCTAATGGCGCACCTGTGGTGCGCCATTAGAATCTGGTATTCTAATGGTGCACCGCTGGTGCGCCATTAGTATGGCTCACGTTGCGCCATTACTATCTGGTATACTAATGGCGCACCACATAGAAGTGCGCCATTAGTAACAATTTTTTTTCAATTTTTTTTTCAGATTTTTTTAATTTTTTTTTCAAATCTCAGGTCACTATGGCTTAATCTCGGGTCAATATGCTTAATCTCAGGTCAAATCGCACTCCACGGTCAAACTTCCTGAAAGGTCACCCATCCTCACACTACTCCAGCCCAAGCACGCTTAACTTCAGAGTTCTATCCAACCCCAGCAACAGCTCACTTCACAGGCACTTGTTGATATATCTAGCATATCAATCCTATTATACCTTGTTGATGTCTAGGACTTTGTTCATGTTCATGACTATGATGAAATTTTGAAAAATATTTCAAACTTCCCGATCATATTACGTATCATTTTTTGAAAAAAAGTTCAAAAAAAATTTAAAAACCAATTTTTTGCCTCTAGATCTTGAAAGCCTCGTAACTTTTTTCTGTTAGGTTTTTGGGGATTTTGAAAATGTTTAACGGGGTTCCCCTGGTTAAATTCGGATGTAACTTTTCGAGTAGATGGTTTTTCATATATAAAACTTTTTAATCCGAGTTCGTATGCAAAAGTTATGCCCATTTTACAAATTTCCAGAGATGTTTTGCAAATAAAGTCGAAATTTATATTTGTAAATTTTCCCAACAACTAGACCACATATCACATGGGAAACTTATTTTCTTTTATTTTTTTGACATTTTTATCATTTTTTTATTTTTCTAAACTAAAAAGGCGGTCCACGAGGGGGGGGGGGGGGTGCATTCGGTGGAAGCCGGGCAAACTAGTAATGGCGCACCGTGGGGTGGTGCGCCATTAGTAGTTAAACTAGTAATGGCGCACCACACCCACGGTGCGCCATTACTAGTTTTGAAAAAAAAATTGATTTTTTTTTGATTTTTTTTGAAAAAAACTTAGTAATGGCGCACCAGTGGACAGTGCGCCATTACTAGTTACTAGTTTTAACTAGTAATGGCGCACTGTCCACAGGTGCGCCATTACTAACAATTTTTTTTAATTTTTTTACTTTTTTTTAAAACTTCTAATGGCGCACGATGGGTGTGGTGCGCCATTACTATGTCAACTAGTAATGGCGCACTGTCCCACGGTGCGCCATTAGTAACAATTTTTTTTATTTTTTTTCAAAACTTCTAATGGCGCACCGCACACCAGGTGCGCCATTAGTAATGTATTACTAATGGCGCACCTGTATGTGGTGCGCCATTGCTATATACTAATGGTGCACCACACATGTGGTGCGCCATTAGAGTCCATCCCATCTATAGCCCTTTTCCTAGTAGTGTACACTCTTCATGAAGACATATGATGGTGAACTATTTGTGTGCCAAATCTATGTGGATGACATTATCTTCGGCTGCACCAACAAGAAATACAGTGATGAATTTGGTCACATGATGCAAGAGCAATATTAAATGTCCATGATGGGTGAGCTGAAATTCTTTCTGGGTCTCCAAATCCGTCAACAACACAATGACATCTTCATATCTCAAGAAAAATACCTCAAAGATTGCGTGAAGAAGTTTGGAATGCAAGACTGCAAAATACACGATGCCAATGCCAACTAAGAGTCATCTGAGTTCCGACGACAATGGTAAAGAGTTCGATCAAAAGGTATACCGCTCCATGATTGGTTCTTTACTTTATTTATGTGCATCTAGGCCATATATTATGCTTAGTGTTTGCATGTGTGCTCGATTCCAAGCAGCACCAAATGAATCACATCACTTAGCTGTGAAGCGAATCCTTCGATATTTGGCTTACACCCCAACATTAGGATTATGGTATCCAAAGGGCTCAGAGTTTGATCTAGTTGGATTCTCGGATGCTGATTATGCTGGTGACAAGGTGGATCGCAAGTCTACATTAGGCACATGTCACTTTCTGGGACGATCACTTGTCTGTTGGTCTTCAAAGAAGCAGAACTGTGTATCACTCTCCACCGCTGAATTTGAATACATTGCCGCTGGATCTTGCTGCGCTCAGCTTCTATGGATGAAGCAAACTCTCAAGGACTATGGCATCCATCTGAAACAAGTACCACTCTACTGCGACAACGAAAGCGCCATCAAGATTGCCAACAACCCAGTTCAGCACTCGAAGACAAAGCATATTGAAATTCGTCATCGCTTTCTCAGAGATCATGTCATGAAGGAAGATATTGATATCATACACGTCAACACTGAAGAGCAACTGGCAGATATCTTCACAAAGCCCTTGGATGAGAAAAGGTTTTGCAAGTTGCGGTGTGAGCTAAATATCTTGGAATCCTCAAATGTCCTGTGTTCAGGCACACATCCTAACACTTATGCATGATGATGACGTAGATGTGCAACACGAAGTAAAGTATATCTTCAATCAATGAAGACTTACATTCTAAGTGTGAATACATTAACATGGAATTTGACTTCGGAGCGCCACGATAATTGTGCGCCGTGTCTGGGTCTAATACTTCCTATATGGTGGGTAACGCCACCACCAAATTCTTCTGTTCAAGTGTATTCCTATGGCGTTACATTTGCTATGTCTTCGCATTTAGTTAATTTTCAATTTCATTTATCTTTATGCTTATCTTCACTATGTTGATTTGGTTGCACTCATATATATATATATATATATATATATATATATATATATATATATATATATATATATATTAGTGTTCTGTCCTCTACAGCATTCACTTATAGTTATGTCTTCTCTTTTTGAATCTTTTGAACTAAGTGAATGTGATCGGACCCTAACCACTCTATGCTTCCCATCTCAAACTCTATCTATCCAAATCATATGCATTATGTTGAAACTGTCGAATGTCTTCTCTGCGTCCTTGTCAGCAGAAGATACAGAGACAACCACTAAATCTGTTTTAAATGCTCCATCCTTATTGCCTGAAACCCAGAGAAGCCGGAACGACCATCCGACAGTCAAGGAAGGCGTGGGAACATGGGACATCTCCAAATGTGTTGCATGTTCGCCACGTGTCCTTTAGATGTGAACCGCCAGGGGCACCTGCGTAATTGCGTTGTGTCGTCCCTTTCCCTATAAATACATGTCCAATCACAGTCAAAAATCCTTCTCCCACCTCTCCACCTCGACAAACCCTAGCGCCACCGCTAGCTCTCGACGACGCCGGTGACGAAGCGCTTTAACTACCACGACCTCTCCGACGCCGTCCTCACACCGGCCGCGGACATCGTCTTCTCCGCCGTCGCCGTAGGTGTCCTCCGTCGCCAAGTTATGCCATAAAAGATTGAACTGCTCGGCCTCCAACTTCGCTCCGTCTAGCAGTTCTTCGCGTGGTAATTAAAATATTTTTTACCGTCTTTTCGATCTGATAGATTCATCCTACGTTACCAAAGGTGGTTTCTAGATCCCCAAATTAAATCTATCTTTTTCTGCATCTCATATCATGCCTAGTTCATTCACTTAGGCTTCCTTACAAGTTCGATTCCTCACTTGTACTTATTCTTAGATTGGTACAAATCTGGAACCAACTCTCATCAAATAAGTGAATGTCTTCCTGTTGTGAGGTCAATGTCTTCAAACTGATTTATTTTCAAAATCTTCTGAGAATTCATATGACCTCTTTCCCTTCCCTCGCACCTCTAATGCTGTCACAGGTACATGTTCGTGGAAGAATACCTTGGTTCTCATAGTCTGCATTCATTTGCAGAATTCTTGCAGCATCACATCACTTCTCCCAAAGCCAAGTTCTGTCTGACCAGCAGACGGAAGCCTTTGACAGTGTTGAAGCCATTCAGACTAAACCTCATGGCAACAGAGAAGTCTGCAAGGAAGGGTGGCAGACAGCACCGTGGGAACACTTCCAAGGATTTGCCTCCAGATTTGCACGAGTTGTACAAAACTGATCCCGACGAAAGCTATGGTCAGCGCAAAACTCGAATCCAATGGATTCGAAGATATTGGGCAGAGCAATGGTTTAAGTACAGATTTGTCACCAAGGATTATGCTGAGAAGAATGCTATCAAGCATCCTTGGGGAGATATCCTCTATAAAAATCTTCAACCCAAGACCAGATCTGAAGCCATTGCTCGGGAATTCTATCCTTGCATGGCCCAATGGCCACAACCTGCTGATGCAGATCCATCATCACTGCTATGGTGCCGTGAGAACCATCTGTTCAAGCGCAACTACAGTTCGCCAAAGACTCAGCTGCAAAGAACAAGAAGGCTCTAGGACTTGGCTTCAACCCTGGTCCTTCCTCACCTCGGGAAGATGGCACCCGTGAAGCCAATGAGAATAAGATCGGGCCCTTCTACAATGTTGCATGACTCATCATTCACATTGCTGTCCAAGGTGCCAAAGTGGATCATTCTGATGATGATGATGAGGATACTGATGATGCTCCACCTCCTCCTCCAAAGCCGTAGAAGCAATAGAAGGCTAAAGCTTCAAAGTCATCTGCTGCTCCAAAAGCTTCGCAAGTGAAGCCATTGGCAACTGCCCCTCCTGCTCCTAGTAACAACTCTGAAGATCTCTCTCGCATCTCCAAAAGGCATGAGAAACCACAAAAGAAAACTGTTCCACGACACAGTCAAGCACTAACACCTGCTGCCGTTCTCAGGAACGAATCTGAAGCCATTGATCTATCTTCAGATGAAGAATTTGGAAATGATGCTCTCGAGCAGTTGATCAAGAGCAAGCAAGAGGCGGAGATCTTCAATGATCTGCCCCTCTTTGATGTGAACATCTTATACAATTTCATTGATGAATGGTTCGACAATCAAGATATTAGCTTTGATAATCTTGAACTCCCAATTGGCATCAGCGTCTCCTTTCAAGGCGCCATTGCTCCTGAGATGGCTCTGGCTCAGCGAATTGTTGAACTGAAGCACAAAATTGATTTTGAGAAGGAACAGTTCAAGAAGCATGTGGCCAAGCTTAGTGTGGCTGATGTTTAGAAATTCAAGCTGATGCTGAATGCTCTCAAGGAGTCATTTCGTAAGAAACGTGAAGAAGCCAAAGGTTCTCGTGAGCGCATGAAGCTTCTTGCTGCCAAGTGTGTTCAAGCCTACAACGGAGCTGAAAAGCGCAAGGCACTTGGGCGTCCTGGCATCGACCCCAAGATGGCTGCCAAGAAGAAGAAGCCAACTGTGGAGCAAGCTGAACCATCCAGGCGGGAAGAGCCTTGCATTGTCTTCCCTGCAAGCATGACTGGCATGAAGCCTAAGGTCCCCACAGTGGCTTCTGAGCTTCAGAAAACCAGGGCAGCTGAAGCCAAAGCCCGCAAGCGCAAAACCAAGAACTCTACTGATGAACCTCCACCCCTCAAGAAGCGCAAGACCAAGAAAAATCGGGCTGCTCCCACAGAGCCCCTATTCGTTGAACCCATTGCTTTTGCTCACCCTGACCCTGACAATCAAGAGCGTCAGATGATTGTTCATGAGACTGCTTCCACAGAGGCTCCCGAAGCTCAAGAAGTTCCAGTCGTTGACCCCATCGCGACTGAAGACATTGGTCCCCACGACAATGTAAAAGATGATGTAGTTCTTCCTCAGATTGAGCGCCCAATGGTATCATCGCCTGTTCTAACGAACAACGAGCTCATCAGTAGTGGTTGTCCTTTGACGCCAATCTCAGAAAATGCCTCATGGGCTGATCGCCCCCAACCAGAAACTCCACATCAAGCCTCACCAAGTACACCCCGTCCTTCACCAGTGCCAGTCATTAGCCCCATTTCAAATGATGACAACTACATGGAGACCTCACCTTCAGCAAAAGCGTCGCCTGTGTTCCAACAGCTTCGCAAAGGCCTGAGGCCATCCGTCTCCATGACTACCATCACAGAAGAAGGCTCAAACTTGTCTAGCTCAGTGGCACATCAAGTGTTCCCCAAAGACAATCTTTCTGTGAAGGTCCCTGTGTCTGAAGCTATTGTTGCTGAAGACAATCCGGCTGCATCAGCCGAAGAAAGACAAGGAGAAGAAGCGCGTCCCTACTCCCCCTACCACTCAAGACGTTGTTCTAGAAGAGAACGTGTCTGTGCCCGACCCTCCAGCTACTCAAGTGGAGGTTGAGAATCCTGAGACTGCCACAAATAACTCCAATGAAGCCAATGACGTTGTCATGGCTGAAGACACTGTGCCAGAAGCCAATGAAGCCAATGATGCACCTGCAACAGATGTGCAGCCTGACGCCAATGCAAATGCCACTGCTCCTGTTCCACCTCCAAGGCCACATACTATTGAGCAAGCATACAACTATGGCCAGCTTATCACTATCAAATGGCCTATTCTGGTTCCTCCCCTGCTGTTGGTCCTCAATTTGATTATCACATCGAGCATAGGCCTCAGGTTCAGAAGCCAAAGCCAAGACTGCCAAGGTTCCCAGGGACTGCAACCTCACCAGGGTCCTTCAATGCTAATGGCTTCAAAGCACACAACACCTTCTTTGATAGCGCCAAGAACCCTACACAAGGCCAAGGATTTCATCTGTTCGGTTCTGGAGCTATCAGCAGCGCAGTTATTACTCATTCATTTTATACAATCAAGGTCGCATATTTCCACATATGCGTCTTGACACTGAAGCCATAACTGGTCTGCCTTGTTTGGAAGAAGCGCTGGATTGCTTCAGAGAGTCTGGCTTATTGTAGTTTGTCACTGACAATGAGCACTGGAATGAAGAACTGCTACTCCAATTCTATGCCACCCTTCACATTCGTGGCTACAACAGGGATCCAAAGACATGGGTCCTTGAGTGGATGACAGGAAATGTCCATCATGAAGCCAAAGCTCTCGATATCATTGAGCTTACTGGCCTACCCACTCTAGGTGATCTATATGAACCTGGTTGTCAGCTTCACAATGCTGCCTTGGAGAGCATTTTTCAAAAGCCTGAACCCGACATGAGCCAGATGCTTAGCATGATGAAGCCTTTGCCTCCAGATGCAGAATATCCTAAGGAGTTCTTCGTTGAAGACCTTGAGTATCTGCCACATACCATCTATCACATTATACGACAAACTCTTTGGCCCATCAAATGACATTCTCCACATGCTAAGCTGGAAGGTGTAATGAAGACCTTGGTCTTCCATATTCTCCACAGCAAATGCTTCAATACACAAGACTTCTTTATCCGCCAACTTGTTGCATCAGGATCTGACATTTTTGGTCTGAAGTTCTATGCTCCCTGGATCATGTGTCTGATCAAGCTCCACTCTGCCCTCAACTACCAGCCCTCTGCACGCAACCATATCATCTTTTTGCCAGAGGTTGATCTGTCTGTTGAAGCCATCTACCCAGAGCCTGCCAAGGAGCCAATTCATCTTCACAATGCAGATCACCAAAGCTTCACTTAGCCCATTGAAGGAGTACATGCTGCCACTCGTGTTTATCCCCTGGCTGGTACTATGCGTGCACCTCACCGTGCCCTCACTGAAGCCACTAAAAGCACAATTTCTCAACGACCTCGGAAGCAATATCGTGTTCTCAATGACCGAGAGCATCTTGTTGCCCTTCATCAGAAACATGATAAGCATCATAACTGGCTGAAGCGCCAGATGAAAAGCCTCTTGGTGGACGTAAACAGGATTCACAACCTTGCCACCAAGAATGCCTTTGTCGCCCATGAAACCTGTCGGCGTACATGGAAAGGACTGACGCTTATGTGTTCTGAAGATGATCTTCAAGATGATGGCTTCTCGGAACGATTCAAGTTTGACAGAACACCTCCCAGAAAGGCTGTACTGCGGCGCACTCCATCTCTTGAAGACTTTGAGTACTCCTCTTCTGCTGCAATAGTGAATGCCCGTGTCATCGATGATGAAGCCGATGCTACTTCCCCACCTCCAACACGTATCGACACTGCACCAAGTTCGTCTGCACCGCCAAACCTCGACACCGACCCTGCATCTTCTCCTACTCCTTCTGGGAACGAGTAGAGGCTCTGTGCCTTCCAACCTTTTTGGTCCTTCCTGAAAAAAGGGGGAGAAGCGTATGAGTTGATAGTCTTCAAGTGGGTCCATATGGGCGGTTGTTTTATATTTTGCATGGGGTTTACAACTCTTGTTTTTGATACATTTGGTTCTCTGAGTTGTAACACTTAAACTCGATGGTCGTCTGCTACTTATTTGCTATTCTGTGATGCGATGATAACTTCTGCACCTAGTCATTTTGCAGACGCCCATTTTTCATTATGCATGTCATTATCTTCTCTATATCAAATCATGCATGATGAATTGTCTTCATAAGTTGAAGAGGATCTCCACAAGTACAACCTGCCATGTGCATTTGCATTCCAAAAGCAAATTACTTATATGCATATCTTCAGGGGGAGCCTTTTGCTACTTATGAAGACAATACCTTATCGTTTACAATTTCACATGTTTTATCCCCGTTGAAAACTTCAACCAGTTTGTCATCAATCACCAAAAAGGGGGAGATTGTAAGTGCATCTACTGCCACCCCTAGTTGGTTTTGGAGTATTGACGACAAACCTGGTTGAGGGACTAATGTGTTTGTGAGAATTGCAGGATAACACAGGTAGTAGTCCCTCATTGATTCGGTTTACCTACCGGAGATGACCCCTAAAAATGTATGAAGACATTGGCGACAATGGTGGATATGAAGATATTCACATTGAAGACTATGACCTGAAAAGACATTAATTGAAGACTATGGAGCGCGAAGACTTAGCTGTTTCGTTGTTTCCTTTTCTTCTTTGTTGAGTCATAGGAACCACCATACTGTTAAGTGGGGTCCCAGTGAACAAAGTCAGAGTGACTGAAGTGATGCTCAACCAAAATCCTATGTCTTCGAGCGAAGACAACGAGAGAAAATCTTATCCAGAGCTAGATGAGTCAGCTTTACTTGTAGCCCAAGTAAAGTTGTCGCATGTGTTTGAAATCTGACCGTTGGCACACGTGTCAGTTCCTTAGTGACCCAGGGTCATTTCGGACAAATCAGGCTGGGTTGCCTAGTGGCTATAAATAGCCCACCCCCTACACCATAAATTGGTGGCTGCTCAGAGTTAGTGCATGGCTTTTGTCGTTTGAGAGCAACCCACCTCCGAAGCTTTTGAGAGAGATAAATCCTTGCGAGGACAAAGCCCAAACACCCAGAGCCAAAGAGTGTTAGGCATCACTGTAGTCTTTCTGTCTGCGTGACCTGAAGACTTATTACACTTGAGGACTGTTAGGCGTCGCGTTCTGAGCATCCAAGAGTCACTGTGGATCGCTGGTGAACTAAGTCTGTGATGGTTTGGAAGTCTACCTCGAAGACTTACCAGAGTAATTGGGCGAGGACTGGGTGTCCTTAGCTCAAGGGGAATAAGGTGAAGATGCAGTCTTCAGAGTTAAATCTCAGCCTTCCTAACCAGATGTACAGTTGTCACAGCAACTAGAACTGGTCCAACAAATCATGTGTCCTTGACGTGTGACTGGCTCTATCCTCTCCCTCTCTTTACTTACAGTTTGTCCTTGTGAAGTCATTGCCTGCTTGTAGTACTTGTTTGACTTCACTGTGTGACTACTATCATTGCTTGGCTTCATACTATCTTCCATCCTGATCTTTACTACTCAGCTGCCATTAGTCTTCGTGCTTTCACTTCATTGCATACTTGATTATGGTTTGCTTGGTGTAGTATACCCTCCGCTGCATATCAATAGGTTCACTTCTATTGTTTGTCTTCGAAACTCTCATGTTTCGAAGACTTTCATGAAAATCGCCTATTCACCCCCCCTCTAGTTGATCACTAGCATTTTCAAGTTCACATACCTCCTAGATAGATAAAATCTATGTCACGTTGGTCGGCATAATTGTCATAAACAATAAATGAACCAAATAGTTATAAAAGATAATATATATACCACATCCGAATCATAGACAGTACGAGGGCCGACGGGGGCGGATACCAAAACTATCGCACTATATAATAACAAGCAATAATAAAAGTAAGTAAATTAGACAAGTATCTATCTAAAGTAACAATTTTTTTCTTTCAGAAAGAAGATAAGAACAAGAGGCTCACCACGGTAGTGCCGGCGAAGAGATCGGCACGGGCGATCGACGGCGGTGAAGACGGGGACGGAACATGAAGGACCGCTAAACCTAGACAAATCTTGGAGAAAATGGAGCTTGCAGGTCGAGCTTCGAGAGGAGAAAGCTTAACTAGTGTGGCTCGAACATTTCATCGAACACCTCATGTGCATAGGAGGTGAGCTAGAGCACCACATAGCTCTCCCCTCGCCGGCCAGAAAAAACAGAGCACTGTGGACTGCTCTGCTGCGGCGATGGGGTATATATAGGCAACTCATTGGTCCCGGTTCGTGGCAGGAACCAGGACTAAAGGCCCCCCTTCTCTCCCGGTTCCTGCCATGAACCGGGACCAACGACTGTGGGCCAGGAGCGAGAACAATTGGTCCCGGTTCGTGCCTGGAACTGGGACAAATGGGTCCAGACGAACCAGGACAGATGCCCCACGGGTCCCGACCGGCCCCCTGGGTGCACGAACCGGGACGTATGCTCCCCATGGGTCCCGGTTCATGACTGAACCGGGACTAATGGGCTGGCCAGGCCCCAACCAAAACCATGTTTTCTACTAATGTTCTAAAACAAAAGCACAACGGTAAGTGGAGACGCCTATGGTACATGATAAGACTCAAACCTTCTATCTTTTGGTGTACTTCAATCGGTCATACACAGCCACTGCCACACCTGCTCAGTGCTTCATGCATCCTCCTGTAGTCCACCCTCTGCCGCTAAACTTTCGGCATCATCTGGGAAGATTGGCAACCTAAATGCAAGGCAGCTCAGCTTCAGACTCGACATATCTGTCATTCAAAACAAAGCATATGATCCTGGAGAGTTACTCCCTCCGTTCACTTTTGTAAGACGTTTTAGACAGCTGAAATTGAACTATTTTGGGTGTTGTCTTAAATGTCTAAAAGGTCTTACAAAAGTGAACGGAGGGAGTACCTTACCTGTCACTAAATACATGGATTTAGTTATTTGCCTTCTGATCTTTACTTTTGGCCCCTTCAGCTTTTCAATTGTTTCCGTCGCGTGATACTTTGGTGGGTAAATTGTTTATTTTTCTATTTTCATTTGGATCGGCAAATTGGTTGGTGAGCCGCGTTCACTTTGGTTGCCCGCATCAACTCCAACCAGGTCCACGGAGAAGACTTCGGTCTGTTGGGTTGCCTGGTCTGCATCAGATTCTTGGCCCGCACGAAACTTAAAAAACTCCTCAGTCAGGCCTGTTAGGAATGGCTAAACTGGCCGTTTCTAGCGAGACAGGCTGAGTCGAGCCATGTCGAACGCACATGGGTGGGTCCGGTTGCACGAGAGGACGCAGAGGATGCTAGTAGTATACAACATATACGTGGTTTCTTATCCTACCTCTATTAAGCTCTTTCTATAATCTTTTTTTCTTTCTTCTCTTTTAGTTTAAACAATGATGCTTCGATTCGAGATAAGCTTCACACAAAAAAGATGCACATTGATATTATCGTTCCATTCAGGAGATCGTTTTGTAGTTTTTACAATCATAATTTTTTTATTTTGTGTTCATGTTTGGTGCTATTTTGGATGAATTTAATCAAATTCGTCATACCGCGATAGAAAGTTTGTTTTCCTTGACGAGTAACTTCATCTTGTGGTTTCACACAACTTTCGCTTTGCACATTTTCTATTCCAACGATTATAGACGAGTAGATCTACATCTTCTTCATGGATTCAATACTAGGAAAGGCGTGCTAGTGGCGCACCTGTTTTGGCTACTAATGACGCACTACAGGTGCGCCACTAGCATCACGCCATTAGAATCTTTTACTAATCGTGCACCACAGGTGCGCCATTAGTATCTGGTATACTAATGGCGCACTAGGCAGTGCGCCATTAGTATATCCCACGGTGCACCATTAGTATGCCTCCCAGGGGCCATATTTACCCATGTGCTCTGGCTTACTAATGGCACGCTAGTTGATGATGCGCCACTAGTGTGCTTTTTGCTGTGCGCCACTAAATTGCTGAGTGGTGCGCCACTAGTATGAATATTAGGGGATTTTTTTTCTTTTCTGATATTTACACAGGTTACAAAACATATTACTGCACAGAATATAGAGAGCACAACATATAAACAACAGATTTATCGAATACAATAGAAGATTAGTCTCCGAATACAATTCATCATATTAGTCTCCAAATTTAAAATACCGAACAAAGTTAGAACATTACAAGTCTCGAGACCGCGAGTAGCGAGTTTGTCTTCACATTGCAAGTCGATATCGATCATCTAAACTACCATCACATAGAAGAGAGCTGCGGTCATCACGATGAGCATAATCGCGATGAAACTGGTCTTCACCCGGTTCCTCCAACGCTCCCTCCTCTCTCCCGCTAGATAGCGTGCGTATCTAACTTCTGCCTCCGCCCTAGTGGTGTACCCTTTGTAACTGTTACCGCTGAAACGGTGAACCTGTCTCCGACACTCCTCCCAGTCGTTGTAGACTCCGGGAACCTTACCCTTGTACACGACATACGGCGGCATCTCTATGCACTAGCCAAACAAAACATTAGTAGCAATTCACAGACAATACATAAGCAATATATAAGTATGCAACAAAAGGATCGGAAGAGAAAAGCAACACATTAATAGCACGATTCATGGTCCTACTAATAAATAGCATCCATTACATATAAGTTGAACGACTGTCCAAACCAAAGAGACATACAAGTTCATTAAAGTTTAATATTACAACATGAGCCAATCGACATTTCAGAACTACATAGCATCACTACTGTCAACTCGACTCAGGGACCGGAGCGTGGATGAAGCCGCCGTCTTTCGTGATGGTCATGAAATCGTGGGCGTTGTCAGCCTGCATTTGTAGCGTTGTTTCTATCTCACTGTTGGACGGTTGAGATCTGAGGTAGAACTGCCCCGAGGTACGAAGGACATCTTGATGGATGATTTCCGCAAACTCTGACTGGATGCGAAAGAATTCTTGTTTGATGTCCGCGTCCTGGATTGCAGACAAGTGTGTGTCCCAATCTTTGAGATTATTTGGTAGCAGAAGGTGATTATGGTCCCATACGATCGCCCGCTTGTGATGGAGGGCGTAGTAGGCATCCTTCTGACCGCCAGGTGGCTGCTTGACGCAGGGGAACATCGTATTGTGGGTGAACACGTGCTTGCCGTACCTACGAATTGGCCTCTTGAAGGTGCCTCCAGCTCTAGCTTAGCCGGGGAGAGCATCATCAAGAACTTTCTTGATATTTGTGTAGTCTATCTTCGACTCACAGTCCGGGTCGAAATACGTGGACATGGAATATTTTGGGCTTAAGAGGATGAGTGTGCAATGTGTGTCACTGCACAAAACATGGAATGTTAGAAAAAAGAATGATCGAAATCTAAGAAATCATATGTTACGGGGCGGTGAGGGGATGACTTACTCGAGAAAGTAAGGCACGAGGCAGTTATCCTTATCTGGGTTTGCCAGAATGACGCCTTCGAGGTGTGAACTCGCGACTTGCCAGTCCCCAGTGCTGCCCAAGATCTTGGCACGCATGTAGAAGGGGTCGACTATCATGATGTTTGGGGTCTTGTCTCTAATGATCCGCATCTCCATACTCAGCAAAAATGGCCGAACGAAGGTATAGTGCAGCGGATGAAGGTTAAACATAGCGAAGATGTCATCAAACCGCAGGACCATCGTACCCCTGATGGCGCTATCCACAAAGCCCTTGCCCTCTGGCACCTTGGCCACGAAAACCGGGTATGCCACATCATTCTCGGAGAGACGCCGCTTCTCCAAAGAAAGAACACTGTCATGTAGACTCCGCATAGCACCAGTTGTAACATTGAGCAGATTAGTTGGTAGCATCGGCCTACCTGCCACATGCACCCTCCTCGAGATATCCTATGAAGGTGGCCCGTCCTGAGCACATATCGTACTCGGTGCCGGCTGGCTCGCACCGCCCTTGTCATTCTTTCGTTTCCCTTCCTTATTCTTCTGCTGTTGTAATGGGATCGAGTTTTGCTCAGAGACCGCCTTCTTGAGTGTGTTGGGGCTGATAATATTTTGCACCTCGGCTATCTAAGGCTCGGTGAAGGCGGCAGCTGGAGGCGTCTCCTGAGAACTGAACGCCATACGACGCATGTTGCAATTGGGTTTCTCCGCGGAACCAGCTAGATCGCGGTCGTGTTTTTCAGGGTTGGGTTCTTGAGAAGGAGGCCTGAAGAATTCGTCACCGTACCCATGTTCGGCAAAGTACTTATCAACATTGGTAAATGTACCGTCATCGTTATCGTCGTCGTCCGGATCCTGTGCCATATGCATGTCCGGATCCTGTGCCATAGGGATGTCCGGCATGTCCGGTAGCATTGCGGCAGTCTTGCCATGGCTTGGTGCCGACACGACTGGCGGTGTTGTTTGTGGGGTGGTATCCCCCGCCCCAAACAAATCTGGCTCTTCGGCCAAAGCAGGGGCCAGCTTACGCAGGCGCTGAGGGTCATCACATCATCTTCGTCAGCCCCAGCGAGGCGAATCGAAGGTAACAACTCGTCGCAGCCTGGCAGCACCCAAACCAGTTCAACCCTCACTAGTAGAAAAGGGGGCAATGGCCCAGGCCGGTTTAGCCCATTAGTCCCGGTTCTGCCACGAACCGGGACCAATGGAGGTATTTGTCCCAGTTCGTGAGCCCAGGGGGCCGGCCGGGCCACGTGGGCCATTGGTCCTGGTTTGTCCGGACCTTTTGGTCCTGGTTGGTGGGACGAACCGGGACCAATGGGGCCTTGCTCCTGGCCCACCACCATTGGTCCCGGTTGGTGGCTTGAACCGGGACCAATGGCTTCCCTTTAGTCCCGGTTCATGCCACGAACCGGGACCAATAGTGCTGCCTATATATACCCCCCGCGTAAGAGCAGAGCACACTGCTCTGTTTTTTGTCTTAGCCGAGGGGAGAGGGCTTGGTGGTGCTCTAGCTCACCTCCTATGCACACAAGGTGTTCGATGGAATGCCCGAGCCACACTACTTAAGCTTTCTCCTCTCCAAGCTCGACCTCGAAGCTCCATTTTCCTCAATATTTGTCTAGGTTTAGCGGTCCGTCACGCCCCGTCCCCGTCTTCACCGCCGTCGATCACCCGCGCCGATCACATCGCCGGCACCACCGTGTGAGCCTCTTGTTCTTATCTTCTTTCTGAAAGGAAAAATATTCTTACTTGTATGTTTAGATAGATACTTGTATTATTTTCTTACTTTTATTATTGCATCTTATATAGTGTGATGGTTTTGGTATCCGCCCCCGTCGGCCCTCGTCCTGTCTATGATTCGGATGTGGTATATATTATCTTTTCATAACTATTGGTTCATTTATTGTTTATGAAAATTATGCCGACCAACGTGACATAGATTTTATTTATCTAGGAGGTTGTTGAACCGGAAATTCAAACCGACCCTATTGTCGAGAGGTTAAATTTAGTTGAAGAAGAAAACAATTTCTTGAAGGAAAAAATAAAAAAACTTGAGGAGGAGAAGATGATATTGGAGTTGCATGTTGCGGATTTCGTCGATGATCACAAGATCAAGATGGATGCAATGCGCTTGAAGATTAGAAAGATTTGAAAATATGCCATTCATACCGAGGCTTGGTATCATTATGCTGTTGGATCAGTTGTTACCTTGGTTGCGATTAAGATCGCATTTGTTTTCGCATTGAAATGTTTTACATAGTTTCAATGTATGGTTTAATTAATTTAGATGCTCTGCAGAGCTTTATGTTGTTAGATGAGAACTATATATGTATGTACTTTGGTTTTGATGTGATGATGAACTTCTATTAATTTGGTCACTTAGTTATCTATTCATGATGTTCTGTAATGATTTTTGACACACTTAATTATATATAATGCACGCAGATGAACCGGCAATGGATGTACGGTGACAGGCACACCTCCGAATACATTAAGGGCGTGCATGATTTTCTCGAAGTGGCTGAGGCAAACAAGAAAAATGGTTTTATGTGTTGTCCATTCCCTATATGTGGGAATACAAAGTCTTACTCTGACCGGAAAATCCTTCACACCCACCTACTTTACAAGGGTTTCATGCCACACTATAATGTTTGGACGAGGCACGGAGAAATAGGGGTTATGATGGAAGAGGGCGAAGAAGAAGAGTACGATGACAACTATGTGCCCCCTGAATACGGTGATGGTACTGAACATCAAGAGGAACCAGACGATGTGCACGATGGTGCTGCAACGGGCGAAGCTGCTGAAGATCAAGAGGAACCAGACGATGTGCCCGATGATGATGATCTCCGCCGGGTCATTGTCTATGCAAGGACGCAAAGCGAAAGTAAAAAAGGAGAAGCTGAAGTTCGATCGCATGTTAGAGGATCACAAAAAAGGGTTGTACCCCAATTGCGAAGTTGGCAACACAAAGCTCGGTACCGTACTGGAATTGCTGCAGTGGAAGGCAGAGAATGCTGTGCCATAAAGGATTTGAGAAGCTACTGAAAATAATGAAGAAGAAGCTTCCAAAGGATAACGAATTGCCCGACAGTACATACGTAGCAAAGAAGGTCGTATGCCCTCTAGGATTGGAGGTGGAGAAGATACATGCATGCCCTAATGACTGCATCCTCTACCGCGGTGCATACAATGATCTGAACGCATGCCCGGTACGTGGTGCATTGCGGTATAAGATCAGACGAGATGACCCTGGTGATGTTCACGGCGAGCATCCCAGGAAGACGGTTCCTGCGAAGGTGATGTGGTATGCTCCTATAATACCACGGTTGAAACGTCTATTCAGAAACGGAGAGCATGCCAAGTTGATGTGATGGCACAGTGAGGACCGCAAGAAAGACGAGAAGTTGAGAGCACCCGCTGATGGGTCGCAGTGGAGAAAAATCGAGAGAAAGTACTGGGATGAGTTTCCAAAGGACCCAAGGAACGTATGGTTTGCTTTAAGCGCGGATGGCATTAATCCTTTTGGGGAGCAGAGCAGCAATCACAGCACCTGGCCCGTGACTCTATGTATGTATAACCTTCCTCCTTGGATGTGCATGAAGCGGAAGTTCATTATGATGCCAGTTCTCATCCAAGGCCCTAAGCAACTCGGCAACAACATTAATGTGTACCTAAGGCCATTAGTTGGAGAACTTTTACAGCTGTGGAATGGAAACGGTGTACGTATGTGGGATGAGCACAAAAAGGAGGAATTTGACCTAAAGGCGTTGCTGTTCGTGACCATCAACGATTGGCCCGCTCTCAGTAACCTTTCAGGACAGACAAACAAGGGATACCACGCATGCACGCACTATTTACTTGACACCGATAGTATATACCTGGGAAGCTGCAGGAAGAATGTGTACCTGGGCCATCATCGATTTCTTCTGACCAACCGTCAATGTAGAAAGAAAGGCAAGCATTTCAAAGGCGAGGCAGATCATCGGAAGAAGACCGCCATGCGTACCAGTGATCATGTAGTTGCTATGGTCAATGATTTACACGTAATCTTTGGAAAGGGTCCCAGCGGACTAGCCGTTCTGAATGACACTGAGAATCACGCACCCATGTGGAAGAAGAAATCTATATTTTGGGACCTACCCTACTGGAAAGACCTAGAGGTCCGCTCTTCGATCGACGTGATGCACGTGACGAAGAACCTTTGCGTGAACCTGCTAGGCTTCTTGGGCGTGTATGGGAAGACAAAAGATACACCTGAGGCACGGGAGGACCTGCAACGCTTGCACGAAACAGAGGGCATGCCTCCGAAGCAGTATGAAGGTCCTGCCAGCTACGCTCTTACGAAAGAAGAGAAAGAAATCTTCTTTGAATGCCTGCTCAGTATGAAGGTCCCGATTGGCTTCTCATCGAATATAAAGGGAATAATAAATATGCCAGAGAAAAAGTTCCAGAACCTAAAGTCTCACGACTGCCACGTGATTATGACGCAACTGCTTCCGGTTGCATTGAGGGGGCTTCTACCGGAAAACGTCTGGTTAGCCATTGTGAAGCTATGTGCATTCCTCAATGCAATCTCTCAGAAGGTGATCGATCCAGAAATCGTACCAACGCTAAGGAGTGATGTGGCGCAATGTCTTGTCAGTTTCGAGCTGGTGTTCCCACCATCCTTCTTCAATATCATGACACACGTCCTAGTTCATCTAGTCGACGAGATTGTCATTCTGGGGCCCGTATTTCTACACAATATGTTCCCCTTTGAGAGGTTCATGGGAGTCCTAAAGAAATATGTCCGTAACCGCGCTAGGCCAGAAGGAAGCATCTCCATGGGCCATCAAACAGAGGATGTCATCGTGTTTTGTGTTGACTTCATTCCTGGCCTTAAGAAGATAGGTCTCCCTATATTGCGGTATGAGGGGAGACTGAGTGGAAAAGGCACGCTTGGAAGGGACTCAATAATATGCAGGGACAGATATTCTTGGTCTCAAGCACACTACACAGTTCTACAGAACTCTACCTTGGTGACCCCGTATGTCGATGAACACAAGAACAGTCTGCGCTCCAAACACCCGGAGGAGTGCGACGACTGGATTACATGTGAACACATCAGGACTTTCAGCAGTTGGTTGGAAACACGTCTCAGAGGTGACAACACTGTTTGTGATGAGCTGTACTTGTTGTCCAGGGGACCATCTTTGACTGTAATGATTTGAAAAGGATACGATATAAATGTGAATACATTTTACATGATTGACCAAGATCAAAAGAGCACCAACCAAAACAGCGGTGTCCGCTTTGATGCAGCAACCGACAGGGGAAAGGACACATATTATGGTTACATAGTGGACATATGGGAACTTGACTACGGAGTAGATTTTAAGGTCCCTTTGTTTAAGTGCAAATGGGTCAATCTGTCAGGAGATGGGGTACAGGTAGACCCACAGTACGGAATGACAAAAGTGGATCTGAAAAATCTTGGGTACACTGACGAACCGTTCGTCCTAGCCAATGATGTGGCACAGGTTATCTATGTGAAGGACATGTCTACCAGACCGAGGAAAAGAAAAGATAAGGAAGCGAATACATCATACGATGAGCCAAAGCGCCACATAGTTCTTTCAGGAAAAAGGGACATCCTGGGAGTGGAGGGCAAGACAGAAATGTCTGAAGAGTATGAAAAGTTTCATGAAATTCCTCCCTTCAAAGTCAAGGCTGACCCAAGCATCCTGATAAACGATGAAGATTATCCATGGTTACGGCGCAATAAGCAAATGACACAAGCGAAGAAAAAGTGAAGACTTTCTCCTGCAACTATTATGATGATACCATGCCAACTTTGTAATAGACGAGTATGCTACCATTGTCCGTTTTGTACATGCACATGCTATGCCAACTTTTTCAGAGTTCATTTCAAAACTATGCGGCTCTCATGCATATAGGTACATCTATGTTCATTTTTTTTAGTAAAGTTAATCACAAACTTGTGATTCACACAAATTTCAAAGAATTCAAATTTTAACTATTCAAATTTGAAAACTAATGGCACAAACAGAAAGTTTATAATTTTTCAAAAACTAATGGCACTAACAGAAAGTTTATAATTTTGCTGACCTAAAAGCAAAAAGAATTAAAAAATAATGCAAAAAACCAAAAATAAAATAAATAATGCAGAAAACAAAACAAAAAAACTGGACAAAAAATAAAAATAGCATCAAAAAGTATTTTGTTGTAAGTAGAAACAATATAAAATAACTAAAGCAACAAAGAAAACAAAAAAAGTGTTTTCAAATTTGAAGACTAATGGCACCAACAGAAAGTTTATAATTTTTCTAAAACTAAAAGCAAAAAGAATTAAAAAATAAAGCAAAGAACAAAATAAAATAAATAATGCAGAAAACAAAATAAAAAAACTAGGAAAAAACTTTAAATACAGCAACAATAAGTATTTTGTTGTAAGTAGAAACAAAATAAACTAAATAAAGCAACAAAGAAAAAAAACAAAAAAAAAGTGCCACCTACTGGGCACCCACGGCCTGAATACGACTAGAAACCCTACCATGGGCCAGGATTCAGGCCCGCGGGAGGCCTAGTAGGCCCACAGGCACATATTGCACGGTTAGGCCCGAAAGCCTGCTTTAGAGAGGAGCTCGAGAGGGAAGGCGCACCGCACCTTATAAACAGGTGCGGCTCCCTCTCAACCAGCGAGATGGGACTAAACATTTGGGCGCGGGGCAACACAAGGCCTTTGGTCCCGGTTGGTGGCACCAACCGGGACTAAAGGGGGCATTGGTCCCGGTTCGAGGCACCAACCGGGACCAATGCCCCTCTTTAGTCCCGGTTGGTGCCACCAACCGGGACCAAAGGCCGCCGCTTCCTGCCCTTTGGGCTGCTGAAAAGAGGCCTTTGGTCCTGGTTGGTGGCACCAACCGGTACTAAAGAGGGGCATTGGTCCCTGTTGGTGCCACGAACTGGGACCAATGCTCTTGCTATATATACAGCACTTAGCAGTTTTTGACCAAATCACCCACTTCTCCCCTGACGCCCCCTGCTCCTCCTCGTCGCCGTCGCCGCCCAACGCCCCTGCTCCTCCTCGTCGCCGTCGCCACCGACACCGTCAGGCTGCTCGCCTTTGCCGTCGTCGCCGCCACCGACCCCGTCAGGCTGCTCACCTTCGCCGTCGCCGCCGCCCCTGTGAGCACAGCCCCTCTTGTCACGCGCCCCTGCGCCCCTGTCCTGCGCGGCCGCCGCGCCGCCGCCCCTGCCCAGCGCAGCTGCCGTGCGCCGCCCTGTCCTGCGCTGGCGCCGCGCGCTGCCCAGCCGCCACTGCCCTGTCAGGCCGGCGCCGCCCCCCGTCCTCTCCTCTGTTTTTTCAGATTATATGTATATGTGGTGTTTTTTTCCAGATTATAGGTATATGTGTGAGTATATGATTGTATGTATATATGTTCTCTATGTATATATATGTTCATGTATATATGCAAAAGATAGATTTTTAGAAAAAATAGTATTTTTTTTCTGTTCATAGATTTTTATTTGAACATTATTTTTAAAAAAATAAGCAATAGATGTATGAAATATAATGTTTTTTGTTCATAGAACATGATGTTTTTTTAATTCACAGATTTTTAATGTTCATGAGAGAGGCGGGGACGTTGAGGGATCATAGATGTATTTTTTAAGAATTTTCTATCGTGCATAGACGGATTTTAGACCACGGGAGCACCCCCTCCCTATCGTTGCAAAATTTGCTAAGTGATATTAAGAAAAGAAGGAAAAGAAGGATAGGAAAGAAGAAAATAAGAAGAGGAAAGAAAGAACAAGAGGAGAGGAAGAAAAGGAGAAATAAATAAGAAGAAGAAAAAATAAGAAAAGGAAGAGGAGAAGAAGAAAGGAATAGTGGAGAAGAAGAGAAAATAGAATTCTATTTTCTCTTCTTCTCCACTATTCCTTTCTTCTTCTCCTCTTTTTTTTCTTCTTTTTTTCTTCGATCTTCTCCTCTAGCTATTCCTTTCTTCTTCTTCTTCTTCTTAATTTTTATCGGGAACGAGGGTGTCGAGGATCGCCAAGGGGTCGAGGGTCGGGAACTAGGGTAGAGGGTCGAGGATTCGAGGGTTGTATAGGGTCGAGGGATCGAGGGTCGAGGGTTCCAGGGTCGTCTAGGGGTCGAGGGTTCCAAGGTCGTCGAGGGTTTGAGGGGTCGAGGATTGCCGAGGGGTCGAGAGAGGTTTCCTAGTGTCAAAGTATTGAAGAAATGCATGGCTTCATCATTAGTCGGAAGTAACCAGGGCATGATGGTATGAAGTCCTCCAAAGTTTTTTTTGAATGGTGTCCCGGATAGGATAATTTGCCTTTTTGTATGAATTTTAGCAAAGGGCTTCCAAATAACGATATCTGGAAGGTTCTTGCTTAACTTTGTACCAAAAAGCGAATTATCCTATCTGGGACTCCGTTCCAAAATAACTTGGGAGAGCTTCGTACCATCATGCACCTGTTACTTTCGCCTAATGATGAAGACATGGTTTTTTTGAATCCTTTGACGCTAGGCAACCTCCCAACCCCTCGGCGATCCTCGAACATGAGAGAAAGAAGAGGATAAAAAAAGAAGAGGAAGAAGAAAAAAAATGAGGAGAAGAAAGAATAGAGGAGTTCTTCTCCTCTATTCTTTCTTCTCCTCTTTTTTTTCTTCTTCCTATTTTTTTTATCGCGAACGAGGGTCGTCGAGGGTCGAGGAGCGGTAGTGGAAACCCTAATTAAATAGCAAGTATCGTCGGTGTGAGATACATGTGGCCATCGGTGTCGATCACTACATCCACGTCCCACAAGTGACGCGGGCGTCGATGCCCACGTCACTTGTGGGACATAGATGTAGTGTCGTCGTGTTCGATATACCCCCTCCCGATAGCTTCAACACGTGGGCGGGGGGGTCGATATTACCCCCTCCTTGAAGTGTTCTCGAGGCCACCCCTAACCCTTGAAGCGTTGTCGAGGCCACCCGAAACCCTAGAGAAGCAGCGTCGAGGCCACTAATTAATATGATTCCTTATTGTGATTAGCTAGCTAGTTCTACATTTTCCACTAATATATCCATATCTGTCATGTTTGAATAATAATTGCCATGTTGTAAATATTTGTAGAAACTATGGACACCCCGCCCCGAGACGAAGCACAGGAAGCGTTGTTGAGGGTCATAATCGCAGAAGGAAGTGATGCCGTCTACTCGATGATGTTTCTCAACGACACCCATGGTCTGGAAGGAGAGGGTGAAGAAGCAGCTGGCTATGATTATGATGGCTCCGATGACCCAATGCTGGTGCAAGAAGGAGAGGGTGAAGAAGTAGACCATGAGGACGGCTCCGGTGATCACCGAACCGAGTCCGGCCAGGTATATATATTAGTTAAGCATGTGCTGACTAGCTAATTGATGCATTCATTGTTTCGGTATGTACACATATTAATTAACTCTCGTCTTTGTTTCTTTTTTCTAGCCCTCCGGATCGAGCACAACTTCGGTAAAGAGACGAGCCCCGAAGAAAAAGTTGAGCTCGGATGAAAGGTTTGATATGATAGCAATCGCGCGCGACGGCCAACCGATTGAACCCATCCGGACAAAGAAGGCATTTGTTGCTCAGTGCGGGGTTCTGGTTAGGGACAAGATCCCGATCAGCATCCAGCAATGGTATAAGCCTAAGAACGAAGACCCTGAGGTGTCTTATGTCAATGATCTGTAGAAAAATGATCTTTGGGCTGAGCTGAAGTCAAATTTCACCCTACCGCCAGAGGATGATCCGGAGAAGCCAGTTATAGAGCCATTAATCAAGTCTTTTGTTCTTAAGAAGATGGCAGACCTATTTAGGAATTGGAAGAAAGACCTGAATAGGTTTGTCGATAAAAAAGAGACCCCAGAATTCAAGGGCAAATATGAAAAGATTAGAGATGACTGGCCCGCTTTTGTGGCCCACAAGACATCGGAAAAGAGTAAAAAGATGTCGGCGACAAACAAGCAAAATGCTGAGAAGAAGAAGCTTCACCATCGCACGGGGTCAGGTGGCTACCTCATAGCCCGTCCTAAGTGGGCCAAGGCTGAGAGTGATCTGATTGATAAAGGGATCGAACCAGAGACAATGAACTGGCCAGACCGTTGCCGGACTTGGTTCTTCGGGGCTGGCGGAACCTTGGACCCTGTATCAGGGAAGTGCATTTGGACGGACGATCAAATGGACATACCAGTCAAGAGACTTCAGCAATATATCCAAGCAGCACAACAAGGGACGTTCTTTCCAGACAGAGAGAACGACGAGCTCACAATGGCTCTCGGGAATCCTGAGCACCCTGGACAGACACGAGGCACGCCAGGCTCCATTCCGTGGAAGGCTGGTTTTCCGGACGCAGGCGGTTACAAATGCCAAGAGAGGAAGAAAAAAGTGCAGCAGACCGAACTAGAGGCGCTGCATGCAAGGGTACAAGAGATAGAGGAACGAGAAGCAAATCGCAGCAAACGACCTGCCGAAGCTTCCCCCGAAGCTACCCCGCCATCTCAGCGGAGAAGCAGCGTGGCTTCCACCAAGCTACTTCAGTCGGAGCATGCCTTGACGGCTCCTGCCAGCTATCCCGTGGATGCTATCACGGAGGCTCAAAATTGCCACCTTATGACGCAATGGATGAATTTGAAGGTCAAGGCGGCTGTTGGCTCTGTTTATCCTACTGAACCCGGCGCAACTTTTCACTGCCGGCCGATTCCAGAAGGATATTCTAGGGTGATGGTGGATGAAATAACGGAGGGATTTGAGGACCACCGGCTTGACCACCCTACCGGTGAAGGGGAGACTCGGCTGGGTTCTGCTCTGAAGACTCCATGCCTATGGCGGAAGGATCTCATCAACCTCCCGAACTGGACGCCTCCGCCTCCTCCTCCTCATCCGGCGAGTCAGGGCACTCCGCCTCCTCCACCGCCTCCTCCTCCTCCTCCTCCGGCGAGTCAGGGCACCACGCCTCCTCCTCCGGCGAGTGACGATCAGGGCACTCGGCCGACTCCTTCTCCGGCACATGGAGGCACTCCGCCTCCTTCTCCGCCTGCACCGGCGCACCCGAGCAGCCAGCCTCCTCTTCTCCGCCTCGTCAGCAAGGGCGGAAGAGACCCGCCGCTGCTCCGGCTGCTCCGGCGCGTCGTAGTCCTTCTCCTCCGCCTCGTAAGAAATGAAAGAATACATCCGCTCCGTCTGCTCTGCCAGCGTCTAGCAGTACATACAAAGGCGGGAGGACATACAGATTCGGTCCTTCTCTAAAGACTCCAGAGAAGTTACCATACGAGATGACCCCGGAGGAGAACGCGAAGATCGCGTGAACCGAAGTGAAGGACTGGTTTCAAGGGTTGAAAGCACAGAGACATCTACCTCTGGAGGGGAAGGTAGATCCGGTGAAAGTGAAGCGCACTCTGGCTGCCCTGACAAAACCACCCAAGTCTCCGCCGAAAGGCAACTATGAGCGCATTATTGGAAAAGCATTTTCCGAAGCGGAGAGGTCGGAAAGTACTGTCAGTGATCAAAGGATGAAAGAATGACGACCTGGGAAACAAATTGCCCTGCTCGGCGAACAAGCGAAGCAATCGTGCCCCCCGCTCAAGGTGCCTGCTAGCGACATCGTCAATCCGAGATGGTGCCCGGTTATAGCAATCCTGGAGATTACCTCCCCGACGATGTACATTATGATTTCTTGAAGGTGCAGAAACAAAGATACGAGTACGGGAAGCCTCTCGTCAAAGATGAAAGATCTCTATCAACGATGATGCGCAGATTGCATGATTGGTACATGAAAACCTGCAGAGAGTCTGAGGGGAGGAGTACTTTGTATGTGAGAGTTAAAAAGGAGCATGAACTCGTTGGAATTGAACTGTTGCCTATTCCATTTGAGGAGTTCTATCAGTTTTTCAATCAATTGACCCTCGATAAAGCAACGGTCACCTGCTACTGTCTGTAAGTAGTACTACTTCTGTCATTAAGTCTCTCTATATAACTCAGCTCTTTCATTGCATGTATTTAATTATAATTATCCTCACTATATTATGCAGTTTGAAGATAGCCGAATTGAAGAAAAAACAAGTGGGTAATATTGGCTTCATTAACACATATCTCATAGATGAAACTGAGGTTAAATTTCACGCCGAAGATATCGAGGCCAACTTGCTACGATCGTTGGTAATAAATGAAAACAAAGATATAATACTCTTTCCTTACAACTTCAAGTGAGTGTTACTGTCTAGCTTGTGCATATTCGGTTTCCCTTATATATATATATTAGTCCAGGTTATAGTAATGTAATTGATGAGTTATGCATGCGTGTGCAGTATCCACTATATTCTCCTAGAGATTAAGCTTGAGAAGGGACTAGTAACCGTCCTAGACTCGAGACGAAAAGATCCCCAGGAGTATGCGGACATGACTGAAATGCTCGAGAAGTAAGTTAAATCGATCATTATCCACCATATCAGCAACTTTGTTCATTTCTCGTATCAAGTAATTGTTTTCTTTGTATGGCAGGGTTTGGAGAAAATTCACCAAAAAAGCTCTGGGACTGTCGAAGAAGCTGCAATTTAGACACCCGAAAGTAAGTACTATAGTAGCATATTCCACGCATCTCCTAGTGATTCAAGCGCTAGTTTCATTAATACCATTTACATGCTTGCTAATTATCAGTTTGATTGACCTCTATTTCTTGTAAAGTGGTTGTGGCAGGAACAAGGGAATGATTTTTGTGGATACTACATTTGCGAGTCCATCCGCCACACGACCTGTGAGCGGGGCTACTCTGACAAACAATATGAAGTGCGCAAATAACAATATTCACAATTTTATTTTATTACCATCATTTGTGTTGAGTTTCATTCATTCATATATATATATATATGTATTGACCCCCTTCTTAAAATTAGATGTTTCGGATGCGGGATGAACTCCTAGCACAAGATCGCATGCGAGCAATTCAAGAGGAATTGGCGGCATTCTTTCTTGACCACGTGATCGCTAAAGACGGAGAATACTATGTGGACCACGCGTTCGTATGTTAGGAGATCATATTTGTAAAAGATAATTATTGTATATATGTAGTCGGTAGTATCGGATAGATATACGAGAACTTGTTGTTCGACCAATCTCTCGGAGAAGGAGAGGTGGTCGATATCACTTCTCTCTGTATGCATATATGTTCATGACGATCTTCTGTTTCCTTCATTTGCTTACTATCTAGCTAGCGTGTCTAGCTAGTCCTCTCTATACGTATGTATAGTACGTAGCATCGACCAAGCACGGACAAAAGAGAGAACACTTCTCTCTATTAATTATCTAGCTAGCACAATATATGAAACACCTAAATTAACCCCCCAAAACCACCAAACCCCCCCCCCCCCCTTAGAAAACAAAAACCCCAGCCACAGAAATGCTGACGCGGGGATGCCTATTGGTCCCGGTTGGTGCCACCGACCGGGACCAAAGGCCCTCCTGCCTGGGCTCGGCGTGCAGGCCACGTGGAGGCCCATCTGTCCCGGTTCTGGACTGAACTGGGACTAAAGGGCCAGGGCATTAGTACCGACCCATTAGTCCCGGTTCATGAACTGGGACTAAAGGCCCTCACCAACCGGGACAATAGGCCCTTTTTCTACTAGTGCCTATACACGGTGGGTGGCATTGGATTACCGTGGAACACGGGGTTACCCGGTTGAACGATTCTGCCCTTGGCGACATCGATCAATTCGCCGCCCACGAAGTGCAGGAGAGTGCATGGAACATCGGCGGCGCCCTGCAAAAACATGTAGGGCGTCAGGGATGCCCAGTCAAAAGCAAGGAGATGAAGTCATCGGCCAAGAGGCTTAGTTACCGTGATGGCGTCGAGCTCGGCTAATGTCGAGGCACCGCCAACGGCGGGCGTGCAACTGACGGAGGGGCCGCTTGCTATCGAGGTGCCGACCGGCATACAGTCGGGTGCATTAAGCTCCAATGCCCGTGCCGGCGCCGAAGACACCAATACCGCCTCCGCCAGAGACACCAATGGCGCCGCCTGTGCGTTGTGCGAGTTGTTGGCCGTGAAGCTGGGAACCGGGGCGACCCCTATTGGCCGCCCGCAATCCACGTCTCGATCCCCTGAATCAAGGTAGGCACAATGGCGGTGAGCGTCGTTCCTAGTTGTTGTTGCACTTTCTCTTGGACAATCTCCGGAATCCGCGCCACTTGTGCCTTGAGTTCTTGAACCTCGCGTGACTGGTTTTCGAGCTGGTCTTTCTCATGTTTCGCCCACCAGCATTATAGTATGAAGACCATTTTGTGGACAAGCCTTTGCAGGCCACACGACCAGCTGACGACGGCTTACTTAGCTTACCCTTGTTTTTCCTTACGTTCAACGCCCTATTTAGAGTGCTGTCCCAAGGGGAGCTCTGAGACGACCCCGCTCTACTGCTTTCAGTATCCTGCGGAAAGAATGTGAACCATTAATTAGAATGCAACCTGATACATCTCCGTCGTATCTATAATTTTTGATTGTTCCATGCCAATATTATTCAACTTTCATATACTTTTTAGCAACTTTTTATACTATTTTTGGGACTAACATATTGATCCAGTGCCTAGTGCCAGTTCCTGTTTGTTGCATGTTTTATGTTTCGCAGAATATCCATCTCAAACAGAATCCAAACAGGATAAAAATGGACGGAGCTTATTTTTGGAATATTTGGAAAATTCCAGAAGAAAAATCCACGCGAGACAGTGCCCGAGGTGACCACGAGGCAGGGGGCGCGCCCTACCCCCCAGGGCACGCCCCTGACCCTCGTGGGCCACCCGTAAGGCGGTTGATGCCCTTCTTCGGCCACAAGAAGGCTATTTTTTGGTAAAAAATCACGGCAAAGGTTTCACCCCAATCGGAGTTACGGATCTCCAGATATAAAAGAAACGGTGCCAGGGCAGAATCCGGGAGGGCAAAAACAGAGAGACAGATGCAATCTCGGAGGGGCTCTCGCCCCTCCCATGCCATGGAGGACAAGGACCAGAGGGGAAACCCTTCTCCCATCTACGGAGAAGGTCAAGGAAGAAGAAGAGGGAGGGAGGCTCTCTCCCCCTCGCTTACGGTGGCGCCGAAGTGCCACAGGGACCATCATCATCACCGCAATCTTCACCAACAACTTCACCGCCATCATCACCAACTCTTCCCCCCTCTATGCAGTGGTGTAACCTCTCTCTTACCCGCTGTAATATCTACTTAAACATGGTGCTCAACACTATATATTATTTCCCAATGATGTATGGCTATCCTATGATGTTTGAGTAGATCTTTTTTGTCCTATTCGCTATTTGATGATCAAGATTGGTTTGAGTTGCATGTTTTATTATTGGTGTTGTCCTATGGTGCTCTCCGTGTCGTGCAAGCGTGAGGGATCCCCGCTGTAGGGTTTGCAATATGTTTATGATTTGCTTATGGTGGGTGGCGTGAGTGACAGAAGCACAGACCCGAGTAAGTAGGTTGTTTGCGTATGGGATAAGGAGGACTTGATACTTTAATGCTATGGTTGGGTTTTACCTTAATGATCTTTAGTAGTTGCGGATGCTTGCTAGAGTTCCAATCATAAGTGCATATGATCCAAGTAGAGAAAGTATGTTAGCTTATGCCTCTCCCTCAAATAAAATTGCAATAGTGATTACCGGTCTAGTTATCGATTGCCTAGGGACAAATAACTTTCTTGTAACAAAAAGCTCTTTACTAAAACTAATTTAGTTGTGTATTTATCTAAACAGCCCCAAGCTTTTATTTACGTGCTCTTTATTACCATGCTAACCTATCCAAAAACACCTACAAAGTACTTCTAGTTTTATACTTGTTTCCGGTAAAGCGAACGTCAAGTGTGCGTAGAGTTGTATCGGTGGTCGATAGAACTTGACGGAATATTTATTCTACCTTTAGCTCCTTGTTGGGTTTGACACTCTTACTTATTGGGATCTGTTGCGCCCCTCTATACTTGTGGGTTATCAAGACCTTTTTCTGGCGCCGTTGCCGGGGAGCAATAGCGTGGGTTGAATATTCTCGTGTGTGCTTGTTTGCTTTATCACTAAGTAATTTTTTTTGCTGTTCCTAGTTGTTATTTATCATTAGTTATGGATATGGAACATGAAATACCAAAAAATTAGGTGTACTTGCTGCTCATGGAGATGGGTAACCTCCTAAAACCCTTGATGCTTGTTATGTGAAAGATATTATGTACTACTTTAATAATCCTGAGAAAACCCCATTCAATTATGTACTGGGAGTAACGTTGGATCAACGTGAATACTTTAGGGATTATCGCTTGACACAAAAAGGGAAACTATTATGGGATCAAATTTATATATTGAAGTGGTATGCTAGGCAACTATACTTGAGATATGATTATACTTGTTGCTCTAGGATGAAGGCTCCACACCTTCCCTTTTCATGCAAATTTAAGGATAATAAAAACTTAGCTTCTTATGCTAATGGTATATATGATTACTATGATGTGCAACAAATAGAAGAATTTGTTGCTTTTATGGGTGCTTATGAAATTGAATCGATGTTTAAAGAGTTTGAAGATTTTGATGATTCGGTTTATAGATCTGAAAATTTAGCTATCCTTAAATATTGTTATGAGAATTATGAATACAATTATGATATTAATGCACTTATTGAGAAAGTCTCCGCTGCCCAAGAAGAGACTAATATTTTGCAGGAATCTATGGAAGAAGAAGTTGATGAAACTGTGAGCTCATTGGATGAAAAAGATGAGGAGGAGAGCGAAGAACAAAAGAAGGAAGAGCGGATTGATCACCCGTGCCCACCTTCTAATGACAGTAACTCTTCAACTCATGCATTGTTTAATTCCCCTTCGTGCTTACCGAAGGATGATTGCTATGATGACTGTTATGATCCCTTGATTCTTTTGAAATATCCCTTTTTGATGATGCTTGCTATGCTTGTGGCCAAGATGCCAATATGAATTATGCTTGTCGAGATGAACTTGCTATAGTTCATTATGTTAAACATGAAATTTTTGCTATTGCACCCACGCATGATAGTCCTACTATATTTTTGAATTCTTCCAACTACACTATATCAGAGAAGTTTGTGCTTATTAAGGATTATATTGATGGGGTGCGTTTTATTACCACACATGATGATTTTGATAGATATAATATGAATGTGCTTGCAGCTCCTACTTGCAACTCTTATGAGAGAGGAACTATATCTCCACCTCTCTATGTTTCCAATATGATAAAATTGCAAGAAACTGCTTATACTATGCATTGGCCTTTACTAGGTGCGCATGAATTGTTCTTTTATGATATGCCGATGCCAGGGAAGAGAGTTAGACTTTGTCATTTCTTGATATATGTTACTTTGTGTTCACTACTAAATTACAAATCATTGTTAATTAAAATTGGCTTTGATATACCTTGGGATCCGGGTGGATTCATTACTTGAGCACTATATGCCTAGCTTAATGGCTTTAAAGAAAGCGCCGCCAGGGAGACAACCCGGAAGTTTTAGAGAGTCAATTAATTCTGTTGAGTGCTTTTATGAAGTTTAAAAACCAAAAAAATAAAGAGGGGAACCTAAAACTTTTTCAAAAAGAAAAGCGAAAGTGAGAAAGACGAGCATTGTTAAAGTGGGAGCTAGCCTTGAACTTTGTTCATGCTCACGGGAACTTTGTGAATCTTGATTACAGAAACTTTTAAATAAAAATAATTATCCCCTTGTACAATTCCATTTTATTATAAAAATAATGTGCCAAGGTTTTCCTTTAGGATGTTTACAATGCTTGTTGGTTTGTGCGGTGCAGGATAGAAACTTTGGCTGTAGTGCGCGATTTTTAATTTGCTGGAACGTCAAATGGTTCTGATATTTTTTGCACTGTCTTTATATGCAAATTGTTTATTTTTCCTAATTTTGGCAGAATGTTTCAAGTATCATAAGTATGGTGAATGTTCAGATTGTTACAGACTGTTCTGTTTTAGACAGATTCTGTTTTTGATGCATAGTTTGCTTGTTTTGATGAAACTATCAATTTATATAAGTGGATTAAGCCATGGAAAAGTTATATTACAGTAGACACAATGCAAAAACAAAATATGAATTGGTTTGCCACAGTACTTGGAGTAGTGATTTGCTTTATTATACTAACGGATCTTACCGAGTTTTCTGTTGAAGTTTTGTGTGGATGAAGTGTTCGATGATCGAGGAGGTCTCAATGTGAGAAAAAGGAAGGGAGGCAAGAGCTCAAGTTGGGGATGCCAAATGCACCCCAAGTAAATATTCAAGGAGACTCAAGCGTCTAAGCTTGGGGATGCCCCGAAAGGCATCCCCTCTTTCTTCAACAAGTATCGGTATGTTTTCGGATTCGTTTCGTTCATGCGATATGTGCAAATCTTGGAGCATCTTTTGCTTTAGTTTTCACATTTCTTTTACGCACCATGCTGGTATGAGATAGTCCTTGGTTGATTTATATAATGCTCATTGCACTTCACTTATATCGTATGGCTTTAAAGAATGCTTCATGTGCTTCACTTATATCATTTGAAGTTTGGATTGCCTGTTTCTCTTTACATAGACAACCTCCATTTGTAGAATGCTCTTTTGCTTCACTTATATTTGTTAGAGCATGGGCATATATTTTGTAGAAATAATTAAACTCCCTTTCTTCACTTATATCTATTTAGAGATATGACAGGAATTGGTCATTCACATGGTTAGTCATAAAATCCTACATAAACTTGTAGATCGCTGAATATGATATGTTTGATTCCTTGCAATAGTTTTGCGATATAAAGATGGTGATATTAGAGTCATGCTAGTGGGTAGTTGTGGATTAGTAGAAATACTTGTGTTGAGGTTTGTGATTCCCGAAGCATGCACGTATGGTGAACCTTTATGTGATGAAGTCGGAGCATGATTTATTTTTTGATTGCCATCCTTTGTGTTGAGGTCGGGATCGCGCGATGGTTAACTCCTACCAACCCTTCCCCTAGGTGCATGCGTCTAATACTTGGTTTCAATAGCTTCTAAATTTTTGCAATAAGTATGTGAGTTCTTTATGACTAATGTTGAGTCCATGGATTATACGCACTCTCACCCTTCAATTATTGCTAGCCTCTCTAGTACCGTGCAACTCTCGCCGGTGCATTACACCCACCATATACCTTCCTCAAAACAGCCACCATACCTACCTATTATGGCATTTCCATAGCCATTCCGAGATATATTGCGATGCAACTTCCATCATCATCATTTACATGACTTCAGCATTCATTGTCATATTGCTTTGCATGATCGTAAGACAGCTAGCATGATGCTTTCATGGCTTGTCCATTTTTTGATGTCATTGCTACGCTAGATCATTGCACATCCCGGTACACCACCGGAGGCATTCATATAGAGTCATATCTTTGTTCTAGTATCGAGTTGTAATATTGAGTTGTAAGTAAATAGAAGTGTGATGATCATCATTATTAGAGCATTGCCCTAGTGAGGAAAGGATGATAGAGACAATGATTCCCCCACAAGTCGGGATGAGACTCCGGACTTTACAAAAAATAATAATAAAAGAGGCCAAAGAAGCCCACCAAAAAAAGAGAAAAATAAATTAAAAAATAATAATAAAAAATGAGAGAAAAAGAGAGAAGGGGCAATGCTACTATCCTTTTACCACACTTGTGCTTCAAAGTAGCACCATGTTCTTCATATAGAGAGTCTCTTGTGTTATCACTTTCATATACTAGTGGGAATTTTCATTATAGAACTTGGCTTGTATATTCTGATGATGGGCTTCCTCAAATGCCCGAGGTCTTGATGATCAAGCAAGTTGGATGCACACCCACTTAGTTTTTAGTTTGAGCTTTCATACACTTATAGCTCTTAGTGCATCCGTTGCATGGCAATCCCTACTCACTCACATTGATATCTATTGATGGGCATCTTCATAGCCCATCGATACGCCTAGTTGATGTGAGACTATCTTATCCTTTTTGTCTTCTCCACCACCATCATATTCTATTCCACCTATAGTGTTATGTCCATGGCTCATGCTCATGTATTGTGTGAAAGTTGAAAAGGTTTGAGAATACTAAATTATGAAACAATTTCTTGGCTCATTCCGGGTTTGTGCATGATTGAAATGTTTTGTGTGGTGAAGATGGAGCATAGCCAGACCATATGATTTTGTAGGGATCGCTTTCTTTGGCCATGTTATTTTAAAAACACATGACTCCTTTATTAGTATGCTTGAAGTATTATTGTCTTAATGTCAAAAGATAGACTATTGCTTTGAATTACTCGTGTCTTAATATTCATGCCATGATTAGATACATGATCAAGATTATGCCAGGTAGCATTCCACATCAAAAATTATCTTTTTATCATTTACCTACTCGAGGACGAGCAGGAATTATGCTTGGGGATGCTGATACGTCTCCGTCGTATCTATAATTTTTGATTGTTCCATGCCAATATTATTCAACTTTCATATACTTTTTGGCAACTTTTTATACTATTTTTGGGACTAACATATTGATCCAGTGCCCAGTGCCAGTTCCTGTTTGTTGCATGTTTTATGTTTCGCAGAATATCCATATCAAACAGAATCCAAATGGGATAAAAACGGATGGAGCTTATTTTTGGAATATTTGGCAAATTCCGGAAGAAAAATGTAATGCCCTCGATGCGGCTATATCTCCCACGTGTCGAAGCACGACTTAGAGGCATAACCGCATTGAAAGCAATGTCGCAAGTGAGGTAATCTTCACACAACCCAAGTAATACATAAGGCAAAGAGATACATAGTTGGCTTACAATCGCCACTTCACACAAATACATGAATAAAACATTACATCATCCAGATACAATCAAGGTCCGACTACGGAACCAAAATAAAAGAAGAACCCCAAATGCGACAAAGGTCCCCGATCGACCCCAACTGGGCTCCACTACTGATCAACTAGAACGAAACAACACAAAAGGCAAGATCTTCAACGAGCTCCTCCTTGAGCTTGGTTGCGTCATCGGCTCGGTAACATAGGCACCTGCAAACTGGTTTTGGAAGTATCTGGTGAGTCACGAGGACTCAGCAATCCCATTACCATGGGTATCAAGACTAGCAAAGCTTAATGGGAAAGGAAGGGGTAAAGTGGTGAGGTTGCAGCAGCGACTAAGCATGATATGGTGGCTAACATACGCAAAGAAGAGCGAGAAGAGAACAAGCGGAATGGTCGTGAAGCTAGCAATGATCAAGAGGTGATCCTGAACACCTACTTACGTCAAACATAACCCAGAAACCGTGTTCACTTCCCGGACTCCGCCGAGAAGAGACCATCACGGCTACACACACGGTTGATGCGTTTTAATTAAGGTCAACTTCGGGTTTTCTACAACCGGACATTAACAAATTCCCATCTGCCACATAACCGCGGGCACGGCTCTCGAAAATTTAAACCCTGCAGGGGTGTCCCAACTTAGCCCATGACAAGCTCTCGCGATCATCGAAGGAATAGACCTTCACCCGAGACACTCCGATCAGACTCGGTATCCCGGTACATCAAGACATTTCGACAATGGTAAAACAAGACCAGCAAAGCCGCCCGATGCACCGACAATCCCGATAGGAGCTGCACATATCTCGTTCTCAGGGCAACACCGGATGAGACTAGCTACGAGTAAAACCAGACTTCGAGTTTCCCCGAGGTGGCCCCGCAGGCAGCTCAATTCGGACCAACACTTAGACAAGCACTGGCCTGGGGAGGCTAAAATAAAGATGACCCTTGGGTTAATTACTCCCAAGGGAAAAGGTAGGTGGTGGTGAGGCAAATGGTAAAACCAAGGTTGGGCCTTGCTGGACAAGTTTTATTCAAAGCGAACTGTCAAGGGGGTCCCATAAATCACCCGACCGCGTTAGGAACGCAAAATCCGGGAACATAACACCGGTATGACGGAAACTAGGGCGGCAAGAGTGGAACAAAACACCAGGCATAAGGCCGCGCCTTCCACCCTTTACCAAGTATATAGATGCATTAATAATATAAGAGATATTGTGATATCCCAACATAAACCCTGTCCACCATGGAGCAATCTTCAACTTCACCTGCAACTAGCAACGCTATAAGAGGGGCTGAGCAAAGCGGTGACATAGCCAATCAACGGTTTGCATAGGAATGGTGTCAAAGGTTAGAGGTTCATGGCAATATGGGATGGCTGGAAAAGCAAAGATAGGTAACGCAGCATAGCGATAGAGCGAAGCAACTAGCATAGCAATGATAGTAGTGAGATCCAAGGTAGCGGTCATCTTGCCTGAAATCCTGCAAGGAAGAAGAACGAAACCATGAAGAAGATGAAGCCACGAAGACGAACCACACGTAGACGAACGCATCCTCACGATCGAAACGAAACGGGAACTACCGAGAAGAAGCACACAACAAAGTAAACACACCACACATGAACAAGGCATGATGCACAACAAGCATGATGCATGACAAAACTAGATGAAGCTACTCATGGCAAAAGATGATGCAAACAAGAACAACACATCAAGGCAAGTTTAAATGAGGCCGGAAACAACATATATCAATTCCGGTAAGTCCTCATATGCAAATTTCGAAATTGGTCCAGAACTGAATAAACCTTATGTTCAAGTTGTTAAACAGCAAGTTAAGATGCACCAAGATGATCTACACGAAATTCTAGTCAAGTTACATATAAAGTTCATTAGATTCGGAGCTACGGCCTAGAAGATATGAGCAAAACAAGTTAAACATGGCATCGATGCAAAAAGCACCCAAACATCAAGCAAACACACCAAAACAAGGATGCAACATGGTAATATGAAGCTACATGCAAAATCAAGCAAGTATCATATAGAGCACACTCAAAACGGAGCAACGGTTCAACACATGCACACTATACAAGTCATAGCAACAATCTGTCCATAACAGCAACTAGGCATCTTACAAGCATCAAAACAATATGCTACAGCACCCCAACATAAGAACAAAAGGCATGGGCATGAAGTACACGTAAAGCATAACAAAACATGAACACTGAGCTATCTCCAGAAAAGGCTAGAACATGCTTAAAAAGACATGGAGATATTGCAAATAATAACAGTTTCAGACTTTAGCGGAAATAACATCAGGTTGCAATGTTTAGAGCTATCAAACAACATGTTACAGGAGCTTATCATGGCAAACAAAGGCATGACATGATACTACTAAATGCATAGAACAATAGTCCCTTACTGACCATAAGCCAAAAAGGCATAGAAAATATGATGGCACCCATGTAAACATGACAAGTTATATTACAGATTCATAACATGGCAGGAACAACAACAAGTAGGCATGTTCGTGAGCTCGAACCACTCACCACAGAGCAATACATGGCATGGAAAGGCAACCAACAGTAAGAAGGCATGTTTATGAAGCTAAGCATGGCAAGAGCAAGTTCATAGGGTGCATGGATCACTAGGAAAACACATGGGAACAAGTGAACTTAATGTTAACAGGCTGACAAACAACATTTTCAAGCAACTTTAGAGCAAGATTACAACATGTTCCAGCAGGCTATAATTGCAAACAAGGGCATGAATGGATAGAGCATGACATGTAGATCAAAACATGTTTATAGGACATCTCCAGATTATGCATAGAATGATTAGTAGAAGCATGTTAACATAGCAACAAAATATAACAGAATCTGTCAGGAAAACAGCAACAGCAACTACCCTACTTAACAAGCTTGATACACTCAGCACACAACTCACAAAAATACATGGTTAACACCCCTGGAAAGATGGCATGGCATAGTTCAACATTCATGTAGACATCAACCCCAAAGGATGCACACATAAATCATGGCAAAAATGATAAAACAAGTTATAACAGTTTCAGCAGGTTAACATCAACATGCACTCTTCCAACAGCATTTCGGGCATCAAGATGAGCTCAAATGAAAATGATGCAATGGAGCGAAATGATCTACTCGTCGAGACGAACAATTTGACATATTATACGCGCAAAACGGAGCTACGGATGCAGAGATGTGATGGCATGAACATGGCATGAAAATTACAAAAACTGGGGACTTTGCAGTTTCGGGGGTCAACCTTAGTGGATTTGCACGGATTTCGGAGATCGCTGGAGTTGGACGTCGTGGTGGCCGGAGACGGGCGGGGAAGGTCTCCTCCGGCCGGATCCGGCGCGGGGCGACGAGGGGGCGGCGGGAGGCGCGGCACCCGAGGCGGTAGAGGGCGAGGTCGGGGCGGCGGCGGCCGGGCCCCAGTGAAGGGCGACGAGCGGGGCGGCGCAAGGAGGCCGGCAGGAGGCGGCGGAGGGCGCGCGCGCCGGCGACGGGGCTCGGGGCTGGCGTGGGAGGCGCGGGCGCCCGGGCGGAGGCGGCGGGGCGCGTCGGGCGCGGGGGCGGAGATGCGCGGGCGGCGAGGTGGCGGGGTGGCGCCGGGGTGGCGCGGCGGCCGGCGGCGAGGTGGCACGGCGGCGGAGGCTCAGGCCGGGCGGCGGCGGATCTGGGCCCGCGCGGGCCCTCCGTGGGCTCCGCGGGCCGCGGCGGCGCGCGGTGGCCGGGGTGGCGACGTGGCGGGCGGCGGTTGGCTGAGGAGGCGGGGAGGGCGACGTGGCAGGCCGTGATTGGCCGGGGTGACGCGTCCGGCGGACATGTCCGGCGCGAGCGGACACGTCCGGCGGCGGAGAGGGGAATTTTTAGGGTTAGGGGAGAAATCATCCGCGAATTTGGACGGGAGGCACATATTTATAGGTAGAGGGAGCTAGGAGAGTCCAAATGAGGAGTGGTTTTCGGCCATGCGATCGTGATCGAACGACCGAGAACATGGAGGGGAGTTAGGTGGGTTTTGGTCCACTTTGGAATGGGTGTTGGGCTGCAACAAAAGAGGGCTTTGCGGTTACCCGGTTAACCGTTGGAGTACCAAACGACCTCCAAATGGCACGAAACTTGACAGGCGGTCTACCGGTGCTATACCAAGGCCGCTTGGCAAACCTCGGGCCATTCCGAGAAAGTTTAACACCGGCACAAGAGAAGAGGCAAAAGGAGAACGCTGGAGGACATAGGAGTGTCGGATTGCAAAACGGACAACGGGGAAAATGCTCGGATGCATGAGACGAACATGTATGCCAATGCGATGCACATGATGACATGATATGAAATGCATATGATGACATGGCAAAGTGCAACACACAAGCAAATGACATGGCAACGATGGCGAAAAACTGGCGGACACCTGGCGCAACGAATCCGGGGCGTTACAACACTCCACCACTACGAGAGGATCTCGTCCCGAGATCTAGGATGGCACCGGAGGGAAAACGGAAAGGAAGAGAGGAGGTAAAACTAAGTTGCTTCTTCGGCAAACGAGTGAAACCACGAACCTTGAGAGGTTGAGCAATTTAAAAGAAAGAGTACAACAGAGATGAACAAGATTGCAAACAATCCGGTAGAAAAGAGGAACAAGGAGTATTACGAGAACTTGAAGGTTGAAAAACATGGAAATAAGAGCTTCGCGAATGAAAAGAATATGACCACATTGGTATAATGAGATAGACAAGGAACAAGAATGGCAGAATTTGGATAGTACTCCGGTAAAAAAGAGAAGAAAACTTGATGAGATGAAAAGATATTGAATGAGAACACAACACTGCGGTTAAATGGATAAGCAAGAAAAGAACATGACCTCACAATTCGACATGATGAGTGAAGAGAGCAAAACATAATGCCTTCGGAAGAAAGAATAGAAGATAAATCATTGGAATAAAATAATGGAGAAGAAAATGCCAACTTCTGCCACAAATGAGCTTGGAAAGCACCCTTCCAAGAAGGTTACAATGGGGTTGTTGGGAAAAAACCAACAACAAAATGAATAAGCTTGTAGTGGGCTTATGGAAAACATCTCAAGACTATGAGATGACATTCTGCCACTAAAGAAAAACAATTGCTTGTTTGAGATCAATGAAGAGATGAAAAACCTCTTTCACCGAGAAGGATATGGAGAAAGCTTGGATCAATGATAAGCACCACAAACAGCAACATTCCCAATGGAAGGCTTTAGGTGAAATATAACCCAAGATAACTCCAACAAAGAGATTGATGGATTTAAAATACCTCATTCTTGACAACAAGTGAATCATGGAACATGAACTCAAATTATCAAGAATGACATAATACCACCTCCAAAATATGGTAGAAAGAATTGCACTTCGAAATGCAAGAAGAAGAATACTTGAACTCCTTGGAAAAACATGTGTTGAGCACCATGTTTATATTAGAGTATAGCTTGGCGGATCATAACTTCAAGAGAAATCTTGAAGAACAATTGAAGATTTAAAGGAATCCTTGATGAACCACCATGTAGAGACTCCATGAAGAACTCCGGTAATAAAAGGATGATAAAAAGAAAGAGAAGTTGAAAACACAAGGTGAAACCTTGCAATGATTTAGATGGAGCTTCACGATTATATAACCGAGAGAACTTGGAACTCCGAAAAAGAAGGATGAGCAATTGAAACCAAGAATTTCTTTTGATGAACCTCCGGAATAAGGAATTGAATTTACTCGATGAAACAAGAATAAGAATTACATTATGCTTATCCCTCATCAATTAAATTGATGACCCACAATGGATTTGGCATACTACTTATTCTTGTAGAAAGGATTAAAAGAGATATATCAAAACTTGAGAAGGTCTTCAACGAACCACCGGTAGGATTGGAACAATAAATGAATTGATATGATGCACAAGGAAGAGAGATCTTGAAAGAACCACCGTAAGAATTGAAATTGAACGTAGCAAATGCACAAATCACCGGGAAGAATTGCAAAATGAATGAAGATACTTTAGGGTATTTAGATACATGAGAATGAAGAGATCATGAACTGATTAGAGGGTATTTGAACGATGCACCGGTAATATTTGAAGAATGAGATCTGAAAGCTGAGAATGAATAATTATGACATGATGGCCTTCGAAGGAAAGAAATGGAAACAACTCATGAAATGCTCCGGATGGTAAGAAAAGAATTGTCACAATCAAAACAATTATGAGGACGGCATCAAGCTAGAACCATGAATATTCAAGAGAATGGACCAAGATTTAAGAGAAATCCTTCTTCGGTCTTCAAATGATGAGAATGACAACGAGAAACACCACCAAGAATTATTGAGGCACACCGGAAGAATCAAAAGCGAAGAGGTTGAGCCAACTATGAAAAGAATTTGAAAGATCTTGGAGAAAAGAATTTGACTGATGATAACTCATTCTTACGTCAAACTTGGAGAAGAATTTAGGATAGCTCTGGGAAAATAGAAGAGTCAGGTAAGATCCTGGGAAAAGACCTGTGGGTTAGGGCCCACTCAAAAGAAAACACCGTTGGAAATGATTTTAAAGAGAGATTGCACCGGTTGAATTAAATGACTTGAATGAGATAACAACCTCGAAATATCTTGAACGGATTGAGAATGGAAACACAAATCTTGTGAGATATCTTCAGCACTCCAGAACAAATGAATAGGAAGAAGTGAATGATTAAGAGGTGCATCGGTATGAGAAAGCATTAGAAACGAGGAAAGGAATATGATGAATATCGAAAGCTAGAATTGGATCCACCAGAGAAGAAACAACAATGAAGGATGATGAACTTGAAACTGTTGAGCAACTTCATGGGAAATCACCGGATAAGAACATTGATTGAAAAGAGTGAAGAGACTTCACATGAATAAATGGATACTTGGTAAAGAAATCTTAGTCCTTGAGGAAAAAGGGTGGGTGGGCGGGAAAAAAAAACAAAGGCAACTTGGAGACGGATGAAACAAACACCGTTGAGAAAACTTAGAATTGATCTTGCGGACGGGAAAAATGATGGGATCCACTTGAAGAAAAGCACGCCGGTTGGAAAAGAATTAACATGACGACCTCGATGATCAAGAAGGATTGGTATTCGCATAGCAATATGAGAACACCGTTTAGGAAAGGTATGAATTCAACATTTGACTTTGAAGCAACTTGAATACCACAAATAAAACAAAACAAAGGATTTGGCTTGCAGAATAAGCCGGAACAACATATGATAGAGATTTACCCAATCCCATATCATGCATCTGTCGGAAAGATATTCTAGGAGCTACTTGAATTCCCACCTATAAACTCCTGAAACTTTCTGGTTATGCAATCTGGTGTTGGGGATACAGGGGAAGCAATATATCTCACCCAAAATAACAATCCCTACATCCAGCTGTATCCATCCGTCAACACATAACCAAGAAACCTTCGGAAATCGTCTACCTCAACCTTCGAAAAGCATCCGTTATACTAGTCATGGCAATACTCCCGTACTCACCTCAGTACTGGGTTATCGGGGTTATCTCACCAACAACTGCATAAAAGAGATTTTCGATGTCGGCGTACTAAACTCAGGTATTCCAGAACTGCAACGATAAAATTATGACGACAACACCTCAGAGCTCAACTCCCCGGGACACTTCCACTAAACCCCTGACAGGAGGCACCAAGACAATGTTCTCATCATAAAACCATCGGAACGATTCCAAGATACCCGCGTGATCCTAAAAAAAAATTTAGTGAAATTTGAGAAGAGAAGAGTCAAAACTCTACGTTAGGAGACCTCACCAGAGCGACGAAGGGACTGAGGAGTAAAAAGAATTCCTAACTCTCCGATATATATAATCCTAAATGACTCAAAACATTTTTCTAGACACAACTCGGCCGCTAAAAACGATCAAGCAATGGGGCTCCTAAGGTCGGGGAAGGCTCTGATTACCAACTTGTAACGCCCTCGATGCGGCTATATCTCCCACGTGTCAAAGCACGACTTAGAGGCATAACCGCATTGAAAGCAATGTCGCAAGTGAGGTAATCTTCACACAACCCAAGTAATACATAAGGGAAAGAGATACATAGTTGGCTTACAATCGCCACTTCACACAAATACATGAATAAAGCATCAAGGTCCGACTACAGAACCAAAATAAAAGAAGAACCCCAAATGCGACAAAGGTCCCCGATCGACCCCAACTGGGCTCCACTACTGATCAACTAGAACTAAACAACACAAAAGGCAAGATCTTCAACGAGCTCCTCCTTGAGCTTGGTTGCGTCACCGGCTCGGTAACATAGGCACCTGCAAACTGGTTTTGGAAGTATCTGGTGAGTCACGAGGACTCAGCAATCCCATTACCATGGGTATCAAGACTAGCAAAGCTTAATGGGAAAGGAAGGGGTAAAGTGGTGAGGTTGCAGCAGCGACTAAGCATGATATGGTGGCTAACATACGCAAAGAAGAGCGAGAAGAGAACAAGCGGAACGGTCGTGAAGCTAGCAATGATCAAGAGGTGATCCTGAACACCTACTTATGTCAAACATAACCCAGAAACCGTGTTCACTTCCCGGACTCCGCCGAGAAGAGACCATCACGGCTACACACACGGTTGATGTGTTTTAATTAAGGTCAACTTCGGGTATTCTACAACCGGACATTAACAAATTCCCATCTGCCACATAACCGCGGGCACGGCTCTCGAAAGTTTAAACCCTGCAGGGGTGTCCCAACTTAGCCCATGACAAGCTCTCGCGATCATCGAAGGAATAGACCTTCACCCGAGACACTCCGATCAGACTCGGTATCCCGGTACATCAAGACATTTCGACAATGGTAAAACAAGACCAGCAAAGCCGCCCGATGCGCCGACAATCCCGATAGGAGCTGCACATATCTCGTTCTCAGGGCAACACCGGATGAGACTAGCTACGAGTAAAACCAGACTTCGAGTTTCCCCGAGGTGGCCCCGCAGGCAGCTCAGTTCAGACCAACACTTAGACAAGCACTGGCCCGGGGGGGCTAAAATAAAGATGACCCTTGGGTTAATTACTCCCAAGGGAAAAGGTAGGTGGTGGTGAGGCAAATGGTAAAACCAAGGTTGGGCCTTGCTGGACAAGTTTTATTCAAAGCGAACTGTCAAGGGGGTCCCATAAATCACCCGACCGCGTTAGGAACGCAAAATCCGGAAACATAACACCGGTATGACGGAAACTAGGGCGGCAAGAGTGGAACAAAACACCAGGCATAAGGCCGGGCCTTCCACCCTTTACCAAGTATATAGATGCATTAATAATATAAGAGATATTGTGATATCCCAACATAAACCCTGTCCACCATGGAGCAATCTTCAACTTCACCTGCAACTAGCAACGCTATAAGAGGGGCTGAGCAAAGCGGTGACATAGCCAATCAACGGTTTGCATAGGAATGGTGTCAAAGGTTAGAGGTTCATGGCAATATGGGATGGCTGGAAAAGCAAAGATAGGTAACGCAGCATAGCGATAGAGCGAAGCAACTAGCATAGCAATGATAGTAGTGAGATCCAAGGTAGCGGTCATCTTGCCTGAAATCCCGCAAGGAAGAAGAACGAAACCATGAAGAAGATGAAGCCACAAAGACGAACCACACGTAGACGAACGCATCCTCACGATCGCAACGAAACAGGAACTATCGAGAAGAAGCACACAACAAAGTAAACACACCACACATGAACAAGGCATGATGCACAACAAGCATGATGCCTGAAAAAACTAGATGAAGCTACTCATGGCAAAAGATGATGCAAACAAGAACAACACATTGAGGCAAGTTTAAATGAGGCCGGAAACAACATATATCAATTCCGGTAAGTCCTCATATGCAAATTTCGAAATTGGTCCAGAACTGAATAAACCTTATGTTCAAGTTGTTAAACAGCAAGTTAAGATGCACCAAGATGATCTACACGAAATTCTAGTCAAGTTACATATAAAGTTCATTAGATTCGGAGCTACGGCCTAGAAGATATGAGCAAAACAAGTTAAACATGGCATCGATGCAAAAAGCACCCAAACATCAAGCAAACACACCAAAACAAGGATGCAACATGGTAATATGAAGCTACATGCAAAATCAAGCAAGTATCATATAGAGCACACTCAAAACGGAGCAACGGTTCAACACATGCACACTATACAAGTCATAGCAACAATTTATCCATAACAGCAACTAGGCATCTTACAAGCATCAAAACAATATGCTACAGCACCCCAACATAAGAACAAAAGGCATGGGCATGAAGTACACGTAAAACATAACAAAACATGAACACTGAGCTATCTCCAGAAAAGGCTAGAACATGCTCAAAAAGACATGGAGATATTGCAAATAATAACAGTTTCAGACTTTAGCGGAAATAACATCAGGTTGCAATGTTTAGAGCTATCAAACAACATGTTACAGGAGCTTATCATGGCAAACAAAGGCATGGCATGATACTACTAAATGCATAGAACAATAGTCCCTTACTGACCATAAGCCAAAAAGGCATAGAAAATATGATGGCACCCATGTAAACATGGCAAGTTATATTACAGATTCATAACATGGCAGGAACAACAACAAGTAGGCATGTTCGTGAGCTCGAACCACTCACCACAGAGCAATACATGGCATGGCAAGGCAACCAACAGTAAGAAGGCATGTTTATGAAGCTAAGCATGGCAAGAGCAAGTTCATAGGGTGCGTGGATCACTAGGAAAACACATGGGAACAAGTGAACTTAATGTTAACAGGCTGACAAACAACATTTTCAAGCAACTTTAGAGCAAGATTACAACATGTTCCAGCAGGCTATAATTGCAAACAAGGGCATGAATGGATAGAGCATGACATGTAGATCAAAACATGTTTATAGGACATCTCCAGATTATGCATAAAATGATTAGTAGAAGCATGTTAACATAGCAACAAAATATAACAGAATCTGTCAGGAAAACAGCAACAGCAACTACCCTACTTAACAAGCTTGATACACTCAGCACACAACTCACAAAAATACATGGTTAACACCCCTGGAAAGATGGCATGGCATAGTTCAACATTCATGTAGACATCAACCCCAAAGGATGCACACATAAATCGTGGCAAAAATGATAAAACAGCAAGTTATAACAGTTTCAGCAGGTTAACATTAACATGCACTCTTCCAACAGCATTTCGGGCATCAAGATGAGCTCAAATGAAAATGATGCAATGGAACAAAATGATCTACTCGTCGAGGCGAACAATTTGACATATTATACGCGCAAAACGGAGCTACGGACGCAGAGATGTGATGGTATGAACATGGCATGAAAATTACAAAAACTGGGGACTTAGCAGTTTCGGGAGTCAACCTTAGTGGATTTGCACGGATTTCGGAGATCGCCGGAGTTGGATGTCATGGTGGCCGGAGACGGGCGGGGAAGGTCTCCTCCGGCCGGATCCGGCGCGGGGCGGCGAGGGGGCGGCGGGAGGCGCGGCACCCGAGGCGGTAGAGGGCGAGGTCAGGGCGGCGGCGGCCGGGCTTCGGTGAAGGGAAACGAGCGGGGCGGCGCGGGGAGGCCGGCAGGCGGCGGCGGAGGACGCGCGCGCCGGCGACGGGGCTCGGGGCCGGCGCGGGAGGCGCGGGCGCCCGGGCGGAGGAGGCGGGGCGCGTCGGGCGCGGGGGCGGAGATGCGCGGGCGGCGAGGTGGCGGGGCGGCGCCGGGGTGGCGCGGCGGCCGGCGGCGAGGTGGCACGGCGGCGGAGGCTTGGGCCGGGCGGCGGCGGATCTGGGCCCGCGTGGGCCCTCCGTGGGCTCCGCGGGCCGCGGCGGCGCGTGGTGGCCGGGGTGGCGACGTGGCAGGCGGCGGTTGGCTGAGGAGGCGGGGAGGGCGACGTGGCAGGCCGTGATTGGCCGGGGTGACGCGTCCGGCGGACGTGTCCGGCGCGGGCGGACACGTTCGGCGGCGGAGAGTGGAATTTTTAGGGTTAGGGGCGAAATCATCCGCGAATTTGGACGGGAGGCACATATTTACAGGTAGAGGGAGCTAGGAGAGTCCAAATGAGGAGCGGTTTTCGGCCACGCGATCATGATCGAACGACCGAGAGCATGGAGGGGAGTTAGGTGGGTTTTGGGCCACTTTGGAAGGGGTGTTGGGCTGCAACAAAAGAGGGCTTTGCGGTTACCCGGTTAACCGTTGGAGTACCAAACGACCTCCAAATGGCACGAAACTTGACAGGCGGTCTACCGGTGCTATACCAAGGCCGCTTGGCAAACCTCGGGCCATTCCGAGAAAGTTTAACACTCGCACAAGAGAAGAGCCAAAAGGGGAACGCTGGAGGACATAGGAGTGTCGGATTGCAAAACGGACAACGGGGAAAATGCTCGGATGCATGAGACGAACATGTATGCCAATGCGATGCACATGATGACATGATATGAAATGCATATGATGACATGGCAAAGTGCAACACGCAAGCAAATGACATGGCAACGATGGCGAAAAACTGGCGGACACCTGGCGCAACGAATCCGGGGCGTTACAAAAAATCCACGCGAGACAGTGCCCAAGGTGGCCACGAGGCAAGGGGCGCGCCCTACCCCCCAGGGCACGCCCCTGACCCTCGTGGGCCACCCGTAAGGCGGTTGATGCCCTTCTTCGGCCACAAGAAAGCTATTTTTTGGTAAAAAATCACGGCGAAGGTTTCACCCCAATCGGAGTTACAGATCTCCAGATATAAAAGAAACGGTGCCAGGGCAGAATCCGGGAGGGCAAAAACAGAGAGACAGATGCAATCTCGGAGGGGCTCTCGCCCCTCCCATGCCATGGAGGACAAGGACCAGAGGGGAAACCCTTCTCCCATCTACGGAGAAGGTCAAGGAAGAAGAAGAAGGAGGGAGGCTCTCTCCCCCTCGCTTACGGTGGCGCCGAAGTGCCACCGGGACCATCATCATCACCGCAATCTTCACCAACAACTTCACCGCCATCATCACCAACTCTTCCCCCCTCTATGCAGAGGTGTAACCTCTCTCATACCCGCTGTAATCTCTACTTAAACATGGTGCTCAACACTATATATTATTTCCCAATGATGTATGGCTATCCTATGATGTTTGAGTAGATCTTTTTTGTCCTGTTGGCTATTTGATGATCAAGATTGGTTTGAGTTGCATGTTTTATTATTGGTGTTGTCCTATGGTGCTCTCCGTGTCGCGCAAGCATGAGGGATCCCCGCTGTAGGGTTTGCAATATGTTTATGATTTGCTTATGGTGGGTGGCATGACTGACAGAAGCACAGGCCCGAGTAAGTAGGTTGCTTGCGTATGGGATAAAGAGGACTTGATACTTTAATGCTATGGTTGGGTTTTACCTTAATGATCTTTAGTAGTTGCGGATGCTTGCTAGAGTTCCAATTGTATGTGCATATGATCCAAGTAGAAAAAGTATGTTAGCTTATGCCTCTCCCTCAAATAAATTGCATTAGTGATTAACGGTCTAGTTATCGATTGCCTAGGGACAAATAACTTTCTAGTAACAAAAAGCTCTTTACTAAAACTAATTTAGTTGTGTATTTATCTAAATAGCCCCTAGCTTTTATTTACGCGCTCTTTATTACCTTGCTAACCTATCCAAAAACACCTACAAAGTACTTCTAGTTTTATACTTGTTTTCGGTAAAGCAAACATCAAGTGTGCGTAGAGTTGTATCGGTGGTCGATAGAACTTGAGGGAATATTTATTCTACCTTTAGCTCCTCGTTGGTTTCGACACCCTTACTTATCGAAAACTGTTGCGAACCACTATACTTGTGGGTTATCACAACCATATGGAGCTAATTACGCGAGGGTGTATTCCTTACCAGAACACGCTCAAGCGCCTTGGTCTTCGGATCCGTGGTAAGCTCCTTTGTTACCGGGTCCTCCTTATACCCGGCCCTGATATAGTTCCTGGTCTGCATGTCACGGTATTTCTCGAAGCGGGGCGGTAGGCCTTGCTCGGCACGCTCCGCGTCCTCCTTGTCCCATATAGGCTCCGCCACTCTATAACCGCCGGGACCGAGTTGGTGGACCCCTAAGTTCAAGTCCCGCATTTATTTCCCCCACTAACTTGATTCCACGGTTGCGCTGCTCTCGCACTTGATCTTGAACTCCTTGTAGTCAGCTTCGCTGATCGAAGGATTTTTCGCCTTGATCTTCTCATAACTATCACCTTTGTCAATCATTCTCTTCATCGCGCTTCCCCAAGTAGACAGGGTTGTGCTCATCTTCGTGATGGCGGCACTGTTCACTTTATTCCCTGAGAGGCGTGTGTTTGCAAAGTCAGCGGGGAACTTGTATCGTTCGTGCAGCTTCGTGAAGAGGAGGCTGCGCAAATTCCCTCGGTCCTTATGCCTTAGGTTCTCGGTGTTGATCCAGACGGTGCTCCGAAGAATGCACCCGAGCTGAACCGAGTACCCCTTGACTAATTCTTTGGGCGCCGTTGGATGCCCATCGGAGTTCACTTCAGTAAATTCCTCCTTGATGGTGCCGAGCACGTTCGGGCGCCGGTCCTTCTGTTGCCTCTTCGGTTGGCTGCCATCTGTGCGTGCGCTGCCATCATCAGTGGTGGCATCCTCGGCGGCACCATCAGTGGTGTCATCCCCGACGCCACTAGGGGTTGTGTAGTCAGGATCGGTGTCTTCCACGGCGTCCTCATAGCGGTGAGGTTCTTCCTCCATCTCCTAGAACAGCTCCCAGAATTGCTTGCCCGAACCACTGGCCTCATTGTTGTGGGCCATGTTTCGCTCTAAATAGGAAAAAAGTTTGGTCAAAAAGTTGGTTATTGTCAAGGAACAAGATCATGGTCTCATCATTTAGGGTTTGTTGACACCGAGGCATCCTAAAAGCTAAGCTTTTATCATTTAGGATTTGTCAACGCCGAGGCACCCTAAAAGCCTAAGCTTTCATCATTTAGGTTTTTATCGACATCGAGGCACCCTAAAAGCCAAGGTTTTATAATTTAGGGTTTGTCGACGCTGAGGCATCCTAAATGCTAAGTTAAGTTTTCATCATTTAGGGTTTATCGATGCCGAGGCACCCTAGGTTGACTGATATATATGTGTATCTTCTAATAATATACCCTATCAATAAAAGGGAAGGAGAATTCTAAGTTGGTCCTAATCACTTGGCTCTATTGCCACCTATGGTTTAATGCAGCAAGAATAAAGGGGCATTTGATCCTACTTAATTAAGTACTAAGATACCCCAATGAAAGCACAAGTGCTCCGTGGGTGATTTTTGTAATTAATGTCAACATATCTCTTGTTGGACTAACACTTTTACCTAGTATGTTTCAGATAAGTTCAATAATGAAGTGGCATGGACTAAAGGATGTGGAACCCCTTCAAGATGCTAAGGACAAAGGATTGTCTCAAGATTCAAGCACAAGACTCTACATTTTATATTTTAGTGATCCAAGATCACATTGAGTCTATAGGAAAAGCCAATACTATCAAGGAGGGATGAGGTGTTGGTTAATGGCTTACTTGCTCAAAATGCTTAGTGATATGCTCCAAAGCCCTCAACTACTTTCTCACATCCACATATGACCTAAACCAAAAGTCAAACTTGGCCCTACCGATTCTTTCCATCCGGCGCCACCGAGTTTAGATGTCATAGCCACTGCCACAAACCCTAGGCAAATCGGTCTCATCGATAGGGATCTCGGTCTCACCGAGATGGGGTTGTAATCTCTATGTGTATATACATTACCAAAATCGGTCTAACCGAATTTAAGTAATCATTACTACCAAGATTACAATGCAAACTCTCTGGTTAGCTTATTACCAAAATCGGTCCCATCGAGTTTGTGTAATCGGTATCACCGAGTTTGCCTGACCAACTCTCTGGTTAGCTTATTACCAAAATTGGTCTCACCGAATTTGTGTAATCGGTCTCATCGAGATTACGTTATGCCCTAACCCTAACCATATCGGTCCTACCGAGTTGCATGTCGGTCCCACCGAAAATCCTAACGGTCACTAGATTTGCTGAATCGGTCCAACCGAGTTTGTCAATTCGGTCCCACCGAGATTGGTAAGTTGTGTGTAACCGTTAGATTTTGTGTGGAGGCTATATATACCCCTCCACCTCCTCTTCATTCGTGGAGAGAGCCATCAGAACGAACCTACACTTCCAATACACATTTTTTTGAAAGAGAACCCCCTACACTTGTGTTGAGGCCAAGATATTCCATTCCTACCATATGAATCTTGATCTCTAGCCTTCCCTAAGTTGCTTTCCACTCAAATCTTCTTTCCACCAAATCCAAATCCTATGAGAGAGAGTTGAGTGTTGGGGAGACTATCATTTGAAGCACAAGAGCAAGGAGTTCATCATCAACACACCATTTGTTCCTTCTTGGAGAGTGGTGTCTCCTAGATTGGCTAGGTGTCACTTGGGAGCCTCCGACAAGATTGTGGAGTTGAACCAAGGAGTTTGTAAGGGCAAGGAGATCGCCTACTTCATGAAGATCTACCGCTGGTGAGGCAAGTCCTTCATGGGCGACGGCCATGGTGGGATAGACAAGGTTGCTTCTTCGTGGACCCTTTGTGGGTGGAGCCCTCCGTGGACTCGCGCAACCGTTACCCTTCGTGGGTTGAAGTCTCCATCAACGTGGATGTACGATAGCACCACCTATCGGAACCACGACAAAAACATCTGTGTCTCCAATTGCGTTTGAGTCTTCCAAACCCTTCCCTTTACATTCTTGCAAGTTGCATGCTTTACTTTCCAATGCTCATATACTCGTTGCATGCTTGCTTGATATGTATTGTGTTTGTTAAACTTGTGCTGAAACTCCACTTTGACATAAAGAAGTTATAAACTGCAACTTTTGGTACTTAGTGTCTAATCACCCCCCCTCTATACACCTCTTCTCGATCCTTTCAATTGATATCAGAGCTTTGGTCTCCATTGCCTTGGTTTAATCACCATTGGAGGAAGATGGATGTGTCTACTTTAGGGAGTCTTAGACATAGAGTGCCTATCCTTGATGGAGAATATTTTCATGAGTGGAAAAATGAAATGCTTGAGATTTTCAATAAATATCATTTGAACAAGTACATTACTAGCCCTTGTGCACCTCATATTGATCCCTTGCATCCCACACCCAAAGAGGATCTTGACATGATTCGCAATTTTAGAACCATCAATCTTATCATAAGAGGATTGACCAAAAATTTGATTGCTAGTTTGCCTACTCTTGATTGTGCCTATACTATATGGAGATTTCTTGAGGAACGATTTCCAGATTATTCCTTGAAAATTTTAGACGAAATTCTCCATAAGTCTATTGCCTTGAGTAAGATGAATTCTAGTGATCCTAGCTTTGGTGATTGTCTATTTGAGCTTACAAATCTCATGCGTGCCATAGGAGATGTTGGAATCATTAGCAATATTATTTCCGAAGCTATTAGAATACATAAAGATAATCATAGAAATGATCATTTGTCTAATGAATTACCCTCTCTAGGAATTGATCAATCACAAGATGATGTTGAAAATGGATACTATGATGAGGATGATGATAGTGAATATGATCTTGATGATGCAATGAGACACTTTGGTCTTATGGAAAATCTTCGCGGCTACATGGCTGGAGGAAAGGAATGGGTCCTTGATAGTGGATGTACTGATCATATGACCGGAGATAAAGATATGTTCCGTGAGCTTGCTGAAAACGACGGCCCTCAAAAATATGTCACTTTTGGTGATAATTCAAAGGGTAAGGTGGTTGGCCTTGGTAAGGTAGCCATCTCACATGATAGCTCCATACAAAATGTCATGCTCTTTGAATCTCTTGGCTATAACTTACTTTCAGTATATAGACTTGCTGATTTCGGTTTCAATGTCCTATTTACTGAAGTAGATTGCCAAGTGTTTCGTAGAGATAATCATAAAATGGTCTTTACCAGTGTACGTAGAGGTGATCTATATATTGTTGATTTCACTAAAAAGGCTCAACCTAGAACTTGCTTTATTGCTAAATCCTCTAAAGGTTGGTTATGTCATAGACGATTAGGTCATGTAGGCATGCGAAACCTTGACAAGCTTATTAAAGGAAATCATATCCTTGGCGTTAACGATGTCATATTTGATAAGGATAGACTTTGCAGCGCTTGTCAAGCAGGTAAACAGGTTGGAGGAAGGCATCCCGTGAAGAACATCATGACCACAAGGAGGCCACTCGAGCTACTTCACATGCACTACAGGAAACAGGAGATTTGCCGTCAGTACTGTTCTTTGCCGTCAGCATTTCGTCGGGCCAGACGGCAAAGACAAATTTTGCCGACTGCAGCTGACGGCAAAGAACAACTGACGGCAAATTCATATTTTGCCGTCTGTAAAAAAACCACAGACGGCAAAGACTCTTTGCTGTCTGAGATATTTTTTGACGGCAAAGAGATCTTTTCGCCGTCTATAAAAGAAATTGCAGTACAGACGGCGAAGATAGGTCTTTGCCGTCTGTAAAAAAATCGCAGACGGCAAAGAGAAAGCACAGCACACGGATCGATCCCACGGATCGATGAGGTGGCAAGATCTGGGCCGCCCGCACCCGTCTCCATCTCTCACCACGTACGCCCCACCCACCCATCCCACCACTCTCTCTCTCTCTTATCCCCAAAGACCCCACCACGACCAGTCTCCCACGCCAACCCCATCTCTCCCTCGATCCCTTCTCTGCCGCACACCCCCCGCTCGGTCCAGATCTCCTCCTCGTCAACCGCAGCCAATCGATCCCGCCTCGCTGTCGCCTGAGCCGAAGCCGGCGCGGGATCCTTCTCTTCCTCCGCTGCTCGCCAACCGCAGCCGCTCAACCCCGTCTCGCCGTCGCCTGAGCCAGAGGCCGCCGCGGGATCCTCCTCGTCCTCCCCGCCCGCAACCCGGCGCCTCTTCCTCCTCCTCCCTTGCTCATCAACCGCGTCGGCCTCGCGGGCGCGGGATCCTCCTCCTCCCCACCCGCGACCCCGCGCCTCCTCCCCTACTCGTCAACCGCCGCCGCCCTTCAACACGATGGCGCTGTTGCTTGGTCAAGAGCTCGCCGGAGCTCCTCTGCAGTGCAACTTCCCACCTTGTCGACCATGCCTCGCCGCTGCCTAAGCCGGAGGCCGCAGAGGGATCCTCCTCCCCGTCCATGACCCCACAACTCCTCCCGATCCAGGGGCTCTGTGACGCCATTGTCAACTCTGCCCGAAGACCACCATTCGCCGCCTCGAGCTTGACGCCCGCGCTGGGATCTGGACGCTGGCAAGGGCTAGTTCGTCCGTTCTGTAATATTTTTGTTGTTGTTTCGTTCGTTCGTCCTTTGAATGGAGAACATTATATTGTGTAAATATACTGTGATGATGGATACATAATATGTAAATAGAGTACTTCTGTCTTGTAAAAATCCGTTCGTTCGTCATTGCTGTGAAAGATATTCCATACGCTTTCGGCCATCTACTGCTTCTGCACTTGTACTGTTGTTTCATTTTTTTAAATAAAAATATTTGCTTTGTCGTCTGGGTATATGAGGAAGACGGCAAAGACATAGCCTAGCTGACGGCAAAGTACTTGACGCCGTTCATCTCCGTCTGTTGGCATATTTTTGCCGTCTGGATAGTCTGCTGACGGCAAACCCTATTGACTGACGGCAAACTCTTTGCCGTCATCCCGACAAATAGCAGATGGCAAAGTATTCTTTGCTGACTTATCTTTGCCGTCTGACTTTGCCGTCTGCTTCCTGACGGCAAAGTCTTTGCCGTCTGGAATTAGGTCTTTGCCGTCTGTAATCCACAGACGGCAAATTACATGTTTCCTGTAGTGATGGATCTTTTTGGTCCCAACGCTTACAAAAGTCTCGGTGGAAATTATTTTGGTCTAGTTATAGTTGATGATTTTTCAAGATTTACGTGGGTATTCTTTCTTGATGATAAATCGCAGGTCCAAAAGGTCTTCAAAAACTTCTCTAGGAAGGCCCAAAATCAATTTGACGTGAAGATCAAGAAGGTTCGAAGCGACAACGGAACAGAGTTCAAGAACGCAAATGTGGATACCTTTCTTGACGAAGAAGGGATTTCACATGAGTTCTCGGCTACGTACACACCTCAACAAAATGGATTTGTTGAGAGGAAGAACTGGACGCTCATTGAGATGGCAAAAACGATGCTTGATGAGTACAAGACGCCAAAGCACTTTTGGGCGGAAGCGGTTGAGACAGCTTGTCATGCAACAAATCGCTTGTATCTTCACAAGCTACTCGGCAAGACGGCATACGAGCTTCTCACCGGTAACAAACCCCAAGTTGGATACTTTCGAGTATTCGGCTCAAAGTGCTACATTCTTGATAAGCATGTCGTTCTAAATTTGCTCCTAAGTCTCATGAAGGTTTCCTACTTGGTTATGGCTCAAACTCTCACACATACCGTGTCTACAACAATTTCACCCGAAAGGTTGAAGAAACGGTAGATGTGAAGTTTGATGAATCTAATGGCTCGCAAGTAGAGCAATTGCCAATTGATGTAGGAGACAAAGACCCCTCGGAAGCAATCCAATACTTGTCTATTGGCAAGATTCGTCCAACGGAGGTGAAGGAGAGTACCTCGTCCGTCCAAGTGGAAGCTTCTACCTCAAGACAAGGTGAACCAAGAGTTGACATGGAAGCATCCACGAGTGGGACACACCAAGACGAAGAAAACGAGGAAGTACACCAAGATGACCATCACAACCTCCTTCTCCACTACGACAAGACAACGACAACATCAACAATGAAGAAGGCCAAGAAGAAGAACAAGATGAAGAGGATGTTCCACCCCGAGCCAAGCCAAAGCTCCCACGAGTTCAAGCAAGAATCGCCAAAGATCATCTCGTCGAGCAAATCTCCAATGATATCCAAACCGGGAGAATCACTCGCTCTAAAACTCGTTTAGATAACTTTTGTGAACACTATTCATTCATTTCTAGCATTGAACCTATGAAGGTTGATGAAGCATTGGAAGATCCGGATTGGATAAACTCCATGCATGAAGAGCTACACAACTTTGAGAGAAATCAAGTGTGGACATTGGTTGAGAAGCCCGGCAACAACCACAACATCATCGGTACCAAATGGGTGTTTCGCAACAAGCAAGATGAAGATGGAAAAGTAGTTCGCAACAAAGGACGTCTCGTCGCCCAAGGCTACACACAAGTCGAAGGTATGGACTATGGTGAGACATATGCTCCCGTTGCTAGACTTGAGTCCATTCGCATCTTACTTGCTTATGCTAATCACCATGATATCACCTTGTACCAAATGGACATTAAAAGTGCTTTTCTAAATGGTGAAATTGAGGAGGAAGTTTATGTTAAGCAACCTCCTGGCTTTGTCAATCCTAAGAAACCTGATCATGTCTACAAACTTCACAAAGCCCTTTATGGTCTTAAACAAGCTCCTAGAGCATGGCATAAATGCTTGACCAAGTTCCTTATTGAAAAAGGCTTTGAAATTGGTAAACTTGATTCTACTCTTTTTACAAAAAGGGTTAATGGCGAACTATTTGTGTGCCAAATTTATGTTGATGATATTATATTTGGTTCGACTAACCCTCATTTTAGTGAAAAGTTTGGAAAGCTAATGTCGGAGAAGTTTGAGATGTCTATGATGAGTGAACTCAAATTCTTTCTTGGTTTGCAAATCAAGCAAACTAAGGAAGGTACCTTTGTATCTCAAACAAAGTACACCAAGGACTTATTCAAGAAGTTCAATATGCAAGAATGCAAAGGTATGACTACACCCATGCCTACTAGTGGACATCTTTATTTGACCAAAGATGGTGAACCGGTTGATCAAAAAGTTTACTACTCTATGATTGGTTCATTGTTATATCTACGTGCTTCACGTCCTGATATTATAGTAAGTGTGTGCATGTGTGCACGATATCAAGATGCTCCTAAAGAATGTCATCTTAAGGCCGTGAAAAGGATAGTGAGATACTTAATCCATACACCAAATTTTGGCATTTGGTATCCAAAGATGGCTTATTTCGATCTTGTTGGCTACTCTGACTCGGACTATGCCGGTGACAAGGTTGATAGAAAGTCCACTTCGGTTACTTGTCAATTTCTTGGTAGATCTCTTGTATCTTGGTCTTCCAAGAAACAAAACTCGGTATCCTTCTCCACCGCCGAAGCGGAATACATTGTCGCTGGTTCATGTTGTGCTCAATTACTTTGGATGACCCAAACACTTAAAGATTATGGGATATATGTGAAACATGTTCCATTACTTTGTGACAATGAAAGTGCTATCAAGATTGCTCACAATCCCGTGCAACACTCTCGAACTAAGCACATTGAAGTTCGTCATCATTTCATTCGAGATCATGTTGCCAAAGGGGACATTAATCTTAAGCATGTTCGCACCGAAAAGCAATTAGCGGATATATTCACTAAACCACTTGATGAGAGAGTGTTTTGCAGGTTAAGAGGTGAATTGAACATCATTGATGCTTCAAACTTGGAGTAGGAACTCCATTTGATACATGCAAGGCATGAGCCTATGACTAATCCTTGACATTTCTCTTATGATGACAATCTTATGTCTTGGATATATTTGCACCCTGCGTGTTATCTAACCCTTGTAGGTACTTGGATGAATCCAGATCTATGATATTGCAACTCACACACATCTTGAGCAATCCCAACATCACCATGTCTCTACACAATGGTGGTTGAAGACAAGGAAGCACGAAACCATTCGAACATATCCTTTGACAAATTTATTATTGAACTTCATGATTGTCATTTTGGATACACAAGTGTTCTCCTTGCAAAAACTAACCCATGTAGGTTGATGAACTCAAATTCCAAGTGGAGCTCCTAGCTCTTGATGAGCTACATCAACCTTGAGCAACCCACACAAGTTCAACTACATGATCATGATCAACACCACCACCCAAGGTATGTTATTCCATCTTCGATAAGCTTTACTCCAAGTCATGGGACAAAGCAACTCAACAAGATATGAATACATCAAGATGCTTTAATGAAAAATGGCAACCCCATTTTGAGCTTAAACGATGAGTATGACCTATGATCAAGTGATCTCACTTGACTCCTAATTCAATATACTCTAACATAGGTGACTTTGTCGCCGACCATTTCTAGATGAAGTTTTCGTGCATTTCTCCGTGCTTTTGCATTTGCATATTTGTTTCCCCTTTCAAAAAAGCTTCATCTGGACTTCTTTTAATTTCTTTTCTGCTTGTTCTGCATTCCTTGCATCCAATTCATTGCAAATCTTTCAGTTAATTCCTTACAAATCCTTGTGAGATCTTACTTGTCTAGTGAGCTGAGGTGACAAGTGTTTTCTCTGTGATGAACTCAGTCACACCGGTCGCTTGTTTCCGGTCCAACCGAATTCTTTCGGTGCAACCGAAGCATACCACTCGGTGCCACCGATTTCACTACAGGAAAGACATTTTGCCATTCGTTCCTGCATTACTTTTGATCCAGCTCCACTCAATGAATCTTGTCCTCTACAAGCAACACATTTACCTTAGTGCTTTGTGCTGTGACTCAAGGACCAAACCCATTCATGACAAATTCCAGAAGACCCTTGACGGTGTCCTGGACTAGGGGGGACTCACCACGTCGTCTCCCAATCAGTTAGATTGGGCCGAGGACCCCATGGCCGCATACTCGTGGGCCAGTTCGGACAACTCCTGCCGCATACCAGGAAGACTCCAAAAGACTTGGCGCCCAAGACAAGGACTCTCCTAAACCCTAGGCCTCCAGTGTCTTATATAAACCGAGGCCAGGCTAGTCAATAGACAATCTCATATTCATTACAACAATCTCGTGGTAGACACATGTACTCTATACTACACCCATATGAATACAATCAAAAGCAGCATGTAGGGTTTTATCTCATCAAGAGAGCCCGAAGCTGGGTAAAACCCTGTGTCCATGTTACCATCGCTCCAAGACGCCTAGCTTATGACCCCTACTTCGAGATCTGCCATTTTTGACACCGACATTGGTGCTTTTATTGAGAGCCTGCGGGGCGATCATAAAGGTTTGATGGGTCATCATCATCTACAATTGGTTCCGAACTCGTCGGTCAGATCGGATGAAATTTCTGCGGCGACACGAACCAGGTGTTTCTTTTTCCTGATGTACTTATCACCGTTTAATCTGTATGAGGACGTTATCTGTTGGCCCGTACTATCTCTTGTTCGCAGGCCTAACTAGAATCAGTATTAAATCCTGATCTGATTTGATTTGTGGTGGCGGCCGCCGTGCGATGTCAAGTCAAAATCAACTGCGCGTATGCTGCTGATTTCCTGCTGCATCTGGAACATAAAAATCACAGATGATTAGACAGCTCGCTGCTGCTATAAAGGTCATCCTGCGCGTGTACAGACGCGTTGTTGTTGCTGTGCGCAAGTGCTCCTGGCCGACAGGAAGATTCCTTTCTCTTGGCTTCATTCATTATTTAATTATATGTGGAGTATTGATTTTGCACTGTCCCGTGGAGCAATCAATTAGTATTACTAGTTGTGACACGTTAATCAAGGGGTGATTAATTCTATGTGCTAGCCTATTTGGCTGCCTCCCACGTAAAGCAACTAGCACCTTGGTGCAATTCCCTCTCTCCTATGGAGATCCGAGCTCAGGTGCAATTATTCTAGTTATTTTTCTCGTACTATCACTTAATCAATCCGAGAAATTTTGTGCTTTCTATCTGCAGTGTCTTTGTATGCAGGTAATAGGCAGATCGCGGTAAGGCATATTTTCCCGTCCACTGCTTGGCGATACATCGGATCCGGCCTCAATCGGGTCCACGTGTGATCCGGCCAAAGCGATAGTGTGAAGCAGTGCACTGATCAGAGCTCGGCTCGATGGAAGCACGCCACAGGGAGACTTACTTCTTTTCATTAAAAAAAATTGATACCTATGTAGTCGACTGCTGGTTGTCTTCTACTTTTTCTGACAAATACACAGAACAAAAGTGCTACTACGCATATCGAGGAATGACTTTGAAGCATGTTCGGCACGGATGAGTTCGTCCATTTGCTTCGGTCTGCTACGGTTGTCGCTGCTGGCGTTCAGGTTGTATTTTTCCAAATTATTCGTTTAGCATTATTATACACAGAATATTTTTTGTTGGCCCGTACACCATCGTTTTGGCAGAGAAATTCTACCGACATTGGTACCTGGCACTAGTTCGGCCGGCCTCTCTCTGTCACCTAGATCAGGTCGACCTTCGCCGACAACGCCGTGCCACGACGCCAACACGCCATTGAGCTAGCCTCAGCACTCAGGCCATATTTACCAAACTTTTTTCGCATAAATTAATTATGCACCCTTTTTTTCATTATTATTTTTTGGTTTGCACTGTTTTACCTGTGCAGGCAATTGACTTAGATCGGGCCGCACTATCCCCTCGGCGTGGTGTCCTCGCCGTCCACCTCCGTCGACCAAATTGTGTCGTCACCTTGGAGAGCTACCCTGTGCTTCATCAACCTACTCGGCCGGAGACTCCAGTGTCATCCGGCGACCTGCTCCATCACCTCGGCTAGACTGGGGGCTTCACCACTTCGGAGTGCCGAGCTCTTCGCTCAGCCACATCAGGCTTGGGGGCTGAGACCTTGTCCCGCACCAAGCTCGGATCGCGTCATCAACGCCGAACACATTAACCAGCTAAGTCGCTTTTATGCTAGAAAACTCCCAGTTTTAAATTTTCTTCGGTTCGACCAAGCATTATACTTTTTTGGCAAAAAGTTGCTTGTGAAAAACTTCCTTGTCGACACTTTGTTTGCGACACACAAATCCTAATACCCCGTTTACTTGGGGGCTCCCTTGCTGGAGCTTTTCCTCTTGCATATGATTATACTTGTACGGCTTCGTTCCTTGTTCGTGTATTACGCCACAATATGCACCATATTGACTTAAACGATTTGCAAGCTGGGTTGCCTTGCTCCTGCGTTTACCCCTATGTTCCCGATTGTTCGGCTAGGGAATAAAGGGAGCACCTCCGCGATTGTCACAATCGGGTCACCCGAGCCGGACCTCAGACTAGGTGAAGCCGAAAGCTAGCGCTCTTACTGTTTTCAATAATGGTTGGCACACAACGGAACTCATGAGTACAAAAAATCTATTGCACAAGTCTCATATTAACAATGAGCACCGAAGAAAGGTATCGGTGGGGGTACTATTTTCTTCGAAAATGCTTCTTACACTTTATCAGTAATATAGCATAAGTTCCCTGAGCGCGCTTTGTCTGTTACAGCCTTATGACCTGATTGCCTGGTTATCGGAAACACCGTTGATATTCTCGACAGGCGGAGTACATAACACTTTTCGGTCCTTGACTGAAGAGGGAGAAGCCGACGGTCGGTTAAGACGCGTTTAAAGTTCGGGTGAACATAGATATGATATAAGTACTTCAGTACATACAATTATTCTTTTACCCAAGTCACTTGGGGGCTCTTAAGTTTATTTGAGCCGTTTTATAATAAGTGTTTTTCTTCTTAGTCGTTGCAAAGCTTTTATTATTACTATTTATTATTCCTTTTTTTGACACAAGTGTGCGGTCACTAGCTGAGGAGCCTACTTTCCCTCTCAAAGCCGCTAGAGTTCAGTTCGCTAAACTGGCCTAGTGAGAAATACTCCGCCTTCCGGGTAGGAGGTTGAAGCCGTAGGCTGACCCGCTTGAAGTCTCGAGATAGGATGTGTCATGTTAAAAGCACGACAGAAGCACCTTTTTTTTCTCTAAGACCAATTTTTGGTTTGGCACCGAACACTTGATTTAGTTCGGACGTCTAGTTTTTACTGACATTTTTTGGTTTTTCAAGCCTGTGGCACTTTTAAACTATTTGTGCGTTTCCAGCATTAGTCTCGCAGTGCAACGCTGGATACCTTTAGAGATTCGGCAAAAATTATCGGATATTGCTATATATGCATCAGTTTCAAATTGTGTCTTCGGTCAATAGTTGGGTTGCCCGGCTCCTGCGCTTGCCTCCTATGTTTCGCTTTGTTCGGCTAGGTGTGCAAAGGGAGAACCACTGCGATTGTGCTTCCAGCTCGCATGGTTAAGCACCTCAGTGGAGAAAGCCGAAAACTGACTGTCACAATAAGTGTAAAATGGTCAGCGGTCCGATGACTATCTTAAATTACGGGGGGGCTACTTGTTGGCCTCCCAACTTTAAGCTCCTATGACTAAGTGAAAGTTATAAAAGCCCGCATATCTGATTGCCTCGTTTCCGCCAACACAGCCGCCTTCGGGCACCGAGACATCGGCTAAGGGTTGTCTTGTTATTTAGGAAACACCCTGCGTAGCATCTACAAGGGGGTAGAAGCCGACGATGGGACACTTTCAGATTATAAATGGTCGCAACAGAACTCAAAATTTGGGTTCATTTAGACCACAGAGTTCGGAAGCTTTCCCCGAACTAAATCCTCAGTATTTTCCTCCCACGTCGATCGGAGCTGAGGTTTCATGATCATGCTTAGCATGACAACCCAAAGAAAGGAACCGATAGCGGGACTATTTTCTTTGGACGATGTTTCTTATGTTAAACAATAATATAACATGTCTCTCTGCGTACCTTTGTTTATAAAACCGTATGGCCGGATTGATGGTCGGTCAACAAAGTTTTGTACAATGCGGATCCGAGCATTAATGATGTAAATTACTTGGATACATAGAGTCATTACACATTCTTTGTGATTTTACTGTGGATACCGATCCTTAATTCGGCCTCCCGTGTCCGCATTAAGGCTCGGGGGCTACTAGGCTTCGGGCTTATTATTTACAAATATTAAAAGGGCACATCGATCCCCTGATCTGGAGTTGCCACCCGACCAGTGTCCCAGGGGCTACTGCATTCACAATCCAATGCAGAAAATTTAAAGTGCAATATAGTTTTCGAGGAGATTATTATCCTCAGGTTGGTCGGCCGCACCCAACCTGAGTTTCGAGGACTTTGCACACCGCGTTTCTATCCCTAAGTATTCTGCCGAGCTGGGAATTGATCCTCAGGCTGATTTTATGAATCGACCTGAGTCTCAGGGGCTACTAGGGTCAGCGGTTTGATTTTTTCCTTCAGGTTCATCCCGGATATTAGGCCAACATGCACCTTGAGGGCATTTCCGGCATTAAGCTCGGCTAAACTCCTTCAACTTTTTTGAACCAAGGTGATCTATGACACCTCGAATATAGTCCGGCGTTGGAGCTCGGATACAGTCCGGCGTTGGAGCTTGGACACAGTCCGACGTTGGAGCTTGGACATAGTCCGACGTTGGAGCTTGGACACATTTCGGCGTTGGAGCTCAGAAGTGGTCCGGTGTTGGTGCTGGGCTGCATTAATACTCCTCGAATATAGTCCGGCGTTGGAGCTCGGACGCGAGAGGGCACTGCCGCCCCGGGAGACCTTCGAACACGATGTGTGGCATAAAAATAACAAGGCATTGATAAAGGCCGGAAACTTAAAGGGGCTCCTCGGATACCCGACGTGTAAACTCTTCGGATGCTCTTTGGCAATCCTCAAGATTGAAGATAAGAAGATATGTTGAACCAGTTTTCAAGACCGACGACCGAAGATGAAGAGCAGTTCGGAAGAATCGAGGAGCGTCCCCAACTTGAAGACCGGTTCAGGGGGCTACTGACGGTGTCCTGGACTAGGGGGGACTCACCACGTCGTCTCCCAATCAGTTAGATTGGGGCGAGGACCCCATGGCCGCATACTCGTGGGCCAGTTCGGACAACCCCTGTCGCATACCAGGAAGACTCCACAAGACTTGGCGCCCAAGACAAGGACTCTCCTAAACCCCAGGCCTCCGGTGTCTTATATAAACCGAGGCCAGGCTAGTCAATAGACAATCTCATATTCATTACTACAATCTCGTGGTAGAGACGTGTACTCTATACTACACCCATATGAATACAATCAAAAGCAGCATGTAGGGTTTTATCTCATCAAGAGAGCCCGAAGCTGGGTAAAACCCCGTGTCCATGTTACCATCGCTCCAAGACGCCTAGCTTATGACCCCTACTACGAGATCCGCAGGTTTTGACACCGACAACCCTTCTTGGAAATTGATGTCAAAGGGGCAGAGAGAGATCACATCAAAGCTCAATCATACCTCTAGGGGGAGAGAATACTCAAGGAGAGAGTAATCTTCAAGGATCCCAGATGCTTGGTGTTCAAGAGGAGAGATGCTACATGTCTTCTTGAGGGGAAAGACATGTTCATATGTGCTTATGTGCATTAGCTCTGTTTAGTTTCTTCAAGCATTGATTTTCTGTTCCCTATCTTCTCCCAGTATCCCATGCTAGATTCAGGGGGAGCAAGACATCTAAGGAAAGGAAATCCTTAAATTCATTGCATATCTTTACCTTTGGGGACATGTCTATATCCAATGTGGTACTCAGTACTCACTCTCTACATGTCATCCCAGTCTTGGTACTCTTGTGGTTTCTTTTGTTTGCTCTGGCTAGTAGGTGTATCTGTGTTATCTAACCCTGTTTACGCAGGTTCATCCCATCCTTAGCCAACTCAAGACCACAAGGTAAGTATATGCATCATAATCATGGGTATGAGGAATTCTTGCTGATGTACATACTGTTTACAAGAAGGACTCATGAGCATGAAGGTACATTTCCCACATTCACATCTTTTGCTCTGATGCATATAGCCAAGATACATGTAACACATGCTTACTCTGTCATGTTTATGCATTCACATGTTCTTATATTCCATATTCACATGATTGCATACATGTAGAATGAGTCTATGCATGTTACATGTCTTTCCAAAGCTTTACTTGCTATTCTCTATATCCTTATCTAAAGCTTTGATGTATGTTGACATCAATTACCAAAAAGGGGGAGATTGAAAGCACAAGTGCTCCTTGGGTGATTTTGGTAATTAATGTCAACATATCTCTTGTTGGACTAACACTTTTACCTAGTATGTTTCAGATAAGTTCAACAATGAAGTGGCATGGACTAAAAGATGTGGAACCCCTTCAAGATGCTAAGGACAAAGGATTGGCTCAACCTTCAAGCACAAGACTCTACATTTTATATTTTAGTGATCCAAGATCACATTGAGTCTATAGGAAAAGCCAATGCTATCAAGAAGGGATGAGGTGTTGCTTAATGGCTTACTTGCTCAAAATGCTTAGTGATATGCTCCAAAGCCCTCAACTACTTTCGCACATCCACTTATGACCTAAACAAAAAGTCAAACTCGGCCCTACTGATTCTTTCCATCTGGTGCCATCGAGTTCAGATGTCATAGCCACTGCCACAAACCCTAGGCAAATCGGTCTCACCGATAGGGATCTCGGACTCACCGAGATGGGGTTGTAATCTCTCTATGTATATCCATTACCAAAATCGGTCTAACCGAATTTAAGTAATCGGTACTACCGAGATTACAATGCAAACTCTCTAGTTAGCTTATAACCAAAATCGGTCCCACCGAGTTTGTGTAATATGTATCACCGAGTCTGCCTGACCAACTCTCTGGTTAGCTTATTACCAAAATTGGTCTCACCAAATTTGTGTAATCGGTCTCACCGAGATTACGTTATGCCCTAACCCTAACCATATCGGTCCTACCGAGTTGCATGTCGGTCCCACCGAAAATCCTAACGGTCACTTGACTTGTTGAATCAGTCCGACCGAGTTTTTCAATTCGGTCCCACCGAGATTGGTGAGTTGTGTGTAACGGTTAGATTTTGTGTGGAGGCTATATATACACCTCCACCTCCTCTTCATTCGTGGAGAGAGCCATCAGAACGAAACTACACTTCCAATACACATTTTCTAAAAGAGAACCACCTACACTTGTGTTGAGGCCAAGATATTCCATTCCTACCATATGAATCTTGATCTCTAGCCTTCCCCAAGTTGCTTTCCACTTAAATCTTCTTTCCACCAAATCCAAATCCTGTGAGAGAGAGTTGAGTGTTGGGGAGACTATCATTTGAAGCACAAGAGCAAGGAGTTCATCATCAACACACCATTTGTTACTTCTTGGAGAGTGGTGTCTCCTACATTAGCTAGGTGTCACTTGGGAGCCTCCGACAAGATTGTGGAGTTGAACCAAGGAGTTTGTAAGGGCAAGGAGATTGCCTACTTCGTGAAGATGTACCGCTAGTGCGGCAAGTCCTTCGTGGGCGACGGACATGGTGGGACAGACAAGGTTGCTTCTTCGTGGACCCTTCATGGGTGGAGCCCTCCGTGGACTCGCGCAACCGTTACCCTTCGTGGGTTGAAGTCTCCATCAACGTGGATGTCCGATAGCACCACCTATCGGAACCACGACAAATACATCCGTGTCTCCAATTGCGTTTGAATCTTCCAAACCCTTCCCTTTACATTCTTGCAAGTTGCATGCTTTACTTTCCGCTCCTCATATACTCGTTGCATGCTTGGTTGATATGTATTTTGTTTGTTAAACTTGTGCCAAAACTCCACTTTGACATAAAGAAGTTAAAAACTGCAGCTTTTGGTACTTAGTGTCTAATCACCCCCTCTAGACACCTCTTATCGATCCTTTCACCCGGCCCATGCATTAGTCGCAAGTACCCCATATGTCCTATTTTTAGCAAAGTCATGCTAAAATTCACGGAAAATTTCAGCATGACCTTTGCTGAAAATAGGACATATGGAGTACCCGAATTTGCCGGAATGGAAGTTAATCGACATTCCGGCAAACTCAAGGGCCTCTCGGGGTACCTGCAAAATCATTATCCCCGCGTAATGAAGTCCCCAATGGGTCATTTCAGAAGATCACAAGTAGCATCATCACAAGTACAACATCATCACAAGTACAGCAGCAGCAGCAGTGAATACAGGCATAACAGCAGCAGAATGTTACTAGTGAGGCGAGTCCCCCCTACTAAGCCAATTCCACCATGTTACAAGCTAAAACTCAAACCACATTGGTGGTAACCACTCTCTCTTGCTTGCTTCTCTCAATTATTTTCTGCTAGACTAGATAGCAGATACCCTCTCTGTGTTTGGATTTGGATTTGGTTGCATCAGCAGAGAGCATATATATGTCAATATGTGTGTGGTGTAGGTGTCCACTTCAACTCTATCTTTCACTACCACGGTCAGATTTTTTTATCCCCAAGAAGGAATAAAAGAAGTGTGATGCATATACTGATTTAGTTTACTGCCTTGTTAGCTTTTGTTGTTATCAGGAGTATCTCTTTCTTGTAAATCCCTCCTATGTGCATGCACCTTGCTACCCACACCACCACAAAATAATACTGGAATAAAGAACATTACTATGCAAAAGCAAGTGACTTCCACAGCCACACAAATTAATTACTACTAGATGAGTACTCCTAACTAAGCTTGTAGTACAAGTGACATGACAAGCATACCAAATAGGCAACTAAACTGTTTTTTTACCAAATAGGCAAATAGTATATCCACACCATGCATAGAGGGACAAATCAGGAGTTCAGGACGTGGAGTCTCTGCTCCCGAGCTCAAATACACCATCTTGATCAGTAAAATAAAAAATAGTAAATACATAAATTAAAAAAAATTCTTAATTTGTTTGACAACAAACATTGCTTAATGTTCACTGATACGTCTCAACGTATCTATAATTTTTGATTGCTCCATGCTATATTATCTACTGTTTTGGACAATTTTGGGCTTTATTATTCACTTTTATATTATTTTTGGGACTAACCTATTAACCGGTGACCCAGCCCAGAATTGTTGTTTTTTCCCTATTTGAGTGTTTCGAAGAAAATGAATATCAAACGGAGTCCAATTGACCTAAAACTCCACACAACTTATTTTTGGACCAGAAGAAGCACACGGAGTACCGAAAGCTCACCAGGAGAGTCTTGGGCTGCGCACGAGGGTGGGGGCGCGCCCACCCCCTTAGGGCGTGCCCCCTGCCTCGTGGACAACCCGAAGGTCCACCGACGTACTTCTTTCATCCATATATACCCACGTACCCTAAAACTTCCGAATACGAGAATAGATCTGGAGTTCCGCCACCGCAAGCCTATGTAGCCACCAAAACCCAATTGGGACCCTGTTTCGGCACCCTGCCGGAGGGGGGAACCCTCACCGGTGGCCATCTTCATCATCCCAGTGATCTCCCTGACGAGGAGGGAGTAGTTCACCCTCGAGGATGAGGGTATGTACCAGTAGCTATGTGTTTGATCTCTCTCTCTCGTGTTCTTTATTTGGCATGATCTTGATGTATTGCGAGCTTTGCTATTATAGTTGGATCTTATGTTTCTTCTCCCCCTCTACTCTCTTGTAATGGATTGAGTTTTCCCCTTGAAGTAATCTTATCGGATTGAGTCTTTAATGACTTGAGAACACTTGATGTATGTCTTTCCGTGCGTATCTGTGGCAACAATGGGATATCACGTGATTCACTTGATGTATGTTTTGGTGATCAACTTGCGGGTTCCGCCCATGAACCTATGCATAGGGGCTGGCACACGTTTTCGTCTTGATTCTCCGGTAGAAACTTTGGGGAACTCTTTGAGGTTCTATGTGTTGGTTGAATAGATGAATCTGAGATTTTTGTGATGCATATCGTATAATCATACCCACGGATACTTGAGGTGACATTGGAGTATCTAGGTGACATTAGGGTTTTGGTTGATTTTATCTTAAGGTGTTATTCTAGTGCGAACTCTAGGGCTGTTTGTGACACTTATAGGAATAGCCCAGCGGATTGACTGGAAAGAATAACTTTGAGGTGGTTTCGTACCCTACCATAATCTCTTCGTTCGTTCTCCGCTATTAGTGACTTTGGAGTGACGCTTTGTTGCATGTTGAGGGATAGTTATATGATCTAACTATGTTATTATTGTTGAGAGAACTTGCACTAGTGAAAGTATGAACCCTAGGCCTTGTTTCAACGCATTGCAATACCATTTACGCTCACTTTTACCACTTGTTACCTTGCTGTTTTTATATTTCCATATTACAAAAACTTATATCTACCATCCATATTGCACTTGTATCACCATCTCTTCGCCGAACTAGTGCACCTATACAATTTACCATTGTATTGGGTGTGTTGGGGACACAAGAGACTCTGTGTTATTTGGTTGCAGGGTTGCTTGAGAGATACCATCTTCATCCTATGCCTCCCATGGATTGATAAAACTTAGGTCATCCACTTGAGGGAAACTTGCTACTGTTCTACAAACCTCTGCACTTGGAGGCCCAACAACGTCTACAAGAAGAAGGTTGCGTAGTAGACATCAAGCTCTTTTCTGGCGCTGTTGCCGGGGAGGTGAGTGCTTGAAGGTATATCTTTAGATCTTGCAATCGATTCTTTTAGTTTCTTGTTTTATTACTAGTTTAGTTTATAAAAGAAAACTACAAAAAATGGAATTGAGTTTGTCTCATACGCTTCATCTTTTTAATATCTTTCGTGAGTATGATGGAAAGGAAAATTTTGCCAAAGTGTTATAAGAAGAATGCATTAAAATGTTTGGCACTAAATCTTTGAATGATGAGCATGATTGCAATGTTGTTAGTATGAACTCCTTGAATATCCATAGTACTAATGATAATTGCAGTAGTTATGATGAAAATGTCTCCTATAAACATGTCAATTTTTGTGGAGTACATTGGGTTTGCAAGTACACACCAAATAGGGAAGATAGATATTGCAAGAGGCATAAGCATTTAGAAACTAAATGGTTGCAAGAAAGGCTAGATGCGTGTGCTGAAAATTTAAACTTTCTTAGCCATACTTGTGAACTTTGCAATGAACGTGATCATTTGAGTACCCAATGCAAATTGTTTCATGATCATATCGTGTCCAAAAATTTTGATGACTTCATTTCCCTTGCACATCATAATGAACTTAGTTTGCTCTTGGGTTATGAAGAAATTAAACGTATAACTAAGAACATTTCAGAATTTGCCCTTAATAGAGTTCTTCATTTTGATCTAGAAGAAATTTATATGTATTGTGCGGTGAATTGCATTGAAAATTCTTATATTGCCAATTACATAAATATAAGAAAACAAATAGAAGATGAAGAGAATACTAACGAAAGGGAAGAGACTTCCCAATATCCTCCTATTATTTCTTATGATGAATCAGGTAATGAGGAGGAGCCTTCTATTCAACCAATCTCATTAATAAGGAGCTCCAAAAAGAGGATTGAACCCACACATGATGTGGTGAAGAAGAAGAAAAGAAAAAGGAAGAGAGGTAAAAAGATATCTCTCCCAAATAATGTTGCTCCTATTATTGTTGTGCCTCATGAAAATGAATCAAAAATAATTGTGGAAGATGATGCACTTGATGATGATCTCATTATGCCTATTGCTTGTTGTGATGATTATGATTGGAAAGATAATGATACTTCTTATGATCTTGAAAATCTTTTTGGCACTTGCTTGGAAGAATATGATAATTGCTATACTATTGGTGCTATCCATACTATTAATGATGAGAGTGCTTATGATATGAAAAGGCCCAAGCTTGGGGATGCTATGTTTGAAGAAGATGATGTTTTTGAGAATATATTTGTTGAAACTAATGTTTGTACCAAGCTTGGGGATGCTACGTTTAATGAAGATGATATTTTTAGCCTCCCAAGTTTTGATATGCAAAGTTGTTATGATGATAGCATGCCTTCTACCTATGATGATTATATTGATGAAAGTGGGTTTGGAAGAGTGTCAACTTTAGGAAGTAATGATCCCACTATTTTTGAGGATGTTAAATCTTATAATATTTGTGAAAGTGGATTTGGAGAGGTCATGACTTTATTTAGTGATGAGTCCACTATTTCGGAAGAGGTTTCAATTGATTATGATGAGAACAAAGTTGCTATTTATGATGATTATTGTGATGAAACTTATGCTATAAAGAGTAGTGATGATTATATTTATAAATCTTGTCATGATTATGATTACCCTTTTTCTTAACATTACTCATTTAATGTGGAAACAATTTATAGTATTTGAGTTTCTTATGATACTCCCACTATTCCGAATGAGAAGAATTTTGCTTATGTGGAGAGTAGTAAGAATTCTATGCTTGTAGATCATGAAAAGAACGATTTAGGTGCTGGTTATATTGTTGAATTCATTCATGATTCTACTTAAAATTATTGTGAGGGAGGAATATATACTTGTAGGAATTGCAATAATATCAAGTTTCCTCTCTATGTGCTTAAAATCTTGAAGTTATGCTTGTTTCACCTTCCTATGCAAGTTGATTCTTGTTCCCATAAGTTGTTTGCTCACAAAATCCCTATGCATAGGAAGTGGGTTAGACTTAAATGTGCTAGTCATATTCTTCATGATGCTCTCTTTATGTTTCAATTCTTATCTTTTTGTGAGCATCATTGAAATCATCATGCCTAGCTAGGGGCGTTAAACGTTAGCGCTTGTTGGGAGGAAACCCAATTTTATTTTAGTTTCTTACTTTTTGGTTCTGTTTAGTAATAAACAATCCATCTAGCTTCTGTTTAGATGTGGTTTTGTGTGTTAATTAGTGTTTGTGCCAAGTGGAACCTTTGGGAAGACTTGGGTGAAGTCTTTATGATCATGCTGTAAAAAAACAGAAACTTTAGCGCTCACGAGATTAGCTTCAACTTTTTACTGGAGAGCGCTATTTAGTTGATTCTTTTTGCAGATGATTACTAGACAACTTCCTCAGGTCTAACAATTTATTTTAGAATTTTAGGAGTTCCAGAAGTTTGCGTTAGTTACAAATTACTAGAGACTGTTCTGTTTTTGACAGATTCTGTTTTTCGTGTGTTGTTTGCTTATTTTGATGAATCTATGGCTAGTAAAATAGTTTATAAACCATAGAGAAGTTGGAATTCAGTAGGTTTAACACCAATATAAATAAATAATGAGTTCATTACAGTACCTTTAAGTGGTGTTTTGTTTTCTTTCGCTAACGGAGCTTACGAGTTTTCTGTTAAGTTTTGTGTTGTGAAGTTTTCAAGTTTTGGGTAAAGATTCGATGGACTATGGAATAAGGAGTGGCAAGAGCCTAAGATTGGGATTCAAAAGGCACCCCAAGGTAATATTCAAGGATAACCAAGAGCCTAAGCTTGAGGATGCCCCGGAAGGCATCCCCTCTTTCGTCTTCGTTCATCGGTAACTTTACTTGGAGCTATAGTTTTATTCACCACATGATATGTGTTTTGCTTGGAGCGTAATTTTATTTTGTTAGTATTTGCTTGATGTTATTTAGATTAATGTTTTTCATTTTTATTTTCAATAAAATTTTCAAGGATAGCCTTTACTATGCTTATTTTGCAAGTATACATGTTGATGTTTGAAAACAGAAAGTTTACCGCTGTTACAAAAATTCCCTAGAAAAGTCAGAATGTGATAAAATGTTGAAACCTTTTGCATAATAAGCTCTGATAAATTAAATACAGTGGTAATTTTCTTTCATAATTTTTGGAGTTAGGGAAGTATGATGAATCTTGCATTCTTTACAGACTGTCCTGTTTTGGCAGATTGCTGTTATATTTGCATTGTTTGCATATGTTTGCTTGTTTAATGATTCTATTTGAGGATAGGAGTATTAAATATGCAGAGGAATTTAGTATGCAATGTTGAATAATAATTTTAGTGATTTGCTACAGTAGAAGATGATAAGGTTTTGCATTGGTTTATACTAACTTATCTCACGAGTTCTTGTCGAGTTTGGTGTTGATGAAGCTTTCGAGATTTAGGAAACCGAGATATAAAAGGAATTAAGGAGACACAAAAGCTCAAGATTGGGGATGCCCAAGGCACCCCAAGATATTATTTCAAGAAGTCTCAAGCATCTAAGATTGGGGATGCCCCCATTGGCATCCCACCTTTCTTCTTCAACAACTATCGGTTAGTATCGGTTGAACCTAAGTTTTTGCTTCTTCACATGAGTTGTGCTATCCTTGCAATGTAGTTTTATTTAGCTTTGCTTGCTGTTTGAATAAAGTACCAAGATCTGAAATTCTTAAATGGGAGAGTCTTCACATAGTTGTATAATTATTCGACTACTCATTGATCTTCACTCATATCTTTTTGGAGTAGTTTGTTGTTTGCTCTAGTGCTTCACTTATATCTTTTAGAGCACAATGGTGGTTTTATTTTGAAGAAATATATGAAATCTCATGCTTCACTTATATTATTTTGAGAGTCTTAAATAGCATGGTAATTTTCTTAAATAATCCTAATATGCTAAGCATACAAGATTTGTAAGAATTCTAATGAGTGCGTTGAATACTATGAGAAGTGTGATGCTTGATAATTGTTTTGAGATATGAAGATGGTGATATTAGAGTCATGCTAGTTGAGTAGTTGTGAATTTGAGAAATACTTGTGTTAAAGTTTGTGATTCACGTAGCATGCACGTATGGTGAACCGTTATGTGATGAAGTCGGATCATAATTTATTTATTGATTGTCTTCCTTATGAGTGGCGGTCGGGGACGAGCGATGGTCTTTTCCTACCAATCTATCCCCCTAGGAGATGCACGTAATACTTTGCTTTGATAACTTGTAGATTTTTGCAATAAGTATATGAGTTCTTTATGACTAATGTTGAGTCCATGGATTATACGCACTCTCACCCTTCCACCATTGCTAGCCTCTCTAATACCGCGCACCTTTCGCCGGTATCATACACCCACCATATACCTTTCTGAAAACAGCCACCATACCTACCTATTATGGCATTTCCGTAGCCATTCTAAGATATGCTGCCATGCAACTTTCCACCGTTCCATTTATTATGACACGTTCCATCATTGTCATATTGCTTTGCATGATCATGTAGTTGACATCGTATTTGTGGCAAAGCCACCATTCATAATTCTTTCATACATGTCACTCATGAGTCATTGCATATCCCGGTACACCGCCAGAGGCATTCATATAGAGTTATATTTTGTTCTAAGAATCAAGTTGTAGTTCTTGAGCTGTAAGAAAATAGAAGTGTGATGATCATCATTATTAGAGCATTGTCCCAGTGAGGAAAGGATGATGGAGACTATGATTCCCCCACAAGTCGGGATGAGACTCCGGACGAAAAATTAAAAAGAAAAGAAAAAAAAGAGGCCAAAAAAAGGCCCAATAAAAAATGAGAGAAAAAGAGAGAAGGGGCAATGCTACTATCCTTTTACCACACTTGTGCTTCAAAGTAGCACCGTGATCTTCATGATAGAGAGTCTCCTATGATATCACTTTCATATACTAGTGGAAATATTTCATTATAGAACCTGGCTTGTATATTCCAATGATGGGCTTCCTCAAAATGCCCTAGGTATTCGTGAGCAAGCAAGTTGGATGCACACCCACTTAGTTTCTTTTGTTGAGCTTTCATATACTTATAGCTCTAGTGCATCCGTTGCATGCCAATCCCTACTCACTCACATTGATATCTATTGATGGGCATCTCCATAGCCCGTTGATACGCCTAGTTGATGTGAGACTATCTTCTCTTTTTTGTCTTCTCCACAACCACCATTCTATTCCACCTATAGTGCTATGTCCATGGCTCACGCTCATGTATTGCGTGAAGATTGAAAAAGTTTTGAGAATGTCAAAAGTATGAAACAATTGGTTGGCTTGTCATCGGGGTTGTGCATGATTTAAATACTTTGTGTGGTGAAGATAGAGCATAAGCATACTATATGATTTTGTAGGGATAAATTTCTTTAGCCATGTTATTTTGAGAAGACATAATTGCTTTGTTAGTATGCTTGAAGTATTATTATTTTTATGTCAATATTAAACTTTTATCTTGAATCTTTCGGATCTGAATATTCATACCATAATTAAGAAGAATTACATTGAAATTATGCCAAGTAGCATTCCACATAAAAAAATATCTTTTTTATCATTTACCTACTCGAGGACGAGCATGAATTAAGCTTGGGGATGCTTGATACGTCTCCAACGTATCTATAATTTTTGATTGTCCATGCTATATTATCTACTGTTTTGGACAATTTTGGGCTTTATTATTCACTTTTATATTATTTTTGGGACTAACCTATTAACCGGAGGCCCAGCCCAGAATTGCTGTTTTTTGCCTATTTCAGTGTTTCGAAGAAAAGGAATATCAAACGGAGTACAATTGACCTGAAACTCCACACAACTTATTTTTGGACCAGAAGAAGCACACGGAGTACCAGAAGCTCACCAGGGGAGTCTCGGGCTGCGCACGAGGGTGGGGGCGCGCCCACCCCCTTAGGGCGCGCCCCCCTGCCTCGTGGACAACCCGAAGGTCCACCGACATACTTCTTTAACCCATATATACCCACGTACCCTAAAACTTCCGAATACAAGAATAGATCTGGAGTTCCACCGCCGCAAGCCTCTGTAGCCACCAAAAACAAATCGGGACCCTGTTCCAGCTCCCTTCCAGAAGGGGGAACCCTCACTGGTGGCCATCTTCATCATCTCGGCGATCTCCATGACGAGGAGGGAGTAGTGCACCCTCGGGGCTGAGGGTATGTACCAGTAGCTATGTGTTTGATCTCTCTCTCTCGTGTTCTTGATTTGGCACGATCTTGATGTATCGCGAGCTTTGCTATTATAGTTGGATCTTATGTTTCTTCTCCCCCCGTACTCTCTTGTAATGGATTGAGTTTTCCCCTTGAAGTAGTCTTATCGGATTGAGTCTTTAATGACTTGAGAACACTTGATGTATGTCTTACCATGCGTATCTGTGGTGACAATGGGATATCACGTGATTCACTTGATGTATGTTTTGGTTGATCAACTTGCGGGTTCCGCCCATGAACCTATGCATAGGGGTTGGCACACGTTTTCATCTTGATTCTCCGGTAGAAACTTTGGGGCACTCTTTGAGGTTCTATGTGTTGGTTGAATAGATGAATCTGAGATTTTGTGATGCATATCGTATAATCATACCCACGGATACTTGAGGTGACATTGGAGTATCTAGGTGACATTAGGGTTTTGGTTGATTTTATCTTAAGGTGTTATTCTAGTACGAACTCTAGGGCTGTTTGTGGCACTTATAGGAATAGCCCAACGGATTGATTGGAAAGAATAACTTTGAGGTGGTTTCGTACCCTACCATAATATCTTCGTTCGTTCTCCGCTATTAGTGACTTTGGAGTGACTTTTTGTTGCATGTTGAGGGATAGTTATATGATACAACTATGTTATTATTGTTGAGAGAACTTGCACTAGTGAAAGTATGAACCCTATGCCTTGTTTCAACACATTGCAATACCGTTTACGCTCACTTTTACCACTTGTTACCTTGCTGGTTTTATATTTTCATATTACAAAAGCTTATATCTACCATCCATATTGCACTTGTATCAACATCTCTTCGCCGAACTAGTGCACCTATACAATTTACTATTGTATTGGGTGTGTTGGGGACACAAGAGACTCTTTGTTATTTGGTTGCAGGGTTGCTTGAGAGAGACCATCTTCATCCTACGACTCCCACGGATTGATAAACCTTAGGTCACCCACTTGAGGGAAACTTGCTACTGTCCTATGATGTCTACTACGCAACCTTCTTCTTGTAGATGTTGTTGGGCCTCCAAGTGCAGAGGTTTGTAGGACAGTAGCAAATTTTCCTCAAGTGGATGACCTAAGGTTTATCAATCCATGGGAGGCGTAGGATGAAGATGGTCTCTCTCAAGCAACCCTGCAACCAAATAACAAAGAGTCTCTTGTGTCCCCAACACACCCAATACAATGGTAAATTGTATAGGTGCACTAGTTCGGCGAAGAGATGGTGATACAAGTGCAATATGGATTGTAGATATAGGTTTTTGTAATCTGAAAATATAAAAACAGCAAGGTAACTAATGGTAAAATTGAGCGTAAACGGTATTGCAATGCGTTGAAACAAGGCCTAGGGTTCATACTTTCACTAGTGCAAGTTCTCTCAACAATAATAACATAGTTGGATCATATAACTATCCCTAAACATGCAACAAAGAGTCACTCCAAAGACACTAATAGCGGAGAATAAACGAAGAGATTATGGTAGGGTACGAAACCACCTCAAAGTTATTCTTTCCAATCAATCCGTTGGGCTATTCCTATAAGTGCCCAAACAGCCCTAGAGTTTGTACTAGAATAACACCTTAAGACACAAATCAACCAAAACCCTAATGTCACCTAGATACTCCAATGTCACCTCAAGTATCCGTGGGTATGATTATACGATATGCATCACACAATCTCAGGTTCATCTATTCAATCCAACACAAAGTACTTCAAAGAGTGCCCAAAGATTCTACCGGAGAATCCCGATGAAAGCGTGTGCCAAACCCTATGCATAGGTTCATGGGCGGAACCCACAAGTTGATCACCAAAACATACATGAAGTGGCACGTCATATCCCATTGTCAACACAGATACGCACGGCAAGACATACATCAAGTGTTCTCAAATCTTTAAATACTCAATCCGATAAGATAACTTCAAAGGGAAAAATCAATCCATTACAAGAGAGAAGAGGGGGAGAAGAAACATAAGATCCAACTATAATAGCAAAGCTCGCGATACATCAAGATCGTGCAAATCAAGAACACGAGAGGGAGATCAAACACATAGCTACTGGTACATACCCTCAGCCCCGAGGGTGAACTACTCCCTCCTCGTCATGGAGAGCACCGGGATGATGAAGAGGGCCACCGGTGAGGGTTCCCCCCTCCGGCAGGGTGCCGGAACAGGGTACCGATTGGTTTTTCGTGGCTCTGGAGGCTTGCGGCGGCGGAACTCCCGATCTAATCTCCGTTTTGGATGTTTTTGATACGTAGGTATATATGGGTGCAAGGGATACGTCGGTGGAGCTACGGGGGCCCCATGAGGCAGGGGGCGCGCCCTAGGGGGGTGGGCGCGCTCCCACCCTCGTGAGCACCTCCCGTAGCTCCTGACGTGGGGTCCAAGTCCATCCGGTAGCTTTCCTTCCAAAAATAACTTCTCCAGTTGATTTCGTTCCGTTTCAACTCCGTTTGATATTCCTTTTCTTCGAAACACTGAAATAGGCATAAAACAACAAATCTGGGCTGGGCCTCCGGTTAATAGGTTAGTCCCAAAAATAATATAAAAGTGGATAATAAAGCCCAATATTGCCCAAAACAGTAGATAATATAGCATGGAGCAATCAAAAATTATAGATACGTTGGAGACGTATCATCCTACAAACCTCTGCACTTGGAGGCCCAACAACGTCTACAAGAAGAAGATTGCGCAGTAGACATCATTCACCCTCAAACATACTGTAAATTTCCATTAAAAAATCCTGATGCTTACACAAATCTGATGTTCACCCTCAAACTTACTTAGCATGTAAGCTAATTCAAGCTCCCAGCAGCAATGGTCACAAGTGACAGGAGCTGTGCCTTCCATTAGGATGAGCACTTTTAGTTTTTTGCTTCTTCTTTTTTTGAGATAGAAGCACTTCCAGTCTCAGAAACAAAGATCACACAGCTTCATAAAATCAACTTTACAGGAAGTATTCGTGTAAGGAAACATTAATAAGTATCTAAGTGTTTTCAGTTCATTTTATACAAAAGACAAACAACAACCCTTTTCTTTTGCACCGGAAGAAAATGCTAGTACTATGTGATAAGCTTTAGAAAATGGAGTACTTACAGCAACTGTGCAGGCAATCAATCCAGCTTCTCCCGGTGATCCAAAGCAACAAAGAATAGAAGAAACGCACCAATATACCAGGGAATTGCAGCCAAGAAGAACCCTAGTAAGAACCTTCAAAACAAAACCAACCTAAAGTCTTTAATATGGATTGATTGTGCTTTCATTTTAAATTTGCAGGTAAGAACAATGAACTTATAGAAACTCCTTAATATGAATATTATACCGATGATAAAAGAAGTGAGACAAGAAGTGTCTGCAGCCTTGAGTAGATTCCCAAGACCTAAAGGTTGTTCACCCTGCTCATATCAAATATTATGTTGTATTAGCAGCAAGTAGACAAGCCTCCATACATCATGCTCTAAATGATGAATGAACCGGCCAGAAAGAATCAACAAAAAATATTCATCATATTACTATTTTTTAGGATCTAAAATTTCAAATTCATATTACTATTTTTTAGGGGATCCAAAGATCACATCTTGTTGTGGCAGTTAGCTGGCAGCAGGCTGAGATAATCTAAGTAACGACAAACGATCCCTGACCTATTCTGTCTCTTACTCTGTTTTACTGTGAAAGCGAATACTACGTGTGATTGTTCGTTCAGTGTACAGTTGCTGTAGAGATTTGTAAAGTGGTGACTGACTCACTTGACTGGTCTCAGGGGTCCTGTCAACCTTTGAGTTTGAGGGCAGTAGCCTATGGGAGGGTTACATCGACGATCAGATGATACTAATCACAAGGTGGCCGGCCGCTATGTGGGCAATGTGGAGGTTCAGGGTGCTATTTTCTTCAGTGAAGCACAGTGATCCAGATTGCAGGTGCTCTGGTGAAAGATAGCGTCCTGTGCCTCGCCCTGAGCAAATTGCTGGCTGAAAGATTGCAGGTGCTCTGGAGAAAGAACAACCACGGACGGCAGCGGTTCGCAGGGCGGGCACCGCGCGGCAGGGGCGGAGAAGGTGTGGGGCACGGGAGGAAGCGCGGGGGACGGAGGCCGCTGCAGCCTTAGTGTCGTGAGGCACGGCGGAGGGGCTGCCGGCGAGGAGAGAAACCTTGGGGGAAGGAGGGGAGGAGAGAGGAGGAATCACCTAGAGGACGCCGGCGTCGAGGAGGCTGCGGGCGGCGATCCGGAGGAAGGGGCCCGTGATGTCATTGTTGAGCTGGGGCCCGGCGTCGCCGTCGTCGGCGTCCTTGGCCGCCTTCTTGACCTTCCGAGCAGAAGAAGGCACGGGCGTTTAGAGGACGAGGGGGAGAAGCTAGGGGGACGGGGGAAGGGAGGGAGGGGACGTACGTGCTGGGGCGGGGCGGCAAAGGAGCAGCGGGGGACGACGACCGGGTGGCGGATGGAGGGAGGCGGGGGCGGAGGGGGCGTAAGGGTGAGGCGAGGGAGGGGATATGGCGAGGGAGGGATGAAGGGATCGGGCGAAGGGGGAATTAGCTAGGGGGAAGCTTAGTAATTGCGCACACCCTAGCGGTGCGCCATTAGTATTTTTTTATAGCAATGGTGCACCTCCTGGTAGTGCGCCATTAGTAATCTTTTTTTTTGGATAGCAATCGCGCACCCCCTAGCGGTGCACCATTAGTAAGTTTTTTTAGGATTTTTTGTTGCCTAGGTCTCGCTCGGGGGCGAGGGAGGGGGTGGGTGGTGCGCTCACCCGATTCCGTTCGGGGGAACCGAGCGAGGAGACAGGGGAGGGTGCGGGGGGTCATCGGCGGCGGTGAAGCGGGCCGTGGGAGGGTGCGTGGGGTCGTCGGCGGTGGGGGAGGGTGCGGGGGGTCGGCGGCGGCGGTGGAGCGGGGGAGGGTGCTGGGGGTCATCGGCGGCGGTGCAGCGGGGGAGGGTTCGGAGGGTCGGCGACGGCGGTGGAGCGGGAGAGAGTGGGGGCGGGGTCGTCGGCGGCGGTGGAGCGGGGGAGGGTGTGGGGGGTCATCGGCGGCAAGGGGGATCTGGCGAGGGGGGATAGCGATCGAGATGGAGGGGGATCTCGCGCGGGGGGTGCGCCATAAGTAACTTTTTTTATTATTTTTAGTTGTGTCTAATAATTATTTAGAAAATGACAATCAAATTTGAAAACATTTATGAATGTGAAAAAATATCATCAAATTTGTTATTTGAAAATATCATCAAATTTGTTATTTAAATATCATCAATATTTTTTTGGATTTTTAGTTGCATTCATTTGTGAATTGGTAAAACATTTATGAATATGAAAAAATTTCATCATATTTGAAAAAATATTCATGAATTCAAAAAGTGCCCATGAAATTTAAAAATATTCATGAGTTCAAAAAATATTCACAAATTCAATACTTTTTGTGAGTTAGAAATTCAATACCATAATAAACATAAATAAATATTCATGAGGACACTAGAACAGAACAAATATCATTTCAATATGTCGAAATACAATCGAAAAATGAAGGCTGTAAATTAAATACAATCGATCTTAGCTAGCTATCTATTCACAATCTTCTTGCCCTTATTTTTTGTAAATGGAGTTCTTCTCTTGAACGGACAGCCTTTAGGTAGGGTGGTCCTGCTTATTCTTGTAGTGTATGTTGGTACTTCATCGTTGTCGTCATGTTCCATCTTCGGGTCGTCGTACTTGTGGAAGTCTTGCTCATTGGCGACTCCATCCATTCCGATGATCTTCCTTTTGCCTCTCCTCACAATAACACGACTGGGCTTTGACGGGTCGATAATGAAGAAGCATTGGTCCACTTGGGAAGCCAGTACCCATGGCTCATTTTTCGCGGTGACGTTTGTGCCCGCGGTCTTGGATTTGGCTTCGGGTATAACCATGGTGGTGAAATACTGGTCTTCTTTTAGGACGCTCTTGGCCCATCTGACACGGAACATCGGGACCTTCTCTCCAGCGTAGCTCAGCTCCCAGATCTGCTCGATCCTTCCATAGTATCTGTCCTTGTCATTATCGGTGTAGGATTCCATCGTTACCCCAGAGTTTGGATAACCATCGCTCTTCATGTCCTTTCCCTCGGTGTAGAATGTGTAGCCATTGATATCGTATGCCTCATACGTCATCAGGTTGTGCTCGACGCCCCGTGACAAGGCGAATATGAGTTGTTCTTCCGCGGAAGAATCCTCATGTAAAGGGTACGACAGAAGCTTCTGCTTGAACCAACGCATGAAACATGAGTTGTGCTCTTTGATTATATCTCCGTCCGTCCTCTGTTGGCCTCAGTCATTGTACGTCTTCTCAATAAAGGTTGAAGTCGACATGCATTTCAAAGTCGGCCACGTCTATGTGTTGTAGCGCGACTAGGTTTGCTCTTTCAAAGTCGGCGAGTCGACCCTCGAAGTCGACATGCATTTCGCGGCGACCCTCACGGTGACCCCATCCAGCGAGCCTGCCGAGGTGCCTGTTGACGGGCAGCCCAACGGGGTTCTCAATGCCTAGATAATTCGTGCAGTAGGAGATGCACTCCTCGGTCAGAAAGCCCCTGGCTATGCTTCCCTCTGGACGTGACATGTTGCGAACGTATCCTTTGATGACACCATTCATCCTTTCAAACGGCATCATGTTGTGCAATAACGTCGGCCCGAGTTGGATGGTATCCTCCACGATATGCACCAGCAGATGCACCATAACGTCAAAGAATGCGGGCGGGAAGTACACTCAAGCTCGCATAGTATCACCACGATCTCTTCCTGTAGCCTTCTGAGTTGCCTCACGCCAACCGACTTCTGAGAGATGGCGTCGAAAAGTTGCATAGTCCAAATAGCGTTTCACGGACGTGCACGTCCATGATCCCACGGATTGCAACTGGAAGTATCCGCGTCATCAGCATGTGACAGTCGTGAGACTTCATCCTGCTGAACTTCTGCTTCGCTGAGTCTAGGTATCTGCTTATCTTCCCCGCGTAACCGTAAGGAAGTTTTACTCCTACGAGGAAGGTGAAAAACTGATCGATCTCCTCCTGACTTAGAGTGAAGCACGCGGGAGGGAAGTCATTTCCGGTCTTCTTGGCCTTTTTGCCTTTGCGACGACTTTCTGTGTCCTTGCTTTCGGCCCATCTTTGGTCCTCTCTGGCATGTTGAGCAGGGTACCAAGCAGACTCTCGCACACGTTCTTCGTGATATGCATGACATCAAGGCTGTGACGCACACGGTGGATCTTCCAGTACGGCAAGTCCTAGAAAACATACCTCGTTTTCCATACCTTCAGCAGCGGCTCTGGCGCCTTTCGCTTCTTTCCCGGCTCTGGCACCTTTTGCTTCTTTCTCGGCAGCGGGCAATCTTTTCAATTTTTCAACAGCTCATCTATTCCCTCGCCGCTCCTCGTACGCGTGCGTCTTTGGGGTTCGGTTTCACCATCAAACAGATCCTTGCGTTTCCTCCATGAGTCATCGTCGCAAAGCCACCTTCGATGTCCCATGAACACGATTTTCGAAGACCCGGGTTCTCTATCTAGCTGGCGATACGTTGTGTCATCCATGCACCTGACGCATCCAGAAAATCCGTGGACCACCTGCCCCGCGACATATCCGTAACCGAGATTGTCCTACACCGTCGTGAGCAGTGCAGCTCTCATAGGGAAATATTCTTTCTCTGCGGTGTCCCACGTATTGGCTAGCGTTTTCCACAGCGTGTCTAGCTCCTCTTTCAGTAGCCCCAGATACAGATTGATGTCGTTCCCTGGTTGTTTCGGCCCTTCAATTAGCATACTCATATGAATGTACTTCCTCTGCATGCACAACTAGGGGGGAAGGTTGTACATCCACACAAACACAGGCCAGGTGCTATGTGTGCTTCTCTGGCTGCCAAATGGATTGACTCCATCGGTGCTCGCGCCCAGCATGATGTTCCTTAGAGTTTTCCCAAATTCTGAGTGTTCGAAGTTCAACGCTTGCCACTGGCTCCCATCCTTAGGGTGACTCAGCATCTTTTCTTTTTATTTATCTCCGGATCATTTGCGTCATCTTCTCGCTTCTTCTACTCCCTATTCGCGTGCCAATGCAGGAGCTTTTCTACCTTAGGGTCCGCGAAATACCGCTGCAGACGAGGAGTGATAGGAAAGTACCACTCCACTTTTCGAGGAGATTTCTTCCTCTTCTTGTATCGAGTGACGCCGCACACCGGACATACGGTAGACTCCGCGTGCTCGTCCCGATAAATGATGCAATTGTTCATGCACACATGGTATTTCACATGCGGTAAATCCAGAGGACACACGATTTTCTTCGCCTCCTCGAAACTGGTCAGGCAGTTGTTCCCCTTGGGAAGACGTTCGTGCCAGAATGACATGTTCTCGTCGAAGCATGCGTCGGTCATTTTGTGTTTTACCTTCATCTCCAGAACCATGAGCGTTACTTTCAAGCATGTATCCTCGGGCCTGCATCCTTCATACAATGGAGTAACCGCGTCTATCTCCAGTTGATCTAGCTTGGCTTTCTCTCGGGCGGCAGCTCTTGCGTTATCCGTCTGCTTGAGAAGCAGCTCTTGAATATGAGGGTCCTGCACCCAGCCTATCGAAGGTCCATCGTCGTCTGCTCCGGCATCTTCATCTTCATGATCATGACCTTCGTCTGCTCCGGCATCTTCCTCATCATCATGTCCAGCATCTTCTACGTGATGACTGTGTACTGCATCTACTTCGTGATCATGTCATGGAGATTCTTCGTCTTCTCGCCCGCCTCGCCGCGGTTGTCTTGCGGCCCTTCCTCATTTCGTGCCCGCCCCCCATTGACAACTTCATAATCATCTTCATCACCTTGCCACCGATAGCCATCCATGAAACCACGCAAGAGCAGGTGGCCCCGCACCTGTACGGAATCCGGGTCCATAAGGCTCCTCAGCTTGCATCTTCGACACGGACATCTTATCTCCGTCTCGTTCTTTTGAAGCATCTCAGCCTTCGTGGAGCTCAAAAACCTATTCACGATGCCTTCGGTCATCGTGCGGACCATGGTCGCCTGCGGGGTAGAGCAAAATGATATTTTAGAACCAAGAAAAAATTTGGCATGACTTTGCCTAAAAATAGGACCAAAAAGAATGCATAGTGCCAAATTCTCGCCGAAACGGAAATGAATCAACATTCTGGCAAAATATTGGCAATTATCGCATTTCAAATACCGGTACCTGCAAACACAAACACATATGCAACACCACAAACATATGCAACACCACAAACATACATAGATCTAGCTAGGCCATAAAAAGTGCATGTGCACGTTGTTGGAGGGAGAAAAAAGTAGATCTACAACATAAAGAAAGCTTTCCCCTTACTTACCTATCAAAAAAGGTAATTTAACCACTTAATTTGGATGAATCTATGGTGGAAATGAGGTGAGGAGGAGGAGGCAGCCGAGACAAGCTTGGAGGAGGAGGTGGAGAGAATGAAGTGGGGAAAGTGAGTGTGTAGGTGGTTGTCCAAAATATCTAGCTGGTCCCAGGTTACTAATGGCGCACCACCTACAAATGCGCCATTAGTAACCCTGGTTACTAATGGCGCACCAGCTGGTGGTCCGCCATTAGTAGTTTTGAAAAAAAATGATAGTAGTGGCGCACACAGTGCGCCACTAGTATTTATGGAAAAAAAAATAGTAGTGGTGCACCAACACATGGTGCGCCACTGCTATATAGGAGTGGCGCACCACATGTCTGGTGCATCATTAGTGTCCATATTATCTATAGCCCTTTTCCTAGTAGTGATTGTACATATGTATATGTGTGATATGTTTTATTGACACTCCTTAATCTCCTTTGCCTAGTCCCTTCTAATCTTTCCTCTCGGCCTCCTCGCCGGCGTCCTACTACACAGAGCTGTCGCCAATGTCGTTCCTTTCGGCCTCTTCTCCCTCACCCGATTACACTGGCGCCGTCACCGGTATAGTTCCTTTTGGCCTCCTCTCCTTCGTCCTCCTACACACACGCCACCATGCACGCGCACTACATTTCTTCTCCCTGACCTCTGCCTCGGTATCCTCCTATTCGTCTCTCCCCACGGCCTTTCTCCATGGCGGCGACGCTAGCAACTAGTTCGTCGTGCTGCCGACATGATCGCTCGCTTTCTGCTCCATGCTTGTCAAGTCGGATGTGGCGCCGCGGGCACCGCCAACCGTAGTCGCTGAGGCATTCGGTTCACACTAATCTTCGTCAACATTGTCGAATGGCGCCATGTTGTGCCCGGCGCCGCTGCCGGCGTCACCCGGTTGGCCTCTTTGCCCTAGCCTACACTGACATCGCCTTCGCAAACACACTGCCAACGAATTCTACGTAACTCTATGTGCCATGCGTAGCTGTTAACTCTTAATCATGTTGCATGTATGCAACCAAACACCAGGCACTTGCATCATCCCAGCCAATGCACGCAACCAAACGCCAGGAAAAAATTGGCTCCCGTAATGCAGGCCGCCTACATGCAGACAACCAAACTACATGCATATGTTGATTTTTGCTTGCATTAGCTTAACCAGGGTCAACTGGGACAAGTATGTATAGTGCCCAAAAATGATGCAGGTAACCAAAATGCGTCATTTGTTTCCTTCCACGTGGAGCTGCAGGTCGATGCTTTATCAAGGTGTAGTCGACGCAGTTACCACATGTGCATCGACCCACCTTTATGACTAACCAGCGATGCCATTCGATCGTTTCCGTCCTTAGTGCCGCTCTTTGTAAGCCACGTATGTGAGCCTGCATCCCCTGTATTCCAGATCCAACACTTCCATATATCACATTGAATAAATGCTGGCGTATATCCCATAGACCAATTGGACCTCCAGCAGGATGTAGGGTGCATTTGGACCCTAGAGCCAAAACGCCCTTCCACACGAGATCGCTCAGTTTTCGAAATGGTCAATCTTTAGGCAACATCTGTACATCGACAATGGAGAGTTGCGGGAGTGAGAGATGCTGGGATAAAGCTCCTCAGGATACTATCGAACTGGAAGCATGTTGCACGTGCATCATTACTACATCCTCCTAAAGAAATATAATGCTCTTATATTTCTTTACTGAGGGAGTAGTAATTAGAAGTAGTCAGTTACTACATGTTTTTGGCAGAAATGTATATGTTACTTTTAGAAGAAAATAAAAACTCATTGCCCCATTTACTACTCATGAAGTAACATAACAAAAAATTGTAATTTCAACATGTACCACAAATGGGACAAATACCTTCTTAGTCACATTGTTTTGTGTGTCCAAGGAAAAGCAAGAAATTAGTCCAAGGAAATTTTGCAGTGTATGGTACTACAGTTTGAATGAGCTCATCCACAATAAGTTCAAATATATTTCCTCCCTATTGAAATGATAGGGAATTTCTCCATACAGTCTACCTATGCAAATATTTATTTTTGACAACATTGTAGAAAAATACAAGTGATTTTGTTGCACTTAGGAATATTATGATGGCATTGCTAGACATCAGAATTGTACACCTTTCCTCTGTGCATCAGTATAGATTCTCTCAAGCGAAGACTTCTGCACATTAGTTGAAGTGCTCGCCTTTTGTTCTTTAGAGGACAACCAGCATTTCAGATGCTGAAAAAGCCACTAGCAATCAGATCTGAAAGTGTAGCATGTTATTTGCTGGTGCTCAAGCATGATTTTGGTATGTTGTGGCTAGCCTGACATGTCCATGTCGCTGGACTAGCCTAGCACGTAATTTTGCAGCATAAGCAGTATTTTGTTATACTCCAATATCTTATACTCGACATATATAGTATGTGGAGAAAATAAATAGAAAAAGAAATCTAAAAAGGCAGATCCTCCCTCTCTATCAAGAGTAATGAACTAGGTGCTGATACAGTACAAAAAAACAAACTAAATTAACCAAAAAAGTGCATCAACTTCATAACTCTCAAAGACAGTGCCATGTTGAGAATGGGTCAAATCTTGAGTGGAGCTTGGTATTTATACTGCTAGGATAACTATCCAGTCACATAAATTTTCTGAACTAACTAACTTTATCATGCACAATTGGCGGTGGTGCATGCTTATACCACGCATGAGAGACTGGCACAACAAAAATTATAAAACTACAGAAAAGAGCTTATGGCATATTGAAGATGCAAATCAACATACTTCTCTTGTATTGTATATATATAAGAGTTAATTTATTCTAGTTTGAAACATGTATTAGTGACACGGTGACACATTGAACCACATTTTAATTCGGGTGACACTATGATATACCCATAATTCTACTATGTACTGGACATTTTAGAAATTGAGGTCTGACGAATCATTGCATGGGAAGTGTTTTGATGAATTGGATGACTCAGATGGGAAGAGTTTTTGAGTTTTTGTTATGTATCGTTATCGTGTGAGAAAATCGTCTGTTATGTGTTCGAGAATGCATTCTTTACTGAACATGAACACTTTCACTTGGTAAGTCATGCTTTATCTCTGTTTTTTCCTGTGTATGTCCTGAGAAAGACTAATTCTCTGGTTTTTATTTTTGTTGCCGAAACTAAACTGATCTGCCCAAAGTTGCCTTTGATTTTGGTCCAGATTATCTGCGGCTTTTATTTTAGTAGTCCTGGTGTGGTACATATTTGTCTTTTTCCTAGGTTTCGTTCACATTGATCGCTTAGAGAATCGCAAATGCAGTATCATGAACAGCTACTGTTCCATCATGAATAGCAGTAACATACGTACAGCCTTAACTATGACTTGTGCATGGAACGTAAGTGTGCATACAAAAGTATATATGGTGATATGTGTACTCTTCAAAACTCAAATAAAGTACACTTATGTTACTCCCTTCATTCCCTTATACGAAGCCACTTCATATTTTTATGTCCAACTTTGACCATTAATTTTACCAACAAAAATTGAGTTATATGCCAAAAAGGTATGCCACTGGATGAACATTCCAAAGAACTTTCCGATTATATTTTTTTATTACATATAGCCTATATTTTGTTGACTAAAATTATAAGTCAAAGTTTGACACAAAAAACAAAGTGGCCTTGTTTAAGGGAATGGAGGGAGTACCAAATATTGGTATATCTTTTGTCTTAACAGTGCAGTACTGTGTTTTCGACCAAATTTTACATGTCGCCGTGTTCTAACACGTTATACATATGACATGGACCACTCAATACCTTTTTGTTGTACGTTTGCACAACTGAACGTGCTCGCCGACGCTCAGCCATAGTCAATGGGGATCTGTACATGATAAAACGATAGCCGGAACATGGCGAAATGCTTCCATTTGGTTCAGATGGCAGCACAATCTTGGCATTGACACCAAGCCTCGTCGAGATCTTCATCAAGTGCCAGTCAGAACACTGTCCAAATAAAATTTCCACGCAAGCAACAAATGCAGAGACAATGAATAGTGTGAAAAGGAGATATTCATATGCAGTAGGGAACCAAAACCTCAAAGATTCTATCTTTTGGTATACTCCAATGTCTCATACTTTATGTCTCTATAACGGCTAAATGAGAGGCGTTTATATTTATAGTACTAAGATAAATATTATAGCTATATATGCATGTCGATCATATAACCATGAACTTAACAAACTTTGTCATGCAGAAGGGCAGTCATATAGCTAGAATAGTCATATACCATCTATGCCCAACTGATTGGCAGACCAGCACATTACATATGCATGAGATAAATTCCAAAATCAAAGAGCATATGTTGGTATTGTGTTGAAGATAGAAATTAACATACTAATTGAACCATATATGGTCTCAGTGTCATGTTCGGCAAATGAGCAACGACCCAAGGGCACTGCTATCCCACATTAGTAGCTGATGGCGGGTCAAAAAAAATATTTGTGGTGATTTTACTAGACGCTAGTACACATTGGTTAGTGATATAACGCCAATATGCTCTTACTTTACTGTACCCCACACATTTGTACTAAAAAGCTCAGTACGTACCTAGATCATGATTTAATTTGCACCCGTTTTTAAATCATGTACTTATCCCTTTTCACCCAAATAACAATTGACAAGAAAAATAACCTAGCTAGATCGTGTGCCTACATATGCACCTGTGCTTGTGTTTCACCAAAATCATGGCACTTCGCCTCCTTGGGTTATACGAGGCACCATAGGACAGGCATCAAATTGCTGTTTTTTTAATGAGATTAAATCACTGTTGCTCGTGTCCCACGGGAACAAACAATGTTTCTTAAGAAACAGCGTATATCACACACAGTTACCTAATGGTAGGAAACTCTAATTCATGAGACAAATAATAGAATACCAACACAATAAAGTTTCTTATTCGTAACAACGTCGTCTCTCTCTAACGACACGGGGGGAACCCCTCCGCGGCCGCTTCCTTCCCACCTCCATCCACCCCATCACCTCGCTGCCCGTGGGCGTTTGTTCGACGTTTGTGTGGATGCAAACTGAGCGCAGGTTTGCGCCGGAAATGGGATGGTCCGGACGTCAAACGAACAGAAAATGCGGATACGGTCGCGCGTTGGACTGTGCCATCTGTCCGTTTGGGTCCAAGCAAACATACACAGACCGAATGGGGCCATGCGTTGGAGTTGCGCTCACAAACCACACCCATTCAACATTAGTCCAGGAAGGTAAGTGCACCTCGGGGACGTGGAAAGCCATGTTACATCCGATCTGTACAATGATGTGTATGTAACCCACGTACATGCATCTGAACACTTGATCTCATTTGAAGCACCTCCGAGATCCCCTCCTCCCACGGTGTTCAGTAGTGAAAGCGTTTGCTCGAGGCCAACTCTCGCACCTGTGTTGAGCCCGGAGATTAATAGCCTACAAGACATGGCGCCACTGCTGATACACGACTGGTGACGCCGTAGACGGTAGGATGTTTCACGAGCCCTGCCCCTTGAACATGAGTGCTTGGACATGGCCGATTGGGCTGTTGCGTGGAACGGCTGGTGACCCATAGGTGCCTGAACCCATCCCACTGAATGTTGAGTCCGCGAAGGTGTTTGAGCAGAAGTGCACTCCGGGGACGTGGAAAGTCATGTTGCCTCCTTCCACCATGCGGTACATTAGCAGTCGTGAGAAGACGCTGGGAATGGCCACTGATGCAGATGAGTGCATGGTGACCCTGCAGCTTTCGTTGAAAGCTTCCATCAAGATTATAATATACGGAAATACTAACGGCCGTGGGCGTTTGCATCTAGCCCACACGCATGGATCAACGTCGGTTTGAGTTTGCACGAATCTTGGCATGTTTTGCCAGATTTTTTGTGCCACATATGATTAGGCTGGTGTGTGAGTATTCATCGGGTCGTCCACATGTCCGTTTCCACACGCGGAGGTGCTGGTGTGTGGGCGTTTAGCAGTTCGCCCACATGTCAGTTTCCAACGCACGCAGAGGGGCTGGTGTGTGGGCGTTTATCCGCCCACACGCCCGTCTCCTCTCCCACACCCAAAGCTATCAGTTGCCATGTGTTTTGCAGGGTACATGGCAACTGCCCTAGTATGCTTGTAAGCTGTGACGCCCGGTTACTTAAGCTACAGTGAACCTCTGCTAATGATGTCGGCGCCCCACTCCCCTCTTCCATATCCCCACTCCGGGGAAACCCTAACCCGTAGCCCCCCACTCCCCCCCCCCCCGCTACTCTCTCCTCCCCCGATCCGATCTGGATCGGGGCACCCCTCTCATCCGCTCGTTGTCCCGCCGCCACCTCGCCGTCTTCCTCCCTGGCGCCGCCCCACCATCGCCGCCACCGCCCGATCCCGAAGGTCGCGTCACCCGCCCCCGACGCCGCTGGACCCTGTCGTTGCTGGAGCACCACCACCGCTCAGATCGCCGCGCCGCCGCCCTCCTCCTCGCTGGACCGCCCCGCCGTCATCTCCTCCATCGCCTGAGCGCTGGATTGGAGCCGACTCGACACCGTCTGCCTCCATCTCCTTCGTCGGACGCTGCCGCTACTCCGGCACCCCCTGGCTCCCCTGAGCCCCCTGTCGGCCCTCTATGAGCCCCTCCCACATCCTCCCCTCTTCCCTTAAACATTTGTCAATTAAACGTTGTCTGAAACATAGCAAGCGCTATCAATTAAAAGTTTAAAACTAACTTTATAAACATACTGCCTTGCAAATCCGAATCATTTTTGTGTCTGAAAGTCTGAACCGACTCGGCAAGGAAAATCCGACTTGGATCAGAGTTCAGAGCCCGATGGAGCCCCTCTCGTCTCGTCTTTATATACACGGTCGAGCCGCCCCACAGGAAAACACCACGAAGCACTTACGCCAGCTGTAGATCACGACATGGCGCGCCCAACGCGTCTCTCCGGTGGAGCCATCTACGTCCCGCCACGCTAGGCATCAGCGACCGGCCACGCCGGCGACAAGTCAGGCCCTGCCTACCAGCGACGGACCTGGGACGCGCTGAGAGCATCTCCAACAGAGGCGCTATACAAGCGCCGCGCGGTATAAAAACTGTTTTTAGCGCGCGTGGACCCTATTTGAAGTCTCCAGCAGCTGCGCAAAAAGCGTGCGCGTGCTATAACTAATGCAACACGCGCATCAAAACGGCGTCGCGCGCAGCATATTTAGTGCGCCCGGTCGCGCCCGCTGCAAACTTTGTGCTGCTGCAGATGGGACCGCTTGATTCCGACCGCTGGATTCGCTTGCGCTGCATATTTTATAGCGCTTGTTGGAGCAAACGTCTTCTAGCGCTCTAAAAAAAACTACTTGCACGCTGTAAACTCATTTTTTCAGCGCCACACATTGGGCGGCTGTTGGAGATGCTCTGAGGCGCAGCATAACCGGCCCAGTGAACAAGGCCACGGCCGCCAACATCCGCCACGTCCTGCCGGAGCTCCTCACCGAGAACCTCGTCCGCGGGCGCGGCCTTCTCTGCCGCGCGCTGCTCAAGTCCCAGGCCGCCTGCCCGGCCTTCACCGACGTGTTCGCCGCCATCGCGGCCGTCGTCAACTCCAAGATCCCGGCCGTCGGCCGGCTGCTCCTCGTCCGCCTCGTGGTGCGCCTTCGGCGCGCCTACGTCGCCGGTGACAAGCACCAGCTGGCCGCCGCGGCGAGGTTCGTCGCCCACCTCGTGAACCAGGGCGTGGCGCATGAGCTGCTCGCGCTAGAGCTCGTCGAGATGCTGCTCGCTTATCCAACGGACGACGGCGTGGAGGTGGCCGTGGTGGTTGTCACGGAGTGCGGCGCCGCCCTCACCGAGTCGTGCCCCAGGGAGCTTGACGCCGTGTTCGACGCCCTCCGGAGCATCCTCGTCAACGGCGACATGGACCGGCGCATCGGGTTCTTGATCGAGGGCCTCTTTGCGGTCCGGAGAACTCGGTTCCGGGAGCACCCGCTCGCACGTCCGGAGCTTGACCTCGTCGAGCAGGAGGACCAGTTCATGCATCAGATCAAGATCCCCCTCGAGCACAGCCATGCCGATCAGCTCGACCCCGAGACCCATCTCGACGTGTTCAAGCCAAACGCGACCTTCGTGCAGGACGAGGCAGCCTACGAGGACCTCAAACGAAGCATGCTCGGAGCCGACAGCAATGACGAAGACGAAGACCAAGACAACGACGACGAGTCTGACAATGACGGGGAAGACATGGAGGTGATCAAGGACGAGACGGAGACCAATCTGATCAACCTCCGCCGTACGATATACCTGACGATCATGTCGAGCGTCGGCGCCGAGGAGGCCGGGCACAAGCTCCTGTCCGTGGTGAGGCCCGGCCAGGAGGGGGAGCTCTGCGCCATGCTCGTGGAGTGCTGCAAGCAGGAGAGGACGTCGTCCAACACGAGATTCTACGGCCAGCTCGGGCAGCGGCTGTGCAGCGTCAGCCGGGCGTACCAGGCAGGCTTCGAGGCATGCTTCGCGCGGTGCCACGCGGCTGCGCACCGCATGGGCACCGACGAGCTGCGGGCGGCCGCGGGGCTCTTCGCGCACCTGCTGGCGGCAGACGCCGTCCCGTGGGGCGGCGTGCTGGGCGGGGTCAGGATTATGGAGGAGGACACCACCTCGTCGTCGCACATCTTCTTGAAGATAATGTTCCAGGAGATGGCGGAGCAGCTCGGGGTGCGGGTGCTCGGCCAGAGGATGAACGACGACGACGAGCCGGAGGTCCGTGACGCCCTGTTCCCCAGGGACTCCCCCGAGAACACGCGCTTCGTGGTCAATTTTTTCATGACGATTGGGCTTGGCGGCGTCACTGAACCTGCAAGGAAGATTTTGTCATTGTAACTGTAAGTGTTGTTATAGGAATCTCTTTGCTCAACCTTTTACAAGGTTGACAGTCAGAAGCATGTGGTTTGTGATCAACTTCATAGACTCGTATTGTGTTTTGTGACTTTTGTCTACACCATCCTGAGCATTCGTTCTGGCTAATTTGTTTTTGTTATTCTTGTTCCAGTGATTCTTACAAATGTCCATAAATTTGGTAAGAGGTGAAACTTTGTTTGGTTACTTTAGAATTCATATTGTCATGTCTTTAAGTCACTGTTTGCTGAACACGATTTAAGCGTGCAATTTTGGTTCAGAAAAAACAAAACGAACTTCTAACGTTTCCATTGACTTGCAGTCTAAAGGAGTGTCTTTACCACAAATTCTCATTGAGGGTTAGCATACATGATAGTTACAAGTAGTTAACATCATCAATGACTTCTTTTCCATGGCTTTCAAACTGTTTACGTCTACACTTAATTTCTTATGTTGGGTTTGAGGCGAAAAACTTTGAAACTAGACACTACATAGGTTATTTTATTAATTCTTCTCTGAACGACGTACTTATCTTGTCAAAGTTTTCAAGTCATATTTTGCCCTGAGAGGTGATAGTTGTGTTTAAACATGATGTTCTTGTTTTTTTAGAAAGAGCAACCACTCCGGAAAAAAAATATCCACAATTTAATCCACGCTGGTCCCCATCCTTCTCCATCCTCGACATCACACAATACAGAGGTTCTTCCACCTAAATTTAGTCCTGGCTGTTCCATTGTAAGGCGGATTATGTTAACCAGTTAGCTTGGACTAAATCTCTAGATCTTTGATACCAACATATAGAAAAAAGAAGCCTCTTGATTTGTTAACAAGTTTTGGTGGTGGTACAAGATGTTCGTCAAAACTTGATCAACATGTATGATCAACCACTAGTTGAAGAACCAACCAGTTGACACCAACAATGACCCATATTGATCTTTTACATCTCCAAATTCCGAAACAAAAGCACAAGGACCAGTAGAGGTGTTCATGCACATAAAAATCAAACCATCTATATTTTGGTGTACTCCAATATCTCATACTCTGCTAAATGTGGATGAATATGTGTATCCACTTAATTATCAACATCCACCGGAATAGAAATGTGCTAGTTGTGTAGAAGCACTTAGTATTTATACGACCAGGGTAACTATTATAGATAGAACAGTCATACGACTTTGGTGAACCTAGTAACTCTATCATGTAAAACACGTTCATACTTCCAGAAGCAGTCATATAAAATTTATCCTCATGTGGAAGCAAATGCATTCTATGCATGAGAGTAATAATTCCAAACAAGAGAAGGACCCAGCCAATAATTGTACTGAAGGTAGAAATGAATATGATCATACTATATTGGAACAGATCATGCGCTTAGCCTGATCCAACCCATTGCCCTCACCTAGCAGGCCAAGGGGTACTCATAATCTTTGTTTAAAAAATCTGGGTTTCCTTCAACTTGACGTCCTCGATCTTTAAGAAGGGAAGTTGGTTATACATCTTTGATATCCGCACTGAGGTTCTTAAACAGGACCTACAATCGCAAACAATAGTAACAATTATACATTGTAACAGCAGAACAAAAGATACAGATTCAACCAAAAAAGGTTGACAAAAACCTCGATGTCAAATTTCGGATTCATCTCCAGGTTTGGTAGATTATAGTGCTCAGCAAGTTGACTACGAATTCCCTTTGTCCACGGATTTGGAGGACAATATGCTATACTTGATTGGCAAGGTTCGCGAATCTGCAGAGCAAGCACATTATTAGTCATGACACATGAATAATATCAGGCAGCATGCGTCATATGAATGACAATGCTGCAAGCAAATCCACACCTTTGAAGTGAAGGGAATTACAGTAATCATCTGTCCTTTCTCACATGCCTGAAATATTTCAAAAGATTGTCAGGCATAATTGCTTAGTATACCAATTGGCAGAATCACTTGCATGCGAATATAGGTAATCTAAGCTTTAGAAATAAATGAGATCCAGAACAACTCAGGCATGGCCGCATGACCTGTAGAATTAAGGGAGAGAACTCAGAAATTTAACTCAATAAAGTATTCATCTGGGCATTATTAGACAACAACCAAGAAGACTAAAATAACGCACGAAGAGCCAATAAGACACAATCAAACATTGAGAAGTTCCATATTGTACATAGCATAGGTGGCAAACAAACAGTACAATATTTAGTCAGCAAATAGCATAGGTGCATAGCACTAGCAACATTATATTGGTGTTTGAATATGGATCATAGTACAACACCACATAATAATTAATAAATATGAACTAGCTAGATAGCGTCCTCATCTTCAGTTGCCTTCATCATCAGTTACTTCAGCCTCAATTGCTTAAACCTCATCCTCAGTAACTTCATCCCCAATTGCTTCATCCTCATCCTCAGTTACTTCGGCCTCAATCGCTTTGTCCTCCATCTTGGCAAATTCTGCCAACTCTGGTTCATTAAGAGACAAGTTAGCACCTTGAAGAACACAAACACCAGTTAGAGATTCAAAAGAACCTCCACCCACATACCACACAAGTAATTCCCCCTTCTAATATGCTTCTAATCTTCTTGACAGAAACACCTCAGATATGTAACATGAGATTTCTACTAGTACCCAAAGTTTGCTTGAACACACAATCTATATATATCATTAACTGAAACATCAAATATAACTCTTGATCTGATTAAACATTAAATATTCGTTTCTTGTTCCACTTACTGACACATTATTACTTAAATAAGAATTGTTTCAAGATGACAAAAGGAGATACAAGTATAGATATACCTTCTGGACCGTAGAAACTCATGTACGGAAACAAAGCACATAATTTTTCACTCTTCCATAGCCCTCCACAGATCCAACCAACCTAATAACTCTTTTCTCAGGATTTTGAATTGGGAGAAGTTCCTTGAGATGGATGACTCTAGCTCGAGTCCATGCCGCAACTCCGTCGGACCCCATCTGCCTTGACCATAGGTGGAGGGTTAACCCATCCACGTGTGCAAACCCCAAGCTGCCATCCTCCGTCGCCATGAGGAGGATAGGGTCGTCGGCAGTGATAGACCACGAACATGGCGCATCGATCAGTGACAGGCGATTTGAGCCGACGTTGTACTTGAGAACTCCTACAGGATGATCATCGTCCTCATACGCGAGCATGAAGTGAAGCGCGTCTCCGACGAGGACAGGGGGCATTGGCTCGATGCGTGCATGAAACGGGAGATCAAGATCAGGGCACATCTCGATGCGCCTTCGAGTAGTGTCCTCGAAAACGCCCGCGTACGCAACGGTGTCGAACAGGTAGACGAAGATCACCAGGAAGGGGCCCCAGTAACACTGGCGATGGCCACAGCCGGTCCTGGCACAAAGCACGGCTGCGGCACGGCTGCTGGCCTCAGTGAAGTCTCTGGACGCGTACAGGTCCGTCCACTCCGCCGTGATGGGGTCCCAGACAATGAGCTGCCCGGGCCCTCGATCCCTCTCCCCGAAGAGCACGCGGCCATGGCGGCAGTCCCACGCGGCGAGGTCCCTGTCCCACTCCCACTCCCTCCACTCGTCGTCGGCGGGGATGCGCGCGGCGAACTTCGTGGTGGGGACGAAGTGTGGGTATGGCGCAGGTTCCTTTCCCTTCGGGCCGCCGTCCTTGGGCCAGGTATAGAAGAAGCCCAGCATGGTGGCCGGGCGGCCTCCGTGGAGCTCGCTGTAGCGGCCGCGGAATCGAGCGCCGGTGAGGAGTACGAGCCAGAACTTGCTGGCAAGGGAGGCGCGCACAAGGCACTCAGGCTCGTCCGGCGGGAGGCGGAGGAAGATCTCCTTGAGAAGCTCGTCCGGCAGCGGCGACATGGTCGGCGGAGGCGGCGAGGGTTTCGATCTGGATCGTGCATGAACCAAGGTCGATCGGTCGGCATCAACGCGCGCAGTATCTTATATTCCTTATATTTCCTTTTGCATGCATGCAGTATCTTATAGTATTTCCTTTGTTTCTCCCTTGCGTGTCGTGAGGCAAATGCATGGAAAGATGTTATCCCTTTCTGCGTGGTTGCCGCCCGTAATCTTCTTTATCGCTCGATTGCCTAACAAAATGTATGATTTCAGGCGTATCTGCTCTTATACAGTAAATAAAAGGAAACGTCGAATAAAAAAAAATACTTGTCCTTATTGAAAGGCCGATCCTAGGCGCCGGCAGACTGGTCCAAATTTTGGCCTGTCGCATGTGAACCGCCACATCAAACCGTGCTGGAACGTCTTATTCCCTTCCCTTTCTCCCCCAACGCGCACGGGATCCATAAGGCTGCAGGAGAGGGCGCCGCCCAGCTTGCCAGCTTCCCCGGGCATCGCTGCCAATGCCATTCGTCTCCCTCGTTGCTGACCCGCCGTCCATCTCCATCGTCGTTTCACCCCCTAAAAGACCCGCCGTCAATACTTTTCTTTTTAACAAGACAACTTAATGTTAACCATTAGGTTGTTGCATTTATTCCTTATATCGACGGTTGTTTTCCGGTCTCAGATATCACAAGAGAAAATAGAACATTGATTCCCTAACAAGTTTTGCCGAGTTTACATGATCTTTGCAAAACCATGCTCAATATAGTCAACCGATGGCAGAACACCCGATCAAACCACACTAGCCAGCAATGAATAATATGATTTGTTCATCATCATATTCTAAAACAAAAGCGCAGTTGTAAGTGGAGACGTTCATGGTACACGTGAAGACTCAAACCTTCTATCTTTTGATGTACTCCAATATCTCATACTCTATTAGATACTAGTAGAACGCCCGTGCATTGCTACGGGCTACAATGCATTTAAATAAAATAAACAAATGATTAAGGTCATCTCCAAGGTTGAAACTCATTTCTCCCTCTTACCTCCTGGCGTTGTCGAACATCAAACAAGCGCCTAGTGTGCTCCAACTATCCGGACCCCAATTCGAGCCGATAGGGGAGTGTGGTTGTCCGGACTATTCGCCATGTTATCTCAAACACATGGTCCCCACACAAAAACATAACCCGACGACCCACCCTTCCTTTTCCTGTCAAAACCAATGCATTTACCCTTCTATCCTAACCAGAAAATTGTATGACTTGATCAAAAACAATATGTGAACCGCTTGCTCATGTAATTTTCTCCAAAGCCATCTCTAATGAAATGCAATTTGCCATATTTTTTTATGTAGGAAAATTATTCTGCTCATACAACCGTAACTAAACAGACCAATCCCAACCCCCATCTCGCTCACTCTCAACCAGTACTCTTATCACAAAAACCACTAACTCATATTCTAAGTGAGCCAGTGATCGATGTCGCCATGGCAGGACAACAGCAAGGGACAAGGGCAGCAACCACCTTCCTATCTTAGTGCTAGTAACTCCTAGTTCTAAATATGACCCACCATTCATCTCGGGCTCTACCACACCAGCAGAACACAAAATATTTTCTAACAATGTACCTCCATTTCCATTCTTCGAACATGGAGGTGTGAGCTTTTCAAGTGGAGCGAGGCACCGTGATAAGGATACCAACAACATAATAAAAGGGACATGCTATGTAAGCTACAAGGAATATAACCTCCAAGGGAGTGAGTAAATAGTTTAACCTTTGTAATGCGCAGACATTTACTGAGACATTTTCATTCTAGTTTTTTACTACAGTATGTGTAAGAATAAAATCTTGTAGATTGAAGGCGGATTTTCATCCTAAGGACAAACCAGAATAAAATGTGCATTTTCTATTCATCAGCAAGTATAGTTCTCTATAATAACAAGCATAAATGGACAAAATTGAGTTACAGTAAACGACAAAAAAAATGCCCTGTATGGGCGTTATCAGCGTCCTAAATAAATTAGGGGGGCAGACTGTTAGTCAGGCAACTGGAATTTATTAAAAGTTTCAGTCACCTCCACCCCCGTTTCAGACTATTAGTTGCCTGCCTGATATCGCCGCTTCCGAGCAACCACCGCATCTCCGCCGTGTTGGCATAAGCTCGCTCGCTGCATGGCTGTGTAGGCTAGTCTTTGCTTTATTCTGTTATTGTAATAATGTGTGTGCGTGGGAGATTAGACCTGCACATGCACGTAGATCGTGGAGCGAGTATAGCTCGTCCACTTCCCTCTCTCTTCCTGGTTTGTCTCTCCTGGTGGATGATCACGCTGTGGCTCGGGGTCGTGGGATGGCGCGGCCATCTCGGATCATAGCGAGTCCACCAGGAGATAGGCAGCTTCTTGTTGTAACCAAGTATAAAGAGAGGGAACGGAAATAACAGAAAGCTGCGAAGTTTGGGCAGCACAAAAATTCTCTCTCTCGCACGAGTCCTGTTTCTCTCCTCCTCCTCAGATCGACAACTACACGCCGACGATGTCATGGCCAGCCGCTTCGTCCCCCGTCGCCGGCCGTCGATCGGCTCCCCGGTGCTCTGCAAATGCCATGCGAAATTAGACGATTGCCTGAAAAATAGCAAACGCTATCAATTAAAACTAACTTTATAAACATACTACTACTGCCTTGCAAATCCGGATCGAAGTGGGATGCTTGCGTTTTGGTGTCTCAAGTCTGAACCGACTCACTTTCAAAACAAAAACAAAAAGTGTGAACCGACTCGGCTCGGCAGCAAAAACCGACTTGGATGTCGTCTCATCTTTATATACACGGTCGAGCTAGATCACGAGATGGCGCGCCCCCGCTCCTCTCCGGTGGAGCCACGTACGTCCCGCCGCGTCAGGCAGCAGCGGCCGCCCACACCGCCGCCGACGACAAGTCCGGCCCGGCCTACCAGCGGCGGACCTGGAACGCGCTGAGGCGCAGCATAACCGGCCTCGTCAACAAGGCCACGGCCGCCAACATCCACCACGTCCTGCCAGAGCTCCTCGCCGAGAACCTAGTCTGTGGTGAGATGATTTGCAATACAATAATCATTGTATTGATGGGTGCTGGTGCACGTATATATAATACAAGGAAAGGCCTCTACCTCAACTATACAAGACTAGGAGGTGGGCCACAACTCCAATACACGTGCAATACAAAACACATACTCAACACCCCCCGCAGTCGAAGCGTCGCCGGAGACACAAAGACTGGACCGAAACTCCTCGAAGACGGGAGTAGGCAATCCCTTAGTCATCACATCAGCAAACTGTTGCGACGTCGGCACATGGAGAACTCGAATACGGCCAAGGGCAACCTGCTCGCGCACAAAGTGAATGTCAAGCTCAATATGCTTCGTCCGTCGGTGGTGCACCGGGTTGGCAGAGAGGTAGACCGCGCTAACGTTATTGCAGTAGACAAGAGTGGCCTTATGAACATCAGAAAGCAACTCCTGGAGCAGCTGACGTATCCAAGAGCACTCAGCCACGGCGCGATACTCCGCCTCGGCGCTGGAGCGGGAGACCGTGGGCTGCCGCTTCGATGACCAAGAGATCAACGAGGGCCCAAGGTAGACGCAGTAGCCTGACGTAGAGCGTCACGTGTCGGGGCAGCCAGTCCGGTCAGCATCCGAGTAGGCCATGAGGTCGGTGGAGGCGGAGGCCGTCAGGGTGAGTCCCAAGGACATGGTGCCACGTATGTAACGGAGAATACGCTTCACCAGAGTCCAGTGAGAGTCACGCGGGGCGTGCATATGGAGGCACACCTGCTGAACAGCGTACTGCAGGTCGGGGCTCCTCGTACGCGTGCGTCTTTGGGGTTCGGTTTCACCATCAAACAGATCCTTGCGTTTCCTCCATGAGTCATCGTCGCAAAGCCACCTTCGATGTCCCATGAACACGATTTTCGAAGACCCGGGTTCTCTATCTAGCTGGCGATACGTTGTGTCATCCATGCACCTGACGCATCCAGAAAATCCGTGGACCACCTGCCCCGCGACATATCCGTAACCGAGATAGTCCTACACCGTCGTGAGCAGTGCAGCTCTCATAGGGAAATATTCTTTCTCTGCGGTGTCCCACGTATTGGCTGGCGTTTTCCACAGCGTGTCTAGCTCCTCTTTCAGTAGCCCCAGATACAGATTGATATCGTTCCCTGGTTGTTTCGGCCCTTCAATTAGCATACTCATATGAATGTACTTCCTCTGCATGCACAACTAGGGGGGAAGGTTGTACATCCACACAAACACAGGCCAGGTGCTATGTGTGCTTCTCTGGCTGCCAAATGGATTGACTCCATCAGTGCTCGCGCCCAGCATGATGTTCCTTAGAGTTTTCCCAAATTCTGAGTGTTCGAAGTTCAACGCTTGCCACTGGCTCCCATCCTTAGGGTGACTCAGCATCTTTTCTTTTTATTTATCTCCGGATCATTTGCGTCATCTTCTCGCTTCTTCTACTCCCTATTCGCGTGCCAATGCAGGAGCTTTTCTACCTTAGGGTCCGCGAAATACCGCTGCAGAGGAGGAGTGATAGGAAAGTACCACTCCACTTTTCGAGGAGATTTCTTCCTCTTCTTGTATCGAGTGACGCCGCACACCGGACATACGGTAGACTCCGCGTGCTCGTCCCGATAAATGATGCAATTGTTCATGCACACATGGTATTTCACATGCGGTAAATCCAGAGGACACACGATTTTCTTCGCCTCCTCGAAACTGGTCAGGCAGTTGTTCCCCTTGGGAAGACGTTCGTGCCAGAATGACATGTTCTCGTCGAAGCATGCGTCGGTCATTTTGTGTTTTACCTTCATCTCCAGAACCATGAGCGTTACTTTCAAGCATGTATCCTCGGGCCTGCATCCTTCATACAATGGAGTAACCGCGTCTATCTCCAGTTGATCTAGCTTGGCTTTCTCTCGGGCGGCAGCTCTTGCGTTATCCGTCTGCTTGAGAAGCAGCTCTTGAATATGAGGGTCCTGCACCCAGCCTATCGAAGGTCCATCGTCGTCTGCTCCGGCATCTTCATCTTCATGATCATGACCTTCGTCTGCTCCGGCATCTTCCTCATCATCATGTCCAGCATCTTCTACGTGATGACTGTGTACTGCATCTACTTCGTGATCATGTCATGGAGATTCTTCGTCTTCTCGCCCGCCTCGCCGCGGTTGTCTTGCGGCCCTTCCTCATTTCGTGCCCGCCCCCCATTGACAACTTCATAATCATCTTCATCACCTTGCCACCGATAGCCATCCATGAAACCACGCAAGAGCAGGTGGCCCCGCACCTGTACGGAATCCGGGTCCATAAGGCTCCTCAGCTTGCATCTTCGACACGGACATCTTATCTCCGTCTCGTTCTTTTGAAGCATCTCAGCCTTCGTGGAGCTCAAAAACCTATTCACGATGCCTTCGGTCATCGTGCGGACCATGGTCGCCTGCGGGGTAGAGCAAAATGATATTTTAGAACCAAGAAAAAATTTGGCATGACTTTGCCTAAAAATAGGACCAAAAAGAATGCATAGTGCCAAATTCTCGCCGAAACGGAAATGAATCAACATTCTGGCAAAATATTGGCAATTATCGCATTTCAAATACCGGTACCTGCAAACACAAACACATATGCAACACCACAAACATATGCAACACCACAAACATACATAGATCTAGCTAGGCCATAAAAAGTGCATGTGCACGTTGTTGGAGGGAGAAAAAAGTAGATCTACAACATAAAGAAAGCTTTCCCCTTACTTACCTATCAAAAAAGGTAATTTAACCACTTAATTTGGATGAATCTATGGTGGAAATGAGGTGAGGAGGAGGAGGCAGCCGAGACAAGCTTGGAGGAGGAGGTGGAGAGAATGAAGTGGGGAAAGTGAGTGTGTAGGTGGTTGTCCAAAATATCTAGCTGGTCCCAGGTTACTAATGGCGCACCACCTACAAATGCGCCATTAGTAACCCTGGTTACTAATGGCGCACCAGCTGGTGGTCCGCCATTAGTAGTTTTGAAAAAAAATGATAGTAGTGGCGCACACAGTGCGCCACTAGTATTTATGGAAAAAAAAATAGTAGTGGTGCACCAACACATGGTGCGCCACTGCTATATAGGAGTGGCGCACCACATGTCTGGTGCATCATTAGTGTCCATATTATCTATAGCCCTTTTCCTAGTAGTGATTGTACATATGTATATGTGTGATATGTTTTATTGACACTCCTTAATCTCCTTTGCCTAGTCCCTTCTAATCTTTCCTCTCGGCCTCCTCGCCGGCGTCCTACTACACAGAGCTGTCGCCAATGTTGTTCCTTTCGGCCTCTTCTCCCTCACCCGATTACACTGGCGCCGTCACCGGTATAGTTCCTTTTGGCCTCCTCTCCTTCGTCCTCCTACACACACGCCACCATGCACGCGCACTACATTTCTTCTCCCTGACCTCTGCCTCGGTATCCTCCTATTCGTCTCTCCCCACGGCCTTTCTCCATGGCGGCGACGCTAGCAACTAGTTTGTCGTGCTGCCGACATGATCGCTCGCTTTCTGCTCCATGCTTATCAAGTCGGATGTGGCGCCGCGGGCACCGCCAACCGTAGTCGCTGAGGCATTCGGTTCACACTAATCTTCGTCAACATTGTCGAATGGCGCCATGTTGTGCCCGGCGCCGCTGCCGGCGTCACCCGGTTGGCCTCTTTGCCCTAGCCTACACTGACATCGCCTTCGCAAACACACTGCCAACGAATTCTACGTAACTCTATGTGCCATGCGTAGCTGTTAACTCTTAATCATGTTGCATGTATGCAACCAAACACCAGGCACTTGCATCATCCCAGCCAATGCACGCAACCAAACGCCAGGAAAAAATTGGCTCCCATAATGCAGGCCGCCTACATGCAGACAACCAAACTACATGCATATGTTGATTTTTGCTTGCATTAGCTTAACCAGGGTCAACTGGGACAAGTATGTATAGTGCCCAAAAATGATGCAGGTAACCAAAATGCGTCATTTGTTTCCTTCCACGTGGAGCTGCAGGTCGATGCTTTATCAAGGTGTAGTCGACGCAGTTACCACATGTGCATCGACCCACCTTTATGACTAACCAGCGATGCCATTCGATCGCTTCCGTCCTTAGTGCCGCTCTTTGTAAGCCACGTATGTGAGCCTGCATCCCCTGTATTCCAGATCCAACACTTCCATATATCACATTGAATAAATGCTGGCGTATATCCCATAGACCAATTGGACCTCCAGCAGGATGTAGGGTGCATTTGGACCCTAGAGCCAAAACGCCCTTCCACACGAGATCGCTCAGTTTCCGAAATGGTCAATCTTTAGGCAACATCTGTACATCGACAATGGAGAGTTGCGGGAGTGAGAGATGCTGGGATAAAGCTCCTCAGGATACTATCGAACTGGAAGCATGTTGCACGTGCATCATTACTACATCCTCCTAAAGAAATATAATGCTCTTATATTTCTTTACTGAGGGAGTAGTAATTAGAAGTAGTCAGTTACTACATGTTTTTGGCAGAAATGTATATGTTACTTTTAGAAGAAAATAAAAACTCATTGCCCCATTTACTACTCATGAAGTAACATAACAAAAAATTGTAATTTCAACATGTACCACAAATGGGACAAATACCTTCTTAGTCACATTGTTTTGTGTGTCCAAGGAAAAGCAAGAAATTAGTCCAAGGAAATTTTGCAGTGTATGGTACTACAGTTTGAATGAGCTCATCCACAATAAGTTCAAATATATTTCCTCCCTATTGAAATGATAGGGAATTTCTCCATACAGTCTACCTATGCAAATATTTATTTTTGACAACATTGTAGAAAAATACAAGTGATTTTGTTGCACTTAGGAATATTATGATGGCATTGCTAGACATCAGAATTGTACACCTTTCCTCTGTGCATCAGTATAGATTCTCTCAAGCGAAGACTTCTGCACATTAGTTGAAGTGCTCGCCTTTTGTTCTTTAGAGGACAACCAGCATTTCAGATGCTGAAAAAGCCACTAGCAATCAGATCTGAAAGTGTAGCATGTTATTTGCTGGTGCTCAAGCATGATTTTGGTATGTTGTGGCTAGCCTGACATGTCCATGTCGCTGGACTAGCCTAGCACGTAATTTTGCAGCATAAGCAGTATTTTGTTATACTCCAATATCTTATACTCGACATATATAGTATGTGGAGAAAATAAATAGAAAAAGAAATCTAAAAAGGCAGATCCTCCCTCTCTATCAAGAGTAATGAACTAGGTGCTGATACAGTACAAAAAAACAAACTAAATTAACCAAAAAAGTGCATCAACTTCATAACTCTCAAAGACAGTGCCATGTTGAGAATGGGTCAAATCTTGAGTGGAGCTTGGTATTTATACTGCTAGGATAACTATCCAGTCACATAAATTTTCTGAACTAACTAACTTTATCATGCACAATTGGCGGTGGTGCATGCTTATACCACGCATGAGAGACTGGCACAACAAAAATTATAAAACTACAGAAAAGAGCTTATGGCATATTGAAGATGCAAATCAACATACTTCTCTTGTATTGTATATATATAAGAGTTAATTTATTCTAGTTTGAAACATGTATTAGTGACACGGTGACACATTGAACCACATTTTAATTCGGGTGACACTATGATATACCCATAATTCTACTATGTACTGGACATTTTAGAAATTGAGGTCTGACGAATCATTGCATGGGAAGTGTTTTGATGAATTGGATGACTCAGATGGGAAGAGTTTTTGAGTTTTTGTTATGTATCGTTATCGTGTGAGAAAATCGTCTGTTATGTGTTCGAGAATGCATTCTTTGCTGAACATGAACACTTTCACTTGGTAAGTCATGCTTTATCTCTGTTTTTTCCTGTGTATGTCCTGAGAAAGACTAATTCTCTGGTTTTTATTTTTGTTGCCGAAACTAAACTGATCTGCCCAAAGTTGCCTTTGATTTTGGTCCAGATTATCTGCGGCTTTTATTTTAGTAGTCCTGGTGTGGTACATATTTGTCTTTTTCCTAGGTTTCGTTCACATTGATCGCTTAGAGAATCGCAAATGCAGTATCATGAACAGCTACTGTTCCATCATGAATAGCAGTAACATACGTACAGCCTTAACTACGACTTGTGCATGGAACGTAAGTGTGCATACAAAAGTATATATGGTGATATGTGTACTCTTCAAAACTCAAATAAAGTACACTTATGTTACTCCCTTCATTCCCTTATACGAAGCCACTTCATATTTTTATGTCCAACTTTGACCATTAATTTTACCAACAAAAATTGAGTTATATGCCAAAAAGGTATGCCACTGGATGAACATTCCAAAGAACTTTCCGATTATATTTTTTTATTACATATAGCCTATATTTTGTTGACTAAAATTATAAGTCAAAGTTTGACACAAAAAACAAAGTGGCCTTGTTTAAGGGAATGGAGGGAGTACCAAATATTGGTATATCTTTTGTCTTAACAGTGCAGTACTGTGTTTTCGACCAAATTTTACATGTCGCCGTGTTCTAACACGTTATACATATGACATGGACCACTCAATACCTTTTTGTTGTACGTTTGCACAACTGAACGTGCTCGCCGACGCTCAGCCATAGTCAATGGGGATCTGTACATGATAAAACGATAGCCGGAACATGGCGAAATGCTTCCATTTGGTTCAGATGGCAGCACAATCTTGGCATTGACACCAAGCCTCGTCGAGATCTTCATCAAGTGCCAGTCAGAACACTGTCCAAATAAAATTTCCACGCAAGCAACAAATGCAGAGACAATGAATAGTGTGAAAAGGAGATATTCATATGCAGTAGGGAACCAAAACCTCAAAGATTCTATCTTTTGGTATACTCCAATGTCTCATACTTTATGTCTCTATAACGGCTAAATGAGAGGCGTTTATATTTATAGTACTAAGATAAATATTATAGCTATATATGCATGTCGATCATATAACCATGAACTTAACAAACTTTGTCATGCAGAAGGGCAGTCATATAGCTAGAATAGTCATATACCATCTATGCCCAACTGATTGGCAGACCAGCACATTACATATGCATGAGATAAATTCCAAAATCAAAGAGCATATGTTGGTATTGTGTTGAAGATAGAAATTAACATACTAATTGAACCATATATGGTCTCAGTGTCATGTTCGGCAAATGAGCAACGACCCAAGGGCACTGCTATCCCACATTAGTAGCTGATGGCGGGTCAAAAAAAAATATTTGTGGTGATTTTACTAGACGCTAGTACACATTGGTTAGTGATATAACGCCAATATGCTCTTACTTTACTGTACCCCACACATTTGTACTAAAAAGCTCAGTACGTACCTAGATCATGATTTAATTTGCACCTGTTTTTAAATCATGTACTTATCCCTTTTCACCCAAATAACAATTGACAAGAAAAATAACCTAGCTAGATCGTGTGCCTACATATGCACCTGTGCTTGTGTTTCACCAAAATCATGGCACTTCGCCTCCTTGGGTTATACGAGGCACCATAGGACAGGCATCAAATTGCTGTTTTTTTAATGAGATTAAATCACTGTTGCTCGTGTCCCACGGGAACAAACAATGTTTCTTAAGAAACAGCGTATATCACACACAGTTACCTAATGGTAGGAAACTCTAATTCATGAGACAAATAATAGAATACCAACACAATAAAGTTTCTTATTCGTAACAACGTCGTCTCTCTCTAACGACACGGGGGGAACCCCTCCGCTGCCGCTTCCTTCCCACCTCCATCCACCCCATCACCTCGCTGCCCGTGGGCGTTCGTTCGACGTTTGTGTGGATGCAAACTGAGCGCAGGTTTGCGCCGGAAATGGGATGGGCCGGACGTCAAACGAACAGAAAATGCGGATACGGTCGCGCGTTGGACTGTGCCATCTGTCCGTTTGGGTCCAAGCAAACATACACAGACCGAATGGGGCCATGCGTTGGAGTTGCGCTCACAAACCACACCCATTCAACATTAGTCCAGGAAGGTAAGTGCACCTCGGGGACGTGGAAAGCCATGTTACATCCGATCTGTACAATGATGTGTATGTAACCCACGTACATGCATCTGAACACTTGATCTCATTTGAAGCACCTCCGAGATCCCCTCCTCCCACGGTGTTCAGTAGTGAAAGCGTTTGCTCGAGGCCAACTCTCGCACCTGTGTTGAGCCCGGAGATTAATAGCCTACAAGACATGGCGCCACTGCTGATACACGACTGGTGACGCCGTAGACGGTAGGATGTTTCACGAGCCCTGCCCCTTGAACATGAGTGCTTGGACATGGCCGATTGGGCTGTTGCGTGGAACGGCTGGTGACCCATAGGTGCCTGAACCCATCCCACTGAATGTTGAGTCCGCGAAGGTGTTTGAGCAGAAGTGCACTCCGGGGACGTGGAAAGTCATGTTGCCTCCTTCCACCATGCGGTACATTAGCAGTCGTGAGAAGACGCTGGGAATGGCCACTGATGCAGATGAGTGCATGGTGACCCTGCAGCTTTCGTTGAAAGCTTCCATCAAGATTATAATATACGGAAATACTAACGGCCGTGGGCGTTTGCATCTAGCCCACACGCATGGATCAACGTCGGTTTGAGTTTGCACGAATCTTGGCATGTTTTGCCAGATTTTTTGTGCCACATATGATTGGGCTGGTGTGTGAGTATTCATCGGGTCGTCCACATGTCCGTTTCCACACGCGGAGGTGCTGGTGTGTGGGCGTTTAGCAGTTCGCCCACATGTCAGTTTCCAACGCACGCAGAGGGGCTGGTGTGTGGGCGTTTATCCGCCCACACGCTCGTCTCCTCTCCCACACCCAAAGCTATCAGTTGCCATGTGTTTTGCAGGGTACATGGCAACTGCCCTAGTATGCTTGTAAGCTGTGACGCCCGGTTACTTAAGCTACAGTGAACCTCTGCTAATGATGTCGGCGCCCCACTCCCCTCTTCCATATCCCCACTCCGGGGAAACCCTAACCCGTAGCCCCCCACTCCCACCCCCCCGCTACTCTCTCCTCCCCCGATCCGATCTGGATCGGGGCACCCCTCGCATCCGCTCGTTGTCCCGCCGCCACCTCGCCGTCTCCCTCCCCGGCGCCGCCCCACCATCGCCGCCACCGCCCGATCCCGAAGGTCGCGTCACCCGCCCCTGACGCCGCTGGACCCTGTCGTTGCTGGAGCACCACCACCGCTCAGATCGCCGCGCCGCCGCCCTCCTCCTCGCTGGACCGCCCCGCCATCATCTCCTCCATCGCCTGAGCGCTGGATTGGAGCCGACTCGACACCGTCTGCCTCCATCTCCTTCGTCGGACGCTGCCGCTACTCCGGCACCCCCTGGCTCCCCTGAGCCCCCTGTCGGCCCTCTATGAGCCCCTCCCACATCCTCCCCTCTTCCCTTAAACATTTGTCAATTAAACGTTGTCTGAAACATAGCAAGCGCTATCAATTAAAAGTTTAAAACTAACTTTATAAACATACTGCCTTGCAAATCCGAATCATTTTTGTGTCTGAAAGTCTGAACCGACTCGGCAAGGAAAATCCGACTTGGATCAGAGTTCAGAGCCCGATGGAGCCCCTCTCGTCTCGTCTTTATATACACGGTCGAGCCGCCCCACAGGAAAACACCACGAAGCACTTACGCCAGCTGTAGATCACGACATGGCGCGCCCACCGCGTCTCTCCGGTGGAGCCATCTATGTCCCGCCACGCCAGGCATCAGCGACCGGCCATGCCGGCGACAAGTCAGGCCCTGCCTACCAGCGACGGACCTGGGACGCGCTGAGAGCATCTCCAACAGAGGCGCTATACAAGCGCCGCGCGGTATAAAAACTGTTTTTAGCGCGCGCGGACCCTATTTGAAGTCTCCAGCAGCTGCGCAAAAAGCATGCGCGCGCTATAACTAATGCAGCACGCGCATCAAAACGGCATCGCGCGCAGCATATTTAGTGCGCCCGGTCGCGCCCGCTGCAAACTTTGTGCTGCTGCAGATGGGACCGCTTGATTCCGACCGCTGGATTCGCTTGCGCTGCATATTTTATAGCGCTTGTTGGAGCAAACGTCTTCTAGCGCTCTAAAAAAAACTACTTGCGCGCTGTAAACTCATTTTTTCAGCGCCACACATTGGGCGGCTGTTGGAGATGCTCTGAGGCGCAGCATAACCAGCCCAGTGAACAAGGCCACGGCCGCCAACATCCGCCACGTCCTGCCGGAGCTCCTCGCCGAGAACCTCGTCCGCGGGCGCGGCCTTCTCTGCCGCGCGCTGCTCAAGTCCCAGGCCGCCTGCCCGGCCTTCACCGACGTGTTCGCCGCCATCGCGGCCGTCGTCAACTCCAAGATCCCGGCCGTCGGCCGGCTGCTCCTCGTCCGCCTCGTGGTGCGCCTTCGGCGCGCCTACGTCGCCGGCGACAAGCACCAGCTGGCCGCCGCGGCGAGGTTCGTCGCCCACCTCGTGAACCAGGGCGTGGCGCATGAGCTGCTCGCGCTAGAGCTCGTCGAGATGCTGCTCGCTTATCCAACGGACGACGGCGTGGAGGTGGCCGTGGTGGTTGTCACGGAGTGCGGCGCCGCCCTCACCGAGTCGTGCCCCAGGGAGCTTGACGCCGTGTTCGACGCCCTCCGGAGCATCCTCGTCAACGGCGACATGGACCGGCGCATCGGGTTCTTGATCGAGGGCCTCTTTGCGGTCCGGAGAACTCGGTTCCGGGAGCACCCGCTCGCACGTCCGGAGCTTGACCTCGTCGAGCAGGAGGACCAGTTCATGCATCAGATCAAGATCCCCCTCGAGCACAGCCATGCCGATCAGCTCGACCCCGAGACCCATCTCGACGTGTTCAAGCCAAACGCGACCTTCGTGCAGGACGAGGCAGCCTACGAGGACCTCAAACGAAGCATGCTCGGAGCCGACAGCAATGACGAAGACGAAGACCAAGACAACGACGACGAGTCTGACAACGACGGGGAAGACATGGAGGTGATCAAGGACGAGACGGAGACCAATCTGATCAACCTCCGCCGTACGATATACCTGACGATCATGTCGAGCGTCGGCGCCGAGGAGGCCGGGCACAAGCTCCTGTCCGTGGTGAGGCCCGGCCAGGAGGGGGAGCTCTGCGCCATGCTCGTGGAGTGCTGCAAGCAGGAGAGGACGTCGTCCAACACGAGATTCTACGGCCAGCTCGGGCAGCGGCTGTGCAGCGTCAGCCGGGCGTACCAGGCAGGCTTCGAGGCATGCTTCGCATGGGGCTACGCGGCTGCGCACCGCATGGGCACCGACGAGCTGCGGGCGGCCGCGGGGCTCTTCGCGCACCTGCTGGCGGCAGACGCCGTCCCGTGGGGCGGCGTGCTGGGCGGGGTCAGGATTACGGAGGAGGACACCACCTCGTCGTCGCGCATCTTCTTGAAGATAATGTTCCAGGAGATGGCGGAGCAGCTCGGGGTGCGGGTGCTCGGCCAGAGGATGAACGACGACGACGAGCCGGAGGTCCGTGACGCCCTGTTCCCCAGGGACTCCCCCGAGAACACGCGCTTCGTGGTCAATTTTTTCATGACGATTGGGCTTGGCGGCGTCACTGAACCTGCAAGGAAGATTTTGTCATTGTAACTGTAAGTGTTGTTATAGGAATCTCTTTGCTCAACCTTTTACAAGGTTGACAGTCAGAAGCATGTGGTTTGTGATCAACTTCATAGACTCGTATTGTGTTTTGTGACTTTTGTCTACACCATCCTGAGCATTCGTTCTGGCTAATTTGTTTTTGTTATTCTTGTTCCAGTGATTCTTACAATTGTCCATAAATTTGGTAAGAGGTGAAACTTTGTTTGGTTACTTTAGAATTCATATTGTCATGTCTTTAAGTCACTGTTTGCTGAACACGATTTAAGCGTGCAATTTTGGTTCAGAAAAAACAAAACGAACTTCTAACGTTTCCATTGACTTGCAGTCTGAAGGAGTGTCTTTACCACAAATTCTCATTGAGGGTTAGCATACATGATAGTTACAAGTAGTTAACATCATCAATGACTTCTTTTCCATGGCTTTCAAACTGTTTACGTCTACACTTAATTTCTTATGTTGGGTTTGAGGCGAAAAACTTTGAAACTAGACACTACATAGGTTATTTTATTAATTCTTCTCTGAACGACGTACTTATCTTGTCAAAGTTTTCAAGTCATATTTTGCCCTGAGAGGTGATAGTTGTGTTTAAACATGATGTTCTTGTTTTTTTAGAAAGAGCAACCACTCCGGAAAAAAAATATCCACAATTTAATCCACGCTGGTCCCCATCCTTCTCCATCCTCGACATCACACAATACAGAGGTTCTTCCACCTAAATTTAGTCCTGGCTGTTCCATTGTAAGGAGGATTATGTTAACCAGTTAGCTTGGACTAAATCTCTAGATCTTTGATACCAACATATAGAAAAAAGAAGCCTCTTGATTTGTTAACAAGTTTTGGTGGTGGTACAAGATGTTCGTCAAAACTTGATCAACATGTATGATCAACCACTAGTTGAAGAACCAACCAGTTGACACCAACAATGACCCGTATTGATCTTTTACATCTCCAAATTCCGAAACAAAAGCACAAGGACCAGTAGAGGTGTTCATGCACATAAAAATCAAACCATCTATATTTTGGTGTACTCCAATATCTCATACTCTGCTAAATGTGGATGAATATGTGTATCCACTTAATTATCAACATCCACCGGAATAGAAATGTGCTAGTTGTGTAGAAGCACTTAGTATTTATACGACCAGGGTAACTATTATAGATAGAACAGTCATACGACTTTGGTGAACCTAGTAACTCTATCATGTAAAACACGTTCATACTTCCAGAAGCAGTCATATAAAATTTATCCTCATGTGGAAGCAAATGCATTCTATGCATGAGAGTAATAATTCCAAACAAGAGAAGGACCCAGCCAATAATTGTACTGAAGGTAGAAATGAATATGATCATACTATATTGGAACAGATCATGCGCTTAGCCTGATCCAACCCATTGCCCTCACCTAGCAGGCCAAGGGGTACTCATAATCTTTGTTTAAAAAATCTGGGTTTCCTTCAACTTGACGTCCTCGATCTTTAAGAAGGGAAGTTGGTTATACATCTTTGATATCCGCACTGAGGTTCTTAAACAGGACCTACAATCGCAAACAATAGTAACAATTATACATTGTAACAGCAGAACAAAAGATACAGATTCAACCAAAAAAGGTTGACAAAAACCTCGATGTCAAATTTCGGATTCATCTCCAGGTTTGGTAGATTATAGTGCTCAGCAAGTTGACTACGAATTCCCTTTGTCCACGGATTTGGAGGACAATATGCTATACTTGATTGGCAAGGTTCGCGAATCTGCAGAGCAAGCACAGTATTAGTCATGACACATGAATAATATCAGGCAGCATGCGTCATATGAATGACAATGCTGCAAGCAAATACACACCTTTGAAGTGAAGGGAATTACAATAATCATCTGTCCTTTCTCACATGCCTGAAATATTTCAAAAGATTGTCAGGCATAATTGCTTAGTATACCAATTGGCAGAATCACTTGCATGCGAATATAGGTAATCTAAGCTTTAGAAATAAATGAGATCCAGAACAACTCAGGCATGGCCGCATGACCTGTAGAATTAAGGGAGAGAACTCAGAAATTTAACTCAATAAAGTATTGATCTGGGCATTATTAGACAACAACCAAGAAGACTAAAATAAGGCACGAAGAGCCAATAAGACACAATCAAACATTGAGAAGTTCCATATTGTACATAGCATAGGTGGCAGACAAACAGTACAATATTTAGTCAGCAAATAGCATAGGTGCATAGCACTAGCAACATTATATTGGTGTTTGAATATGGATCATAGTACAACACCACATAATAATTAATAAATATGAACTAGCTAGATAGCGTCCTCATCTTCAGTTGCCTTCATCATCAGTTACTTCAGCCTCAATTGCTTAATCCTCATCCTCAGTAACTTCATCCCCAATTGCTTCATCCTCATCCTCAGTTACTTCGGCCTCAATCGCTTTGTCCTCCATCTTGGCAAATTCTGCCAACTCTGGTTCATTAAGAGACAAGTTAGCACCTTGAAGAACACAAACACCAGTTAGAGATTCAAAAGAACCTCCACCCACATACCACACAAGTAATTCCCCCTTCTAATATGCTTCTAATCTTCTTGACAGAAACACCTCAGATATGTAACATGAGATTTCTACTAGTACCCAAAGTTTGCTTGAACACACAATCTATATATATCATTAACTGAAACATCAAATATAACTCTTGATCTGATTAAACATTAAATATTCGTTTCTTGTTCCACTTACTGACACATTATTACTTAAATAAGAATTGTTTCAAGATGACAAAAGGAGATACAAGTATAGATATACCTTCTGGACCGTAGAAACTCATGTACGGAAACAAAGCACATAATTTTTCACTCTTCCATAGCCCTCCACAGATCCAACCAACCTAATAACTCTTTTCTCAGGATTTTGAATTGGGAGAAGTTCCTTGAGATGGATGACTCTAGCTCGAGTCCATGCCGCAACTCCGTCGGACCCCATCTGCCTTGACCATAGGTGGAGGGTTAACCCATCCACGTGTGCAAACCCCAAGCTGCCATCCTCCGTCGCCATGAGGAGGATAGGGTCGTCGGCAGTGATAGACCACGAACATGGCGCATCGATCAGTGACAGGCGATTTGAGCCGACGTTGTACTTGAGAACTCCTACAGGATGATCATCGTCCTCATACGCGAGCATGAAGTGAAGCGCGTCTCCGACGAGGACAAGGGGCATTGGCTCGATGCGTGCATGAAACGGGAGATCAAGATCAGGGCACATCTCGATGCGCCTTCGAGTAGTGTCCTCGAAAACGCCCGCGTACGCAACGGTGTCGAACAGGTAGACGAAGATCACCAGGAAGGGGCCCCAGTAACACTGGCGATGGCCACAGCCGGTCCTGGCACAAAGCACGGCTGCGGCACGGCTGCTGGCCTCAGTGAAGTCTCTGGACGCGTACAGGTCCGTCCACTCCGCCGTGATGGGGTCCCAGACAATGAGCTGCCCGGGCCCTCGATCCCTCTCCCCGAAGAGCACGCGGCCATGGCGGCAGTCCCACGCGGCGAGGTCCCTGTCCCACTCCCACTCCCTCCACTCGTCATCGGCGGGGATGCGCGCGGCGAACTTCGTGGTGGGGACAAAGTGTGGGTATGGCGCAGGTTCCTTTCCCTTCGGGCCGCCGTCCTTGGGCCAGGTATAGAAGAAGCCCAGCATGGTGGCCGGGCGGCCTCCGTGGAGCTCGCTGTAGCGGCCGCGGAATCGAGCGCCGGTGAGGAGTACGAGCCAGAACTTGCTGGCAAGGGAGGCGCGCACAAGGCACTCAGGCTCGTCTGGCGGGAGGCGGAGGAAGATCTCCTCGAGAAGCTCGTCCGGCAGCGGCGACATGGTCGGCGGAGGCGGCGAGGGTTTCGATCTGGATCGTGCATGAACCAAGGTCGATCGGTCGGCATCAACGCGCGCAGTATCTTATATTCCTTATATTTCCTTTTGCATGCATGCAGTATCTTATAGTATTTCCTTTGTTTCTCCCTTGCGTGTCGTGAGGCAAATGCATGGAAAGATGTTATCCCTTTCTGCGTGGTTGCCGCCCGTAATCTTCTTTATCCCTCGATTGCCTAACAAAATGTATGATTTCAGGCGTATCTGCTCTTATACAGTAAATAAAAGGAAACGTCGAATAAAAAAAAATACTTGTCCTTATTGAAAGGCCGATCCTAGGCGCCGGCAGACTGGTCCAAATTTTGGCCTGTCGCATGTGAACCGCCACATCAAACCGTGCTGGAACGTCTTATTCCCTTCCCTTTCTCCCCCAACGCGCACGGGATCCATAAGGCTGCAGGAGAGGGCGCCGCCCAGCTTGCCAGCTTCCCCGGGCATCGCTGCCAATGCCATTCGTCTCCCTCGTTGCTGACCCGCCGTCCATCTCCATCGTCGTTTCACCCCCTAAAAGACCCGCCGTCAATACTTTTCTTTTTAACAAGACAACTTAATGTTAACCATTAGGTTGTTGCATTTATTCCTTATATCGACGGTTGTTTTCCGGTCTCAGATATCACAAGAGAAAATAGAACATTGATTCCCTAACAAGTTTTGCCGAGTTTACATGATCTTTGCAAAACCATGCTCAATATAGTCAACCGATGGCAGAACACCCGATCAAACCACACTAGCCAGCAATGAATAATATGATTTGTTCATCATCATATTCTAAAACAAAAGCGCAGTTGTAAGTGGAGACGTTCATGGTACACGTGAAGACTCAAACCTTCTATCTTTTGATGTACTCCAATATCTCATACTCTATTAGATACTAGTAGAACGCCCGTGCATTGCTACGGGCTACAATGCATTTAAATAAAATAAACAAATGATTAAGGTCATCTCCAAGGTTGAAACTCATTTCTCCCTCTTACCTCCTGGCGTTGTCGAACATCAAACAAGCGCCTAGTGTGCTCCAACTATCCGGACCCCAATTCGAGCCGATAGGGGAGTGTGGTTGTCCGGACTATTCGCCATGTTATCTCAAACACATGGTCCCCACACAAAAACATAACCCGACGACCCACCCTTCCTTTTCCTGTCAAAACCAATGCATTTACCCTTCTATCCTAACCAGAAAATTGTATGACTTGATCAAAAACAATATGTGAACCGCTTGCTCATGTAATTTTCTCCAAAGCCATCTCTAATGAAATGCAATTTGCCATATTTTTTTATGTAGGAAAATTATTCTGCTCATACAACCGTAACTAAACAGACCAATCCCAACCCCCATCTCGCTCACTCTCAACCAGTACTCTTATCACAAAAACCACTAACTCATATTCTAAGTGAGCCAGTGATCGATGTCGCCATGGCAGGACAACAGCAAGGGACAAGGGCAGCAACCACCTTCCTATCTTAGTGCTAGTAACTCCTAGTTCTAAATATGACCCACCATTCATCTCGGGCTCTACCACACCAGCAGAACACAAAATATTTTCTAACAATGTACCTCCATTTCCATTCTTCGAACATGGAGGTGTGAGCTTTTCAAGTGGAGCGAGGCACCGTGATAAGGATACCAACAACATAATAAAAGGGACATGCTATGTAAGCTACAAGGAATATAACCTCCAAGGGAGTGAGTAAATAGTTTAACCTTTGTAATGCGCAGACATTTACTGAGACATTTTCATTCTAGTTTTTTACTACAGTATGTGTAAGAATAAAATCTTGTAGATTGAAGGCGGATTTTCATCCTAAGGACAAACCAGAATAAAATGTGCATTTTCTATTCATCAGCAAGTATAGTTCTCTATAATAACAAGCATAAATGGACAAAATTGAGTTACAGTAAACGACAAAAAAAATGCCCTGTATGGGCGTTATCAGCGTCCTAAATAAATTAGGGGGGCAGACTGTTAGTCAGGCAACTGGAATTTATTAAAAGTTTCAGTCACCTCCACCCCCGTTTCAGACTATTAGTTGCCTGCCTGATATCGCCGCTTCCGAGCAACCACCGCATCTCCGCCGTGTTGGCATAAGCTCGCTCGCTGCATGGCTGTGTAGGCTAGTCTTTGCTTTATTCTGTTATTGTAATAATGTGTGTGCGTGGGAGATTAGACCTGCACATGCACGTAGATCGTGGAGCGAGTATAGCTCGTCCACTTCCCTCTCTCTTCCTGGTTTGTCTCTCCTGGTGGATGATCACGCTGTGGCTCGGGGTCGTGGGATGGCGCGGCCATCTCGGATCATAGCGAGTCCACCAGGAGATAGGCAGCTTCTTGTTGTAACCAAGTATAAAGAGAGGGAACGGAAATAACAGAAAGCTGCGAAGTTTGGGCAGCACAAAAATTCTCTCTCTCGCACGAGTCCTGTTTCTCTCCTCCTCCTCAGATCGACAACTACACGCCAACGATGTCATGGCCAGCCGCTTCGTCCCCCGTCGCTGGCCGTCGATCGGCTCCCCGGTGCTCTGCAAATGCCATGCGAAATTAGACGATTGCCTGAAAAATAGCAAACGCTATCAATTAAAACTAACTTTATAAACATACTACTACTGCCTTGCAAATCCGGATCGAAGTGGGATGCTTGCGTTTTGGTGTCTCAAGTCTGAACCGACTCACTTTCAAAACAAAAACAAAAAGTGTGAACCGACTCGGCTCGGCAGCAAAAACCGACTTGGATGTCGTCTCATCTTTATATACACGGTCGAGCTAGATCACGAGATGGCGCGCCCCCGCTCCTCTCCGGTGGAGCCACGTACGTCCCGCCGCGTCAGGCAGCAGCGGCCGCCCACACCGCCGCCGACGACAAGTCCGGCCCGGCCTACCAGCGGCGGACCTGGAACGCGCTGAGGCGCAGCATAACCGGCCTCGTCAACAAGGCCACGGCCGCCAACATCCACCACGTCCTGCCAGAGCTCCTCGCCGAGAACCTAGTCTGTGGTGAGATGATTTGCAATACAATAATCATTGTATTGATGGGTGCTGGTGCACGTATATATAATACAAGGAAAGGCCTCTACCTCAACTATACAAGACTAGGAGGTGGGCCACAACTCCAATACACGTGCAATACAAAACACATACTCAACACCCCCCGCAGTCGAAGCGTCGCCGGAGACACAAAGACTGGACCGAAACTCCTCGAAGACGGGAGTAGGCAATCCCTTAGTCATCACATCAGCAAACTGTTGCGACGTCGGCACATGGAGAACTCGAATACGGCCAAGGGCAACCTGCTCGCGCACAAAGTGAATGTCAAGCTCAATATGCTTCGTCCGTCGGTGGTGCACCGGGTTGGCAGAGAGGTAGACCGCGCTAACGTTATTGCAGTAGACAAGAGTGGCCTTATGAACATCAGAAAGCAACTCCTGGAGCAGCTGACGTATCCAAGAGCACTCAGCCACGGCGCGATACTCCGCCTCGGCGCTGGAGCGGGAGACCGTGGGCTGCCGCTTCGATGACCAAGAGATCAACGAGGGCCCAAGGTAGACGCAGTAGCCTGACGTAGAGCGTCACGTGTCGGGGCAGCCAGTCCGGTCAGCATCCGAGTAGGCCATGAGGTCGGTGGAGGCGGAGGCCGTCAGGGTGAGTCCCAAGGACATGGTGCCACGTATGTAACGGAGAATACGCTTCACCAGAGTCCAGTGAGAGTCACGCGGGGCGTGCATATGGAGGCACACCTGCTGAACAGCGTACTGCAGGTCGGGGCTCCTCGTACGCATGCGTCTTTGGGGTTCGGTTTCACCATCAAACAGATCCTTGCGTTTCCTCCATGAGTCATCGTCGCAAAGCCACCTTCGATGTCCCATGAACACGATTTTCGAAGACCCGGGTTCTCTATCTAGCTGGCGATACGTTGTGTCATCCATGCACCTGACGCATCCAGAAAATCCGTGGACCACCTGCCCCGCGACATATCCGTAACCGAGATAGTCCTACACCGTCGTGAGCAGTGCAGCTCTCATAGGGAAATATTCTTTCTCTGCGGTGTCCCACGTATTGGCTGGCGTTTTCCACAGCGTGTCTAGCTCCTCTTTCAGTAGCCCCAGATACAGATTGATGTCGTTCCCTGGTTGTTTCGGCCCTTCAATTAGCATACTCATATGAATGTACTTCCTCTGCATGCACAACTAGGGGGGAAGGTTGTACATCCACACAAACACAGGCCAGGTGCTATGTGTGCTTCTCTGGCTGCCAAATGGATTGACTCCATCGGTGCTCGCGCCCAGCATGATGTTCCTTAGAGTTTTCCCAAATTCTGAGTGTTCGAAGTTCAACGCTTGCCACTGGCTCCCATCCTTAGGGTGACTCAGCATCTTTTCTTTTTATTTATCTCCGGATCATTTGCGTCATCTTCTCGCTTCTTCTACTCCCTATTCGCGTGCCAATGCAGGAGCTTTTCTACCTTAGGGTCCGCGAAATACCGCTGCAGAGGAGGAGTGATAGGAAAGTACCACTCCACTTTTCGAGGAGATTTCTTCCTCTTCTTGTATCGAGTGACGCCGCACACCGGACATACGGTAGACTCCGCGTGCTCGTCCCGATAAATGATGCAATTGTTCATGCACACATGGTATTTCACATGCGGTAAATCCAGAGGACACACGATTTTCTTCGCCTCCTCGAAACTGGTCAGGCAGTTGTTCCCCTTGGGAAGACGTTCGTGCCAGAATGACATGTTCTCGTCGAAGCATGCGTCGGTCATTTTGTGTTTTACCTTCATCTCCAGAACCATGAGCGTTACTTTCAAGCATGTATCCTCGGGCCTGCATCCTTCATACAATGGAGTAACCGCATCTATCTCCAGTTGATCTAGCTTGGCTTTCTCTCGGGCGGCAGCTCTTGCGTTATCCGTCTGCTTGAGAAGCAGCTCTTGAATATGAGGGTCCTGCACCCAGCCTATCGAAGGTCCATCGTCGTCTGCTCCGGCATCTTCATCTTCATGATCATGACCTTCGTCTGCTCCGGCATCTTCCTCATCATCATGTCCAGCATCTTCTACGTGATGACTGTGTACTGCATCTACTTCATGATCATGTCATGGAGATTCTTCGTCTTCTCGCCCGCCTCGCCGCGGTTGTCTTGCGGCCCTTCCTCATTTCGTGCCCGCCCCCCATTGACAACTTCATAATCATCTTCATCACCTTGCCACCGATAGCCATCCATGAAACCACGCAAGAGCAGGTGGCCCCGCACCTGTACGGAATCCGGGTCCATAAGGCTCCTCAGCTTGCATCTTCGACACGGACATCTTATCTCCGTCTCGTTCTTTTGAAGCATCTCAGCCTTCGTGGAGCTCAAAAACCTATTCACGATGCCTTCGGTCATCGTGCGGACCATGGTCGCCTGCGGGGTAGAGCAAAATGATATTTTAGAACCAAGAAAAAATTTGGCATGACTTTGCCTAAAAATAGGACCAAAAAGAATGCATAGTGCCAAATTCTCGCCGAAACGGAAATGAATCAACATTCTGGCAAAATATTGGCAATTATCGCATTTCAAATACCGGTACCTGCAAACACAAACACATATGCAACACCACAAACATATGCAACACCACAAACATACATAGATCTAGCTAGGCCATAAAAAGTGCATGTGCACGTTGTTGGAGGGAGAAAAAAGTAGATCTACAACATAAAGAAAGCTTTCCCCTTACTTACCTATCAAAAAAGGTAATTTAACCACTTAATTTGGATGAATCTATGGTGGAAATGAGGTGAGGAGGAGGAGGCAGCCGAGACAAGCTTGGAGGAGGAGGTGGAGAGAATGAAGTGGGGAAAGTGAGTGTGTAGGTGGTTGTCCAAAATATCTAGCTGGTCCCAGGTTACTAATGGCGCACCACCTACAAATGCGCCATTAGTAACCCTGGTTACTAATGGCGCACCAGCTGGTGGTCCGCCATTAGTAGTTTTGAAAAAAAATGATAGTAGTGGCGCACACAGTGCGCCACTAGTATTTTTGGAAAAAAAAATAGTAGTGGTGCACCAACACATGGTGCGCCACTGCTATATAGTAGTGGCGCACCACATGTCTGGTGCATCATTAGTGTCCATATTATCTATAGCCCTTTTCCTAGTAGTGATTGTACATATGTATATGTGTGATATGTTTTATTGACACTCCTTAATCTCCTTTGCCTAGTCCCTTCTAATCTTTCCTCTCGGCCTCCTCGCCGGCGTCCTACTACACAGAGCTGTCGCCAATGTCGTTCCTTTCGGCCTCTTCTCCCTCACCCGATTACACTGGCGCCGTCACCGGTATAGTTCCTTTTGGCCTCCTCTCCTTCGTCCTCCTACACACACGCCACCATGCACGCGCACTACATTTCTTCTCCCTGACCTCTACCTCGGTATCCTCCTATTCGTCTCTCCCCACGGCCTTTCTCCATGGCGGCGACGCTAGCAACTAGTTCGTCGTGCTGCCGACATGATCGCTCGCTTTCTGCTCCATGCTTGTCAAGTCGGATGTGGCGCCGCGGGCACCGCCAACCGTAGTCGCTGAGGCATTCGGTTCACACTAATCTTCGTCAACATTGTCGAATGGCGCCATGTTGTGCCCGGCGCCGCTGCCGGCATCACCCGGTTGGCCTCTTTGCCCTAGCCTACACTGACATCGCCTTCGCAAACACACTGCCAACGAATTCTACGTAACTCTATGTGCCATGCGTAGCTGTTAACTCTTAATCATGTTGCATGTATGCAACCAAACACCAGGCACTTGCATCATCCCAGCCAATGCACGCAACCAAACGCCAGGAAAAAATTGGCTCCCGTAATGCAGGCCGCCTACATGCAGACAACCAAACTACATGCATATGTTGATTTTTGCTTGCATTAGCTTAACCAGGGTCAACTGGGACAAGTATGTATAGTGCCCAAAAATGATGCAGGTAACCAAAATGCGTCATTTGTTTCCTTCCACGTGGAGCTGCAGGTCGATGCTTTATCAAGGTGTAGTCGACGCAGTTACCACATGTGCATCGACCCACCTTTATGACTAACCAGCGATGCCATTCGATCGCTTCCGTCCTTAGTGCCGCTCTTTGTAAGCCACGTATGTGAGCCTGCATCCCCTGTATTCCAGATCCAACACTTCCATATATCACATTGAATAAATGCTGGCGTATATCCCATAGACCAATTGGACCTCCAGCAGGATGTAGGGTGCATTTGGACCCTAGAGCCAAAACGCCCTTCCACACGAGATCGCTCAGTTTCCGAAATGGTCAATCTTTAGGCAACATCTGTACATCGACAATGGAGAGTTGCGGGAGTGAGAGATGCTGGGATAAATCTCCTCAGGATACTATGGAACTGGAAGCATGTTGCACGTGCATCATTACTACATCCTCCTAAAGAAATATAATGCTCTTATATTTCTTTACTGAGGGAGTAGTAATTAGAAGTAGTCAGTTACTACATGTTTTTGGCAGAAATGTATATGTTACTTTTAGAAGAAAATAAAAACTCATTGCCCCATTTACTACTCATGAAGTAACATAACAAAAAATTGTAATTTCAACATGTACCACAAATGGGACAAATACCTTCTTAGTCACATTGTTTTGTGTGTCCAAGGAAAAGCAAGAAATTAGTCCAAGGAAATTTTGCAGTGTATGGTACTACAGTTTGAATGAGCTCATCCACAATAAGTTCAAATATATTTCCTCCCTATTGAAATGATAGGGAATTTCTCCATACAGTCTACCTATGCAAATATTTATTTTTGACAACATTGTAGAAAAATACAAGTGATTTTGTTGCACTTAGGAATATTATGATGGCATTGCTAGACATCAGAATTGTACACCTTTCCTCTGTGCATCAGTATAGATTCTCTCAAGCGAAGACTTCTGCACATTAGTTGAAGTGCTCGCCTTTTGTTCTTTAGAGGACAACCAGCATTTCAGATGCTGAAAAAGCCACTAGCAATCAGATCTGAAAGTGTAGCATGTTATTTGCTGGTGCTCAAGCATGATTTTGGTATGTTGTGGCTAGCCTGACATGTCCATGTCGCTGGACTAGCCTAGCACGTAATTTTGCAGCATAAGCAGTATTTTGTTATACTCCAATATCTTATACTCGACATATATAGTATGTGGAGAAAATAAATAGAAAAAGAAATCTAAAAAGGCAGATCCTCCCTCTCTATCAAGAGTAATGAACTAGGTGCTGATACAGTACAAAAAAACAAACTAAATTAACCAAAAAAGTGCATCAACTTCATAACTCTCAAAGACAGTGCCATGTTGAGAATGGGTCAAATCTTGAGTGGAGCTTGGTATTTATACTGCTAGGGTAACTATCCAGTCACATAAATTTTCTGAACTAACTAACTTTATCATGCACAATTGGCGGTGGTGCATGCTTATACCACGCATGAGAGACTGGCACAACAAAAATTATAAAACTACAGAAAAGAGCTTATGGCATATTGAAGATGCAAATCAACATACTTCTCTTGTATTGTATATATATAAGAGTTAATTTATTCTAGTTTGAAACATGTATTAGTGACACGGTGACACATTGAACCACATTTTAATTCGGGTGACACTATGATATACCCATAATTCTACTATGTACTGGACATTTTAGAAATTGAGGTCTGACGAATCATTGCATGGGAAGTGTTTTGATGAATTGGATGACTCAGATGGGAAGAGTTTTTGAGTTTTTGTTATGTATCGTTATCGTGTGAGAAAATCGTCTGTTATGTGTTCGAGAATGCATTCTTTGCTGAACATGAACACTTTCACTTGGTAAGTCATGCTTTATCTCTGTTTTTTCCTGTGTATGTCCTGAGAAAGACTAATTCTCTGGTTTTTATTTTTGTTGCCGAAACTAAACTGATCTGCCCAAAGTTGCCTTTGATTTTGGTCCAGATTATCTGCGGCTTTTATTTTAGTAGTCCTGGTGTGGTACATATTTGTCTTTTTCCTAGGTTTCGTTCACATTGATCGCTTAGAGAATCGCAAATGCAGTATCATGAACAGCTACTGTTCCATCATGAATAGCAGTAACATACGTACAGCCTTAACTATGACTTGTGCATGGAACGTAAGTGTGCATACAAAAGTATATATGGTGATATGTGTACTCTTCAAAACTCAAATAAAGTACACTTATGTTACTCCCTTCATTCCCTTATACGAAGCCACTTCATATTTTTATGTCCAACTTTGACCATTAATTTTACCAACAAAAATTGAGTTATATGCCAAAAAGGTATGCCACTGGATGAACATTCCAAAGAACTTTCCGATTATATTTTTTTATTACGTATAGCCTATATTTTGTTGACTAAAATTATAAGTCAAAGTTTGACACAAAAAACAAAGTGGCCTTGTTTAAGGGAATGGAGGGAGTACCAAATATTGGTATATCTTTTGTCTTAACAGTGCAGTACTGTGTTTTCGACCAAATTTTACATGTCGCCGTGTTCTAACACGTTATACATATGACATGGACCACTCAATACCTTTTTGTTGTACGTTTGCACAACTGAACGTGCTCGCCGACGCTCAGCCATAGTCAATGGGGATCTGTACATGATAAAACGATAGCCGGAACATGGCGAAATGCTTCCATTTGGTTCAGATGGCAGCACAATCTTGGCATTGACACCAAGCCTCGTCGAGATCTTCATCAAGTGCCAGTCAGAACACTGTCCAAATAAAATTTCCACGCAAGCAACAAATGCAGAGACAATGAATAGTGTGAAAAGGAGATATTCATATGCAGTAGGGAACCAAAACCTCAAAGATTCTATCTTTTGGTATACTCCAATGTCTCATACTTTATGTCTCTATAACGGCTAAATGAGAGGCGTTTGTATTTATAGTACTAAGATAAATATTATAGCTATATATGCATGTCGATCATATAACCATGAACTTAACAAACTTTGTCATGCAGAAGGGCAGTCATATAGCTAGAATAGTCATATACCATCTATGCCCAACTGATTGGCAGACCAGCACATTACATATGCATGAGATAAATTCCAAAATCAAAGAGCATATGTTGGTATTGTGTTGAAGATAGAAATTAACATACTAATTGAACCATATATGGTCTCAGTGTCATGTTCGGCAAATGAGCAATGACCCAAGGGCACTGCTATCCCACATTAGTAGCTGATGGCGGGTCAAAAAAAATATATTTGTGGTGATTTTACTAGACGCTAGTACACATTGGTTAGTGATATAACGCCAATATGCTCTTACTTTACTGTACCCCACACATTTGTACTAAAAAGCTCAGTACGTACCTAGATCATGATTTAATTTGCACCTGTTTTTAAATCATGTACTTATCCCTTTTCACCCAAATAACAATTGACAAGAAAAATAACCTAGCTAGATCGTGTACCTACATATGCACCCGTGCTTGTGTTTCACCAAAATCATGGCACTTCGCCTCCTTGGGTTATACGAGGCACCATAGGACAGGCATCAAATTGCTGTTTTTTTAATGAGATTAAATCACTGTTGCTCGTGTCCCACGGGAACAAACAATGTTTCTTAAGAAACAGCGTATATCACACACAGTTACCTAATGGTAGGAAACTCTAATTCATGAGACAAATAATAGAATACCAACACAATAAAGTTTCTTATTCGTAACAACGTCGTCTCTCTCTAATGACACGGGGGGAACCCCTCCGCTGCCGCTTCCTTCCCACCTCCATCCACCCCATCACCTCGCTGCCCGTGGGCGTTCGTTCGACGTTTGTGTGGATGCAAACTGAGCGCAGGTTTGCGCCGGAAATGGGATGGGCCGGACGTCAAACGAACAGAAAATGCGGATACGGTCGCGCGTTGGACTGTGCCATCTGTCCGTTTGGGTCCAAGCAAACATACACAGACCGAATGGGGCCATGCGTTGGAGTTGCGCTCACAAACCACACCCATTCAACATTAGTCCAGGAAGGTAAGTGCACCTCGGGGACGTGGAAAGCCATGTTACATCCGATCTGTACAATGATGTGTATGTAACCCACGTACATGCATCTGAACACTTGATCTCATTTGAAGCACCTCCGAGATCCCCTCCTCCCACGGTGTTCAGTAGTGAAAGCGTTTGCTCGAGGCCAACTCTCGCACCTGTGTTGAGCCCGGAGATTAATAGCCTACAAGACATGGCGCCACTGCTGATACACGACTGGTGACGCCGTAGACGGTAGGATGTTTCACGAGCCCTGCCCCTTGAACATGAGTGCTTGGACATGGCCGATTGGGCTGTTGCGTGGAACGGCTGGTGACCCATAGGTGCCTGAACCCATCCCACTGAATGTTGAGTCCGCGAAGGTGTTTGAGCAGAAGTGCACTCCGGGGACGTGGAAAGTCATGTTGCCTCCTTCCACCATGCGGTACATTAGCAGTCGTGAGAAGACGCTGGGAATGGCCACTGATGCAGATGAGTGCATGGTGACCCTGCAGCTTTCGTTGAAAGCTTCCATCAAGATTATAATATACGGAAATACTAACGGCCGTGGGCGTTTGCATCTAGCCCACACGCATGGATCAACGTCGGTTTGAGTTTGCACGAATCTTGGCATGTTTTGCCAGATTTTTTGTGCCACATATGATTGGGCTGGTGTGTGAGTATTCATCGGGTCGTCCACATGTCCGTTTCCACACGCGGAGGTGCTGGTGTGTGGGCGTTTAGCAGTTCGCCCACATGTCAGTTTCCAACGCACGCAGAGGGGCTGGTGTGTGGGCGTTTATCCGCCCACACGCTCGTCTCCTCTCCCACACCCAAAGCTATCAGTTGCCATGTGTTTTGCAGGGTACATGGCAACTGCCCTAGTATGCTTGTAAGCTGTGACGCCCGGTTACTTAAGCTACAGTGAACCTCTGCTAATGATGTCGGCGCCCCACTCCCCTCTTCCATATCCCCACTCCGGGGAAACCCTAACCCGTAGCCCCCCACTCCCCCCCCCCCGCTACTCTCTCCTCCCCCGATCCGATCTGGATCGGGGCACCCCTCGCATCCGCTCGTTGTCCCGCCGCCACCTCGCCGTCTCCCTCCCCGGCGCCGCCCCACCATCGCCGCCACCGCCCGATCCCGAAGGTCGCGTCACCCGCCCCTGACGCCGCTGGACCCTGTCGTTGCTGGAGCACCACCACCGCTCAGATCGCCGCGCCGCCGCCCTCCTCCTCGCTGGACCGCCCCGCCGTCATCTCCTCCATCGCCTGAGCGCTGGATTGGAGCCGACTCGACACCGTCTGCCTCCATCTCCTTCGTCGGACGCTGCCGCTACTCCGGCACCCCCTGGCTCCCCTGAGCCCCCTGTCGGCCCTCTATGAGCCCCTCCCACATCCTCCCCTCTTCCCTTAAACATTTGTCAATTAAACGTTGTCTGAAACATAGCAAGCGCTATCAATTAAAAGTTTAAAACTAACTTTATAAACATACTGCCTTGCAAATCCGAATCATTTTTGTGTCTGAAAGTCTGAACCGACTCGGCAAGGAAAATCCGACTTGGATCAGAGTTCAGAGCTCGATGGAGCCCCTCTCGTCTCGTCTTTATATACACGGTCGAGCCGCCCCACAGGAAAACACCACGAAGCACTTACGCCAGCTGTAGATCACGACATGGCGCGCCCACCGCGTCTCTCCGGTGGAGCCATCTACGTCCCGCCACGCCAGGCATCAGCGACCGGCCACGCCGGCGACAAGTCAGGCCCTGCCTACCAGCGACGGACCTGGGACGCGCTGAGAGCATCTCCAACAGAGGCGCTATACAAGCGCCGCGCGGTATAAAAACTGTTTTTAGCGCGCGCGGACCCTATTTGAAGTCTCCAGCAGCTGCGCAAAAAGCGTGCGCGTGCTATAACTAATGCAGCACGCGCATCAAAACGGCATCGCGCGCAGCATATTTAGTGCGCCCGGTCGCGCCCGCTGCAAACTTTGTGCTGCTGCAGATGGGACCGCTTGATTCCGACCGCTGGATTCGCTTGCGCTGCATATTTTATAGCGCTTGTTGGAGCAAACGTCTTCTAGCGCTCTAAAAAAAACTACTTGCGCGCTGTAAACTCATTTTTTCAGCGCCACACATTGGGCGGCTGTTGGAGATGCTCTGAGGCGCAGCATAACCGGCCCAGTGAACAAGGCCACGGCCGCCAACATCCGCCACGTCCTGCCGGAGCTCCTCGCCGAGAACCTCGTCCGCGGGCGCGGCCTTCTCTGCCGCGCGCTGCTCAAGTCCCAGGCCGCCTGCCCGGCCTTCACCGACGTGTTCGCCGCCATCGCGGCCGTCGTCAACTCCAAGATCCCGGCCGTCGGCCGGCTGCTCCTCGTTCGCCTCGTGGTGCGCCTTCGGCGCGCCTACGTCGCCGGCGACAAGCACCAGCTGGCCGCCGCGGCGAGGTTTGTCGCCCACCTTGTGAACCAGGGCGTGGCGCATGAGCTGCTCGCGCTAGAGCTCGTCGAGATGCTGCTCGCTTATCCAACGGACGACGGCGTGGAGGTGGCCGTGGTGGTTGTCACGGAGTGCGGCGCCGCCCTCACCGAGTCGTGCCCCAGGGAGCTTGACGCCGTGTTCGACGCCCTCCGGAGCATCCTCGTCAACGGCGACATGGACCGGCGCATCGGGTTCTTGATCGAGGGCCTCTTTGCGGTCCGGAGAACTCGGTTCCGGGAGCACCCGCTCGCACGTCCGGAGCTTGACCTCGTCGAGCAGGAGGACCAGTTCATGCATCAGATCAAGATCCCCCTCGAGCACAGCCATGCCGATCAGCTCGACCCCGAGACCCATCTCGACGTGTTCAAGCCAAACGCGACCTTCGTGCAGGACGAGGCAGCCTACGAGGACCTCAAACGAAGCATGCTCGGAGCCGACAGCAATGACGAAGACGAAGACCAAGACAACGACGACGAGTCTGACAACGACGGGGAAGACATGGAGGTGATCAAGGACGAGACGGAGACCAATCTGATCAACCTCCGCCGTACGATATACCTGACGATCATGTCGAGCGTCGGCGCCGAGGAGGCCGGGCACAAGCTCCTGTCCGTGGTGAGGCCCGGCCAGGAGGGGGAGCTCTGTGCCATGCTCGTGGAGTGCTGCAAGCAGGAGAGGACGTCGTCCAACACGAGATTCTACGGCCAGCTCGGGCAGCGGCTGTGCAGCGTCAGCCGGGCGTACCAGGCAGGCTTCGAGGCATGCTTCGCATGGTGCTACGCGGCTGCGCACCGCATGGGCACCGACGAGCTGCGGGCGGCCGCGGGGCTCTTCGCGCACCTGCTGGCGGCAGACGCCGTCCCGTGGGGCGGCGTGCTGGGCGGGGTCAGGATTACGGAGGAGGACACCACCTCGTCGTCGCGCATCTTCTTGAAGATAATGTTCCAGGAGATGGCGGAGCAGCTCGGGGTGCGGGTGCTCGGCCAGAGGATGAACGACGACGACGAGCCGGAGGTCCGTGACGCCCTATTCCCCAGGGACTCCCCCGAGAACACGCGCTTCGTGGTCAATTTTTTCATGACGATTGGGCTTGGCGGCGTCACTGAACCTGCAAGGAAGATTTTGTCATTGTAACTGTAAGTGTTGTTATAGGAATCTCTTTGCTCAACCTTTTACAAGGTTGACAGTCAGAAGCATGTGGTTTGTGATCAACTTCATAGACTCGTATTGTGTTTTGTGACTTTTGTCTACACCATCCTGAGCATTCGTTCTGGCTAATTTGTTTTTGTTATTCTTGTTCCAGTGATTCTTACAAATGTCCATAAATTTGGTAAGAGGTGAAACTTTGTTTGGTTACTTTAGAATTCATATTGTCATGTCTTTAAGTCACTGTTTGCTGAACACGATTTAAGCGTGCAATTTTGGTTCAGAAAAAACAAAACGAACTTCTAACGTTTCCATTGACTTGCAGTCTGAAGGAGTGTCTTTACCACAAATTCTCATTGAGGGTTAGCATACATGATAGTTACAAGTAGTTAACATCATCAATGACTTCTTTTCCATGGCTTTCAAACTGTTTACGTCTACACTTAATTTCTTATGTTGGGTTTGAGGCGAAAAACTTTGAAACTAGACACTACATAGGTTATTTTATTAATTCTTCTCTGAACGACGTACTTATCTTGTCAAAGTTTTCAAGTCATATTTTGCCCTGAGAGGTGATAGTTGTGTTTAAACATGATGTTCTTGTTTTTTTAGAAAGAGCAACCACTCCGGAAAAAAAATATCCACAATTTAATCCACGCTGGTCCCCATCCTTCTCCATCCTCGACATCACACAATACAGAGGTTCTTCCACCTAAATTTAGTCCTGGCTGTTCCATTGTAAGGCGGATTATGTTAACCAGTTAGCTTGGACTAAATCTCTAGATCTTTGATACCAACATATAGAAAAAAGAAGCCTCTTGATTTGTTAACAAGTTTTGGTGGTGGTACAAGATGTTCGTCAAAACTTGATCAACATGTATGATCAACCACTAGTTGAAGAACCAACCAGTTGACACCAACAATGACCCGTATTGATCTTTTACATCTCCAAATTCCGAAACAAAAGCACAAGGACCAGTAGAGGTGTTCATGCACATAAAAATCAAACCATCTATATTTTGGTGTACTCCAATATCTCATACTCTGCTAAATGTGGATGAATATGTGTATCCACTTAATTATCAACATCCACCGGAATAGAAATGTGCTAGTTGTGTAGAAGCACTTAGTATTTATACGACCAGGGTAACTATTATAGATAGAACAGTCATACGACTTTGGTGAACCTAGTAACTCTATCATGTAAAACACGTTCATACTTCCAGAAGCAGTCATATAAAATTTATCCTCATGTGGAAGCAAATGCATTCTATGCATGAGAGTAATAATTCCAAACAAGAGAAGGACCCAGCCAATAATTGTACTGAAGGTAGAAATGAATATGATCATACTATATTGGAACAGATCATGCGCTTAGCCTGATCCAACCCATTGCCCTCACCTAGCAGGCCAAGGGGTACTCATAATCTTTGTTTAAAAAATCTGGGTTTCCTTCAACTTGACGTCCTCGATCTTTAAGAAGGGAAGTTGGTTATACATCTTTGATATCCGCACCGAGGTTCTTAAACAGGACCTACAATCGCAAACAATAGTAACAATTATACATTGTAACAGCAGAACAAAAGATACAGATTCAACCAAAAAAGGTTGACAAAAACCTCGATGTCAAATTTCGGATTCATCTCCAGGTTTGGTAGATTATAGTGCTCAGCAAGTTGACTACGAATTCCCTTTGTCCACGGATTTGGAGGACAATATGCTATACTTGATTGGCAAGGTTCGCGAATCTGCAGAGCAAGCACAGTATTAGTCATGACACATGAATAATATCAGGCAGCATGCGTCATATGAATGACAATGCTGCAAGCAAATACACACCTTTGAAGTGAAGGGAATTACAGTAATCATCTGTCCTTTCTCACATGCCTGAAATATTTCAAAAGATTGTCAGGCAGAATTGCTTAGTATACCAATTGGCAGTATCACTTGCATGCGAATATAGGTAATCTAAGCTTTAGAAATAAATGAGATCCAGAACAACTCAGGCATGGCCGCATGACCTGTAGAATTAAGGGAGAGAACTCAGAAATTTAACTCAATAAAGTATTGATCTGGGCATTATTAGACAACAACCAAGAAGACTAAAATAAGGCACGAAGAGCCAATAAGACACAATCAAACATTGAGAAGTTCCATATTGTACATAGCATAGGTGGCAGACAAACAGTACAATATTTAGTCAGCAAATAGCATAGGTGCATAGCACTAGCAACATTATATTGGTGTTTGAATATGGATCATAGTACAACACCACATAATAATTAATAAATATGAACTAGCTAGATAGCGTCCTCATCTTCAGTTGCCTTCATCATCAGTTACTTCAGCCTCAATTGCTTAATCCTCATCCTCAGTAACTTCATCCCCAATTGCTTCATCCTCATCCTCAGTTACTTCGGCCTCAATCGCTTTGTCCTCCATCTTGGCAAATTCTGCCAACTCTGGTTCATTAAGAGACAAGTTAGCACCTTGAAGAACACAAACACCAGTTAGAGATTCAAAAGAACCTCCACCCACATACCACACAAGTAATTCCCCCTTCTAATATGCTTCTAATCTTCTTGACAGAAACACCTCAGATATGTAACATGAGATTTCTACTAGTACCCAAAGTTTGCTTGAACACACAATCTATATATATCATTAACTGAAACATCAAATATAACTCTTGATCTGATTAAACATTAAATATTCGTTTCTTGTTCCACTTACTAACACATTATTACTTAAATAAGAATTGTTTCAAGATGACAAAAGGAGATACAAGTATAGATATACCTTCTGGACCGTAGAAACTCATGTACGGAAACAAAGCACATAATTTTTCACTCTTCCATAGCCCTCCACAGATCCAACCAACCTAATAACTCTTTTCTCAGGATTTTGAATTGGGAGAAGTTCCTTGAGATGGATGACTCTAGCTCGAGTCCATGCCGCAACTCCGTCGGACCCCATCTGCCTTGACCATAGGTGGAGGGTTAACCCATCCACGTGTGCAAACCCCAAGCTGCCATCCTCCGTCGCCATGAGGAGGATAGGGTCGTCGGCAGTGATAGACCACGAACATGGCGCATCGATCAGTGACAGGCGATTTGAGCCGACGTTGTACTTGAGAACTCCTATAGGATGATCATCGTCCTCATACGCGAGCATGAAGTGAAGCGCGTCTCCGACGAGGACAGGGGGCATTGGCTCGATGCGTGCATGAAACGGGAGATCAAGATCAGGGCACATCTCGATGCACCTTCGAGTAGTGTCCTCGAAAACGCCCGCGTACGCAACGGTGTCGAACAGGTAGACGAAGATCACCAGGAAGGGGCCCCAGTAACACTGGCGATGGCCACAGCCGGTCCTGGCACAAAGCACGGCTGCGGCACGGCTGCTGGCCTCAGTGAAGTCTCTGGACGCGTACAGGTCCGTCCACTCCGCCGTGATGGGGTCCCAGACAATGAGCTGCCCGGGCCCTCGATCCCTCTCCCCGAAGAGCACGCGGCCATGGCGGCAGTCCCACGCGGCGAGGTCCCTGTCCCACTCCCACTCCCTCCACTCGTCGTCGGCGGGGATGCGCGCGGCGAACTTCGTGGTGGGGACGAAGTGTGGGTATGGCGCAGGTTCCTTTCCCTTCGGGCCGCCGTCCTTGGGCCAGGTATAGAAGAAGCCCAGCATGGTGGCCGGGCGGCCTCCGTGGAGCTCGCTGTAGCGGCCGCGGAATCGAGCGCCGGTGAGGAGTACGAGCCAGAACTTGCTGGCAAGGGAGGCGCGCACAAGGCACTCAGGCTCGTCCGGCGGGAGGCGGAGGAAGATCTCCTCGAGAAGCTCGTCCGGCAGCGGCGACATGGTCGGCGGAGGCGGCGAGGGTTTCGATCTGGATCGTGCATGAACCAAGGTCGATCGGTCGGCATCAACGCGCGCAGTATCTTATATTCCTTATATTTCCTTTTGCATGCATGCAGTATCTTATAGTATTTCCTTTGTTTCTCCCTTGCGTGTCGTGAGGCAAATGCATGGAAAGATGTTATCCCTTTCTGCGTGGTTGCCGCCCGTAATCTTCTTTATCGCTCGATTGCCTACCAAATTGTATGATTTCAGGCGTATCTGCTCTTATACAGTAAATAAAAGGAAACGTCGAATAAAAAAAAATACTTGTCCTTATTGAAAGGCCGATCCTAGGCGCCGGCAGACTGGTCCAAATTTTGGCCTGTCGCATGTGAACCGCCACATCAAACCGTGCTGGAACGTCTTATTCCCTTCCCTTTCTCCCCCAACGCGCACGGGATCCATAAGGCTGCAGGAGAGGGCGCCGCCCAGCTTGCCAGCTTCCCCGGGCATCGCTGCCAATGCCATTCGTCTCCCTCGTTGCTGACCCGCCGTCCATCTCCATCGTCGTTTCACCCCCTAAAAGACCCGCCGTCAATACTTTTCTTTTTAACAAGACAACTTAATGTTAACCATTAGGTTGTTGCATTTATTCCTTATATCGACGGTTGTTTTCCGGTCTCAGATATCACAAGAGAAAATAGAACATTGATTCCCTAACAAGTTTTGCCGAGTTTACATGATCTTTGCAAAACCATGCTCAATATAGTCAACCGATGGCAGAACACCCGATCAAACCACACTAGCCAGCAATGAATAATATGATTTGTTCATCATCATATTCTAAAACAAAAGCGCAGTTGTAAGTGGAGACGTTCATGGTACACGTGAAGACTCAAACCTTCTATCTTTTGATGTACTCCAATATCTCATACTCTATTAGATACTAGTAGAACGCCCGTGCATTGCTACGGGCTACAATGCATTTAAATAAAATAAACAAATGATTAAGGTCATCTCCAAGGTTGAAACTCATTTCTCCCTCTTACCTCCTGGCGTTGTCGAACATCAAACAAGCGCCTAGTGTGATCCAACTATCCGGACCCCAATTCGAGCCGATAGGGGAGTGTGGTTGTCCGGACTATTCGCCATGTTATCTCAAACACATGGTCCCCACACAAAAACATAACCCGACGACCCACCCTTCCTTTTCCTGTCAAAACCAATGCATTTACCCTTCTATCCTAACCAGAAAATTGTATGACTTGATCAAAAACAATATATGAACCGCTTGCTCATGTAATTTTCTCCAAAGCCATCTCTAATGAAATGCAATTTGCCATATTTTTTTATGTAGGAAAATTATTCTGCTCATACAACCGTAACTAAACAGACCAATCCCAACCCCCATCTCGCTCACTCTCAACCAGTACTCTTATCACAAAAACCACTAACTCATATTCTAAGTGAGCCAGTGATCGATGTCGCCATGGCAGGACAACAGCAAGGGACAAGGGCAGCAACCACCTTCCTATCTTAGTGCTAGTAACTCCTAGTTCTAAATATGACCCACCATTCATCTCGGGCTCTACCACACCAGCAGAACACAAAATATTTTCTAACAATGTACCTCCATTTCCATTCTTCGAACATGGAGGTGTGAGCTTTTCAAGTGGAGCGAGGCACCGTGATAAGGATACCAACAACATAATAAAAGGGACATGCTATGTAAGCTACAAGGAATATAACCTCCAAGGGAGTGAGTAAATAGTTTAACCTTTGTAATGCGCAGACATTTACTGAGACATTTTCATTCTAGTTTTTTCCTACAGTATGTGTAAGAATAAAATCTTGTAGATTGAAGGCGGATTTTCATCCTAAGGACAAACCAGAATAAAATGTGCATTTTCTATTCATCAGCAAGTATAGTTCTCTATAATAACAAGCATAAATGGACAAAATTGAGTTACAGTAAACGACAAAAAAATGCCCTGTATGGGCGTTATCAGCGTCCTAAATAAATTAGGGGGGCAGACTGTTAGTCAGGCAACTGGAATTTATTAAAAGTTTCAGTCACCTCCACCCCCGTTTCAGACTATTAGTTGCCTGCCTGATATCGCCGCTTCCGAGCAACCACCGCATCTCCGCCGTGTTGGCATAAGCTCGCTCGCTGCATGGCTGTGTAGGCTAGTCTTTGCTTTATTCTGTTATTGTAATAATGTGTGTGCGTGGGAGATTAGACCTGCACATGCACGTAGATCGTGGAGCGAGTATAGCTCGTCCACTTCCCTCTCTCTTCCTGGTTTGTCTCTCCTGGTGGATGATCACGCTGTGGCTCGGGGTCGTGGGATGGCGCGGCCATCTCGGATCATAGCGAGTCCACCAGGAGATAGGCAGCTTCTTGTTGTAACCAAGTATAAAGAGAGGGAATGGAAATAACAAAAAGCTGCGAAGTTTGGGCAGCACAAAAATTCTCTCTCTCGCACGAGTCCTGTTTCTCTCCTCCTCCTCAGATCGACAACTACACGCCGACGATGTCATGGCCAGCCGCTTCGTCCCCCGTCGCCGGCCGTCGATCGGCTCCCCGGTGCTCTGCAAATGCCATGCGAAATTAGACGATTGCCTGAAAAATAGCAAACGCTATCAATTAAAACTAACTTTATAAACATACTACTACTGCCTTGCAAATCCGGATCGAAGTGGGATGCTTGCGTTTTGGTGTCTCAAGTCTGAACCGACTCACTTTCAAAACAAAAACAAAAAGTGTGAACCGACTCGGCTCGGCAGCAAAAACCGACTTGGATGTCGTCTCATCTTTATATACACGGTCGAGCTAGATCACGAGATGGCGCGCCCCCGCTCCTCTCCGGTGGAGCCACGTACGTCCCGCCGCGTCAGGCAGCAGCGGCCGCCCACACCGCCGCCGACGACAAGTCCGGCCCGGCCTACCAGCGGCGGACCTGGAACGCGCTGAGGCGCAGCATAACCGGCCTCGTCAACAAGGCCACGGCCGCCAACATCCACCACGTCCTGCCAGAGCTCCTCGCCGAGAACCTAGTCTGTGGTGAGATGATTTGCAATACAATAATCATTGTATTGATGGGTGCTGGTGCACGTATATATAATACAAGGAAAGGCCTCTACCTCAACTATACAAGACTAGGAGGTGGGCCACAACTCCAATACACGTGCAATACAAAACACATACTCAACACCCCCCGCAGTCGAAGCGTCGCCGGAGACACAAAGACTGGACCGAAACTCCTCGAAGACGGGAGTAGGCAATCCCTTAGTCATCACATCAGCAAACTGTTGCGACGTCGGCACATGGAGAACTCGAATACGGCCAAGGGCAACCTGCTCGCGCACAAAGTGAATGTCAAGCTCAATATGCTTCGTCCGTCGGTGGTGCACCGGGTTGGCAGAGAGGTAGACCGCGCTAACGTTATTGCAGTAGACAAGAGTGGCCTTATGAACATCAGAAAGCAACTCCTGGAGCAGCTGACGTATCCAAGAGCACTCAGCCACGGCGTTGGCCACGGCGCGATACTCCGCCTCGGCGCTGGAGCGGGAGACCGTGGGCTGCCGCTTCGATGACCAAGAGATCAACGAGGGCCCAAGGTAGACGCAGTAGCCTGACGTAGAGCGTCACGTGTCGGGGCAGCCAGTCCGGTCAGCATCCGAGTAGGCCATGAGGTCGGTGGAGGCGGAGGCCGTCAGGGTGAGTCCCAAGGACATGGTGCCACGTATGTAACGGAGAATACGCTTCACCAGAGTCCAGTGAGAGTCACGCGGGGCGTGCATATGGAGGCACACCTGCTGAACAGCGTACTGCAGGTCGGGGCTCCTCGTACGCGTGCGTCTTTGGGGTTCGGTTTCACCATCAAACAGATCCTTGCGTTTCCTCCATGAGTCATCGTCGCAAAGCCACCTTCGATGTCCCATGAACACGATTTTCGAAGACCCGGGTTCTCTATCTAGCTGGCAATACGTTGTGTCATCCATGCACCTGACGCATCCAGAAAATCCGTGGACCACCTGCCCCGCGACATATCCGTAACCGAGATAGTCCTACACCGTCGTGAGCAGTGCAGCTCTCATAGGGAAATATTCTTTCTCTGCGGTGTCCCACGTATTGGCTGGCGTTTTCCACAGCGTGTCTAGCTCCTCTTTCAGTAGCCCCAGATACAGATTGATGTCGTTCCCTGGTTGTTTCGGCCCTTCAATTAGCATACTCATATGAATGTACTTCCTCTGCATGCACAACTAGGGGGGAAGGTTGTACATCCACACAAACACAGGCCAGGTGCTATGTGTGCTTCTCTGGCTGCCAAATGGATTGACTCCATCGGTGCTCGCGCCCAGCATGATGTTCCTTAGAGTTTTCCCAAATTCTGAGTGTTCGAAGTTCAACGCTTGCCACTGGCTCCCATCCTTAGGGTGACTCAGCATCTTTTCTTTTTATTTATCTCCGGATCATTTGCGTCATCTTCTCGCTTCTTCTACTCCCTATTCGCGTGCCAATGCAGGAGCTTTTCTACCTTAGGGTCCACGAAATACCGCTGCAGACGAGGAGTGATAGGAAAGTACCACTCCACTTTTCGAGGAGATTTCTTCCTCTTCTTGTATCGAGTGACGCCGCACACCGGACATACGGTAGACTCCGCGTGCTCGTCCCGATAAATGATGCAATTGTTCATGCACACATGGTATTTCACATGCGGTAAATCCAGAGGACACACGATTTTCTTCGCCTCCTCGAAACTGGTCAGGCAGTTGTTCCCCTTGGGAAGACGTTCGTGCCAGAATGACATGTTCTCGTCGAAGCATGCGTCGGTCATTTTGTGTTTTACCTTCATCTCCAGAACCATGAGCGTTACTTTCAAGCATGTATCCTCGGGCCTGCATCCTTCATACAATGGAGTAACCGCGTCTATCTCCAGTTGATCTAGCTTGGCTTTCTCTCGGGCGGCAGCTCTTGCGTTATCCGTCTGCTTGAGAAGCAGCTCTTGAATATGAGGGTCCTGCACCCAGCCTATCGAAGGTCCATCGTCGTCTGCTCCGGCATCTTCATCTTCATGATCATGACCTTCGTCTGCTCCGGCATCTTCCTCATCATCATGTCCAGCATCTTCTACATGATGACTGTGTACTGCATCTACTTCGTGATCATGTCATGGAGATTCTTCGTCTTCTCGCCCGCCTCGCCGCGGTTGTCTTGCGGCCCTTCCTCATTTCGTGCCCGCCCCCCATTGACAACTTCATAATCATCTTCATCACCTTGCCACCGATAGCCATCCATGAAACCACGCAAGAGCAGGTGGCCCCGCACCTGTACGGAATCCGGGTCCATAAGGCTCCTCAGCTTGCATCTTCGACACGGACATCTTATCTCCGTCTCGTTCTTTTGAAGCATCTCAGCCTTCGTGGAGCTCAAAAACCTATTCACGATGCCTTCGGTCATCGTGCGGACCATGGTCGCCTGCGGGGTAGAGCAAAATGATATTTTAGAACCAAGAAAAAATTTGGCATGACTTTGCCTAAAAATAGGACCAAAAAGAATGCATAGTGCCAAATTCTCGCCGAAACGGAAATGAATCAACATTCTGGCAAAATATTGGCAATTATCGCATTTCAAATACCGGTACCTGCAAACACAAACACATATGCAACACCACAAACATATGCAACACCACAAACATACATAGATCTAGCTAGGCCATAAAAAGTGCATGTGCACGTTGTTGGAGGGAGAAAAAAGTAGATCTACAACATAAAGAAAGCTTTCCCCTTACTTACCTATCAAAAAAAGGTAATTTAACCACTTAATTTGGATGAATCTATGGTGGAAATGAGGTGAGGAGGAGGAGGCAGCCGAGACAAGCTTGGAGGAGGAGGTGGAGAGAATGAAGTGGGGAAAGTGAGTGTGTAGGTGGTTGTCCAAAATATCTAGCTGGTCCCAGGTTACTAATGGCGCACCACCTACAAATGCGCCATTAGTAACCCTGGTTACTAATGGCGCACCAGCTGGTGGTCCGCCATTAGTAGTTTTGAAAAAAAATGATAGTAGTGGCGCACACAGTGCGCCACTAGTATTTTTGGAAAAAAAAATAGTAGTGGTGCACCAACACATGGTGCGCCACTGCTATATAGTAGTGGCGCACCACATGTCTGGTGCATCATTAGTGTCCATATTATCTATAGCCCTTTTCCTAGTAGTGATTGTACATATGTATATGTGTGATATGTTTTATTGACACTCCTTAATCTCCTTTGCCTAGTCCCTTCTAATCTTTCCTCTCGGCCTCCTCGCCGGCGTCCTACTACACAGAGGAGCAACCACTCCGGAAAAAAATATCCACAATTTAATCCACGCTGGTCCCCATCCTTCTCCATCCTCGACATCACACAATACAGAGGTTCTTCCACCTAAATTTAGTCCTGGCTGTTCCATTGTAAGGCGGATTATGTTAACCAGTTAGCTTGGACTAAATCTCTAGATCTTTGATACCAACATATAGAAAAAAGAAGCCTCTTGATTTGTTAACAAGTTTTGGTGGTGGTACAAGATGTTCGTCAAAACTTGATCAACATGTATGATCAACCACTAGTTGAAGAACCAACCAGTTGACACCAACAATGACCCGTATTGATCTTTTACATCTCCAAATTCCGAAACAAAAGCACAAGGACCAGTAGAGGTGTTCATGCACATAAAAATCAAACCATCTATATTTTGGTGTACTCCAATATCTCATACTCTGCTAAATGTGGATGAATATGTGTATCCACTTAATTATCAACATCCACCGGAATAGAAATGTGCTAGTTGTGTAGAAGCACTTAGTATTTATACGACCAGGGTAACTATTATAGATAGAACAGTCATACGACTTTGGTGAACCTAGTAACTCTATCATGTAAAACACGTTCATACTTCCAGAAGCAGTCATATAAAATTTATCCTCATGTGGAAGCAAATGCATTCTATGCATGAGAGTAATAATTCCAAACAAGAGAAGGACCCAGCCAATAATTGTACTGAAGGTAGAAATGAATATGATCATACTATATTGGAACAGATCATGCGCTTAGCCTGATCCAACCCATTGCCCTCACCTAGCAGGCCAAGGGGTACTCATAATCTTTGTTTAAAAAATCTGGGTTTCCTTCAACTTGACGTCCTCGATCTTTAAGAAGGGAAGTTGGTTATACATCTTTGATATCCGCACTGAGGTTCTTAAACAGGACCTACAATCGCAAACAATAGTAACAATTATACATTGTAACAGCAGAACAAAAGATACAGATTCAACCAAAAAAGGTTGACAAAAACCTCGATGTCAAATTTCGGATTCATCTCCAGGTTTGGTAAATTATAGTGCTCAGCAAGTTGACTACGAATTCCCTTTGTCCACGGATTTGGAGGACAATATGCTATACTTGATTGGCAAGGTTCGCGAATCTGCAGAGCAAGCACAGTATTAGTCATGACACATGAATAATATCAGGCAGCATGCGTCATATGAATGACAATGCTGCAAGCAAATACACACCTTTGAAGTGAAGGGAATTACAGTAATCATCTGTCCTTTCTCACATGCCTGAAATATTTCAAAAGATTGTCAGGCAGAATTGCTTAGTATACCAATTGGCAGAATCACTTGCATGCGAATATAGGTAATCTAAGCTTTAGAAATAAATGAGATCCAGAACAACTCAGGCATGGCCGCATGACCTGTAGAATTAAGGGAGAGAACTCAGAAATTTAACTCAATAAAGTATTGATCTGGGCATTATTAGACAACAACCAAGAAGACTAAAATAAGGCACGAAGAGCCAATAAGACACAATCAAACATTGAGAAGTTCCATATTGTACATAGCATAGGTGGCAGACAAACAGTACAATATTTAGTCAGCAAATAGCATAGGTGCATAGCACTAGCAACATTATATTGGTGTTTGAATATGGATCATAGTACAACACCACATAATAATTAATAAATATGAACTAGCTAGATAGCGTCCTCATCTTCAGTTGCCTTCATCATCAGTTACTTCAGCCTCAATTGCTTAATCCTCATCCTCAGTAACTTCATCCCCAATTGCTTCATCCTCATCCTCAGTTACTTCGGCCTCAATCGCTTTGTCCTCCATCTTGGCAAATTCTGCCAACTCTGGTTCATTAAGAGACAAGTTAGCACCTTGAAGAACACAAACACCAGTTAGAGATTCAAAAGAACCTCCACCCACATACCACACAAGTAATTCCCCCTTCTAATATGCTTCTAATCTTCTTGACAGAAACACCTCAGATATGTAACATGAGATTTCTACTAGTACCCAAAGTTTGCTTGAACACACAATCTATATATATCATTAACTGAGGTCGATCGGCGTCGGCGGAGGCGGCGAGGGTTTCGATCTGGATCGTGCATGAACCAAGGTCGATCGGTCGGCATCAACGCGCGCAGTATCTTATATTCCTTATATTTCCTTTTGCATGCATGCAGTATCTTATAGTATTTCCTTTGTTTCTCCCTTGCGTGTCGTGAGGCAAATGCATGGAAAGATGTTATCCCTTTCTGCGTGGTTGCCGCCCGTAATCTTCTTTATCGCTCGATTGCCTAACAAAATGTATGATTTCAGGCGTATCTGCTCTTATACAGTAAATAAAAGGAAACGTCGAATAAAAAAAATACTTGTCCTTATTGAAAGGCCGATCCTAGGCACCGGCAGACTGGTCCAAATTTTGGCCTGTCGCATGTGAACCGCCACATCAAACCGTGCTGGAACGTCTTATTCCCTTCCCTTTCTCCCCCAACGCGCACGGGATCCATAAGGCTGCAGGAGAGGGCGCCGCCCAGCTTGCCAGCTTCCCCGGGCATCGCTGCCAATGCCATTCGTCTCCCTCGTTGCTGACCCGCCGTCCATCTCCATCGTCGTTTCACCCCCTAAAAGACCCGCCGTCAATACTTTTCTTTTTAACAAGACAACTTAATGTTAACCATTAGGTTGTTGCATTTATTCCTTATATCGACGGTTGTTTTCCGGTCTCAGATATCACAAGAGAAAATAGAACATTGATTCCCTAACAAGTTTTGCCGAGTTTACATGATCTTTGCAAAACCATGCTCAATATAGTCAACCGATGGCAGAACACCCGATCAAACCACACTAGCCAGCAATGAATAATATGATTTGTTCATCATCATATTCTAAAACAAAAGCGCAGTTGTAAGTGGAGACGTTCATGGTACACGTGAAGACTCAAACCTTCTATCTTTTGATGTACTCCAATATCTCATACTCTATTAGATACTAGTAGAACGCCCGTGCATTGCTACGGGCTACAATGCATTTAAATAAAATAAACAAATGATTAAGGTCATCTCCAAGGTTGAAACTCATTTCTCCCTCTTACCTCCTGGCGTTGTCGAACATCAAACAAGCGCCTAGTGTGCTCCAACTATCCGGACCCCAATTCGAGCCGATAGGGGAGTGTGGTTGTCCGGACTATTCGCCATGTTATCTCAAACACATGGTCCCCACACAAAAACATAACCCGACGACCCACCCTTCCTTTTCCTGTCAAAACCAATGCATTTACCCTTCTATCCTAACCAGAAAATTGTATGACTTGATCAAAAACAATATATGAACCGCTTGCTCATGTAATTTTCTCCAAAGCCATCTCTAATAAAATGCAAGTTGCCATATTTTTTTATGTAGGAAAATTATTCTGCTCATACAACCGTAACTAAACAGACCAATCCCAACCCCCATCTCGCTCACTCTCAACCAGTACTCTTATCACAAAAACCACTAACTCATATTCTAAGTGAGCCAGTGATCGATGTCGCCATGGCAGGACAACAGCAAGGGACAAGGGCAGCAACCACCTTCCTATCTTAGTGCTAGTAACTCCTAGTTCTAAATATGACCCACCATTCATCTCGGGCTCTACCACACCAGCAGAACACAAAATATTTTCTAACAATGTACCTCCATTTCCATTCTTCGAACATGGAGGTGTGAGCTTTTCAAGTGGAGCGAGGCACCGTGATAAGGATACCAACAACATAATAAAAGGGACATGCTATGTAAGCTACAAGGAATATAACCTCCAAGGGAGTGAGTAAATAGTTTAACCTTTGTAATGCGCAGACATTTACTGAGACATTTTCATTCTAGTTTTTTCCTACAGTATGTGTAAGAATAAAATCTTGTAGATTGAAGGCGGATTTTCATCCTAAGGACAAACCAGAATAAAATGTGCATTTTCTATTCATCAGCAAGTATAGTTCTCTATAATAACAAGCATAAATGGACAAAATTGAGTTACAGTAAACGACAAAAAAATGCCCTGTATGGGCGTTATCAGCGTCCTAAATAAATTAGGGGGGAAGACTGTTAGTCAGGCAACTGGAATTTATTAAAAGTTTCAGTCACCTCCACCCCCGTTTCAGACTATTAGTTGCCTGCCTGATATCGCCGCTTCCGAGCAACCACCACATCTCCGCTGTGTTGGCATAAGCTCGCTCGCTGCATGGCTGTGTAGGCTAGTCTTTGCTTTATTCTGTTATTGTAATAATGTGTGTGCGTGGGAGATTAGACCTGCACATGCACGTAGATCGTGGAGCGAGTATAGCTCGTCCACTTCCCTCTCTCTTCCTGGTTTGTCTCTCCTGGTGGATGATCACGCTGTGGCTCGGGGTCGTGGGATGGCGCGGCCATCTCGGATCATAGCGAGTCCACCAGGAGATAGGCAGCTTCTTGTTGTAACCAAGTATAAAGAGAGGGAACGGAAATAACAGAAAGCTGCGAAGTTTGGGCAGCACAAAAATTCTCTCTCTCGCACGAGTCCTGTTTCTCTCCTCCTCCTCAGATCGACAACTACACACCGACGATGTCATGGCCAGCCGCTTCGTCCCCCGTCGCCGGCCGTCGATCGGCTCCCCGGTGCTCTGCAAATGCCATGCGAAATTAGACGATTGCCTGAAAAATAGCAAACGCTATCAATTAAAACTAACTTTATAAACATACTACTACTGCCTTGCAAATCCGGATCGAAGTGGGATGCTTGCGTTTTGGTGTCTCAAGTCTGAACCGACTCACTTTCAAAACAAAAACAAAAAGTGTGAACCGACTCGGCTCGGCAGCAAAAACCGACTTGGATGTCGTCTCATCTTTATATACACGGTCGAGCTAGATCACGAGATGGCGCGCCCCCGCTCCTCTCCGGTGGAGCCACGTACGTCCCGCCGCGTCAGGCAGCAGCGGCCGCCCATGCCGCCGCCGACGACAAGTCCGGCCCGGCCTACCAGCGGCGGACCTGGAACGCGCTGAGGCGCAGCATAACCGGCCTCGTCAACAAGGCCACGGCCGCCAACATCCACCACGTCCTGCCAGAGCTCCTCGCCGAGAACCTAGTCTGTGGTGAGATGATTTGCAATACAATAATCATTGTATTGATGGGTGCTGGTGCACGTATATATAATACAAGGAAAGGCCTCTACCTCAACTATACAAGACTAGGAGGTGGGCCACAACTCCAATACACGTGCAATACAAAACACATACTCAACACCCCCCGCAGTCGAAGCGTCGCCGGAGACACAAAGACTGGACCGAAACTCCTCGAAGACGGGAGTAGGCAATCCCTTAGTCATCACATCAGCAAACTGTTGCGACGTCGGCACATGGAGAACTCGAATACGGCCAAGGGCAACCTGCTCGCGCACAAAGTGAATGTCAAGCTCAATATGCTTCGTCCGTCGGTGGTGCACCGGGTTGGCAGAGAGGTAGACCACGCTAACGTTATTGCAGTAGACAAGAGTGGCCTTATGAACATCAGAAAGCAACTCCTGGAGCAGCTGACGTATCCAAGAGCACTCAGCCACGGCGTTGGCCACGGCGCGATACTCCGCCTCGGCGCTGGAGCGGGAGACCGTGGGCTGCCGCTTCGATGACCAAGAGATCAACGAGGGCCCAAGGTAGACGCAGTAGCCTGACGTAGAGCGTCACGTGTCGGGGCAGCCAGTCCGGTCAGCATCCGAGTAGGCCATGAGGTCGGTGGAGGCGGAGGCCGTCAGGGTGAGTCCCAAGGACATGGTGCCACGTATTTAACGGAGAATACGCTTCACCAGAGTCCAGTGAGAGTCACGCGGGGCGTGCATATGGAGGCACACCTGCTGAACAGCGTACTGCAGGTCGGGGCTCCTCGTACGCGTGCGTCTTTGGGGTTCGGTTTCACCATCAAACAGATCCTTGTGTTTCCTCCATGAGTCATCGTCGCAAAGCCACCTTCGATGTCCCATGAACACGATTTTCGAAGACCTGGGTTCTCTATCTAGCTAGCGATACGTTGTGTCATCCATGCACCTGACGCATCCAGAAAATCCGTGGACCACCTGCCCCGCGACATATCCGTAACCGAGATAGTCCTACACCGTCGTGAGCAGTGCAGCTCTCATAGGGAAATATTCTTTCTCTGCGGTGTCCCACGTATTGGCTGGCGTTTTCCACAGCGTGTCTAGCTCCTCTTTCAGTAGCCCCAGATACAGATTGATGTCGTTCCGTGGTTGTTTCGGCCCTTCAATTAGCATACTCATATGAATGTACTTCCTCTGCATGCACAACTAGGGGGGAAGGTTGTACATCCACACAAACACAGGCCAGGTACTATGTGTGCTTCTCTGGCTGCCAAATGGATTGACTCCATCAGTGCTCGCGCCCAGCATGATGTTCCTTAGAGTTTTCCCAAATTCTGAGTGTTCGAAGTTCAACGCTTGCCACTGGCTCCCATCCTTAGGGTGACTCAGCATCTTTTCTTTTTATTTATCTCCGGATCATTTGCGTCATCTTCTCGCTTCTTCTACTCCCTATTCGCGTGCCAATGCAGGAGCTTTTCTACCTTAGGGTCCGCGAAATACCGCTGCAGACGAGGAGTGATAGGAAAGTACCACTCCACTTTTCGAGGAGATTTCTTCCTCTTCTTGTATCGAGTGACGCCGCACACCGGACATACGGTAGAGTCCGCGTGCTCGTCCCGATAAATGATGCAATTGTTCATGCACACATGGTATTTCACATGCGGTAAATCCAGAGGACACACGATTTTCTTCGCCTCCTCGAAACTGGTCAGGCAGTTGTTCCCCTTGGGAAGACGTTCGTGCCAGAATGACATGTTCTCGTCGAAGCATGCGTCGGTCATTTTGTGTTTTACCTTCATCTCCAGAACCATGAGCGTTACTTTCAAGCATGTATCCTCGGGCCTGCATCCTTCATACAATGGAGTAACCGCGTCTATCTCCAGTTGATCTAGCTTGGCTTTCTCTCGGGCGGCAGCTCTTGCGTTATCCGTCTGCTTGAGAAGCAGCTCTTGAATATGAGGGTCCTGCACCCAGCCTATCGAAGGTCCATCGTCGTCTGCTCCGGCATCTTCATCTTCATGATCATGACCTTCGTCTGCTCCGGCATCTTCCTCATCATCATGTCCAGCATCTTCTACGTGATGACTGTGTACTGCATCTACTTCGTGATCATGTCATGGAGATTCTTCGTCTTCTCGCCCGCCTCGCCGCGGTTGTCTTGCGGCCCTTCCTCATTTCGTGCCCGCCCCCCATTGACAACTTCATAATCATCTTCATCACCTTGCCACCGATAGCCATCCATGAAACCACGCAAGAGCAGGTGGCTCCGCACCTGTACGGAATCCGGGTCCATAAGGCTCCTCAGCTTGCATCTTCGACACGGACATCTTATCTCCATCTCGTTCTTTTGAAGCATCTCAGCCTTCGTGGAGCTCAAAAACCTATTCACGATGCCTTCGGTCATCGTGCGGACCATGGTCGCCTGCGGGGTAGAGCAAAATGATATTTTAGAACCAAGAAAAAATTTGGCATGACTTTGCCTAAAAATAGGACCAAAAAGAATGCATAGTGCCAAATTCTCGCCGAAACGGAAATGAATCAACATTCTGGCAAAATATTGGCAATTATCGCATTTCAAATACCGGTACCTGCAAACACAAACACATATGCAACACCACAAACATATGCAACACCACAAACATACATAGATCTAGCTAGGCCATAAAAAGTGCATGTGCACGTTGTTGGAGGGAGAAAAAAGTAGATCTACAACATAAAGAAAGCTTTCCCCTTACTTACCTATCAAAAAAAGGTAATTTAACCACTTAATTTGGATGAATCTATGGTGGAAATGAGGTGAGGAGGAGGAGGCAGCCGAGACAAGCTTGGAGGAGGAGGTGGAGAGAATGAAGTGGGGAAAGTGAGTGTGTAGGTGGTTGTCCAAAATATCTAGCTGGTCCCAGGTTACTAATGGCGCACCACCTACAAATGCGCCATTAGTAACCCTGGTTACTAATGGCGCACCAGCTGGTGGTCCGCCATTAGTAGTTTTGAAAAAAAATGATAGTAGTGGCGCACACAGTGCGCCACTAGTATTTTTGGAAAAAAAAATAGTAGTGGTGCACCAACACATGGTGCGCCACTGCTATATAGTAGTGGCGCACCACATGTCTGGTGCATCATTAGTGTCCATATTATCTATAGCCCTTTTCCTAGTAGTGATTGTACATATGTATATGTGTGATATGTTTTATTGACACTCCTTAATCTCCTTTGCCTAGTCCCTTCTAATCTTTCCTCTCGGCCTCCTCGCCGGCATCCTACTACACAGAGCTGTCGCCAATGTCGTTCCTTTCGGCCTCTTCTCCCTCACCCGATTACACTGGCGCCGTCACCGGTATAGTTCCTTTTGGCCTCCTCTCCTTCGTCCTCCTACACACACGCCACCATGCACGCGCACTACATTTCTTCTCCCTGACCTCTGCCTCGGTATCCTCCTATTCGTCTCTCCCCACGGCCTTTCTCCATGGCGGCGACGCTAGCAACTAGTTCGTCGTGCTGCCGACATGATCGCTCGCTTTTTGCTCCATGCTTGTCAAGTCGGATGTGGCGCCGCGGGCACCGCCAACCTTAGTCGCTGAGGCATTCGGTTCACACTAATCTTCGTCAACATTGTCGAATGGCGCCATGTTGTGCCCGGCGCCGCTGCCGGCGTCACCCGGTTGGCCTCTTTGCCCTAGCCTACACTGACATCGCCTTCGCAAACACACTGCCAACGAATTCTACGTAACTCTATGTGCCATGCGTAGCTGTTAACTCTTAATCATGTTGCATGTATGCAACCAAACACCAGGCACTTGCATCATCCCAGCCAATGCACGCAACCAAACGCCAGGAAAAAATTGGCTCCCGTAATGCAGGCCGCCTACATGCAGACAACCAAACTACATGCATATGTTGATTTTTGCTTGCATTAGCTTAACCAGGGTCAACTGGGACAAGTATGTATAGTGCCCAAAAATGATGCAGGTAACCAAAATGCGTCATTTGTTTCCTTCCACGTGGAGCTGCAGGTCGATGCTTTATCAAGGTGTAGTCGACGCAGTTACCACATGTGCATCGACCCACCTTTATGACTAACCAGCGATGCCATTCGATCGTTTCCGTCCTTAGTGCCGCTCTTTGTAAGCCACGTATGTGAGCCTGCATCCCCTGTATTCCAGATCCAACACTTCCATATATCACATTGAATAAATGCTGGCGTATATCCCATAGACCAATTGGACCCTAGAGCCAAAACGCCCTTCCACACGAGATCGCTCAGTTTCCGAAATGGTCAATCTTTAGGCAACATCTGTACATCGACAATGGAGAGTTGCGGGAGTGAGAGATGCTGGGATAAAGCTCCTCAGGATACTATGGAACTGGAAGCATGTTGCACGTGCATCATTACTACATCCTCCTAAAGAAATATAATGCTCTTATATTTCTTTACTGAGGGAGTAGTAATTAGAAGTAGTCAGTTACTACATGTTTTTGGCAGAAATGTGTATGTTACTTTTAGAAGAAAATAAAAACTCATTGCCCCATTTACTACTCATGAAGTAACATAACAAAAAATTGTAATTTCAACATGTACCACAAATGGGACAAATACCTTCTTAGTCACATTGTTTTGTGTGTCCAAGGAAAAGCAAGAAATTAGTCCAAGGAAATTTTGCAGTGTATGGTACTACAGTTTGAATGAGCTCATCCACAATAAGTTCAAATATATTTCCTCCCTATTGAAATGATAGGGAATTTCTCCATACAGTCTACCTATGCAAATATTTATTTTTGACAACATTGTAGAAAAATACAAGTGATTTTGTTGCACTTAGGAATATTATGATGGCATTGCTAGACATCAGAATTGTACACCTTTCCTCTGTGCATCAGTATAGATTCTCTCAAGCGAAGACTTCTGCACATTAGTTCAAGTGCTCGCCTTTTGTTCTTTAGAGGACAACCAGCATTTCAGATGCTGAAAAAGCCACTAGCAATCAGATCTGAAAGTGTAGCATGTTATTTGCTGGTGCTCAAGCATGATTTTGGTATGTTGTGGCTAGCCTGACATGTCCATGTCGCTGGACTAGCCTAGCACGTAATTTTGCAGCATAAGCAGTATTTTGTTATACTCCAATATCTTATACTCGACATATATAGTATGTGGAGAAAATAAATAGAAAAAGAAATCTAAAAAGGCAGATCCTCCCTCTCTATCAAGAGTAATGAACTAGGTGCTTATACAGTACAAAAAAACAAACTAAATTAACCAAAAAAGTGCATCAACTTCATAACTCTCAAAGACAGTGCCATGTTGAGAATGGGTCAAATCTTGAGTGGAGCTTGGTATTTATACTGCTAGGATAACTATCCAGTCACATAAATTTTCTGAACTAACTAACTTTATCATGCACAATTGGCGGTGGTGCATGCTTATACGACGCATGAGAGACTGGCACAACAAAAATTATAAAACTACAGAAAAGAGCTTATGGCATATTGAAGATGCAAATCAACATACTTCTCTTGTATTGTATATATATAAGAGTTAATTTATTCTAGTTTGAAACATGTATTAGTGACACGGTGACACATTGAACCACATTTTAATTCGGGTGACACTATGATATACCCATAATTCTACTATGTACTGGACATTTTAGAAATTGAGGTCTGACGAATCATTGCATGGGAAGTGTTTTGATGAATTGGATGACTCAGATGGGAAGAGTTTTTGAGTTTTTGTTATGTATCGTTATCGTGTGAGAAAATCGTCTGTTATGTGTTCGAGAATGCATTCTTTGCTGAACATGAACACTTTCACTTGGTAAGTCATGCTTTATCTCTGTTTTTTCCTGTGTATGTCCTGAGAAAGACTAATTCTCTGGTTTTTATTTTTGTTGCCGAAACTAAACTGATCTGCCCAAAGTTGCCTTTGATTTTGGTCCAGATTATCTGCGGCTTTTATTTTAGTAGTCCTGGTGTGGTACATATTTGTCTTTTTCCTAGGTTTCGTTCACATTGATCGCTTAGAGAATCGCAAATGCAGTATCATGAACAGCTACTGTTCCATCATGAATAGCAGTAACATACGTACAGCCTTAACTATGACTTGTGCATGGAACGTAAGTGTGCATACAAAAGTATATATGGTGATATGTGTACTCTTCAAAACTCAAATAAAGTACACTTATGTTACTCCCTTCATTCCCTTATACGAAGCCACTTCATATTTTTATGTCCAACTTTGACCATTAATTTTACCAACAAAAATTGAGTTATATGCCAAAAAGGTATGCCACTGGATGAACATTCCAAAGAACTTTCCGATTATATTTTTTTATTACATATAGCCTATATTTTGTTGACTAAAATTATAAGTCAAAGTTTGACACAAAAAACAAAGTGGCCTTGTTTAAGGGAATGGAGGGAGTACCAAATATTGGTATATCTTTTGTCTTAACAGTGCAGTACTGTGTTTTCGACCAAATTTTACATGTCGCCGTGTTCTAACACGTTATACATATGACATGGACCACTCAATACCTTTTTGTTGTACGTTTGCACAACTGAACGTGCTCGCCGACGCTCAGCCATAGTCAATGGGGATCTGTACATGATAAAACGATAGCCGGAACATGGCGAAATGCTTCCATTTGGTTCAGATGGCAGCACAATCTTGGCATTGACACCAAGCCTCGTCGAGATCTTCATCAAGTGCCAGTCAGAACACTGTCCAAATAAAATTTCCACGCAAGCAACAAATGCAGAGACAATGAATAGTGTGAAAAGGAGATATTCATATGCAGTAGGGAACCAAAACCTCAAAGATTCTATCTTTTGGTATACTCCAATGTCTCATACTTTATGTCTCTATAACGGCTAAATGAGAGGCGTTTATATTTATAGTACTAAGATAAATATTATAGCTATATATGCATGTCGATCATATAACCATGAACTTAACAAACTTTGTCATGCAGAAGGGCAGTCATATAGCTAGAATAGTCATATACCATCTATGCCCAACTGATTGGCAGACCAGCACATTACATATGCATGAGATAAATTCCAAAATCAAAGAGCATATGTTGGTATTGTGTTGAAGATAGAAATTAACATACTAATTGAACCATATATGGTCTCAGTGTCATGTTCGGCAAATGAGCAACGACCCAAGGGCACTGCTATCCCACATTAGTAGCTGATGGCGGGTCAAAAAAAATATTTGTGGTGATTTTACTAGACGCTAGTACACATTGGTTAGTGATATAACGCCAATATGCTCTTACTTTACTGTACCCCACACATTTGTACTAAAAAGCTCAGTACGTACCTAGATCATGATTTAATTTGCACCTGTTTTTAAATCATGTACTTATCCCTTTTCACCCAAATAACAATTGACAAGAAAAATAACCTAGCTAGATCGTGTGCCTACATATGCACCTGTGCTTGTGTTTCACCAAAATCATGGCACTTCGCCTCCTTGGGTTATACGAGGCACCATAGGACAGGCATCAAATTGCTGTTTTTTTAATGAGATTAAATCACTGTTGCTCGTGTCCCACGGGAACAAACAATGTTTCTTAAGAAACAGCGTATATCACACACAGTTACCTAATGGTAGGAAACTCTAATTCATGAGACAAATAATAGAATACCAACACAATAAAGTTTCTTATTCGTAACAACGTCGTCTCTCTCTAACGACACGGGGGGAACCCCTCCGCTGCCGCTTCCTTCCCACCTCCATCCACCCCATCACCTCGCTGCCCGTGGGCGTTCGTTCGACGTTTGTGTGGATGCAAACTGAGCGCAGGTTTGCGCCGGAAATGGGATGGGCCGGACGTCAAACGAACAGAAAATGCGGATACGGTCGCGCGTTGGACTGTGCCATCTGTCCGTTTGGGTCCAAGCAAACATACACAGACCGAATGGGGCCATGCGTTGGAGTTGCGCTCACAAACCACACCCATTCAACATTAGTCCAGGAAGGTAAGTGCACCTCGGGGACGTGGAAAGCCATGTTACATCCGATCTGTACAATGATGTGTATGTAACCCACGTACATGCATCTGAACACTTGATCTCATTTGAAGCACCTCCGAGATCCCCTCCTCCCACGGTGTTCAGTAGTGAAAGCGTTTGCTCGAGGCCAACTCTCGCACCTGTGTTGAGCCCGGAGATTAATAGCCTACAAGACATGGCGCCACTGCTGATACACGACTGGTGACGCCGTAGACGGTAGGATGTTTCACGAGCCCTGCCCCTTGAACATGAGTGCTTGGACATGGCCGATTGGGCTGTTGCGTGGAACGGCTGGTGACCCATAGGTGCCTGAACCCATCCCACTGAATGTTGAGTCCGCGAAGGTGTTTGAGCAGAAGTGCACTCCGGGGACGTGGAAAGTCATGTTGCCTCCTTCCACCATGCGGTACATTAGCAGTCGTGAGAAGACGCTGGGAATGGCCACTGATGCAGATGAGTGCATGGTGACCCTGCAGCTTTCGTTGAAAGCTTCCATCAAGATTATAATATACGGAAATACTAACGGCCGTGGGCGTTTGCATCTAGCCCACACGCATGGATCAACGACGGTTTGAGTTTGCACGAATCTTGGCATGTTTTGCCAGATTTTTTGTGCCACATATGATTGGGCTGGTGTGTGAGTATTCATCGGGTCGTCCACATGTCCGTTTCCACACGCGGAGGTGCTGGTGTGTGGGCGTTTAGCAGTTCGCCCACATGTCAGTTTCCAACGCACGCAGAGGGGCTGGTGTGTGGGCGTTTATCCGCCCACACGCTCGTCTCCTCTCCCACACCCAAAGTTATCAGTTGCCATGTGTTTTACAGGGTACATGGCAACTGCCCTAGTATGCTTGTAAGCTGTGACGCCCGGTTACTTAAGCTACAGTGAACCTCTGCTAATGATGTCGGCGCCCCACTCCCCTCTTCCATATCCCCACTCCGGGGAAACCCTAACCCGTAACCCCCCACTCCCCCCCCCCCGCTACTCTCTCCTCCCCCGATCCGATCTGGATCGGGGCACCCCTCGCATCCGCTCGTTGTCCCGCCGCCACCTCGCCGTCTCCCTCCCCGGCGCCGCCCCACCATCGCCGCCACCGCCCGATCCCGAAGGTCGCGTCACCCGCCCCTGACGCCGCTGGACCCTGTCGTTGCTGGAGCACCACCACCGCTCAGATCGCCGCGCCGCCGCCCTCCTCCTCGCTGGACCGCCCCGCCGTCATCTCCTCCATCGCCTGAGCGCTGGATTGGAGCCGACTCGACACCGTCTGCCTCCATCTCCTTCGTCGGACGCTGCCGCTACTCCGGCACCCCCTGGCTCCCCTGAGCCCCCTGTCGGCCCTCTATGAGCCCCTCCCACATCCTCCCCTCTTCCCTTAAACATTTGTCAATTAAACGTTGTCTGAAACATAGCAAGCGCTATCAATTAAAAGTTTAAAACTAACTTTATAAACATACTGCCTTGCAAATCCGAATCATTTTTGTGTCTGAAAGTCTGAACCGACTCGGCAAGGAAAATCCGACTTGGATCAGAGTTCAGAGCCCGATGGAGCCCCTCTCGTCTCGTCTTTATATACACGGTCGAGCCGCCCCACAGGAAAACACCACGAAGCACTTACGCCAGCTGTAGATCACGACATGGCGCGCCCACCGCGTCTCTCCGGTGGAGCCATCTACGTCCCGCCACGCCAGGCATCAGCGACCGGCCACGCCGGCGACAAGTCAGGCCCTGCCTACCAGCGACGGACCTGGGACGCGCTGAGAGCATCTCCAACAGAGGCGCTATACAAGCGCCGCGCGGTATAAAAACTGTTTTTAGCGCGCGCGGACCCTATTTGAAGTCTCCAGCAGCTGCGCAAAAAGCGTGCGCGCGCTATAACTAATGCAGCACGCGCATCAAAACGGCATCGCGCGCAGCATATTTAGTGCGCCCGGTCGCGCCCGCTGCAAACTTTGTGCTGCTGCAGATGGGACCGCTTGATTCCGACCGCTGGATTCGCTTGCGCTGCATATTTTATAGCGCTTGTTGGAGCAAACGTCTTCTAGCGCTCTAAAAAAAACTACTTGCGCGCTGTAAACTCATTTTTTCAGCGCCACACATTGGGCGGCTGTTGGAGATGCTCTGATGCGCAGCATAACCGGCCCAGTGAACAAGGCCACGGCCGCCAACATCCGCCACGTCCTGCCGGAGCTCCTCGCCGAGAACCTCATCCGCGGGCGCGGCCTTCTCTGCCGCGCGCTGCTCAAGTCCCAGGCCGCCTGCCCGGCCTTCACCGACGTGTTCGCCGCCATCGCGGCCGTCGTCAACTCCAAGATCCCGGCCGTCGGCCGGCTGCTCCTCGTCCGCCTCGTGGTGCGCCTTCGGCGCGCCTACGTCGCCGGCGACAAGCACCAGCTGGCCGCCGCGGCGAGGTTCGTCGCCCACCTCGTGAACCAGGGCGTGGCGCATGAGCTGCTCGCGCTAGAGCTCGTCGAGATGCTGCTCGCTTATCCAACGGACGACGGCGTGGAGGTGGCCGTGGTGGTTGTCACGGAGTGCGGCGCCGCCCTCACCGAGTCGTGCCCCAGGGAGCTTGACGCCGTGTTCGACGCCCTCCGGAGCATCCTCGTCAACGGCGACATGGACCGGCGCATCGGGTTCTTGATCGAGGGCCTCTTTGCGGTCCGGAGAACTCGGTTCCGGGAGCACCCGCTCGCACGTCCGGAGCTTGACCTCGTCGAGCAGGAGGACCAGTTCATGCATCAGATCAAGATCCCCCTCGAGCACAGCCATGCCGATCAGCTCGACCCCGAGACCCATCTCGACGTGTTCAAGCCAAACGCGACCTTCGTGCAGGACGAGGCAGCCTACGAGGACCTCAAACGAAGCATGCTCGGAGCCGACAGCAATGACGAAGACGAAGACCAAGACAACGACGACGAGTCTGACAACGACGGGGAAGACATGGAGGTGATCAAGGACGAGACGGAGACCAATCTGATCAACCTCCGCCGTACGATATACCTGACGATCATGTCGAGCGTCGGCGCCGAGGAGGCCGGGCACAAGCTCCTGTCCGTGGTGAGGCCCGGCCAGGAGGGGGAGCTCTGCGCCATGCTCGTGGAGTGCTGCAAGCAGGAGAGGACGTCGTCCAACACGAGATTCTACGGCCAGCTCGGGCAGCGGCTGTGCAGCGTCAGCCGGGCGTACCAGGCAGGCTTCGAGGCATGCTTCGCACGGTGCTACGCGGCTGCGCACCGCATGGGCACCGACGAGCTGCGGGCGGCCGCGGGGCTCTTCGCGCACCTGCTGGCGGCAGACGCCGTCCCGTGGGGCGGCGTGCTGGGGGGGTCAGGATTACGGAGGAGGACACCACCTCGTCGTCGCGCATCTTCTTGAAGATAATGTTCCAGGAGATGGCGGAGCAGCTCGGGGTGCGGGTGCTCGGCCAGAGGATGAACGACGACGACGAGCCGGAGGTCCGTGACGCCCTGTTCCCCAGGGACTCCCCCGAGAACACGCGCTTCGTAGTCAATTTTTTCATGACGATTGGGCTTGGCGGCGTCACTGAACCTGCAAGGAAGATTTTGTCATTGTAACTGTAAGTGTTGTTATAGGAATCTCTTTGCTCAACCTTTTACAAGGTTGACAGTCAGAAGCATGTGGTTTGTGATCAACTTCATAGACTCGTATTGTGTTTTGTGACTTTTGTCTACACCATCCTGAGCATTCGTTCTGGCTAATTTGTTTTTGTTATTCTTGTTCCAGTGATTCTTACAAATGTCCATAAATTTGGTAAGAGGTGAAACTTTGTTTGGTTACTTTAGAATTCATATTGTCATGTCTTTAAGTCACTGTTTGCTGAACACGATTTAAGCGTGCAATTTTGGTTCAGAAAAAACAAAACGAACTTCTAACGTTTCCATTGACTTGCAGTCTGAAGGAGTGTCTTTACCACAAATTCTCATTGAGGGTTAGCATACATGATAGTTACAAGTAGTTAACATCATAAATGACTTCTTTTCCATGGCTTTCAAACTGTTTACGTCTACACTTAATTTCTTATGTTGGGTTTGAGGCGAAAAACTTTGAAACTAGACACTACATAGGTTATTTTATTAATTCTTCTCTGAACGACGTACTTATCTTGTCAAAGTTTTCAAGTCATATTTTGCCCTGAGAGGTGATAGTTGTGTTTAAACATGATGTTCTTGTTTTTTTAGAAAGAGCAACCACTCCGGAAAAAAATATCCACAATTTAATCCACGCTGGTCCCCATCCTTCTCCATCCTCGACATCACACAATACAGAGGTTCTTCCACCTAAATTTAGTCCTGGCTGTTCCATTGTAAGGCGGATTATGTTAACCAGTTAGCTTGGACTAAATCTCTAGATCTTTGATACCAACATATAGAAAAAAGAAGCCTCTTGATTTGTTAACAAGTTTTGGTGGTGGTACAAGATGTTCGTCAAAACTTGATCAACATGTATGATCAACCACTAGTTGAAGAACCAACCAGTTGACACCAACAATGACCCGTATTGATCTTTTACATCTCCAAATTCCGAAACAAAAGCACAAGGACCAGTAGAGGTGTTCATGCACATAAAAATCAAACCATCTATATTTTGGTGTACTCCAATATCTCATACTCTGCTAAATGTGGATGAATATGTGTATCCACTTAATTATCAACATCCACCGGAATAGAAATGTGCTAGTTGTGTAGAAGCACTTAGTATTTATACGACCAGGGTAACTATTATAGATAGAACAGTCATACGACTTTGGTGAACCTAGTAACTCTATCATGTAAAACACGTTCATACTTCCAGAAGCAGTCATATAAAATTTATCCTCATGTGGAAGCAAATGCATTCTATGCATGAGAGTAATAATTCCAAACAAGAGAAGGACCCAGCCAATAATTGTACTGAAGGTAGAAATGAATATGATCATACTATATTGGAACAGATCATGCGCTTAGCCTGATCCAACCCATTGCCCTCACCTAGCAGGCCAAGGGGTACTCATAATCTTTGTTTAAAAAATCTGGGTTTCCTTCAACTTGACGTCCTCGATCTTTAAGAAGGGAAGTTGGTTATACATCTTTGATATCCGCACTGAGGTTCTTAAACAGGACCTACAATCGCAAACAATAGTAACAATTATACATTGTAACAGCAGAACAAAAGATACAGATTCAACCAAAAAAGGTTGACAAAAACCTCGATGTCAAATTTCGGATTCATCTCCAGGTTTGGTAGATTATAGTGCTCAGCAAGTTGACTACGAATTCCCTTTGTCCATGGATTTGGAGGACAATATGCTATACTTGATTGGCAAGGTTCGCGAATCTGCAGAGCAAGCACAGTATTAGTCATGACACATGAATAATATCAGGCAGCATGCGTCATATGAATGACAATGCTGCAAGCAAATACACACCTTTGAAGTGAAGGGAATTACAGTAATCATCTATCCTTTCTCACATGCCTGAAATATTTCAAAAGATTGTCAGGCAGAATTGCTTAGTATACCAATTGGCAGAATCACTTGCATGCGAATATTGGTAATCTAAGCTTTAGAAATAAATGAGATCCAGAACAACTCAGGCATGGCCGCATGACCTGTAGAATTAAGGGAGAGAACTCAGAAATTTAACTCAATAAAGTATTGATCTGGGCATTATTAGACAACAACCAAGAAGACTAAAATAAGGCACGAAGAGCCAATAAGACACAATCAAACATTGAGAAGTTCCATATTGTACATAGCATAGGTGGCAGACAAACAGTACAATATTTAGTCAGCAAATAGCATAGGTGCATAGCACTAGCAACATTATATTGGTGTTTGAATATGGATCATAGTACAACACCACATAATAATTAATAAATATGAACTAGCTAGATAGCGTCCTCATCTTCAGTTGCCTTCATCATCAGTTACTTCAGCCTCAATTGCTTAATCCTCATCCTCAGTAACTTCATCCCCAATTGCTTCATCCTCATCCTCAGTTACTTCGGCCTCAATCGCTTTGTCCTCCATCTTGGCAAATTCTGCCAACTCTGGTTCATTAAGAGACAAGTTAGCACCTTGAAGAACACAAACACCAGTTAGAGATTCAAAAGAACCTCCACCCACATACCACACAAGTAATTCCCCCTTCTAATATGCTTCTAATCTTCTTGACAGAAACACCTCAGATATGTAACATGAGATTTCTACTAGTACCCAAAGTTTGCTTGAACACACAATCTATATATATCATTAACTGAAACATCAAATATAACTCTTGATCTGATTAAACATTAAATATTCGTTTATTGTTCCACTTACTGACACATTATTACTTAAATAAGAATTGTTTCAAGATGACAAAAGGAGATACAAGTATAGATATACCTTCTGGACCGTAGAAACTCATGTACGGAAACAAAGCACATAATTTTTCACTCTTCCATAGCCCTCCACAGATCCAACCAACCTAATAACTCTTTTCTCAGGATTTTGAATTGGGAGAAGTTCCTTGAGATGGATGACTCTAGCTCGAGTCAATGCCGCAACTCCGTCGGACCCCATCTGCCTTGACCATAGGTGGAGGGTTAACCCATCCACGTGTGCAAACCCCAAGCTGCCATCCTCCGTCGCCATGAGGAGGATAGGGTCGTCGGCAGTGATAGACCACGAACATGGCGCATCGATCAGTGACAGGCGATTTGAGCCGACGTTGTACTTGAGAACTCCTACAGGATGATCATCGTCCTCATACGCGAGCATGAAGTGAAGCGCGTCTCCGACGAGGACAGGGGGCATTGGCTCGATGCGTGCATGAAACGGGAGATCAAGATCAGGGCACATCTCGATGCGCCTTCGAGTAGTGTCCTCGAAAACGCCCGCGTACGCAACGGTGTCGAACAGGTAGACGAAGATCACCAGGAAGGGGCCCCAGTAACACTGGCGATGGCCACAGCCGGTCCTGGCACAAAGCACGGCTGCGGCACGGCTGCTGGCCTCAGTGAAGTCTCTGGACGCGTACAGGTCCGTCCACTCCGCCGTGATGGGGTCCCAGACAATGAGCTGCCCGGGCCCTCGATCCCTCTCCCCGAAGAGCACGCGGCCATGGCGGCAGTCCCACGCGGCGAGGTCCCTGTCCCACTCCCACTCCCTCCACTCGTCGTCGGCGGGGATGCGCGCGGCGAACTTCGTGGTGGGGACGAAGTGTGGGTATGGCGCAGGTTCCTTTCCCTTCGGGCCGCCGTCCTTGGGCCAGGTATAGAAGAAGCCCAGCATGGTGGCCGGGCGGCCTCCGTGGAGCTCGCTGTAGCGGCCGCGGAATCGAGCGCCGGTGAGGAGTACGAGCCAGAACTTGCTGGCAAGGGAGGCGCGCACAAGGCACTCAGGCTCGTCCGGCGGGAGGCGGAGGAAGATCTCCTCGAGAAGCTCGTCCGGCAGCGGCGACATGGTCGGCGGAGGCGGCGAGGGTTTCGATCTGGATCGTGCATGAACCAAGGTCGATCGGTCGGCATCAACGCGCGCAGTATCTTATATTCCTTATATTTCCTTTTGCATGCATGCAGTATCTTATAGTATTTCCTTTGTTTCTCCCTTGCGTGTCGTGAGGCAAATGCATGGAAAGATGTTATCCCTTTCTGCGTGGTTGCCGCCCGTAATCTTCTTTATCGCTCGATTGCCTACCAAATTGTATGATTTCAGGCGTATCTGCTCTTATACAGTAAATAAAAGGAAACGTCGAATAAAAAAAAATACTTGTCCTTATTGAAAGGCCGATCCTAGGCGCCGGCAGACTGGTCCAAATTTTGGCCTGTCGCATGTGAACCGCCACATCAAACCGTGCTGGAACGTCTTATTCCCTTCCCTTTCTCCCCCAACGCGCACGGGATCCATAAGGCTGCAGGAGAGGGCGCCGCCCAGCTTGCCAGCTTCCCCGGGCATCGCTGCCAATGCCATTCGTCTCCCTCGTTGCTGACCCGCCGTCCATCTCCATCGTCGTTTCACCCCCTAAAAGACCCGCCGTCAATACTTTTCTTTTTAACAAGACAACTTAATGTTAACCATTAGGTTGTTGCATTTATTCCTTATATCGGCGGTTGTTTTCCGGTCTCAGATATCACAAGAGAAAATAGAACATTGATTCCCTAACAAGTTTTGCCGAGTTTACATGATCTTTGCAAAACCATGCTCAATATAGTCAACCGATGGCAGAACACCCGATCAAACCACACTAGCCAGCAATGAATAATATGATTTGTTCATCATCATATTCTAAAACAAAAGCGCAGTTGTAAGTGGAGACGTTCATGGTACACGTGAAGACTCAAACCTTCTATCTTTTGATGTACTCCAATATCTCATACTCTATTAGATACTAGTAGAACGCCCGTGCATTGCTACGGGCTACAATGCATTTAAATAAAATAAACAAATGATTAAGGTCATCTCCAAGGTTGAAACTCATTTCTCCCTCTTACCTCCTGGCGTTGTCGAACATCAAACAAGCGCCTAGTGTGCTCCAACTATCCGGACCCCAATTCGAGCCGATAGGGGAGTGTGGTTGTCCGGACTATTCGCCATGTTATCTCAAACACATGGTCCCCACACAAAAACATAACCCGACGACCCACCCTTCCTTTTCCTGTCAAAACCAATGCATTTACCCTTCTATCCTAACCAGAAAATTGTATGACTTGATCAAAAACAATATATGAACCGCTTGCTCATGTAATTTTCTCCAAAGCCATCTCTAATGAAATGCAATTTGCCATATTTTTTTATGTAGGAAAATTATTCTGCTCATACAACCGTAACTAAACAGACCAATCCCAACCCCCATCTCGCTCACTCTCAACCAGTACTCTTATCACAAAAACCACTAACTCATATTCTAAGTGAGCCAGTGATCGATGTCGCCATGGCAGGACAACAGCAAGGGACAAGGGCAGCAACCACCTTCCTATCTTAGTGCTAGTAACTCCTAGTTCTAAATATGACCCACCATTCATCTCGGGCTCTACCACACCAGCAGAACACAAAATATTTTCTAACAATGTACCTCCATTTCCATTCTTCGAACATGGAGGTGTGAGCTTTTCAAGTGGAGCGAGGCACCGTGATAAGGATACCAACAACATAATAAAAGGGACATGCTATGTAAGCTACAAGGAATATAACCTCCAAGGGAGTGAGTAAATAGTTTAACCTTTGTAATGCGCAGACATTTACTGAGACATTTTCATTCTAGTTTTTTCCTACAGTATGTGTAAGAATAAAATCTTGTAGATTGAAGGCGGATTTTCATCCTAAGGACAAACCAGAATAAAATGTGCATTTTCTATTCATCAGCAAGTATAGTTCTCTATAATAACAAGCATAAATGGACAAAATTGAGTTACAGTAAACGACAAAAAAATGCCCTGTATGGGCGTTATCAGCGTCCTAAATAAATTAGGGGGGCAGACTGTTAGTCAGGCAACTGGAATTTATTAAAAGTTTCAGTCACCTCCACCCCCGTTTCAGACTATTAGTTGCCTGCCTGATATCGCCGCTTCCGAGCAACCACCGCATCTCCGCCGTGTTGGCATAAGCTCGCTCGCTGCATGGCTGTGTAGGCTAGTCTTTGCTTTATTCTGTTATTGTAATAATGTGTGTGCGTGGGAGATTAGACCTGCACATGCACGTAGATCGTGGAGCGAGTATAGCTCGTCCACTTCCCTCTCTCTTCCTGGTTTGTCTCTCCTGGTGGATGATCACGCTGTGGCTCGGGGTCGTGGGATGGCGCGGCCATCTCGGATCATAGCGAGTCCACCAGGAGATAGGCAGCTTCTTGTTGTAACCAAGTATAAAGAGAGGGAACGGAAATAACAGAAAGCTGCGAAGTTTGGGCAGCACAAAAATTCTCTCTCTCGCACGAGTCCTGTTTCTCTCCTCCTCCTCAGATCGACAACTACACGCCGACGATGTCATGGCCAGCCGCTTCGTCCCCCGTCGCCGGCCGTCGATCAGCTCCCCGGTGCTCTGCAAATGCCATGCGAAATTAGACGATTGCCTGAAAAATAGCAAACACTATCAATTAAAACTAACTTTATAAACATACTACTACTGCCTTGCAAATCCGGATCGAAGTGGGATGCTTGTGTTTTGGTGTCTCAAGTCTGAACCGACTCACTTTCAAAACAAAAACAAAAAGTGTGAACCGACTCGGCTCGGCAGCAAAAACCGACTTGGATGTCGTCTCATCTTTATATACACGGTCGAGCTAGATCACGAGATGGCGCGCCCCCGCTCCTCTCCGGTGGAGCCACGTACGTCCCGCCGCGTCAGGCAGCAGCGGCCGCCCACACCGCCGCCGACGACAAGTCCGGCCCGGCCTACCAGCGGCGGACCTGGAACGCGCTGAGGCGCAGCATAACCGGCCTCGTCAACAAGGCCACGGCCGCCAACATCCACCACGTCCTGCCAGAGCTCCTCGCCGAGAACCTAGTCTGTGGTGAGATGATTTGCAATACAATAATCATTGTATTGATGGGTGCTGGTGCACGTATATATAATACAAGGAAAGGCCTCTACCTCAACTATACAAGACTAGGAGGTGGGACACAACTCCAATACACGTGCAATACAGAACACATACTCAACACCCCCCGCAGTCGAAGCGTCGCCGGAGACACAAAGACTGGACCGAAACTCCTCGAAGACGGGAGTAGGCAATCCCTTAGTCATCACATCAGCAAACTGTTGCGACGTCGGCACATGGAGAACTCGAATACGGCCAAGGGCAACCTGCTCGCGCACAAAGTGAATGTCAAGCTCAATATGCTTCGTCCGTCGGTGGTGCACCGGGTTGGCAGAGAGGTAGACCGCGCTAACGTTATTGCAGTAGACAAGAGTGGCCTTATGAACATCAGAAAGCAACTCCTGGAGCAGCTGACGTATCCAAGAGCACTCAGCCACGGCGCGATACTCCGCCTCGGCGCTGGAGCGGGAGACCGTGGGCTGCCGCTTCGATGACCAAGAGATCAACGAGGGCCCAAGGTAGACGCAGTAGCCTAACGTAGAGCGTCACGTGTCGGGGCAGCCAGTCCGGTCAGCATCCGAGTAGGCCATGAGGTCGGTGGAGGCGGAGGCCGTCAGGGTGAGTCCCAAGGACATGGTGCCACGTATGTAACGGAGAATACGCTTCACCAGAGTCCAGTGAGAGTCACGCGGGGCGTGCATATGGAGGCACACCTGCTGAACAGCGTACTGCAGGTCGGGGCTCCTCGTACGCGTGCGTCTTTGGGGTTCGGTTTCACCATCAAACAGATCCTTGCGTTTCCTCCATGAGTCATCGTCGCAAAGCCACCTTCGATGTCCCATGAACACGATTTTCAAAGACCCGGGTTCTCTATCTAGCTGGCGATACGTTGTGTCATCCATGCACCTGACGCATCCAGAAAATCCGTGGACCACCTGCCCCGCGACATATCCGTAACCGAGATAGTCCTACACCGTCGTGAGCAGTGCAGCTCTCATAGGGAAATATTCTTTCTCTGCGGTGTCCCACGTATTGGCTGGCGTTTTCCACAGCGTGTCTAGCTCCTCTTTCAGTAGCCCCAGATACAGATTGATGTCGTTCCCTGGTTGTTTCGGCCCTTCAATTAGCATACTCATATGAATGTACTTCCTCTGCATGCACAACTAGGGGGGAAGGTTGTACATCCACACAAACACAGGCCAGGTGCTATGTGTGCTTCTCTGGCTGCCAAATGGATTGACTCCATCGGTGCTCGCGCCCAGCATGATGTTCCTTAGAGTTTTCCCAAATTCTGAGTGTTCGAAGTTCAACGCTTGCCACTGGCTCCCATCCTTAGGGTGACTCAGCATCTTTTCTTTTTATTTATCTCCGGATCATTTGCGTCATCTTCTCGCTTCTTCTACTCCCTATTCGCGTGCCAATGCAGGAGCTTTTCTACCTTAGGGTCCGCGAAATACCGCTGCAGACGAGGAGTGATAGGAAAGTACCACTCCACTTTTCGAGGAGATTTCTTCCTCTTCTTGTATCGAGTGACGCCGCACACCGGACATACGGTAGACTCCGCGTGCTCGTCCCGATAAATGATGCAATTGTTCATGCACACATGGTATTTCACATGCGGTAAATCCAGAGGACACACGATTTTCTTCGCCTCCTCGAAACTGGTCAGGCAGTTGTTCCCCTTGGGAAGACGTTCGTGCCAGAATGACATGTTCTCGTCGAAGCATGCGTCGGTCATTTTGTGTTTTACCTTCATCTCCAGAACCATGAGCGTTACTTTCAAGCATGTATCCTCGGGCCTGCATCCTTCATACAATGGAGTAACCGCGTCTATCTCCAGTTGATCTAGCTTGGCTTTCTCTCGGGCGGCAGCTCTTGCGTTATCCGTCTGCTTGAGAAGCAGCTCTTGAATATGAGGGTCCTGCACCCAGCCTATCGAAGGTCCATCGTCGTCTGCTCCGGCATCTTCATCTTCATGATCATGACCTTCGTCTGCTCCGGCATCTTCCTCATCATCATGTCCAGCATCTTCTACGTGATGACTGTGTACTGCATCTACTTCGTGATCATGTCATGGAGATTCTTCGTCTTCTCGCCCGCCTCGCCGCGGTTGTCTTGCGGCCCTTCCTCATTTCGTGCCCGCCCCCCATTGACAACTTCATAATCATCTTCATCACCTTGCCACCGATAGCCATCCATGAAACCACGCAAGAGCAGGTGGCCCCGCACCTGTACGGAATCCGGGTCCATAAGGCTCCTCAGCTTGCATCTTCGACACGGACATCTTATCTCCGTCTCGTTCTTTTGAAGCATCTCAGCCTTCGTGGAGCTCAAAAACCTATTCACGATGCCTTCGGTCATCGTGCGGACCATGGTCGCCTGCGGGGTAGAGCAAAATGATATTTTAGAACCAAGAAAAAATTTGGCATGACTTTGCCTAAAAATAGGACCAAAAAGAATGCATAGTGCCAAATTCTCGCCGAAACGGAAATGAATCAACATTCTGGCAAAATATTGGCAATTATCGCATTTCAAATACCGGTACCTGCAAACACAAACACATATGCAACACCACAAACATATGCAACACCACAAACATACATAGATCTAGCTAGGCCATAAAAAGTGCATGTGCACGTTGTTGGAGGGAGAAAAAAGTAGATCTACAACATAAAGAAAGCTTTCCCCTTACTTACCTATCAAAAAAGGTAATTTAACCACTTAATTTGGATGAATCTATGGTGGAAATGAGGTGAGGAGGAGGAGGCAGCCGAGACAAGCTTGGAGGAGGAGGTGGAGAGAATGAAGTGGGGAAAGTGAGTGTGTAGGTGGTTGTCCAAAATATCTAGCTGGTCCCAGGTTACTAATGGCGCACCACCTACAAATGCGCCATTAGTAACCCTGGTTACTAATGGCGCACCAGCTGGTGGTCCGCCATTAGTAGTTTTGAAAAAAAATGATAGTAGTGGCGCACACAGTGCGCCACTAGTATTTTTGGAAAAAAAAATAGTAGTGGTGCACCAACACATGGTGTGCCACTGCTATATAGTAGTGGCGCACCACATGTCTGGTGCATCATTAGTGTCCATATTATCTATAGCCCTTTTCCTAGTAGTGATTGTACATATGTATATATGTGATATGTTTTATTGACACTCCTTAATCTCCTTTGCCTAGTCCCTTCTAATCTTTCCTCTCGGCCTCCTCGCCGGCGTCCTACTACACAGAGCTGTCGCCAATGTCGTTCCTTTCGGCCTCTTCTCCCTCACCCGATTACACTGGCGCCGTCACCGGTATAGTTCCTTTTGGCCTCCTTTCCTTCGTCCTCCTACACACACGCCACCATGCATGCGCACTACATTTCTTCTCCCTGACCTCTGCCTCGGTATCCTCCTATTCGTCTCTCCCCACGGCCTTTCTCCATGGCGGCGACGCTAGCAACTAGTTCGTCGTGCTGCCGACATGATCGCTCGCTTTCTGCTCCATGCTTGTCAAGTCGGATGTGGCGCCGCGGGCACCGCCAACCGTAGTCGCTGAGGCATTCGGTTCACACTAATCTTCGTCAACATTGTCGAATGGCGCCATGTTGTGCCCGGCGCCGCTGCCGGCGTCACCCGGTTGGCCTCTTTGCCCTAGCCTACACTGACATCGCCTTCGCAAACACACTGCCAACGAATTCTACGTAACTCTATGTGCCATGCGTAGCTGTTAACTCTTAATCATGTTGCATGTATGCAACCAAACACCAGGCACTTGCATCATCCCAGCCAATGCACGCAACCAAACGCCAGGAAAAAATTGGCTCCCGTAATGCAGGCCGCCTACATGCAGACAACCAAACTACATGCATATGTTGATTTTTGCTTGCATTAGCTTAACCAGGGTCAACTGGGACAAGTATGTATAGTGCCCAAAAATGATGCAGGTAACCAAAATGCGTCATTTGTTTCCTTCCACGTGGAGCTGCAGGTCGATGCTTTATCAAGGTGTAGTCGACGCAGTTACCACATGTGCATCGACCCACCTTTATGACTAACCAGCGATGCCATTCGATCGTTTCCGTCCTTAGTGCCGCTCTTTGTAAGCCACGTATGTGAGCCTGCATCCCCTGTATTCCAGATCCAACACTTCCATATATCACATTGAATAAATGCTGGCGTATATCCCATAGACCAATTGGACCTCCAGCAGGATGTAGGGTGCATTTGGACCCTAGAGCCAAAACGCCCTTCCACACGAGATCGCTCAGTTTCCGAAATGGTCAATCTTTAGGCAACATCTGTACATCGACAATGGAGAGTTGCGGGAGTGAGAGATGCTGGGATAAAGCTCCTCAGGATACTATAGAACTGGAAGCATGTTGCACGTGCATCATTACTACATCCTCCTAAAGAAATATAATGCTCTTATATTTCTTTACTGAGGGAGTAGTAATTAGAAGTAGTCAGTTACTACATGTTTTTGGCAGAAATGTATATGTTACTTTTAGAAGAAAATAAAAACTCATTGCCCCATTTACTACTCATGAAGTAACATAACAAAAAATTGTAATTTCAACATGTACCACAAATGGGACAAATACCTTCTTAGTCACATTGTTTTGTGTGTCCAAGGAAAAGCAAGAAATTAGTCCAAGGAAATTTTGCAGTGTATGGTACTACAGTTTGAATGAGCTCATCCACAATAAGTTCAAATATATTTCCTCCCTATTGAAATGATAGGGAATTTCTCCACACAGTCTACCTATGCAAATATTTATTTTTGACAACATTGTAGAAAAATACAAGTGATTTTGTTGCACTTAGGAATATTATGATGGCATTGCTAGACATCAGAATTGTACACCTTTCCTCTGTGCATCAGTATAGATTCTCTCAAGCGAAGACTTCTGCACATTAGTTGAAGTGCTCGCCTTTTGTTCTTTAGAGGACAACCAGCATTTCAGATGCTGAAAAAGCCACTAGCAATCAGATCTGAAAGTGTAGCATGTTATTTGCTGGTGCTCAAGCATGATTTTGGTATGTTGTGGCTAGCCTGACATGTCCATGTCGCTGGACTAGCCTAGCACGTAATTTTGCAGCATAAGCAGTATTTTGTTATACTCCAATATCTTATACTCGACATATATAGTATGTGGAGAAAATAAATAGAAAAAGAAATCTAAAAAGGCAGATCCTCCCTCTCTATCAAGAGTAATGAACTAGGTGCTGATACAGTACAAAAAAACAAACTAAATTAACCAAAAAAGTGCATCAACTTCATAACTCTCAAAGACAGTGCCATGTTGAGAATGGGTCAAATCTTGAGTGGAGCTTGGTATTTATACTGCTAGGATAACTATCCAGTCACATAAATTTTCTGAACTAACTAACTTTATCATGCACAATTGGCGGTGGTGCATGCTTATACCACGCATGAGAGACTGGCACAACAAAAATTATAAAACTACAGAAAAGAGCTTATGGCATATTGAAGATGCAAATCAACATACTTCTCTTGTATTGTATATATATAAGAGTTAATTTATTCTAGTTTGAAACATGTATTAGTGACACGGTGACACATTGAACCACATTTTAATTCGGGTGACACTATGATATACCCATAATTCTACTATGTACTGGACATTTTAGAAATTGAGGTCTGACGAATCATTGCATGGGAAGTGTTTTGATGAATTGGATGACTCAGATGGGAAGAGTTTTTGAGTTTTTGTTATGTATCGTTATCGTGTGAGAAAATCGTCTGTTATGTGTTCGAGAATGCATTCTTTGCTGAACATGAACACTTTCACTTGGTAAGTCATGCTTTATCTCTGTTTTTTCCTGTGTATGTCCTGAGAAAGACTAATTCTCTGGTTTTTATTTTTGTTGCCGAAACTAAACTGATCTGCCCAAAGTTGCCTTTGATTTTGGTCCAGACTATCTGCGGCTTTTATTTTAGTAGTCCTGGTGTGGTACATATTTGTCTTTTTCCTAGGTTTCGTTCACATTGATCGCTTAGAGAATCGCAAATGCAGTATCATGAACAGCTACTGTTCCATCATGAATAGCAGTAACATACGTACAGCCTTAACTATGACTTGTGCATGGAACGTAAGTGTGCATACAAAAGTATATATGGTGATATGTGTACTCTTCAAAACTCAAATAAAGTGCACTTATGTTACTCCCTTCATTCCCTTATACGAAGCCACTTCATATTTTTATGTCCAACTTTGACCATTAATTTTACCAACAAAAATTGAGTTATATGCCAAAAAGGTATGCCACTGGATGAACATTCCAAAGAACTTTCCGATTATATTTTTTTATTACATATAGCCTATATTTTGTTGACTAAAATTATAAGTCAAAGTTTGACACAAAAAACAAAGTGGCCTTGTTTAAGGGAATGGAGGGAGTACCAAATATTGGTATATCTTTTGTCTTAACAGTGCAGTACTGTGTTTTCGACCAAATTTTACATGTCGCCGTGTTCTAACACGTTATACATATGACATGGACCACTCAATACCTTTTTGTTGTACGTTTGCACAACTGAACGTGCTCGCCGACGCTCAGCCATAGTCAATGGGGATCTGTACATGATAAAACGATAGCCGGAACATGGCGAAATGCTTCCATTTGGTTCAGATGGCAGCACAATCTTGGCATTGACACCAAGCCTCGTCGAGATCTTCATCAAGTGCCAGTCAGAACACTGTCCAAATAAAATTTCCACGCAAGCAACAAATGCAGAGACAATGAATAGTGTGAAAAGGAGATATTCATATGCAGTAGGGAACCAAAACCTCAAAGATTCTATCTTTTGGTATACTCCAATGTCTCATACTTTATGTCTCTATAACGGCTAAATGAGAGGCGTTTATATTTATAGTACTAAGATAAATATTATAGCTATATATGCATGTCGATCATATAACCATGAACTTAACAAACTTTGTCATGCAGAAGGGCAGTCATATAGCTAGAATAGTCATATACCATCTATGCCCAACTGATTGGCAGACCAGCACATTACATATGCATGAGATAAATTCCAAAATCAAAGAGCATATGTTGGTATTGTGTTGAAGATAGAAATTAACATACTAATTGAACCATATATGGTCTCAGTGTCATGTTCGGCAAATGAGCAACGACCCAAGGGCACTGCTATCCCACATTAGTAGCTGATGGCGGGTCAAAAAAAAATATTTGTGGTGATTTTACTAGACGCTAGTACACATTGGTTAGTGATATAACGCCAATATGCTCTTACTTTACTATACCCCACACATTTGTACTAAAAAGCTCAGTACGTACCTAGATCATGATTTAATTTGCACCTGTTTTTAAATCATGTACTTATCCCTTTTCACCCAAATAACAATTGACAAGAAAAATAACCTAGCTAGATCGTGTGCCTACATATGCAGCTGTGCTTGTGTTTCACCAAAATCATGGCACTTCGCCTCCTTGGGTTATACGAGGCACCATAGGACAGGCATCAAATTGCTGTTTTTTTAATGAGATTAAATCACTGTTGCTCGTGTCCCACGGGAACAAACAATGTTTCTTAAGAAACAGCGTATATCACACACAGTTACCTAATGGTAGGAAACTCTAATTCATGAGACAAATAATAGAATACCAACACAATAAAGTTTCTTATTCGTAACAACGTCGTCTCTCTCTAACGACACGGGGGGAACCCCTCCGCTGCCGCTTCCTTCCCACCTCCATCCACCCCATCACCTCGCTGCCCGTGGGCGTTCGTTCGACGTTTGTGTGGATGCAAACTGAGCGCAGGTTTGCGCCGGAAATGGGATGGGCCGGACGTCAAACGAACAGAAAATGCGGATACGGTCGCGCGTTGGACTGTGCCATCTGTCCGTTTGGGTCCAAGCAAACATACACAGACCGAATGGGGCCATGCGTTGGAGTTGCGCTCACAAACCACACCCATTCAACATTAGTCCAGGAAGGTAAGTGCACCTCGGGGACGTGGAAAGCCATGTTACATCCGATCTGTACAATGATGTGTATGTAACCCACGTACATGCATCTGAACACTTGATCTCATTTGAAGCACCTCCGAGATCCCCTCCTCCCACGGTGTTCAGTAGTGAAAGCGTTTGCTCGAGGCCAACTCTCGCACCTGTGTTGAGCCCGGAGATTAATAGCCTACAAGACATGGCGCCACTGCTGATACACGACTGGTGACGCCGTAGACGGTAGGATGTTTCACGAGCCCTGCCCCTTGAACATGAGTGCTTGGACATGGCCGATTGGGCTGTTGCGTGGAACGGCTGGTGACCCATAGGTGCCTGAACCCATCCCACTGAATGTTGAGTCCGCGAAGGTGTTTGAGCAGAAGTGCACTCCGGGGACGTGGAAAGTCATGTTGCCTCCTTCCACCATGCGGTACATTAGCAGTCGTGAGAAGACGCTGGGAATGGCCACTGATGCAGATGAGTGCATGGTGACCCTGCAGCTTTCGTTGAAAGCTTCCATCAAGATTATAATATACGGAAATACTAACGGCCGTGGGCGTTTGCATCTAGCCCACACGCATGGATCAACGTCGGTTTGAGTTTGCACGAATCTTGGCATGTTTTGCCAGATTTTTTGTGCCACATATGATTAGGCTGGTGTGTGAGTATTCATCGGGTCGTCCACATGTCCGTTTCCACACGCGGAGGTGCTGGTGTGTGGGCGTTTAGCAGTTCGCCCACATGTCAGTTTCCAACGCACGCAGAGGGGCTGGTGTGTGGGCGTTTATCCGCCCACACACCCGTCTCCTCTCCCACACCCAAAGCTATCAGTTGCCATGTGTTTTGCAGGGTACATGGCAACTGCCCTAGTATGCTTGTAAGCTGTGACGCCCGGTTACTTAAGCTACAGTGAACCTCTGCTAATGATGTCGGCGCCCCACTCCCCTCTTCCATATCCCCACTCCGGGGAAACCCTAACCCGTTGCCCCCCACTCCCCCCCCCCCCCGCTACTCTCTCCTCCCCCGATCCGATCTGGATCGGGGCACCCCTCGCATCCGCTCGTTGTCCCGCCGCCACCTCGCCGTCTCCCTCCCTGGCGCCGCCCCACCATCGCCGCCACCGCCCGATCCCGAAGGTCGCGTCACCCGCCCCCGACGCCGCTGGACCCTGTCGTTGCTGGAGCACCACCACCGCTCAGATCGCCGCGCCGCCGCCCTCCTCCTCGCTGGACCGCCCCGCCGTCATCTCCTCCATCGCCTGAGCGCTGGATTGGAGCCGACTCGACACCGTCTGCCTCCATCTCCTTCGTCGGACGCTGCCGCTACTCCGGCACCCCCTGGCTCCCCTGAGCCCCCTGTCGGCCCTCTATGAGCCTCTCCCACATCCTCCCCTCTTCCCTTAAACATTTGTCAATTAAACGTTGTCTGAAACATAGCAAGCGCTATCAATTAAAAGTTTAAAACTAACTTTATAAACATACTGCCTTGCAAATCCGAATCATTTTTGTGTCTGAAAGTCTGAACCGACTCGGCAAGGAAAATCCGACTTGGATCAGAGTTCAGAGCCTGATGGAGCCCCTCTCGTCTCGTCTTTATATACACGGTCGAGCCGCCCCACAGGAAAACACCACGAAGCACTTACGCCAGCTGTAGATCACGACATGGCGCGCCCAACGCGTCTCTCCGGTGGAGCCATCTACGTCCCGCCACGCCAGGCATCAGCGACCGGCCACGCCGGCGACAAGTCAGGCCCTGCCTACCAGCGACGGACCTGGGACGCGCTGAGAGCATCTCCAACAGAGGCGCTATACAAGCGCCGCGCGGTATAAAAACTGTTTTTAGCACGCGCGGACCCTATTTGAAGTCTCCAGCAGCTGCGCAAAAAGCGTGCGCGCGCTATAACTAATGCAGCACGCGCATCAAAACGGCATCGCGCGCAGCATATTTAGTGCGCCCGGTCGCGCCCGCTGCAAACTTTGTGCTGCTGCAGATGGGACCGCTTGATTCCGACCGCTGGATTCGCTTGCGCTGCATATTTTATAGTGCTTGTTGGAGCAAACGTCTTCTAGCGCTCTAAAAAAAACTACTTGCGCGCTGTAAACTCATTTTTTCAGCGCCACACATTGGGCGGCTGTTGGAGATGCTCTGAGGCGCAGCATAACCGGCCCAGTGAACAAGGCCACGGCCGCCAACATCCGCCATGTCCTGCCGGAGCTCCTCGCCGAGAACCTCGTCCGCGGGCGCGGCCTTCTCTGCCGCGCGCTGCTCAAGTCCCAGGCCGCCTGCCCGGCCTTCACCGACGTGTTCGCCGCCATCGCGGCCGTCGTCAACTCCAAGATCCCGGCCGTCGGCCGGCTGCTCCTCGTCCGCCTCGTGGTGCGCCTTCGGCGCGCCTACGTCGCCGGCGACAAGCACCAGCTGGCCGCCGCGGCGAGGTTCGTCGCCCACCTCGTGAACCAGGGCGTGGCGCATGAGCTGCTCGCGCTAGAGCTCGTCGAGATGCTGCTCGCTTATCCAACGGACGACGGCGTGGAGGTGGCCGTGGTGGTTGTCACGGAGTGCGGCGCCGCCCTCACCGAGTCGTGCCCCAGGGAGCTTGACGCCGTGTTCGACGCCCTCCGGAGCATCCTCGTCAACGGCGACATGGACCGGCGCATCGGGTTCTTGATCGAGGGCCTCTTTGCGGTCCGGAGAACTCGGTTCCGGGAGCACCCGCTCGCACGTCCGGAGCTTGACCTCGTCGAGCAGGAGGACCAGTTCATGCATCAGATCAAGATCCCCCTCGAGCACAGCCATGCCGATCAGCTCGACCCCGAGACCCATCTCGACGTGTTCAAGCCAAACGCGACCTTCGTGCAGGACGAGGCAGCCTACGAGGACCTCAAACGAAGCATGCTCGGAGCCGACAGCAATGACGAAGACGAAGACCAAGACAACGACGACGAGTCTGACAACGACGGGGAAGACATGGAGGTGATCAAGGACGAGACGGAGACCAATCTGATCAACCTCCGCCGTACGATATACCTGACGATCATGTCGAGCGTCGGCGCCGAGGAGGCCGGGCACAAGCTCCTGTCCGTGGTGAGGCCCGGCCAGGAGGGGGAGCTCTGCGCCATGCTCGTGGAGTGCTGCAAGCAGGAGAGGACGTCGTCCAACACGAGATTCTACGGCCAGCTCGGGCAGCGGCTGTGCAGCGTCAGCCGGGCGTACCAGGCAGGCTTCGAGGCATGCTTCGCGCGGTGCTACGCAGCTGCGCACCGCATGGGCACCGACGAGCTGTGGGTGGCCGCGGGGCTCTTCGCGCACCTGCTGGCGGCAGACGCCGTCCCGTGGGGCGGCGTGCTGGGCGGGGTCAGGATTACGGAGGAGGACACCACCTCGTCGTCGCGCATCTTCTTGAAGATAATGTTCCAGGAGATGGCGGAGCAGCTCGGGGTGCGGGTGCTCGGCCAGAGGATGAACGACGACGACGAGCCGGAGGTCCGTGACGCCCTGTTCCCCAGGGACTCCCCCGAGAACACGCGCTTCGTGGTCAATTTTTTCATGACGATTGGGCTTGGCGGCGTCACTGAACCTGCAAGGAAGATTTTGTCATTGTAACTGTAAGTGTTGTTATAGGAATCTCTTTGCTCAACCTTTTACAAGGTTGACAGTCAGAAGCATGTGGTTTGTGATCAACTTCATAGACTCGTATTGTGTTTTGTGACTTTTGTCTACACCATCCTGAGCATTCGTTCTGGCTAATTTGTTTTTGTTATTCTTGTTCCAGTGATTCTTACAAATGTCCATAAATTTGGTAAGAGGTGAAACTTTGTTTGGTTACTTTAGAATTCATATTGTCATGTCTTTAAGTCACTGTTTGCTGAACACGATTTAAGCGTGCAATTTTGGTTCAGAAAAAACAAAACGAACTTCTAACGTTTCCATTGACTTGCAGTCTGAAGGAGTGTCTTTACCACAAATTCTCATTGAGGGTTAGCATACATGATAGTTACAAGTAGTTAACATCATCAATGACTTCTTTTCCATGGCTTTCAAACTGTTTACGTCTACACTTAATTTCTTATGTTGGGTTTGAGGCGAAAAACTTTGAAACTAGACACTACATAGGTTATTTTATTAATTCTTCTCTGAACGACGTACTTATCTTGTCAAAGTTTTCAAGTCATATTTTGCCCTGAGAGGTGATAGTTGTGTTTAAACATGATGTTCTTGTTTTTTTAGAAAGAGCAACCACTCCGGAAAAAAAATATCCACAATTTAATCCACGCTGGTCCCCATCCTTCTCCATCCTCGACATCACACAATACAGAGGTTCTTCCACCTAAATTTAGTCCTGGCTGTTCCATTGTAAGGCGGATTATGTTAACCAGTTAGCTTGGACTAAATCTCTAGATCTTTGATACCAACATATAGAAAAAAGAAGCCTCTTGATTTGTTAACAAGTTTTGGTGGTGGTACAAGATGTTCGTCAAAACTTGATCAACATGTATGATCAACCACTAGTTGAAGAACCAACCAGTTGACACCAACAATGACCCGTATTGATCTTTTACATCTCCAAATTCCGAAACAAAAGCACAAGGACCAGTAGAGGTGTTCATGCACATAAAAATCAAACCATCTATATTTTGGTGTACTCCAATATCTCATACTCTGCTAAATGTGGATGAATATGTGTATCCACTTAATTATCAACATCCACCGGAATAGAAATGTGCTAGTTGTGTAGAAGCACTTAGTATTTATACGACCAGGGTAACTATTATAGATAGAACAGTCATACGACTTTGGTGAACCTAGTAACTCTATCATGTAAAACACGTTCATACTTCCAGAAGCAGTCATATAAAATTTATCCTCATGTGGAAGCAAATGCATTCTATGCATGAGAGTAATAATTCCAAACAAGAGAAGGACCCAGCCAATAATTGTACTGAAGGTAGAAATGAATATGATCATACTATATTGGAACAGATCATGCGCTTAGCCTGATCCAACCCATTGCCCTCACCTAGCAGGCCAAGGGGTACTCATAATCTTTGTTTAAAAAATCTGGGTTTCCTTCAACTTGACGTCCTCGATCTTTAAGAAGGGAAGTTGGTTATACATCTTTGATATCCGCACCGAGGTTCTTAAACAGGACCTACAATCGCAAACAATAGTAACAATTATACATTGTAACAGCAGAACAAAAGATACAGATTCAACCAAAAAAGGTTGACAAAAACCTCGATGTCAAATTTCGGATTCATCTCCAGGTTTGGTAGATTATAGTGCTCATCAAGTTGACTACGAATTCCCTTTGTCCACGGATTTGGAGGACAATATGCTATACTTGATTGGCAAGGTTCGCGAATCTGCAGAGCAAGCACAGTATTAGTCATGACACATGAATAATATCAGGCAGCATGCGTCATATGAATGACAATGCTGCAAGCAAATACACACCTTTGAAGTGAAGGGAATTACAGTAATCATCTGTCCTTTCTCACATGCCTGAAATATTTCAAAAGATTGTCAGGCATAATTGCTTAGTATACCAATTGGCAGAATCACTTGCATGTGAATATAGGTAATCTAAGCTTTAGAAATAAATGAGATCCAGAACAACTCAGGCATGGCCGCATGACCTGTAGAATTAAGGGAGAGAACTCAGAAATTTAACTCAATAAAGTATTGATCTGGGCATTATTAGACAACAACCAAGAAGACTAAAATAAGGCACGAAGAGCCAATAAGACACAATCAAACATTGAGAAGTTCCATATTGTACATAGCATAGGTGGCAGACAAACAGTACAATATTTAGTCAGCAAATAGCATAGGTGCATAGCACTAGCAACATTATATTGGTGTTTGAATATGGATCATAGTACAACACCACATAATAATTAATAAATATGAACTAGCTAGATAGCGTCCTCATCTTCAGTTGCCTTCATCATCAGTTACTTCAGCCTCAATTGCTTAATCCTCATCCTCAGTAACTTCATCCCCAATTGCTTCATCCTCATCCTCAGTTACTTCGGCCTCAATCGCTTTGTCCTCCATCTTGGCAAATTCTGCCAACTCTGGTTCATTAAGAGACAAGTTAGCACCTTGAAGAACACAAACACCAGTTAGAGATTCAAAAGAACCTCCACCCACATACCACACAAGTAATTCCCCCTTCTAATATGCTTCTAATCTTCTTGACAGAAACACCTCAGATATGTAACATGAGATTTCTACTAGTACCCAAAGTTTGCTTGAACACACAATCTATATATATCATTAACTGAAACATCAAATATAACTCTTGATCTGATTAAACATTAAATATTCGTTTCTTGTTCCACTTACTGACACATTATTACTTAAATAAGAATTGTTTCAAGATGACAAAAGGAGATACAAGTATAGATATACCTTCTGGACCGTAGAAACTCATGTACGGAAAAAAAGCACATAATTTTTCACTCTTCCATAGCCCTCCACAGATCCAACCAACCTAATAACTCTTTTCTCAGGATTTTGAATTGGGAGAAGTTCCTTGAGATGGATGACTCTAGCTCGAGTCCATGCCGCAACTCCGTCGGACCCCATCTGCCTTGACCATAGGTGGAGGGTTAACCCATCCACGTGTGCAAACCCCAAGCTGCCATCCTCCGTCGCCATGAGGAGGATAGGGTCGTCGGCAGTGATAGACCACGAACATGGCGCATCGATCAGTGACAGGCGATTTGAGCCGACGTTGTACTTGAGAACTCCTACAGGATGATCATCGTCCTCATACGCGAGCATGAAGTGAAGCGCGTCTCCGACGAGGACAGGGGGCATTGGCTCGATGCGTGCATGAAACGGGAGATCAAGATCAGGGCACATCTCGATGCGCCTTCGAGTAGTGTCCTCGAAAACGCCCGCGTACGCAACGGTGTCGAACAGGTAGACGAAGATCACCAGGAAGGGGCCCCAGTAACACTGGCGATGGCCACAGCCGGTCCTGGCACAAAGCACGGCTGCGGCACGGCTGCTGGCCTCAGTGAAGTCTCTGGACGCGTACAGGTCCGTCCACTCCGCCGTGATGGGGTCCCAGACAATGAGCTGCCCGGGCCCTCGATCCCTCTCCCCGAAGAGCACGCGGCCATGGCGGCAGTCCCATGCGGCGAGGTCCCTGTCCCACTCCCACTCCCTCCACTCGTCGTCGGCGGGGATGCGCGCGGCAAACTTCGTGGTGGGGACGAAGTGTGGGTATGGCGCAGGTTCCTTTCCCTTCGGGCCGCCGTCCTTGGGCCAGGTATAGAAGAAGCCCAGCATGGTGGCCGGGCGGCCTCCGTGGAGCTCGCTGTAGCGGCCGCGGAATCGAGCGCCGGTGAGGAGTACGAGCCAGAACTTGCTGGCAAGGGAGGCGCGCACAAGGCACTCAGGCTCGTCCGGCGGGAGGCGGAGGAAGATCTCCTCGAGAAGCTCGTCCGGCAGCGGCGACATGGTCGGCGGAGGCGGCGAGGGTTTCGATCTGGATCGTGCATGAACCAAGGTCGATCGGTCGGCATCAACGCGCGCAGTATCTTATATTCCTTATATTTCCTTTTGCATGCATGCAGTATCTTATAGTATTTCCTTTGTTTCTCCCTTGCGTGTCGTGAGGCAAATGCATGGAAAGATGTTATCCCTTTCTGCGTGGTTGCCGCCCGTAATCTTCTTTATCGCTCGATTGCCTAACAAAATGTATGATTTCAGGCGTATCTGCTCTTATACAGTAAATAAAAGGAAACGTCGAATAAAAAAAAATACTTGTCCTTATTGAAAGGCCGATCCTAGGCGCCGGCAGACTGGTCCAAATTTTGGCCTGTCGCATGTGAACCGCCACATCAAACCGTGCTGGAACGTCTTATTCCCTTCCCTTTCTCCCCCAACGCGCACGGGATCCATAAGGCTGCAGGAGAGGGCGCCGCCCAGCTTGCCAGCTTCCCCGGGCATCGCTGCCAATGCCATTCGTCTCCCTCGTTGCTGACCCGCCGTCCATCTCCATCGTCGTTTCACCCCCTAAAAGACCCGCCGTCAATACTTTTCTTTTTAACAAGACAACTTAATGTTAACCATTAGGTTGTTGCATTTATTCCTTATATCGACGGTTGTTTTCCGGTCTCAGATATCACAAGAGAAAATAGAACATTGATTCCCTAACAAGTTTTGCCGAGTTTACATGATCTTTGCAAAACCATGCTCAATATAGTCAACCGATGGCAGAACACCCGATCAAACCACACTAGCCAGCAATGAATAATATGATTTGTTCATCATCATATTCTAAAACAAAAGCGCAGTTGTAAGTGGAGACGTTCATGGTACACGTGAAGACTCAAACCTTCTATCTTTTGATGTACTCCAATATCTCATACTCCATTAGATACTAGTAGAACGCCCGTGCATTGCTACGGGCTACAATGCATTTAAATAAAATAAACAAATGATTAAGGTCATCTCCAAGGTTGAAACTCATTTCTCCCTCTTACCTCCTGGCGTTGTCGAACATCAAACAAGCGCCTAGTGTGCTCCAACTATCCGGACCCCAATTCGAGCCGATAGGGGAGTGTGGTTGTCCGGACTATTCGCCATGTTATCTCAAACACATGGTCCCCACACAAAAACATAACCCGACGACCCACCCTTCCTTTTCCTGTCAAAACCAATGCATTTACCCTTCTATCCTAACCAGAAAATTGTATGACTTGATCAAAAACAATATATGAACCGCTTGCTCATGTAATTTTGTCCAAAGCCATCTCTAATGAAATGCAATTTGCTTTTTTATGTAGGAAAATTATTCTGCTCATACAACCGTAACTAAACAGACCAATCCCAACCCCCATCTCGCTCACTCTCAACCAGTACTCTTATCACAAAAACCACTAACTCATATTCTAAGTGAGCCAGTGATCGATGTCGCCATGGCAGGACAACAGCAAGGGACAAGGGCAGCAACCACCTTCCTATCTTAGTGCTAGTAACTCCTAGTTCTAAATATGACCCACCATTCATCTCGGGCTCTACCACACCAGCAGAACACAAAATATTTTCTAACAATGTACCTCCATTTCCATTCTTCGAACATGGAGGTGTGAGCTTTTCAAGTGGAGCGAGGCACCGTGATAAGGATACCAACAACATAATAAAAGGGACATGCTATGTAAGCTACAAGGAATATAACCTCCAAGGGAGTGAGTAAATAGTTTAACCTTTGTAATGCGCAGACATTTACTGAGACATTTTCATTCTAGTTTTTTCCTACAGTATGTGTAAGAATAAAATCTTGTAGATTGAAGGCGGATTTTCATCCTAAGGACAAACCAGAATAAAATGTGCATTTTCTATTCATCAGCAAGTATAGTTCTCTATAATAACAAGCATAAATGGACAAAATTGAGTTACAGTAAACGACAAAAAAATGCCCTGTATGGGCGTTATCAGCGTCCTAAATAAATTAGGGGGGCAGACTGTTAGTCAGGCAACTGGAATTTATTAAAAGTTTCAGTCACCTCCAACCCCGTTTCAGACTATTAGTTGCCTGCCTGATATCGCCGCTTCCGAGCAACCACCGCATCTCCGCCGTGTTGGCATAAGCTCGCTCGCTGCATGGCTGTGTAGGCTAGTCTTTGCTTTATTCTGTTATTGTAATAATGTGTGTGCGTGGGAGATTAGACCTGCACATGCACGTAGATCGTGGAGCGAGTATAGCTCGTCCACTTCCCTCTCTCTTCCTGGTTTGTCTCTCCTGGTGGATGATCACGCTGTGGCTCGGGGTCGTGGGATGGCGCGGCCATCTCGGATCATAGCGAGTCCACCAGGAGATAGGCAGCTTCTTGTTGTAACCAAGTATAAAGAGAGGGAACGGAAATAACAGAAAGCTGCGAAGTTTGGGCAGCACAAAAATTCTCTCTCTCGCACGAGTCCTGTTTCTCTCCTCCTCCTCAGATCGACAACTACACGCCGACGATGTCATGGCCAGCCGTTTCGTCCCCCGTCGCCGGCCGTCGATCGGCTCCCCGGTGCTCTGCAAATGCCATGCGAAATTAGACGATTGCCTGAAAAATAGCAAACGCTATCAATTAAAACTAACTTTATAAACATACTACTACTGCCTTGCAAATCCGGATCAAAGTGGGATGCTTGCGTTTTGGTGTCTCAAGTCTGAACCGACTCACTTTCAAAACAAAAACAAAAAGTGTGAACCGACTCGGCTCGGCAGCAAAAACCGACTTGGATGTCGTCTCATCTTTATATACACGGTCGAGCTAGATCACGAGATGGCGCGCCCCCGCTCCTCTCCGGTGGAGCCACGTACGTCCCGCCGCGTCAGGCAGCAGCGGCCGCCCACGCCGCCGCCGACGACAAGTCCGGCCCGGCCTACCAGCGGCGGACCTGGAACGCACTGAGGCGCAGCATAACCGGCCTCGTCAACAAGGCCACGGCCGCCAACATCCACCACGTCCTGCCAGAGCTCCTCGCCGAGAACCTCGTCTGTGGTGAGATGATTTGCAATACAATAATCATTGTATTGATGGGTGCTGGTGCACGTATATATAATACAAGGAAAGGCCTCTACCTCAACTATACAAGACTAGGAGGTGGGCCACAACTCCAATACACGTGCAATACAAAACACATACTCAACACCCCCCGCAGTCGAAGCGTCGCCGGAGACACAAAGACTGGACCGAAACTCCTCGAAGACGGGAGTAGGCAATCCCTTAGTCATCACATCAGCAAACTGTTGCGACGTCGGCACATGGAGAACTCGAATACGGCCAAGGGCAACCTGCTCGCGCACAAAGTGAATGTCAAGCTCAATATGCTTCGTCCGTCGGTGGTGCACCGGGTTGGCAGAGAGGTAGACCGCGCTAACGTTATTGCAGTAGACAAGAGTGGCCTTATGAACATCAGAAAGCAACTCCTGGAGCAGCTGACGTATCCAAGAGCACTCAGCCACGGCGTTGGCCACGGCGCGATACTCCGCCTCGGCGCTGGAGCGGGAGACCGTGGGCTGCCGCTTCGATGACCAAGAGATCAACGAGGGCCCAAGGTAGACGCAGTAGCCTGACGTAGAGCGTCACGTGTCGGGGCAGCCAGTCCGGTCAGCATCCGAGTAGGCCATGAGGTCGGTGGAGGCGGAGGCCGTCAGGGTGAGTCCCAAGGACATGGTGCCACGTATGTAACGGAGAATACGCTTCACCAGAGTCCAGTGAGAGTCACGCGGGGCGTGCATATGGAGGCACACCTGCTGAACAGCGTACTGCAGGTCGGGGCTCCTCATACGCGTGCGTCTTTGGGGTTCGGTTTCACCATCAAACAGATCCTTGCGTTTCCTCCATGAGTCATCGTCGCAAAGCCACCTTCGATGTCCCATGAACACGATTTTCGAAGACCCGGGTTCTCTATCTAGCTGGCGATACGTTGTGTCATCCATGCACCTGACGCATCCAGAAAATCCGTGGACCACCTGCCCCGCGACATATCCGTAACCGAGATAGTCCTACACCGTCGTGAGCAGTGCAGCTCTCATAGGGAAATATTCTTTCTCTGCGGTGTCCCACGTATTGGCTGGCGTTTTCCACAGCGTGTCTAGCTCCTCTTTCAGTAGCCCCAGATACAGATTGATGTCGTTCCCTGGTTGTTTCGGCCCTTCAATTAGCATACTCATATGAATGTACTTCCTCTGCATGCACAACTAGGGGGGAAGGTTGTACATCCACACAAACACAGGCCAGGTGCTATGTGTGCTTCTCTGGCTGCCAAATGGATTGACTCCATCAGTGCTCGCGCCCAGCATGATGTTCCTTAGAGTTTTCCCAAATTCTGAGTGTTCGAAGTTCAACGCTTGCCACTGGCTCCCATCCTTAGGGTGACTCAGCATCTTTTCTTTTTATTTATCTCCAGATCATTTGCGTCATCTTCTCGCTTCTTCTACTCCCTATTCGCGTGCCAATGCAGGAGCTTTTCTACCTTAGGGTCCGCGAAATACCGCTGCAGAGGAGGAGTGATAGGAAAGTACCACTCCACTTTTCGAGGAGATTTCTTCCTCTTCTTGTATCGAGTGACGCCGCACACCGGACATACGGTAGACTCCGCGTGCTCGTCCCGATAAATGATGCAATTGTTTATGCACACATGGTATTTCACATGCGGTAAATCCAGAGGACACACGATTTTCTTCGCCTCCTCGAAACTGGTCAGGCAGTTGTTCCCCTTGGGAAGACGTTCGTGCCAGAATGACATGTTCTCGTCGAAGCATGCGTCGGTCATTTTGTGTTTTACCTTCATCTCCAGAACCATGAGCGTTACTTTCAAGCATGTATCCTCGGGCCTGCATCCTTCATACAATGGAGTAACCGCGTCTATCTCTAGTTGATCTAGCTTGGCTTTCTCTCGGGCGGCAGCTCTTGCGTTATCCGTCTGCTTGAGAAGCAGCTCTTGAATATGAGGGTCCTGCACCCAGCCTATCGAAGGTCCATCGTCGTCTGCTCCGGCATCTTCATCTTCATGATCATGACCTTCGTCTGCTCCGGCATCTTCCTCATCATCATGTCCAGCATCTTCTACGTGATGACTGTGTACTGCATCTACTTCGTGATCATGTCATGGAGATTCTTCGTCTTCTCGCCCGCCTCGCCACGGTTGTCTTGCGGCCCTTCCTCATTTCGTGCCCGCCCCCCATTGACAACTTCATAATCATCTTCATCACCTTGCCACCGATAGCCATCCATGAAACCACGCAAGAGCAGGTGGCCCCGCACCTGTACGGAATCCGGGTCCATAAGGCTCCTCAGCTTGCATCTTCGACACGGACATCTTATCTCCGTCTCGTTCTTTTGAAGCATCTCAGCCTTCGTGGAGCTCAAAAACCTATTCACGATGCCTTCGGTCATCGTGCGGACCATGGTCTCCTGCGGGGTAGAGCAAAATGATATTTTAGAACCAAGAAAAAATTTGGCATGACTTTGCCTAAAAATAGGACCAAAAAGAATGCATAGTGCCAAATTCTCGCCGAAACGGAAATGAATCAACATTCTGGCAAAATATTGGCAATTATCGCATTTCAAATACCGGTACCTGCAAACACAAACACATATGCAACACCACAAACATATGCAACACCACAAACATACATAGATCTAGCTAGGCCATAAAAAGTGCATGTGCACGTTGTTGGAGGGAGAAAAAAGTAGATCTACAACATAAAGAAAGCTTTCCCCTTACTTACCTATCAAAAAAGGTAATTTAACCACTTAATTTGGATGAATCTATGGTGGAAATGAGGTGAGGAGGAGGAGGCAGCCGAGACAAGCTTGGAGGAGGAGGTGGAGAGAATGAAGTGGGGAAAGTGAGTGTGTAGGTGGTTGTCCAAAATATCTAGCTGGTCCCAGGTTACTAATGGCGCACCACCTATAAATGCGCCATTAGTAACCCTGGTTACTAATGGCGCACCAGCTGGTGGTCCGCCATTAGTAGTTTTGAAAAAAAATGATAGTAGTGGCGCACACAGTGCGCCACTAGTATTTATGGAAAAAAAAATAGTAGTGGTGCACCAACACATGGTGCGCCACTGCTATATAGTAGTGGCGCACCACATGTCTGGTGCATCATTAGTGTCCATATTATCTATAGCCCTTTTCCTAGTAGTGATTGTACATATGTATATGTGTGATATGTTTTATTGACACTCCTTAATCTCCTTTGCCTAGTCCCTTCTAATCTTTCCTCTCGGCCTCCTCGCCGGCGTCCTACTACACAGAGCTGTCGCCAATGTCGTTCCTTTCGGCCTCTTCTCCCTCACCCGATTACACTGGCGCCGTCACCGGTATAGTTCCTTTTGGCCTCCTCTCCTTCGTCCTCCTACACACACGCCACCATGCACGCGCACTACATTTCTTCTCCCTGACCTCTGCCTCGGTATCCTCCTATTCGTCTCTCCCCACGGCCTTTCTCCATGGCGGCGACGCTAGCAACTAGTTCGTCGTGCTGCCGACATGATCGCTCGCTTTCTGCTCCATGCTTGTCAAGTCGGATGTGGCGCCGCGGGCACCGCCAACCGTAGTCGCTGAGGCATTCGGTTCACACTAATCTTCGTCAACATTGTCGAATGGCGCCATGTTGTGCCCGGCGCCGCTGCCGGCGTCACCCGGTTGGCCTCTTTGCCCTAGCCTACACTGACATCGCCTTCGCAAACACACTGCCAACGAATTCTACGTAACTCTATGTGCCATGCGTAGCTGTTAACTCTTAATCATGTTGCATGTATGCAACCAAACACCAGGCACTTGCATCATCCCAGCCAATGCACGCAACCAAACGCCAGGAAAAAATTGGCTCCCGTAATGCAGGCCGCCTACATGCAGACAACCAAACTACATGCATATGTTGATTTTTGCTTGCATTAGCTTAACCAGGGTCAACTGGGACAAGTATGTATAGTGCCCAAAAATGATGCAGGTAACCAAAATGCGTCATTTGTTTCCTTCCACGTGGAGCTGCAGGTCGATGCTTTATCAAGGTGTAGTCGACGCAGTTACCACATGTGCATCGACCCACCTTTATGACTAACCAGCGATGCCATTCGATCGCTTCCGTCCTTAGTGCCGCTCTTTGTAAGCCACGTATGTGAGCCTGCATCCCCTGTATTCCAGATCCAACACTTCCATATATCACATTGAATAAATGCTGGCGTATATCCCATAGACCAATTGGACCTCCAGCAGGATGTAGGGTGCATTTGGACCCTAGAGCCAAAACGCCCTTCCACACGAGATCGCTCAGTTTCCGAAATGGTCAATCTTTAGGCAACATCTGTACATCGACAATGGAGAGTTGCGGGAGTGAGAGATGCTGGGATAAAGCTCCTCAGGATACTATCGAACTGGAAGCATGTTGCACGTGCATCATTACTACATCCTCCTAAAGAAATATAATGCTCTTATATTTCTTTACTGAGGGAGTAGTAATTAGAAGTAGTCAGTTACTACATGTTTTTGGCAGAAATGTATATGTTACTTTTAGAAGAAAATAAAAACTCATTGCCCCATTTACTACTCATGAAGTAACATAACAAAAAATTGTAATTTCAACATGTACCACAAATGGGACAAATACCTTCTTAGTCACATTGTTTTGTGTGTCCAAGGAAAAGCAAGAAATTAGTCCAAGGAAATTTTGCAGCGTATGGTACTACAGTTTGAATGAGCTCATCCACAATAAGTTCAAATATATTTCCTCCCTATTGAAATGATAGGGAATTTCTCCATACAGTCTACCTATGCAAATATTTATTTTTGACAACATTGTAGAAAAATACAAGTGATTTTGTTGCACTTAGGAATATTATGATGGCATTGCTAGACATCAGAATTGTACACCTTTCCTCTGTGCATCAGTATAGATTCTCTCAAGCGAAGACTTCTGCACATTAGTTCAAGTGCTCGCCTTTTGTTCTTTAGAGGACAACCAGCATTTCAGATGCTGAAAAAGCCACTAGCAATCAGATCTGAAAGTGTAGCATGTTATTTGCTGGTGCTCAAGCATGATTTTGGTATGTTGTGGCTAGCCTGACATGTCCATGTCGCTGGACTAGCCTAGCACGTAATTTTGCAGCATAAGCAGTATTTTGTTATACTCCAATATCTTATACTCGACATATATAGTATGTGGAGAAAATAAATAGAAAAAGAAATCTAAAAAGGCAGATCCTCCCTCTCTATCAAGAGTAATGAACTAGGTGCTGATACAGTACAAAAAAACAAACTAAATTAACCAAAAAAGTGCATCAACTTCATAACTCTCAAAGACAGTGCCATGTTGAGAATGGGTCAAATCTTGAGTGGAGCTTGGTATTTATACTGCTAGGATAACTATCCAGTCACATAAATTTTCTGAACTAACTAACTTTATCATGCACAATTGGCGGTGGTGCATGCTTATACCACGCATGAGAGACTGGCACAACAAAAATTATAAAACTACAGAAAAGAGCTTATGGCATATTGAAGATGCAAATCAACATACTTCTCTTGTATTGTATATATATAAGAGTTAATTTATTCTAGTTTGAAACATGTATTAGTGACACGGTGACACATTGAACCACATTTTAATTCGGGTGACACTATGATATACCCATAATTCTACTATGTACTGGACATTTTAGAAATTGAGGTCTGACGAATCATTGCATGGGAAGTGTTTTGATGAATTGGATGACTCAGATGGGAAGAGTTTTTGAGTTTTTGTTATGTATCGTTATCGTGTGAGAAAATCGTCTGTTATGTGTTCGAGAATGCATTCTTTGCTGAACATGAACACTTTCACTTGGTAAGTCATGCTTTATCTCTGTTTTTTCCTGTGTATGTCCTGAGAAAGACTAATTCTCTGGTTTTTATTTTTGTTGCCGAAACTAAACTGATCTGCCCAAAGTTGCCTTTGATTTTGGTCCAGATTATCTGCGGCTTTTATTTTAGTAGTCCTGGTGTGGTACATATTTGTCTTTTTCCTAGGTTTCGTTCACATTGATCGCTTAGAGAATCGCAAATGCAGTATCATGAACAGCTACTGTTCCATCATGAATAGCAGTAACATACGTACAACCTTAACTATGACTTGTGCATGGAACGTAAGTGTGCATACAAAAGTATATATGGTGATATGTGTACTCTTCAAAACTCAAATAAAGTACACTTATGTTACTCCCTTCATTCCCTTATACGAAGCCACTTCATATTTTTATGTCCAACTTTGACCATTAATTTTACCAACAAAAATTGAGTTATATGCCAAAAAGGTATGCCACTGGATGAACATTCCAAAGAACTTTCCGATTATATTTTTTTATTACATATAGCCTATATTTTGTTGACTAAAATTATAAGTCAAAGTTTGACACAAAAAACAAAGTGGCCTTGTTTAAGGGAATGGAGGGAGTACCAAATATTGGTATATCTTTTGTCTTAACAGTGCAGTACTGTGTTTTCGACCAAATTTTACATGTCGCCGTGTTCTAACACGTTATACATATGACATGGACCACTCAATACCTTTTTGTTGTACGTTTGCACAACTGAACGTGCTCGCCGACGCTCAGCCATAGTCAATGGGGATCTGTACATGATAAAACGATAGCCGGAACATGGCGAAATGCTTCCATTTGGTTCAGATGGCAGCACAATCTTGGCATTGACACCAAGCCTCGTCGAGATCTTCATCAAGTGCCAGTCAGAACACTGTCCAAATAAAATTTCCACGCAAGCAACAAATGCAGAGACAATGAATAGTGTGAAAAGGAGATATTCATATGCAGTAGGGAACCAAAACCTCAAAGATTCTATCTTTTGGTATACTCCAATGTCTCATACTTTATGTCTCTATAACGGCTAAATGAGAGGCGTTTATATTTATAGTACTAAGATAAATATTATAGCTATATATGCATGTCGATCATATAACCATGAACTTAACAAACTTTGTCATGCAGAAGGGCAGTCATATAGCTAGAATAGTCATATACCATCTATGCCCAACTGATTGGCAGACCAGCACATTACATATGCATGAGATAAATTCCAAAATCAAAGAGCATATGTTGGTATTGTGTTGAAGATAGAAATTAACATACTAATTGAACCATATATGGTCTCAGTGTCATGTTCGGCAAATGAGCAACGACCCAAGGGCACTGCTATCCCACATTAGTAGCTGATGGCGGGTCAAAAAAAATATTTGTGGTGATTTTACTAGACGCTAGTACACATTGGTTAGTGATATAACGCCAATATGCTCTTACTTTACTGTACCCCACACATTTGTACTAAAAAGCTCAGTACGTACCTAGATCATGATTTAATTTGCACCTGTTTTTAAATCATGTACTTATCCCTTTTCACCCAAATAACAATTGACAAGAAAAATAACCTAGCTAGATCGTGTGCCTACATATGCACCTGTGCTTGTGTTTCACCAAAATCATGGCACTTCGCCTCCTTGGGTTATACGAGGCACCATAGGACAGGCATCAAATTGCTGTTTTTTTTAATGAGATTAAATCACTGTTGCTCGTGTCCCACGGGAACAAACAATGTTTCTTAAGAAACAGCGTATATCACACACAGTTACCTAATGGTAGGAAACTCTAATTCATGAGACAAATAATAGAATACCAACACAATAAAGTTTCTTATTCGTAACAACGTCGTCTCTCTCTAACGACACGGGGGGAACCCCTCCGCTGCCGCTTCCTTCCCACCTCCATCCACCCCATCACCTCGCTGCCCGTGGGCGTTCGTTCGACGTTTGTGTGGATGCAAACTGAGCGCAGGTTTGCGCCGGAAATGGGATGGGCCGGACGTCAAACGAACAGAAAATGCGGATACGGTCGCGCGTTGGACTGTGCCATCTGTCCGTTTGGGTCCAAGCAAACATACACAGACCGAATGGGGCCATGCGTTGGAGTTGCGCTCACAAACCACACCCATTCAACATTAGTCCAGGAAGGTAAGTGCACCTCGGGGACGTGGAAAGCCATGTTACATCCGATCTATACAATGATGTGTATGTAACCCATGTACATGCATCTGAACACTTGATCTCATTTGAAGCACCTCCGAGATCCCCTCCTCCCACGGTGTTCAGTAGTGAAAGCGTTTGCTCGAGGCCAACTCTCGCACCTGTGTTGAGCCCGGAGATTAATAGCCTACAAGACATGGCGCCACTGCTGATACACGACTGGTGACGCCGTAGACGGTAGGATGTTTCACGAGCCCTGCCCCTTGAACATGAGTGCTTGGACATGGCCGATTGGGCTGTTGCGTGGAACGGCTGGTGACCCATAGGTGCCTGAACCCATCCCACTGAATGTTGAGTCCGCGAAGGTGTTTGAGCAGAAGTGCACTCCGGGGACGTGGAAAGTCATGTTGCCTCCTTCCACCATGCGGTACATTAGCAGTCGTGAGAAGACGCTGGGAATGGCCACTGATGCAGATGAGTGCATGGTGACCCTGCAGCTTTCGTTGAAAGCTTCCATCAAGATTATAATATACGGAAATACTAACGGCCGTGGGCGTTTGCATCTAGCCCACACGCATGGATCAACGTCGGTTTGAGTTTGCACGAATCTTGGCATGTTTTGCCAGATTTTTTGTGCCACATATGATTGGGCTGGTGTGTGAGTATTCATCGGGTCGTCCACATGTCCGTTTCCACACGCGGAGGTGCTGGTGTGTGGGCGTTTAGCAGTTCGCCCACATGTCAGTTTCCAACGCACGCAGAGGGGCTGGTGTGTGGGCGTTTATCCGCCCACACGCTCGTCTCCTCTCCCACACCCAAAGCTATCAGTTGCCATGTGTTTTGCAGGGTACATGGCAACTGCCCTAGTATGCTTGTAAGCTGTGACGCCCGGTTACTTAAGCTACAGTGAACCTCTGCTAATGATGTCGGCGCCCCACTCCCCTCTTCCATATCCCCACTCCGGGGAAACCCTAACCCGTAGCCCCCCACTCCCCCCCCCCCCCCCGCTACTCTCTCCTCCCCCGATCCGATCTGGATCGGGGCACCCCTCGCATCCGCTCGTTGTCCCGCCGCCACCTCGCCGTCTCCCTCCCCGGCGCCGCCCCACCATCGCCGCCACCGCCCGATCCCGAAGGTCGCGTCACCCGCCCCTGACGCCGCTGGACCCTGTCGTTGCTGGAGCACCACCACCGCTCAGATCGCCGCGCCGCCGCCCTCCTCCTCGCTGGACCGCCCCGCCGTCATCTCCTCCATCGCCTGAGCGCTGGATTGGAGCCGACTCGACACCGTCTGCCTCCATCTCCTTCGTCGGACGCTGCCGCTACTCCGGCACCCCCTGGCTCCCCTGAGCCCCCTGTCGGCCCTCTATGAGCCCCTCCCACATCCTCCCCTCTTCCCTTAAACATTTGTCAATTAAACGTTGTCTGAAACATAGCAAGCGCTATCAATTAAAAGTTTAAAACTAACTTTATAAACATACTGCCTTGCAAATCCGAATCATTTTTGTGTCTGAAAGTCTGAACCGACTCGGCAAGGAAAATCCGACTTGGATCAGAGTTCAGAGCCCGATGGAGCCCCTCTCGTCTCGTCTTTATATACACGGTCGAGCCGCCCCACAGGAAAACACCACGAAGCACTTACGCCAGCTGTAGATCACGACATGGCGCGCCCACCGCGTCTCTCCGGTGGAGCCATCTATGTCCCGCCACGCCAGGCATCAGCGACCGGCCACGCCGGCGACAAGTCAGGCCCTGCCTACCAGCGACGGACCTGGGACGCGCTGAGAGCATCTCCAACAGAGGCGCTATACAAGCGCCGCGCGGTATAAAAACTGTTTTTAGCGCGCGCGGACCCTATTTGAAGTCTCCAGCAGCTGCGCAAAAAGCGTGCGCGCGCTATAACTAATGCAGCATGCGCATCAAAACAGCATCGCGCGCAGCATATTTAGTGCGCCCGGTCGCGCCCGCTGCAAACTTTGTGCTGCTGCAGATGGGACCGCTTGATTCCGACCGCTGGATTCGCTTGCGCTGCATATTTTATAGCGCTTGTTGGAGCAAACGTCTTCTAGCGCTCTAAAAAAAACTACTTGCGCGCTGTAAACTCATTTTTTCAGCGCCACACATTGGGCGGCTATTGGAGATGCTCTGAGGCGCAGCATAACCAGCCCAGTGAACAAGGCCACGGCCGCCAACATCCGCCACGTCCTGCCGGAGCTCCTCGCCGAGAACCTCGTCCGCGGGCGCGGCCTTCTCTGCCGCGCGCTGCTCAAGTCCCAGGCCGCCTGCCCGGCCTTCACCGACGTGTTCGCCGCCATCGCGGCCGTCGTCAACTCCAAGATCCCGGCCGTCGGCCGGCTGCTCCTCGTCCGCCTCGTGGTGCGCCTTCGGCGCGCCTACGTCGCCGGCGACAAGCACCAGCTGGCCGCCGCGGCGAGGTTCGTCGCCCACCTCGTGAACCAGGGCGTGGCGCATGAGCTGCTCGCGCTAGAGCTCGTCGAGATGCTGCTCGCTTATCCAACGGACGACGGCGTGGAGGTGGCCGTGGTGGTTGTCACGGAGTGCGGCGCCGCCCTCACCGAGTCGTGCCCCAGGGAGCTTGACGCCGTGTTCGACGCCCTCCGGAGCATCCTCGTCAACGGCGACATGGACCGGCGCATCGGGTTCTTGATCGAGGGCCTCTTTGCGGTCCGGAGAACTCGGTTCCGGGAGCACCCGCTCGCACGTCCGGATCTTGACCTCGTCGAGCAGGAGGACCAGTTCATGCATCAGATCAAGATCCCCCTCGAGCACAGCCATGCCGATCAGCTCGACCCCGAGACCCATCTCGACGTGTTCAAGCCAAACGCGACCTTCGTGCAGGACGAGGCAGCCTACGAGGACCTCAAACGAAGCATGCTCGGAGCCGACAGCAATGACGAAGACGAAGACCAAGACAACGACGACGAGTCTGACAACGACGGGGAAGACATGGAGGTGATCAAGGACGAGACGGAGACCAATCTGATCAACCTCCGCCGTACGATATACCTGACGATCATGTCGAGCGTCGGCGCCGAGGAGGCCGGGCACAAGCTCCTGTCCGTGGTGAGGCCCGGCCAGGAGGGGGAGCTCTGCGCCATGCTCGTGGAGTGCTGCAAGCAGGAGAGGACGTCGTCCAACACGAGATTCTACGGCCAGCTCGGGCAGCGGCTGTGCAGCGTCAGCCGGGCGTACCAGGCAGGCTTCGAGGCATGCTTCGCATGGTGCTACGCGGCTGCGCACCGCATGGGCACCGACGAGCTGCGGGCGGCCGCGGGGCTCTTCGCGCACCTGCTGGCGGCAGACGCCGTCCCGTGGGGCGGCGTGCTGGGCGGGGTCAGGATTACGGAGGAGGACACCACCTCGTCGTCGCGCATCTTCTTGAAGATAATGTTCCAGGAGATGGCGGAGCAGCTCGGGGTGCGGGTGCTCGGCCAGAGGATGAACGACGACGACGAGCCGGAGGTCCGTGACGCCCTGTTCCCCAGGGACTCCCCCGAGAACACGCGCTTCGTGGTCAATTTTTTCATGACGATTGGGCTTGGCGGCGTCACTGAACCTGCAAGGAAGATTTTGTCATTGTAACTGTAAGTGTTGTTACAGGAATCTCTTTGCTCAACCTTTTACAAGGTTGACAGTCAGAAGCATGTGGTTTGTGATCAACTTCATAGACTCGTATTGTGTTTTGTGACTTTTGTCTACACCATCCTGAGCATTCGTTCTGGCTAATTTGTTTTTGTTATTCTTGTTCCAGTGATTCTTACAAATGTCCATAAATTTGGTAAGAGGTGAAACTTTGTTTGGTTACTTTAGAATTCATATTGTCATGTCTTTAAGTCACTGTTTGCTGAACACGATTTAAGCGTGCAATTTTGGTTCAGAAAAAACAAAACGAACTTCTAACGTTTCCATTGACTTGCAGTCTGAAGGAGTATCTTTACCACAAATTCTCATTGAGGGTTAGCATACATGATAGTTACAAGTAGTTAACATCATCAATGACTTCTTTTCCATGGCTTTCAAACTGTTTACGTCTACACTTAATTTCTTATGTTGGGTTTGAGGCGAAAAACTTTGAAACTAGACACTACATAGGTTATTTTATTAATTCTTCTCTGAACGACGTACTTATCTTGTCAAAGTTTTCAAGTCATATTTTGCCCTGAGAGGTGATAGTTGTGTTTAAACATGATGTTCTTGTTTTTTTAGAAAGAGCAACCACTCCGGAAAAAAAATATCCACAATTTAATCCACGCTGGTCCCCATCCTTCTCCATCCTCGACATCACACAATACAGAGGTTCTTCCACCTAAATTTAGTCCTGGCTGTTCCATTGTAAGGAGGATTATGTTAACCAGTTAGCTTGGACTAAATCTCTAGATCTTTGATACCAACATATAGAAAAAAGAAGCCTCTTGATTTGTTAACAAGTTTTGGTGGTGGTACAAGATGTTCGTCAAAACTTGATCAACATGTATGATCAACCACTAGTTGAAGAACCAACCAGTTGACACCAACAATGACCCGTATTGATCTTTTACATCTCCAAATTCCGAAACAAAAGCACAAGGACCAGTAGAGGTGTTCATGCACATAAAAATCAAACCATCTATATTTTGGTGTACTCCAATATCTCATACTCTGCTAAATGTGGATGAATATGTGTATCCACTTAATTATCAACATCCACCGGAATAGAAATGTGCTAGTTGTGTAGAAGCACTTAGTATTTATACGACCAGGGTAACTATTATAGATAGAACAGTCATACGACTTTGGTGAACCTAGTAACTCTATCATGTAAAACACGTTCATACTTCCAGAAGCAGTCATATAAAATTTATCCTCATGTGGAAGCAAATGCATTCTATGCATGAGAGTAATAATTCCAAACAAGAGAAGGACCCAGCCAATAATTGTACTGAAGGTAGAAATGAATATGATCATACTATATTGGAACAGATCATGCGCTTAGCCTGATCCAACCCATTGCCCTCACCTAGCAGGCCAAGGGGTACTCATAATCTTTGTTTAAAAAATCTGGGTTTCCTTCAACTTGACGTCCTCGATCTTTAAGAAGGGAAGTTGGTTATACATCTTTGATATCCGCACTGAGGTTCTTAAACAGGACCTACAATCGCAAACAATAGTAACAATTATACATTGTAACAGCAGAACAAAAGATACAGATTCAACCAAAAAAGGTTGACAAAAACCTCGATGTCAAATTTCGGATTCATCTCCAGGTTTGGTAGATTATAGTGATCAGCAAGTTGACTACGAATTCCCTTTGTCCACGGATTTGGAGGACAATATGCTATACTTGATTGGCAAGGTTCGCGAATCTGCAGAGCAAGCACAGTATTAGTCATGACACATGAATAATATCAGGCAGCATGCGTCATATGAATGACAATGCTGCAAGCAAATACACACCTTTGAAGTGAAGGGAATTACAGTAATCATCTGTCCTTTCTCACATGCCTGAAATATTTCAAAAGATTGTCAGGCATAATTGCTTAGTATACCAATTGGCAGAATCACTTGCATGCGAATATAGGTAATCTAAGCTTTAGAAATAAATGAGATCCAGAACAACTCAGGCATGGCCGCATGACCTGTAGAATTAAGGGAGAGAACTCAGAAATTTAACTCAATAAAGTATTGATCTGGGCATTATTAGACAACAACCAAGAAGACTAAAATAAGGCACGAAGAGCCAATAAGACACAATCAAACATTGAGAAGTTCCATATTGTACATAGCATAGGTGGCAGACAAACAGTACAATATTTAGTCAGCAAATAGCATAGGTGCATAGCACTAGCAACATTATATTGGTGTTTGAATATGGATCATAGTACAACACCACATAATAATTAATAAATATGAACTAGCTAGATAGCGTCCTCATCTTCAGTTGCCTTCATCATCAGTTACTTCAGCCTCAATTGCTTAATCCTCATCCTCAGTAACTTCATCCCCAATTGCTTCATCCTCATCCTCAGTTACTTCGGCCTCAATCGCTTTGTCCTCCATCTTGGCAAATTCTGCCAACTCTGGTTCATTAAGAGACAAGTTAGCACCTTGAAGAACACAAACACCAGTTAGAGATTCAAAAGAACCTCCACCCACATACCACACAAGTAATTCCCCCTTCTAATATGCTTCTAATCTTCTTGACAGAAACACCTCAGATATGTAACATGAGATTTCTACTAGTACCCAAAGTTTGCTTGAACACACAATCTATATATATCATTAACTGAAACATCAAATATAACTCTTGATCTGATTAAACATTAAATATTCGTTTATTGTTCCACTTACTGACACATTATTACTTAAATAAGAATTGTTTCAAGATGACAAAAGGAGATACAAGTATAGATATACCTTCTGGACCGTAGAAACTCATGTACGGAAACAAAGCACATAATTTTTCACTCTTCCATAGCCCTCCACAGATCCAACCAACCTAATAACTCTTTTCTCAGGATTTTGAATTGGGAGAAGTTCCTTGAGATGGATGACTCTAGCTCGAGTCCATGCCGCAACTCCGTCGGACCCGATCTGCCTTGACCATAGGTGGAGGGTTAACCCATCCACGTGTGCAAACCCCAAGCTGCCATCCTCCGTCGCCATGAGGAGGATAGGGTCGTCGGCAGTGATAGACCACGAACATGGCGCATCGATCAGTGACAGGCGATTTGAGCCGACGTTGTACTTGAGAACTCCTACAGGATGATCATCGTCCTCATACGCGAGCATGAAGTGAAGCGCGTCTCCGACGAGGACAGGGGGCATTGGCTCGATGCATGCATGAAACGGGAGATCAAGATCAGGGCACATCTCGATGCGCCTTCGAGTAGTGTCCTCGAAAACGCCCGCGTACGCAACGGTGTCGAACAGGTAGACGAAGATCACCAGGAAGGGGCCCCAGTAACACTGGCGATGGCCACAGCCGGTCCTGGCACACAGCACGGCTGCGGCACGGCTGCTGGCCTCAGTGAAGTCTCTGGACGCGTACAGGTCCGTCCACTCCGCCGTGATGGGGTCCCAGACAATGAGCTGCCCGGGCCCTCGATCCCTCTCCCCGAAGAGCACGCGGCCATGGCGGCAGTCCCACGCGGCGAGGTCCCTGTCCCACTCCCACTCCCTCCACTCGTCGTCGGCGGGGATGCGCGCGGCGAACTTCGTGGTGGGGACGAAGTGTGGGTATGGCGCAGGTTCCTTTCCCTTCGGGCCGCCGTCCTTGGGCCAGGTATAGAAGAAGCCCAGCATGGTGGCCGGGCGGCCTCCGTGGAGCTCGCTGTAGCGGCCGCGGAATCGAGCGCCGGTGAGGAGTACGAGCCAGAACTTGCTGGCAAGGGAGGCGCGCACAAGGCACTCAGGCTCGTCCGGCGGGAGGCGGAGGAAGATCTCCTCGAGAAGCTCGTCCGGCAGCGGCGACATGGTCGGCGGAGGCGGCGAGGGTTTCGATCTGGATCGTGCATGAACCAAGGTCGATCGGTCGGCATCAACGCGCGCAGTATCTTATATTCCTTATATTTCCTTTTGCATGCATGCAGTATCTTATAGTATTTCCTTTGTTTCTCCCTTGCGTGTCGTGAGGCAAATGCATGGAAAGATGTTATCCCTTTCTGCGTGGTTGCCGCCCGTAATCTTCTTTATCGCTCGATTGCCTAACAAAATGTATGATTTCAGGCGTATCTGCTCTTATACAGTAAATAAAAGGAAACGTCGAATAAAAAAAAATACTTGTCCTTATTGAAAGGCCGATCCTAGGCGCCGGCAGACTGGTCCAAATTTTGGCCTGTCGCATGTGAACCGCCACATCAAACCGTGCTGGAACGTCTTATTCCCTTCCCTTTCTCCCCCAACGCGCACGGGATCCATAAGGCTGCAGGAGAGGGCGCCGCCCAGCTTGCCAGCTTCCCCGGGCATCGCTGCCAATGCCATTCGTCTCCCTCGTTGCTGACCCGCCGTCCATCTCCATCGTCGTTTCACCCCCTAAAAGACCCGCCGTCAATACTTTTCTTTTTAACAAGACAACTTAATGTTAACCATTAGGTTGTTGCATTTATTCCTTATATCGACGGTTGTTTTCCGGTCTCAGATATCACAAGAGAAAATAGAACATTGATTCCCTAACAAGTTTTGCCGAGTTTACATGATCTTTGCAAAACCATGCTCAATATAGTCAACCGATGGCAGAACACCCGATCAAACCACACTAGCCAGCAATGAATAATATGATTTGTTCATCATCATATTCTAAAACAAAAGCGCAGTTGTAAGTGGAGACGTTCATGGTACACGTGAAGACTCAAACCTTCTATCTTTTGATGTACTCCAATATCTCATACTCTATTAGATACTAGTAGAACGCCCGTGCATTGCTACGGGCTACAATGCATTTAAATAAAATAAACAAATGATTAAGGTCATCTCCAAGGTTGAAACTCATTTCTCCCTCTTACCTCCTGGCGTTGTCGAACATCAAACAAGCGCCTAGTGTGCTCCAACTATCCGGACCCCAATTCGAGCCGATAGGGGAGTGTGGTTGTCCGGACTATTCGCCATGTTATCTCAAACACATTGTCCCCACACAAAAACATAACCCGACGACCCACCCTTCCTTTTCCTGTCAAAACCAATGCATTTACCCTTCTATCCTAACCAGAAAATTGTATGACTTGATCAAAAACAATATATGAACCGCTTGCTCATGTAATTTTCTCCAAAGCCATCTCTAATGAAATGCAATTTGCCATATTTTTTTATGTAGGAAAATTATTCTGCTCATACAACCGTAACTAAACAGACCAATCCCAACCCCCATCTCGCTCACTCTCAACCAGTACTCTTATCACAAAAACCACTAACTCATATTCTAAGTGAGCCAATGATCGATGTCGCCATGGCAGGACAACAGCAAGGGACAAGGGCAGCAACCACCTTCCTATCTTAGTGCTAGTAACTCCTAGTTCTAAATATGACCCACCATTCATCTCGGGCTCTACCACACCAGCAGAACACAAAATATTTTCTAACAATGTACCTCCATTTCCATTCTTCGAACATGGAGGTGTGAGCTTTTCAAGTGGAGCGAGGCACCGTGATAAGGATACCAACAACATAATAAAAGGGACATGCTATGTAAGCTACAAGGAATATAACCTCCAAGGGAGTGAGTAAATAGTTTAACCTTTGTAATGCGCAGACATTTACTGAGACATTTTCATTCTAGTTTTTTCCTACAGTATGTGTAAGAATAAAATCTTGTAGATTGAAGGCGGATTTTCATCCTAAGGACAAACCAGAATAAAATGTGCATTTTCTATTCATCAGCAAGTATAGTTCTCTATAATAACAAGCATAAATGGACAAAATTGAGTTACAGTAAACGACAAAAAAATGCCCTGTATGGGCGTTATCAGCGTCCTAAATAAATTAGGGGGGCAGACTGTTAGTCAAGCAACTGGAATTTATTAAAAGTTTCAGTCACCTCCACCCCCGTTTCAGACTATTAGTTGCCTGCCTGATATCGCCGCTTCCGAGCAACCACCGCATCTCCGCCGTGTTGGCATAAGCTCGCTCGCTGCATGGCTGTGTAGGCTAGTCTTTGCTTTATTCTGTTATTGTAATAATGTGTGTGCGTGGGAGATTAGACCTGCACATGCACGTAGATCGTGGAGCGAGTATAGCTCGTCCACTTCCCTCTCTCTTCCTGGTTTGTCTCTCCTGGTGGATGATCACGCTGTGGCTCGGGGTCGTGGGATGGCGCGGCCATCTCGGATCATAGCGAGTCCACCAGGAGATAGGCAGCTTCTTGTTGTAACCAAGTATAAAGAGAGGGAACGGAAATAACAGAAAGCTGCGAAGTTTGGGCAGCACAAAAATTCTCTCTCTCGCACGAGTCCTGTTTCTCTCCTCCTCCTCAGATCGACAACTACACGCCGACGATGTCATGGCCAGCCGCTTCGTCCCCCGTCGCCGGCCGTCGATCGGCTCCCCGGTGCTCTGCAAATGCCATGCGAAATTAGACGATTGCCTGAAAAATAGCAAACGCTATCAATTAAAACTAACTTTATAAACATACTACTACTGCCTTGCAAATCCGGATTGAAGTGGGATGCTTGCGTTTTGGTGTCTCAAGTCTGAACCGACTCACTTTCAAAAAAAAACAAAAAGTGTGAACCGACTCGGCTCGGCAGCAAAAACCGACTTGGATGTCGTCTCATCTTTATATACACGGTCGAGCTAGATCACGAGATGGCGCGCCCCCGCTCCTCTCCGGTGGAGCCACGTACGTCCCGCCGCGTCAGGCAGCAGCGGCCGCCCACGCCGCCGCCGACGACAAGTCCGGCCCGGCCTACCAGCGGCGGACCTGGAACGCACTGAGGCGCAGCATAACCGGCCTCGTCAACAAGGCCACGGCCGCCAACATCCACCACGTCCTGCCAGAGCTCCTCGCCGAGAACCTAGTCTGTGGTGAGATGATTTGCAATACAATAATCATTGTATTGATGGGTGCTGGTGCACGTATATATAATACAAGGAAAGGCCTCTACCTCAACTATACAAGACTAGGAGGTGGGCCACAACTCCAATACACGTGCAATACAAAACACATACTCAACACCCCCCGCAGTCGAAGCGTCGCCGGAGACACAAAGACTGGACCGAAACTCCTCGAAGACCGGAGTAGGCAATCCCTTAGTCATCACATCAGCAAACTGTTGCGACGTCGGCACATGGAGAACTCGAATACGGCCAAGGGCAACCTGCTCGCGCACAAAGTGAATGTCAAGCTCAATATGCTTCGTCCATCGGTGGTGCACCGGGTTGGCAGAGAGGTAGACCGCGCTAACGTTATTGCAGTAGACAAGAGTGGCCTTATGAACATCAGAAAGCAACTCCTGGAGCAGCTGACGTATCCAAGAGCACTCAGCCACGGCGCGATACTCCGCCTCGGCGCTGGAGCGGGAGACCGTGGGCTGCCGCTTCGATGACCAAGAGATCAACGAGGGCCCAAGGTAGACGCAATAGCCTGACGTAGAGCGTCACGTGTCGGGGCAGCCAGTCCGGTCAGCATCCGAGTAGGCCATGAGGTCGGTGGAGGCGGAGGCCGTCAGGGTGAGTCCCAAGGACATGGTGCCACGTATGTAACGGAGAATACGCTTCACCAGAGTCCAGTGAGAGTCACGCGGGGCGTGCATATGGAGGCACACCTGCTGAACAGCGTACTGCAGGTCGGGGCTCCTCGTACGCGTGCGTCTTTGGGGTTCGGTTTCACCATCAAACAGATCCTTGCGTTTCCTCCATGAGTCATCGTCGCAAAGCCACCTTCGATGTCCCATGAACACGATTTTCGAAGACCCGGGTTCTCTATCTAGCTGGCGATACGTTGTGTCATCCATGCACCTGACGCATCCAGAAAATCCATGGACCACCTGCCCCGCGACATATCCGTAACCGAGATAGTCCTACACCGTCGTGAGCAGTGCAGCTCTCATAGGGAAATATTCTTTCTCTGCGGTGTCCCACGTATTGGCTGGCGTTTTCCACAGCGTGTCTAGCTCCTCTTTCAGTAGCCCCAGATACAGATTGATGTCGTTCCCTGGTTGTTTCGGCCCTTCAATTAGCATACTCATATGAATGTACTTCCTCTGCATGCACAACTAGGGGGGAAGGTTGTACATCCACACAAACACAGGCCAGGTGCTATGTGTGCTTCTCTGGCTGCCAAATAGATTGACTCCATCGGTGCTCGCGCCCAGCATGATGTTCCTTAGAGTTTTCCCAAATTCTGAGTGTTCGAAGTTCAACGCTTGCCACTGGCTCCCATCCTTAGGGTGACTCAGCATCTTTTCTTTTTATTTATCTCCGGATCATTTGCGTCATCTTCTCGCTTCTTCTACTCCCTATTCGCGTGCCAATGCAGGAGCTTTTCTACCTTAGGGTCCGCGAAATACCGCTGCAGAGGAGGAGTGATAGGAAAGTACCACTCCACTTTTCGAGGAGATTTCTTCCTCTTCTTGTATCGAGTGACGCCGCACACCGGACATACAGTAGACTCCGCGTGCTCGTCCCGATAAATGATGCAATTGTTCATGCACACATGGTATTTCACATGCGGTAAATCCAGAGGACACACGATTTTCTTCGCCTCCTCGAAACTGGTCAGGCAGTTGTTCCCCTTGGGAAGACGTTCGTGCCAGAATGACATGTTCTCGTCGAAGCATGCGTCGGTCATTTTGTGTTTTACCTTCATCTCCAGAACCATGAGCGTTACTTTCAAGCATGTATCCTCGGGCCTGCATCCTTCATACAATGGAGTAACCGCGTCTATCTCCAGTTGATCTAGCTTGGCTTTCTCTCGGGCGGCAGCTCTTGCGTTATCCGTCTGCTTGAGAAGCAGCTCTTGAATATGAGCGTCCTGCACCCAGCCTATCGAAGGTCCATCGTCGTCTGCTCCGGCATCTTCATCTTCATGATCATGACCTTCGTCTGCTCCGGCATCTTCCTCATCATCATGTCCAGCATCTTCTACGTGATGACTGTGTACTGCATCTACTTCGTGATCATGTCATGGAGATTCTTCGTCTTCTCGCCCGCCTCGCCGCGGTTGTCTTGCGGCCCTTCCTCATTTCGTGCCCGCCCCCCATTGACAACTTCATAATCATCTTCATCACCTTGCCACCGATAGCCATCCATGAAACCACGCAAGAGCAGGTGGCCCCGCACCTGTACGGAATCCGGGTCCATAAGGCTCCTCAGCTTGCATCTTCGACACGGACATCTTATCTCCGTCTCGTTCTTTTGAAGCATCTCAGCCTTCGTGGAGCTCAAAAACCTATTCACGATGCCTTCGGTCATCGTGCGGACCATGGTCGCCTGCGGGGTAGAGCAAAATGATATTTTAGAACCAAGAAAAAATTTGGCATGACTTTGCCTAAAAATAGGACCAAAAAGAATGCATAGTGCCAAATTCTCGCCGAAACGGAAATGAATCAACATTCTGGCAAAATATTGGCAATTATCGCATTTCAAATACCGGTACCTGCAAACACAAACACATATGCAACACCACAAACATATGCAACACCACAAACATACATAGATCTAGCTAGGCCATAAAAAGTGCATGTGCACGTTGTTGGAGGGAGAAAAAAGTAGATCTACAACATAAAGAAAGCTTTCCCCTTACTTACCTATCAAAAAAGGTAATTTAACCACTTAATTTGGATGAATCTATGGTGGAAATGAGGTGAGGAGGAGGAGGCAGCCGAGACAAGCTTGGAGGAGGAGGTGGAGAGAATGAAGTGGGGAAAGTGAGTGTGTAGGTGGTTGTCCAAAATATCTAGCTGGTCCCAGGTTACTAATGGCGCACCACCTACAAATGCGCCATTAGTAACCCTGGTTACTAATGGCGCACCAGCTGGTGGTCCGCCATTAGTAGTTTTGAAAAAAAATGATAGTAGTGGCGCACACAGTGCGCCACTAGTATTTTTGGAAAAAAAAAATAGTAGTGGTGCACCAACACATGGTGCGCCACTGCTATATAGTAGTGGCGCACCACATGTCTGGTGCATCATTAGTGTCCATATTATCTATAGCCCTTTTCCTAGTAGTGATTGTACATATGTATATGTGTGATATGTTTTATTGACACTCCTTAATCTCCTTTGCCTAGTCCCTTCTAATCTTTCCTCTCGGCCTCCTCGCCGGCGTCCTACTACACAGAGCTGTCGCCAATGTCGTTCCTTTCGGCCTCTTCTCCCTCACCCGATTACACTGGCGCCGTCACCGGTATAGTTCCTTTTGGCCTCCTCTCCTTCGTCCTCCTACACACACGCCACCATGCACGCGCACTACATTTCTTCTCCCTGACCTCTGCCTCGGTATCCTCCTATTCGTCTCTCCCCACGGCCTTTCTCCATGGCGGCGACGCTAGCAACTAGTTCGTCGTGCTGCCGACATGATCGCTCGCTTTCTGCTCCATGCTTGTCAAGTCGGATGTGGCGCCGCGGGCACCGCCAACCGTAGTCGCTGAGGCATTCGGTTCACACTAATCTTCGTCAACATTGTCGAATGGCGCCATGTTGTGCCCGGCGCCGCTGCCGGCGTCACCCGGTTGGCCTCTTTGCCCTAGCCTACACTGACATCGCCTTCGCAAACACACTGCCAACGAATTCTACGTAACTCTATGTGCCATGCGTAGCTGTTAACTCTTAATCATGTTGCATGTATGCAACCAAACACCAGGCACTTGCATCATCCCAGCCAATGCACGCAACCAAACGCCAGGAAAAAATTGGCTCCCGTAATGCAGGCCGCCTACATGCAGACAACCAAACTACATGCATATGTTGATTTTTGCTTGCATTAGCTTAACCAGGGTCAACTGGGACAAGTATGTATAGTGCCCAAAAATGATGCAGGTAACCAAAATGCGTCATTTGTTTCCTTCCACGTGGAGCTGCAGGTCGATGCTTTATCAAGGTGTAGTCGACGCAGTTACCACATGTGCATCGACCCACCTTTATGACTAACCAGCGATGCCATTCGATCGCTTCCGTCCTTAGTGCCGCTCTTTGTAAGCCACGTATGTGAGCCTGCATCCCCTGTATTCCAGATCCAACACTTCCATATATCACATTGAATAAATGCTGGCGTATATCCCATAGACCAATTGGACCTCCAGCAGGATGTAGGGTGCATTTGGACCCTAGAGCCAAAACGCCCTTCCACACGAGATCGCTCAGTTTCCGAAATGGTCAATCTTTAGGCAACATCTGTACATCGACAATGGAGAGTTGCGGGAGTGAGAGATGCTGGGATAAAGCTCCTCAGGATACTATGGAACTGGAAGCATGTTGCACGTGCATCATTACTACATCCTCCTAAAGAAATATAATGCTCTTATATTTCTTTACTGAGGGAGTAGTAATTAGAAGTAGTCAGTTACTACATGTTTTTGGCAGAAATGTATATGTTACTTTTAGAAGAAAATAAAAACTCATTGCCCCATTTACTACTCATGAAGTAACATAACAAAAAATTGTAATTTCAACATGTACCACAAATGGGACAAATACCTTCTTAGTCATATTGTTTTGTGTGTCCAAGGAAAAGCAAGAAATTAGTCCAAGGAAATTTTGCAGTGTATGGTACTACAGTTTGAATGAGCTCATCCACAATAAGTTCAAATATATTTCCTCCCTATTGAAATGATAGGGAATTTCTCCATACAGTCTACCTATGCAAATATTTATTTTTGACAACATTGTAGAAAAATACAAGTGATTTTGTTGCACTTAGGAATATTATGATGGCATTGCTAGACATCAGAATTGTACACCTTTCCTCTGTGCATCAGTATAGATTCTCTCAAGCGAAGACTTCTGCACATTAGTTCAAGTGCTCGCCTTTTGTTCTTTAGAGGACAACCAGCATTTCAGATGCTGAAAAAGCCACTAGCAATCAGATCTGAAAGTGTAGCATGTTATTTGCTGGTGCTCAAGCATGATTTTGGTATGTTGTGGCTAGCCTGACATGTCCATGTCGCTGGACTAGCCTAGCACGTAATTTTGCAGCATAAGCAGTATTTTGTTATACTCCAATATCTTATACTCGACATATATAATATGTGGAGAAAATAAATAGAAAAAGAAATCTAAAAAGGCAGATCCTCCCTCTCTATCAAGAGTAATGAACTAGGTGCTGATACAGTACAAAAAAACAAACTAAATTAACCAAAAAAGTGCATCAACTTCATAACTCTCAAAGACAGTGCCATGTTGAGAATGGGTCAAATCTTGAGTGGAGCTTGGTATTTATACTGCTAGGATAACTATCCAGTCACATAAATTTTCTGAACTAACTAACTTTATCATGCACAATTGGCGGTGGTGCATGCTTATACCACGCATGAGAGACTGGCACAACAAAAATTATAAAACTACAGAAAAGAGCCTATGGCATATTGAAGATGCAAATCAACATACTTCTCTTGTATTGTATATATATAAGAGTTAATTTATTCTAGTTTGAAACATGTATTAGTGACACGGTGACACATTGAACCACATTTTAATTCGGGTGACACTATGATATACCCATAATTCTACTATGTACTGGACATTTTAGAAATTGAGGTCTGACGAATCATTGCATGGGAAGTGTTTTGATGAATTGGATGACTCAGATGGGAAGAGTTTTTGAGTTTTTGTTATGTATCGTTATCGTGTGAGAAAATCGTCTGTTATGTGTTCGAGAATGCATTCTTTGCTGAACATGAACACTTTCACTTGGTAAGTCATGCTTTATCTCTGTTTTTTCCTGTGTATGTCCTGAGAAAGACTAATTCTCTGGTTTTTATTTTTGTTGCCGAAACTAAACTGATCTACCCAAAGATGCCTTTGATTTTGGTCCAGATTATCTGCGGCTTTTATTTTAGTAGTCCTGGTGTGGTACATATTTGTCTTTTTCCTAGGTTTCGTTCACATTGATCGCTTAGAGAATCGCAAATGCAGTATCATGAACAGCTACTGTTCCATCATGAATAGCAGTAACATACGTACAACCTTAACTATGACTTGTGCATGGAACGTAAGTGTGCATACAAAAGTATATATGGTGATATGTGTACTCTTCAAAACTCAAATAAAGTACACTTATGTTACTCCCTTCATTCCCTTATACGAAGCCACTTCATATTTTTATGTCCAACTTTGACCATTAATTTTACCAACAAAAATTGAGTTATATGCCAAAAAGGTATGCCACTGGATGAACATTCCAAAGAACTTTCCGATTATATTTTTTTATTACATATAGCCTATATTTTGTTGACTAAAATTATAAGTCAAAGTTTGACACAAAAAACAAAGTGGCCTTGTTTAAGGGAATGGAGGGAGTACCAAATATTGGTATATCTTTTGTCTTAACAGTGCAGTACTGTGTTTTCGACCAAATTTTACATATCGCCGTGTTCTAACACGTTATACATATGACATGGACCACTCAATACCTTTTTGTTGTACGTTTGCACAACTGAACGTGCTCGCCGACGCTCAGCCATAGTCAATGGGGATCTGTACATGATAAAACGATAGCCGGAACATGGCGAAATGCTTCCATTTGGTTCAGATGGCAGCACAATCTTGGCATTGACACCAAGCCTCGTCGAGATCTTCATCAAGTGCCAGTCAGAACACTGTCCAAATAAAATTTCCACGCAAGCAACAAATGCAGAGACAATGAATAGTGTGAAAAGGAGATATTCATATGCAGTAGGGAACCAAAACCTCAAAGATTCTATCTTTTGGTATACTCCAATGTCTCATACTTTATGTCTCTATAACGGCTAAATGAGAGGCGTTTATATTTATAGTACTAAGATAAATATTATAGCTATATATGCATGTCGATCATATAACCATGAACTTAACAAACTTTGTCATGCAGAAGGGCAGTCATATAGCTAGAATAGTCATATACCATCTATGCCCAACTGATTGGCAGACCAGCACATTACATATGCATGAGATAAATTCCAAAATCAAAGAGCATATGTTGGTATTGTGTTGAAGATAGAAATTAACATACTAATTGAACCATATATGGTCTCAGTGTCATGTTCGGCAAATGAGCAACGACCCAAGGGCACTGCTATCCCACATTAGTAGCTGATGGCGGGTCAAAAAAAAATATTTGTGGTGATTTTACTAGACGCTAGTACACATTGGTTAGTGATATAACGCCAATATGCTCTTACTTTACTGTACCCCACACATTTGTACTAAAAAGCTCAGTACGTACCTAGATCATGATTTAATTTGCACCTGTTTTTAAATCATGTACTTATCCCTTTTCACCCAAATAACAATTGACAAGAAAAATAACCTAGCTAGATCGTGTGCCTACATATGCACCTGTGCTTGTGTTTCACCAAAATCATGGCACTTCGCCTCCTTGGGTTATACGAGGCACCATAGGACATGCATCAAATTGCTGTTTTTTTAATGAGATTAAATCACTGTTGCTCGTGTCCCACGGGAACAAACAATGTTTCTTAAGAAACAGCGTATATCACACACAGTTACCTAATGGTAGGAAACTCTAATTCATGAGACAAATAATAGAATACCAACACAATAAAGTTTCTTATTCGTAACAACGTCGTCTCTCTCTAATGACACGGGGGGAACCCCTCCGCTGCCGCTTCCTTCCCACCTCCATCCACCCCATCACCTCGCTGCCCGTGGGCGTTCGTTCGACGTTTGTGTGGATGCAAACTGAGCGCAGGTTTGCGCCGGAAATGGGATGGGCCGGACGTCAAACGAACAGAAAATGCGGATACGGTCGCGCGTTGGACTGTGCCATCTGTCCGTTTGGGTCCAAGCAAACATACACAGACCGAATGGGGCCATGCGTTGGAGTTGCGCTCACAAACCACACCCATTCAACATTAGTCCAGGAAGGTAAGTGCACCTCGGGGCCGTGGAAAGCCATGTTACATCCGATCTGTACAATGATGTGTATGTAACCCACGTACATGCATCTGAACACTTGATCTCATTTGAAGCACCTCCGAGATCCCCTCCTCCCACGGTGTTCAGTAGTGAAAGCGTTTGCTCGAGGCCAACTCTCGCACCTGTGTTGAGCCCGGAGATTAATAGCCTACAAGACATGGCGCCACTGCTGATACACGACTGGTGACGCCGTAGACGGTAGGATGTTTCACGAGCCCTGCCCCTTGAACATGAGTGCTTGGACATGGCCGATTGGGCTGTTGCGTGGAACGGCTGGTGACCCATAGGTGCCTGAACCCATCCCACTGAATGTTGAGTCCGCGAAGGTGTTTGAGCAGAAGTGCACTCCGGAGACGTGGAAAGTCATGTTGCCTCCTTCCACCATGCGGTACATTAGCAGTCGTGAGAAGACGCTGGGAATGGCCACTGATGCAGATGAGTGCATGGTGACCCTGCAGCTTTCGTTGAAAGCTTCCATCAAGATTATAATATACGGAAATACTAACGGTCGTGGGCGTTTGCATCTAGCCCACACGCATGGATCAACGTCGGTTTGAGTTTGCATGAATCTTGGCATGTTTTGCCAGATTTTTTGTGCCACATATGATTGGGCTGGTGTGTGAGTATTCATCGGGTCGTCCACATGTCCGTTTCCACACGCGGAGGTGCTGGTGTGTGGGCGTTTAGCAGTTCGCCCACATGTCAGTTTCCAACGCACGCAGAGGGGCTGGTGTGTGGGCGTTTATCCGCCCACACGCTCGTCTCCTCTCCCACACCCAAAGCTATCAGTTGCCATGTGTTTTGCAGGGTACATGGCAACTGCCCTAGTATGCTTGTAAGCTGTGACGCCCGGTTACTTAAGCTACAGTGAACCTCTGCTAATGATGTCGGCGCCCCACTCCCCTCTTCCATATCCCCACTCCGGGGAAACCCTAACCCGTAGCCCCCCACTCCCCCCCCCCCCCCCGCTACTCTCTCCTCCCCCGATCCGATCTGGATCGGGGCACCCCTCGCATCCGCTCGTTGTCCCGCCGCCACCTCGCCGTCTCCCTCCCCGGCGCCGCCCCACCATCGCCGCCACCGCCAGATCCCGAAGGTCGCGTCACCCGCCCCTGACGCCGCTGGACCCTGTCGTTGCTGGAGCACCACCACCGCTCAGATCGCCGCGCCGCCGCCCTCCTCCTCGCTGGACCGCCCCGCCGTCATCTCCTCCATCGCCTGAGCGCTGGATTGGAGCCGACTCGACACCGTCTGCCTCCATCTCCTTCGTCGGACGCTGCCGCTACTCCGGCACCCCCTGGCTCCCCTGAGCCCCCTGTCGGCCCTCTATGAGCCCCTCCCACATCCTCCCCTCTTCCCTTAAACATTTGTCAATTAAACGTTGTCTGAAACATAGCAAGCGCTATCAATTAAAAGTTTAAAACTAACTTTATAAACATACTGCCTTGCAAATCCGAATCATTTTTGTGTCTGAAAGTCTGAACCGACTCGGCAAGGAAAATCCGACTTGGATCAGAGTTCAGAGCCCGATGGAGCCCCTCTCGTCTCGTCTTTATATACACGGTCGAGCCGCCCCACAGGAAAACACCACGAAGCACTTACGCCAGCTGTAGATCACGACATGGCGCGCCCACCGCGTCTCTCCGGTGGAGCCATCTACGTCCCGCCACGCCAGGCATCAGCGACCAGCCACGCCGGCGACAAGTCAGGCCCTGCCTACCAGCGACGGACCTGGGACGCGCTGAGAGCATCTCCAACAGAGGCGCTATACAAGCGCCGCGCGGTATAAAAACTGTTTTTAGCGCGCGCGGACCCTATTTGAAGTCTCCAGCAGCTGCGCAAAAAGCGTGCGCGCGCTATAACTAATGCAGCGCGTGCATCAAAACGGCATCGCGCGCAGCATATTTAGTGCGCCCGGTCGCGCCCGCTGCAAACTTTGTGCTGCTGCAGATGGGACCGCTTGATTCCGACCGCTGGATTCGCTTGCGCTGCATATTTTATAGCGCTTGTTGGAGCAAACGTCTTCTAGCGCTCTAAAAAAAACTACTTGCGCGCTGTAAACTCATTTTTTCAGCGCCACACATTGGGCGGCTGTTGGAGATGCTCTGAGGCGCAGCATAACCGGCCCAGTGAACAAGGCCACGGCCGCCAACATCCGCCACGTCCTGCCGGAGCTCCTCGCCAAGAACCTCATCCGCGGGCGCGGCCTTCTCTGCCGCGCGCTGCTCAAGTCCCAGGCCGCCTGCCCGGCCTTCACCGACGTGTTCGCCGCCATCGCGGCCGTCGTCAACTCCAAGATCCCGGCCGTCGGCCGGCTGCTCCTCGTCCGCCTCGTGGTGCGCCTTCGGCGCGCCTACGTCACCGGCGACAAGCACCAGCTGGCCGCCGCGGCGAGGTTCGTCGCCCACCTCGTGAACCAGGGCATGGCGCATGAGCTGCTCGCGCTAGAGCTCGTCGAGATGCTGCTCGCTTATCCAACGGACGACGGCGTGGAGGTGGCCGTGGTGGTTGTCACGGAGTGCGGCGCCGCCCTCACCGAGTCGTGCCCCAGGGAGCTTGACGCCGTGTTCGACGCCCTCCGGAGCATCCTCGTCAACGGCGACATGGACCGGCGCATCGGGTTCTTGATCGAGGGCCTCTTTGCGGTCCGGAGAACTCGGTTCCGGGAGCACCCGCTCGCACGTCCGGAGCTTGACCTCGTCGAGCAGGAGGACCAGTTCATGCATCAGATCAAGATCCCCCTCGAGCACAGCCATGCCGATCAGCTCGACCCCGAGACCCATCTCGACGTGTTCAAGCCAAACGCGACCTTCGTGCAGGACGAGGCAGCCTACGAGGACCTCAAACGAAGCATGCTCGGAGCCGACAGCAATGACGAAGACGAAGACCAAGACAACGACGACGAGTCTGACAACGACGGGGAAGACATGGAGGTGATCAAGGACGAGACGGAGACCAATCTGATCAACCTCCGCCGTACGATATACCTGACGATCATGTCGAGCGTCGGCGCCGAGGAGGCCGGGCACAAGCTCCTGTCCGTGGTGAGGCCCGGCCAGGAGGGGGAGCTCTGCGCCATGCTCGTGGAGTGCTGCAAGCAGGAGAGGACGTCGTCCAACACGAGATTCTACGGCCAGCTCGGGCAGCGGCTGTGCAGCGTCAGCCGGGCATACCAGGCAGGCTTCGAGGCATGCTTCGCGCGGTGCTACATGGCTGCGCACCGCATGGGCACCGACGAGCTGCGGGCGGCCGCGGGGCTCTTCGCGCACCTGCTGGCGGCAGACGCCGTCCCGTGGGGCGGCGTGCTGGGCGGGGTCAGGATTACGGAGGAGGACACCACCTCGTCGTCGCGCATCTTCTTGAAGATAATGTTCCAGGAGATGGCGGAGCAGCTCGGGGTGCGGGTGCTCGGCCAGAGGATGAACGACGACGACGAGCCGGAGGTCCGTGACGCCCTATTCCCCAGGGACTCCCCCGAGAACACGCGCTTCGTGGTCAATTTTTCCATGACGATTGGGCTTGGCGGCGTCACTGAACCTGCAAGGAAGATTTTGTCATTGTAACTGTAAGTGTTGTTATAGGAATCTCTTTGCTCAACCTTTTACAAGGTTGACAGTCAGAAGCATGTGGTTTGTGATCAACTTCATAGACTCGTATTGTGTTTTGTGACTTTTGTCTACACCATCCTGAGCATTCGTTCTGGCTAATTTGTTTTTGTTATTCTTTTTCCAGTGATTCTTACAAATGTCCATAAATTTGGTAAGAGGTGAAACTTTGTTTGGTTACTTTAGAATTCATATTGTCATGTCTTTAAGTCACTGTTTGCTGAACACGATTTAAGCGTGCAATTTTGGTTCAGAAAAAACAAAACGAACTTCTAACGTTTCCATTGACTTGCAGTCTGAAGGAGTGTCTTTACCACAAATTCTCATTGAGGGTTAGCATACATGATAGTTACAAGTAGTTAACATCATCAATGACTTCTTTTCCATGGCTTTCAAACTGTTTACGTCTACACTTAATTTCTTATGTTGGGTTTGAGGCGAAAAACTTTGAAACTAGACACTACATAGGTTATTTTATTAATTCTTCTCTGAACGACGTACTTATCTTGTCAAAGTTTTCAAGTCATATTTTGCCCTGAGAGGTGATAGTTGTGTTTAAACATGATGTTCTTGTTTTTTTAGAAAGAGCAACCACTCCGGAAAAAAAATATCCACAATTTAATCCACGCTGGTCCCCATCCTTCTCCATCCTCGACATCACACAATACAGAGGTTCTTCCACCTAAATTTAGTCCTGGCTGTTCCATTGTAAGGCGGATTATGTTAACCAGTTAGCTTGGACTAAATCTCTAGATCTTTGATACCAACATATAGAAAAAAGAAGCCTCTTGATTTGTTAACAAGTTTTGGTGGTGGTACAAGATGTTCGTCAAAACTTGATCAACATGTATGATCAACCACTAGTTGAAGAACCAACCAGTTGACACCAACAATGACCCGTATTGATCTTTTACATCTCCAAATTCCGAAACAAAAGCACAAGGACCAGTAGAGGTGTTCATGCACATAAAAATCAAACCATCTATATTTTGGTGTACTCCAATATCTCATACTCTGCTAAATGTGGATGAATATGTGTATCCACTTAATTATCAACATCCACCGGAATAGAAATGTGCTAGTTGTGTAGAAGCACTTAGTATTTATATGACCAGGGTAACTATTATAGATAGAACAGTCATACGACTTTGGTGAACCTAGTAACTCTATCATGTAAAACACGTTCATACTTCCAGAAGCAGTCATATAAAATTTATCCTCATGTGGAAGCAAATGCATTCTATGCATGAGAGTAATAATTCCAAACAAGAGAAGGACCCAGCCAATAATTGTACTGAAGGTAGAAATGAATATGATCATACTATATTGGAACAGATCATGCGCTTAGCCTGATCCAACCCATTGCCCTCACCTAGCAGGCCAAGGGGTACTCATAATCTTTGTTTAAAAAATCTGGGTTTCCTTCAACTTGACGTCCTCGATCTTTAAGAAGGGAAGTTGGTTATACATCTTTTATATCCGCACTGAGGTTCTTAAACAGGACCTACAATCGCAAACAATAGTAACAATTATACATTGTAACAGCAGAACAAAAGATACAGATTCAACCAAAAAAGGTTGACAAAAACCTCGATGTCAAATTTCGGATTCATCTCCAGGTTTGGTAGATTATAGTGCTCAGCAAGTTGACTACGAATTCCCTTTGTCCACGGATTTGGAGGACAATATGCTATACTTGATTGGCAAGGTTCGCGAATCTGCAGAGCAAGCACAGTATTAGTCCTGACACATGAATAATATCAGGCAACATGCGTCATATGAATGACAATGCTGCAAGCAAATACACACCTTTGAAGTGAAGGGAATTACAGTAATCATTTGTCCTTTCTCACATGCCTGAAATATTTCAAAAGATTGTCAGGCAGAATTGCTTAGTATACCAATTGGCAGAATCACTTGCATGCGAATATAGGTAATCTAAGCTTTAGAAATAAATGAGATCCAGAACAACTCAGGCATGGCCGCATGACCTGTAGAATTAAGGGAGAGAACTCAGAAATTTAACTCAATAAAGTATTGATCTGGGCATTATTAGACAACAACCAAGAAGACTAAAATAAGGCACGAAGAGCCAATAAGACACAATCAAACATTGAGAAGTTCCATATTGTACATAGCATAGGTGGCAGACAAACAGTACAATATTTAGTCAGCAAATAGCATAGGTGCATAGCACTAGCAACATTATATTGGTGTTTGAATATGGATCATAGTACAACACCACATAATAATTAATAAATATGAACTAGCTAGATAGCGTCCTCATCTTCAGTTGCCTTCATCATCAGTTACTTCAGCCTCAATTGCTTAATCCTCATCCTCAGTAACTTCATCCCCAATTGCTTCATCCTCATCCTCAGTTACTTCGGCCTCAATCGCTTTGTCCTCCATCTTGGCAAATTCTGCCAACTCTGGTTCATTAAGAGACAAGTTAGCACCTTGAAGAACACAAACACCAGTTAGAGATTCAAAAGAACCTCCACCCACATACCACACAAGTAATTCCCCCTTCTAATATGCTTCTAATCTTCTTGACAGAAACACCTCAGATATGTAACATGAGATTTCTACTAGTACCCAAAGTTTGCTTGAACACACAATCTATATATATCATTAACTGAAACATCAAATATAACTCTTGATCTGATTAAACATTAAATATTCGTTTCTTGTTCCACTTACTGACACATTATTACTTAAATAAGAATTGTTTCAAGATGACAAAAGGAGATACAAGTATAGATATACCTTCTGGACCGTAGAAACTCATGTACGGAAACAAAGCACATAATTTTTCACTCTTCCATAGCCCTCCACAGATCCAACCAACCTAATAACTCTTTTCTCAGGATTTTGAATTGGGAGAAGTTCCTTGAGATGGATGACTCTAGCTCGAGTCCATGCCGCAACTCCGTCGGACCCCATCTGCCTTGACCATAGGTGGAGGGTTAACCCATCCACGTGTGCAAACCCCAAGCTGCCATCCTCCGTCGCCATGAGGAGGATAGGGACGTCGGCAGTGATAGACCACGAACATGGCGCATCGATCAGTGACAGGCGATTTGAGCCGACGTTGTACTTGAGAACTCCTACAGGATGATCATCGTCCTCATACGCGAGCATGAAGTGAAGCGCGTCTCCGACGAGGACAGGGGGCATTGGCTCAATGCGTGCATGAAACGGGAGATCAAGATCAGGGCACATCTCGATGCGCCTTCGAGTAGTGTCCTCGAAAACAGGTAGACGAAGATCACCAGGAAGGGGCCCCAGTAACACTGGCGATGGCCACAGCCGGTCCTGGCACAAAGCACGGCTGCGGCACGGCTGCTGGCCTCAGTGAAGTCTCTGGACGCGTACAGGTCCGTCCACTCCGCCGTGATGGGGTCCCAGACAATGAGCTGCCCGGGCCCTCGATCCCTCTCCCCGAAGAGCACGCGGCCATGGCGGCAGTCCCACGCGGCGAGGTCCCTGTCCCACTCCCACTCCCTCCACTCGTCGTCGGCGGGGATGCGCGCGGCGAACTTCGTGGTGGGGACGAAGTGTGGGTATGGCGCAGGTTCCTTTCCCTTCGGGCCGCCGTCCTTGGGCCAGGTATAGAAGAAGCCCAGCATGGTGGCCGGGCGGCCTCCGTGGAGCTCGCTGTAGCGGCCGCGGAATCGAGCGCCGGTGAGGAGTACGAGCCAGAACTTGCTGGCAAGGGAGGCGCGCACAAGGCACTCAGGCTCGTCCGGCGGGAGGCGGAGGAAGATCTCCTCGAGAAGCTCGTCCGGCAGCGGCGACATGGTCGGCGGAGGCGGCGAGGGTTTCGATCTGGATCGTGCATGAACCAAGGTCGATCGGTCGGCATCAACGCGCGCAGTATCTTATATTCCTTATATTTCCTTTTGCATGCATGCAGTATCTTATAGTATTTCCTTTGTTTCTCCCTTGCGTGTCGTGAGGCAAATGCATGGAAAGATGTTATCCCTTTCTGCGTGGTTGCCGCCCGTAATCTTCTTTATCGCTCGATTGCCTACCAAATTGTATGATTTCAGGCGTATCTGCTCTTATACAGTAAATAAAAGGAAACGTCGAATAAAAAAAATACTTGTCCTTATTGAAAGGCCGATCCTAGGCGCCGGCAGACTGGTCCAAATTTTGGCCTGTCGCATGTGAACCGCCACATCAAACCGTGCTGGAACGTCTTATTCCCTTCCCTTTCTCCCCCAACGCGCACGGGATCCATAAGGCTGCAGGAGAGGGCGCCGCCCAGCTTGCCAGCTTCCCCGGGCATCGCTGCCAATGCCATTCGTCTCCCTCGTTGCTGACCCGCCGTCCATCTCCATCGTCGTTTCACCCCCTAAAAGACCCGCCGTCAATACTTTTCTTTTTAACAAGACAACTTAATGTTAACCATTAGGTTGTTGCATTTATTCCTTATATCGATGGTTGTTTTCCGGTCTCAGATATCACAAGAGAAAATAGAACATTGATTCCCTAACAAGTTTTGCCGAGTTTACATGATCTTTGCAAAACCATGCTCAATATAGTCAACCGATGGCAGAACACCCGATCAAACCACACTAGCCAGCAATGAATAATATGATTTGTTCATCATCATATTCTAAAACAAAAGCGCAGTTGTAAGTGGAGACGTTCATGGTACACGTGAAGACTCAAACCTTCTATCTTTTGATGTACTCCAATATCTCATACTCTATTAGATACTAGTAGAACGCCCGTGCATTGCTACGGGCTACAATGCATTTAAATAAAATAAACAAATGATTAAGGTCATCTCCAAGGTTGAAACTCATTTCTCCCTCTTACCTCCTGGCGTTGTCGAACATCAAACAAGCGCCTAGTGTGCTCCAACTATCCGGACCCCAATTCGAGCCGATAGGGGAGTGTGGTTGTCCGGACTATTCGCCATGTTATCTCAAACACATGGTCCCCACACAAAAACATAACCCGACGACCCACCCTTCCTTTTCCTGTCAAAACCAATGCATTTACCCTTCTATCCTAACCAGAAAATTGTATGACTTGATCAAAAACAATATATGAACCGCTTGCTCATGTAATTTTCTCCAAAGCCATCTCTAATGAAATGCAATTTGCCATATTTTTTTATGTAGGAAAATTATTCTTCTCATACAACCGTAACTAAACAGACCAATCCCAACCCCCATCTCGCTCACTCTCAACCAGTACTCTTATCACAAAAACCACTAACTCATATTCTAAGTGAGCCAGTGATCGATGTCGCCATGGCAGGACAACAGCAAGGGACAAGGGCAGCAACCACCTTCCTATCTTAGTGCTAGTAACTCCTAGTTCTAAATATGACCCACCATTCATCTCGGGCTCTACCACACCAGCAGAACACAAAATATTTTCTAACAATGTACCTCCATTTCCATTCTTCGAACATGGAGGTGTGAGCTTTTCAAGTGGAGCGAGGCACCGTGATAAGGATACCAACAACATAATAAAAGGGACATGCTATGTAAGCTACAAGGAATATAACCTCCAAGGGAGTGAGTAAATAGTTTAACCTTTGTAATGCGCAGACATTTACTGAGACATTTTCATTCTAGTTTTTTCCTACAGTATGTGTAAGAATAAAATCTTGTAGATTGAAGGCGGATTTTCATCCTAAGGACAAACCAGAATAAAATGTGCATTTTCTATTCATCAGCAAGTATAGTTCTCTATAATAACAAGCATAAATGGACAAAATTGAGTTACAGTAAACGACAAAAAAATGCCCTGTATGGGCGTTATCAGCGTCCTAAATAAATTAGGGGGGCAGACTGTTAGTCAGGCAACTGGAATTTATTAAAAGTTTCAGTCACCTCCACCCCCGTTTCAGACTATTAGTTGCCTGCCTGATATCGCCGCTTCCGAGCAACCACCGCATCTCCGCCGTGTTGGCATAAGCTCGCTCGCTGCATGGCTGTGTAGGCTAGTCTTTGCTTTATTCTGTTATTGTAATAATGTGTGTGCGTGGGAGATTAGACCTGCACATGCACGTAGATCGTGGAGCGAGTATAGCTCGTCCACTTCCCTCTCTCTTCCTGGTTTGTCTCTCCTGGTGGATGATCACGCTGTGGCTCGGGGTCGTGGGATGGCGCGGCCATCTCGGATCATAGCGAGTCCACCAGGAGATAGGCAGCTTCTTGTTGTAACCAAGTATAAAGAGAGGGAACGGAAATAACAGAAAGCTGCGAAGTTTGGGCAGCACAAAAATTCTCTCTCTCGCACGAGTCCTGTTTCTCTCCTCCTCCTCAGATCGACAACTACACGCCGATGATGTCATGGCCAGCCGTTTCGTCCCCCGTCGCCGGCCGTCGATCGGCTCCCCGGTGCTCTGCAAATGCCATGCGAAATTAGACGATTGCCTGAAAAATAGCAAACGCTATCAATTAAAACTAACTTTATAAACATACTACTACTGCCTTGCAAATCCGGATCGAAGTGGGATGCTTGCGTTTTGGTGTCTCAAGTCTGAACCGACTCACTTTCAAAACAAAAACAAAAAGTGTGAACCGACTCGGCTCGGCAGCAAAAACCGACTTGGATGTCGTCTCATCTTTATATACACGGTCGAGCTAGATCACGAGATGGCGCGCCCCCGCTCCTCTCCGGTGGAGCCACGTACGTCCCGCCGCGTCAGGCAGCAGCGGCCGCCCACGCCGCCGCCGACGACAAGTCCGGCCCGGCCTACCAGCGGCGGACCTGGAACGCGCTGAGGCGCAGCATAACCGGCCTCGTCAACAAGGCCACGGCCGCCAACATCCACCACGTCCTGCCAGAGCTCCTCGCCGAGAACCTCGTCTGTGGTGAGATGATTTGCAATACAATAATCATTGTATTGATGGGTGCTGGTGCACGTATATATAATACAAGGAAAGGCCTCTACCTCAACTATACAAGACTAGGAGGTGGGCCACAACTCCAATACACGTGCAATACAAAACACATACTCAACACCCCCCGCAGTCGAAGCGTCGCCGGAGACACAAAGACTGGACCGAAACTCCTCGAAGACGGGAGTAGGCAATCCCTTAGTCATCACATCAGCAAACTGTTGCGACGTCGGCACATGGAGAACTCGAATACGGCCAAGGGCAACCTGCTCGCGCACAAAGTGAATGTCAAGCTCAATATGCTTCGTCCGTCGGTGGTGCACCGGGTTGGCAGAGAGGTAGACCGCGCTAACGTTATTGCAGTAGACAAGAGTGGCCTTATGAACATCAGAAAGCAACTCCTGGAGCAGCTGACGTATCCAAGAGCACTCAGCCACGGCGCGATACTCCGCCTCGGCGCTGGAGCGGGAGACCGTGGGCTGCCGCTTCGATGACCAAGAGATCAACGAGGGCCCAAGGTAGACGCAGTAGCCTGATGTAGAGCGTCACGTGTCGGGGCAGCCAGTCCGGTCAGCATCCGAGTAGGCCATGAGGTCGGTGGAGGCGGAGGCCGTCAGGGTGAGTCCCAAGGACATGGTGCCACGTATGTAACGGAGAATACGCTTCACCAGAGTCCAGTGAGAGTCACGCGGGGCGTGCATATGGAGGCACACCTGCTGAACAGCGTACTGCAGGTCGGGGCTCCTCGTACGCGTGCGTCTTTGGGGTTCGGTTTCACCATCAAACAGATCCTTGCGTTTCCTCCATGAGTCATCGTCGCAAAGCCACCTTCGATGTCCCATGAACACGATTTTCGAAGACCCGGGTTCTCTATCTAGCTGGCGATACGTTGTGTCATCCATGCACCTGACGCATCCAGAAAATCCGTGGACCACCTGCCCCGCGACATATCCGTAACCGAGATAGTCCTACACCGTCGTGAGCAGTGCAGCTCTCATAGGGAAATATTCTTTCTCTGCGGTGTCCCACGTATTGGCTGGCGTTTTCCACAGCGTGTCTAGCTCCTCTTTTAGTAGCCCCAGATACAGATTGATGTCGTTCCCTGGTTGTTTCGGCCCTTCAATTAGCATACTCATATGAATGTACTTCCTCTGCATGCACAACTAGGGGGGAAGGTTGTACATCCACACAAACACAGGCCAGGTGCTATGTGTGCTTCTCTGGCTGCCAAATGGATTGACTCCATCAGTGCTCGCGCCCAGCATGATGTTCCTTAGAGTTTTCCCAAATTCTGAGTGTTCGAAGTTCAACGCTTGCCACTGGCTCCCATCCTTAGGGTGACTCAGCATCTTTTCTTTTTATTTATCTCCGGATCATTTGCGTCATCTTCTCGCTTCTTCTACTCCCTATTCGCGTGCCAATGCAGGAGCTTTTCTACCTTAGGGTCCGCGAAATACCGCTGCAGAGGAGGAGTGATAGGAAAGTACCACTCCACTTTTCGAGGATATTTCTTCCTCTTCTTGTATCGAGTGACGCCGCACACCGGACATACGGTAGACTCCGCGTGCTCGTCCCGATAAATGATGCAATTGTTCATGCACACATGGTATTTCACATGCGGTAAATCCAGAGGACACACGATTTTCTTCGCCTCCTCGAAACTGGTCAGGCAGTTGTTCCCCTTGGGAAGACGTTCGTGCCAGAATGACATGTTCTCGTCGAAGCATGCGTCGGTCATTTTGTGTTTTACCTTCATCTCCAGAACCATGAGCGTTACTTTCAAGCATGTATCCTCGGGCCTGCATCCTTCATACAATGGAGTAACCGCGTCTATCTCCAGTTGATCTAGCTTGGCTTTCTCTCGGGCGGCAGCTCTTGCGTTATCCGTCTGCTTGAGAAGCAGCTCTTGAATATGAGGGTCCTGCACCCAGCCTATCGAAGGTCCATCGTCGTCTGCTCCGGCATCTTCATCTTCATGATCATGACCTTCGTCTGCTCCGGCATCTTCCTCATCATCATGTCCAGCATCTTCTACGTGATGACTGTGTACTGCATCTACTTCGTGATCATGTCATGGAGATTCTTCGTCTTCTCGCCCGCCTCGCCGCGGTTGTCTTGCGGCCCTTCCTCATTTCGTGCCCGCCCCCCATTGACAACTTCATAATCATCTTCATCACCTTGCCACCGATAGCCATCCATGAAACCACGCAAGAGCAGGTGGCCCCGCACCTGTACGGAATCCGGGTCCATAAGGCTCCTCAGCTTGCATCTTCGACACGGACATCTTATCTCCGTCTCGTTCTTTTGAAGCATCTCAGCCTTCGTGGAGCTCAAAAACCTATTCACGATGCCTTCGGTCATCGTGCGGACCATGGTCGCCTGCGGGGTAGAGCAAAATGATATTTTAGAACCAAGAAAAAATTTGGCATGACTTTGCCTAAAAATAGGACCAAAAAGAATGCATAGTGCCAAATTCTCGCCGAAACGGAAATGAATCAACATTCTGGCAAAATATTGGCAATTATCGCATTTCAAATACCGGTACCTGCAAACACAAACACATATGCAACACCACAAACATATGCAACACCACAAACATACATAGATCTAGCTAGGCCATAAAAAGTGCATGTGCACGTTGTTGGAGGGAGAAAAAAGTAGATCTACAACATAAAGAAAGCTTTCCCCTTACTTACCTATCAAAAAAGGTAATTTAACCACTTAATTTGGATGAATCTATGGTGGAAATGAGGTGAGGAGGAGGAGGCAGCCGAGACAAGCTTGGAGGAGGAGGTGGAGAGAATGAAGTGGGGAAAGTGAGTGTGTAGGTGGTTGTCCAAAATATCTAGCTGGTCCCAGGTTACTAATGGCGCACCACCTACAAATGCGCCATTAGTAACCCTGGTTACTAATGGCGCACCAGCTGGTGGTCCGCCATTAGTAGTTTTGAAAAAAAATGATAGTAGTGGCGCACACAGTGCGCCACTAGTATTTTTGGAAAAAAAAATAGTAGTGGTGCACCAACACATGGTGCGCCACTGCTATATAGTAGTGGCGCACCACATGTCTGGTGCATCATTAGTGTCCATATTATCTATAGCCCTTTTCCTAGTAGTGATTGTACATATGTATATGTGTGATATGTTTTATTGACACTCCTTAATCTCCTTTGCCTAGTCCCTTCTAATCTTTCCTCTCGGCCTCCTCGCCGGCGTCCTACTACACAGAGCTGTCGCCAATGTCGTTCCTTTCGGCCTCTTCTCCCTCACCCGATTACACTGGCGCCGTCACCGGTATAGTTCCTTTTGGCCTCCTCTCCTTCGTCCTCCTACACACACGCCACCATGCACGCGCACTACATTTCTTCTCCCTGACCTCTGCCTCGGTATCCTCCTATTCGTCTCTCCCCACGGCCTTTCTCCATGGCGGCGACGCTAGCAACTAGTTCGTCGTGCTGCCGACATGATCGCTCGCTTTCTGCTCCATGCTTGTCAAGTCGGATGTGGCGCCGCGGGCACCGCCAACCGTAGTCGCTGAGGCATTCGGTTCACACTAATCTTCGTCAACATTGTCGAATGGCGCCATGTTGTGCCCGGCGCCGCTGCCGGCGTCACCCGGTTGGCCTCTTTGCCCTAGCCTACACTGACATCGCCTTCGCAAACACACTGCCAACGAATTCTACGTAACTCTATGTGCCATGCGTAGCTGTTAACTCTTAATCATGTTGCATGTATGCAACCAAACACCAGGCACTTGCATCATCCCAGCCAATGCACGCAACCAAACGCCAGGAAAAAATTGGCTCCCGTAATGCAGGCCGCCTACATGCAGACAACCAAACTACATGCATATGTTGATTTTTGCTTGCATTAGCTTAACCAGGGTCAACTGGGACAAGTATGTATAGTGCCCAAAAATGATGCAGGTAACCAAAATGCGTCATTTGTTTCCTTCCACGTGGAGCTGCAGGTCGATGCTTTATCAAGGTGTAGTCGACGCAGTTACCACATGTGCATCGACCCACCTTTATGACTAACCAGCGATGCCATTCGATCGTTTCCGTCCTTAGTGCCGCTCTTTGTAAGCCACGTATGTGAGCCTGCATCCCCTGTATTCCAGATCCAACACTTCCATATATCACATTGAATAAATGCTGGCGTATATCCCATAGACCAATTGGACCTCCAGCAGGATGTAGGGTGCATTTGGACCCTAGAGCCAAAACGCCCTTCCACACGAGATCGCTCAGTTTCCGAAATGGTCAATCTTTAGGCAACATCTGTACATCGACAATGGAGAGTTGCGGGAGTGAGAGATGCTGGGATAAAGCTCCTCAGGATACTATCGAACTGGAAGCATGTTGCACGTGCATCATTACTACATCCTCCTAAAGAAATATAATGCTCTTATATTTCTTTACTGAGGGAGTAGTAATTAGAAGTAGTCAGTTACTACATGTTTTTGGCAGAAATGTATATGTTACTTTTAGAAGAAAATAAAAACTCATTGCCCCATTTACTACTCATGAAGTAACATAAGAAAAAATTGTAATTTCAACATGTACCACAAATGGGACAAATACCTTCTTAGTCACATTGTTTTGTGTGTCCAAGGAAAAGCAAGAAATTAGTCCAAGGAAATTTTGCAGTGTATGGTACTACAGTTTGAATGAGCTCATCCACAATAAGTTCAAATATATTTCCTCCCTATTGAAATGATAGGGAATTTCTCCATACAGTCTACCTATGCAAATATTTATTTTTGACAACATTGTAGAAAAATACAAGTGATTTTGTTGCACTTAGGAATATTATGATGGCATTGCTAGACATCAGAATTGTACACCTTTCCTCTGTGCATCAGTATAGATTCTCTCAAGCGAAGACTTCTGCACATTAGTTGAAGTGCTCGCCTTTTGTTCTTTAGAGGACAACCAGCATTTCAGATGCTGAAAAAGCCACTAGCAATCAGATCTGAAAGTGTAGCATGTTATTTGCTGGTGCTCAAGCATGATTTTGGTATGTTGTGGCTAGCCTGACATGTCCATGTCGCTGGACTAGCCTAGCACGTAATTTTGCAGCATAAGCAGTATTTTGTTATACTCCAATATCTTATACTCGACATATATAGTATGTGGAGAAAATAAATAGAAAAAGAAATCTAAAAAGGCAGATCCTCCCTCTCTATCAAGAGTAATGAACTAGGTGCTTATACAGTACAAAAAAACAAACTAAATTAACCAAAAAAGTGCATCAACTTCATAACTCTCAAAGACAGTGCCATGTTGAGAATGGGTCAAATCTTGAGTGGAGCTTGGTATTTATACTGCTAGGATAACTATCCAGTCACATAAATTTTCTGAACTAACTAACTTTATCATGCACAATTGGCGGTGGTGCATGCTTATACCACGCATGAGAGACTGGCACAACAAAAATTATAAAACTATAGAAAAGAGCTTATGGCATATTGAAGATGCAAATCAACATACTTCTCTTGTATTGTATATATATAAGAGTTAATTTATTCTAGTTTGAAACATGTATTAGTGACACGGTGACACATTGAACCACATTTTAATTCGGGTGACACTATGATATACCCATAATTCTACTATGTACTGGACATTTTAGAAATTGAGGTCTGACGAATCATTGCATGGGAAGTGTTTTGATGAATTGGATGACTCAGATGGGAAGAGTTTTTGAGTTTTTGTTATGTATCGTTATCGTGTGAGAAAATCGTCTGTTATGTGTTCGAGAATGCATTCTTTGCTGAACATGAACACTTTCACTTGGTAAGTCATGCTTTATCTCTGTTTTTTCCTGTGTATGTCCTGAGAAAGACTAATTCTCTGGTTTTTATTTTTGTTGCCGAAACTAAACTGATCTGCCCAAAGTTGCCTTTGATTTTGGTCCAGATTATCTGCGGCTTTTATTTTAGTAGTCCTGGTGTGGTACATATTTGTCTTTTTCCTAGGTTTCGTTCACATTGATCGCTTAGAGAATCGCAAATGCAGTATCATGAACAGCTACTGTTCCATCATGAATAGCAGTAACATACGTACAGCCTTAACTATGACTTGTGCATGGAACGTAAGTGTGCATACAAAAGTATATATGGTGATATGTGTACTCTTCAAAACTCAAATAAAGTACACTTATGTTACTCCCTTCATTCCCTTATACGAAGCCACTTCATATTTTTATGTCCAACTTTGACCATTAATTTTACCAACAAAAATTGAGTTATATGCCAAAAAGGTATGCCACTGGATGAACATTCCAAAGAACTTTCCGATTATATTTTTTTATTACATATAGCCTATATTTTGTTGACTAAAATTATAAGTCAAAGTTTGACACAAAAAACAAAGTGGCCTTGTTTAAGGGAATGGAGGGAGTACCAAATATTGGTATATCTTTTGTCTTAACAGTGCAGTACTGTGTTTTCGACCAAATTTTACATGTCGCCGTGTTCTAACACGTTATACATATGACATGGACCACTCAATACCTTTTTGTTGTACGTTTGCACAACTGAACGTGCTCGCCGACGCTCAGCCATAGTCAATGGGGATCTGTACATGATAAAACGATAGCCGGAACATGGCGAAATGCTTCCATTTGGTTCAGATGGCAGCACAATCTTGGCATTGACACCAAGCCTCGTCGAGATCTTCATCAAGTGCCAGTCAGAACACTGTCCAAATAAAATTTCCACGCAAGCAACAAATGCAGAGACAATGAATAGTGTGAAAAGGATATATTCATATGCAGTAGGGAACCAAAACCTCAAAGATTCTATCTTTTGGTATACTCCAATGTCTCATACTTTATGTCTCTATAACGGCTAAATGAGAGGCGTTTATATTTATAGTACTAAGATAAATATTATAGCTATATATGCATGTCGATCATATAACCATGAACTTAACAAACTTTGTCATGCAGAAGGGCAGTCATATAGCTAGAATAGTCATATACCATCTATGCCCAACTGATTGGCAGACCAGCACATTACATATGCATGAGATAAATTCCAAAATCAAAGAGCATATGTTGGTATTGTGTTGAAGATAGAAATTAACATACTAATTGAACCATATATGGTCTCAGTGTCATGTTCGGCAAATGAGCAACGACCCAAGGGCACTGCTATCCCACATTAGTAGCTGATGGCGGGTCAAAAAAAATATTTGTGGTGATTTTACTAGACGGTAGTACACATTGGTTAGTGATATAACGCCAATATGCTCTTACTTTACTGTACCCCACACATTTGTACTAAAAAGCTCAGTACGTACCTAGATCATGATTTAATTTGCACCTGTTTTTAAATCATGTACTTATCCCTTTTCACCCAAATAACAATTGACAAGAAAAATAACCTAGCTAGATCGTGTGCCTACATATGCACCTGTGCTTGTGTTTCACCAAAATCATGGCACTTCGCCTCCTTGGGTTATACGAGGCACCATAGGACAGGCATCAAATTGCTGTTTTTTTAATGAGATTAAATCACTGTTGCTCGTGTCCCACGGGAACAAACAATGTTTCTTAAGAAACAGCGTATATCACACACAGTTACCTAATGGTAGGAAACTCTAATTCATGAGACAAATAATAGAATACCAACACAATAAAGTTTCTTATTCGTAACAACGTCGTCTCTCTCTAACGACACGGGGGGAACCCCTCCGCTGCCGCTTCCTTCCCACCTCCATCCACCCCATCACCTCGCTGCCCGTGGGCGTTCGTTCGACGTTTGTGTGGATGCAAACTGAGCGCAGGTTTGCGCCGGAAATGGGATGGGCCGGACGTCAAACGAACAGAAAATGTGGATACGGTCGCGCGTTGGACTGTGCCATCTGTCCGTTTGGGTCCAAGCAAACATACACAGACCGAATGGGGCCATGCGTTGGAGTTGCGCTCACAAACCACACCCATTCAACATTAGTCCAGGAAGGTAAGTGCACCTCGGGGACGTGGAAAGCCATGTTACATCCGATCTGTACAATGATGTGTATGTAACCCACGTACATGCATCTGAACACTTGATCTCATTTGAAGCACCTCCGAGATCCCCTCCTCCCACGGTGTTCAGTAGTGAAAGCGTTTGCTCGAGGCCAACTCTCGCACCTGTGTTGAGCCCGGAGATTAATAGCCTACAAGACATGGCGCCACTGCTGATACATGACTGGTGACGCCGTAGACGGTAGGATGTTTCACAAGCCCTGCCCCTTGAACATGAGTGCTTGGACATGGCCGATTGGGCTGTTGCGTGGAACGGCTGGTGACCCATAGGTGCCTGAACCCATCCCACTGAATGTTGAGTCCGCGAAGGTGTTTGAGCAGAAGTGCACTCCGGGGACGTGGAAAGTCATGTTGCCTCCTTCCACCATGCGGTACATTAGCAGTCGTGAGAAGACGCTGGGAATGGCCACTGATGCAGATGAGTGCATGGTGACCCTGCAGCTTTCGTTGAAAGCTTCCATCAAGATTATAATATACGGAAATACTAACGGCCGTGGGCGTTTGCATCTAGCCCACACGCATGGATCAACGTCGGTTTGAGTTTGCACGAATCTTGGCATGTTTTGCCAGATTTTTTGTGCCACATATGATTAGGCTGGTGTGTGAGTATTCATCGGGTCGTCCACATGTCCGTTTCCACACGCGGAGGTGCTGGTGTGTGGGCGTTTAGCAGTTCGCCCACATGTCAGTTTCCAACGCACGCAGAGGGGCTGGTGTGTGGGCGTTTATCCGCCCACACGCCCGTCTCCTCTCCCACACCCAAAGCTATCAGTTGCCATGTGTTTTGCAGGGTACATGGCAACTGCCCTAGTATGCTTGTAAGCTGTGACGCCCGGTTACTTAAGCTACAGTGAACCTCTGCTAATGATGTCGGCGCCCCACTCCCCTCTTCCATATCCCCACTCCGGGGAAACCCTAACCCGTAGCCCCCCACTCCCCCCCCCCCCGCTACTCTCTCCTCCCCCGATCCGATCTGGATCGGGGCACCCCTCGCATCCGCTCGTTGTCCCGCCGCCACCTCGCCGTCTCCCTCCCTGGCGCCGCCCCACCATCGCCGCCACCGCCCGATCCCGAAGGTCGCGTCACCCGCCCCCGACGCTGCTGGACCCTGTCGTTGCTGGAGCACCACCACCGCTCAGATCGCCGCGCCGCCGCCCTCCTCCTCGCTGGACCGCCCCGCCGTCATCTCCTCCATCGCCTGAGCGCTGGATTGGAGCCGACTCGACACCGTCTGCCTCCATCTCCTTCGTCGGACGCTGCCGCTACTCCGGCACCCCCTGGCTCCCCTGAGCCCCCTGTCGGCCCTCTATGAGCCCCTCCCACATCCTCCCCTCTTCCCTTAAACATTTGTCAATTAAACGTTGTCTGAAACATAGCAAGCGCTATCAATTAAAAGTTTAAAACTAACTTTATAAACATACTGCCTTGCAAATCCGAATCATTTTTGTGTCTGAAAGTCTGAACCGACTCGGCAAGGAAAATCCGACTTGGATCAGAGTTCAGAGCCCGATGGAGCCCCTCTCGTCTCGTCTTTATATACACGGTCGAGCCGCCCCACAGGAAAACACCACGAAGCACTTACGCCAGCTGTAGATCACGACATGGCGCGCCCAACGCGTCTCTCCGGTGGAGCCATCTACGTCCCGCCACGCCAGGCATCAGCGACCGGCCACGCCGGCGACAAGTCAGGCCCTGCCTACCAGCGACGGACCTGGGACGCGCTGAGAGCATCTCCAACAGAGGCGCTATACAAGCGCCGCGCGGTATAAAAACTGTTTTTAGCGCGCGCGGACCCTATTTGAAGTCTCCAGCAGCTGCGCAAAAAGCGTGCGCGCGCTATAACTAATGCAGCACGCGCATCAAAACGGCATCGCGCGCAGCATATTTAGTGCGCCCGGTCGCGCCCGCTGCAAACTTTGTGCTGCTGCAGATGGGACCGCTTGATTCCGACCGCTGGATTCGCTTGCGCTGCATATTTTATAGCGCTTGTTGGAGCAAACGTCTTCTAGCGCTCTAAAAAAAACTACTTGCGCGCTGTAAACTCATTTTTTCAGCGCCACACATTGGGCGGCTGTTGGAGATGCTCTGAGGCGCAGCATAACCGGCCCAGTGAACAAGGCCACGGCCGCCAACATCCGCCACGTCCTGCCGGAGCTCCTCGCCGAGAACCTCATCCGCGGGCGCGGCCTTCTCTGCCGCGCGCTGCTCAAGTCCCAGGCCGCTTGCCCGGCCTTCACCGACGTGTTCGCCGCCATCGCGGCCGTCGTCAACTCCAAGATCCCGGCCGTCGGCCGGCTGCTCCTCGTCCGCCTCGTGGTGCGCCTTCGGCGCGCCTACGTCGCCGGCGACAAGCACCAGCTGGCCGCCGCGGCGAGGTTCGTCGCCCACCTCGTGAACCAGGGCGTGGCGCATGAGCTGCTCGCGCTAGAGCTCGTCGAGATGCTGCTCGCTTATCCAACGGACGACGGCGTGGAGGTGGCCGTGGTGGTTGTCACGGAGTGCAGCGCCGCCCTCACCGAGTCGTGCCCCAGGGAGCTTGACGCCGTGTTCGACGCCCTCCGGAGCATCCTCGTCAACGGCGACATGGACCGGCGCATCGGGTTCTTGATCGAGGGCCTCTTTGCGGTCCGGAGAACTCGGTTCCGGGAGCACCCGCTCGCACGTCCGGAGCTTGACCTCGTCGAGCAGGAGGACCAGTTCATGCATCAGATCAAGATCCCCCTCGAGCACAGCCATGCCGATCAGCTCGACCCCGAGACCCATCTCGACGTGTTCAAGCCAAACGCGACCTTCGTGCAGGACGAGGCAGCCTACGAGGACCTCAAACGAAGCATGCTCGGAGCCGACAGCAATGACGAAGACGAAGACCAAGACAACGACGACGAGTCTGACAACGACGGGGAAGACATGGAGGTGATCAAGGACGAGACGGAGACCAATCTGATCAACCTCCGCCGTACGATATACCTGACGATCATGTCGAGCGTCGGCGCCGAGGAGGCCGGGCACAAGCTCCTGTCCGTGGTGAGGCCCGGCCAGGAGGGGGAGCTCTGCGCCATGCTCGTGGAGTGCTGCAAGCAGGAGAGGACGTCGTCCAACACGAGATTCTACGGCCAGCTCGGGCAGCGGCTGTGCAGCGTCAGCCGGGCGTACCAGGCAGGCTTCGAGGCATGCTTCGCATGGTGCTACGCGGCTGCGCACCGCATGGGCACCGACGAGCTGCGGGCGGCCGCGGGGCTCTTCGCGCACCTGCTGGCGGCAGACGCCGTCCCGTGGGGCGGCGTGCTGGGCGGGGTCAGGATTACGGAGGAGGACACCACCTCGTCGTCGCGCATCTTCTTGAAGATAATGTTCCAGGAGATGGCGGAGCAGCTCGGGGTGCGGGTGCTCGGCCAGAGGATGAACGACGACGACGAGCCGGAGGTCCGTGACGCCCTGTTCCCCAGGGACTCCCCCGAGAACACGCGCTTCGTGGTCAATTTTTTCATGACGATTGGGCTTGGCGGCGTCACTGAACCTGCAAGGAAGATTTTGTCATTGTAACTGTAAGTGTTGTTACAGGAATCTCTTTGCTCAACCTTTTACAAGGTTGACAGTCAGAAGCATGTGGTTTGTGATCAACTTCATAGACTCGTATTGTGTTTTGTGACTTTTGTCTACACCATCCTGAGCATTCGTTCTGGCTAATTTGTTTTTGTTATTCTTGTTCCAGTGATTCTTACAAATGTCCATAAATTTGGTAAGAGGTGAAACTTTGTTTGGTTACTTTAGAATTCATATTGTCATGTCTTTAAGTCACTGTTTGCTGAACACGATTTAAGCGTGCAATTTTGGTTCAGAAAAAACAAAACGAACTTCTAACGTTTCCATTGACTTGCAGTCTGAAGGAGTGTCTTTACCACAAATTCTCATTGAGGGTTAGCATACATGATAGTTACAAGTAGTTAACATCATCAATGACTTCTTTTCCATGGCTTTCAAACTGTTTACGTCTACACTTAATTTCTTATGTTGGGTTTGAGGCGAAAAACTTTGAAACTAGACACTACATAGGTTATTTTATTAATTCTTCTCTGAACGACGTACTTATCTTGTCAAAGTTTTCAAGTCATATTTTGCCCTGAGAGGTGATAGTTGTGTTTAAACATGATGTTCTTGTTTTTTTAGACAGAGCAACCACTCCGGAAAAAAAATATCCACAATTTAATCCACGCTGGTCCCCATCCTTCTCCATCCTCGACATCACACAATACAGAGGTTCTTCCACCTAAATTTAGTCCTGGCTGTTCCATTGTAAGGAGGATTATGTTAACCAGTTAGCTTGGACTAAATCTCTAGATCTTTGATACCAACATATAGAAAAAAGAAGCCTCTTGATTTGTTAACAAGTTTTGGTGGTGGTACAAGATGTTCGTCAAAACTTGATCAACATGTATGATCAACCACTAGTTGAAGAACCAACCAGTTGACACCAACAATGACCCGTATTGATCTTTTACATCTCCAAATTCCGAAACAAAAGCACAAGGACCAGTAGAGGTGTTCATGCACATAAAAATCAAACCATCTATATTTTGGTGTACTCCAATATCTCATACTCTGCTAAATGTGGATGAATATGTGTATCCACTTAATTATCAACATCCACCGGAATAGAAATGTGCTAGTTGTGTAGAAGCACTTAGTATTTATACGACCAGGGTAACTATTATAGATAGAACAGTCATACGACTTTGGTGAACCTAGTAACTCTATCATGTAAAACACGTTCATACTTCCAGAAGCAGTCATATAAAATTTATCCTCATGTGGAAGCAAATGCATTCTATGCATGAGAGTAATAATTCCAAACAAGAGAAGGACCCAGCCAATAATTGTACTGAAGGTAGAAATGAATATGATCATACTATATTGGAACAGATCATGCGCTTAGCCTGATCCAACCCATTGCCCTCACCTAGCAGGCCAAGGGGTACTCATAATCTTTGTTTAAAAAATCTGGGTTTCCTTCAACTTGACGTCCTCGATCTTTAAGAAGGGAAGTTGGTTATACATCTTTGATATCCGCACTGAGGTTCTTAAACAGGACCTACAATCGCAAACAATAGTAACAATTATACATTGTAACAGCAGAACAAAAGATACAGATTCAACCAAAAAAGGTTGACAAAAACCTCGATGTCAAATTTCGGATTCATCTCCAGGTTTGGTAGATTATAGTGATCAGCAAGTTGACTACGAATTCCCTTTGTCCACGGATTTGGAGGACAATATGCTATACTTGATTGGCAAGGTTCGCGAATCTGCAGAGCAAGCACAGTATTAGTCATGACACATGAATAATATCAGGCAGCATGCGTCATATGAATGACAATGCTGCAAGCAAATACACACCTTTGAAGTGAAGGGAATTACAGTAATCATCTGTCCTTTCTCACATGCCTGAAATATTTCAAAAGATTGTCAGGCATAATTGCTTAGTATACCAATTGGCAGAATCACTTGCATGCGAATATAGGTAATCTAAGCTTTAGAAATAAATGAGATCCAGAACAACTCAGGCATGGCCGCATGACCTGTAGAATTAAGGGAGAGAACTCAGAAATTTAACTCAATAAAGTATTGATCTGGGCATTATTAGACAACAACCAAGAAGACTAAAATAAGGCACGAAGAGCCAATAAGACACAATCAAACATTGAGAAGTTCCATATTGTACATAGCATAGGTGGCAGACAAACAGTACAATATTTAGTCAGCAAATAGCATAGGTGCATAGCACTAGCAACATTATATTGGTGTTTGAATATGGATCATAGTACAACACCACATAATAATTAATAAATATGAACTAGCTAGATAGCGTCCTCATCTTCAGTTGCCTTCATCATCAGTTACTTCAGCCTCAATTGCTTAATCCTCATCCTCAGTAACTTCATCCCCAATTGCTTCATCCTCATCCTCAGTTACTTCGTCCTCAATCGCTTTGTCCTCCATCTTGGCAAATTCTGCCAACTCTGGTTCATTAAGAGACAAGTTAGCACCTTGAAGAACACAAACACCAGTTAGAGATTCAAAAGAACCTCCACCCACATACCACACAAGTAATTCCCCCTTCTAATATGCTTCTAATCTTCTTGACAGAAACACCTCAGATATGTAACATGAGATTTCTACTAGTACCCAAAGTTTGCTTGAACACACAATCTATATATATCATTAACTGAAACATCAAATATAACTCTTGATCTGATTAAACATTAAATATTCGTTTCTTGTTCCACTTACTGACACATTATTACTTAAATAAGAATTGTTTCAAGATGACAAAAGGAGATACAAGTATAGATATACCTTCTGGACCGTAGAAACTCATGTACGGAAACAAAGCACATAATTTTTCACTCTTCCATAGCCCTCCACAGATCCAACCAACCTAATAACTCTTTTCTCAGGATTTTGAATTGGGAGAAGTTCCTTGAGATGGATGACTCTAGCTCGAGTCCATGCCGCAACTCCGTCGGACCCCATCTGCCTTGACCATAGGTGGAGGGTTAACCCATCCACGTGTGCAAACCCCAAGCTGCCATCCTCCGTCGCCATGAGGAGGATAGGGTCGTCGGCAGTGATAGACCACGAACATGGCGCATCGATCAGTGACAGGCGATTTGAGCCGACGTTGTACTTGAGAACTCCTACAGGATGATCATCGTCCTCATACGCGAGCATGAAGTGAAGCGCGTCTCCGACGAGGACAGGGGGCATTGGCTCGATGCGTGCATGAAACGGGAGATCAAGATCAGGGCACATCTCGATGCGCCTTCGAGTAGTGTCCTCGAAAACGCCCGCGTACGCAACGGTGTCGAACAGGTAGACGAAGATCACCAGGAAGGGGCCCCAGTAACACTGGCGATGGCCACAGCCGGTCCTGGCACAAAGCACGGCTGCGGCACGGCTGCTGGCCTCAGTGAAGTCTCTGGACGCGTACAGGTCCGTCCACTCCGCCGTGATGGGGTCCCAGACAATGAGCTGCCCGGGCCCTCGATCCCTCTCCCCGAAGAGCACGCGGCCATGGCGGCAGTCCCACGCGGCGAGGTCCCTGTCCCACTCCCACTCCCTCCACTCGTCGTCGGCGGGGATGCGCGCGGCGAACTTCGTGGTGGGGACGAAGTGTGGGTATGGCGCAGGTTCCTTTCCCTTCGGGCCGCCGTCCTTGGGCCAGGTATAGAAGAAGCCCAGCATGGTGGCCGGGCGGCCTCCGTGGAGCTCGCTGTAGCGGCCGCGGAATCGAGCGCCGGTGAGGAGTACGAGCCAGAACTTGCTGGCAAGGGAGGCGCGCACAAGGCACTCAGGCTCGTCCGGCGGGAGGCGGAGGAAGATCTCCTCGAGAAGCTCGTCCGGCAGCGGCGACATGGTCGGCGAAGGCGGCGAGGGTTTCGATCTGGATCGTGCATGAACCAAGGTCGATCGGTCGGCATCAACGCGCGCAGTATCTTATATTCCTTATATTTCCTTTTGCATGCATGCAGTATCTTATAGTATTTCCTTTGTTTCTCCCTTGCGTGTCGTGAGGCAAATGCATGGAAAGATGTTATCCCTTTCTGCGTGGTTGCCGCCCGTAATCTTCTTTATCGCTCGATTGCCTACCAAATTGTATGATTTCAGGCGTATCTGCTCTTATACAGTAAATAAAAGGAAACGTCGAATAAAAAAAAATACTTGTCCTTATTGAAAGGCCGATCCTAGGCGCCGGCAGACTGGTCCAAATTTTGGCCTGTCGCATGTGAACCGCCACATCAAACCGTGCTGGAATGTCTTATTCCCTTCCCTTTCTCCCCCAACGCGCACGGGATCCATAAGGCTGCAGGAGAGGGCGCCGCCCAGCTTGCCAGCTTCCCCGGGCATCGCTGCCAATGCCATTCGTCTCCCTCGTTGCTGACCCGCCGTCCATCTCCATCGTCGTTTCACCCCCTAAAAGACCCGCCGTCAATACTTTTCTTTTTAACAAGACAACTTAATGTTAACCATTAGGTTGTTGCATTTATTCCTTATATCGACGGTTGTTTTCCGGTCTCAGATATCACAAGAGAAAATAGAACATTGATTCCCTAACAAGTTTTGCCGAGTTTACATGATCTTTGCAAAACCATGCTCAATATAGTCAACCGATGGCAGAACACCCGATCAAACCACACTAGCCAGCAATGAATAATATGATTTGTTCATCATCATATTCTAAAACAAAAGCGCAGTTGTAAGTGGAGACGTTCATGGTACACGTGAAGACTCAAACCTTCTATCTTTTGATGTACTCCAATATCTCATACTCTATTAGATACTAGTAGAACGCCCGTGCATTGCTACGGGCTACAATGCATTTAAATAAAATAAACAAATGATTAAGGTCATCTCCAAGGTTGAAACTCATTTCTCCCTCTTACCTCCTGGCGTTGTCGAACATCAAACAAGCGCCTAGTGTGCTCCAACTATCCGGACCCCAATTCGAGCTGATAGGGGAGTGTGGTTGTCCGGACTATTCGCCATGTTATCTCAAACACATGGTCCCCACACAAAAACATAACCCGACGACCCACCCTTCCTTTTCCTGTCAAAACCAATGCATTTACCCTTCTATCCTAACCAGAAAATTGTATGACTTGATCAAAAACAATATATGAACCGCTTGCTCATGTAATTTTCTCCAAAGCCATCTCTAATGAAATGCAATTTGCCATATTTTTTTATGTAGGAAAATTATTCTGCTCATACAACCGTAACTAAACAGACCAATCCCAACCCCCATCTCGCTCACTCTCAACCAGTACTCTTATCACAAAAACCACTAACTCATATTCTAAGTGAGCCAGTGATCGATGTCGCCATGGCAGGACAACAGCAAGGGACAAGGGCAGCAACCACCTTCCTATCTTAGTGCTAGTAACTCCTAGTTCTAAATATGACCCACCATTCATCTCGGGCTCTACCACACCAGCAGAACACAAAATATTTTCTAACAATGTACCTCCATTTCCATTCTTCGAACATGGAGGTGTGAGCTTTTCAAGTGGAGCGAGGCACCGTGATAAGGATACCAACAACATAATAAAAGGGACATGCTATGTAAGCTACAAGGAATATAACCTCCAAGGGAGTGAGTAAATAGTTTAACCTTTGTAATGCGCAGACATTTACTGAGACATTTTCATTCTAGTTTTTTCCTACAGTATGTGTAAGAATAAAATCTTGTAGATTGAAGGCGGATTTTCATCCTAAGGACAAACCAGAATAAAATGTGCATTTTCTATTCATCAGCAAGTATAGTTCTCTATAATAACAAGCATAAATGGACAAAATTGAGTTACAGTAAACGACAAAAAAATGCCCTGTATGGGCGTTATCAGCGTCCTAAATAAATTAGGGGGGCAGACTGTTAGTCAGGCAACTGGAATTTATTAAAAGTTTCAGTCACCTCCACCCCCGTTTCAGACTATTAGTTGCCTGCCTGATATCGCCGCTTCCGAGCAACCACCACATCTCCGCCGTGTTGGCATAAGCTCGCTCGCTGCATGGCTGTGTAGGCTAGTCTTTGCTTTATTCTGTTATTGTAATAATGTGTGTGCGTGGGAGATTAGACCTGCACATGCACGTAGATCGTGGAGCGAGTATAGCTCGTCCACTTCCCTCTCTCTTCCTGGTTGTCTCTCCTGGTGGATGATCACGCTGTGGCTCGGGGTCGTGGGATGGCGCGGCCATCTCGGATCATAGCGAGTCCACCAGGAGATAGGCAGCTTCTTGTTGTAACCAAGTATAAAGAGAGGGAACGGAAATAACAGAAAGCTGCGAAGTTTGGGCAGCACAAAAATTCTCTCTCTCGCACGAGTCCTGTTTCTCTCCTCCTCCTCAGATCGACAACTACACGCCGACGATGTCATGGCCAGCCGCTTCGTCCCCCGTCGCCGGCCGTCGATCGGCTCCCCGGTGCTCTGCAAATGCCATGCGAAATTAGACGATTGCCTGAAAAATAGCAAACGCTATCAATTAAAACTAACTTTATAAACATACTACTACTGCCTTGCAAATCCGGATCGAAGTGGGATGCTTGCGTTTTGGTGTCTCAAGTCTGAACCGACTCACTTTCAAAACAAAAACAAAAAGTGTGAACCGACTCGGCTCGGCAGCAAAAACCGACTTGGATGTCGTCTCATCTTTATATACACGGTCGAGCTAGATCACGAGATGGCGCGCCCCCGCTCCTCTCCGGTGGAGCCACGTACGTCCCGCCGCGTCAGGCAGCAGCGGCCGCCCACGCCGCCGCCGACGACAAGTCCGGCCCGGCCTACCAGCGGCGGACCTGGAACGCGCTGAGGCGCAGCATAACCGGCCTCGTCAACAAGGCCACGGCCGCCAACATCCACCACGTCCTGCCAGAGCTCCTCGCCGAGAACCTAGTCTGTGGTGAGATGATTTGCAATACAATAATCATTGTATTGATGGGTGCTGGTGCACGTATATATAATACAAGGAAAGGCCTCTACCTCAACTATACAAGACTAGGAGGTGGGCCACAACTCCAATACACGTGCAATACAAAACACATACTCAACACCCCCCGCAGTCGAAGCATCGCCGGAGACACAAAGACTGGACCGAAACTCCTCGAAGACGGGAGTAGGCAATCCCTTAGTCATCACATCAGCAAACTGTTGCGACGTCGGCACATGGAGAACTCGAATACGGCCAAGGGCAACCTGCTCGCGCACAAAGTGAATGTCAAGCTCAATATGCTTCGTCCGTCGGTGGTGCACCAGGTTGGCAGAGAGGTAGACCGCGCTAACGTTATTGCAGTAGACAAGAGTGGCCTTATGAACATCAGAAAGCAACTCCTGGAGCAGCTGACGTATCCAAGAGCACTCAGCCACGGCGTTGGCCACGGCGCGATACTCCGCCTCGGCGCTGGAGCGGGAGACCGTGGGCTGCCGCTTCGATGACCAAGAGATCAACGAGGGCCCAAGGTAGACGCAGTAGCCTGACGTAGAGCGTCACGTGTCGGGGCAGCCAGTCCGGTCAGCATCCGAGTAGGCCATGAGGTCGGTGGAGGCGGAGGCCGTCAGGGTGAGTCCCAAGGACATGGTGCCACGTATGTAACGGAGAATACGCTTCACCAGAGTCCAGTGAGAGTCACGCGGGGCGTGCATATGGAGGCACACCTGCTGAACAGCGTACTGCAGGTCGGGGCTCCTCGTACGCGTGCGTCTTTGGGGTTCGGTTTCACCATCAAACAGATCCTTGCGTTTCCTCCATGAGTCATCGTCGCAAAGCCACCTTCGATGTCCCATGAACACGATTTTCGAAGACCCGGGTTCTCTATCTAGCTGGCGATACGTTGTGTCATCCATGCACCTGACGCATCCAGAAAATCCGTGGACCACCTGCCCCGCGACATATCCGTAACCGAGATAGTCCTACACCGTCGTGAGCAGTGCAGCTCTCATAGGGAAATATTCTTTCTCTGCGGTGTCCCACGTATTGGCTGGCGTTTTCCACAGCGTGTCTAGCTCCTCTTTCAGTAGCCCCAGATACAGATTGATGTCGTTCCCTGGTTGTTTCGGCCCTTCAATTAGCATACTCATATGAATGTACTTCCTCTGCATGCACAACTAGGGGGGAAGGTTGTACATCCACACAAACACAGGCCAGGTGCTATGTGTGCTTCTCTGGCTGCCAAATGGATTGACTCCATCAGTGCTCGCGCCCAGCATGATGTTCCTTAGAGTTTTCCCAAATTCTGAGTGTTCGAAGTTCAACGCTTGCCACTGGCTCCCATCCTTAGGGTGACTCAGCATCTTTTCTTTTTATTTATCTCCGGATCATTTGCGTCATCTTCTCGCTTCTTCTACTCCCTATTCGCGTGCCAATGCAGGAGCTTTTCTACCTTAGGGTCCGCGAAATACCGCTGCAGACGAGGAGTGATAGGAAAGTACCACTCCACTTTTCGAGGAGATTTCTTCCTCTTCTTGTATCGAGTGACGCCGCACACCGGACATACGGTAGACTCCGCGTGCTCGTCCCGATAAATGATGCAATTGTTCATGCACACATGGTATTTCACATGCGGTAAATCCAGAGGACACACGATTTTCTTCGCCTCCTCGAAACTGGTCAGGCAGTTGTTCCCCTTGGGAAGACGTTCGTGCCAGAATGACATGTTCTCGTCGAAGCATGCGTCGGTCATTTTGTGTTTTACCTTCATCTCCAGAACCATGAGCGTTACTTTCAAGCATGTATCCTCGGGCCTGCATCCTTCATACAATGGAGTAACCGCGTCTATCTCCAGTTGATCTAGCTTGGCTTTCTCTCGGGCGGCAGCTCTTGCGTTATCCGTCTGCTTGAGAAGCAGCTCTTGAATATGAGGGTCCTGCACCCAGCCTATCGAAGGTCCATCGTCGTCTGCTCCGGCATCTTCATCTTCATGATCATGACCTTCGTCTGCTCCGGCATCTTCCTCATCATCATGTCCAGCATCTTCTACGTGATGACTGTGTACTGCATCTACTTCGTGATCATGTCATGGAGATTCTTCGTCTTCTCGCCCGCCTCGCCGCGGTTGTCTTGCGGCCCTTCCTCATTTCGTGCCCGCCCCCCATTGACAACTTCATAATCATCTTCATCACCTTGCCACCGATAGCCATCCATGAAACCACGCAAGAGCAGGTGGCCCCGCACCTGTACGGAATCCGGGTCCATAAGGCTCCTCAGCTTGCATCTTCGACACGGACATCTTATCTCCGTCTCGTTCTTTTGAAGCATCTCAGCCTTCGTGGAGCTCAAAAACCTATTCACGATGCCTTCGGTCATCGTGCGGACCATGGTCGCCTGCGGGGTAGAGCAAAATGATATTTTAGAACCAAGAAAAAATTTGGCATGACTTTGCCTAAAAATAGGACCAAAAAGAATGCATAGTGCCAAATTCTCGCCGAAACGGAAATGAATCAACATTCTGGCAAAATATTGGTAAGTATCGCATTTCAAATACCGGTACCTGCAAACACAAACACATATGCAACACCACAAACATATGCAACACCACAAACATACATAGATCTAGCTAGGCCATAAAAAGTGCATGTGCACGTTGTTGGAGGGAGAAAAAAGTAGATCTACAACATAAAGAAAGCTTTCCCCTTACTTACCTATCAAAAAAAGGTAATTTAACCACTTAATTTGGATGAATCTATGGTGGAAATGAGGTGAGGAGGAGGAGGCAGCCGAGACAAGCTTGGAGGAGGAGGTGGAGAGAATGAAGTGGGGAAAGTGAGTGTGTAGGTGGTTGTCCAAAATATCTAGCTGGTCCCAGGTTACTAATGGCGCACCACCTACAAATGCGCCATTAGTAACCCTGGTTACTAATGGCGCACCAGCTGGTGGTCCGCCATTAGTAGTTTTGAAAAAAAATGATAGTAGTGGCGCACACAGTGCGCCACTAGTATTTTTGGAAAAAAAAATAGTAGTGGTGCACCAACACATGGTGCGCCACTGCTATATAGTAGTGGCGCACCACATGTCTGGTGCATCATTAGTGTCCATATTATCTATAGCCCTTTTCCTAGTAGTTATTGTACATATGTATATGTGTGATATGTTTTATTGACACTCCTTAATCTCCTTTGCCTAGTCCCTTCTAATCTTTCCTCTCGGCCTCCTCGCCGGCGTCCTACTACACAGAGCTGTCGCCAATGTCGTTCCTTTCGGCCTCTTCTCCCTCACCCGATTACACTGGCGCCGTCACCGGTATAGTTCCTTTTGGCCTCCTCTCCTTCGTCCTCCTACACACACGCCACCATGCACGCGCACTACATTTCTTCTCCCTGACCTCTGCCTCGGTATCCTCCTATTCGTCTCTCCCCACGGCCTTTCTCCATGGCGGCGACGCTAGCAACTAGTTCGTCGTGCTGCCGACATGATCGCTCGCTTTCTGCTCCATGCTTGTCAAGTCGGATGTGGCGCCGCGGGCACCGCCAACCGTAGTCGCTGAGGCATTCGGTTCACACTAATCTTCGTCAACATTGTCGAATGGCGCCATGTTGTGCCCGGCGCCGCTGCCGGCGTCACCCGGTTGGCCTCTTTGCCCTAGCCTACACTGACATCGCCTTCGCAAACACACTGCCAACGAATTCTACGTAACTCTATGTGCCATGCATAGCTGTTAACTCTTAATCATGTTGCATGTATGCAACCAAACACCAGGCACTTGCATCATCCCAGCCAATGCACGCAACCAAACGCCAGGAAAAAATTGGCTCCCGTAATGCAGGCCGCCTACATGCAGACAACCAAACTACATGCATATGTTGATTTTTGCTTGCATTAGCTTAACCAGGGTCAACTGGGACAAGTATGTATAGTGCCCAAAAATGATGCAGGTAACCAAAATGCGTCATTTGTTTCCTTCCACGTGGAGCTGCAGGTCGATGCTTTATCAAGGTGTAGTCGACGCAGTTACCACATGTGCATCGACCCACCTTTATGACTAACCAGCGATGCCATTCGATCGCTTCCGTCCTTAGTGCCGCTCTTTGTAAGCCACGTATGTGAGCCTGCATCCCCTGTATTCCAGATCCAACACTTCCATATATCACATTGAATAAATGCTGGCGTATATCCCATAGACCAATTGGACCTCCAGCAGGATGTAGGGTGCATTTGGACCCTAGAGCCAAAACGCCCTTCCACACGAGATCGCTCAGTTTCCGAAATGGTCAATCTTTAGGCAACATCTGTACATCGACAATGGAGAGTTGCGGGAGTGAGAGATGCTGGGATAAAGCTCCTCAGGATACTATGGAACTGGAAGCATGTTGCACGTGCATCATTACTACATCCTCCTAAAGAAATATAATGCTCTTATATTTCTTTACTGAGGGAGTAGTAATTAGAAGTAGTCAGTTACTACATGTTTTTGGCAGAAATGTATATGTTACTTTTAGAAGAAAATAAAAACTCATTGCCCCATTTACTACTCATGAAGTAACATAACAAAAAATTGTAATTTCAACATGTACCACAAATGGGACAAATACCTTCTTAGTCACATTGTTTTGTGTGTCCAAGGAAAAGCAAGAAATTAGTCCAAGGAAATTTTGCAGTGTATGGTACTACAGTTTGAATGAGCTCATCCACAATAAGTTCAAATATATTTCCTCCCTATTGAAATGATAGGGAATTTCTCCATACAGTCTACCTATGCAAATATTTATTTTTGACAACATTGTAGAAAAATACAAGTGATTTTGTTGCACTTAGGAATATTATGATGGCATTGCTAGACATCAGAATTGTACACCTTTCCTCTGTGCATCAGTATAGATTCTCTCAAGCGAAGACTTCTGCACATTAGTTGAAGTGCTCGCCTTTTGTTCTTTAGAGGACAACCAGCATTTCAGATGCTGAAAAAGCCACTAGCAATCAGATCTGAAAGTGTAGCATGTTATTTGCTGGTGCTCAAGCATGATTTTGGTATGTTGTGGCTAGCCTGACATGTCCATGTCGCTGGACTAGCCTAGCACGTAATTTTGCAGCATAAGCAGTATTTTGTTATACTCCAATATCTTATACTCGACATATATAGTATGTGGAGAAAATAAATAGAAAAAGAAATCTAAAAAGGCAGATCCTCCCTCTCTATCAAGAGTAATGAACTAGGTGCTGATACAGTACAAAAAAACAAACTAAATTAACCAAAAAAGTGCATCAACTTCATAACTCTCAAAGACAGTGCCATGTTGAGAATGGGTCAAATCTTGAGTGGAGCTTGGTATTTATACTGCTAGGATAACTATCCAGTCACATAAATTTTCTGAACTAACTAACTTTATCATGCACAATTGGCGGTGGTGCATGCTTATACGACGCATGAGAGACTGGCACAACAAAAATTATAAAACTACAGAAAAGAGCTTATGGCATATTGAAGATGCAAATCAACATACTTCTCTTGTATTGTATATATATAAGAGTTAATTTATTCTAGTTTGAAACATGTATTAGTGACACGGTGACACATTGAACCACATTTTAATTCGGGTGACACTATGATATACCCATAATTCTACTATGTACTGGACATTTTAGAAATTGAGGTCTGACGAATCATTGCATGGGAAGTGTTTTGATGAATTGGATGACTCAGATGGGAAGAGTTTTTGAGTTTTTGTTATGTATCGTTATCGTGTGAGAAAATCGTCTGTTATGTGTTCGAGAATGCATTCTTTGCTGAACATGAACACTTTCACTTGGTAAGTCATGCTTTATCTCTGTTTTTTCCTGTGTATGTCCTGAGAAAGACTAATTCTCTGGTTTTTATTTTTGTTGCCGAAACTAAACTGATCTGCCCAAAGTTGCCTTTGATTTTGGTCCAGATTATCTGCGGCTTTTATTTTAGTAGTCCTGGTGTGGTACATATTTGTCTTTTTCCTAGGTTTCGTTCACATTGATCGCTTAGAGAATCGCAAATGCAGTATCATGAACAGCTACTGTTCCATCATGAATAGCAGTAACATACGTACAGCCTTAACTATGACTTGTGCATGGAACGTAAGTGTGCATACAAAAGTATATATGGTGATATGTGTACTCTTCAAAACTCAAATAAAGTACACTTATGTTACTCCCTTCATTCCCTTATACGAAGCCACTTCATATTTTTATGTCCAACTTTGACCATTAATTTTACCAACAAAAATTGAGTTATATGCCAAAAAGGTATGCCACTGGATGAACATTCCAAAGAACTTTCCGATTATATTTTTTTATTACATATAGCCTATATTTTGTTGACTAAAATTATAAGTCAAAGTTTGACACAAAAAACAAAGTGGCCTTGTTTAAGGGAATGGAGGGAGTACCAAATATTGGTATATCTTTTGTCTTAACAGTGCAGTACTGTGTTTTCGACCAAATTTTACATGTCGCCGTGTTCTAACACGTTATACATATGACATGGACCACTCAATACCTTTTTGTTGTACGTTTGCACAACTGAACGTGCTCGCCGACGCTCAGCCATAGTCAATGGGGATCTGTACATGATAAAACGATAGCCGGAACATGGCGAAATGCTTCCATTTGGTTCAGATGGCAGCACAATCTTGGCATTGACACCAAGCCTCGTCGAGATCTTCATCAAGTGCCAGTCAGAACACTGTCCAAATAAAATTTCCACGCAAGCAACAAATGCAGAGACAATGAATAGTGTGAAAAGGAGATATTCATATGCAGTAGGGAACCAAAACCTCAAAGATTCTATCTTTTGGTATACTCCAATGTCTCATACTTTATGTCTCTATAACGGCTAAATGAGAGGCGTTTATATTTATAGTACTAAGATAAATATTATAGCTATATATGCATGTCGATCATATAACCATGAACTTAACAAACTTTGTCATGCAGAAGGGCAGTCATATAGCTAGAATAGTCATATACCATCTATGCCCAACTGATTGGCAGACCAGCACATTACATATGCATGAGATAAATTCCAAAATCAAAGAGCATATGTTGGTATTGTGTTGAAGATAGAAATTAACATACTAATTGAACCATATAAGGTCTCAGTGTCATGTTCGGCAAATGAGCAACGACCCAAGGGCACTGCTATCCCACATTAGTAGCTGATGGCGGGTCAAAAAAAAATATTTGTGGTGATTTTACTAGACGCTAGTACACATTGGTTAGTGATATAACGCCAATATGCTCTTACTTTACTGTACCCCACACATTTGTACTAAAAAGCTCAGTACGTACCTAGATCATGATTTAATTTGCACCTGTTTTTAAATCATGTACTTATCCCTTTTCACCCAAATAACAATTGACAAGAAAAATAACCTAGCTAGATCGTGTGCCTACATATGCACCTGTGCTTGTGTTTCACCAAAATCATGGCACTTCGCCTCCTTGGGTTATACGAGGCACCATAGGACAGGCATCAAATTGCTGTTTTTTTAATGAGATTAAATCACTGTTGCTCGTGTCCCACGGGAACAAACAATGTTTCTTAAGAAACAGCGTATATCACACACAGTTACCTAATGGTAGGAAACTCTAATTCATGAGACAAATAATAGAATACCAACACAATAAAGTTTCTTATTCGTAACAACGTCGTCTCTCTCTAACGACACGGGGGGAACCCCTCCGCTGCCGCTTCCTTCCCACCTCCATCCACCCCATCACCTCGCTGCCCGTGGGCGTTCGTTCGACGTTTGTGTGGATGCAAACTGAGCGCAGGTTTGCGCCGGAAATGGGATGGGCCGGACGTCAAACGAACAGAAAATGCGGATACGGTCGCGCGTTGGATTGTGCCATCTGTCCGTTTGGGTCCAAGCAAACATACACAGACCGAATGGGGCCATGCGTTGGAGTTGCGCTCACAAACCACACCCATTCAACATTAGTCCAGGAAGGTAAGTGCACCTCGGGGACGTGGAAAGCCATGTTACATCCGATCTGTACAATGATGTGTATGTAACCCACGTACATGCATCTGAACACTTGATCTCATTTGAAGCACCTCCGAGATCCCCTCCTCCCACGGTGTTCAGTAGTGAAAGCGTTTGCTCGAGGCCAACTCTCGCACCTGTGTTGAGCCCGGAGATTAATAGCCTACAAGACATGGCGCCACTGCTGGTACACGACTGGTGACGCCGTAGACGGTAGGATGTTTCACGAGCCCTGCCCCTTGAACATGAGTGCTTGGACATGGCCGATTGGGCTGTTGCGTGGAACGGCTGGTGACCCATAGGTGCCTGAACCCATCCCACTGAATGTTGAGTCCGCGAAGGTGTTTGAGCAGAAGTGCACTCCGGGGACGTGGAAAGTCATGTTGCCTCCTTCCACCATGCGGTACATTAGCAGTCGTGAGAAGACGCTAGGAATGGCCACTGATGCAGATGAGTGCATGGTGACCCTGCAGCTTTCGTTGAAAGCTTCCATCAAGATTATAATATACGGAAATACTAACGGCCGTGGGCGTTTGCATCTAGCCCACACGCATGGATCAACGTCGGTTTGAGTTTGCACGAATCTTGGCATGTTTTGCCAGATTTTTTGTGCCACATATGATTGGGCTGGTGTGTGAGTATTCATCGGGTCGTCCACATGTCCGTTTCCACACGCGGAGGTGCTGGTGTGTGGGCGTTTAGCAGTTCGCCCACATGTCAGTTTCCAACGCACGCAGAGGGGCTGGTGTGTGGGCGTTTATCCGCCCACACGCCCGTCTCCTCTCCCACACCCAAAGCTATCAGTTGCCATGTGTTTTGCAGGGTACATGGCAACTGCCCTAGTATGCTTGTAAGCTGTGACGCCCGGTTACTTAAGCTACAGTGAACCTCTGCTAATGATGTCGGCGCCCCACTCCCCTCTTCCATATCCCCACTCCGGGGAAACCCTAACCCGTAGCCCCCCACTCCCCCCCCCCCCCCCCGCTACTCTCTCCTCCCCCGATCCGATCTGGATCGGGGCACCCCTCGCATCCGCTCGTTGTCCCACCGCCACCTCGCCGTCTCCCTCCCCGGCGCCGCCCCACCATCGCCGCCACCGCCCGATCCCGAAGGTCGCGTCACCCGCCCCCGACGCCGCTGGACCCTGTCGTTGCTGGAGCACCACCACCGCTCAGATCGCCGCGCCGCCGCCCTCCTCCTCGCTGGACCGCCCCGCCGTCATCTCCTCCATCGCCTGAGCGCTGGATTGGAGCCGACTCGACACCGTCTGCCTCCATCTCCTTCGTCGGACGCTGCCGCTACTCCGGCACCCCCTGGCTACCCTGAGCCCCCTGTCGGCCCTCTATGAGCCCATCCCACATCCTCCCCTCTTCCCTTAAACATTTGTCAATTAAACGTTGTCTGAAACATAGCAAGCGCTATCAATTAAAAGTTTAAAACTAACTTTATAAACATACTGCCTTGCAAATCCGAATCATTTTTGTGTCTGAAAGTCTGAACCGACTCGGCAAGGAAAATCCGACTTGGATCAGAGTTCAGAGCCCGATGGAGCCCCTCTCGTCTCGTCTTTATATACACGGTCGAGCCGCCCCACAGGAAAACACCACGAAGCACTTACGCCAGCTGTAGATCATGACATGGCGCGCCCACCGCGTCTCTCCGGTGGAGCCATCTACGTCCCGCCACGCCAGGCATCAGCGACCGGCCACGCCGGCGACAAGTCAGGCCCTGCCTACCAGCGACGGACCTGGGACGCGCTGAGAGCATCTCCAACAGAGGCGCTATACAAGCGCCGCGCGGTATAAAAACTGTTTTTAGCGCGCGCGGACCCTATTTGAAGTCTCCAGCAGCTGCGCAAAAAGCGTGCGCGCGCTATAACTAATGCAGCACGCGCATCAAAACGGCATCGCGCGCAGCATATTTAGTGCGCCCGGTCGCGCCCGCTGCAAACTTTGTGCTGCTGCAGATGGGACCGCTTGATTCCGACCGCTGGATTCGCTTGCGCTGCATATTTTATAGCGCTTGTTGGAGCAAACGTCTTCTAGCGCTCTAAAAAAAACTACTTGCGCGCTGTAAACTCATTTTTTCAGCGCCACACATTGGGCGGCTGTTGGAGATGCTCTGAGGCGCAGCATAACCGGCCCAGTGAACAAGGCCACGGCCGCCAACATCCGCCACGTCCTACCGGAGCTCCTCGCCGAGAACCTCGTCCGCGGGCACGGCCTTCTCTGCCGCGCGCTGCTCAAGTCCCAGGCCGCCTGCCCGGCCTTCACCGACGTGTTCGCCGCCATCGCAGCCGTCGTCAACTCCAAGATCCCGGCCGTCGGCCGGCTGCTCCTCGTCCGCCTCGTGGTGCGCCTTCGGCGCGCCTACGTCGCCGGCGACAAGCACCAGCTGGCCGCCGCGGCGAGGTTCGTCGCCCACCTCGTGAACCAGGGCGTGGCGCATGAGCTGCTCGCGCTAGAGCTCGTCGAGATGCTGCTCGCTTATCCAACGGACGACGGCGTGGAGGTGGCCGTGGTGGTTGTCACGGAGTGCGGCGCCGCCCTCACCGAGTCGTGCCCCAGGGAGCTTGACGCCGTGTTCGACGCCCTCCGGAGCATCCTCGTCAACGGCGACATGGACCGGCGCATCGGGTTCTTGAACGAGGGCCTCTTTGCGGTCCGGAGAACTCGGTTCCGGGAGCACCCGCTCGCACGTCCGGAGCTTGACCTCGTCGAGCAGGAGGACCAGTTCATGCATCAGATCAAGATCCCCCTCGAGCACAGCCATGCCGATCAGCTCGACCCCGAGACCCATCTCGACGTGTTCAAGCCAAACGCGACCTTCGTGCAGGACGAGGCAGCCTACGAGGACCTCAAACGAAGCATGCTCGGAGCCGACAGCAATGACGAAGACGAAGACCAAGACAACGACGACGAGTCTGACAACGACGGGGAAGACATGGAGGTGATCAAGGACGAGACGGAGACCAATCTGATCAACCTCCGCCGTACGATATACCTGACGATCATGTCGAGCGTCGGCGCCGAGGAGGCCGGGCACAAGCTCCTGTCCGTGGTGAGGCCCGGCCAGGAGGGGGAGCTCTGCGCCATGCTCGTGGAGTGCTGCAAGCAGGAGAGGACGTCGTCCAACACGAGATTCTACGGCCAGCTCGGGCAGCGGCTGTGCAGCGTCAGCCGGGCGTACCAGGCAGGCTTCGAGGCATGCTTCGCGCGGTGCTACGCGGCTGCGCACCGCATGGGCACCGACGAACTGCGGGCGGCCGCGGGGCTCTTCGCGCACCTGCTGGCGGCAGACGCCGTCCCGTGGGGCGGCGTGCTGGGCGGGGTCAGGATTACGGAGGAGGACACCACCTCGTCGTCGCGCATCTTCTTGAAGATAATGTTCCAGGAGATGGCGGAGCAGCTCGGGGTGCGGGTGCTCGGCCAGAGGATGAACGACGACGACGAGCCGGAGGTCCGTGACGCCCTGTTCCCCAGGGACTCCCCCGAGAACACGCGCTTCGTGGTCAATTTTTTCATGACGATTGGGCTTGGCGGCGTCACTGAACCTGCAAGGAAGATTTTGTCATTGTAACTGTAAGTGTTGTTATAGGAATCTCTTTGCTCAACCTTTTACAAGGTTGACAGTCAGAAGCATGTGGTTTGTGATCAACTTCATAGACTCGTATTGTGTTTTGTGACTTTTGTCTACACCATCCTGAGCATTCGTTCTGGCTAATTTGTTTTTGTTATTCTTGTTCCAGTGATTCTTACAAATGTCCATAAATTTGGTAAGAGGTGAAACTTTGTTTGGTTACTTTAGAATTCATATTGTCATGTCTTTAAGTCACTGTTTGCTGAACACGATTTAAGCGTGCAATTTTGGTTCAGAAAAAACAAAACGAACTTCTAACGTTTCCATTGACTTGCAGTCTGAAGGAGTGTCTTTACCACAAATTCTCATTGAGGGTTAGCATACATGATAGTTACAAGTAGTTAACATCATCAATGACTTCTTTTCCATGGCTTTCAAACTGTTTACGTCTACACTTAATTTCTTATGTTGGGTTTGAGGCGAAAAACTTTGAAACTAGACACTACATAGGTTATTTTATTAATTCTTCTCTGAACGACGTACTTATCTTGTCAAAGTTTTCAAGTCATATTTTGCCCTGAGAGGTGATAGTTGTGTTTAAACATGATGTTCTTGTTTTTTTAGAAAGAGCAACCACTCCGGAAAAAAAATATCCACAATTTAATCCACGCTGGTCCCCATCCTTCTCCATCCTCGACATCACACAATACAGAGGTTCTTCCACCTAAATTTAGTCCTGGCTGTTCCATTGTAAGGCGGATTATGTTAACCAGTTAGCTTGGACTAAATCTCTAGATCTTTGATACCAACATATAGAAAAAAGAAGCCTCTTGATTTGTTAACAAGTTTTGGTGGTGGTACAAGATGTTCGTCAAAACTTGATCAACATGTATGATCAACCACTAGTTGAAGAACCAACCAGTTGACACCAACAATGACCCGTATTGATCTTTTACATCTCCAAATTCCGAAACAAAAGCACAAGGACCAGTAGAGGTGTTCATGCACATAAAAATCAAACCATCTATATTTTGGTGTACTCCAATATCTCATACTCTGCTAAATGTGGATGAATATGTGTATCCACTTAATTATCAACATCCACCGGAATAGAAATGTGCTAGTTGTGTAGAAGCACTTAGTATTTATACGACCAGGGTAACTATTATAGATAGAACAGTCATACGACTTTGGTGAACCTAGTAACTCTATCATGTAAAACACGTTCATACTTCCAGAAGCAGTCATATAAAATTTATCCTCATGTGGAAGCAAATGCATTCTATGCATGAGAGTAATAATTCCAAACAAGAGAAGGACCCAGCCAATAATTGTACTGAAGGTAGAAATGAATATGATCATACTATATTGGAACAGATCATGCGCTTAGCCTGATCCAACCCATTGCCCTCACCTAGCAGGCCAAGGGGTACTCATAATCTTTGTTTAAAAAATCTGGGTTTCCTTCAACTTGACGTCCTCGATCTTTAAGAAGGGAAGTTGGTTATACATCTTTGATATCCGCACTGAGGTTCTTAAACAGGACCTACAATCGCAAACAATAGTAACAATTATACATTGTAACAGCAGAACAAAAGATACAGATTCAACCAAAAAAGGTTGACAAAAACCTCGATGTCAAATTTCGGATTCATCTCCAGGTTTGGTAGATTATAGTGCTCAGCAAGTTGACTACGAATTCCCTTTGTCCACGGATTTGGAGGACAATATGCTATACTTGATTGGCAAGGTTCGCGAATCTGCAGAGCAAGCACAGTATTAGTCATGACACATGAATAATATCAGGCAGCATGCGTCATATGAATGACAATGCTGCAAGCAAATACACACCTTTGAAGTGAAGGGAATTACAGTAATCATCTGTCCTTTCTCACATGCCTGAAATATTTCAAAAGATTGTCAGGCAGAATTGCTTAGTATACCAATTGGCAGAATCACTTGCATGCGAATATAGGTAATCTAAGCTTTAGAAATAAATGAGATCCAGAACAACTCAGGCATGGCCGCATGACCTGTAGAATTAAGGGAGAGAACTCAGAAATTTAACTCAATAAAGTATTGATCTGGGCATTATTAGACAACAACCAAGAAGACTAAAATAAGGCACGAAGAGCCAATAAGACACAATCAAACATTGAGAAGTTCCATATTGTACATAGCATAGGTGGCAGACAAACAGTACAATATTTAGTCAGCAAATAGCATAGGTGCATAGCACTAGCAACATTATATTGGTGTTTGAATATGGATCATAGTACAACACCACATAATAATTAATAAATATGAACTAGCTAGATAGCGTCCTCATCTTCAGTTGCCTTCATCATCAGTTACTTCAGCCTCAATTGCTTAATCCTCATCCTCAGTAACTTCATCCCCAATTGCTTCATCCTCATCCTCAGTTACTTCGGCCTCAATCGCTTTGTCCTCCATCTTGGCAAATTCTGCCAACTCTGGTTCATTAAGAGACAAGTTAGCACCTTGAAGAACACAAACACCAGTTAGAGATTCAAAAGAACCTCCACCCACATACCACACAAGTAATTCCCCCTTCTAATATGCTTCTAATCTTCTTGACAGAAACACCTCAGATATGTAACATGAGATTTCTACTAGTACCCAAAGTTTGCTTGAACACACAATCTATATATATCATTAACTGAAACATCAAATATAACTCTTGATCTGATTAAACATTAAATATTCGTTTCTTGTTCCACTTACTGACACATTATTACTTAAATAAGAATTGTTTCAAGATGACAAAAGGAGATACAAGTATAGATATACCTTCTGGACCGTAGAAACTCATGTACGGAAACAAAGCACATAATTTTTCACTCTTCCATAGCCCTCCACAGATCCAACCAACCTAATAACTCTTTTCTCAGGATTTTGAATTGGGTGAAGTTCCTTGAGATGGATGACTCTAGCTCGAGTCCATGCCGCAACTCCGTCGGACCCCATCTGCCTTGACCATAGGTGGAGGGTTAACCCATCCACGTGTGCAAACCCCAAGCTGCCATCCTCCGTCGCCATGAGGAGGATAGGGTCGTCGGCAGTGATAGACCACGAACATGGCGCATCGATCAGTGACAGGCGATTTGAGCCGACGTTGTACTTGAGAACTCCTACAGGATGATCATCGTCCTCATACGCGAGCATGAAGTGAAGCGCGTCTCCGACGAGGACAGGGGGCATTGGCTCGATGCGTGCATGAAACGGGAGATCAAGATCAGGGCACATCTCGATGCGCCTTCGAGTAGTGTCCTCGAAAACGCCCGCGTACGCAACGGTGTCGAACAGGTAGACGAAGATCACCAGGAAGGGGCCCCAGTAACACTGGCGATGGCCACAGCCGGTCCTGGCACAAAGCACGGCTGCGGCACGGCTGCTGGCCTCAGTGAAGTCTCTGGACGCGTACAGGTCCGTCCACTCCGCCGTGATGGGGTCCCAGACAATGAGCTGCCCGGGCCCTCGATCCCTCTCCCCGAAGAGCACGCGGCCATGGCGGCAGTCCCACGCGGCGAGGTCCCTGTCCCACTCCCACTCCCTCCACTCGTCGTCGGCGGGGATGCGCGCGGCGAACTTCGTGGTGGGGACGAAGTGTGGGTATGGCGCAGGTTCCTTTCCCTTCGGGCCGCCGTCCTTGGGCCAGGTATAGAAGAAGCCCAGCATGGTGGCCGGGCGGCCTCCGTGGAGCTCGCTGTAGCGGCCGCGGAATCGAGCGCCGGTGAGGAGTACGAGCCAGAACTTGCTGGCAAGGGAGGCGCGCACAAGGCACTCAGGCTCGTCCGGCGGGAGGCGGAGGAAGATCTCCTCGAGAAGCTCGTCCGGCAGCGGCGACATGGTCGGCGGAGGCGGCGAGGGTTTCGATCTGGATCGTGCATGAACCAAGGTCGATCGGTCGGCATCAACGCGCGCAGTATCTTATATTCCTTATATTTCCTTTTGCATGCATGCAGTATCTTATAGTATTTCCTTTGTTTCTCCCTTGCGTGTCGTGAGGCAAATGCATGGAAAGATGTTATCCCTTTCTGCGTGGTTGCCGCCCGTAATCTTCTTTATCGCTCGATTGCCTAACAAAATGTATGATTTCAGGCGTTTCTGCTCTTATACAGTAAATAAAAGGAAACGTCGAATAAAAAAAAATACTTGTCCTTATTGAAAGGCCGATCCTAGGCGCCGGCAGACTGGTCCAAATTTTGGCCTGTCGCATGTGAACCGCCACATCAAACCGTGCTGGAACGTCTTATTCCCTTCCCTTTCTCCCCCAACGCGCACGGGATCCATAAGGCTGCAGGAGAGGGCGCCGCCCAGCTTGCCAGCTTCCCCGGGCATCGCTGCCAATGCCATTCGTCTCCCTCGTTGCTGACCCGCCGTCCATCTCCATCGTCGTTTCACCCCCTAAAAGACCCGCCGTCGTTTCACCCCCTAAAAGACCCGCCGTCAATACTTTTCTTTTTAACAAGACAACTTAATGTTAACCATTAGGTTGTTGCATTTATTCCTTATATCGACGGTTGTTTTCCGGTCTCAGATATCACAAGAGAAAATAGAACATTGATTCCCTAACAAGTTTTGCCGAGTTTACATGATCTTTGCAAAACCATGCTCAATATAGTCAACCGATGGCAGAACACCCGATCAAACCACACTAGCCAGCAATGAATAATATGATTTGTTCATCATCATATTCTAAAACAAAAGCGCAGTTGTAAGTGGAGACGTTCATGGTACACGTGAAGACTCAAACCTTCTATCTTTTGATGTACTCCAATATCTCATACTCTATTAGATACTAGTAGAACGCCCGTGCATTGCTACGGGCTACAATGCATTTAAATAAAATAAACAAATGATTAAGGTCATCTCCAAGGTTGAAACTCATTTCTCCCTCTTACCTCCTGGCGTTGTCGAACATCAAACAAGCGCCTAGTGTGCTCCAACTATCCGGACCCCAATTCGAGCCGATAGGGGAGTGTGGTTGTCCGGACTATTCGCCATGTTATCTCAAACACATGGTCCCCACACAAAAACATAACCCGACGACCCACCCTTCCTTTTCCTGTCAAAACCAATGCATTTACCCTTCTATCCTAACCAGAAAATTGTATGACTTGATCAAAAACAATATATGAACCGCTTGCTCATGTAATTTTCTCCAAAGCCATCTCTAATGAAATGCAATTTGCCATATTTTTTTATGTAGGAAAATTATTCTGCTCATACAACCGTAACTAAACAGACCAATCCCAACCCCCATCTCGCTCACTCTCAACCAGTACTCTTATCACAAAAACCACTAACTCATATTCTAAGTGAGCCAGTGATCGATGTCGCCATGGCAGGACAACAGCAAGGGACAAGGGCAGCAACCACCTTCCTATCTTAGTGCTAGTAACTCCTAGTTCTAAATATGACCCACCATTCATCTCGGGCTCTACCACACCAGCAGAACACAAAATATTTTCTAACAATGTACCTCCATTTCCATTCTTCGAACATGGAGGTGTGAGCTTTTCAAGTGGAGCGAGGCACCGTGATAAGGATACCAACAACATAATAAAAGGGACATGCTATGTAAGCTACAAGGAATATAACCTCCAAGGGAGTGAGTAAATAGTTTAACCTTTGTAATGCGCAGACATTTACTGAGACATTTTCATTCTAGTTTTTTCCTACAGTATGTGTAAGAATAAAATCTTGTAGATTGAAGGCGGATTTTCATCCTAAGGACAAACCAGAATAAAATGTGCATTTTCTATTCATCAGCAAGTATAGTTATCTATAATAACAAGCATAAATGGACAAAATTGAGTTACAGTAAACGACAAAAAAATGCCCTGTATGGGCGTTATCAGCGTCCTAAATAAATTAGGGGGGCAGACTGTTAGTCAGGCAACTGGAATTTATTAAAAGTTTCAGTCACCTCCACCCCCGTTTCAGACTATTAGTTGCCTGCCTGATATCGCCGCTTCCGAGCAACCACCGCATCTCCGCCGTGTTGGCATAAGCTCGCTCGCTGCATGGCTGTGTAGGCTAGTCTTTGCTTTATTCTGTTATTGTAATAATGTGTGTGCGTGGGAGATTAGACCTGCACATGCACGTAGATCGTGGAGCGAGTATAGCTCGTCCACTTCCCTCTCTCTTCCTGGTTTGTCTCTCCTGGTGGATGATCACGCTGTGGCTCGGGGTCGTGGGATGGCGCGGCCATCTCGGATCATAGCGAGTCCACCAGGAGATAGGCAGCTTCTTGTTGTAACCAAGTATAAAGAGAGGGAACGGAAATAACAGAAAGCTGCGAAGTTTGGGCAGCACAAAAATTCTCTCTCTCGCACGAGTCCTGTTTCTCTCCTCCTCCTCAGATCGACAACTACACGCCGACGATGTCATGGCCAGCCGCTTCGTCCCCCGTCGCCGGCCGTCGATCGGCTCCCCGGTGCTCTGCAAATGCCATGCGAAATTAGACGATTGCCTGAAAAATAGCAAACGCTATCAATTAAAACTAACTTTATAAACATACTACTACTGCCTTGCAAATCCGGATCGAAGTGGGATGCTTGTGTTTTGGTGTCTCAAGTCTGAACCGACTCACTTTCAAAACAAAAACAAAAAGTGTGAACCGACTCGGCTCGGCAGCAAAAACCGACTTGGATGTCGTCTCATCTTTATATACACGGTCGAGCTAGATCACGAGATGGCGCGCCCCCGCTCCTCTCCGGTGGAGCCACGTACGTCCCGCCGCGTCAGGCAGCAGCGGCCGCCCACGCGGCCGCCGACGACAAGTCCGGCCCGGCCTACCAGCGGCGGACCTGGAACGCGCTGAGGCGCAGCATAACCGGCCTCGTCAACAAGGCCACGGCCGCCAACATCCACCACGTCCTGCCAGAGCTCCTCGCCGAGAACCTCGTCTGTGGTGAGATGATTTGCAATACAATAATCATTGTATTGATGGGTGCTGGTGCACGTATATATAATATAAGGAAAGGCCTCTACCTCAACTATACAAGACTAGGAGGTGGGCCACAACTCCAATACACGTGCAATACAAAACACATACTCAACACCCCCAGCAGTCGAAGCGTCGCCGGAGACACAAAGACTGGACCGAAACTCCTCGAAGACGGGAGTAGGCAATCCCTTAGTCATCACATCAGCAAACTGTTGCGACGTCGGCACATGGAGAACTCGAATACGGCCAAGGGCAACCTGCTCGCGCACAAAGTGAATGTCAAGCTCAATATGCTTCGTCCGTCGGTGGTGCACCGGGTTGGCAGAGAGGTAGACCGTGCTAACGTTATTGCAGTAGACAAGAGTGGCCTTATGAACATCAGAAAGCAACTCCTGGAGCAGCTGACGTATCCAAGAGCACTCAGCCACGGCGCGATACTCCGCCTCGGCGCTGGAGCGGGAGACCGTGGGCTGCCGCTTCGATGACCAAGAGATCAACGAGGGCCCAAGGTAGACGCAGTAGCCTGACGTAGAGCGTCACGTGTCGGGGCAGCCAGTCCGGTCAGCATCCGAGTAGGCCATGAGGTCGGTGGAGGCGGAGGCCGTCAGGGTGAGTCCCAAGGACATGGTGCCACGTATGTAACGGAGAATACGCTTCACCAGAGTCCAGTGAGAGTCACGCGGGGCGTGCATATGGAGGCACACCTGCTGAACAGCATACTGCAGGTCGGGGCAAGTCAGTGTCAAGTACTGTAAAGAACCGACAATAGAGCGATAAAATGCTCCATCGGACGCGAGAGACCCCTCCAGAGCAGAGACCTTCGCCTTCGTGTCGACGGGAGTGGGCGCCGGCTTGCAGTTAAGCATACCGGCACGCTCAAGGAGCTCGTGGGCATACTTCTGCTGATGCAGAAAGAAACCGTCAGCCCGGCGGATCACCTCGATGCCGAGAAAGTAGTGCAGGGGCCCCAAGTCCTTGAGGGCGAACTCATCACGAAGACGAGCGATCAGCCGCTGAAGGAGATCGGGGGTGGACACCGTGAGGATGATGTCGTCGACGTAGAGCAGCAGATATGCAGTTTCAGCTCCCTGATGATACACAAAAAGTGAGGCATCAGAGCGAGTGGACCGGAAGCCCAGAGACTGCAGGAAGGCGGCGATACGCTGGTACCAAGCCCGAGGTGCCTGCTTCAACCCGTACAGAGAGCGGGAGAGCAAGCACACGAAGTCGGGGTGCTCGGCATCGACGAAACCAGTAGGCTGCTCACAGAACACCTGCTCGGCGAGATGACCGTGCAAGAAGGCGTTGGAAACGTCCAACTGATGTACAGGCCAGGCGCGCGAGACGGCTAGCTGAAGGATGATGCGGATCATGCCCAGTTTCACAACCGGGGCGAAAGTGTCGGTGAAGTCCACGCCCGCGCGCTGCCGAAAACCACGAACCACCCATCGACCCTTGTAGCGCTCGAGGGAACCGTCTGGGCGAGTCTTGTGGCGAAACACCCACTTGCCAGAGATGATGTTGGCACGAGGGGGTCGCGGAACAAGCTGCCACGTGCGGTTGCACTGTAAGGCGCCGAACTCCTCCTGCATCGCAGCTAGCCAGTGGGGATCCCGAAGTGCAGCATGAGCGGAGGTGGGGATGGGTGAGGGCGTCGACGTCGAGGCGGTGCACACATACTCGTCGACGGAGTAGCGTGTACTGGGCCGAAGCACTCCTGCTCGGGCACGTGTAGTCACGCCAAGTGACGGGGCAGCAGGGCCGGCGGGTGCCGCGGCGGTAGGGGCCACGGCGGCGGTGGCACCTGGTGCGGCGGCTGGGGCCGCGATGGTGGGGGCACCTGGTGCGGCGGTGGCAGAGGCCACGGCGGCGGGGGCCGTGGCAGCGGGGGCCACGACGGCAGCAACGTCGGCCGATCCCGACGCGACGGGCGAGGTCGAGGTCGAGCCCGTCGCAGGGGTGGCGGTGCCAGCCGGGGTGGCGGGCGGGGTTCCCATCGACTCGACCTGATAAGAGGGAGTCGAGAACCCGGGAGGTGGCGGTAGAAGGCGCCGGGCCGGGGGACCGTCGGGGGTGCCGCCGTGCATCGCTCCAGGTAGGGGGCGCGGCGGCCGGCGCCGAAGAATCCGCAGCCGGAGGGACCTGAAAAAAAGGGAACACCGTCTCGATAAAGTATACGTGACGCAAGGTGTGTACACGATGAGTGACAGGATCATAGCACCGGTAACCTTTGGTGTTGGGAGGGTAGCCAAGGAAGATGCATGGGACGGATCGGGGTGCGAGCTTGTGTGGCGTGGTGGACGCGATGCTAGGATAACAGAGGCACCCAAAGATGCGGAGACCATCATAGGACGATGGTGTACCGAAGAGAAGGTGGTGAGGAGCGTAGTTCCACCGAGGACGACACGGACAAATGTTAACTAAGAGGGTGGCGGTGGCGAGGGCATCGGGCCAAAACCGAGCGGGCACGTTTGAGTGAAAGAGTAACGTGCGAATGCAGTCATTAGAAGTGCGGAGAATGCGCTCGGCGCGGCCGTTCTGCTGTGAAGTGTAGGGGCAAGTCAGACGGAAGATGGTGCCGTGAGAGGCGAGAAGTGTGCGAAGACCAACGTTGTCAAACTCTTTTCCGTTATCAGTTTGGAGTGCAAGTATGGGGCGACCGAACTGGGTGGTGACATAGGAATAAAAGGCGGTGAGTGTGGCTAAGGCATCGGATTTACGACGAAGAGGAAAAGTCCACACATAATGAGAATAATCATCTAAAATCACCAAGTAGTAGAGATAGCCCGTGTTACTCGCAACGGGAGATGTCCAAACATCACTATGAAGTAATTGAAACGGAAAAGTGGAAACTGAGGAGGACGCACTAAAAGGAAGACGAACATGCTTGCCTAAGCGACATGCCTCACAAGAGTGCTAGTCGAGCTTATTACATGAGAAAGAGAAACTCCTAAGAATTTGATGTAACACGGTGTGGTTGGGGTGACCCAAGCGAGCGTGCCAAAGGTCAACGCCGGCGGCAAGGGCGACATGTGTGGAGGTGGAGGCGCCGGCGCGCACAGGGTAGAGCTCATCGGGACTGTCACAACGGTGAAGGACCATCCGAGTACGGGCGTTTTTCACAGAAAAGCCAACACCGTCAAGTTCAACAGTAAGTGGGTTCTCACGAGTAAGACGACGAACAAAAACTAGGTTCGTGACTAAGTCTGGTGAAACAAGAACATTGGACATATTGATGGGTGTGGAAGTGGAGGGAAAACTAGTGCTACCGATATGAGTGATAGGTAAGGAGGAGCTATTGCCGTCGGTGATACGAGTGGGTGCGTGAACGGGAGTGGAGGAGGTTAGGTTACCGGGATGAGCTGTCATGTGCGTGGTAGCACCTAAGTCCATGTATCAGTCGCCTCCGCCGATAGAGCTACTCGGCGACGGCACGGAGTGCTGGATGGCGAGGAGGGCGGGGTCCCATGATGCAGGAACCGGCGGCGGCGAGAGGCCCCCGTAGGGCGGCGCCATAGCGGGCGGGCCATAACCACCGAGGGGCGGCGGCACAAGGAGGGTGCCGTAGCCGGTGCCGGTCGACTGGTAAGGCGCGCCGATGAACCCCCGGTGGCCCGCGGGGAGAGCCTGCGGGTAGTGCGGGGCCTACCTGGCGCCCGCCATTGACGGGGCGGGCGAAGCAGGGCCGCCGGCCATGGGCGGGAACGGCTGCATGTGGGTGACGCCGGATGTGCCGTAGGCGGCGACCGCGCCGTATGGCGTCGGGGCCGCACCGGAGGGCGCTGGTGGCGGGATGGCAGAGGCGGCGGCGGACAGACAAGTGAACGCCATCGGCGGCGGCGCGGAGGAGTCGCGCGGCAACGGGGTAGAGGCGGCGGCAGCGCGGAGGAGTCGCGCGGCGGCGGCGGTGGCGGCGCGGAGGAGTCGCGCGGCGGCGGGTTAGCGGCGGCGGCGGCGCGGGAGGAGTCACGCGGCGGCGGCGGCGGCGAGAGGGCGGCGGCGGCGGCGGTGCGGGAGTCGCGCAGCGGCGGCGGTGGCGCTGGGTCATGGCAGCGGCAGCGCGGGAGGAGTCGCGCGGCGGCGGCAGCGCGGGAGGAGTCGCGCGGCGGCGGCGGCGCGGGAGGAGCGCGCGGCGGCGGCAGCAGTGATGGGGTGGCGGCGGCGGCGACGGCGCAGAAGGAGTCGCGCGGCGGCGGCAGCGGAACACGAGGATTAAAACCTAAAAACTGATAATCGTTGTATTGATGGGGTGCTGGTGCACGTATATATAATACAAGAGAAGGCTTCTACCTCAACTATACAATACTAGAAGGTGGGCCACAACTCCAATACACCTGCAATACAAAACACATACTCAACATCGTCTGCGGGCGTGGCCTGCTTTGCCGCGCGCTCCTCAGGTCCCAGGCTGCATGCCCGCCCTTCACCGACGTGTTCGCCGGGATCGCCGCTATCGTCAACTCCAAGATCCCGGCCGTCGGCCGGCTCCTCCTCGTCCGCCTCGTGGTGCACCTCGGGCGCGCCTACGTCGCCGGCGACAAGCACCAGCTGGCCGCCGCGGCGAGGTTCGTCGCCCACCTCGTGAACCAGGGCGTGGCGCACGAGCTGCTCGCGCTGGAGCTCGTCGAGATGCTGCTCGCTGAGCCCACGGACGACCGCGTGGAGGTGGCTGTGCGTGTCGTCACGGAGTGCGGCGCTGCCCTTGGCGAGTCATGTCCCAGGGAGCTCGACGCCGTGTTCGAAGCTCTCCGGATCATCCTCGTCGATGGCGACATGGACCGGCGCATCGGGTTCTTGATCGAGGGCCTCTTCGCGGTACGGAGAACTCGGTTCCAGGGGCACCCGCCCGTCCGTCCGGAGCTTGACCTCATGGAGCAGGAGGACCAGTTCACGCATCAGATCGACTGATCGAGATCCCCCTCAAGGACAGCCATGCCGATCAGCTCGACCCCGAGACCCATCTCGATGTGTTCACGCCAAGCGCGACCTTCGTGCATGACGAGGCAGCCTACGAGGACCTCAAACGAAGCATGCTCGGAGCCGACGGCGATGACGAAGACGAAGACCGAGACAACTACGATGAGTCCGACAACGACGGTGAAGATATGGAGGTGATCATGGACAAGGCGGAGAACAATCTCATCAACCTCCGGAGAACGATCTACCAGACGATCATGTCGAGCGCCGGCGCCGAGGAGGCTGGGCACAAGCTCCTGTCCGTGGTGAGGCCCGGCCAGGAGGGGGAGCTCTGCGCCATGCTCGTGGAGTGCTGCAAGCAGGAGAGGGCGTCGTCCACCACGAGATTCTACGGCCAGCTCGGGCAGCGGCTGTGGAGCGTCAGCCGGGCGTACCAGGCAGGCTTCGAGGCATGCTTCGCGCGGTGCTACGCGGCTGCGCACCGCATGGGCACCGACGAGCTGCGTGCCGCCGCCGGGCTCTTCACGCGCCTGCTGGCGGCCGACGCCGTCCCGTGGCGCGGCATGCTGGGCGGGGTCAGGATCACGGAGGAGGACACCACCTCATCGTCACGCATCTTGACGAAGACAATGTTCCAGGAGATGGCGGAGCAGCTCGGGGTCCGGGTGCTCGGCCGGAGGATGAACGACGACCACGAGCCGGAGGTCCGTGACGCCCTGTTCCCAGGGATTCCCCCGAGAACACGCGCTTCGCGGTCAATTTTTTCACGGCGATTGGGCTTGGCGGCGTCACTGAACCTGCAAGGAAGATTTTGTCATTGTAACTGTAAGTGTTGTTATAGGAATCTCTTTGCTCAACCTTTTACAAGGTTGACAGTCAGAAGCATGTGGTTTGTGATCAACTTCATTTTGTGACTTTTGTCTACACCATCCTGAGCATTCGTTCTGGGTAATTTGTTTTTGTTATTCTTTTTTTTAGAAAAGGAGGAATACCCCCGACCTCTGCATCTGGACGATGCATACGGCCATTTTATTAATTATTAACATAAGACCTTACAAAGTCATACAACAGTAAGTCCAAAGCCACCATCTAAGCAACCTCAATTGCTACTTCTATCCAGCTGATGAAGGGGCGCTGATAGTTTGGGCCTAATACCAAACAGACCTCGCAGCCAAACCTAACATCTAAGACCTGAGGTCCCAACCAGGACGCCTGCCAGGTATGGGCACCCACCAGTCCGGCGTGCTCCTCAACCAGGACGCCTGCCGGGTATGAGGCCGCCGCAGCCACCTGCCACCAATCCATCTTCAGAGTTGTACTGCTGCATCGACCTTGCCCGGTCTAGCTGCCGCCGACGCCACCACGACGCCAGACAGCGTCGACCTCCTGTGCGTGTCCATCACCACACATCTGACGCCAAGCCTCCGCTACTCCATGCCGCCAAGAGCCGCCGCCATGAATATGTAGAAAGAAACACCGCTCCACCGAAGAAGCCATCCGCTGGTCCCTCGAGCCCGAGTGCATCTCCAAGAATGCCGCCCCCAAGGGGGTAACGACACATGAATGCCGTCGTCATCCAATCAACTGATCTAGGGTTTCCCCCGGAGATATTGGGTGGGTTTGGATTTATACCTCGATGATGCCTTCATGAAGGAAACGATGATAAGGGCATCATCATCACCGGCTCCGGCCAATGACCGAAGACCAAGTTTTTGTTATTGCTGTTCCAATGATTCTTACAAATGTCCATAAATTTGGTAAGAGGTGAAACTTTTCTTGGTTACTTCAGAATTCATTGTCATGTCTGTAAGTCACTGTTTGCGGAACATGATTTAAGCGTGCAATTTTGGTTCAGAAAAAACAGATAGAACTTCTAACGTTTCCATGGACTTGCAGTCTGAAGGAGTGTCTTTACCACAAATTCTCATTGAGGGTTAGCATACATCACTAGTAGAAAAAGGGTCAAACGTGCAGCACATTAGTGCCGGTTTGTATTAGAGCCGGCACTAATGTATACATTAGTGCCGGTTCCAACGGCTAGCCGGGCCGCTCTCATTAGTACCGGTTCGTGGCTAACCTTTAGCACCAGTTCGTGCCACGAACCGGTACTAATGAGGGTGGTGGCAGGATGTTGTCAGTCTGGGCCCCCTCCAGCACCTTTAGTACCGGTTCGTGCCACGAACCGGTACTAAAGGTCGTCCTACATAAACCCTTCGTCCACCCGAGCCACTCTGTTCTTCCCCTTTCCCCTTACCCAAAATTTGTCAAGATTTGAAGGCCCCCATCCATTCAAATGATCACAAAGGTTAGCAACTTTGTCCTTTCAACTCTCATTGCTAGATTAGCTCTTCCCATGCTTTGTATAGTTACTAATTTGTGAGTTTAGTAATTTGGGAGGAAATATATATATGTGCTAGTATTTGATTTATATGCAATTTGAGGTCAAAAATAACACTTAGTTTGCATATGTAGGTGTGGTTTACTTAGTGCCGTCTAAATCTCCGTCGTAACCACCGTCGATCGCCCGCACCGTCCCGTCACCGGCACCACCTTGTGGTGAGCCTCTTGTTCATGTAATTTTATATAAAAAATTGATGTTTGTGTGATTTGGATATATAGTTAATCATGTAATAATTATCTTACCCGTACGTTGTTTGTTATACATAGTGCCATGGTTTTGATATCCGTCCCCGTCGGCCCTCGTCCTTGTTATGATTCGGATGTGGTATATTCTCTTTTAAAACTATTAGTTGCATTTCGTGTTTATGACAAATTATGCCCATCAAGTTGACATAGATATTTTTATCTAGGAGGTATGTGAACCGGAAATTCCAACCGACCCTATTGTCGAGAGGTTAAATTTAGTTGAAAGAGAAAACGAGTACTTGAAAGAAAAATTGAAAAGAATTGAGGGGGAGAAGATGGAATTGGAGTTGCATGTTGCTGATGTCGTCGATGATCACAAGATCAAGATGGAGAAAATGCGCTTGAAGAATAGAAAGATTAGAAAATATGTCATCGATAGTGAGGCTTGGTATCATTATGCTGTTGGATCAATTGTTATCTTAGTTGCAATCTTGATCGCATTTTTTGTTGCATTTAAATGCTTTAGCTAGAGAGTTATTTGTTCGTTGCATTTAAGTGTTGTATGAACTTTATGTATGAACTTGTATTAATTTGGTCTATTCGGTGTTGTGTAATGAAGATGAGCCGGCAATGGATGTACGATGACCGATGCTCTCCCCAGTTCGTTGAGGGCGTGCATACTTTTCTGCTTGCGGCTGAGGCAAACAAGCGGGCGGATGGTTTTATGCCTTGTCCATGTGGTGTTTGTAAGAATGGTCACAATTACTCTACGTCAAGAACCATTCACGTCCACCTGTTTGAGTCCGGTTTCATGCCCCACTATAATGTTTGGACCAAGCACGGAGAAAGAGGGGTTATGATGGAAGACAATGAAGAAGAAGAGGACGACGACAGCTATCCTGGCCATGGGTTCCCTGAATACGATGATACAACAATGGGGGAAGAAGCTGAGCTGGTAATGCGGGAAGAAGCTGAGCCGGCAATGCGGGAAGAAGCTGAAGAAGAGGCATCAGATGAGCCCGTTGATGATCTTGGTCGGGCCATTGCCGATGCAAAGAGAAACTGCGCAAGTGATTTGGAGAAGAAGAAGTTGCAGCGCATGTTAGAGGATCACAAAAAATTGTTGTACCCGAATTGCGTAGGTGACAAGAAAAAGCTGGGCACCACACTGGAATTGCTGCAATGGAAGGCAGAGAATGGTGTATCTGACAAGGGATTTGGAAAGTTGCTGGTAATGATAAAGGATATGCTTCCAAAGGACAACGAATTGCCCGAGAGTACGTACGAAGCAAAGAAGGCTGTCTGCCCTCTAGGGTTAGAGGTGCAGAAGATACATGCATGCCCTAATGATTGCATCCTCTACCGCGGTGAGTACAAGGATTTGAACGCTTGCCCGGTATGTGGTTCATTGCGCTATAAGATCAGCCGCGATGAGCCTGGTGATGTCGAGGGTGAGCGCCCCAGGAAGAAGATTCCTGCCAAGGTGATGTGGTATTCTCCTATAATACCACGGTTGAAACGTTTGTTCCAAAACAAAGAGCATGCCAAGGCGATGCGATGGCACAGAGAAGACCGTAATAAAGACGGAAAGTTGAGAGTACCCGCTGACAGGTCGCAGTGGAGAAAAATCGAAAGAAAGTACGGGAAGGAGTTTGCAGATGACGCAAGGAGCGTATGGTTTGGTCTAAGCGCAGATGGCATTAATCCTTTTGGGGAGCAGAGCAGCAACCATAGCACCTGGCCTGCGACTCTATGTTTGTATAACCTTCCTCCTTGGTTGTGCATGAAGCGGAAGTTCATTATGATGCCAGTGCTCATCCAAGGCCCTAAGCAACCCGGCAATGACATTGATGTGTACCTAAGGCCATTAGTTGAAGAACTCTTACAGCTGTGGAATGGAACAGGTGTACGTGCGTGGGATGAGCACATGGGGGAAGAATTTGACCTCAAGGCGTTGCTGTTCGTGACCATCAATGATTGGCCTGCTCTCAGTAACCTTTCAGGACAGACAAACAAGGGATACCACGGATGCATGCACTGTTTGGATGATACCGCCAGTATATATTTGAATAGTTGTAAGAAGAATGTGTACCTGGGACATCATCGATTTCTTTCGAGCAGGCATCCCGTAAGAAAGAAAGGCAAGCATTTCAAAGGTGAGGCGGATCACCGGACGAAGCCTCGCCACCGTACTGGTGCTGATGTACATGATATGGTCAAGGATTTGAAGGTGATATTTGGAAAGGGTCCTGGCGGACAACCTGTTCCAAAGGACGCGGACGGACGCGCACCCATGTGGAAGAAGAAATCTATATTTTGGGACCTGCCATATTGGAAAGACCTAGAGGTCCGCTCCGCAATCGACGTGATGTACGTCACGAAGAATCTTTGCGTGACCCTGCTTGGCTTCTTGGGCGTGTATGGGAAGACAAAAGATACACCTGAGGCACGGGAGGACCAGCAACGTATGCACGGAGAAGACGGCATACATCAGGGTCATGCAAGCTACGCTCTTACCAAAGAAGAGAAGGAAATCTTCTTTGAATGCCTGCTCAGTATTAAGGTACCGTCTGGCTTCTCGTCGAATATAAAGGGAATAATAAACATGGCAGAGAAAAAGTTCCAGAACCTAAAGTCTCATGACTGCCACGTGATTATGACGCAACTGCTTCCGGTTGCATTGAGGGGGCTTCTACCGGAAAACGTTCGATTAGCCATTGTGAAGCTATGTGCATTTCTCAATGCAATCTCTCAGAAGGTAATCGATCCAAAAATCATACCAAGGTTACAGAATGATTTGGTGCAATGTCTTGTCAGTTTCGAGTTGGTGTTCCCACCATCCTTCTTCAACATCATGATGCACGTCCTAGTTCACCTATGCGAAGAGATTAACGTTTTGGGTCCTGTATTTCTACACAATATGTTCCCCTTTGATAGGTTCATGGGAGTCTTAAAGAAATATGTTCATAACCGTGCTAGGCCAGAAGGAAGCATCTCCAAGGGCCATCAAAATGAGGAGGTCATTGAGTTATGTATTGACTTTATTCCTGACCTTAAGCTGATTGGTGTTCCTGAATCGCGGCATAAGGGCAGACTGGATGGAAAAGGCACGCTAGGAGGGGAACAAATAATATGTATGGACGGACATTCTCTCACTGAAGCACACTACACAGTTCTACAGAATTCCACCTTGGTGGCTCCGTATATGGATGAACACACGAATTTGCTACGCTCCAAACAGCCGGAGCAGTCTGATGAGTGGATTACACGTGAACAAACCAGGAGTTTCGCCAACTGGTTGCAGACACGTACCATGCATGACACCTCTATTGAAGATGACCTGTACTTGCTATCCCAGTTACCATCTTCGAATATAATGACTTTCAAAGGGTATGAGATAAATGGTAATACATTTTACACGATCGCCCAAGATAAGAAGAGCACCAACCAAAACAGTGGTGTCCGCTTTGATGCAGAAACCAAGACGGGAAAGGAAACATATTATGGTTATATACAAGACATATGGGAACTTTACTATCGACGTGGTTTAAAGGTCCCTTTGTTTCGGTGCAAATGGGTCAATATGACACGAGGCGGGGTAACGGAAGACCCGCAGAACGGAATGACAACAGTGGATCTCAACAATCTTGCGTATGCAGATGAACCATTCGTCCTAGCCAATGATGTGGCACAGGTTTTCTATGTGAAGGACATGTCTACCAAGCCAAGAAAAAGAAAAGATAAGGAAGCGAATGCATCGTACGATGAGCCAAAGCGGCACATAGTTCTTTCTGGGAAGAGAAACATCGTGGGAGTGGATGACAAGACAGACAAGTCAGAAGATTATGAAAAGTTTGATGAAATTGCTCCATTCACAGTGAATATTGACCCGAGCATCCTGTTAAATGATGAAGATTTTCCATGGTTACGGCGCAAAGGGACACACGCGAAGAAAAAGTTTCACACCCAAAGATCTGAGATGTGATCGGCTTCATTATCATCACTTTCTTCTATGTTTCACACCCAGGAGGGAATGTCTGTAATAGTTAGGGTAGTTATGTGTTTTGGCATTTGAAACGCGAAGAAATTTTATCTGCAAACAAATTCTTTTCATGCATTTACTGATTTTTTTCCAGCTAAATGACCCTGAAATTGAAAAGAAATTCAAATGAACTCAGAAAAGGTTGAAAGTTGGCATGGTATCATAATTTCATACAAATAGCATGTGCAAGAAAGTAGAGAGGGTTACGGCAAAAACTGGATGCACTTCGTGTACAAAATGGACAATCTCTTTCGAAGTATCAGGGTTTCCGACGAAAACTAAACTGTTACAAAGGCATTTCATTTTTTAAATTACTAAACATTACTAAATTGAATATAATGATAAAACACACTAATATTAAACATAAGAAAAAAGAATCACTGAAAAAACTTTTTTCAAAGTTAAGTTATTCACAAACTAGTGATTCACACAAATTTCAAATAATTCAAAATTTAAACTATTCAAATTTGAAATCTACCGGCACTAACAGAAAGTTTGTAATTTTTCGTACCTAAAGCAAAAATATTCACAAAGAAACTCTAAATACAGCAAAAAAAAACTCAAAAATAAATAAAACAAAAAAATAAAGCAAAAACAAATTAAGAAAAAAAAAGCCCGCCTACTGGGCCAAAGCGGCCTGCATACGACTAGCGACACAACCTTTCGTTGGGCCAGGATGCAGGCCCGCGAAGGCCCAGTAGGCCCACAAGGCGAGGAGGACAGGTAGGCCCAGTAGGCCTGATTAGGAGAGGAGCTCGAGAGAACTACCGCACTGGGGCTTATAAACCAGTGCGGTAGCCCCTCGACTAGCGAGGTGGGACTAAACTTCCGCACCGCACCTGCGCCAGCGCACACCCTTTAGTACCGGGTGGTGGCACCCTTTAGTACCGGGTGGTGGCACAAACCGGTACTAAAGGGGGGGCCTTTAGTACCGGTTTGTGCCACCACCCGGTACTAAAGGGGGTCGCTTCCCGCCGCTTGGCCTGGCAAAACAGACCTTTAGTACCGGTTGGTGGCTCCAACCGGTACTAAAGGTGCCTTCTATATAAGAAAACACTTCAAAATTTCGTCAGTTTCTCATCTCTCCCTCTGCTTCTTCTCCTCTGCACCGTCGCCCGCCGCCCCAGCCCGTCGCCGCCCCCGTCGCCGCCCCCTCCCCGTCGTCGCCGCCCCGTCCCCGTCGTCGCCGCCCCGTCCCCGTCGTCGCCGCCCCCGTCGCCGCCCCGTCCCCGTCGTCACCGCCCTGTCCCCGTCGTCGCCGCCCCGTCACCGCCCCGGCCCGTACGTCCCCGTCCCTGTCGTCGCCGCCCCGTCGTCGCCGCGCCCGTCGCCGTCCCCGTCGCCGCGCGCCCCCCGTCGCCTCTCGCCTAGCCGGCCGGTGAGCGCGCACACACACACACATATACATTTTTAGTTATTGATTTTTCTGTTTTTAAGAAATTGTTAGACATTTTTCTGTTTTTTAGAAATAGTTAGAAATGTTAGAATTGTTAGAAATGTTTTTTAGTTATAGAAATAGTTATAAAAAAGTTAGAATTGTTAGAAATTTTTCTGTTTTTTAGTTATAGAAATAGTTATAAAAATGTTTGTTATATATATAGAAATGTTATAATTTTTTTCTGTTTTTTAGTTATAGAAATATTAGAAATGTTATAGAAATGTTAGTTATATATAGCATTGTTAGAAATGTTATAGAAATGTTAGTTATATAGAAATGTTAGAAATTTTAGTTATCAAAATCCAATCATTAAAAAAATGTTACTTTTTGCGGGCATATAGCTAGTATTTGTTCTCGACGATGCCCGGCCCGCATCCTCGCCGTCGACCCGTCCGCGACGACGTCCAGCCGACCCATGTCCGGGACTGGGCTCCGCCGGGCTGGCACTGGGAGGTGCTGCTTGGAGGGGCGCGCCGCTTGACGAGGAACCCGGCCGCGGGTCCAGTCGTCGACCCTGATCTCGTTTGGTGGCGTTCGCGTGGGCCAGTTTCAATGCGGAGGGACCCGGCCCCGCCGGAGGTGGTACGTCGCCGTGTCAGGGAGGAGGACGAGCACGTCCATCGCTACATGGTTGCGTTAGAGGGCGGCAGGTTCTCCAATACGTGGCAGTATCTTCGGGGATCTCACTTCAGCTATGATCCTGTGAGGGTTCCTTCTCTTTGGGTGTCCACTGCCCGCGCCGGAGGAACCGCGAGTGTCCTAGATTCTTCTGTAGTATTCGATCTTTATTAGCTAATAGCCAGTGATGTACTATTCAATATTATATATTATTCGAGACGATGTATTCGAGATTATATCTATTATTCTGGACGATGTATTCGAGATTATATCTATTATTCTGGACGATGTATTCGAGATTATATCTATTATTCGAGATTTGAATACTAAATTGTTTTATATTTCTTTTGGATTAGTTAAACAAAAGCTATAGCAGACAATACCGACAGAGAGGGAGAACAGACCATGTTCGATATGATACGCGGGGCAGATGATAATCAAAATGAAGAAGATTATGACGGCTCCGAATTTCTAAACAACACCGGAGAGGGTTATATGATATTCGATCACGACGAAGTCATGAATGATTATGACGATGACGAAGAACATGATCCTAAAACAACAAACACCGACGAGGTATATATATTTATATAAGCAGGCATCTGGTGATCATCACATGTTTTAAATGACTTGAAGATATATTAACGAATCGATCTTTGTTCTTTCAGCCATCCGGATCGAGCAAATCTTCAGGCAAAAGGACGAAACGAGGCCCGAACAAAAAGTTGAAGCCGGGCGTAAAGTACAATATCGAGGCATGCGGCCCTACTGGCAAACCAGTAGCGCCTAAGAAGATTGCGGACAAGTTCGTTCGTCAATGCGGAGTTCTTGTGAAGGACCAACTCCCGATCAAACTTCAAGAATGGAGAGCGCCAGCAAAGCCACGTCCAGATGTTACTTATGTCGACAAGAATCAAAAAGATCTGCTTTGGGATACTCTCATGGAATATTTCACCCTACCAGATCATTTCACAGAAGCAGATGTGCAGAAAGTCAAAGAGGCTGCTCTTAAGATGATGGCGACTGCATTCAAGAACTACAAGAATGGTGAATGGAACAAGTACGTCAACGGAGGAAGGAAGACTCCAGTATTCAAGGGAACACTGGAGAACCAACGTGATCATTGGGACGATTTCGTGAAATTCAAGGATTCGGAATTAGCTAAGGAACGGTCGAGAATAAACAAGAAGAATGCCGAAAAAAAGGATAAGTTCCATAAGCTGGGGCCAGGTGGCTATGCGGTGGCAATGCCTAAGTGGGATAAGTCTGAGAAAGAGATGGAGGATGCAGGTGTCACTCCGGCTACTAAGAGCTGGCCCCCCAGGGTCAGGACTTGGTTCTATGCGCATGGGGAGGAGTTGGACCGGGGGACAGGCAATGTTTCGACGAGGGCAAGTCTGAAGGGAGCCGACGATGCGATACTTGTTGCAATAGAAGAGGCACGAACGGGGGTGTTCCAGCCCAACAGAGAGAATGACGAGCTTACGCGTGCCCTGGGAAATCCTGAACACCCGGGAAGAACACGAGGCAAGGGCGCTCTGCCGTGGTATGAGGGGTTTTCAGACTGGAACAACGACTACAGAACCCGTGCGAGAAAGAAGATTGCGGAGGAGAAGAAGAGGAAGATGGAGGAGGAGCAGAGGAAGCGGGACTATGAACGCCTTCAAGGCCTAGAAGCAAGTCAAGCGGAATTGGCAGTCAAATTCCAGCGGCAGCAGGAGCAGATCGACTCACTTACCCATCAAAGGGGGTCTCAGCAACTGCAGCAGCTAGCGGATGATCCAGCATTGGATAGCACCGGCCCATCCATGCCGAGAAGCAGCGTGGGTTCCGTCCCGGACGACCCAATGCTGGGTAGATACCCCGTGGATGACATCACGGAGAACACTAACTGCGAGCTACACGTCAAAATGAAGAACATATCCATGAAGGTGGCGGACGGCTGTGCTTTCACAAATCCCCCCGAGGCAACCTTCCATTGCAACCCGATTCCAGCGGGCTTTGCTCGTGTCTTGGTTGATGAGGTGGACCCACCATATTCGGGGCTACAGCTTGACATTGCCGGAGGTGACGGCGAGCGCTTTCTCGGAGAGGCCAAACATCGTATCATCCTATGGAAAAAGGATTGCATCATCTTTCCAAGGCCACCGACACCGCGTCACCCGAGTCCTCGTCGAAGTCCGCCACCGAGTCAGCAGACTCCCGCTCCTCCAAGTCCGGCAAAGTGTCAGGACAATCCTCCTCCTCCAAGTCCGGCAAAGTGTCAGGACAATCCTCCTCCTCCAAGTCCGCCACAGCGTCAAACGTCCACTCCTCCTCCAAGTCCGGTACAACCTCAGGCCACTCCTCCTCGTCCAACTCAGTCCCGTCAGCCGTCTCCGCCGCCTCAGCAATCGCAGAAGAGACACCCCGCAGCTATGGTGCGTAGCGGTATGAGTCGAGGTAGTACAGGAAGTACAGGCGGAGGCAAGCGATATAAATATGGTCCAAGCCTCAAGCCTCTTCCGCAGAGGTCTTATGACAAATCCGAGGAGGAAATCACAGCCATATCGAAGGCCGAGGTGGAAGCCCATTTTGCACCGAAACCGCCACCGCCGCCAAGGGAGAAAGTGCCTGAGGAAACGATTGACCACTTCATTCGTATGGCTCAACCACCAGCTTCCAAGCCTGTTGACACAGACTATGAGCGCCACATAAGGGAGAAAGTGCCTGAGGAAACGATTGACCACTTCATTCGTATGGCTCAACCACCAGCTTCCAAGCCTGTTGACACAGACTATGAGCGCCACATGAGGAAGTTAAATCAAGCACGTCTACAAAGGGAGGCGAGCACGTCTACATCGGGATCGAGCAAACAAGAAGCAGCTGCCAAAAAATGCGGGAAAACCATTCCCCAGCTGGGAGAACAGGCGGCGCAATCGATCCCCTCGCTTGTTGTGCCAACAACAGGTGGCAGTACGCGCCCCCAATATTATTGTGGGCAAACAGTGCATGTTCCCGAGGTGGGCAATGTGGTAATAACGGAGGAGCATATAATGCAGGCTGAAGTTCTCAACATCACTGTTGGACAACTCCTCGAGATCGAGCCCATGCCTTTGCTTAGAGAGGATGAAGTAAAACGGAAATATGTCCGGGGCCAACCTTTGGTCGCGCCAGACAAGGTCAAGAAGCTCCCAACGAGAATGTATGAATTGCATCAATGGTACATGAACATTACCAAGATTTCAGATCGAGTGTCCCTCATGGTGAATGTCAAGAAGGACCATTACTACCATGAGAAAGCTGGGCCCGTTGAGTATTTAGAACTGTTTCAGTTATACAATCAGGACGCACTCGACAAATCTATCGTCAGTTGCTATTGTCTGTAAGTGATCTCTTTCTATAATTTAAGTCTCAAGCTAGCTGTAGTGATCCTTTTGATCAATCATTACCTGTAATTATCCTTACTATATTCTTTTCTGTGGTATTATGCAGGATGAAGATATATGAAATGAGAAAAGGTGGACGCTATGGCATTGGGTTCATTGACCCAAACACCGTTAATGAATTCACATGGAAGATAAATGAACATCATGCAAAGGAAGTAGAGGACAGCATGCTTTAGTTCTTGAAGTGCCTCAAATACAATGAAGATATACTACTTCCTTACCACTTTGGGTGAGTCACACTGTCTTGTACTACAAATTCTCTGTTTTTTCCTACTAGCTAGCTACATGTTTTTGCTTACATATGCCCGCTTAATTAAGACATGTAAACGTGTGTGCATGCAGATTTCACTGGGTCTTGTGTATCATTAAAGTTGACGATGGAACAGTTGAAATACTGGACTCATTAATCTCAAAAAACACTGACTTTAACATCTTGTATCGGATAGTCAACAGGTAATTTCAATCATTATTAACTATATATCTCGGCCTATTTAGTTCGTCATTTCATGATATGAACTATTTAATAACCCCATTATTCATTTTCTTTGTCACCGGGCAGGGCTTGGGCAAGATTCATCAGCGTCACGGAAGGTGAATGGAAACAAAAGCTTCAATGGTTTCGACCCAAGGTAAGTAATTAAGTAGTACTAGCTAGCTAGCTAGCTGCCATTTCTTTAATTATCATGCTTGATTAATTTTTATCTGATCAAATTCCATTCTCGTAAAGGCCTTGAAGCAGGCGCAGGGGACTGATCTGTGTGCATTCTGCGTTTGCGAGAACATTCGCATGATGGCGTCCGAAAGGAGCAGATCTCAAAGACAGCAATGGGTACGCTTGTCAGAACACTATTCATAATTTTTACACCATTATCGATATCTAGTCACACAAACTAATACACATGCATATTGATCTCCTTCTTAACAGTTGAAAGAGGTGCGGGAGAAGCTCATAGAAACGGAGCGCGTAGAAGCACTTCAAGAGGAAATAGCGGGATTTTTGCTCGACCAGGTCATAAATCCGAATGGAGAATTCTATTACCCGCTACCGCCCCCATGAAAACAACTTTCAATTGTCATCGTGCTCCGAAGGCACCAATTAGACTGGCTCCGAAGGCAACATTCATATATAGGAGAAATTGTATATAGCTATACATGTGTGTATGTGTGAATTAATTAATATGGTGGTTTAATTTGTGAGACATTGATGTGATATATATATGCATGATTGGTTCTACTAGAAATTATATATATATATATATATATATATATATATATATATATATATATGCATAACGTGTACAATGTGTAGTATCGTAAAATACCAGCAAACGAAAAAGAATTAAAATGAAAACACAAAATTAAATGAAAAAGAAATCATAAAACTAAAAACCCTCCAAACCTTATAGTACCGGTTGGTCTTACAAACCGGTACTAAAGGGCTCTAGGTCCCCGGAGCTTGCTCGTGCCACGTGGTTGCCCTTTAGCACCGGTTCGTGCTGAACCGGTACTAAAGGGGGGGGGCTTTAGTGACCACAAATTAGTGCCGGTTATGTAACCGGCACTATAGGGCCTTACGAACCGGTGCTAATGCCCGGTTCTGCACTAGTGCATGATAGTTGGAACCGGCTCCTCTACCGTGCCTTGTGGCACGGCAGGGTGCTACGGTGCTCTACCTTTGGGCCTTTATCAGCCATCAGATCTAGTATGAATGTCTCAGATCTCTTGCTACAGAGAGCAAAACAGTGTACGCGCTACAGGTCAGGGACAGTGACTTTTTAGCACAGTGTTTGAACAGTGAACTTGCTACAGTTGCCGTGCCGTGCCTTCTGTTTCTTCCACTGCGCGAGCACTGTAGCACCCTGCCGTGCCACAAGGCACGGTAGAGGAGCCGGTTCCATGATAGTTACAAGTAGATAACATCATCAATGACTTCTTTTCCATGGCTTTCAAACTGTTTACGTCTACACTTAATTTTTTATGTTGGGTTTGAGGCGAAAAACTTTGAAACTAGACACTACATAGGTTATTTTATTAATTCTTCTCTGAACGACGTACTTATCTGGTCCATGTTTTCAAGTCATATTTTGCCCTGAGAGGTGATAGTTGTGTTTAAACATGATGTTCTTGTTTTTTTAGAAAGACCAACCACTCCAGAAAAAATATATCCACAATTTCATCCACACTGGTCCCCATCCTTCTCCATCCTCGACATCACACAATACAGAGGTTCTTCCACCTAAATTTAGTCCTAGCTGTTCCATTGTAAGGCGGATTATGTTAACCAGTTAGCTTGGACTAAATCTCTAGATCTTTGATACCAACATATAGAAAAAAGAAGCCTCTTGATTTGTTAACAAGTTTTGGTGGTGGTACAAAATGTTCGTCAAAACTTGATCAACATGTATGATCAACCACTAGTTGAAAGAACCAACCAGTTGACACCACCAATGACCCGTATTGATCTTTTACATCTCCAAATTCTGAAACAAAAGCACAAGGACCAGTAGAGGTGTTTATGCACATAAAAATCAAACCATCTATATTTCGGTGTACTCCAATATCTCATACTCTGCTAATGTGGATGAATATGTGTATCCACTTAATTATCAACATCAACCGGAATAGAAATGTGCTAGTTGTGTAGAAGCACTTAGTATTTGTACGACCAGGGTAACTATTATAGATAGAACAGTCATACGACTTTGGTGAACCTAGTAACTCTATCATGTAAAACACGTTCATACTTCCAGAAGCAGTCATATAAAATTTATCCTCATGTGCAAGCAAATGCATTCTATGCATGAGAGTAACAATTCCAATCAAGAGAAGGACCCAGCCAATAATTGTACTGAAGGTAGAAATGAACATGATCATACTATATTGGAACAGATCATGCACTTAGCCTGATCCACCCCATTGCCCTCACCTAGCAGGCCAAGGGGTACTCATAACCTTTGTTTAAAGAATCCGGGTTTCCTTCAACTTGACGTCCTCGATCTTTAAGAAGGGAAGTTGGTTATACATCTTTGATGTCCACATTGAGGTTCTTAAACAAGACCTAGAATCGCAAACAATAGTAACAGTTATACATTGTAACAGCAGAACAAAAGATACAAATTCAACCAAAAAAGGTTGACAAAAACCTTGATGTCAAATTTCGGATTCATCTCCAAGTTGATAGATTATAGTGCTCAGCAAGTTGACTACGAATTCCCTTTGTCCATGGATTTGGAGGACAATATGCTATACTTGATTGGCAAGGTTCGCAAATCTGCAGAGCAAGCGCAGTATTAGTCACGACACATGAATAATATCAGGCAGCATGCGTCATATGAATGACAATGCTGCAAGCAAATACACACCTTTGAAGTGAAGGGAATTACAGTAATCATCTGTCCTTCCTCACATGCCTGAAATATTTCAAAAGATTGTCGGCCAGACTTGCTTAGTATACCAATTGGCAGAATCACTTGCATGCGAATATAGGTAATGTAAGCTTTATAAATAAATAAGATCCAGAACAACTCAGGCACGGCCGCACAACCTGTAGAATTAAGGGAGAGAACTCAGAAATTTAACTCAATAAAGTATTGATCTGGGCATTATTAGACAACAACCAAGAAGACTAAAATAAGGCACGAAGAGCCGATAAGACACAATCAAACATTGAGAAGTTCCATATTGTACATAGCATAGGTGGCAGACAAACAGTACAATATTTAGTCAGCAAATAGGATAGGTGCATAGCACTAGCAACATTATATTGGTGTTTGAATATGGATCATAGTACAACACCACATAATAATTAATAAATATGAACTAGCTAGAAAGCGTCCTCATCCTCAGTTGCTTCATCATCAGTTACTTCAGCCTCAATTGCTTAATCCTCATCCTCAGTAACTTCATCCCCAATTGCTTCATCCTCATCCTCAGTTACTTAAGCCTCAATCGCTTCGTCCTCCATCTTGGCAAATTCTGCCAACTCTGGTTCATTAAGAGACAAGTTAGCACCTTGAAGAACACAAACACCAGTTAGAGATTCAAAAGAACCTCCACCCACATTCCACATAAGTAATTCCCGCTTCTAATATGCTTCTAATCTTCTTGACAGAAACACCTCAGATATGTAACATTAGATTTCTACTAGCACCCAAAGTTTGCTTGAACACACAATCTATATATATCATTAAGTGAAACATCAAATTTAACTCTTGATCTGATTAACATTAAATATACTTTTCTTGTTCCACTAACTGACACATTATTACTTGAATAAGAATTGTTTCAAGATGACAAAAGGAGATACAAGTATAGATATACCTTCTGGACCGTAGAAACTCATGTACGGAAACAAAGCACCGAAATTTTCACTCTTCCATAGCTTTCTCCACTGCAGTGTCTTGAGCTTCATCTGGTAGATGCCAAGGTCCGTGGCCACGAAAATGACATCATTGCCCTCCACAGATCCAACCAACCTAATAACTCTTTTCTCAGGATTTTGAATTGGGAGAAGTTCCTTGAGATGGATGACTCTAGCTCGAGTCCATGCCGCAACTCCGTCGGACCCCATCTGCCTTGACCATACGGAGAGGATTGACCCATACACGTGTGCAAACCCCAAGCTGCCATCCTCCATCGCCATGAGGAGGATAGAGGCACCGGCTGTGACAGACCATGGACATGGCACATCGATCAGTCACAGGCGATCTGAGCCGACGTCGTACTTGAGAACTCCTACAGGATGATCATCGTAATCATATGTGAGCATGAAGTGAACTGCATCTCCAACGAGGATAGGGGGCATTGGCTCGATGCGTGCACGAAACGGGAGATTGAGACCAGAGCACGTCTCGATGCATCTTCGAGTGGTGTCCTCGAAAACGCCCGCGTACGCAACGGTGTCGAACAGGTAGACGAAGACCACCAGGATGGGGTCACCCCAATAACACGAGCGATGGCCGCAGCCGCTCCTGGCGCAGAGCACCGCTGCGGCACGGCTGCTGGCCTCGGTGTAGTCTCTGGACGCGTTCAGGCCCGTCCAGTCCGCCGTGATGGGGTCCCAGACAATGAGCTGCCCGGGCCCACGATCCCTCTCCCCGAAGAGCACGCGGCCATGGCGGCAGTCCCACGCGGCGTAGTCCCTGTCCCACTCCCACTCCCTCCACTCGTCGTCGTCGGGGATGCGCGCGGCGAACTTCGTGGTGGGGACGGAGTGTGGGTATGGCGCCGGTTCCTTCCCGTTGGGGCCGCGGTGCTTAGGCCAGGTATAGAAGAAGCCCAGCATGGTGGCCGGACGGGCTCCGTGGAGCTCCCTGTAGCGGCCGCGGAAGCGAGCGCCGGTGAGGAGTCCGAGCCAGAGCTTGCTGGCGATGGAGGCGCGCACAAGGCACTCGGGCTCGTCGGGCGGCAGGCGGAGGAAGATCTCCTCGAGAAGCTCGTCCGGCAGTGGCGGCATGGTCGGTGGAGGCGGCGAGGGTTTCGATCTGGATCGTGCATGAACCCAGGTTGGTCGGGATCAACGCGCGCAGCACATTGGTATGGAAGATGGTCACTACTTTCGCATCTTCCCCGTGCTTTATTTCCTTTGTTTTTCCCTTGCGTCGTGAGGCAAATGCATTGACATGCATGGATTCTGCGTGGTTGCCGCCCTTAATTTTCCTTATCGCTGGGATTGCCTAACAAAATCAATTTGGCTAATTCAGGCGCATCTGATTTTACAGTAAATGAAACGAACATCGAATTAAAAAAAATACTTGTCCTTATTGGAAGGCCGATGCTAGGCGCAGGCCGGTCGGGCCAAATTTCGGCCGGTCACACGCAAGCCGCCACATCGAACTGTGCTGGCACGTCTGATTCCCTTCCCTTTCTTCCCCAACGCGCCTCGGATCCATGCGGAGAGGGTGCCGCCCAGCTTGTCAGCTTCCCCGGGTGTCGCTGCCAATGCCATCCGCCTCCCTCATCGCTGACCCGCCGTCCATCTCCATCGTCGTTCCGCCCCCCCCCCCCCCCCCCCCCCCCCCCCCGCAACACCCCGCTGTTGACGGCCGCACAGCTCAGCCATGGCTGCTTGCAACTCCTGTCATGTATGGTTGCAATTCCTGTCAAGTCAACTAGAGTTCATGGGAATTTGAGGAGAAAGAGATAACCAGAAAAAAAACCAAGACAGTAACCCACGGGGGGCTCATAGCACGAGAAGCACCACCACTAACACTAGCCACAATGGTGAGTAACATACACTAGTAACATACACATATCCCTAGACTATGTTACTACCTTCATAGTGGGTAGTAACATAAGTGTAGTAACATGCAAAGCTTCATTTATTAGGTTATAGACTCATATTGCATTGGGACATGTGATGTTACAGTAACTAGCTAAGTTACTATAACTACCTCTCTCCTCATTAACTCACTGTCACATAAGCAAATTTGTTGAGTTGGACTCGATGTTACTACTGAAGTTACTCCCACTGTGGCTAGTATGGACAAGCGCCCACTGAAGTTGACAGCAGAGGGCAAGGGGGACCTTTCCATCCATCCATGGTTGACCCCCCTCATGGGGAACAAGCAGCATCCATGGTTGTCATCTGCAGGATGAGGGACTACCGACCCGCACAGCCGTAGTAGGCGATAGGCGGATGGAGAACCGACCAATGATGCATCCCGGTACCACAAAGGCCAGCACCTCATCAGGGAGCACCTAAGACAACCGGGGCACCGCCCGACACCATGCAGTGAAGCATCCAGGACACTAAGGCACTACCCAGCACCAAAAAGTGTACTAGCCAGCTCACCAGAACGACAACTGCACACAGTTACCGAGATAGAAGATGAGCACCACCTATCGAGTCGAACCTAGCAGATCCGACCACATACAACAATACCATGTCAATACTTTTCTTTTCAACAAGACAACTTAATGCTAACCATTAGGTTGTTGCATTTATTCCTTATATCGAGGGTAGTTTTCTGCTCTCGGATATCACAAGAGAAAATAGAAACATTGATTCCCTAACAAGTTTTGCCGAGTTTACATGATCCTTGCAAAACCATGCTCAATATAGTCAACCGATGGCAGAACACCCGATCAAACCACACTAGCCAACAATGAATGATGATGATTTGTTCACCATCATATTCTAAAACAAAAGTGCAGCTGTAAGTGGAGACGTTCATGGTACATGAGAAGACTCAAACCTTCTATCTTTTGGTGTACTCCAATATCTCATACTCTATTAAATATATGGAGGAATATATTTATCCAGTTAATTCACTACATCAGAGGCAATGCGAACATTTTAGATGTGCTTCGTACTTATACTACAAGGATAACTAGTATAGATAGGACAGTCATATGATTTTGATGAACCTAATAATTTTGTCATGCATAAGGGACGGTCATTCATCAAGAACAGTCATATAGCTTCCATGCTTAATCCACTAGCAAATGAGTGCATTCCATGCAAGAAAAAAAACTACGAAATAAAAGAAGAGGCCTGCCAATATTGTGTTCAAGATAGAAAATAACAGGCTCGTGCCATATAACAATGCATCATTCACTCGAACCATTGATCATGCTTAACTGGTGATCATGGGTGCATGGTTTTCTACACACAAACACGGTTTTTTTTTTTTTTTGCCGGGATAAACACAAGACATTTAGCCTGCTGGATAGTTCAGATTGTTCTGAAAAGCAAGCAATCAGTCCAAAGGAATATTTGTCTTGTATAGCTACAGCTCTAATTAGCTTTTTTTGCGGGCCAGCTCTAACGAGCTCATGCAGAATAAGTTTAAATATATTTCACCCTTATAGAAATGATAGGGAATTCCCCCATGCAAACTACTTACACAAATATTATATTTTTTGACAACATTGTACGAGAAAAATGTGTACAAATCAATTGATTTTGTGTAGAGTTAAGGAGATTATGATAGCATTAGTAGACATCGGAATTGTACACCTTTCCTCCGTGCATCAGTTGAGGTCCTCTCTCAGGAAGACTTCTTCACATTAGTTGAACTGCTCGCCTATTGATCTGCAGGACAACTGATAACGCGGATACTGGATAGTCCACTAGCCATCACATATGCGAGTGTAACATGTTATTTTCTCGTGCTCAAGTATGATTTTGTTATGTTGTGGCTGGCCCGACATGTCCATGTCACTTGACTAGCCTATCACGTAATTTTGCAACATAAGCATTATTTTGTTATTCTCCAATATCTTATACTCGACATATATAGTATGTGGAGAAAAAGTGAATCCACTTCATAACTCTCAACGACAGTGGCAAGTTGAGAATCAGTCAAAGCTTGAGTAGAGCCTAGGATAACTATCAGTCATATAATTTTTGTGAACTAACTAACTCTATGGTGCACAACAAGGGCAGTCATATATTTTTAGGCTCTACCAATTGGTGGTGGTGCATGTGTATAGCATGCATGAGATTGGCACAACAAAACTATAAACTAAAGAAAATAGCCCGTGGCGTGTTGAAGATACAAATTGACGTGCTATAAACCTTCCATCATTCTATGTATTGTACATATAAGAGTATTCTAGTTTGAACAGGGTATTAGTGACACGGTGACACGGTCAACCACATTTTAGTTCGTGTGACACTATGATACACCCATATTTCTGGTACGAACTATATTTTAGCAATTGAGGAGGTCTGACAGATTGTTTGGATGAACTCAGGAGGTCTGATAGATCATTTGGATGTGAGAAAATCGTCTGCTATGTGTTTGAGCATGCAATACTTGCTTAACATGAACACTTTCAGTTTGTGCTCATGTTGTATCTCGGTTTTTTCCTGTGTGTGTGTGTGTGTGTGTGTGTGTGTGTGTGTGTGTGTGTGTGTGTGTGTGTGTGTGTGTGTGTGTGTGTGTGTGTGTGTGTGTTGTGCGTTAGGCGGAAACGTCTTTGCCTCGACCTGAGGCGACGTGCTTCGTGTTATAGGCAGGGGCGCACCTCCCTGAAGCGCATACATCGTCGAGATATTACAGGAGGTTTACAACTTGGAGAACAAGAGATAGAATTGGTTACAAGAGATAAGGGAAGATAGAATTACATGTAACTTAAACTAGCTATCCTATCTTCCCTGGATCCTGCGCGCCTCTTGGTCTCTGTCATACGTGACATGATGTGTCACAACATATTATGTTTAACACCCTCCCTTAATCACAACTTCATCAAGTTGACATTACGTTTAAAGTCTTCAAAGCTTCTAGTAGGTAGAGCCTTGGTGAATCCATCTGCAATCTGATCCTTGGAATGCACAAAGCGAATATCAAGTTGTTTCTGAGCCACTCGTTCTCTAACAAAGTGAAAGTCGATTTCAATGTGTTTCATTCTGGCATGAAAAATAGGATTAGCAGACAAATAAGTTGCACCCAAATCGTCACACCATAAGCATGGAGCTTGTTTGCTTTTTACACCAAGCTCTTTCAGTAAAGACTGCACCCATATGATCTCAGCTATAGCATTTGCTAATGCCTTGTATTCTGCCTCAATACTGGACCTGGAGACAGTAGCATGTTTCCTTGCACACCATGAAATCAAGTTAGGGCCAAATAACACTGCAAATCCCCAAGTAGAACGTCTGTCATCCAAACAGCCTGCCCAGTCAGAGTCTGAGAAAGCACTAAGAAGTGTGGATGATGACTTGCTGAAGTTGAGAACAATATTAAGAGTGTTCTTGACATATCTAACTATTCGCTTAGCAGCAGTCAAATGAACAGTGGTGAGTGCATGAAGGAATCGACGGACTTTATTAACAGCAAATGATATATCAGGTCTTGTGAGAGTGAGATATTGAAGTGCACCTACAAGACTTCTGTATTTAGTGTTGTCTTCCTGACTCAAGGCTTGTCCTTCTGTGAGAGATAATTTTTCTGAACTAGATAACAGAGTAGGTGAAGGTTTACAGCCTTGCAAGCCAGCCTTTCTTACCAGATCAATTGCATATTTTTCTTGAGACAAGTGAAGTCCAGCATCATGTTTCTTCACTTCTATCCCTAAGAAATAGTGCAAATCTCCAAGATACTTCAGAGCAAAATCTGCGCTGAGATCCTTCAAGAATCCTGTTATGGCTTCATCAGATGAGCTTGTAACAATAATATCATCAACGTAGATGAGAACGAAGATATGAGTATTGCACTTGTTATAAATAAACAGTGAGGTGTCAGACTTAGAAGGAACAAAGCCAAGAATTTGCATCTTTTGACTGAGACGTGAATACTACGCCCTTGTAGCATGCTTTAACCCATATAATGCTTCGTCAAGTTTGCACACATGCAATGGTGCATGTTTGCTTTCAAACCAAGGAGGTTGTTTCATGTACACTTCCTCTTCCAGAACACCATGGAGGAACACGTTCTGTATGTCTAGCTGTCTGAGACTCCAGCCCCTGGACACAGCAATGGACAAAACAAGACGAATGGTTGCAACTTTTAACACTGAACTAAATGTGTCCTCATAGTCAATACCATACCGTTGCTTGAAGCCTTTTGCCACAAGTCTTGCCTTGTAGCGATCAATAGTGCCATCGGATTTTCTCTTGATCCGAAACACCCACTTGCAATCAATGACATTTTTACCGTGCTGTGGAGGGACCAAATGCCATGTTTTGTTTCTTTTCAGCGCCATGTGCTCTTCATGAAGGAAATATGCCCTAGAGGCAATAATAAAGTTATTATTTATTTCCTTATATCATGATAAATGTTTATTATTCATGCTAGAATTGTATTAACCGGAAACATAATACATGTGTGAATATATAGACAACTACTTGACTAGCTTGTTAATCAAAGATGGTTATGTTTCCTAACCATGAACAAAGGTTGTTATTTGATTAACAAGGTCACATCATTAGTTGAATGATCTGATTGACATGACCCATTTCGTTAGCTTAGCACCCGATCGTTTAGTATGTTGCTATTGCTTCCTTCATGACTTATACATGTTCCTATGACTATGAGATTATGCAACTCCCGTTTACCGGAGGAACACTTTGTGTGCTACCAAACATCACAACGTAACTGGGTGATTATAAAGGTGCTCTACAGGTGTCTCCGAAGGTACTTGTTGAGTTGGCGTATTTCGAGATTAGGATTTGTCTCTCCGAATGTCGGAGAGGTATCTCTGGGCCCTCTCGGTAATACACATCACTTAAGCCTTGCAAGCATTTCAACTAATGAGTTAGTTGCAAGATGATGTATTACGGAACGAGTAAAGAGACTTGCCGGTAACGAGATTGAACTAGGTATTGGATACCGACGATCGAATCTCGGGCAAGTAACATACCGATGACAAAGGGAACAACGTATGTTGTTGTGCGGTTTGACCGATAAAGATCTTCGTAGAATATGTAGGAACCAATATGGGCATCCAGGTCCCGCTATTGGTTATTGACCGGAAACGTGTCTCGGTCATGTCTACATTGTTCTCGAACCGTAGGGTCCGCACGCTTAAGATTTCGATGACAGTTATATTATGAGTTTATGTATTTTGATGTACCGAAGGTTGTTCGGAGTCCCGGATGTGATCACGGACATGACGAGGAGTCTCGAAATGGTCAAGACATAAAGATTGATATATTGGACGGATATATTTGGACACCGGAAAGGTTCCGGATGAGATTGGGATTATACCGGAGTTCCGGGAGGTTACCGGAACCCCCCGGCAAGTATATGGGCCTTATTGGGCCTTAGTGGAAGGGAGGGAGAAGGAGCAAGGGAGGGGGCGCGCCCCCCCAAGCCCAATCCGAATTGGGAGGGGGGCCGGCCCCCCCTTTCCTTCTCTCCTCCCCCCTCTTCCTTCCTTCTCCTACTCCTAATAGGAAAGGGGGGCCAAACCTACTTGGAGTAGGTTTGCCCCCCCTAGGGCGCGCCTCCCCCTTGGGCCGGCCTCCTCCTCCCTTCCTCCTTTATATACGGGGGTGGGGGGCACCCCATGGACACACAAGTTGATCATTGAGATCGTTCCTTAGCCGTGTGCGGTGCCCCCCTCCACGATATTACACCTCGGTCATATTGTAGCGGTGCTTAGGCGAAGCCCTGCGACAGGAGAACATCAAGATCGTCACCACGCCGTCTTGCTTACGGAACTCCTCCCCGTGCCTCTGCTGGATCGGAGTTCGGGGTGCGTCATCGAGCTGTGCGTGTGTCAAGAACTCGGAGGTGCCGGAGTAACGGTGCTTGGATCGGTTGGACCGGGAGGACGTACGACTGCTTCCTCTACGTTGCGTCAACGCTTCCACTTCGGTCTACGAGGGTACGTAGACAACACTCTCCCCTCTCGTTGCTATATCATCACCATGATCTTACGTGTGCGTAGGAAAATTTTGAAATTACTACGTTCCCCAACACTTCATGCATGGCCTTCTTCCAGTTTTCATCAGCTAGGGCTTCATCAAGTGTGTAGGGTTCGCCTGGTTCACCTGTAGAACACACCATGCCATATTTTGTAATATGCTTATAATTAATTGGTTGAATTACTCCCTGTTGCAGCCGTGTACGTCTCGGTGGTGGAGTAGTTGGCACGGATGGCACAGAGGATCCCATGCAGCCTGTAGGAGCAGCAGGAATTGATCCCGAGGCAGATCTTGGCAAAGCAGCAGCAGATTCCACCAGCGGATCTTCTATGGCGGTAGACGATGATGTGCAACGGCACGGCCCGCAGAAGATCCCAGCGGACAGGGCTCATCATGGCGCCATGATGAGGGGCCAGCGTCTGCTCCGCCAGAGGCAGGTCCCGCGCCGGTCGGCCGGTGCAGGTCGCGCCTTTTGTAGCACACGGGTTGGACCGGGAACCGGGCCCCCGAAGATCCAATGGGAGGCGGACAAGTGCCGCCGCGTGATTCGCTTGGGTTGGTGGAGACGCCGCCATGAGTCGCTGGTTGCCGCGTGGTAGTCGCGGGCTCGCTCGCCGCGCGCGCTGTCGATGATTCCACGCGCAGTTGATGGCGATGACAGCGCGGATTCCCGAGGGGATTCTGCCCCCTACCTGCAACGATGGATCCCGAGGTCGATCCGCTGGGCAGGTCTGCCTCTGGCACATGAACTAATCCCGAGGTGGGTTTTTTCCCTGGTTCGGGGCACATAAAATATAGCCCTTGCACTTCATTTTCTTCATCATTTTCTGGTCAGTTTTCTTCTACAACATCCCACAATTCATGCATAGTGGTTTGAGGGTTAGTCAACATATGATCATCATGGTTTTGTTCCCCTTCATCAAGGCCAATAAGAGAAGATGGTAGAAGGAGGATTTCTTTACGAAGTAAAGCACCAGCGTTAGGGTGTAGATCAGCGAAGGGAAATTTGTTCTCATCAAACACAACATCGCGAGAAATGTAGACACGACCTGTAGAAACATCTAGGCACTTGACCCCCTTGTGTTGAGCACTATAGCCAAGGAAAACACACTGTTTAGATCAGAACATGAGTTTGCGAGAGTTGTATGGACAGAGATTGGGCCAACATGCACAACCAAAGACACGTAGAGATGTGTAGTTAGGCTTGACATGAAGAAGCCGTTCTATGGGGGTTTCATTGTTTATGACACAGCTTGGGAGCATATTGATGATATAAACGGCAGTGAGAAACACTTCATCCTAAAATTTGAGAGGCATGGAAGCACCTGCTAAGAGTGCGAGACCAACTTCAACTATATGCCTATGCTTGCGTTCGGCAGAATCGTTTTGTTGGTGAGCATGAGGGCATGACACATGGTGTGAAATGCCAAGCGTTTGGAAGAAGGAATTTAATTTCTCGTATTCCCCTCCCCAGTCAGATTGGACAACAATGATCTTGCTATCGAACTTGCTTTCAACCAGTGCTTGAAATTTCTGAATACTTGGAAAACATCGGATATTTTCTTAAGAAGATAGATCCAAGAGAATTTTCTATAGTCATCAATAAAACTAACATAGTATGTGTGTCTACCAACAGAACTAGGAGCAGGACACCAAACATCAGAAAAAATTAATTGCAATGGTTGAGTAGAGACACTTGTAGAAATAGGATAAGGTAATGGATGCCTTTTTGCTCTTTGGCAAGAATCACAAATAGTTTCAATATTGCGCTCACCAACAAACAAGAGCTTATTTTTCCTAAGCAAACATTCAACAAGAGGAAAAGAAGCATGGCCTAAACGATCGTGCCAACATGATGAAGAGAGTTTGACAACACCATAGGCTTGTTTACTGAATCTCCTAAGCTCCGGAATCAACGGGTAAAGCCCTCAAACGCATCTACCTCGATATAGTACCTTCTTCGTGGCCTGATCCTTTATCAAAAAGGAAAAACGGATGGAATTGAATAAAGACGTGATTGTCAATGGTAATGCGATGAACGGATAGGAGATTTTTGTTGGCACTAGGAACATGCAAAATTTTGCGAAGCTGAATTTTATGAGAAGGGGTACGTATAAACGAGTAACCAATGTGACGTATGCTCATACCTGCACCACTGACAGTGTGAATCTGATCCTTCCCGTGATACTTCTCACGGAGAGTCACCTTCTCTAGCTCACCTGTGAGGTGATTGGTCGCACCACTATCAAGGTACCAGTTGGTGTCGACGCCATAGGATCCTTTAGCGGCAGCAGCAACCTTGTCATCATCTTCAGAGGAGGCACCGTCTTCGTCAAAATGATACCAGCAGTCTCGGGCGGTGTGGCCTGGCTTCCCGTAGATTTGGCAGCGAACGGCGTCAGGGCGTGAATGGCCCGAGCCGCCACGGCGACCCCTGTTGGTGGTGGAGATGGGGTGACCACCGCGAGAGCCCCCAATGTTGGTGTTGCCGCCCCTGTGCTTGCCCGTGGCGTGAGGAGGACCGCGATGATGGGAGGAGTACCCACCACGCCCGCGGGTTGCTGCGTTCGCTGAAGACTTGAAGCCGCCGCCAGCACTGTGGTACTAGGCGACGCGCTGGTCAAAGTTGCTCAACATGGAGTAGAGCTCATTGAGGGACACCGGTGTGACGCAGGCATCCAGGGCAGAGACGAGCAGCTGGTAGTCCATGTCCGGCCCGTGAAGCAGATATGAGATCAGCTCATCATCCTGGATGGGCTTGCCAGCGGCGGTGAGCTCATCAGCAAGGCCACGCATGGCGGCGAAGTAGGCGGCCACCGATTGGTTCCCTTTCTGCCCATTGATCAAGGCAGTGCGGATGTTGTTGACGCGGCTCAAGGACTGCGATGAGAACATACCTGCGAGTGCTATCCACAGAGCGTGTGCGGTGGTGACCGCGGTGACCGCGACGAGCACCTCTTTTGTGAGGTTGTTGAGCAGGTAGCCCAGAACCTGCTGGTCCTCCCTTACCCAGATGGGATGGAGAGGGTTGAGCTTGGTCGACTCCTTCCCCTCCTTGTCTTGGTGACGAGAAGGCGGGGCGGCTCCGGCAGGGTGTCGTCGACGTAGCCATAGAGGCTGGCTCCCCTCAACTGCGGCGAGATTTGGGTGCGCCACAGGACGTAGTTCGTTCGGGAGAGCTTCTCCATGACCTGACTGTTGGAAATATGCCCTAGAGGCAATAATAAAAGTATTATTATATTTCATTGTTCATGATAATTGTCTTTTATTCATGCTATAACTGTATTATCCGGAAATCTTAATACACGTGTGAATACATAGACCACAATATGTCCCTAGTGAGCCTCTAGTTGACTAGCTCGTTGTGATCAACAGATAGTCATGGTTTCCTGACTATGGGCATTGGATGTCATTGATAACGGGATCACATCATTAGGAGAATGATGTGATGGACAAGACCCAATCCTAAGCATAGTACAAAGATCGTGTAGTTCGTTTGCTAGAGCTTTACCAATGTCAAGTATCTCTTCCTTCGACCATGAGATCGTGTAACTCCCGGATACCGTAGGAGTGCCTTGGGTGTATCAAACGTCACAACATAACTGGGTGACTATAAAGGTGCATTACAGGTATCTCCGAAAGTATCTGTTGGGTTGACACGGATCGAGACCGGGATTTGTCACTCCGTATACGGAGTGGTATCTCTGGGCCCACTCGGTAATGCATCATCATAATGAGCTCAAGGTGACCAAGGTGTTGGCCACGGGATCATGCATTACGGTACGAGTAAAGTGACTTGCCGGTAACGAGACTGAACAAGGTATTGGGATACCGACGATCGAGTCTCGGGCAAGTAACGTACCGATGGACAAAGGGAATTGTATACACGGTTTTGATCGAATCCTCGACATCGTGGTTCAATCGATGAAATCATCGAGGAGCATGAGGGAGCCAACATGGGTATCCAGATCCCGCTGTTGGTTATTGCCCGAGAGTCGTCTCGGTCATGTCTGCGTGTCTCCCGAACCCGTAGGGTCTACACACTTAAGGTTCGGTGACGCTAGGGTTATTAGGAAGACTAGTATGTGACTAACGAATGTTGTTCGGAGTCCCGGATGGGATCCCGGACGTCACGAGGAGTTCCGGAATGGTCCGGAGGTGAAGTTTTATATATGGGAAGTTGTCATACGGACACCGGAAAGTTTCCGGGGGTTATCGGTATTGTACCGGGGCCACCGGAGGGGTTCCGGGGGTCCACCTGGAGGGGCCACCTCTCCCGGAGGGCCACATGGGCCGCAAAGGGGAGGGAGCCAGCCCCTGGAGGGCTGGGCTCGCCCCCCACCTTGGGCCCATGCGCCTAGGGTTGGGGGGGAAACCCTGAGGGGGGGCGCCCCCCTTGCTTGGGGGGCAAGCCTCCCCTCCCTGGCCGCCGCCCCCCCTCTAGATCCCATCTAGAGGGGTCGGCCCCCCTTGCCCCTTCCCCTATAAATAGAGGGTTTGGGGGAGGGCTGCTGTACCAATATCCAAGGCGCAGCCCCTCCCCTCCCCAACACCTCTCCTCCTCCGTAAGCGCTTGGCGAAGCCCTGTCGGAGTACTGCTGCACCAACACCACCACGCCGTCGTGCTGCCGTTGGAGCGAGCTTCCTCAACCTCTCCTTCCCCCTTGCTGGATCAAGAAGGAGGAGACGTCTCCCGTCCCGTACGTGTGTTGAACGCGGAGGTGTTGTCCGTTCAGCACTTGGACATCGGTGATCTGAATCACGTCGAGTACGACTCCATCATCACCTTGCAAGCTTCCGCACGCGATCTACAAGTGGTATGTAGATGCAAACTCTCTCCCATGACTCGTTGCTTAGATGAACTCATAGATGGATCTTGGTGAAACCGTAGGAAAATTTTAATTTTCTGCAACGTTCCCCAACAGTGGCATCATGAGCTAGGTCTATGCGTAGTTCTCTAATGGATGAGTAGAACACAATTTTGTTGTGGGCGTGGATCTTGTCAACTTACTTGCCTCTACTAGTCTTTTCTTGCTTCAACGGTATTGTGGGATGAAGCGGCCCGGACCAACCTTACACGTACGCTTACGTGAGACCGGTTCCACCGATTGACATGCACAAGTTGCATAAGGTGGCTGGCGGGTGTCTGTCTCTCCCACTTTAGTTGGAGCGGATTCGATGAACAGGGCCCTTATGAAGGGTAAATAGAAGTTGACAAAATCACGTTGTGGTTATTCGTAGGTAAGAAAACGTTCTTGCTAGAACCCAATTGCAGCCACGTAAAAGATGCAACAACAATTAGAAGACGTCTAACTTGTTTTTGCAGCGATTGATCATGTGATGTGATATGGCCAGAAGTTGTGATGAATGATGAATTGTGATGTATGAGATCATGTTCTTGTAATAGGATTCACGACTTGCATGTCGATGAGTATGACAACCGGCAGGAGCCATAGGAGTTGTCTTTATTTTTGTATGACCTGCGTGTCATTGAAGAACGCCATGTAAACTACTTTACTTTATTGCTAAACGCGTTAGCCATAGAAGTAGAAGTAGTCGTTGGTGTGACAACTTCATGAAGACACGATGATGGAGATCATGATGATGGAGATCATGGTGTCAAGCCGGTGACAAGATGATCATGGAGCCCCGAAGATGGAGATCAATGGAGCTGTATGATATTGGCCATATCATGTCACAACTATATATAATTGCATGTGATGTTTATTATGTTTATGCATCTTGTTTACTTAGGACGACGGTAGTAAATAAGATGATCCCTTACAAAATTTCAAGAAGTGTTCTCCCCTAACCGTGCACCGTTGCTACAGTTCGTCGCTTCTAAGCACCACGTGATGATCGGGTGTGATGGATTCTTACGTTGACATACAACGGGTGTAAGACAGTTTTACACAGCGAAAACACTTAGGGTTAACTTGACGAGCCTAGCATGTACAGACATGGCCTCGGAACATGGAGACCGAAAGGTCGAACATGAGTCGTATGGAAGATACGATCAACATGAAGATGTTCACCGACGATGACTAGTCCGTCTCACGTGATGATCGGACACGGGCTAGTCGACTCGGATCGTGTAACACTTAGATGACTAGAGGGATGTCTAATCTAAGTGGGAGTTCATAATTTGATTAGAACTTTATTATCATGAACTTAGTCTAAAACCTTTGCAAATATGTCTTGTAGATCAAATGGCCAACGCTAATGTCAACATGAACTTCAACGCGTTCCTAGAGAAAACCAAGCTGAAAGATGATGGCAGCAACTATACGGACTGGGTCCGGAACCTGAGGACATCCTCATAGCTGCCAAGAAACAATATGTCCTAGAAGCACCGTTAGGTGACCCACCTGCTCTCCCAGCACTGCAAGACGATTTGAACGTTTGGCAAACTCGTGCTGATGATTACTCCGTCATTCAGTGCGGCAAGCTTTACAGCTTAGAACCGGGGCTCCAAAAGCGTTTTGAGCATCACGGAGCATATGAGATGTTCGAAGAGCTAAAACTAGTTTTCCAAGCTCATGCCCGGGTCGAGAGATATGATGTCTCCGGCAAGTTCTACAGTTGTAAGATGGAGGAAAACAGTTCTGTCAGTGAGCACATTCTGAAGATGTCTGGGTTGCACAACCGTATGACCCAGCTGAACATTAACCTCCCAGATGAGGCGGTCATTGACAGAATCCTCCAGTCGCTCCCACCAAGCTACAAGAGCTTTGTGATGAACTACAAAATGCAGGGGATGGTGAAGACCATTCCTGAAGTGTTCTCGATGCTGAAGTCAGCAGAGGCTGAAATCAAGAAAGAACATCAAGTGTTGATGGTCAATAAGACCACTAAGTTCAAGAAGGGCAAGGGGAAGAAGAACTTCAAGAAGGACGGCAAAGATGTTGTCGCGCCCAGTAAGCCTGTTGCCGGGAAGAAGTCAAAGAATGGACCCAAGCCTAAGACTGAGTGCTTTTATTGCAAGGGGAAGGGTCACTGGAAGCGGAACTGCCCCAAATACTTAGCGGATAAGAAGGCCGGCAACACCAAAGGTATATTTGATATACATGTAATTGATGTGTACCTTACCAGTACTCGTAGTAACTCCTGGGTATTTGATACCGGTGCCGTTGCTCATATTTGTAACTCACAGCAGGAGCTGCGGAATAAACGGAGACTGGCGAAGGACGAGGTGACGATGCGCGTCGGGAATGGTTCCAGAGTCGATGTGATCGCCGTCGGCACGCTGCCTCTACATTTACCTACGGGATTAGTTTTGAACCTTAATAATTGTTATTTAGTGCCAAGTTTGAGCATGAACATTGTATCTGGATCTCGTTTAATACGAGATGGCTACTCATTTAAGTCTGAGAATAATGGTTGTTCGATTTATATGAGAGATATGCTTTATGGTCATGCTCCGATGGTCAATGGTTTATTCTTAATGAATCTCGAGCGTAATATTACACATGTTCATAGTGTGGATGCCAAAAGATGTAAAGTTGATAACGATAGTCCCACATACTTGTGGCACTGCCGCCTTGGTCACATTGGTGTCAAGCGCATGAAGAAGCTCCATGCTGATGGACTTTTAGAGTCTCTTGATTATGAATCGTTTGACACATGCGAACCATGCCTCATGGGCAAAATGACCAAGACTCCGTTCTCCGGAACAATGGAGCGAGCAACCAACTTGTTGGAAATCATACATACCGATGTGTGCGGTCCAATGAGCGTTGAGGCTCGCGGAGGATATCGTTATGTTCTCACTCTCACTGATGACTTAAGTAGATATCGGTATGTCTACTTAATGAAACACAAGTCTGAGACCTTTGAAAAGTTCAAGGAATTTCAGAATGAGGTGGAGAATCAACGTGACCGAAAGATAAAGTTCCTATGATCAGATCGTGGAGGAGAATACTTAAGTCATGAATTTGGTACACACTTAAGGAAATGTGGAATCGTTTCACAACTCACGCCGCCTGGAACACCTCGGCGAAACGGTGTGTCCGAACGTCGTAATCGCACTCTATTGGATATGGTGCGGTCTATGATGTCTCTTACCGATTTACCGCTATCATTTTGGGGATACGCTCTAGAGACAACTACATTCACTTTAAATAGGGCACCGTCTAAATCCGTTGAGACGACACCGTATGAATTATGGTTTGGGAAGAAACCTAAGCTGTCGTTTCTAAAAGTTTGGGGATGCGATGCTTATGTCAAGAAACTTCAACCTGAAAAGCTCGATCCCAAGTCAGAAAAATGCGTATTCATAGGATACCCTAAGGAAACTGTCGGGTATACCTTCTACTTAAGATCCGAAGGCAAGATCTTTGTTGCCAAGAACGGATGCTTTCTGGAAAAAGAGTTTCTCTCGAAAGAAGTAAGTGGGAGGAAAGTAGAACTCGATGAAGTACTACCTCTCGAACGGGAAAGTGGTGCAGCTCAGGAAAATGTTCCTGTTATGCCCACACCAACTGAAGAGGAAACCAATGATGATGATCAAGGTACTTCGGATCAAGTTGCTACTGAACTTCGTAGGTCCACAAGGACACGTTCCGCACCAGAGTGGTACGGAAACCCTGTCCTGGAAATCATGTTGTTAGACAACGGTGAACCTTCGAACTATGAAGAAGCGATGGCGGGCCCAGATTCCAACAAATGGCTTGAAGCCATGAAATCCGAGATAGAATCCATGTATGAAAACAAAGTATGGACTTTGACAGACTTGCCCGATGATCGGCGAGCGATAGAAAACAAATGGATTTTTAAGAAGAAGATGGACGCGGATGGTAATGTTACCATTTATAAGGCTCGACTTGTCGCTAAGGGTTATCGACAAGTTCAAGGGATTGACTACGACGAGACATTCTCTCCCGTAGCGAAGCTGAAGTCCGTCCGAATCATGTTAGCAATTGCCGCATACTATGACTATGAGATATGGCAGATGGACGTCAAAACGGCATTCGTTAACGGACATCTTAAGGAAGAGCTGTATATGATGCAGCCGGAAGGTTTTGTCGATCCTAAGAACCTAACAAAGTATGCAAGCTCCAGCGATCCATTTATGGACTGGTGCAAGCATCTCGGAGTTAGAACATTCGCTTCGATGAGATGATCAAAGTGTTTGGGTTCATGCAGACTTATGGAGAAGCCTGCGTTTACAAGAAAGTGAGTGGGAGCTCTGTAGCATTTCTCCTGTTATATGTAGATGACATACTCTTGATGGGAAATGATACAAAACTTCTGGACAGCATTAAGGCCTACTTGAATAAGTGTTTTTCAATGAAGGACCTTGGAGAAGCTGCTTATATATTAGGCATCAAGATCTATAGAGATAGATCGAGACGCCTCATAGGTCTTTCACAAAGTACATACCTTGATAAGATTTTGAAGAGGTTCAAAATGGATCAGTCCAAGAAAGGGTTCTTGCCTATGTTACAAGGTGTGAGATTGAGCTCAGCTCAGTCACCGACCACGGCAAAAGATAAAGAAGATATGAGTGTCATCCCCTATGCTTTAGCCATAGGATCTATTATGTATGCCATGCTGTGTACCAGACCCGATGTAAACCTTGCCGTAAGTTTGGCAGCAAGATACCAAAGTAATCCCGACAAGGAACACTGGACAGCGGTCAAGAATATCCTGAAGTACCTGAAAAGGACAAAGGACATGTTTCTTGTTTATGGAGGAGATGAAGAGCTCGTCGTAAAGGGTTACGTCGACGCTAGCTTCGACTCAGATCTGGATGACTCTAAGTCTCAAACCGGATACATGTATATGTTGAATGGTGGAGCAGTAAGCTGGTGCAGCTGCAAGCAGAGCGTCGTGGCGGGATCTACGTGTGAAGCGGAGTACATGGCAGCCTCGGAGGCAGCGCATGAAGCGATTTGGGTGAAGGAGTTCATCACCGACCTAGGAGTCATACCCAATGCGTCGGGGCCGATCAAACTCTTCTGTGACAACACTGGAGCTATTGCCCTTGCCAAGGAGCCCAGGTTTCACAAGAAGACCAGGCACATCAAGCGTCTTTTCAACTCCATCCGTGAAAATGTTCAAGATGGAGACATAGAGATTTGCAAAGTGCACACGGATCTGAATGTCGCAGATCCGTTGACTAAACCTCTCTCGCGGGCAAAACATGATCGACACCAGAACTCTATGGGTGTTCGATTCATCACAATGTAACTAGATTGGTGACTCTAGTGCAAGTGGGAGACTGTTGGAAATATGCCCTAGAGGCAGTAATAAAAGTATTATTATATTTCATTGTTCATGATAATTGTCTTTTATTCATGCTATAACTGTATTATCCGGAAATCGTAATACACGTGTGAATACATAGACCACAATATGTCCCTAGTGAGCCTCTAGTTGACTAGCTCGTTGTGATCAACAGATAGTCATGGTTTCCTGACTATGGACATTGGATGTCATTTATAACGGGATCACATCATTAGGAGAATGATGTGATGGACAAGACCCAATCCTAAGCATAGCACAAAGATCGTGTAGTTCGTTTGCTAGAGCTTTACCAATGTCAAGTATCTCTTCCTTCGACCATGAGATCGTGTAACTCCCGGACACCATAGGAGTGCCTTGGGTGTATCAAATGTCACAACGTAACTGGGTGACTATAAAGGTGCATTACAGGTATCTCCGAAAGTATATGTTGGGTTGACACGGATCGAGACTGGGATTTGTCACTCCGTATGACGGAGAGGTATCTCTGGGCCCACTCGGTAATGCATCATCATAATGAGCTCAAGGTGACCAAGGTGTTGGCCACGGGATCATGCATTACGGTACGAGTAAAGTGACTTGCCGGTAACGAGACTGAACAAGGTATTGGGATACCGACGATCGAGTCTCGGGCAAGTAACGTACCGATTGACAAAGGGAATTGTATACAGGGTTTCGATCGAATCCTCGACATCGTGGTTCAACCGATGAAATCATCGAGGAGCATGTGGGAGCCAACATGGGTATCCAGATCCCGCTGTTGGTTATTGCCCGAGAGTCGTCTCGGTCATGTCTTCGTGTCTCCCGAACCCGTAGGGTCTACACACTTAAGGTTCGGTGACGCTAGGGTTATTAGGAAGACTAGTATGTGACTACCGAATGTTGTTTGGAGTCCCGGATGGGATCCCGGACGTCACGAGGAGTTCCGGAATGGTCCGGAGGTGAAGTTTTATATATGGGAAGTTGTCATACGGACACCGGAAAGTTTCCGGGGGTTATCGGTATTGTACCGGGGCCACCGGAGGGGTTCCGGGGGTCCACCGGGAGGGGCCACCTCTCCCGGAGGGCCACATGGGCCGCAAAGGGGAGGGAGCCAGCCCCTGGAGGGCTGGGCGCGCCCCCCACCTTGGGCCCATGCGCCTAGGGTTGGGGGGGGGGGGGAACCCTGAGGGGGGCGCCCCCCTTGCTTGGGGGGCAAGCCTCCCCTCCCTGGCCGCCGCCCCCCCTCTAGATCCCATCTAGAGGGGTCGGCCCCCCTTGCCCCTTCCCCTATAAATAGAGGGGTTGGGGGAGGGCTGCTGTACCAATCTCCAAGGCGCAGCCCCTCCCCTCCCCACACCTCTCCTCCTCCATAAGCGCTTGGCGAAGCCCTGTCGGAGTACTGTTGCACCAACACCACCACGCCGTCGTGCTGCCGTTGGAGCGAGCTTTCTCAACCTCTCCTTCCCCCTTGCTGGATCAAGAAAGAGGATATGTCTCCCGTCCCGTACGTGTGTTGAACGCGGAGGTGCTGTCCGTTCAGCACTTGGACATCGGTGATCTGAATCACGTCGAGTACGACTCCATCATCACCTTGCAAGCTTCCGCACGCGATCTACAAGTGGTATGTAGAAGCAAACTCTCTCCCATGACTCGTTGCTTAGATGAACTCATAGATGGATCTTGGTGAAACCGTAGGAAAATTTTAATTTTCTGCAACGTTCCCCAACACTGACCACTTAGGTTGGATTGGGTGGCACTGGAGGAAGATATGGGGCACTAGAGGAGATCGAGAGCTAGGGTTTGGAAGAGGAGGCTCTGATTACCATGTCCGATAGGTGGAAACGTCTTGCCTCGACCTGAGGCAACGTGCTTCGTGTTATAGGCAGGGGCGCACCTCCCTGAAGCGCATACATCGTTGAGATATTACAGGAGGTTTACAACTTGGAGAACAAGAGATAGAATTGGTTACAACAGATAAGGTGAGATAGAATTACATGTAACTTAAACTAGCTATCCTATCTTCCCTGGATCCTGCACGCCTCTTGGTCTCTGTCATACATGACATGATGTGTCACAACATATTATGTTTAACATGTGTGTGTGTGTGTGTGTGTGTGTGTGTTTGTGTGTGTGTGTGTGTGCGCGCGCGCGTGTGCTGGAGAAGGACCAATTCTCTGGTTTTTACTTTTGTTGCCGAAATCAAACTAATCTGCCCAAGTTGCCGTTTGATTTTAGTCCAGATTCTATGCAACTTTCATCTTCATAATCCTGGTCTGGTATGTATTTTTCCTTTTCCTAGGCTTTGTTTATGTTGATCACTTCGATAATCGCAAATGCAGTGTCATATTTGACCTTGGACCTCCTCATGTTCCATCCCCTCGACACCGCAGAATACACAAGTTTGTTGCACACACAGTTAGACACGGTTCTTTCTTTATAAAGAAGCTAGACATTAACTAGTCGGTTTTTCCATTTATTCATTATATTGGCTTAGTGCTTTGTGTTTCTGATATCTCTAGAGAAAACAAAAAAAATTGTTTCCCCCTAACAATTTTGGCGAGGTTAAAAGATGGTTGCCAAATCTTGTACAATATAGTGAACCGCTGGTGAAACATCTTACAAGACGACAATATATAGCTAGCACCGACTGCTGACAATGATCTGGATGTGTACATCATTAGATTCTAAAACAAAAGGACAACGGTAAGTGGAGACGCCCATGGTACATGAGAAGACTCAAACCTTCTAACGTTTGGTGTACTCCAATCTCTCATACACAGCCACCGCCACACCTACTCCGTGCTTTCTGCATCTTCATACAGTCCATCCTCTGCCGCTAAACTTTCGGCCTCATCTGGGAAGATTGGCAACCTGAGTGCAAGGCAGCTGAGCTTCAGAATCGACATATCTATCATTCAAAAGAAAGCAGCTGATCCTGGAGAGTTACCTTACCTGTCACTAAATACATGCATTGTAGTTCTTTGCCTTCCGATCTTCCCTTTTGGCCGCTTCAACTTTTCAATTGTTTCCGCCGCGTGATGCTTTGGTGGGCAAATTGTTTTTTTTTCTCTTTTCATTTGGACCGGCAAATTGGTTGGTGAGCCGCATTCACTTTGGTTGCCCGCATCAACTCCAACCAGGTCCACAGAGAAGATTTTAGTCTGTTGGGTTGCCCGGTCTGCATCAGATTCTTGGCTCGCATGAAACTTAAAAAACTCCTTAGTCAGGCCTGTTAGGAATGGCCAAATTGGCCGTTTCAAGCGAGACAGGCTGAGTCGAGCCATGTCGAACGCACATGGGTGGGTCCGGTTGCATGAGAGGACGCAGAGGATGCGAGTAGTATACAACATATAGGTGGTTCCTTCTCCTACCTCTATTAAGCTCTTTCTATATCTTTTTTCTCTCATCTCTTTTAATTTAAACAGCGATGCTTCGATTCGAGATAAGCTCCACACGAAATAGATGCACATTGATATTATGGTTCCATTCAGGAGATCGTTTTGTAGTTTTTCAGATCGTAAATGTTTAATTTTGTGTTCATGTTTGGTGCTATTTTGGATGAATTTTAACAAATTCATCATACCACAATAGGCAGTTTGAAATTTTCTTTGACGAGTAACTTCATCTCGTGGTTTCACACGACTTTCGCCAGGTGGAGCTGCAGGTCGATGCTTTACCCAGGTGTAGTCGACGCAGTTACCACATGTAGCATCGACCCACCTTTATGACTAACCAGCGATGCCATTCGATCGTTTTTGTCCTCAGTGCCGCTCTTTGTAAGCCACGTATGTGAGCCTGCATCCCCTGTATTCCAGATCCAACACTTCCATATATCACATTGAATAAATGCTGGCATATATCCCATAGACCAATTGGACCTCCAGCAGGATGTAGGGTGCATGTCGGTGTCAAAACCGGCGGATCTCGGGTAGGGGGTCCCGAACTGTGCGTCTAGGCGGATGGTAACAGGAGACAAGGGACACGATGTTTTTACCCAGGTTCGGGCCCTCTCGATGGAGGTAAAACCCTACTCCTGCTTGATTGATATTGATGATATGGGTAGTACAAGAGTGGATCTACCACGAGATCAAGGAGGCTAAACCCTAGAAGCTAGCCTATGGTATGATTGTTGTAATGGTTGTTCGTCCTATGGACTAAACCCCTCCGGTTTATATAGACACCGGAGAGGGATAGGGTTACACAGAGTCGGTTAGAATGGTAGGAGATCTACATATCCGTATCGCCAAGCTTGCCTTCCACGCCAAGGAAAGTCCCATCCGGACACGGGACGAAGTCTTCAATCTTGTATCTTCATAGTCTTGGAGTCCGGTGATGATGATAGTCCGGCTATCCGGACACCCCCTAGTCCAGGACTCCCTCAGTAGCCCCCGAACTAGGCTTCAATGACGACGAGTCCAGCGCATATATTGTCTTCGGAGTTGCAAGGCGGGTTCTCCTTCAAATTCCATGTACTTGCCGAAAAGTGTCCGGCTCCCTTACAAATGTTGCACTCCTTGGCTTCCACGCCCAATAATGGCCTCCTTCCACGTATCGCATGAATGCGAAAAGCCAGGGTACCTTTTATGTTTTACCCCCTAGCTGCGCAAATAATCTGCCTATAAGAGAGGCAAGAATCCAGATCCAAATCACACCATCTTCCTTCCGCGAGTACTCATCGGACCGCTTCTAACCAAAAATCCATTCCATCATGGACTGTCGACGCGGCTCCTCCTCTCGCGCTCCCAGCCCTTTGCCAGGAGATTGGAGGAGATGTTTTGTCCCGCACAATGAGCTGGTGACGCTCCAAGCGGAGGGATATCTTCCTCCGGCCTTCATGGTCCCGGTTCGAGCCGGGCTGGCCACCTACAAAGGTGGGAAGCAAGCGGAGGCCACCCCTAGTCCCAATAAAGGGGAGCGGGTATGCTTCGTCCCCTATCTGATAAGGGGGCTTGGATTTCCTGTACATCCGTTCCTCCGCGGGCTTCTGGAGTTCTACGGACTCCAGCTCCATCACCTGACGCCCGCCTCTATTCTGCATATCGCGGGTTTCGTAGCTCTTTGCGAGCTATTCCTGGGCATCGAGCCTCACTTTGCACTGTGGAAGAGGCTATTCTGCCTCGTACCCCGCTCTCACGAGGGGTCAATATATCAAGTGGGCGGTGCCGAAATATGGCGCATCGCCGGGACCGGATATCCATCCGGAACCCCTAAGAAGGTGTCCGAAGACTGGCCTTCACAATGGTTTTATGTAGAAGACGCTCCACTGCCGGACCCTGTTCGGATCGGCCTCCCGGAGTTCAGCAATGCTCCTTTGAAGAAACGCCTGAGTTGGCGCCCGTGGAGTCCTCAGCTGGAGGAAGACAAGAGCGTCCATTATTTGATGGGCCGGATAAGGTTACTGGCCCATTCCGGATTGACCATTGTCGGTGTCAAAACCGGCGGATCTCGGGTAGGGGGTCCCGAACTGTGCGTCTAGGCGGATGGTAACAGGAGACAAGGGACACGATATTTTACCCAGGTTCGGGCCCTCTTGATGGAGGTAAAACCCTACGTCCTGCTTGATTAATATTGATGATATGGGTAGTACAAGAGTGGATCTACCACGAGATCAAGGAGGCTAAACCCTAAAGCTAGCCTATGGTATGATTGTTGTAATGTATGTTGTGTCCTACGGACTAAAGCCCTCCGGTTTATATAGACACCGGAGAAGGCTAGGGTTACACAGAGTCGGTTACAATGGTAGGAGATCTACATATCCGTATTGCCAAGCTTGCCTTCCACGCCAAGGAAAGTCCCATCCGGACACGGGACGGAGTCTTCAATCTTGTATCTTCGTAGTCTTGGAGTCCGGCGGACGATGATAGTCTGGCTGTCCGGACACCCCCTAGTCCAGGACTCCCTCAGTAGCCCCTGAACCAGGCTTCAATGAAGATAAGTCCGGTGCGCACAATGTTCGGCATTGCAAGGCGGGTTCCTCCCTTGACTAATCCAGAGAAGATCATGAACACCAGGATAGTGTCCGGCTCTGCAAAATAAATTCCACATTCCACCGTAGAGAGAATAAAATGTACACAAGTCCAATCTGCTGACGTATTGTGCGGCATGACATCACACCGCTACCATGCTTTTACTTGAATCGTTTTTTATTATACCACCTCAGCATGTTTAGCGAAGCAGTTTCCTTGGCACGTCTTGTCGAAGTAGAGATCGTGCTCCCCTTATTCCGGGATTCTCATCAATATGGACGTGGGTAACCTAACCGCGCCATTGATGGTGGCGCCTGGGAGATAGGCGAGTTTTACCAGGCTGGTGGGGAGCGCATAGTTTTCGCCCTGCCTATATAAGGGATAAGGATTCACCTTTTCACCCACGCCTTCTTCCTCCTTTGCTCATCCACCTCCGCGCACTCAAGCTCCAACGCCCAAGCTCGCGCATCTCGTCTTAACCTTCCCCGACCATGTCCGGAGGGGGAGGCAAGTGGTTGGCTTCCACCATCAAGGAGGAGCACATCACCAAGCTGCGCAACGCCGGATACCATTCCAGCGATATTGCGCACCGGCTGCCCGACGAGGGGCAGCTCATCCCTACCCCTGGGCCCCATGAGAGGGTCGTCTTCCTTCCCCACTTCCTCCGCGGACTGGGCTTTCCACTGCACCCTTTCGTCCGGGGGCTCATGTTCTATTACGGCCTGGATTTCCACGATCTAGCGCCGAACTTCATCCTCAACATCTCGGCGTTTATCGTCGTGTGGGAGGCCTTCCTCTGCATCCAGCCCCACTTCGGCCTGTGGCTCAAGACCTTCAACGTCAAGCCGAAGGTTGTGAAGGGCACGCAAGCGTAATGCGGAGGTGCTAGGTTGGGCAAGTTGCCCAACGTCCTTTGGCTCGAAGGGGCCTTCGTGGACTCCGTTAAGGGGTGGCAATCGGGGTGGTTCTACATCACCGAGCCGCGCGAACCTATGTGGGCGGCGGCCCCCGAGTTCAGATCTGGCATCCCCACGCAGCTCACCTCCTGGGAAGAGAAGGGCTTGTTGTGGGGCAATCCGAAGGAGCTGACGGGACTCCGAGCCTGTATCCAGAAGCTGGTGAACAATAAGCTCAGGCTCGTCGACGTGGTCCAAGTCATGCTCATCCGCCGGATTCTCCCATGCCAAGAATGGGCATTCAATCTATGGGAGTTCAATCCGGAACAGCACCAGGCGCTAAGCGGGCTCTTCGACACGACGTATGAAGCGCCTGGAGGGCGCTGTTTAAGGGCGCCGAAGCCCCCGCATCCGCGACGGAAGATCGCGGATTTCGCTCGCAGCATCCAGCTGACGAGGTAAGTGATTCAACCCCTTTACGGGACACTAGTGGTAAACAGATTGATTCTAAGAGGGTTTCAATCTCTCTTTTCCTTTGGCAGGAATGGATGGAGAAGGCCGGGCAGCTCATCTGTCCGGCTCCCATGCCAGAAGACCCAGTGAACGCCCGTCTAGCAGGGCTACTGGTTCCGGCACCGCACGTGGTGCCGGAGAAGAAGGCCAAGAAGGTGGCCACGGGGACTCGAAAGAGTTCCCGCAATCAAGCGTCCAATGACGAGGCGGACTCCTCCCCCGAAGACGAGGAGGAGGAAGAAGACTCTCTCCCGGAGGAGGGAGAGAGGAAGAGGAAGGCTTCCCCAATAGGGGAGGCCGAAGGGTCCAAGAGGGGGAGAACTATTCCCCCGGACAGTTCCGCCAACACCATCATTGGCGAGGAGGAGTGGCCTTCAAGGGCCAGGCCTCCGGCGAGATCGTAAGTATCCGGATCCCTGATATGCAATTTCTTTCGTGTCACCTAGTGTCCTACTAATGCCGCATTCTGTCCGCAGTCCGGCCGATGATGATCTCCCCGCTTCATCGAGCGGGTCGTTGGCCCTGTCGGATGTGGATTCACTTCCAACTGCCTCTACCCCCCGCGCCGACGAGGACGCCGAGATGGGATCCCAGAGAGGGACCCATCAGGAGGAGGCTCCGAAGGCGCCGCCAGGCAGCCTCCCGGACTTTGCGCCGGACTCTACATCGGAACCTGCGGCGGTTCCAGAGTCCGGCAGGCGGCCCCTTCGAAAGATGGGCAAGACTGTGACACCGGCAGCCTCCGTCCAACCGGAGGCGCCGAACAACTTGTTGGAGGCGCTTAAAGGCGCTTCCATCGAGGAAGAACACCGCACTATCATGAGTGTGGTGATTCAGAAGGTTCAGCTCGCCAAGAGCGGGCAGACCGAAGCCTGCAGCAGCCTTCTAACAGGCTTTGAGGTAAGAAGTTATAATTATGTAATGTAATACCGCATAGACAGTAGCCCCTGATGGTCAGTTCGGTGTTCGGAAAGAAAAGTCGGACTGAGGATCTAAGAAGATATACGCAGGGTTGCTTAAAATATGTCAATATGGGTTTGCAGGCTGCGCTGCTGACCTCTGCCGCACTGACTGTGGAGGTCGGTGCGTTGAAGCAGGATCTCGAGCGGTCTGAGCAAGAGCTCGGCCATGCCAAGAAGCAGCTCGAGGAAAAAGAAGGTCAGTAACACCACTTCGAATGGTTACCTTACAGAAAAGGATTTTGGTTGCAATAAAATTAACAAGGATAATATGGGTATTGCAGGGGCCACGAACGAGGTGGCAACCCTGAAGGAGGCTGTGTTCGTGGCCAAACGCAGTGCGGCCGCGGAACGGGCAGAGCGAGAAAAGCAGGAGGCGCAGGTGGCGGAAGTACGGCAAGAGCTCCAGGCTCTTATGGAGAAGCATGAGAGCTTGGAGCGTGACTCCAAGACTCAAGAGTCCGAGCTTGCCTCGGCTCTCGAAAGTGCCAAGTCCGCCAAGGCCGAGGCCCGTAAGGCCCTTCAGGAGGTTGAAGATGTGAAGAAGATAGCGGCGGGTAAGGCATTTTTCATGCAAAGCAAGCATGTTAATGTAAACTACCTGACACTTACCCGCATTCGGAGCTCTCCAGGGGCGTTTGCAGATCTGCTGCGTAGTGTGTCCGATGCCGCCGCATTCTATCGTGGCGAGGAGGGGAGCTCGACGGAGAAGGTCTTCTGGTCTCAGTACGCTGAGGCCGGCCATCCGGTGCCCCCCAAGCAACCAGCTGAAGCAGCTGGTCGAACTCCACAAGGTAGCTGAGGAGGCCATGAAGGGCCTTATAGTCCGGCTGTGGCCTGGACAGGCCATGCCTGGGAGCTACTTCGGCCTCGTGAGGTGGCTGGTGGATGCGTGCCCCTGGGTGGATGTCATCAAGCGCTCCACCTGTATTGAAGGTGCTCGTCGGGCCCTTGCCCGCACAAAGGTGCACTGGGGCAGGCTGGATGCGGAGAAGCTTCTCACTGACCCGCCGCCATCGGGCAAGGAGTATCATACGCCCGAAATGTATTATAAAACTGTCCTGAAGGGAGACCGCGATATTGCGGATGAATGCCCCAGAGATGTAATTTTTGAGTAAACTCGCTATGTATTATCCTGTGCGCTGAAAACTTTGTTCATATGCGCATTAAGCAATGCTTGTTTAATTTAAAATATTACCTTCTGTGCGGCCGTTTATAAAATCTGAGAGATGGCAAGTCATTGGCTTCAGCCCCCGAGCCGCGAGTGCTGGGGTGTTCGGGATAAACTTGAGCACTCTTGTTCCCATTTTTGGGTCCATCTAGGGAGGCGCTCAACACAACGAACAAGGCAACCGGACTTATAATGCTTGAACACTCTCACTTGGCCATAGAATTCTATAATTTTAAATTTCGGCGAAGCCCCTGGTATTCGGAAGACCGAATCCGGGGCGCTATCCACGCCTTCGTCGGACATTTATCCGGAACTTCGCTCGAAGCGGCGTGAGTCTTTAAGGACTCGAAAAGACCTCTTGAACAGCGACCAGTCTCTCGCCTTATCATGCCGGTCAGTTTTAGCTTTCTCCACTGAGGCGCTCGCCCGGCTCAACCGGGGCGCAATCGCAGTGGTTCTCCCACTGCCACCTTAGCCGACAGAACGGAACGTAAGGCACCAAAACGTGGGAGCCGGGCAAACCCAACTATTGACCCAAGACATGATTCGGAGCCGATTCATATAATGCTATAAGTTCGGGGTGCCGCACTTATGAAAGTGTTCGGACTTATCACACCATAATGTGGGGAACATAAGCCCCTGGTGTATTAGACCGTATCAAAATATACGGGTGCAAGATGTCCTGTAATGAACATATATATATATATAAAGTAGTGTAATTGCAGTCGAAAAGTGCTGCATTATTTATTAAAGGAAGTCTGCTGATACAAATAGTGCAGTAAGCAAGGGATTTGGACTAATTAAACATGTCCCCCTCCAGGGATGAGCTGCGGACTTGGTGTATATAATCGAATTTATTGCTCGTAATTGAGACCACCTGAGTGTTCGTTGCAGCCTTCTTTCTTCCCTGGCTGTTGCATCGTGAGTTCGGCAGGTTCACCGCCAGACAGGGCCTCTGGTTAACGGAGTCCTGTGTATACAAAGAAGGAAAATAATAAAAAAGGGTGGTGCACTTGCGAGCCCCTGGTGTGGTCGAGTCGCACTCTGGGTCCATTGTGATCGTGCCCCTTCCCCTGCGCCCATGGTATCTCCAAAGCGTAATGATGTACGTGGAGGGTTGTTCTTGCAATCATGCGAGGGCGGGGGTTAGGGCCGCATTGCTACGCGTGCTCTGATCATGCCAGGTTGTCTTGGTTGGTATTGCTTCGGGCGCGTTTTGCTGTATCCGGCCGTTTGACGGCCGGACTCGAAAATTGCCTTAAAAGGCTGCTCTGTACTTCTGCCGCGAGAGCCGCTGTATGTTCCTCCGTTCGGAGGGAGTGTTCCGTATTTCCGTTGACCGTGATGACTCCACGAGGGCCCGGCATCTTGAGCTTGAGGTATGCATAATGCGGCACCGCGTTGAACTTTGCAAATGCGGTTCGTCCGAGCAGAGCGTGATAGCCGCTGAGAAATGGGACTATGTCGAAGATTAATTCTTCGCTCCGGAAATTATCCAGGGATCCGAAGACCACTTCCAGTGTGATTGAGCCCGTACAATTGGCTTCCACACCTGGTATGACACCTTTAAAGGTTGTCTTTGTAGGTTTAATCCTTGAGGGGTCTATGCCCATCTTGCGCACTGTATCCTGATAAAGCAGGTTCAGGCTACTACCTCCGTCCATCAGGACTCTCGTGAGGTGAAATCCATCGATGATTGGGTCTAAAACCAATGCGGCGAATCCGCCATGGCGTATGCTGGTCGGATGGTCTCTTCGATCGAAAGTGATCGGACAAGAGGACCATGGATTGAACTTCGGGGCGACTGGCTCCATCGCATAGACGTCCCTTAGTGCGCGCTTCCTCTCCCTCTTGGGTATATGGGTTGCGTAAATCATGTTCACCGCCCGCACTTGTGGGGGGAAACCCTTCTGTCCTCTATTGTTCGGCGGTCGGGTCTCCTCCTCGTCGTCGCTGTTTAGCCCCTTGTCATTGTTTTCGGCAATTAGCTTGCCTGCCTGCTTGAACACCCAGCAATCTCTGTTGGTGTGTGTGACGCCCGGATAATTAAGCTACAGTAATTCCACGCTAATCATGCCATGACACCTCAGTTACTGTTACTATCCTCGCAATAATTCGAAACTGTTCGAAATTCATATTCAAATTAATGATAGCAATAAAAGTTATCAAAAATTAAAACAAAAATGTTCGGTGGTTGTCGAATATTACAAAGGTAATTATGGTGCAGCAAACACATTTTTATAAAATGTCTAAATAATATAAAGTGATTTAAAACAGAAAAGAAAATAAATAAAAGCAAAACAGAAAAACTAAAACCTAAACCCAAAGGAAAGGAGAAAGACCCCCTGGGCTTCGGCCCATTCCCTCGCACCCGGCCGGTCCAGGTGGCCCAGCTGCCACCTCCCCACCTCTGTCACCACCTCCCAACGCCCCCCCACTGTTCGTCCGACCGCGCCCGCGTCGCTGTCGGACCAGTTCGCCGCCCCGCGCCGATACAGGCCCCTGGAGAGGATAAGGGCGCCGACGCCGCGCCCTCTCGGGCTCCCCTCCCCACTTGCCCCCTGCTCTCCTCCTCGATCTCCGCCCCCCCGCTCGCTCCTCAGATCTGCCCAGCGCGCCCATGGCCGCGCCGCCGTGCTAACCACGGCCACCGTCGTCCCCGAGCCCCTCCAACTAGTCTCCGAGCACCGTCATCCTCCTCTACGTCCTCCACGCCGACGATTTGGATCCGGCGAGCTCTACAGCGCGGGATCCCCGTCGTCGTCTTCCTCGGGTCGCCGCTGTCGCCATCGACCCCGACCAACGCCAACCTCCCATCTACGTCGCGCCGCTGCTGCTACTAATCCGTCAACGAGCCCCCGTGCGCCCACTCGGTGAGCTCCCGCGCCCCGCTCTCCTTTTCCCTCGCGCACCGTAGCTGCCTATTCGCCGTTGCCGAGAGCCCGTCGCCGCGGATCGCCTCGCCGCCGTGGCCGTACTCTCCGTCGTGCTCCCCTGAGCACGGCATCTTGTTCCTGGTGCCCCCAGGAACCCAACGCGCCCGCTCGCGCGCTGCTCCTTGGCCGCTAGCTCCTAGCTCGGTGAATGCCCGAACGCGTCACCGCACGCGCTCATCGCCGGCAGCCGTCCGGTGACCATTTGGTCCCGGGCTCATGCCTGTCGTGCTCGCACGCGCCCGTAGAGGCCTCCTGACCGTTTAGGGTACTTGCTGCCGTGCTGCAGCGCCGTTTCCCTCTCGCGGCCGAACGCCGGCGTCCGCCCCGCTCGTCACCGGTGACGCTGCGGCCCTCCTCCGGCCACGCCACCGCCCCCGCTAGATGCGCCTCTGCGCGCTCGTTCGAACGAGCCCAGGCGCGCGCGGATCCGTGCACTGTGTGCATTTTCCGGTGAACTCCGGCGGGCCTGCGCCGTGCTTTTGGTCGCCGGCGGCGGGAACCGCCCCTGCTGACCTGGCACCGCGGGTCTCGCCACCTGGGCCACTGACTAGTGGGCCCGGGGCCCCCTGTTGACCTGTTGACTGGGTCAACGTGCTGACTAGGCAGCCCAGTGGCACTGACATGCGGGCCCCATGCCATAAAAGAATAAAAACAAATAGATAAACTGCTAATTAATTAAATTAGTTACTTAAACACTAATCTCTCACTGACTACCGGGCCCCACCCACTAATTAACCCATTTAGTTAGTTTTAGAATTCTGTTAATGTCCCTGACAATGACATGTGGGTCCCACTGGACCCACCTGTCTGGTTTGACTGGTCAACTGACCAGTTGACCTGCTGACATCACTCTGATGTCATGCTGACGTCATCATTCACTGTTTTGGATAATGTTGGAATTAAATAACTAATTAAAATCAGAAAATGATTTAAATCTTTAGAAAATCATATCTTTTAATCCGTAACTCGGATGAAAATACTTTCTACATGAAAGTTGCTCAGAACGACGAGACGAATCCGGTTACGCAGCTCGTTCGTCCGCCACACACCCCTAGCATACCGAACACGCAACTTTCCCCCTCCGGTTCACCGGTCCGAAAACGTGGAACACCGGGAATACTTTCCCGAATGTTTTCCCCCTTCGTCGGTATCACCTACTACCGCGATTGGGCACACCTAGCATCGTTACTTGTCTTGTCATGCATCGATATGCATCTGTTTGCATGGTATTCATTGTTTCTTCCCCCCTCTTCTCTCTGATAAACTACGAGACCGACGCTGTTTCTGCCCAGTACGACTACGGAGTTGACGACCCCTCTCTCTTGCCAGAGCAACCAGGCAAGCCCCCCCTTGATCACCAGATATCGCCTATTCTTCTCTATACTGCTTGCATTAGAGTAGTGTAGCATGTTACTGTTCGGTTACTCCTATTCTGTTGCATAGCTTGTCATTGTTGCTACCGTCATTGATACCTTACCCGCAATCCTAAATGCTTAGTATAGGATGCTAGTTTATCACCATTGGCCCTACATTCTTGTCAGTCTGCCTTGCTATACTATTGGGCCGTGATCACTCGGGACGTGATCACGGGTATATACTATACATATATACATACTTTAGATGGTGACTAAAGTCGGGTCCGCTCGAAGAGTACCCGCGAGTGATTCACGGATTGGGGGCTGAAAGGACCTTTGTCCCGACGGCCCTCTGTGTGGATCTTTGTGGCGGAGCGACAGGGCAGGTTGAGACCACCTAGGCGAGAGGTGGGCCTGGCCCTGGTCGGCGTCCGCGGTTGCTTCATAATAACACACTTAACGAGATCTTGGTATTTGATCTGAGTCTGGCCATTTGGTCTATACGCACTAACCATCTAAGCGGGAGTAGTTATGGGTATCCCGGCGTCGTGGTATCAGCCGAAGCCTTCGTGACGTCAGCGACTGAGTGGCGCGCGCCGGATTGGACTGGAACGCCACTAGGCTAGGTCTGCTTCCGGCCGCGTTCGCAACGTGCAGGTGTGCAAAGGGCGATGGGCCCAGACCCCTGCGCCATAGGAGTTAGACCGACGTGCTGACCTCTCTGTTGTGCCTAGGTGGGGCTGCGATGTGTTGATCTTTCCAGGCCGGGCATGACCCAGGAAAGTGTGTCCGGCCAAATGGGATCGAGCGTGTTGGGTTATGTGGTGCACCCCTGCAGGGAAGTTTATCTATTCGAATAGCCCTGTCCCTCGGTAAAAGGACGACCCGGAGTTGTACCTTGATCTTGTGACAACTAGAACATGATACTTAATAAAACACACCCTTCCAAGTTCCACAGACAACCCGATGATCGCTTTTCCACAGGGCGACGAGGGGAGGATCGCCGGGTAGGATTATGCTATGCGATGCTACTGGAGATGCTACTTGGCGATGCTACTTGGAGGATTTCAGTCTACTCTCTTCTACATGCTGCAAGACGGAGGCTTCCAGAAGCGTAGTCTTCGACAGGATTAGCTATCCCCCTCTTATTCTGGCATTCTGCAGTTCAGTCCACTGATATGTCCCTTTACACATATACCCATGCATATGTAGTGTAGCTCCTTGCTTGCGAGTACTTTGGATGAGTACTCACGGTTGCTTTCTCCCCCCTTTTCCCCCTTTCCTTTCTTTCTGGTTGTCGCAACCAGATGCTGGAGTCTAGGAGCCAGACGCCACTATCGATGACGACCACTACACTGGAGGTGCCTACTACTACGTGCAGGCTGCTGTCGACGACCAGGAGTAGTTTAGGAGGATCCCAGGCAGGAGGCCTGCGCCTCTTTCGATCTGTATCCCAGTTTGTGCTAGCCTTCTTAAGGCAAACTTGTTTAACTTATGTCTGTACTCAGATATTGTTGCTTCCGCTGACTCGTCTATGATCGAGCACTTGTATTCGAGCCCTCGAGGCCCCTGGCTTGTATTATGATGCTTGTATGACTTATTTATGTTTTAGAGTTGTGTTGTGATATCTTCCCGTGAGTCCCTGATCTTGATCGTACACGTTTGCGTGCATGATTAGTGTACGATTGAATCGGGGGCGTCACAAGTTGGTATCAGAGCCGACTGCCTGTAGGAATCCCCCTTCCAAACTCCTTGGCCGAAGTTGAGTCTAGTCATGGCAAAACTTTTACTAACATGGCTGTGCGGCCCATGGGCCCACGTCGCCATTGGGTTGTATTAGGATCTTTTATTCCTCGTCTTTACTCTGGGACTCTGATCTCTCTTCTATTCGGGTTAAATGAATTTTACTAAAATCTAACTTTAGGTTCTCGAAAACACTTTCCCCCGGAGAGCCCTTCAGTCAAGATGATTGCCGACTGCACCAGAAGATTTCGAAGATACTCTCCGATATCCTCTCGATACTTTGTGCCCGTTGCTTTTGCAATTCCCCACCACTGATAAATCCCTATGGATAACTACATACACTTGCCATCGTATAATCATTGCCCTTTGATCTTGTTACTACAAGATACCTTGAAATTCTCTCTATTGTTCCAAGAACCGTTTGTGTCACTGCCTTTCAGTTCTTTGCCACCTGAATACCCCTAAGAATAATTTCTCGCACCTTTCGAGTATCCGCTCATCCCAGTTGTTCAGGTGTTTCACAAAAGTCTTTGAAATACTATTCAATCCTTCGAAAATCCTTAGCAGCTTTATTGCTCTGCAAATACTTGTCTACTGGCATTATGGATGCTTCCCATATATCTGGCAATATTCACAAGTATCTTTTGACACCGTCATTTTGATCCTATTGATTCAATATGTGTGCGAATGCACACAATCATCTATCAACCCTTCTAAATTATCTTTCCGACTCAGACATCATTTTTGAACATGAGCTGGTTCTCGACCAAACTATTTGTCGCCAATTGTGCCTCTGGTCTATCCGACTTATCCATCCTTGATCAGAGCGACTGCTTCTGATCCTTTGTTTTGGAAATCGTAATTCCTTTGTTATCTAAGCATCGAATTATTCCGATATTCTATAATATGATGCTCGTGCATTTTTTTTTCTTCCTCTGATGGAGTACCAATACTCACATCAGCTCCGTTGTGGATCACCCGATCCATTGTTGGATTGTTGTCGGACAGTGTCCTTCATATTCAGTCACCTGGTGAGTTATTCCCATGATACATAATGCCTTGGTAAATTGTATCCTCTGCTTTCTCAACCATGCTCTAATTCGAGCTTGAGTCATTTACTTATGAACTTTGTAGTATATGTTTCCACGATACCCCGATGGGTTAAACCTATGCTTTCCTTAACATGTGTGGACTCGAAAATTTTCACGAGTCATACTCTTTTGGTATTTTGCCAGATAAAATTTCAACACTACAACTTCTTCAAAAATGGGAAGTGAATGAAATGTTATGCATTGGAGAAGTGGGAGTCGACCTTGAACTCTACGTTCATGCCCATGGACCCGATGTGGAACTTATCATGGAAGCTTCTTGCCAAATATTTACTCATTTGAGTAAAAAAATTCGGTGTTATTAAATTGGGCCCCTTGTAGCTATGGTTTCAACCATATTGTTCTTCTTTGTTCCCATTTCTCGGGCAAGTTTAAACATTTGTCTTCTGCGGATCAATACCCCAGTCCAACCTCTACTTTGATCCGTCTTCGAGTATTACCCCCTTGGTATTTCGAGATTATCTTGGAACTGCATAACTTCTTATGAGTTCTTCATCAACTATTATTCTCGCCGATTCCAATTTTCCACGGGTTCTGGGTTGTTGTCAACCGAGGACACCGACTAGTGAAATTATTCCGCACTACAAATCAAATACCCCTAGTATTTTACTACGAAATTCTGAAATCAATCTGATCATTCCTAGACTATCGGCTGCATCCTGGTCTTGCTATCGTTAACTGTGCTACCTCGTCCTTCTCTGGTGCACGAATTCTTCAGTGTGTGAGCACGACTTACGTCGAGCTTTCAACATCATGTTGCTTGTCTTGAAAGGCAACTTTGGTTCCGAGCTTGCATCTTATATATTGATCCCATAACTTGCCACTTCGTCATTCCCTTGCTTGTTACCATTGTTGTTTGATTGTATCCTCTCGAAATCTCCCCGCAAATGTGTCAGATCACCTTCAAAACTTTGACTTCTTCCGAGATGTTAATTGTGTTCATGATGAGAAATACCCTCCTTGCCCTTGATGATTTTTATTATCATCGACAACACCCTTGACTTCCTTTCATTGCGAACTTGTCCACATTATGAATACAACCAGCTCTCCAGCTAGTGTTGTGTTCTGCCTTAAATTATTACTGTCTTTTATGTCGAGAATGTTGTGGGGATTGCTCCACCTCTTAGAAATTCTCGGTATGATGATACTTCTCACCGTCACCATTCTTCCTTGGTCCCCCTGTTTTTTTTAAACCGGAATACCGACAATTGAGCTATGACGTGTGAATTCAAAACTATTGCTTTGAAGTTAATGGTCGATAGTTCATTCTTAGACTATTGGTTATGGAATCACCATTCTAACATTGATCATGCTACCTAACCCCATATTTCGGGTGCACCTTTCAACCAATGTTTAAATTGTGTATGTTTTCCTCGAGCATACCTCATTATGTCATCTGATCTGACAAATGTTATCTCCTTATTCACATAGCTGTGGAAATCCATCCTTTTGGAAATCTTGAGGACTTGTCGCTGAGTCCATCAGCCACCTCCTCGTCCTCTCCTTGGTTAAATGATGAACTCTTGTTTTGGAACTTGCTTCCATAGTTCATTTCCCGAGAATCTTCGATGTCATCTCATCAATTTGTATCGCACCTTTTCTACTCAAGCATCGTGAGTTTGAGGTGTCCTGACACCATTCAGATTTGAAGCTTGTCAAATATGATGGTTGGAACATTTTCCAAGAGTCATAGCATTGATCTTTATATAACCCAGTAAGGTGATGTCATGCCTAGCACACCTGACCGGAGGACCGAGTGTTATAGTTTCCTTTTTAACAAGGTTATCCATTCTTCCATGAGGAAATTGTAAGACTTATTCTACAAGTTGTTCCTGATGGATCCTTCCTGTATCCAAAGTCTGACCTTTGCTTGAAGACCATGTCAATACTATCTCGAAGCATGTCTGTGGTACTCCCATTTTCAACAAGAATATTTGAAGCCTAATGCTAAATGTTTCCTGCTCAATTATCCAAACACCGCTGTATGGGTAATGTCATGAAATTCCTCTCCCCTTACATAAATGGTTTTCTACTTTCTATCCTGTCATGGATATCATGCTCTGTTTGTCCTTGGGAAGGAAATACCCCGAAATATGTGTTTTAGCACATTTTCCTTTCCATTGTTCTGTTTAATCTGATAATCATATTTTCCTTTCCATTGTTTGATTTAACCTTTCTTGTGATCTATATGACCTAAGCAGTAATACTCTCCTGCTTATGTAAACACCTCGTGGTACCGCTCTGTCAGTAAGACCCTGTTACTATTGTTGATGACACTCCGGTAGCCACCGATGGATGAGAACCTTGCCTATTGGCCCGCCTCGTTCAACGAGCAGAAAAATGGTTCTCTTCGTCCCTCGCCCTTGGTATCGATGTTGTTGCCGACATAACTGATAGGCTACCCTCTGACACGCCTTACTATCGTGACCGTGCAAGATGTCGGCCCCCTTCCTACTTTCAACCACATGGTGGGCCCATAACCCACAGTTCCACAGGATCGAAACCTGACTCTCCTGCACACCCCTTGTTCCCAAAGTTATTCCTCGCGCGTGGACTCATATGTAATTCACGGACCACCGTCCCAAGTGATCTATTTTGGTATCAGACGCAATACTTATTCTCGTTGCCCTGAACCCCTTTCACCTTCTGATTAGGCATCGAACACTTGCCTATCCATTTGAAACTTCTCATGGTACCTTCTTACTTTACTCTCGATATTTTCTTATGATGCGATTCGAGAGTTACTTTCCGCCCCCTTCCTCGATGTTGTCGACCCGATAGTCTACCTTGCCGACATCCATTCTCCCAGAATGCCCACCCTTTATTCTTTCGAAAGTACGATGGAGTTCCTGAAGAAAGGACGCCGACTTCCTCATGATGACCTAAAGAAGAGAAATGGAGACATCAATATATTGGACCGGCCTCTTCGAGAAGAGCAAGCCAGGATGAGAAGACCCGCTAGATTCGTTACCAAACTTTCCCCCTTAGTCCCCCTCTTAAATCTCGGGACGAGATTTCTTGTAGTGGAGGAGAATTGTGACGCCCGGATAATTAAGCTACAGTAATTCCACGCTAATCATGCCATGACACCTCGGTTACTGTTACTATCCTCGCAATAATTCGAACCCGTTCGAAATTCATATTCAAATTAATGATAGCAATAAAAGTTATCAAAAATTAAAACAAAAATGTTCGGTGGTTGTCGAATATTACAAAGGTAATTATGGTGCAGCAAACACATTTTTATAAAATGTCTAAATAATATAAAGTGATTTAAAACAGAAAAAAATAAAAATAAAAGCAAAACAGAAAAACTAAAACCTAAACCCAAAGGAAAGGAGAAAGACCCCCTGGGCTTCGGCCCATTCCGTCGCACTCGGCCGGCCCAGGTGGCCCAGCTGCCACCTCCCCACCTCTGTCACCACCTCCCCACGCCCCCCCACTATTCGTCCGACCGCGCCCGCGTCGCCGTCGGACCAGCTCGCCGCCCCGCGCCGATACAGGCCCCTGGAGAGGATAAGGGCGCCGACGCCGCGCCCTCTCGGGCTCCCTTCCCCACTTGCCCCCTGCTCTCCTCCTCGATCTCCGCCCCCCCGCTCGCTCCTCAGATCTGCCCAGCGCGCCCATGGCCGCGCCGCCGTGCTAACCACGGCCACCATCGTCCCCGAGCCCCTCCAACTAGTCTCCGAGCACCGTCATCCTCCTCTGCGTCCTCCACGCCGACGATTTGGATCCGGGGAGCTCTACAGCGCGGGATCCCCGTCGTCGTCTTCCTCGGGTCGCCGCTGTCGCCATCGACCCCGACCAACGCCAACCTCCCATTTACGTCGCGCCGCTGCTGCTACTAATCCATCACCGGGCCCCCGTGTGCCCACTCGGTGAGCTCCCGCGCCCCGCTCTCCTTTTCCCTCGCGCACCGTAGCTGCCTATTCGCCATTGCCGAGAGCCCGTCGCCGCGGATCCCCTCGCCGCCGTGGCCGTACTCTCCGTCGTGCTCTCCTGAGCACGACATCTTGTTCCTGGTGCCCCCAGGAACCCAACGCGCCCGCTCGCGCGCTGCTCCGTGGCCGCTAGCTCCTAGCTCGGTGAACGCCCGAACACGTCACCGCACGCGCTCGTCGCCGGCAGCCGTCCGGTGACCATTTGGTCCCGGGCTCATGCCTGTCGTGCTCACACGCGCCCGTAGAGGCCTCCTGACCGTTTAGGGTACTTGCTGCCGTGCTACAGCGCTGTTTCCCTCTCGCGGCCGAACGCCGGCGTCCGCCCCGCTCGTCACCGGTGACACTGTGGCCCTCCTCCGGCCACGCCACCGCCCCCGCTAGATGCGCCTCTGCGCGCTCGTTCGAACGAGCCTAGGCGCGCGCGGATCTGTGCACTGTGTGCATTTTTCGGTGAACTCCGGCGGGCCTGCGCCGTGCTTTTGGTCGCCGGCGGCGGGAACCGCCCCTGCTGACCTGGCACCGTGGGTCTCGCCACCTGGGCCACTGACTGGTGGGCCCAGGGCCCCCTGTTGACCTGTTGACTGGGTCAACGTGCTGACTAGGCAGCCCAGTGGCACTGACATGCGGGCCCCATGCCATAAAAGAATAAAAACAAATAGATAAACTGCTAATTAATTAAATTAGTTAATTAAACACTAATCTCTCACTGACTACCGGGCCCCACCCACTAATTAACCCATTTAGTTAGTTTTAGAATTCTGTTAATGTCCCTGACAATGACATGTGGGTCCCACTGGACCCACCTGTCTGGTTTGACTGGTCAACTGACCAGTTGACCTGCTGACATCACTCTGATGTCATGCTGACGTCATCATTCATTGTTTTGGATAATGTTGGAATTAAATAATTAATTAAAATCAGAAAATGATTTAAATCTTTAGAAAATCATATCTTTTAATCCATAACTCGGATGAAAATACTTTCTACATGAAAGTTGCTTAGAACGACGAGACAAATCCGGTTTCGCAGCTCATTCGTCCGCCACACACCCCTAGCATACCGAACACGCAACTTTCCCCCTCCGGTTCACCGGTCCGAAAACGCGGAACACCGGGAATACTTTCCCGGATGTTTTCCCCCTTCGTCGGTATCACCTACTACCGCGATTGGGCACACCTAGCATCGTTACTTGTCTTGTCATGCATCGATATGCATCTGTTTGCATGGTATTCATTGTTTCTTCCCCCCTCTTCTCTCCGATAGGCTACGAGACCGACGCTGTTGCTGCCCAGTACGACTACGGAGTTGACGACCCCTCTCTCTTGCCAGAGCAACCAGGCAAGCCCCCCCCCCTTGATCACCAGATATCGCATATTCTTCTCTATACTGCTTGCATTAGAGTAGTGTAGCATGTTACTGTTCGGTTACTCCTATTCTATTGCATAGCTTGTCATTGTTGCTACAGTCATTGATACCTTACCCGCAATCCTAAATGCTTAGTATAGGATGCTAGTTTATCACCATTGGCCCTACATTCTTGTCAGTCTGCCTTGCTATACTATTGGGCCGTGATCACTCGGGAGGTGATCACGGGTATATACTATACATATATACATACTTCAGATGGTGACTAAAGTCGGGTCCGCTCGAAGAGTACCCGCGAGTGATTCACGGATTGGGGGCTGAAAGGACCTTTGTCCCGACGGCCCTCTGTGTGGATCTTTGTGGCGGAGCGACAGGGCAGGTTGAGACCACCTAGGCGAGAGGTGGGCCTGGCCCTGGTCGGCGTCCGCGGTTGCTTCATAATAACACGCTTAACGAGATCTTGGTATTTGATCTGAGTCTGGCCATTTGGTCTATACGCACTAACCATCTACGTGGGAGTAGTTATGGGTATCCCGGCGTCGTGGTATCAGCCGAAGCCTTCGTGACGTCAGCGACTGAGTGGTGCGCGCCGGATTGGACTGGAACGCCACTAGGCTAGGTCTGCTTCCGGCCACGTTCGCAATGTGCAGGTGTGCAAAGGGCGATGGGCCCAGACCCCTGCGCCATAGGAGTTAGACCGACGTGCTGACCTCTCTGTTGTGCCTAGGTGGGGCTGCGACGTGTTCATCTTCCGAGGCCGGGCATGACCCAGGAAAGTGTGTCCGGCCAAATGGGATCGAGCGTGTTGGGTTATGTGGTGCACCCCTGCAGGGAAGTTTATCTATTCGAATAGCCGTGTCCCTCGGTAAAAGGATGACCCGGAGTTGTACCTTGACCTTATGACAACTAGAACAGGATACTTAATAAAACACACCCTTCCAAGTTCCACAGACAACCCGGTGATCGCTTTTCTACAGGGCGACGAGGGGAGGATCGCCGGGTAGGATTATGCTATGCGATGCTACTGGAGATGCTACTTGGAGATGCTACTTGGTGATGCTACTTGGAGGATTTCAGTCTACTCTCTTCTACATGCTGCAAGATGGAGGCTGCCAGAAGCGTAGTCTTCGACAGGATTAGCTTAACTTATGTCCGTACTCAGATATTGTTGCTTCCGCTGACTCGTCTATGATCGAGCACTTGTATTCGAGCCCTCGAGGCCCCTGGCTTGTATTATGATGCTTGTATGACTTATTTATGTTTTAGAGTTATGTTGTGATATCTTCCCGTGAGTGCCTGATCTTGGTCGTACACGTTTGCGTGCATGATTAGTGTACGATTGAATCGGGGGCATCACAGTGTGATTGGCTGGCTTTTTGGGGGTGCCATGTATCTGGCATAAGCGGTCGAGTATTCGGTCCAAGTTGGACGGACCCAGAGTGGTTCTTTTGAATGGCTTCTTCCGCTGACCGGGTTTAGAGCCTCGGAATCCGGCGTTGACTACCATATCCTCCTTATCGTCGCCGTTAATGCGGCGTTTGTTTTTGTTTCGACGTGACCTGTCGTTGTGGTCCTTAGTATCCGGACTGCCAGACTTTTTATTGAGGTTGTTGCTGCGAGCTAGCCAGCTATCCTCTTCCGCGCAAAAGCGGGTCATTAATGATGTGAGTGCTGCCATGGATTTCGGCTTTTCCTGTCCCAGGTGCCGGGCTAGCCACTCGTCGCGGATGTTATGTTTGAAGGCTGTGAGGGCCTCTGCATCCGGACAGTCGACGATTTTGTTTTTCTTTGTCAAGAACCGTGTCCAAAATTGTCTGGCCGATTCCTCTGGCTGCTGAATTATGTGGCTTAGGTCATCGGCGTCTGGTGGCCACACATACGTGCCCTGGAAATTGTCGAGGAATGCGGCTTCCAGGTCTTCCCAACACCCAATTGACTATGCGGGCAAGCTGTTAAGCCAATGCCGAGCTGGTCCTTTAAGCTTGAGTGGGAGGTACTTGATTGCATGGAGATCGTCGCCGCGGGCCATATGGATGTGAAGGAGATAATCTTCAATCCAAACCGCGGGGTCTGTTGTGCTGTCGTAGGATTCGATGTTTACGGGTTTAAACCCTTCAGGTATTTGATGATCCATTACTTCGTCAGTGAAGCATAGCGGGTGTGCGGCGCCTCTATATTCACAACGCAGCTCGAGAGAGCGTTGTCTGCTGTGTTCGGCCCGGCCGGGGTTATTGTATCCGGCGCGACGGTACTCGTCGTGGGTCGTGGGGCGCCCTCGTGATCCGTAGATGGATCTGGATTGCCTTGCTTTGTCCTCCAGTACGTCCCGCAAGTCCGGCGCGTTCACTGTTGGCTTCGTACTTTTGGAGCGATGCCGGGGTACGGTCTTTGTGGAGGGTCTGGATGCCTCTCTGTCGCGACCACAGGGTGGTCGGTCGGCCGTATCGTGCGCTGGTGATGAAGATATGTATGCTTCCTCCTCTAATCGGGGGAGCAACTTGCGTCTGGGGTAGCTTTTGGAGGGGCGTTCGAGTTTAAACTCTTCGGCCGCGAGGACCTCGGTCCATCAATCGGCCAGCAGGTCCTGATCAGCTTGAAGCTGCTGCTGTTTTTTCTTTAGGCTATTTGCCGTGGCGATAAGCCTGCGTTTAAAATGCTCTTGTTCGACGGGATCCTCGGGCACGACCAACTCGTCGTCGTTGAGGCTTGCCTCGTCTTCGGAGGGAGGTATATAGTTATAATCCTCTACCTCTTCGTCTGCCGCCCTCTCGTGGGGGCTTGCTTCTGCGTCCTCCTGCGCTGAGTCTTGCTGGAGGGGATTATCTTCGGCACTCTCTGGGGTATTATTATCTCCTGTGCCGGAATCTCCATTCTTGCTGTGGCGGGATTTAGAGCGGCGCCGCTGACGCCGGCGCTTGGGCTGTTTCTTTAAGGAATCTGCCTCCGCTACTTCTTCGCCGTCCCCGTCCTTTGGGGTGTCCACCATGTATATGTCGTATGACGAGGTGGTCTTCCAGTGCCCTGTAGGCGCTGGTTCCTGTTCGTCTCCGGCATCGTCGTTCATAGCGTCGATGTCTTCGGAGTCGTAGTCTAGCATGTCGGTAAGATCGTCGACAGTGGCTACAAAGTGGGTGGTGGGTGGGCTCTAAATTTCTTCGTCGTCCGTATCCCAACCATCCTGGCCATAGTCCGGCCAGGACTCTCCCGATAGCGAGAGATGTTTTAGCGAATTTAGGATGTCGTCAAAGGGTGAGTATTGGAAGATGTCCGCGGCGGTGAATTCCATAACCGGCGCCCAATCCGATTCGATTGGTAGGGGCGTGGGAGGTCCGGAGTCCGGCAAGGAGTCCGGCACCTCGGAATCACGAGTTTCGCGAGGGACAAGGTTAGTGTTCGGCTCCATCGCCGTGGAAGTTGAAGCCCCCGAGGTGGTGTCCATCCACCGGTCCTCGATCTGGGCGATCGGCTCCGCACTAAGGGCCGAAGAAGATTCATGTGCGGCCACCAAGGCACTGTTCGGCGGCAGAGCTAGATCATGCCCATCGTAACAGTGCGGCGCGCTTGGCTTTGGCTCGAGCCCGTCGAAGATCAAGTCCCCGCGGATGTCGGCTGTGAAGTTTAGGCTTCCGAATCTGACCTGATGGCCAGGGGCGTAGCTCTCAATCTGCTCCAGATGGCCAAGTGAATTAGCCCGCAGTGCGAAGCCGCCGAATACGAAGATCTGTCCGGGGAGAAAAGTCTCACCCTGGACAGCGTTGTTGATTGAAGATGCCATCGAGCCTATCGGTGACGACACAGAGGAACTCTCAATGAAAGCACCAATGTCGGTGTCAAAACCGGCGGATCTCAGGTAGGGGGTCCCGAACTGTGCGTCTAGGCGGATGGTAACAGGAGACAAGGGACACGATGTTTTACCCAGGTTCGGGCCCTCTTGATGGAGGTAAAACCCTACGTCCTGCTTGATTAATATTGATGATATGGGTAGTACAAGAGTGGATCTACCACGAGATCAAGGACGCTAAACCCTAAAGCTAGCCTATGGTATGATTGTTGTAATGTATGTTGTGTCCTACGGACTAAATGAAGGAAATATGCCCTAGAGGCAATAATAAAGTTATTATTTATTTCCTTATATCATGATAAATGTTTATTATTCATGCTAGAATTGTATTAACCGGAAACATAATACATGTGTGAATATATAGACAAACAGAGTGTCACTAGTATGCCTCTACTTGACTAGCTTGTTAATCAAAGATGGTTATGTTTCCTAACCATGAACAAAGAGTTGTTATTTGATTAACAAGGTCACATCATTAGTTGAATGATCTGATTGACATGACCCATTCCGTTAGCTTAGCACCCGATCGTTTAGTATGTTGCTATTGCTTCCTTCATGACTTATACATGTTCCTATGACTATGAGATTATGCAACTCCCGTTTACCGGAGGAACACTTTGTGTGCTACCAAACGTCACAACGTAACTGCGTGATTATAAAGGTGCTCTACAGGTGTCTCCGAAGGTACTTGTTGAGTTGGCGTATTTCGAGATTAGGATTTGTCACTCCGAATGTCGGAGAGGTATCTCTGGGCCCTCTCGGTAATACACATCACTTAAGCCTTGCAAGCATTTCAACTAATGAGTTAGTTGCAAGATGATGTACTACGGAACGAGTAAGGAGACTTGCCGGTAACGATATTGAACTAGGTATTGGATACCGACGATCGAATCTCGGGAAAGTAACATACCGATGACAAAGGGAACAACGTATGTTGTTGTGCGGTTTGATTGATAAAGATCTTCGTAGAATATGTAGGAACCAATATGGGCATCCAGGTCCCGCTATTTGTTATTGACCGGAAACGTGTCTCGGTCATGTCTACATTGTTCTCGAACCGTAGGGTCCGCACGCTTAAGGTTTCGATGACAGTTATATTATGAGTTTATGTATTTTGATGTACCGAAGGTTGTTCGGAGTCCCGGATGTGATCACGGACATGACGAGGAGTCTCGAAATGGTCGATACATAAAGATTGATATATTGGATGGATATATTTGGACACCGGAAAGGTTCCGGATGAGATTGGGATTATACGAGAGTTCCGGGAGGTTACCGGAACCCCCCGGCAAGTATATGGGCCTTATTGGGCCTTAGTGGAAGGGAGGGAGAAGGAGCAAGGGAGGGGGCGCCCCCCCCCCCCCCCAAGCCCAATCTGAATTGGGAGGGGGGCCGCCCCCCCCCCCCCCCCTTTCCTTCTCTCCTTCCCCCTCTTCCTTCCTTCTCCTACTCCTAATAGGAAAGGGGGGCCAAACCTACTTGGAGTAGGTTTGCCCCCCCTAGGGCGCGCCTCCCCCTTGGGTCGGCCTCCTCCTCCCTCCCTCCTTTATATACGGGGGTGGGGGGGGCACCCCATGGACACACAAGTTGATCATTGAGATCGTTCCTTAGCCGTGTGCGGTGCCCCCTCCACGATATTACACCTCAGTCATATTGTAGCGGTGCTTAGGCGAAGCCCTACGACAGGAGAACATCAAGATCGTCACCACGCCGTCATGCTGACGGAACTCCTCCCCGCGCCTCTGCTGGATCGGAGTTCGGGGTGCGTCATCGAGCTGTACGTGTGTCAAGAACTCGGAGGTGCCGGAGTAACGGTGCTTGGATCGGTTGGACCGGGAGGACGTACGACTACTTCCTCTACGTTGCGTCAACGCTTCCGCTTCGGTCTACGAGGGTTCGTATACAACACTCTCCCCTCTCGTTGCTATATCATCACCATGATCTTGCGTGTGCATAGGAAAATTTTGAATTTACTATGTTCCCCAACAGTGGCATCCGAGCCTAGGTTTTATGGGTTTGATGTTATATGCACGAGTAGAACACAAGTGAGTTGTGGGCGATATAATTCATACTGCTTACCAGCATGTCATACTTTGGTTCAGCGGTATTGTTGGATGAAGCGGCCCGGACCGACATTACGCGTACGCTTACGCGAGACTGGTTTTACCGCCGTGCTTTGCACACAGGTGACTAGCGGGTGTCAGTTTCTCCAACTTTAGTTGAACCGAGTGTGGCTACGCCCGGTCCTTGCAAAGTTTAAAACAGCATCAACTTGACAAACTATCGTTGAGGTTTTGATGCGTAGGTGAGATTGGTTCTTGCTTAAGCCCGTAGCAGCCACGTAAAACTTGCAACAACAAAGTAGAGGACGTCTAACTTGTTTTTGCAGGGCATGTTGTGATGTGATATGGCCAAGACATGATGCTATATTTTATTGTATGAGATGATCATGTTTTGTAACCGAAGTTATCGGCAACTGGCAGGAGCCATATGGTTGTCGCTTTATTGTATGAAATGCAAACACCTTGTAATTGCTTTACTTTATCACTAAGCGGTAGCGATAGTCGTAGAAGCAATAGATGGCGTAAACGACAACGATGCTACGATGGAGATCAAGGTGTCGCGCCGGTGACGATGGTGATCATGATGGTGCTTCGGAGATGGAGATCACAAGCACAAGATGATGATGGCCATATCATATCACTTATATTGATTGCATGTGATGTTTATCCTTTATGCATCTTATCTTGCTTTGATTGACGGTAGCATTTTAAGATGATCTCTCACTAAAAATTATCAAGAAGTGTTCTCCCTGAGTATGCACCGTTGCCAAAGTTCGTCGTGCCCAGACACCACGTGATGATCGGGTGTGATAAGCTCTACGTCCATCTACAACGGGTGCAAGCCAGTTTTGCACACGCAGAATACTCAGGTTAAACTTGACGAGCCTAGCATATGCAGATATGGCCTCGGAACACGGAGACCGAAAGGTCGAGCGTGAATCATATAGTAGATATGATCAACATAAGATGTTCACCATTGAAAACTACTCCATCTCACGTGATGATCGGTTATGGTTTAGTTGATTTGGGTCACGTGATCACTTAGATGACTAGAGAGATGTCTGTCTAAGTGGGAGTTCTTAAGTAATATGATTAATTGAACTTAAATTTATCATGAACTTAGTACCTGGTAGTATCTTGCTTGTCTATGTTGATTGTAGATAGATGGCCCGTGCTGTTGTTCCGTTGAATTTTAATGCATTCCTTGAGAAAGCTAAGTTGAAAGATGATGGTAGCAACTACGCGGACTGGATCCATAACTTGAGGATTATCCTCATTGCTGCACGGAAAAATTACGTCCTGGAAGCACCGCTGGGTGCCAGGCCTGCTGCTGATGCAACTGACGACGTTAAGAACGTCTGGCAGAGCAAAGCTGATGACTACTCGATAGTTCAATGTGCCATGCTTTACGGCTTAGAACCGGGACTTCAACGACGTTTTGAACGCCATGGAGCATATGAGATGTTCCAGGAGTTGAAGTTAATATTCCAGAAGAATGCCCGGATTGAGAGATACGAAGTCTCCAATAAGTTCTATAGCTGCTAGATGGAGGAGAATAGTTTTGTCAGTGAGCACATACTCAAGATGTCTGGGTATTGTAATCACTTGATTCAACTGGGAGTTACTCTTCCGGATGATAGCGTCATTGACAGAATTCTCCAATCACTTCCACCAAGCTACAAGAGCTTCGTGATGAACTATAATATGCAAGGGATGGATAAGACGATTCCCGAGCTCTTCGCAATGCTAAAGGCTGCGGAGGTAGAAATCAAGAAGGAGCATCAAGTGTTGATGGTCAACAAGACCACTAGTTTCAAGAAAAAGGGCAAAGGGAAGAAGAAGGGGAACTTCAAGAAGAACAGCAAACAAGTTGCTGCTCAAGAGAAGAAACCCAAGTCTGGACCTAAGCCTGAAACTGAGTGCTTCTACTGCAAGCAGACTGGTCACTGGAAGCAGAATTGCCCCAAGTATTTGGCGGATAAGAAGGATGGCAAGGTGAACAAAGGTATATGTGATATACATGTTATTGATGTGTACCTTACTAGAGCTCGCAGTAGCACCTGGGTATTTGATACTGGTTCTGTTGCTAATATTTGCAACTCGAAACAGGGACTACGGATTAAGCGAACACTGGCAAAGGACGAGGTGACGATGCGCGTGGGAAATGGTTCCAAAGTCGATGTGATCGCGGTCGGCACGCTACCTCTACATCTACCTTCGGGATTAGTACTAGACCTAAATAATTGTTATTTGGTGCCAGCGTTGAGCATGAACATTATATCTGGATCGTGTTTGATGCGAGACGGTTATTCATTTAAATCAGAGAATAATGGTTGTTCTATTTATATGAGTAATATCTTCTATGGTCATGCACCCTTGAAGAGTGGTCTATTTTTGATGAATCTCGATAGTAGTGATACACATATTCATAGTGTTGAAGCCAAAAGATGTAGAGTTGATAATGATAGTGCAACTTATTTGTGGCACTGCCGTTTAGGTCATATCGGTATAAAGCGCATGAAGAAACTCCATACTGATGGTCTTTTGGAACCACTTGATTATGAATCACTTGGTACTTGCGAACCGTGCCTCATGGGCAAGATGACCAAAACGCCGTTCTCCGGTACTATGGAGAGAGCAACAGATTTGTTGGAAATCGTACATACAGATGTATGTGGTCCGATGAATGTTGAGGCTCGTGGTGGATATCGTTATTTTCTCACCTTCACAGATGATTTAAGCAGATATGGGTATATCTACTTAATGAAGCATAAGTCTGAAACATTTGAAAAGTTCAAAGAATTTTAGAGTGAAGTTGAAAATCATCGTAACAAGAAGATAAAGTTTCTACGATCTGATCGTGGAGGAGAATATTTGAGTTACGAGTTTGGTTTACACTTAAAACAATGTGGAATAGTTTCGCAACTCACGCCACCCGGAACACCACAGCGTAATGGTGTGTCCGAACGTCGTAATCGTACTTTACTTGATATGGTACGGTCTATGATGTCTCTTACAGATTTACCGCTATCGTTTTGGGGTTATGCTTTAGAGACAGCCACATTCACGTTAAATAGGGCACCGTCAAAATCCGTTGAGACGACACCTTATGAACTATGGTTTGGCAAGAAACCAAAGTTGTCGTTTCTTAAAGTTTGGGGCTGCGATGCTTATGTGAAAAAGCTTCAACCTGATAAGCTCGAACCCAAATCGGAGAAATGTGTCTTCATAGGATACCCAAAGGAGACAGTTGGGTACACCTTCTATCACAGATCCGAAGGCAAGACATTCGTTGCTAAGAATGGATCCTTTCTAGAGAAGGAGTTTCTCTCGAAAGAAGTGAGTGGGAGGAAAGTAGAACTTGATGAGGTAACTGTACCTACTCCCTTGTTGGAAAATAATACATCACAGGAACCTGTTTCTGTGACGTCAAAACTAACTAGTGAGGAAGTTGATCATGATGATCATAGAACTTCAGATCAAGTTAATACAGAACCTCGTAGGTCGAACAGAGTAAGATCCGCACCAGAGTGGTACGGCAATCCTATTCTGGAAGTCATGCTACTAGATCATGATGAACCTACGAACTATGAAGAAGCGATGGTGAGCCCAGATTCCGCAAAATGGCTTGAAGCCATGAAATCTGAGATGGGATCCATGTATGAGAACAAAGTATGGACTTTGGTTGACTTGCCAGATGGTTGGCAAGCAATTGAGAATAAATGGATCTTCAAGAAGGAGACTGACGCTGACGGTAATGTTACTGTCTACAAAGCTCGACTTGTTGCAAAAGGTTTTCGACAAGCTCAAGGGGTTGACTACGATGAGACCTTCTCACCCGTAGCGATGCTTAAGTCTGTCCGAATCATGTTAGCAATTGCCGCATTTTATGATTATGAAATTTGGCAAATGGATGTAAAAACTGCATTCCTGAATGGATTTCTAGAGGAAGAGTTGTATATGATGCACCCAGAAGGTTTTATCGATCCAAAGGGGGCTAACAAAGTGTGCAAGCTCCAGCGATCCATTTATGGACTGGTGCAAGCCTCTCGGAGTTGGAATAAACGTTTTGATAGTGTGATCAAAGCATTTGGTTTTATACAGACTTTTGGAGAAGCCTGTATTTACAAGAAAGTGAGTGGGAGCTCTGTAGCATTTCTAATATTATATGTGGATGACATATTATTGATTGGAAATGATATAGAATTTCTGGATAGCATAAAGGGATACTTGAATAAAAGTTTTTCAATGAAAGACCTCGGTGAAGCTGCTTACATATTGGGCATTAAGATCTATAGAGATAGATCAAGACGCTTAATTGGACTTTCACAAAGCACATACCTTGACAAAGTTTTGAAGAAGTTCAAAATGGATCAAGCAAAGAAAGGGTTCTTGCCTGTATTGCAAGGTGTGAAGTTGAGTAAGACTCAAGCCCGACCACTGCAGAAGATAGAGAGAAAATGAAAAGTGTTCCCTATGCTTCAGCCACAGGCTCTATCATGAATGCAATGCTGTGTACCAGACCTGATGTGTGCCTTGCTATAAGCCTAGCAGGGACATACCAAAGTAATCCAGGAGTGGATCACTGGACAGCGGTCAAGAACATCCTGAAATACCTGAAAAGGACTAAGGATATGTTTCTCGTATATGGAGGTGACAAAGAGCTCATCGTAAATGGTTACGTTGATGCAAGCTTTAACACTGATCCGGACGATTCTAAATCACAAACCGGATACGTGTTTACATTAAATGGTGGAGCTGTCAGTTGGTGCAGTTCAAAGCAAAGCGTCGTGGCGGGATCTACGTGTGAAGCGGAATACATAGCTGCTTCAAAAATAGCCAATGAAGGAGTCTAGATGAAGGAGTTCATATCCGATCTAGGTGTCATACCTAGTGCATCGGGTCCAATGAAAATCTTTTGTGACAATACTGGAGCGATTGCCTTAGCGAAGGAATCCAGATTTCACAAGAGAACCAAACACATCAAGAGACGCTTCAATTCCATCCGGGATCTAGTCCAGGTGGGAGACATAGAGATTTGCAAGATACATACGGATCTGAATGTTGCAGACCCGTTGACTAAGCCTCTCCCACGAGCAAAACATGATCAATACCAAGACTCCATGGGTGTTAGAATCATTACTATGTAATCTAGATTATTGAATCTAGTGCAAGTGGGAGACTGAAGGAAATATGCCCTAGAGGAAATAATAAAGTTATTATTTATTTCCTTATATCATGATAAATGTTTATTATTCATGCTAGAATTGTATTAACCGGAAACATAATACATGTGTGAATATATAGACAAATAGAGTGTCACTAGTATGCCTCTACTTGACTAGCTTGTTAATCAAAGATGGTTATGTTTCCTAACCATGAACAAAGAGTTGTTATTTGATTAACAAGGTCACATCCTTAGTTGAATGATCTGATTGACATGACCCATTCCGTTAGCTTAGCACCCGATCGTTTAGTATGTTGCTATTGCTTCCTTCATGACTTATACATGTTCCTATGACTATGAGATTATGCAACTCCCGTTTACCGGAGGAACACTTTGTGTGCTACCAAACGTCACAACGTAACTGGGTGATTATAAAGGTGCTCTATAGGTGTCTCCGAAGGTACTTGTTGAGTTGTCGTATTTCGAGATTAGGATTTGTCACTCCGAATGTCGGAGAGGTATCTCTGGGCCCTCTCGGTAATACACATCACTTAAGCCTTGCAAGCATTTCAACTAATGAGTTAGTTGCAAGATGATGTATTACGGAACGAGTAAAGAGACTTGCCGGTAACGAGATTGAACTAGGTATTGGATACCAACGATCGAATCTCGGGCAAGTAACATACCGATGACAAAGGGAACAACGTATGTTGTTGTGCGGTTTGACCGATAAAGATCTTCGTAGAATATGTAGGAACCAATATGGGCATCCAGGTCCCGCTATTGGTTATTGACCGGAAACGTGTCTCGGTCATGTCTACATTGTTCTCGAACCATAGGGTCCGCACACTTAAGGTTTCGATGACAATTATATTATTAGTTTATGTATTTTGATGTACCGAAGGTTGTTCGGAGTCCCGGATGTGATCACGGACATGACGAGGAGTCTCGAAATGGTCGAGACATAAAGATTGATATATTGGATGGATATATTTGGACACCGGAAAGGTTCCGGATGAGATTGGGATTATACCGGAGTTCCGGGAGGTTACCGGAACCCCCCGGCAAGTATATGGGCCTTATTGGGCCTTAGTGGAAGGGAGGGAGAAGGAGCAAGGGAGGGGGCGCCCCCCTCCCCCAAGCCCAATCCGAATTGGGAGGGGGGCCGCCCCCCCCCCCCTTTCCTTCTCTCCTTCCCCCTCTTCCTTCCTTCTCCTACTCCTAATAGGAAAGGGGGGCCAAACCTACTTCTAGTAGGTTTGCCCCCCCTAGGGCGCGCCTCCCCCTTGGGCTGGCCTCCTTCTCCCTCCCTCCTTTATATACGGGGGTGGGGGGGCACCCCATGGACACACAAGTTGATCATTGAGATCGTTCCTTAGCCGTGTGCGGTGCCCCCCTCCATGATATTACACCTCGGTCATATTGTAGCGGTGCTTAGGTGAAGCCCTATGACAGGAGAACATCAAGATCGTCACCACGCCGTCGTGCTGACGGAACACCTCCCCGCGCCTCTGCTGGATCGGAGTTCGGGGTGCGTCATCGAGCTGTACGTGTGTCAAGAACTCGGAGGTGCCGGAGTAACGGTGCTTGGATCGGTTGGACCGGGAGGACGTACGACTACTTCCTCTACGTTGCGTCAACGCTTCCGCTTCGGTCTACGAGGGTACGTAGACAACACTCTCCCCTCTCGTTGCTATATCATCACCATGATCTTGCGTGTGCGTAGGAAATTTTTGAAATTACTACGTTCCCCAACACTAAAGCCCTCCGGTTTATATAGACACCGGAGAAGGCTAGGGTTACACAGAGTCGGTTACAATGGTAGGAGATCTACATATCCGTATTGCCAATATTGCCTTCCACGCCAAGGAAAGTCCCATCCGGACACGGGACGGAGTCTTCAATCTTGTATCTTCGTAGTCTTGGAGTCCGGCGGACGATGATAGTCTGGCTGTCCGGACACCCCCTAGTCCAGGACTCCCTCAACCATGATTGGAGTCATGGCCACGTGCATAATGCGGGGGGTGCAGCCGCTGCAATACAGGGGCCACCCCATGTGGGATTTCAACGGGGAAAATGATGCCACCCGTCATGGCCGCAGAGGGCCAGGATCGGCCGAAGATCTGGTGAAGATTCTGTCCGGCCTGTACAAGGGGGAGAAGGAGGACTTCCTCCAGACAAGCCCATTGAATGGGTTCTCCATGAATAACCCTCGGCACTGGGTAAGCGGACATTTTGTTTATCCGACCCATGCTTTCAAAGTTAAGTACCTCACTTTACGATTTCGACGCAGGAGCTGCGTCGGGATGTGGACGGCATACATAGTCCGGCTCCACAACCCGAGGATCCAAGAAGATCCCTTGATCCGGCCTCCGAAGAGGATCCGGACATAAAGGTGGAGCTAATCGACGGGGTGTTCCACTAACTCAGCATGGACAATGCTCTAGTCGCCATTGCGGCTGACTACCCCGGCCTATCTCCGGCTCCCCAGGTGATTGTGAACGAAGTCCTAACACCATTATTTCGTCCTTGCGCATTTCTGACCACCGCATACAATGGTGTCTCGCAGGAGGTACCTTCAAGGCGGGAAGCCGAACCCGCGGCGGCTGACCAATAGGGGTCAGTCCGGCCCCGCAGGCGGAAGAGGGGTGCGGTGCGAATCGAAACGTCACCACAACGGTATAGCTTGCTACCATCATTTAGGACAAAGTTCCTAGGAGGTGTTTGAATGCTCATGACTTTTGCAGGAGAAAGAGTGCTCGCCAGACTGTGGGCGGAGAGGTTGCCAACCAAGCCTCTGCCAGCCAGGCTCCAACACCTGGTCTGGAGGGGGAGGCGAGCATAAGGCGCGAGCCGGATACTCCTCCAACGGAGGATGCCGACAGGCTGTCCGCCACCAGGTCTGAGGTGGAGAGCGCCATGAACCATAGGCGCCTCCGGACAGTTTTTCTTGACGCGTGCTTCTCCCCTGAGGCGTTGAAATGCCTTTAACGCGGGGGACGCGCACCTCCGTGCCGCTCAAGATGGTTTGACCAGAGCCACGAAGCAGTATGTAAAAGACATACGGGTAAGAGATTTTATTAGTTGTATATGCCAGTAGCCCCCGAGACTTAAAGTAGTTAGAGTAACTGATTTAAGGATCATTTGATATGCAGGATCTTACAGAGAAGAATAACCAATTGTCCCAGGAGCTACGAGAGTGCAAGGCCCAACTTGAGGCCGCACTCGCTGCCGCAGGAGGAAACACAGAGACCCCTCCTGGTAACACATTATTTCAAAAAGATAAGCGGTGTGCGGCGTGCGTGTAAGTCTGACAATGATATTGCACATGTTGCCGGACTGGATCCGGACAAGCAACAACTACTGCGCCAGCTGAAGGCCAGCGAGAGGGTGCTGACGAAGGTGCAATAGGAAAGGAACAAACTCCAGGATGCCCACGCCCAACTTGGAGAAGAGCTGAAAGGTGTTCGGGCCGAGCTGTCTGGCTCCGTGAAGGAGAATCAGCGGCTTCGTCGCGGCATCTATAGTAAGTGCTTGAGCGAACTCCTTTGAAAAGAAGAGTTCGGCGAGGAAGCCAATTGACAGAAATATGTCTGTAGGTGTGCTCACAGGTCGCCCTGCGGAGGAGATGCCCGTCTCAACGGGTGATCAACTTCCCGAGCTGGTGCAACTACTCGAACGAGTTTGGCAGGCGATGAGCGGCGTCGTCCAGGCCTTATGGCCGTCCCTCTCCCTACCCGAGGGCCTTGGAGAGCTTGCGGAGAAGCTTCAGGGAGCGCGGCAGCGCTTCCGTTTATGGAAGGTATCGGCCTGCTGCCAAGGTGTCAGGGAGGCCTAGGCCATGGTGAAGACGCGGTACAAGAAGCCGCATCCCAACCACATGGCGGAGGTCGGACCTGTGGGGCCCGATGGGAAGGAGATCCCTGTGAGCTTAGTTTACGGCCAAGTAGAGTTGACCGCTAAATATTCCCAATGGGACTGTAAATTAGATAGCCTGTTAGACGGGATTGAGGAGGAGTACAGTCAGTCGATTTGACGATGTATGTAAAATGACATGTAAAATGCCTTCTAGCCGGATTGTAGATCGTTTGTCTTTGCCGACCTTTTCTCTTCAACCTCGGGACCCTAGAGTCCGGAGTGTGTCCGAATACCTTCTCGGTTAAAAAACCGGGGCATGCATGGAGACCAGGCGTAGGGGTCATTAGTGCTTTATCAGACAAGTGCCCAACTAGTTATGTTATGTTACATGGTTTGTAAGAAACATCTTCCAGGGAGAATAGTTCCGTTAAGGGTTCGTTTCCCTGGGAGGCATGCCCTAAAGTGCATGTACGGACTGCGAAAAGAGCAGGAAAACATCTGGGGGCGGATAAATAGGTAAAAAATCATCTTTCAAGTCACCGACCGAATATTCCCCGAACTAGCTTTCGGCTTCACCCAGTCTGAGGTACACATCCGGCTGACCCGGCAGTAACAATCGCAGAGGTGCTCCCTTTACCTCCTAGCCGAACAATCGGGAACGTAGGGGTAAGCACAGGAGCCAGGCAACCCAGCTTGGCCAAAACTTAAGTCATATCGATGCATATAATGGTGAATAAAAGGTACGTGTGAAAGTTTGACACATGTGCTGGGCATGAAGCCCGTGTAAGTAAGCTTCTGGTAAAGAAGCCCCCAGGTATAATGAATGCGGATGGCACATCAAGTGTGTGCGAACAATGCGCAAATAGGCCTCTAAGGGCTTTTATGAAAAAGGTGAGAGAAAAGAGAGAAATAAAAGGCGGCTGAAGTGTAAAAAACATGGACGGAGGAGGGAAACGAACTCTTAGTCCGGCGCTAGGCGTAAAATCTTCGGAGGCCGGCCGCGTTCCATGGGTTCGGCTCGAGTCGGTTGTCCGATGCACTTTGCAGATGGTATGCTCCGCCGGTCGGGACTTGGTCGATGATGAAGGGACCCTCCCATTTGGGCTTGAGTTTGTCCTTTTTCTTGTCCGGCAGGCGTAGAACTAGTTCGCCAACGCTGTAAGTTTTAGCCCGTACTTCTCTGCTTTGATATCTTCGAGCCTGCTGCTGATAGAATGCGGAACAGGCCTTTGCCACATCGCGTTCTTCCTCCAATGCGTCCAAGTTGTCATGCCGATCCAGCTCGGCTTCTCTTCCTTCGTACATGCGCACTCGAGGTGAGTCATGAATGATGTCGCAGGGCAAAACTGCCTCTGCGCCGTATACCATAAAAAATGGTGTGAATCTGGTAGTTCGGTTGGGCCTTGTCCGCAGCCCCTAGAGTACGGAGTCAAGCTCCTCTACCCAGTGCGTGTTAGATTCCGTAAGGGACCGCACTAGTCTGGGTTTGATGCCGCTCATTATTAGACCATTTGCTCGTTCCACTTGACCGTTGGTCTGAGGATGATAGACTGAAGCGTAATCGAGCTTAATGCCCATATTTTTGCACCATAATTTAACCTCGTCGGCCGTGAAGTTTGTGCCGTTATCGGTAATGATGCTATGGGGGACGCCATAACGGTGTACTACCCCGAATATGAAGTCTATCGCTGGTCCGGACTCTGCCGTTTTAACTGGCTTGGCCTCTATCCATTTGGTGAATTTATCCACCATGACCAATAGGTACTTTTGCTTGTGGGTTCCCCCTTTAAGGGGTCCAACCATGTCAAGCCCCTAGACCGCGAACGGCCAGGTGATGGGTATAGTTTTGAGGGCGGTGGGTGGCATATGGCTCTGATTAGCAAAGAGCTGACAACCAACGCATCTTTGGACTAAGTCCTGAGCATCTGCCCGGGCCGTCGGCCAATAAAATCCTGTACGGAATGCCTTGCCTACAAGGGCCCGAGCTGCGGCATGGTGTCCGCCTAGTCCGGCATGGATTTCAGCCAGGAGGTTTCGCCCTTCCTCTTCGGAGATACACCTTTGAAGGACTCCGGTTGTGCTTTTCTTATAGAGTTCTCCCTCGTGGACCTTGTAGGCTTTAGATCGCCGAACTATGCAGCGGGCCTCATTTTGGTCTTCGGGAAGTTCCTGCCTAAGTAAGTAGGCTAGGAATGGCTCTGTCCACGGGGCAATTACTGCAATTATTTCGTAGGCTGAAGGTGTTATTTCATCGGCAGAGTCGCCGATTATGTCAGATTGTTCTGTGTTGGGTGGTGCGGCTGCTTCCGGGTTGTTATTTCCGGCCTCCTCTTCCCATAGTACGGATGGCTTAAAGAGCCGTTCCAGGAAGATGTTTGGAGGGACAGCGTCGCGTTTCGCGCCGATGCGTGCCAATACGTCGGCTGCTTGGTTATTATCCCGGGCTACGTGGTGGAATTCGAGTCCTTCGAACCGAGCTGACATTTTTAGGATAGCGTTACGATAGGCTGCCATTTTCGGATCCTTGGCGTCAAAGTCTCCATTTACTTGGGATATTGCCAGGTTTGAATCCCCGCGCACCTCTAGGCGTTGAATGCCCATGGAGATTGCCATCCGGAGGCCATGTAGGAGGGCCTCGTATTCGGCTGCATTGTTGGAGTCCGTGTACATTATTTGAAGTACGTATTGGACTGTGTCCCCGGTTGGGGACGTCAATACGACGCTAGCCCCCAAGCCGGCCAACATTTTGGAGCCGTCGAAATGCATAATCCAATTGTAGTATGCGCCGTACTCTTTAGGCAGTTCGGCTTCAGTCCATTCAGCGACAAAGTCAACCAGGACTTGCGACTTTATAGCTCGCCGAGGTTTGTAAGTTATATCGAATGGTAAGAGCTCAATGGCCCATTTTGCAATCCTGCCCGTCGCGTCGCGGTTGTTTATAATGTCGTTGAGGGGCACTTCGCAGGCTACTGTTATCGAACACTCTTGAAAGTAGTGTCGGAGCTACCGGGATGCCATGAACACTGCGTACGCTATCTTTTGATAGTGCGGGTAATGGGACTTGCAAGGAGTTAAGACAGTGGATACGTAGTACACTGGTTTTTGAAGAGGGAATTTATGCCCTTCTGTTTCTCGTTCGACGACGAGTACCGCGCTTACAACTTGATGTGTTGCCGCGATGTATAACAACATTAGTTCGCCTAGGTTAGGCGCCGCCAGGACCGGATTTGTTGCCAATATGGCTTTTATTTCTTCGAGTCCGGCAGTGGCAGCAGTGGCAGCATCCGTCCACTCGAAGTGTTCGGTGCGCCTGAGGAGGCGATAGAGGGGCAGTGCCTTTTCTCCCAAACGGGAGATAAAGCGGCTTAAAGCCACCACGCATCCAATCAATTTTTGTATTTGTTTGAGATCTTTTGGAATATCCAGCTGTGACAGAGCTCGGATCTTGGCTGGGTTTGCTTCAATTCCTCTACCGGATACAATGAAGCCCAGGAGCTTTCCGGCTGGTACGCCAAAAACGCATTTTTCCGGATTCAGCTTAATGTCATATGCTCGGAGGTTGTCGAATGTAAGCCTCAAATCGTCTACTAGAATTTCGACGTGTTTGATTTTGACGACTACGTCGTCTACGTATGCCTCTACTGTTTTGCCGATCTGGGTAGCCAGACATGTCTGAATCATGCGCTGATATGTTGCGTCGGCGTTTTTGAGTCCGAAGGGCATCGTGTTGAAGCAGAATGGTCCATATGGAGTAATGAATGCCGTTGCGGCTTGGTCCGCCTCCGCCATCTTGATTTGATGGTAGCCGGAGTATGCGTCAAGGAAGCACAATGAATCGTGCCCTGCAGTAGCATCGATTATTTGGTCGATGCGGGGAAGGGGGAAGGGATCCTTTGGGCAGGCCTTGTTGAGGTCTTTAAAATCGACGCATAGGTGCCAGGATTTGTCCTTCTTTGGTACCATTACCAGGTTTTCTAGCTAGTCCGGATGTTTGATGTCTCTGATGAATCCGGCTTCCAGCAGTTTGGCTAGCTCTTCTCCCATTGCCTGTCTTTTGGGTTCAGAAAATCGCCGAAGAGCCTGTTTGACTGGCTTGAATCCGTTTAGGATGTTTAGGCTGTGTTCTGCCAATCTGCGTGGGATTCCTAGCATATCTGAAGGGTGCCAGGCAAAGATATCCCGATTTTCCCGAAGGAATTCTCGCAGTGCGGCATCTACATCAGGGTTCAACTGTGCCCCGATGGAGGCCGTCTTTGTTGGGTCCGTTGGATGGACCTGGAATTTGACTATTTCATCCGCTGGTTTAAAGGAGGTGGACTTGGATCTCTTATCGAGTATCACATCGTCCCTATTCACCACAGAGCGCAGCGCAGTGAGTTCCTCCGCCGCTAGGGCTTCGGATAGTGCCTCCAGGGCTAATGCGGCTGTCTTGTTTTCGGCGCGGAGTGCTATGTCCGGATCACTAACGAGAGTGATTATTCCGCTGGGCCCAAGCATCTTAAGCTTCATGTACCCGTAATGGGGTATGGCTTGAAAAATTGTGAATGCCTCTCGTCCTAATATAGCGTGATATCCGCTACTGAACGGGGCCACTTGGAACGTGACCTCTTCAGACCTGTAATTGTCCGGCGAGCCGAACACCACATCAAGTGTGATTTTTCCTGTGCAGCGCGCTTCCCGGCTAGGGATTATTCCTCTAAAGATTGTGCTGCTTCGCTCAATGCGGCTCCAGTCTAATTCCATTTTTTGAAGAGTTTCCTCGTAGATGAGGTTTAGTCCGCTGCCGCCATCCATGAGTACCTTGGTAACACGAAAGCTGTCCACTATTGGACTGAGGACCAATGCGGCTGGTGCTCGGGCTGTTCAGAATTTAGGTTCGTCGCTGGCGTTGAAGGTGATGGCCGTGTCGCTCCATGGATTTGTTGTTGCTACTTGGTAGACTTCGGCGAGGCTGCGGATTGTTCGTTTTCGCATATTATTTGATGCGAAAGTCTCAAAGACTGTTGACACCATACTGGTACTGTTGGAGTGGTTTTCCGGGGCTAGAAGCTCCTCGCCACTTTTGGCCACCTGCCGCAGTATCCAACATGCTCGAAGGCTATGTGTTGGGGTGGCGCCTTCTGTACTGTGAATTTTACAGGGTCCGTTGAGCCATCCCTCCAGTATGGTTCCGTGCCCTTTATGGGGTTTTTGCTTTTTGGTTTTTGTACCTGGTGCCTGAGTGTGATGCACCCTTTTGTTATGGACTAGGGTTGTATTCGGGGCCGGATTGTCCCAAAACTTAGTTTCGGTTTTCCGGAAACTCTCCATCGCACAGTACTTTCGTACTATGGACGCCAGGTCGGCGAAGTGTGTAATTTCACGACGGCTGACGGCGTTCAAGATTCCCTCGTCCATGCACTTATTGCAGAAAATTGAAATTGTGTTTTCCTCTCGACAGTCCTTTATCCTGTCCATAACCAGGAGGAATCTGGCCCAGTAATGATGTACTGTTTCAGCGGGCTCTTGCCGGATTAGAGATAGATCGCATATGTCTGGGTGGGTGGGTGGAATTGAGTCCGGAACCATACCCATCTCGAGGCTCAAGGGGCGAGAAGTTTCCGAATTTAGAAGCTTGGATTGCTAGACGTTGTCGAACGAGTCCGGTCCGATGCCTGACTTTAGGTTCAGTGCTTGATCGAAGTCCGTCCCTCTGCGGGAATCCGGCATGGAGGGTTCGGGAGCCCGGACATGACTAGTTTTTAATACAGGAGAAGAGTCGCCGCGTTGTTCCTCTACCACCACAACGTGGTGGGTAACCTGGGGAGAGTTAATCTCTCTCAGATCGGTTTTAAGCCCAATCTGATTGTAGTCTGTAGCGACTCCCAGGGCGGCGATGCGATCCAAGAGCTCGTTTACGGACGAGATCTCTATTGGTCCAGCTGCTCGGCGAATTCCGAGTTGACGTGAAGATTGCTTTTGATGACCCGAGAGGTCATCTCGAAGCGGTGGCCGAACAGGCGGTCATGAGAAAACCACCCAGCCGGATAGTTTGGCCGGCGGCCAAGGCTCCTTTGGCGAAGATACCGTCTTTAAAGACGGGAAGAGGCATCCTTCCTATCGGTGACGGCACAGAGGAACTCTCAATGAAAGCACCAATGTCGGTGTCAAAACCGGCGGATCTCGGGTAGGGGGTCCCGAACTGTGCATCTAGGCGGATGGTAACAGGAGACAAGGGACACGATGTTTTTACCCAGGTTCGGGCCCTCTCGATGGAGGTAAAACCCTACTCCTGCTTGATTGATATTGATGATATGGGTAGTACAAGAGTGGATCTACCACGAGATCAAGGAGGCTAAACCCTAGAAGCTAGCCTATGGTATGATTGTTGTAATGGTTGTTCGTCCTATGGACTAAACCCCTCCGGTTTATATAGACACCAGAGAGGGCTAGGGTTATACAGAGTCGGTTACAATGGTAGGAGATCTACATATCCGTATCGCCAAGCTTGCCTTCCACGCCAAGGAAAGTCCCATCCGGACAAGGGCGAAGTCTTCAATCTTGTATCTTCATAGTCTTGGAGTCCGGCTGATGATGATAGTCTGGCTATCCGGACACCCCCTAGTCCAGGACTCTCTCAGTCCACTTGGACCCTAGAGCGAAAACGCCCTTCCCCACGAGATCTCTCAGTTTTCGAAATGATCAATCTTTAGGCAACATATGTACATCGACAATGGAGACACTACTAGGAAAAGGGCTATAGATAGGATTGATTCTAATGGCGCACCGTGGAAGCAGTGCGCCACTACTATATACTAATGGCGCACCTGTTTGCGATACGCCATTGTGTGGAAGATACTAATGGCGCACCGTAAACAGGGTGCGCCACTAGTATGAATTATTTTTTTTCCATTTTCCCATACATACTAATGGTGCATCTGGTCCATAATGCGCCACTACTATCTATAACTACTAATGGCGCACCAAGCAGGCAGTGCGCCATTACTGTAAATTTTGTTTTATTCTTTTTTTTTTGCAAAACTACTAATGGCGCATCGTCGCACAGTGCGCCATTACTAGTTTAAACTAGTAATGGCGCACTCAGAGGAGATGCGCCATTAGTATATATACTTATTATTTTTACTTTTTTGCAAAACTACTAATGGCGCACCGTCTGCTGATGCGCCATTAGTAACCAGGGTTACTAATGGCGCATTTTCCTACGGTGCGCCATTAGTAACCTGGGACCAACAAGATATTTTGGACAGCCCACACCTACCCACTCACTTTCCCCACTTCATTCCATCCACCTCCTTCTCCAAGCTTTCGGCCATCTCCTCCTCCTCACCTCATTTCCACCATAGATTCAACAAAATTAAGTGGTGAAATTACCTTTTTTTGATAGGTAAGTAAGGGAAATCTATCTTCATGATATAGATCTACTTTTTTTTCTCCCTAGCTCGCTCCAACAACGTGCACATGCACTTTTTGTGGCCTAGCTAGATCTATGTATGTTTGTGGTGTTGCATGTGTTTGTGGTGTTGCATATATGTTTGTGTTTGAAGGTACCGGTATTTGAAATATGCGATAGTTGCCAATATTTTGCCGGAATGTTTTGATTCATTTCCGTTTCGGCGAGAATTTTGGCACTATGCATTCTTTTTGGTCCTATTTTTAGGGAAGGTCATGCCAAATTTTTTCTTGGTTCTAACATATCGTTTTGCTCTACCCCGTAGGCGACCATGGTCCGCACGATGACTGAAGGCATCGTGAATAGGTTTTTGAGCTCCGCGAGGGCCGAGATGCTTCAAAAGAACGAGACGGAGATAAGATGTCCATGTCGAAGATGCAAGCTGAAGAGCCTTATTGCGGACCCGGATTCCGGGCAGGTGCGGAACCACCTGCTCTTGCGTGGTTTCATGGATGGCTATCAGTGGCAAGGTGATGAAGATGACTATCAAGTCGTCCATGGCCGGGGCCGGGCAAGAAATGAGGAAGGGCAACAAGACAAGTACCACCGCGGCGAGGGCGGGCGAGAAGACGAAGAATCTCCAGGACATGATCACGACGGTGATGCTGTACACAGTCATCATGTAGAAGATGTCGTACATGATGATGAGGAAGATCAAGACGAAGGGCATGATCATGAAGATGAAGATGCCGGAGCAGACGACGATGGAGGCTGGGTGCAGGACCCTCATATTCAAGAGCTGCTTCTCAAGCGGACGGATAACGCAAGAGCTGCCGCCCGAGAGAAAGCCAAGCTGGATCAACTGGAGATAGACGCGGTTACTCCATTGTATGAAGGATGCAGGCCCGAGGATACCCGCCTGAAAGTAACGCTCATGGCTCTGGAGATGAAGGTAAAACACAAAATGACCGACGCATGCTTCGACGAGAACATGTCATTCTGGCACGAACGTCTTCCCGAGGGGAACAAGTGCCCGACCAGTTTCGAGGAGGCGAAGAAAATCGTGTGTCCTCTGGATTTACCGCACGTGAAATACCATGTGTGCATGAACAATTGCATCATTTATCGGGACGAGCACGCGGAGTCTACCATATGTCCGGTGTGCGGCGTCACTTGATACAAGAAGAGGAAGAAAGCTCCTCGAAAATCGGTGTGGTACTTTCCGATCACTCCTCGTCTGCAGCGGTATTTCGCGGACCCTAAGGTAGCAAAGCTCCTGCGTTGGCACGCGGATAGGGAGGAGAAGAAGCGAGAAGATGACGCAAATGATCCGGAGATAGATAAAAAAGACAAGATGATGAGTCACCCTAAGGATGCAAGCCAGTGGCAAGCGTTGAACTTCGAATACCCAGAATTTGGGAATGATCCAAGGAACATCGTGCTGGGCGCGAGCACCGATGGAGTCAATCCGTTTGGCAGCCAGAGAAGCACACATAGCACCTGGCCTGTGTTTGTGTGGATGTACAACCTTCCCCCCTGGTTGTGCATGAAGAGGAAGTACATTCACATGAGTATGCTAATTGAAGGGCCGAAACAACCAGGGAACGACATCAATCTGTATCTGGGGCTGCTGAAAGAGGAGCTTGACACGCTGTGGAAAACGCCAGCCAATACGTGGGACGCCACAGAGAAAGAATATTTCCCTATGAGAGCCGCACTGCTCACGACGGTGCACGACTATCTCGGTTACGGATATCTCGCGGGGCAGGTAGTCCACGGATTTTCTGGATGCGTAAGGTGCATGGATGACACAACGTATCGCCAGCTAGATAGAGATCCCGGGTCTTCGAAAACCGTGTTCATGGGACATCGAAGGTAGCTTCGCGACGATGACCCGTGGAGGAAACGCAAGGATCTGTTCGATGGTGAAACCGAACCCCGAAAACGCCCGTGTACGAGGAGCTGCGAGGAAATAGACAAGCTGTTGAAAAATTGGAAAGACTGCCCACTGCCGGGAAAGAAGCAAAAGGCGCCAGAGCCGCTGCTAAAGGTATGGAAAACGAGGTCTGTTTTCTGGGACTTGCCGTACTGGAAGATCCACCGTGTGCCTCACAGCCTTGATGTCATGCATATCACGAAGAACGTGTGCGAGAGTCTGCTTGGTACCCTGCTCAACATGCCAGAGAGGACCAAAGATGGGCCGAAAGCAAGGGCGGACTTGAAATCAATGGGCATCAGGCAGGAGCTTCACGCTAATGATGATGATGATGATGATGATGAGGCGAAGCAGGACACGGAAAGTCGTCGCAAAGGCAAAAAGGCCAAGAAGACCAGAAATGACTACCCTCCCGCGTGCTTCACTCTAAGTCAGGAGGAGATCGAGCAGTTTTTCACCTGCCACCTAGGAGTAAAACTTCCTTACGGTTATGCGGGGAAGATAAGCAGATACCTAGACCCAGCGAAGCAGAAGTTCAGCGGGATGAAGTCTCACGACTGTCACATGCTGATGACGCAGATACTTGCAGTTGCAATCCGTGGGATCATGGACGCGCACGTCCGTGAAATGCTATTTGTCCTATGCAACTTTTTCGACGTCATCTCTCAGAAGTCGATTGGCGTGAGGCAACTCAGAAGGCTACAGGAAGAGATCGTGGTGATACTATGCGAGCTTGAGATGTACTTCTCGCCCGCATTCTTCGACGTTATGGTGCATCTGCTGGTCCATATAGTGGAGGATATCATCCAACTCGGGCCGACGTTCCTGCATAGCATGATGCCGTTCGAAAGGATGAATGGTGTCATCAAAGGATACGTTCGCAACATGTCACGTCCAGAGGGAAGCATACCCAGGGGCTTTCTGACCGAAGAGTGCATCTCCTACTGCACGAATTATCTAGGCATCGAGAACCCCGTTGGTCTGCCCGTCAACAGGCACCTCGGCAGGCTCGCTGGATGGGGTCACCATGAGGGTCGCTGCGAAATGCATGTCGACTTCGAGGGTCGACTCGCCGACTTTGAAAGAGCAAACCTAGTCGCGCTACAACACATAGACGTGGTCGATCCTTGGGTGGTAGAGCACAAAACCTTTATTAAGAAAACGTACAATGACCGAGGCCAACAGAGGACGGACAGAGATATACTCAAAGAGCACAACTCATGTTTCACGCGTTGGTTCAAGCAGAAGCTTCTGTCGTACCCTTTACATGAGGATTCTTCCGCGGAAGAACAACTCATATTCGCCTTGTCACAGGGCACCGAGCACAACCTGATGACCTATGAGGCGTACGATATCAACGGTTACACATTCTACACCAAGGACAAGGACATGAAGAGCGATGGTTATCAGAACTCCGGGGTAACGATGGAATCCTACACCGATAATGACAAGGACAGATACTACGGAAGGATCGAGGAGATCTGGGAGCTGAGCTACGCTGGAGAGAAGGTCCCGATGTTCCGTGTCAGATGGGCCAAAAACGTCATAAAAGAAGACCGGTATTTCACCACCATGGTTATACCCGAAGCCAAATCCAAGACCGCGGGCGCAAACGTCACCGCGAAAAATGAGCCATGGGTACTGGCTTCCCAAGTGGACCAATGCTTCTTCATTACCGACCCGCCAAAGCCCAGTCGTGTTGTCATGAGGAGAGGCAAAAGGAAGATCATCGGAATGGATGGAGTAGCCAATGAGCAAGACTTCGACAAGTACGGCGACCCGAAGATCGAACATGACGACGACGATGAAGTAGCAGCACACACCACAAGAAGAAGCAGGACCACCCTACCTAAAGGACGTCCGTTCCACAGAAGAACTCCGTTTGCGAAAAAGAAGGGCCAGAAGATTGTGAACAGATAGCTAGCTAAGACCGATTGTATTTAAATCGTAGTCTTCATTTCTCGATTGTATTTCATGGGCACTTTTTGATATCATGAATATTTTTAAATTTCATGGGCACTTTTTGAATTCATGAGGACACTTGATCTTGATTCCCCCTCCATCTCGATCTCGATCCCCCTCCATCTCGATCGCACCCGCACCCTCCCCCGCTAGCTCCACCCATCGCAACCCTCCCCCGCTCCACCGCCGGAGCACCCGGCCCCCCGCACCCGCACTTTTTGAACATATTTTTTAAAAAAAATTACTATTTTTATAAAAAATATTACTGTTATAATTTAAACAAGTTTGAACATATTTAAACACAAATAAATATAAAAAATAGCATTTAAAATGCATAAAAAATATTACTGTTATGATTTAAACAAGTTTGAACATATTTAAACACAAATAAATATAAAAAACACCATTTAAAATGCATAAAAATATATTGGGGATCATGGGAATCGAACCCAGGACCTCCTGTTGTGTGTGCTGCGTGCTGACCAGTCGAGCTAGTGGGTGGGTTCTGTTGTAGATAGGGTTGGGCTGTAGATATGGCTACTGGGCTAGATTAAAACAAAATTCTAATGGCGCACCGAGGGGTGGTGCGCCATTAGAACAGTCGTACTTATGGCGCACCGGCGTGTGGTGCGCCATTAGAAAGCTTTCCTCCACCTATTCCCCTCTGGCCTCTCTCCCTCCCTCACCAGATCCCCCCCCCCCACTCGACCTAACTTTGCCCCCGCGCCGTCGCCCCCCGAGCCAGAGGAGACGACGACCGCCTCTACCTCAGCTCAGCCAGGCCACGCGATGCCGAGCCGAGCGCCGCCTACCTCGCCGTCCCCCCTCCGCCCGCGCCCGCGCCCTCGACGTCCTCCGCCCAAGCTGAGACGCAGAGACAGGCGAGTGGAGGAGCCCACCGCATGTCACCGGAGCTTCAACGCCCAGCCGCTGCCGGAGCTTCAACGCCGGCGTCTTCCTCCATTCCTCCATCCCCTCCCCCAGGTGATTCCTCTCTTCTCCTCCATCCCCTCACCTGCAAACCCTAGGGTAGGCCTGGCTTTCCGGTGCTGTTAGCCAACCAATATGGGTTAATATTCATGAAAAGGGGTGTATCTAGATTCTAAAGACACCAATCTGGCAGTCATGTTTCAATAACAAAGCACACTGCATGACTAGGACAATCTTGTGAGCCAAGTTGCTTATGCAGGATGGGAACAGGACAAACTTGTATCAGATAACAGGGATGCCTATTTTCTTACCTCTTGCTTTCCTAACTGCTTGAGAAGTTTTTGCAAACCAGTCAGGCCTCGTTTGGCTGGTAGGATAGGAATATCATAGGAAATGAGACGGCTCTCAGTTCTATAGGAAAAGTGATGTCATTTGATTCATAGGAATGGAATTTTGCCACTAGGTCTGAGCTAATGTTTTTTTCTCCTTTGAAATGTGAAGGATAGGAACCAATCCTACATAGTAATATGAATCCATTCCTACAAACCAAAGGGCTCTAAAGGAAAATTTCCTATAGGAATTCTTACAATTTTCTTGTGAACCAAAGGAGGCCTCAATCATCTATGACTTGCAACTAGGATAGGAGTAGGACTTGCAGTAGTGTGCATGCCAGTACTGGTCGCAACCCAGGTTAGTTAGACATGTTCGAGTATGGTTCAGTACATACTGTTCGAGTACGGTTCATGATAAGCTGACGAAACTTCCAAAGGCTTTGGTCTGACAGTAACTGCAATTTTCAAATAGAAGTGTATGACAGAAAGATTTCCAAACCAGTGTCTTCTCCCTTCTCTAAGAAGGGAATCCATGTAGCAGAGGAGAAAAGCAAAACAATCAAGGATCTGGAGTCTGACTATAGTTGCATATATAAGATATAACTTAGAACTTGGTGTTTTCATCTAAAATTATTGAAACTATCGGGAAAAATGCAGATAGGTAGCAATAAAGTGATATATCCAAAAGCTCAATTTGTAATATTAGGTATGAAGACCTCTATGTGGATGCTAACAAACAACGACTGAAATAGCAAAACTGTAATGCCATGCAAGTTCTGGGCAGGACAGTATACAGATTTGTAAAATGCAAGTGGATTTTGGTGCCAGCGTTCGTGTAGTACTCTGCATTAATAAATCTAACTATATGAGCTCTCAATACTTGTGTAATATGATTGCTTTTGGGCTGTTTGAAGACATGTTGAATCGGGTTTATGTGTTATTTAGGATGAACTCCTTGCACTGCTGTTAAAGCCTAACTATATTGCTGCTGTTACTTTTATGTATACATATTGTTTTTGTTAATACTTGTATAATATCATTTCTTTATTTTTGTTAAGTGGAGAGAACAAAATCATTTATCTGGTTTTATTATTTCGCATACCCACTTGGAACTGCAATTTCATTTATGTTGTTATAAGTTTGTTGCTGTCAGCATGAGTTAACTTGCTGTCATTTATCGAAATTCAGAATGTGCTGGACTATATGTTCATTGGTACTACTTGTGATGCTGCTGTTGTACTACATTTTGTCAACTTGTGATGCTGCTGCTGTACCCCGAGAGGCCCTTGAGTTTACCGGAATGTCGATTAACTTCAGTTCCGGCAAATTCGGGTACTCCATATGTCCAATTTTCAGCAAAGGTCATGCTGAAATTTTCCGTGAATTTTAGCATGACTTTGCTAAAAATAGGACATATGGGGTACTTGCGACTAATGCATGGGCCGGGCTATCTTAGTACTTAGTTAAGTAGGATCAACTGCCCTGCCATTCTTGCTGCATTAAATCATAGGTGGCAATAGAGCCAAGTGATTAGGCCCAACTTAGAATTATCCTTAGCATCGATAAACCCTAGATGATAAACCCAACATAGGTGGCAATAGAGCCAAGATTAGGCCCAACCTAGGGTGCCTCGGCATCGATAAACCCTAAATGATGAAAACTTAACTTGGCTGCCCCGGATGCCTCGGTGTCGATGAGAACCTAAATGATGAAAGCTTAGGCTTTTAGGGTGCCTCGGTGTCGACAAACCCTAAATCATGAGACCATGATCTTGTTCCTTGACAATAACCATCTTTTTGACCAAACTTTTTTCCTATTTAGAGAGAAACATGGCCACAACGATGAGGCCGGTGGTTCGGGCGGCAAGCAATTCTGGGAGCTGTCCCAAGAGATGGAGGAACAACCTCACCGCTATGATGACGCCGCGGAAGACACCGATCCTGATTACACAACCCCTAGTGGCGTCGGGGATGACACCACTGATGGTGCCGCCGAGGATGCCACAACTGATGATGGCGGCGCACACACAGATGGTGGCGGCGCACACACAGATGGCAGCCAACCGAAGAAGCAAAGGAAGGACCGGCGCCCGAATGCGCTCCGCACCGTCAAGGAGGAATTCACTCAAGTGGACTCCGACGGGAATCCAACGGAGCCCAAACATATAGTCAAGGGGTACTCGGTTCAGCTCGGGTGCATTCTCCGGAGCACCGTCTCGATCAACACCGAGAAACTTAGGCATAAGGACCGAGGGAATTTGCGCAACCTCCTCTTCACGAAGCTGCACGAATGATACAAGTTCCCCGCCGAATTTGAAAACACACGCCTCTCAGGGAATAAAGTGAACAGTGCCGCCCTCACGAAGATGAGCACGGCCCTGTCTACTTGGAGAAGCGTGGTGAAGAGAATGATTGATAAAGGTGATAGTTATGACAAGATCAAGGCGAAATATCCTTTGATGAGCGAAGATGAGTACAAGGAGTTCAAGATCAAGTGCCAGAGCCCCGCAACCTCCGAATCAAGTCAGTGGGGGAAAGAAATGCAGGAGTTGAACTTAGGGGAACACAAACTCGGTCCCGGCGGTTATAGAGTGGCGGAGCCTATATAGGACAAGGAGGACGCGGAGCGTGCCGAGCAAGGCCTACCGCCCCGCTTCGAGAAATACAGCGGTGACAAGCAGACCAGGAACTATGTCAGGGCCCGGTACAAGGAGGACCCGATAACAAAGGATCTTACCACGGATCCAAAGACCAGGGCGCTTGAGCTTGTTCTGGTAAGGAATACACCCCCGCGTAATTAGCTCCATATGGTTGCACTCTAATTAATCCCCAATATTTCTAAATGGTTCATGTTCCTTTCGCAGGACAATGAAAGCAGTAGCGCGGGGTCGTCTAAGAGCTCCCCTTTCGACACCCCTTTAAATAGGGCATTGAACGTAATGAAAAAGAAGGATAAGATCAATAAGCCGACGTCAGCTGGTCGTGTGGCCGGCAAAGGCTTGTCCACAAAATGGGGGTCATACTATACCGCTGGTGTGCGGAAGGAGAAAAAGACCAGCTCGGAAAGCCAGACGCGCGAGGTTGAAGAACTCAAGGCACAAGTGGCGCGGATTCCGGAGCTTGTCCATGAGCAAGTGCAACAACAACTTGGAACGACGCTCAACGCCATGGTGCCTACGTTGATTCATGGGCTGACGACGTGGATTGCGGGCGGCCAAAAGGGGCCTCCCCCGGTTCCCGGCTTCACGGCCAGCAACTCGTACAGCGCGGCGGCGGCACCATTGGTGTCTCCGGTGGCGGCGCCAATGGTGTCTCCGGCGGCGGTGCCATTGGTGTCTCCGGCGGCAGCACCATTGCTGTCTCCGGCGGCGGCGCCATTGGTGTCTCCGGCGGAGGCGGTATTCGTGTCTCCGGCACCGGCACGAGCATTGGAGCTTAATGCACTCGGGTGTACGCCGACCGGCACCTCGCCAGCAAGCGCCCCCTCCGTCAGTTGCACGCCCGCCGTTGGCGGTGCCTCGACATTAGCCGAGCTCGACGGCATCACGGTAACTAAGCCTCTCGGCCGATGATTTCATCTCCTTGCCTTTGACTGGGCATCCCTGACGCCCTATACATGTTTTCGCAGGGCACCGCCGACGTTCCTTGCACTCTTCTGCACTTCGTGGGCGCCGAGTTGGTCGATGTCGCCAAGGGCAGAATCGTTCAACCGGGCAACCCCAAGTTCCACGATAATCCGATGCCAACCACAATGTATAGGGTTGAAGTGGTCCGGGTGCTGCCAGGCTGCGACGAGCTGTTACCTCCGATTCGACCCGCTGGGGCCGACGAAGAAGATGAGATGACCCTCGGCACCTGCGTAAACTGGCCCCTGCTATGGCCGAAGAGCCAGATTCGTTTGGGGGCGGGGGACACCACCCCACAGACAAGACCGCCAGTCGTGCCGGCGCCAAGCCATGGCAAGAACGCCGCAACGCTACCGGACCTGCCGGACATCCCTATGGCACAGGATCCGGACAGCCCTATGGCACAGGATCCGGACGGCGACGACAACGACGACGGTACATTTACCAAAGTTGATAAGTACTTTGCCGAACATGGGTACGCTGACGAGTTCTGCGGGCCTCTTTCTCAAGAACCCAACCAAGACCACCGCGATCTAGCTGGTACGGCGGAGAAATCCAATTGCAACAAGCGTCGTCTGGCGTTCAGTTCTCAGGACACGCCTCCAGATCCCGCCTTCACCGAGCCTCAGATAGCTGAGGCGCGAAATATTATCAGCCCCAACACGCTGAAGAAGGCGGTCTGTGAGCAGAACTCGGTCTCATTACAGGAGATCAAGAAGAAGGGCCGGAAACGAAAGACTAACAAGGGCGCCGGTGCGAGCCAGCCGGCATCGAGTTTGATCCGTGCTCAGGACGGGCCACCTTCACCTAAGGATATCTCGAGGAGGGTGCATGTGGCGGGTAGGGCGATGCTACCGCCAAATATGCTGAATGCTGCAACCGGTGCTATGCGGAGTCTGCACGACAGTGTTCTGATTTTGGAGAAGCGGCGTCTCAGAGAGAAGGATGTGGCATACCCGGTTTTCGTGGCCAAGGTGCCAGAGAGCAAGGGCTTTGTGGATGGCGACATCGGGGGTATGATCGTCCTGCGGTTTGATGACATCTTTGCTATGTTTAACCTTCATCCGTTGCACTACACATTCGTTCGGCTGTTTTCACTGAGCATGCAGATGCGGATCATTAGAGACAATACCCCGGACATCGTGATAGTCGACCCCTTCTACATGCGTGCCAAGCACTTGAGCAGCGCTGGGGACCGCCAAGTTGCGAGTTCACACCTCGAAGGCGTCATTCTGGCAAACGCAGATAAGGATAACTTCCTTGTCCCTTACTTTCCCGAGTAAGTCATCCCTTAACCGCCCCGTAACATATGATTTCTTAGATTTCGATCGTTCTTTTTTTTCTAACATTCCGTGTTTTGTGCAGTGACACACATTGCACACTCATCCTCTTAAGCCCGAAATATTCCATGGCCACGTATTTCGACCCGAACCGTAACTCCAAGATAGACTACACAAATGTGAAGAAAGTTCTTGATGATGTTCTCCCCGGCTACGCCCAATCTGGAGGCACCTTCACTAGGGCGTTTCGTAAGTACGGCAAGCACATGTTCTCACACAATACGAAGTTCTGCTGCGTCAAGCAGCCGCCTGGCGGTCAGAAGGATGCCTACTATGCCCTCCATCACATGCGGGCGATCGTAAGGGACCATCATCACCTTCTGCTACTAGATAATCTCAAAGATTGGGCCGCGAGCTTGTCGGCAGTCCAGGACGCGGACCTCAGACAAGAATTCTTTCGCATCCAATCGAAGTTTGCGGACATCATCCATCAAGATGTCCTTCATACCGCGGGGCAGTTCTTCCTCAGATATCAACCGTTCAACAGTGAGATAGATGAAACGCTACAAATGCAGGGTGACAACGACCGTGATTTCATGACCATCACGACAGACGGCGGCTTCACCCACGCTCCTGTCCGATGAGTTGAGTCGAAAGTAGTGATGTGTAGTTCTGAAAGATTGATTGGCTCATGTTGTAATTAAACTTTAATGAATTCGTATGTCTCTTTGGTTTGGACGGTTGTTCAACTTAGATGTAATCAATGCTATTTATTAGTAGGACCATGAATCGTGCTATTAATGTCTTGCTTTTCTCTTCCGATCCTTTTGTTGCATACTTACACATTGCTTATGTATTGTCTGTTGTTTGGCTTGTGCATAGAGATGCCGTCGTATGTCGTGTACAAGGGTAAGGTTCCTGGAGTCTACGATGACTGGGAGGAGTGTCGGAGATAGGTTCACCGTTTCAGCGGTAACAGTTACAAAGGGTACACCACTAGGGCGGAGGCCGAATCTAGATACGCCCGCTATCTAGCGGGAGAGAGGAGGGAGCGTTGGAGGAACCGGATGAAGACCAGTTTGATCGCGATGATGCTCATCGTGATGACCACAGCTCTCTTCTATGTGATGGTAGTTTAGATGATCGATATCGACTTGTAATGTGAAGGCAAACTCGATACTCGCGGTCTTGAGACTTGTAATGTTTTATCTTTGTCCGGTCTTTTGAATCCGGAGACTAATATGATGAATTGTATTCGGAGACTAATCTTCTATTGTATTTGATGAATCTGATGTTGCTGTGTGCTGCTGTCTATATTCTATGCAATAATATATTTTGTAACCTGTGCAAAAATCAGAAAAGAAAAAAAAATAAAACCTAATATTCATACTAATGGCGCACCACACAAGACACTAATGGCACACTGTGATCATCACACTAATGGCGCATTAGCTGCTGGTGCGCCATTAGAATGCCAAAGCACATTTGTACATATGGCCCCTGGGAGGCATTCTAATGGCGCACTGCAGGCTATACTAATGGCGCACTACGCGGTGCGCCATTAGAACACCAGATACTAATGGCGCATCAGTAGTGCGCCATTAGAATTTAATTCTAATGGCGTGATGCCAGTGGCGCACCAGTAGTGCGCCATTAGAAGGCAAATTCGGTGCGCCACTAGCATGCCTTTTCCTAGTAGTGAGAGTTGCGGGAGTGAGAGATGCTGGGATAAAGCTCCTCAGGATACTATCGAACTGGAAGGGTGATGCACGTGCATCATTACTACATCCTCCTAAAGAAATATAATGCTCTTATATTTCTTTACTGAGGAGTAGTAATTAGAAGTAGTCAGTTACTACATGATTTTGGCAGAAATGTATATGCTGCTTTTAGAAGAAAATAAAAACTCATTGCCCCATTTACTACTCATGAAGTAACATAACAAAAAATTGTAGTTTCAACATGTACCACAAATGGGACAAATACCTTCTTAGTCACATTGTTTTGTGTGTCCAAGGAAAAGCAAGAAATTAGTCCAAGGAAATTTTGCAGTGTATGCGCTACAGTTTGAATGAGCTCATCCACAATAAGTTCAAATATATTTCCTCCTTATTGAAATGATAGGGAATTTCTCCATACAGTCTACCTATGCAAATATTTATTTTTGACAACATTGTAGAAAAACACAAGTGATTTTGTTACACTTAGGAATATTATGATGGCATTGCTAGACATCAGAATTGTACACCTTTCCTTTGTGCATCAGTATAGATTCTCTCAAGCGAAGACTTCTGCACATTAGTTGAAGTGCTCGTCTTTTGTTCTTTAGAGGACAACCAGCATTTCAGATGCTGAAGAAGCCACTAGCAATCAGATCTGAAAGTGTAGCATGTTATTTGCTGGTGCTCAAGCATGATTTTGGTACGTTGTGGCTAGCCTGACATGTCCATGTCGCTGGACTAGCCTAGCACGTAATTTTGCAGCATGAGAAGTATTTTGTTATACTCCAATATCTTATACTCGACATATATAGTATGTGGAGAAAAAGTGCATCCACTTCATAACTCTCAAACACAGTGCCATGTTGAGAATGGGTCAAATTTTGAGTGGAGCTTGGTATTTATAGTGCTAGGATAACTATCCAGTCATATAAATTTTCTGAACTAACTAACTTTATCATGCACAATTGGCCGTGGTGCATGCTTATACCATGCATGAGAGACTGGCACAACAAAAATTTTAAAACTACAGAAAAGAGCTTATGGCATATTGAAGATGCAAATCAATGTACTTCTCTTGTATCGTATATATATATATATAAGAGTTAATTTATTCTAGTTTCAAACATGTATTATGACACGGTGACACATTGAAGCACATTTTTAATTCGGGTCACACTATGATATACCCATAATTCTACTATGTACTAGACATTTTAGAAATTGAGGTCTGACGAATCATTGCACGGGAAGTGTTTTGATGAATTGGATGACTCAGATGGGAAGAGTTTTTGAGTTTTTGTTATGTATCATTATCGTGTGAGAAAATCGTCTGTTATGTGTTAGAGAATGCATTCTTTGCTGAACATGAACACTTTCAGTTGTAAGTCATGCTTTATCTCTGTTTTTTTCCTGTGTATGTCCTGAGAAAGACTAATTCTCTGGTTTTTATTTTTGTTGCCGAAACTAAACTGATCTGCCCAAAGTTTCCTTTGATTTTGGTCTAGATTATCTGCGCCTTTTATTTTAGTAGTCATGGTGTGGTACATATTTGTCTTTTTCCTAGGTTTTGTTCACATTGATCGCTTAGAGAATCGCAAATGCAGTATCATGAACAGCTATTGTTCCATCGTGAATAGCAATAACATTCGTACAACCTTAACTTTGACTTGTGCATGGAGACGTAAGTGTGCATACAAAAGTATATATGGTGATATGTGTACTCTTCAAAACTCAAATAAAGTACACTTTTGTTACTCCCTTCATTCCCTTATACGAAGCCACTTATTTTTATGTCCAACTTTGACCATTAATTTTACCAGAAAAAAGTGAGTTATATGCCAAAAAGGTATGCCACTGGATGCACATTCCAAAGAACTTTGATGATATTTTTTATTACATATAACCTATATTTTGTTGACTAAAAATATAAGTTAAAGTTTGACACAAAAAACAAAGTGACCTTGTTTAAGGGAATGGAGGGAGTACCAAGTATTGGTATACCTTTTGTCTTAACAGTGCATTGCTGTGTTTTCCACCAAATTTACGTGTCGCCGTGTTTTAACACGTTATACATATGACATGGACCACTCAATTCCTTTTCATTGTATGTTTGCACAACCGAATGTGCTCGCCGACGCTCAGCCATAGTCAATGGGGATATGTACATGATAAAACGATAGCTGGAACATGGCGAAATGCTTCCATTTGGTCGAGATGGCAGCACAATCTTGGCATTGGCACCAAGCCTTGTCGAGATCTTCATCAAGTGCCAGTCAGAACACTGTCCAAATAAAATTTCCATGCAAGCAACAAAGTGCAGAGACAATGAATAGTGTGAAAAGGAGATTTTCATATGCAGTAGGCAACCAAAACCTCAAAGATTCTATCTTTTGGTATACTCCAATGTCAAATACTTTATGTCTCTATAACGGCAAGATGAGAGGCATTTAGTATTTATATATAGTACTAAGATAAATATTATAGCTATATATGCATGTCGGTCATAGAACCATGAACTTAACAAACTTTGTCATGTAGAAGGGCAGTCATATAGCTAGAACAGTCATATAACATTTATGCCCAACTGATTGGCAGACGAGCACATACATATGCATGAGATAAATTCCAAAATCAGAGCATATGTTGGTATTGTGTTGAAGATAGAAATTGACATACTGATTGAACCATATATGGTCTCAGTCTCATGTTCGGCAATGAGCAACGACCCAATGGCACTGCTATCCCACATTAGTAGCTGATGGCGGGTCAAATATTATATTTGTGGTGATTTCACATACGGATTCTTACAGATCTGTACAAGACTTCTCCCACCAATGAGAAAAAGTCGCCTTCCCCATTCCTTGCTTGTTTATTCTCAGTTAGTGTGATCCACATCAATTAGTTAAATTCTGCAACTAGGTGATCTACAGAACCAACTGCTTGGATGTGTACGTGGTCGTTACTCACTCATGCGGACTCTGGAGAGCTTTTGGTTATTTGGTGCAACGGTGGGAGACGGTAGCACGGGTTATCTTCAACCGATTTGGATGGTGAGTTAATAATAGGCTAGGTGGTTAGTCATCGTAGCCTATATTTTTTGCCGGTTGTGGCATCTTTTTTTACCGTTTGTTATTTCTGGGCTCTTTTTGTGAGCCAGTACCAGAACTGAGATCTTATTTCCGTACTTTGTTTTAATAAATTGGCTGCATGCATCACTCTAATGCAGAGGTCAGGGGATGTGGACTAATTAATTCAGTACGAACACATCGCCACTGCAACATGTTGTGCTCCAAACGAAGTAATCAGCTCCGTCGTTTCTTCCTGACTATATGGTGGATCTTTCGTTGCAAGCATGTGCAATAAAAAAAGGGGGAGACGACGAGATTCAAAATGTAGCCAGTGGAAAAAAACTCAAAAAAGTCAGATTCGGATGGAATTTGTAGTGAAAAAAAAAAGGTTGAGAAGGACTTATCGATTCCCTGCTAGTTTACGGGTTCCCGGCAACCGTGCGGCCGGAGGCCGACAATTTACGGTGGGCGGAGCCAGCGGTGGTGGCACCGGAGCGAGACGAGATGCGGTCGCATATGCGCGCGCGGCGTGAGGAGCAGCAAGAAGCTGCGGGAGGCGGGAGGCGGGAGGTGGGAGGCCGGAGGCTGGAGACGAGGGGACGACAGCGACAGCAGCCGGCGGAGAGGCACAAAGATGCTAATTTGCTGGATGGCGGCGTGCTAGAAGAGTAGGAATCTCCGGGAGTAAAATGCCCCCATTGATCTATGAATTCGTTTATTAAGATGCAGAGTTAAGTGCATAATCTGGTTTATTAAGTGATACAATTACGCCCAAACCGGTTCACTGGTAAAAAATCACACAATTACCTTATTTGTGTAGCTCATTTTTTCTTATTTCATCATCAAACTTTACACACGTGTAATATACATGCATCATATTTCCAGGTGAAATTTCTTTTAGCATATTTTTGAAACTTTAAATTGCGATTCGCGAACTATATAAAATAAAGTGCTCACTCTGCGTACCAAAGTGACATTTGATTTTTATGGCGATTATAAAATGTTAACACAAAAATTCAGCCATCACAAGTTGAGCCTTAATTTGTACGTGCGTCAAATTTATTGTCACACCAATAGTTTGAATCACATATCTGAATGCATTGAACTTGCATCCCATACTAGGATGGTTTGCAAATACTTTAGGCCAGCGATGTAATAATAAACTGTAACTGTCTGCAACAGGGGCAGTGAAAGGATTCACCCACATCAAGGATCCCAATGGAGGTTTGACTGCTACAGCTTCACAAAGTATTGGAAATCAGATACACGTAAAAATGCTATCGTCTTTACAAATGATATGATCTCAGTTTTGCAACCATGCTTTTATTCAAACGAGGATAACCACGAATTAGAATTTTCAATTTTTTATTCCTCTATGGGTGGAACTTTGACTCAAACACTGTGTTAGTTTCACGATGGCTACACAGCCACAACCATCTACACACAATAGTATGATGTGTACCTAATTCGCACATGGAAATATCTCGTCTCAACCAAATCAGCTCCCCTTCCGCCACTTTCATTAACAGAGTTGCTCGATCGCCCAGCATGGAGCTACGAAGAAGCCCAACACAAACGTTGTGGTGGTCGAGGCCAAACAGACCCAGTGGGCATATCATGTGATCCGCCGTGAAGATTTGTGTTCACCACCGTGGTAGTGGTGAAAATGAGGCACTGATAGGAAAACACATGCATGAACGGCTCGGGAGTTGGTGCATGTGAGCAGAATCGGCGCCCCGTTACAGCCTGCTGCAGTGTGGTGCCGGAAAGGCACCATCGTACGACCTTACGCCCGTGCAGAGAAGGTGATCAAGCCTAGAGCTAAGGACGCACAATAGTGAATGCCATTGTTATAGTTTTGATGGAAAGTTGTCATAAGGCTTATGATGTACTTGAAAAGGAGAGATGCCTGAGGTATACTAGCCATAGCTTCATACAGAACAACGAAGACATGCATGTCCTATCGGAACCCCAAGCCTTCTATGTTTTGGTATACTCCAATATCTCATATTATCCTGTCTAATATGGGGTAATTAACGAATGTTTCCACTTCTAAATTCTCAACGTCAACGGGATTTAGAAGGGGTTAAATATGGGGATACTGGTAGTATTTATACCACCATGATAACTTTGATACTATATAGGAACAGTCATATGAATTTCATGAACCTAGCTAACTTCGTCATGCAAAAATAAAAGAACGGCCATACAAAGCTATCTCTATAAAAGTCATACAACTTCTATGCTCAACAATTGGCCAACAGGCTTATTCCATGCATGCAAGAGATCAAAATGAAGGAAGCCTCATGATATTTGTGTTGAAGATAGAAATTAATTGAAACTCCACTTGTTTGTGGGAAGAAATTATATACTTCACTCTTACTAAAAGTAACAACGTGCACCATGGGTTGCCCAAAAGTAGAAAATTATCTCATTTGCAACAAATGAACATGCGGCTGAGTAACAACTCTGATACCCCTTCGCTCCTCACCCTTCCAAGACCCAAAGCTAGGCTTCCCGCTGCCTCCCGCCGTGCAGCCGCCAGCCTGCCTCGTCTACTGTGGCTTTAGGACCATGGAGGCGCGGTGGATCCCGGCCCTTGCCGGCGGGAGGGCTCTGTTTTTAGGTATTTTCTTGAATTTAGGTAGTGTTTGTGTCCTACTCAGGAAGACGAGTCGACGGCGGCTTCTTGAAGATGGAATAAGCTTCTCTCCCCTAGCCCCCGTCCCAGTGGTGCTTCTAGCGCCGTCGGAGGGCGTGTGAAGGTTTGTCTCCGGCGGATCTTGCTGGATTAGGTCAACGTTTGTCATTGGTGGATCCACTTGGATTTGGTATTTGTTCGTCTATGTTCGCGTGTCTACAGGTTGGATGCTTCCGGTCTACGTAGTTAGAATAGAAAGAATGTGTTTTGCCGTGTATTGCCTCTTGGCATTCCATTCAATATATGGTTAGCATTACAACTTGTACAGCAAGGTAAATTCTCTATGGGATCAATCTACAGGATCCTAGAATCACTACAAACACTATAAGATCAGGATATGATACACATACGACACACACACACACACACACACACACACACACACACACACACACACACACACACACACACACACACACACACACACACACACACACACACACACATTAACATACGCTTCTCTTCATCGGCGTCGGTTGCTGTTCTGGTGCACTGATCCTCACCTTAGCAGGACGACTACCCGACTGTCTATTACAACAAGGTTTGCCCGGCTTCGGTGATGGAGGGGCGATGATAGCAGCGTGCCTTCGTCTCGCTCTAGTGCTTGTAGTGGTCGCTAGGTGGTCTACGGACCTGAATGTAATCTGTAGTTCTAGTGTTTTTTGTACTACCTCGATAGTTGATGAATAGGTCGGAAGTTTTGCCAACAAAAAAATAAGATGGACAACAACTCAAGGTTGCCCAAAGTAGCAAATTATCTTCCTTACCGACCAAGGCGTGGTTTCTATGACCAAAAACTAGACATTGAAGGAAATCGTTGTTTAAAAAGCTGATAATATAAAAAGATGTCCTGTGTCGTTGTTTCCCGTAGGGATTTTGCCAAAACACTCAGTTTGTAATCATTTTCTTCACGGCGATTGGTCTCAGAGGACTCACATAATCACCAAGGAAGCTCTTGTAGTTGGTGCAATTCTTTGCAACTTGTCATACTGTGAACATCCATCCAGCTCATTCAGTCAGATTTTTCTAATTTTTTTCATTGATATGTACTAGTGTCAATTACTTCTCTTAAGAGCTGAAAGAAGCGCTACTCTAATCGGCAAGGTTCCCAGTGCTCACTTGTTTGCCGAGTTCCTTTTATTTATCGAGAACTCGGCAAAAGAAGAGGAAGCCGAATGCAAGGTAAAAACAACTCGGCAATGATACAAAACTCGGCAAATAAGCAACTTTGACGAGTATGGAATAAAGAACTCGGCGAAGAGGTGGAACTCGACAAAGGTGGTTCTTATAAAACTAAACCTAGCTGACTTTTTGCATGAAATTAACTAACTTTGATTTGGTAAAACCTAACGAGCTTTAAATTTGGGTTTGAGCGCTGAACATCCAGATTTTTATACAAGTATGAAACGGATGATGACGGATTCATCTTGGGCGCACCACATAGAAAATACCGTAAACATGTCAGGTTTGTGTGTCTTTCCTTTTATTCTTTTTACTCCTTTCCATGGCTGCCCTTGCTATCCCTTATCTGACCTGGTCGTTGGGTAAAGAAGCAAAGACTCTCATTTGCATCCTGAGTCTCTATAGGTGATCCTAGGCGAATCATCTTGCCGTCTCATTCAGAGAGCATACAAGGAGAGTAGTTCACACTTGAGCATGGTTTTGCATTGTTGTAGGTGGATAACCGTGTTCGACTCCCTGGATCAGCCTAGCACACTATTTCACAAAAGAAGCACTATTTTGTTATGCTCCAATATCTTAGTCAATAGTCATGTAATATGTGAAGGCATATATGTATCCATTTCTCAACAAGAATGGTATTGTGGCAAGTAAGTGACGGGTGAAATGTGGAGACGAGCTGCTACATGTATGGGACGGTCAAATAACGTTGCTGAACCCAACGCTGTCATGCAGAAGGACAACCATATAGCTAGGATAGTCATGCGACTCCTATATGCTCAACCAATCGGCACAATAAGAACCAGCAGCATGTTGAAGAGACAAACTGGCTGGCTATAAAATTTCCACATATACTTTATATGAGAGTTTATTCCAGTTTCAAGCATGTAAGACACTGTGAACCACATATAGTTTTTGTGACACCTTGAAACAGTTTGATCAAAAATATGGCGCAAAATGGAATTATGGATGCAACATATAGTTCACAATAATTTAATTGTCGCTTCCACTCTCTTAAAACTCTTCTATACATACTTTATTGATTGGTTAACTGGCTAGTTTTTTGTAATTGTATATGGAGTTTATTGCAGCAAATCATAAATAAGTTTAACACAGTAATTCATCAATCACAAATTGGGCCTTAATTTGTACGTGCGTCAGATTTAGGGCCATGCCATGGAACACTGGATGCATTTCCCATAAACATTGCTGGTTGCAAATGCTTTGGGCGTCGAGCTGATGAACGGTAAAATAGCTTGCCCCTTCAGAAATGATATGAACTCAGTTGTGCAACACTGTTCTTGTCTGCTAATTACAGCATCATGGCTGATAGAACGGTAGCGAGGGGACATCTATCTAAATTAGGATATCAAATATATATTTTTGGGAGGGAGGGACCACGATACCGACACTGAGTCAGTTATGCGCAAGCCGCACAGCCACAGCCCGTCTATACAATGATGTGTATGTAACTCTCACGTATATGCATCAGAACATCCGATCTCATCTGAAGCACCTTATATATCCCTTCCTCGCCCGATGTTGAGTAGTGAGAGCGTGTGCTCGAGGCCAATCCTCGTGTCTGCTCTGAGTTCGGTGATTAATGGCCCGCTGGACACGATGCCGTTGCAGATCCAAGACTATTGTTGTCGTTGACGCATGCATGTTTCACGAGCCCTGACCATTCAACATGAATGTTGCGACAAGACCCTCGGGCTGCTGCGTGGGACGGCCGATGACCCAAAGTCGGCGGAACCCATCGCAATGACTGTTCAGTCTAGGAAGGTGTTTGAGCGGAAGTGTACCCCGGTGACGCGGAAAGCCATGTTGGCTCCTTCCACCATGCGGTACATTAGCAGGCCTGAGATAACCCTGGGAATGGCCACGGGTGCACATTTGTGGATGGCCACGCTGTAGCTTTCCTGGAAAGCTGCCATGAGGCTTATAATGTAAATACGCATGGCGAACCTTAACCCCAACCCTGCTGTATTTTGGTATACTCCAATATCTCATCTCTCTCTGTTATATCCTCTTCTTAGAACTCCGCATTAGTGGGATTTAGAGTAGACTAAACATAGAGAAACACTTGCTATTTATACCACCAGGATAACTCATACCTATATATATAGAGTAGTCATACGACTCAGGTGAACCTAACTAACTTTGTCGTGCAAAAAGACGTTCATATATAACTATGCACGTAACAGTCATACAACTTGTATGCTCAACCAATTTGCATAAAAGCGCATTTGCATGCATGAGAGAAATTCCAAAATGAAAGAAGCAGCCTGATTATACTTGTCGAAGATAGAAATTATACTAGGGGAAAGTGCATGGATGAACCCGGGTACATATAAACCCACTTCACAAAACCTATTCCTGAATGCTAAAAAAATCTGAAAAAAAGTTGCACGGATGCGTCTCCATGTTCTATTTGTGTGCATAAAGTTTCAAGAAAAAATAACCTTTTTCCTGGCCTATGAAAAAAGAAAAAAATTGTATCTGTTGAACGCTATTTAGAAGAACTAAAATTTGTCTTTTTTGCGGAGACAAAACTTTGTGCCGTGCACCCATATTTGCGAACATGTATGCGTGAATTTTCTTTTTTCAAATTTTAAAACATGCTTAAAATGCATTTTTTTTAAAAGTGGATTCATATGCCCATGGGTTCAGGACGTGCCCCCTCTTATACTAGGCTCTTACTATAGGAACAACACATCATGTGCTTCAACCGTTGCTCCCATTCTCTCAGTGTTCAACAAACGAACATGGAGGTGAGCAATAACGAATCAAAGGCATTGCTCTAAGTGGCAAATTTTTCTCCCTTAGCCAGCAAAATATGTTGTTTATGTAGCCGTTGGTGAAAATCTTTGGGGAAAAGCCAATGAAAATCTTCCTGGTGGTCCATAACGCCCTTTCCCATACGGATTATGAAAAAAAAACACCCGGTATATGACCATTTTTTCATGGTGATTATGAAAATAACATTTAATCATGGCCTCATCTACTCCATGCATCTTTCTTCTCACTACTCCTAGTGTGCCATGTATTTTGCCTTTTCCTGACTTCATTGACATTCAACAACTACGGTTCAACACATTCACATTCGTACGGCCATAACTAGGACTTGTACACAGATAGGTAAGTGCGCATAGAAAAGTTTATATGGTGATATGTGCATTATAAAAATACTCAAATAATGTACACTTATGTTACGAAATATCGATATATCTTTTTCTTTCTTTTTACGGTGCAATAATGTCATCTGTTTTACAAAACTTTACGAGTTGAATTGTTCTAACATATTATATGTAGCCACGACCCCTCAATTCATTTTTATTGTATGTGTGTGCACAACTGCATATGCTCATCAACACTAGGAATAGCTGACAACAATTTGTAGATGGGATTCAAGAATAAATACGACAAACTACCAGAATCCGTACTTTTCCTGTGAGTGCATTATTATCCTGTGAGGCCCGAAGCCCCTCACGGGAAAATGTATTTTCCTGACAGGCAAACTATCACCGTAAGGAAAATAACATGTTTTACTGTAGGTGCATGTATGCCTCACAGGAAAATATCTTTTCCTGTGGAAATTATTTCAGGGCCACCACCCCATTGCGCTACTGGCAAACGGGCGTTCCGGTGAAAAATCGTGGGCCGCACGATTTTTTCATCTGGCGCCTCACGCGGAACTTTCTCGCGCCAACTTCTTTTTAGAAGGAAAAAAACTCAGAGATAAACAAAAGCTCTAGAACAGTCGTCCCATCCCTACTTCGTCTCCTTTCCCCACCCACCCTATCTGCTCCATGGCCGCCGCACTCCTCGGCAGTGGCTCCCGCCCTCCTCCACAGGTAATCCGTTCAATCGCCGCTAGCCTTTTACTCCTCCGACCTCCACCGCCGGTTGTCCCTCGCCTCCGCCACCGTTGGCCGTATCTCACCTCCGCCACCGCCGCCCGAGTCAACATGCGTCCACCACTGCCGCCCGCCTATCTCCCCCGTTCTCCACCGTCGCTTGCCTGCAGCTCCATCCGCTGCCGCATACCACCTCCCTAGGCCACCCCATCCCAACACGGCCGCCTGTACGCGTTGCCTGCACCCCGTGCTCCCTGCTCCAGATCTGGGTAAGTCTCCCGTCGCACATCCAGCAAACCGTCCCCGCCTTCTCTGACATGACAGCAGCAGCAGCCTCTTCCTCTCCGTTTTATCCAAGCCAGCTAATCCGTTTTGCTGTGGTAAGACTCAACATTGAACCATGGTCATCCAGAAAAGAAGTTGTGTAGATTCTAGATCTTGGGACATCGATCAGGATCCTGTTTTCCTTCTTTTGCTGGCTCATTGGTGAAAAGATTAGACTTATGAGTGGGAAAATAAGGGGAACTTTGCATCTGTTTCAGTGTGTTGATTTATTCAATTTCAGTTTGCTAGAAAGAGCTTTGTCATCTCACGTATTTTGAAATTTTAGGACCTACTGTTGTGGTGTGTTATTAGCGCTCACGTTCGTTCATGCCATTGAAAACTGAAAAAGGTTCTTGTATCATTGCTAGATATGTTCTTTCAGAATATGTACTGCATGTGAAGATGAGGCCTAGCCCTTTTCTCAGTGGTATTTATGTACATTTTTATCGTGACTTTATCAGGGAGTTGCAGTATAATGTCTTGAAATTAGATATGTCAAATATTTATTACTTTCTCATGATTGATTTCTCGTAGCTTGAATCTGCCATACCGTGGAGCCACTGTTGAAGCTGCAGCCCATGGGTACAACTTCTGGATATCACCTCCTTTGAAAAATCATTTTGGCAGTAAGTGTTCAGTTTTAGAAGCAAGTTAGTCATATCTTTAGTTAGAAATGTAAGTAATTATTTGCATACTTGTGCCAGTCTCATCTCTAGAAATCTTTGTGGCAGAAGGAAGGAAGCCATATATTATAGATGCAGTGAAGAGCAAGGGAAACCCCGTCTGAGGTATCTTTCACACTTTGTTAAGCTTGTCTTCATGTGCTAATTGTCTCACAAATAGTAAGATGTGTTGGTCGTTACCTTATTATTTGTTGTTGTCATTATTCATTTGGCGGATTACTTATTTATGATGAGGTAATGTAGAGTGTTTTGAAACTATTCAGCATCCCATCCCAAATGTTGACCCAGCCTATCCTCATATGCATCAACACCACTAATCCAATCATGTTGTCTTCCCCTGAACCCATATTCGGTCGCAGGTACCTTTTCTCTTGGAACGTGCCATCTCTTGGATGTGTCAACAAGCTCGGCTCTCTACTCGCATTCGGCCTGCTGGAAGGGTGAGCTGGCATGTGTCTGTGCTCTGTTTTCCGTGTGTGTATGTGTGTTTCTGTTCAGTGCAAGCCCATGGATACTGAAGATTATGACGAACACAGACTTCTTAGATAAAGTTCTCGTAGGTCAGTAGCATGAGGTGGCTATTGCACATGCATATCTATCTATTTTTTGTGTTTCTTCCATCATGTATCCAGTCTGGTGGTCATATTCCTCAGTTACTCAATAAAGTAATGGCATGCTGGATCTTTTTTAGGGCATGATTTAGTTCAGATCCTCTTGGCTAGTCATTGGCACTTGGGCATCAAATCTGGAGTCATTGTTTGCCCCAACGTCTACATAGTCCCATTACTTTATTTTACGTCCTTGAAATACAATCTTCACCTTATCATGCTGGTTTAGATGAAGCTGAATTTACTATATATCTAACATTAGGCGATTATGCAATTTCTTTAGTTATTGGTAAACTGTTATTCCACTGGTTGCAAGTAAACTTTAGTTTTTTCAGAAATCTTTAGTTCTGAAAAATCATCTATCTATGATTGGAATCTTGAGATTGCACATGTTTCATCAAAGCAAAGAGGGCCAAGACCTCGTTAAGAATGCCTCCTAATGGACACAAGGTCGAACTTGAAGCTACCAGTGAGTATTATTTACTCCTGTCCATTATTTCATAAAGCACTAAAATGTAGTATAACATCAAATGATTACTTTGCTGCCATACCATATCTAAGATTTGCAAAGAAAATACTAAATGAAATCCCTTTTTTTCGTCCTTCTGGATTAGCTAAGTGTTTTGCTCAATAGTGCTATGGTATTTAAATTATCATCACATGGACCAGATTATGTTCTGGAGCCACTTTAAAACATAAAAAATTTATGTTACACAGGGCTTTCAGATGTTGTATAGATATGCGAAAAAGATGAACCTTGAAAGAGTTTAGAGGACAACAACTCTCATGGTGAAGGATGTTGCTCATCATCCCCTGGCTCTTTCAATATTATTCTCATTAATGGTGTACATGACTTTGCAGGGGAAATAACACTGATTCATCCCCTGTTAGTTTGGAGGATGGTGCTATGGACGACCACGTCGGCAATGGCAACACCGGAGGCAGCAATGATGGTGAGAACATGGTCGACTGGTGGTAGCCTAGTGACTTTGAGACTTATGAAGATGTAGGTGATGCTCCAGATCATCAACAAAGGTGACTTAGAAACGTGAGTATTTTGTTATCATTAGTTCATTACATTGCTTTGTGCAATGTGATGGATGAGTATTTTGAGTGGTCGTGACATTTATATGTACAACTGTCATGTTACCACTGTTGAGCAAATAAAATTTTTTAGATGTCAACTACCAGTTGTTGAATCATGCATGGATATGTGCTATGTATATACTCATTCTGAATGCGTGTATGAACATAGGATGTGGATTTGGGTTTATTGGGATCATAGGTGGACCATTGATATGGGCGAATAAATAGGATATGGATTTGTTAGTTACGTGCTCAGCAATGATCCAAAAAGAAAATTACATGCTCAACATAATTTAGTTTTCCGGCATGCCTACTTTTCCTGTAGGTTAGCTGTCACAAAAAATTGACCTATAAATCTGATGGAATCCAGATTTTTCTGAGGGTGGCCGACAGGAATAACAGTCAGGGATGTATTTCCTGTGGGCCGACCGTCAGGCATTTAAAGATTTCCCTGTCGTTCTATTCCTGATGGGATTTTCCTGTCGGGTAACCGCCAGGAAATATTTTCCTGACGGGATTTGACATTTTCCTGTTGGTTTCTAGCCGTGGGGAAAAGTCTGTTTTCTGGTTAGAACACCATAAAGCCCTTCCATCTACTCCCAAATTGTTTCACACTCTTGGGCATTGACACCGAGCCTAGTCACCAGAAGACATATAAATCTTCCTTGTGTACTGGTAGGAAGACAATCCGCTTGTGAGAGAACTCTCAGAATAAAATTACCATACAACCAAGAAAGTGCATGGCAAATCAGCAATGCTCGGGTCAGGTTTGCCACGAGGCAATGCACAGTGTGAAATATATGATTCTACACATCTATAAAATCTGGGGAAATAAATGTATCCACTTCAAATTCTGAATATGCATTTTCTGGGACACATGATTGCACGTTGCAATTTACCATATATTTATCAAGGGATAATTATCCAGAAACATTATAAGTAGAGGCCTTGGCCAGAAAAATGAATAATAGTGAAGTAACTATCCCCTATCCTATATGCAACACATTTTATTCTTCTTTTGAATGAGTTGGCTGGTGCATGAATTCAACATGGTATCTATCGCAAGTCGATCTTAAACCCTAGCCGCCGCCGCCGCTTCCGCACCCGCGCGCCACCTCCGGGGCGGTCGGCCTCCATGACCGCCGCCGGGGGCCGCGCCGCCCGTACCTAGGGTTCGTCCGCCGGCCGTGTTGGCCGGCTGCCCTAGAGAGTCTTTTTCCCGATCCTTTGATCCGGGTTTTTCTCTCTCTCGCCGGTTGCTTTGATCGGCGTCTACTTTTTGGTTTTCCGGTCTATGTGATCCGGTTTGCGTCGCCCACCGCCGCCGTCGACCCCGTGCGCCTCTACTCCAACACCGGCACGATTGGCCGGCTTCTTCACCGACCCGGCGGCCTCGCGCGTCGTCCGCGCGTCTGCCCGCCGGTCGCCCCGACTCGGCGGCCTCGCGCGTCGTCCGCGCGTCGGCCTGCCGGTCGCCCCGACCCGGCGTCCTCGCGTCATGCGGTGGCCCTTCACCGCCGCCGTTCGCGCGACGGCCCGCCCGTCGATCTACGCCGGCCGTCACCGCCTACACCGACCGGGACTCCTGCATCACCCCGACCCGGCGGCCTCGCGCCATGCGGCGGCCAATCATAGCCGCCCTGGCGCCCGCCGCCGCCGGCTTCATCACGGACTCCGCCGCCACCACGCCTTCACCGAGCGGCGTCCCTGACCTCGCGCGCGATCGGCTTGATCACCCGCTCGCCGCCGCGATCAGCCTCGTCTACGCCGCGCGGCCGACCTGGCCTGTCGGTTACGCGCGCATCCGCAGGTCCCATGAAGATCGTCCCCGAGTTCAGCGCGTCACTCCACCGATCGAGCATCGGGCTGCCGCTGCGTCTCCCCGTCGGGCCGCAGCGCCGCCGCCCCTTGGTTCTTCTCCCGGCTGCACCGACCCGCGTCACCGCTGCGTCGTCCCTTCGGGCCGTAGTGCCGCGGCCCCGCGGTCCACCGCCGCTCCGGGGCCGTCCGCTCCAGGCCATCCCCATGGCTGCACCGACCCTCGCGCCGCCGCTACGTCGCCCCGTCGGGCCGTAGCGAGCGTGGCACGCGGTCCACGCCGCCGTCCTGAGGCCGTCCCCGTGGTTGCACCGACTCGCGAACCGCCGTTGCGTCGCCCCTTCGGGCCCGACGTCGCGGCCCGCGGTCCCCGCCGCCGCCCCGAGGTCTTCCGCCGTCGCCCTGACCCGCCTGTCGCCGCTGCGTCGCCCCTTCGGGCCGTAGCGCCGCGGCCCGCGGCCCGCTCCGCCGTCACCCCGCGTCGACCTCACGTGGTATGCGCCGCGCCGTCTTCCTTGGCGCGGCAACACCACCGTCCGCGTCGGTCTTCGTCACGCTGTCAGGGTTCTTCGCCTACTTCGAGCACCGCCGCCGCACTCCTGACCTAGCCGCCGCCGCCGTCGTCAGGCCGCCGCCGCCGCTTTTCTATGGCCGCCGCCGCCGCTACCTTCGTAGCCGCCACCGCCCGTCCACCCCCTTCGTCTGCGTCCAAGCACCAGCCTGTCGCCAGCGTCGCCGTCATCTACCCCGACCACTTCGTCTACTCCGACCACCGTTGGTGACATCGGCCCCGCGTCGATGGACGCCGCAATTGTCGTCGAGTTCTTCTCTGCTGGCCCCTCCGACTTCTCCGACATGGCGTACAGCTCGTGCAGGTCCCTTGTCTACGCATGCCCGGTGTTGGCAACACTGATGCGTGCCTTCATCCACGACGTGTCCCCGGGCCTGGCAAGCCTGGTCGGCGCTTCGTCAACTTCGTCTTCGTCCGTCTACGCATGCCCGGTGCTGGCAACACCGTTGCGTGCCTTCGTCCACGTTGTGTCCCCGGGCTTGGCAAACCCGCCGCGACGCGTCGTCAACAACATTTTCTTCCCGGTGCACCCCTACTTCGACACCACTGCGTCCATGCTAACTCGGCACCCTCTTGTGCCCGCAGCTCGACGGCGACTTCCTCGACACCGGCTACCCTGACTCGACATCGACCACAGCATTCTTCGCACGTCTACCTCGACCACGGCTCCACCACCCACGCTCTCGGCTACCTCGACAAACGGCACAAAGGGCTATCGCCTTGCTTGAGCAACCTCGTCGGTTGCCACTCCAGCCACTACTCCGTGATGCGTCGACCGTTACGACTGTGGGGGGTGTCCGTCTGCTTGCCTTCGGATTCTTCTCCAGTCTCACCGTCTGCGTCGCTACCGTTGTGACTGCGGGGGGATGTTGAGTATAAGGATTATTAGGAAGTATAGGATAGACTAGGATTTGTTGCTGCCTTGTCTTGTACTCCAAGTTGGTCTTTGTACTCCTATATATATGCCCACGACCACGAGGTTCAAGCAATACATAGAACTATTCCACCAATCCCTCTCTCCCTTCTAACAATCAAGTGGCATCATCCATTAAATATACGTCCGTCATCCCGCAGATAAGAAAACATTGAGAATCCATCAGGCCCCTAGAGCCTTGTCAGGGTGCATTTGTCAAATAGCAGCTCTAACCTCGCCTGCCTAGTGGTGTATGCGGTTCGCGCCAGATACAACAACCTGCTTCGCATTTTCTATCGCCGCTGGAGTGAAATACGTGAGCCTCCATGGTATGAAGATGTTTGCTGGTACCTGAAGGTGGAACATACATTTTTGGCGGTTCCATATATCCGACAAAATTTATTTTTTTAGGAGGAAAGACCCCCGGCCTCTGCATCACAATGATGCATGCAGCCATTTTATTAAAAAAGTAGCAAACCAAGGTCCATAGTGCAGTACAGCTAGCAAAAGGAGCAAAAAAAGTACAAAAAATAAACAGAGCCACAACCGGCAATGAAACATGACTAGACGACTAAACATCTCTCCTATTAGTAGATCACCATCCAAACCGGTTGTAGATAGCCCCTGCTACCGTCTCCCACCGGTTGTATCCAGTAACCAAAAGCTCCCTGAAGTCTGTAAGAGTGAGTAACGACGACGTACGGATCCAAGCGGACGCTCTGTAGATAACCTACAAGAAATTTAAAAGATTTTGTCTGTTAAAGATCATATCATTCCTAGAATCCATAAAGCCCAGAGAAGTGCGCATATTCCTATCCGAATACGTCCTGCAGTCATTGGTGTCGGTGTCAAAACCGGCGGATCTCGGGTAGGGGGTCCCGAACTGTGCGTCTAAGGTTGATGGTAACAGGAGGCGGGGGACATGATGTTTACCCAGGTTCGGGCCCACTCTATGGATGTAATACCCTACTTCCTGCTTGATTGATCTTGATTAATATGAATATTACAAGAGTTGATCTACCACGAGATTGTAATGGCTAAAACCCTAGAAGTCTATCATGTATGATTATGATTGCCTCTACGGACTAAGCCCTCCGGTTTATATAGACACGGAGGGGACTAGGGTCGTACAAAGTCGGTTACAAAGAAAGGAATCTTCATATCCGGGCGCCAAGCTTGCGTTCCACGCCAACGGAGAGCCCATCCGGACACGGGAGAGAGTCTTCTGTCTTGTATCTTCACGGCCCAACAGTCCGGCCCATGCTACATAGTCCGATCGTCCGAGGACCCCTTAATGTAGGACTCCCTCAACTGGTTCCACTCCGGTAAATATCCCATAGAATCTGGAGAAATGTATCCACTTCTCAATTCTCAATGACCGTGGGGATGTGAATTAGTCAAATGTGGAGAAGAACTTAATATTTATAGAAGTAGGATATAAAACTTTGGCTATATATTCATGAGATGTCATATAACTATGAGGAACACACCAAAGTTTGTCATGCAGAAGGACGGTCATACATGTAGAACGATCATAAATAGTTAACATCTATGTTCAACCGATCAGTGAGTGCATGTCATACATAAGCTAAATTCTAAAATCAAAGAAGGCCTGTTAAATTTATTTATTTATTTTGAAAAGGAGGATTGCCCCCGGTCTCTGTATCAAGTGATGCACATGGCCATTGTTAATATTGTGTTGAAGATAGAAATTAACAGACTTGTACTATAGTACCATCTCATGCATTTGAAATGATGCTCCCATGGGAACATGAAAGGAGAAACGACCCGAGGACACAGTCCCACTCTTGTATACGAAGGCTATTAGAGGCAAGCCAAAAAAACTTATTGGCCCTGAAGCCAGCACACAGTGGTCAATGATAGGATAACGCTAGTGCGCTCTTATTTAACCATACCTCTCGACGCATGTCTACGTGAAAATCAAAAATCAATACCTTGGTCATGATTTACTATACACATGTTTCTTGATAATCATGTGCTTGGCTATTCTCTTCCAAATAATATTAACCAAGAATAGTCACCCTGCTAGATCATGTATGAAGATATATTTTACTTGTATTTCACCCTAGTCATGTCGCTTCCTCTACTCGAATTATAGACGCCACTGTGGGGAAGGCATCAAGCTAGTCCCATGTTACTCCCCGTCACCTGGGAACTAGAGCTTTTACTAAATCGGCAGGTCCTTCACAGCCAGATCCTGCTAGGCTCGTGAACCTTAGGGTCTCTTTGATTCAAAGGATTTTCATAGGATCCTTGAAGGATTAGAATTCTTAGAAATTTTTCCTACGTTGGTCGTTTGATTCGCAGGATTGAATTATGTAGGATTTTTTTCTAAGGAATCGTTTGTACTATATTTCACAGGAATTCTAACATCCACTCCAACCTCTTGAAAGAAATACTTTGTTTTTTTCCATGACACAATCAAACAAACTCGAATCCTATAGGGATTCAATGGACATGCCATTATAATCATACGTTTTTTCTATTCCTGTGATTTTCAATCCTATGAATCCAAGAGGCCATTAACAGGATTTTGCAGTTTTGTCTCCAGATTCTACGTAGCCTCCAAGGCCTGCATAAGGGTTGACCTGACAAAGGTCGTTTGGACGCACGCACACATGCAACCACTTGCTCTGCTTGTCCCCTGCTTTGTTGGAACAGATCTACCAATGTAATAAAGGCAGAGCCAGGGCTTGTTTGGTTAATCCCTCTCACCAGGAGATTGGAGAGGTTTGGAGGGGATTAAAGGAAGATTTTGACTTGTAGTGGATTTTATCCCTCACAATCCCCTCCAACCCCCTTCAAATCCCAAGGAACCAAACAAGGCCTTACTAGGTTCCCATCTCAATCCTAAATTCCTAATTAATAAGAACACACAGTGAAAATGCAAACCGAACCACACACATGATAAACTAGTGTAATAGACGTGGTCAAATCATACCTAGATAGTAGCTATATATATATGACTAAAGCATAGCAGTCTAGAACCTAGCACTAAATAAACGTTTAGTTGGGCACTGGTACTACTAGATGGACTTGACCTCATAGCGCTCATCAGATGCATGAATTTTGGAGGTAAACTGAGACATTTGACGTCATGTTACTGATAAAGCATAACCACCTAATTTCTTGCATGAACTTTATCAAACTGAAATCATGGTGTTTCAGTATAACCTAACAATTATTAACTTTGGTTCAAGCACTGAACATCAAGATACATACCAGTACAAAACAGATGGTGACTCACCCCTTTATCAATTTAGTGTACCACATAGAAAATACCACAAACATGTCAGGTGTGAGCTTTTTTTAGTGCTTTTCTCCAACCGTCTTGGCTATTCCTTATCTGGCCTGGCTGCTGGGTGATGGTAGACCAGGTACACGAAGCCATTAAAACTCCCATTTGCATCTTGGGTCCCTTGGGTGATCCTAGGAGAAGTTGGTTGCATCTCATCCAAGAGCATACAAAGTGGGTCAGCTCGTGCTCGAGCATGCTTTCGCAATGCTGTGGCTGGACAGCCGTGTTCATCTCCCTGGACCAGCCTAGCACGCTATTTCACAACTGAAGCTGTGCTTTGTTATACTCGATTATCTCGCACCCTATGATGTATGAAGGAATATTCTTTTAGGGAAGTATATGAAGGAATATATTCCACCTTCATTATTAATTTCTCAACAACAGTGGCTTAAAGGCAAGTTTTTTTTTAAACATAGAACCGTAGAACAATCATAGACAATTGGTGCCAGATGGGTTGAATGAGGAGAAGAGCTTAGTATTTATACTACTAGTGCACCTATCAAGGGCATAGTCATAATTTTGGTGAACCCAAATAACGTTGTTATGTGCGGAGTACCATATAGCTTGGACTGTCATGTAACTGCTATGCTCAACCAATCAGCGGACATGAACCTGGAGCTTGCTGAAGTTACAGACAGATATGTTATACAATTTGCACATACAGTATACAAAAGTTCATTTCAGTTAATTTCAACCGTGTAACCGCTATTAGTTTTGTGCCACTTGAACCACAGTTTGAACTTTGAATATGTCGATGTGGTATGATCTTTTTGTCACTGCACTAGAATGGAGGAAATAGATCGAAGTTTCGCTAAAAATGAGTAGTATTGTTGAATCTGGAACAATTGGATCAAAGCCCCCAATGTGCGCCAACGATCAGAATGGTTCTTAAAACCGACGATATGTAGATCACCAGTGCAGATCGCGAGCGTGCCTTTTCTTTTACCAGATATTCTACCATATTTATCATGATCCTATCCATGGTGGAGCGTGGATCCTATCACTCTTTGGGGCAAGGAACGTACTACGTGGTGCATCAAGAGCACACGGAAGAAATGGTATTTTGTAATGCTCCAATATCTCATTCTCTATGTAAGATGTGAAGGAATACACGTATCCACTTCATAATTAATTCTCAGCAACGCAATGTAGCAAGTTTGTGGATGGGTTAAATGGGTTCTACTTCTTGGATACATACTAGAGCTATATTTATTTATTTATTTATTTAGGGCGAGTTAAATGGGACGGTCATATAACTTTGGTGAACCCAAGTATATCATGCACAAGGACATCCACATAGCTTGGACAGACATGTAACTTATATGCTCAACAAATCGGCAGAGGTGAACCTGCTGCATGTAGAAGATACAACTGATATGCTACATAATTGTCATGTACTGTATATAGAGTTTACAACCCTCCGTTGTCTGATCAAGCTCTCCAGTATGACTATTTGAATAGGTTCTAGTTGTTCAACACACGCAGCCGGCGGAACAAAAACATCACCCCCTATGACCTCTGGATGATCCCTAACAATCACGACGGTCCCAATTTTATCTGCTCCTCTCTGAGCTATGGAAGTCTGGATGATCCCTAACAATCACAACCATCCCAATTTTATCTGCTCCTTTGAGCTATGGAAGTCTGGATGATCCGTAACGATCACAACCGTCCCAATTTTATCTACTCCTTTGAGCTATGAAAGTCTGGATGATCCCTAACGATCATGACCGTCCCAGTTTTATCTATCTGGAGTGAGGCTATCATCTTGGTTGGAAAATCTATGGTGCTACGAATGTTAAATCTTTTAGAAACGTTGATGAGCATGTTTTTATTTATTAACCCTCCGTCCCATAATGTAAGATGTTTTTACAAGCTACTTCCTTCGTTCCATAATATAAGACGTTTTTCAAGCTCATAACGCTCTGAACTACTGTTCCCTTCGTCCCATAATATAAGACGTTTTTGCAATCTAACATAACTTGCAAAAACTTCTTATATTGTGGGACGGAGGGAATAGTAGTTAAGAGCGTTATCAGGCTTAACTCTCTGGGGATGTCGATGTCTTTCTAAAGAGCCCGATTGTAAGGTACACGTTGCTTCTTGGGGTGATTACCTATCCTCATGTTTAATCATGCCTATTTAATTTTAGTACTACTTTGAGCAATGATATTCATGTAGAGGTACGTGCGCTATGAACTTTGCTTTAACTTTCATGCCATTGCAGCCACGGTGGTTTTTGGAAAGAAAAGCCGAGAGTTGATGCCTAAAGTGAGTACTAGCACAAACCACAAAGGTTGTTCTTTAACGTATCGAACTGCTTTTTATTCCCTTTTATTTAATTTTTTGAAACAGATTTTTATTTCCTTTCAGAGATGTTTTTCAAGATCGACACTACGTCTAGATGTGACATAACTATGTCACATTTAAGTTTTTTTTTACCCTCTTATTTATTTATTTTTGTCTGATGATGTTTTTTTTTTCCTTCGCCCTGGGTGTCCTGCGGTGTTTTCCTTCGCCCTGGGTGTCCTGCGGTGTTTTCCTTCGCACAGGGTGCCCCCGACTGGCCCAACCCATTTTGCACTTTGAACAGTAAAAAAATGAAAAAGTGAGGGCACTGTGGATCGAACAAGCAACCTAAAAACTTTCTGTGCTCCCCGTTAGCCAATTGACATGATTACATTACCTGCCCCGAATAGAACGCGCAATGTTAATAAAGCATCAGCAGCGATAGATTAGAGATCTGTTTTTGAAACTTCAAAACATGATTTTTTTTTGAAAAAGTGAGTATTTTTTATACGCGGGCCTTTTTAATTGTAAATACTTTATAAAAACTCGAATATTTTATGAAAACGCAAACCTTTATCATTATTTTTTTAAATGAGAATATTTTTTGAAACTTGAACAAATTTCAGAACATGAACATTTTCAGTACCATGAACGTCATTAAAAACTCCGAACAAAATTTGAAAGATGTGAACATTATTTGGATTTATGTACAGTTTTTTTAGAACCATGAACATGAACATGGTTTTGTTTTCAAATTTGAGTACATTTTTTGAAGAGAATGGACTTTCGACACCCGGGTGTCTAGGCACCCGGTTATCACCAGAGTTCGTCCGTAAAACGGCTGCTTGAGATCTGGACCAAGGCTCTGTACAAAGTTGTATTAGCAGGTCTAGTATGCGGGAGACAAAGAAAACTAAGCCTAGCTGCTCGCACTGTTCATGGTAGGGCAGAATCCACTGCGCCTTTCTACATCCGGATTGACATGTCAACCTGACATCAGAAAAAGAGATACACCCATTGGGCCTGCTCGGTGATAAATCTAGAGCGCCACTGAGGCTTTCAGCGTGTCACATGCATCGATGTGACTACACATCTTTTGCTCATTGGGACCGTAATTTTTGACAGCACGTGGCGTGTGGCCGTTTTAACAACAGGTGAGCAAGAATCTTTCTGCTGCAGGCCGAGCAGGCTTGTGCCTTGCAACCGTGTGCATGCAAAGGGTTCATGCATGTGCCCAATACATACAGTATTTGGTAACATGTGAGGTACGGAATACAGATTACTTCTATCCGGATGGCTCAGATGTGCATGTGCCTGGTACATGGATGGTAATGTGCCGGGTACATGGATGGTAATGTGCCGGGTACAGATTAATTCTTTTTTTGGATAGGATACAGATTACTTTCAGCTTAGCTATGCATCTAATAGAAAGGCCCCATTACTGGACGTGGAATTTCTTAGCACTTGGCTGAACAGTAAAAACAACAAATATTGGAAAAACAAAATTTCTAAAAATTTTAGTAAGAAACATTGACAAAAGTTTTGTAGAAGCAGTGGCTAAAAAAACAAAATCGGTGCTCTAAAAAGTCATTTCCAATATCAGTTTAGAGTGATGATTTTTTTTTTTTTTTTGCCATAGCTTCTACAATTGTCATTTCACGACGAAATTTTTGCAAGCGTTGAAAACTTTTTCAATGTTTGTCACTAAAAAATTTACTTCTAAAAAATATATTTTTTATTTTTAAATACATGTACTAGGTACAATAAGCACATGGTAATTGGACTTGCTATATTCGGGGCGAGTGGTTCGAGAAAAAAAATCATTACGTATTTACCGGAAATGAATGTGTGTGTCAAACATGGAACCCGATGAATGAACACGGACCACTCCCATTGTGCTCGCTCATATGTCGCGAACATAATCTCATCTCCTTCCTTGAGATCGGGATGCGCACACCACTTGTAATGGTGCCATGAGATTGATGTCTTACGACGGTATAGTGAGTATCATCGCAGTCGTTAGAGTTGTTATTCATCATGCGTACGAAAGCCGCGTAGGACTCGGCACCCCTGGCACTTCTCCTTCGGACCCGTGCTTAAAATTACACCCCCGCGGACCCCACACATACATTAGGGCATAGTTGTACGTGGTACATTAGGGCATACTTGTACGTGGTATATTCAGGCATACTTGTACCTGGTACATTCTGGCGCCGGCGATGAAGAACATGTGGATAGAGAGAATTGGCGGCAAGGAAGGAAGCTCCCACCAGTCGGTTAGGGGCGACGCCTGATGGAAATGGGGATTTCCACCTCGAAATCAATCACACCTAACACAAAACAAAATTATATTTTCTGTTTATTTCACTTGCAAAGGTTCTACTTTTGAACAATCGACAACTATGTTTTAGAATAATTGATAAACTTTTCATGTGACAACACGGCAATTAGGTAGAACTAAACTAATAAGTACGACAAAACACCAAATAAACTAGATTTTACAATAACGGACAACCATCATAGTTGCCAGAGCTTTTATTCATCATGTGTTTGATAGTCGTGCAGGACTTTGGCACCCCAAGCCGCTTCTCCCCTGACCACGCACTTAAGTCCCATGCTTAAAAGCGTACCCCCCCGGACCCGACACATCCATTAATACAAACTTTATCTCCATCTATTTTCTCTATTGTCAGTTCCGCCATTCCAACACCTCGGCCGCCCTGCCCTACTTGAACGGGATCCGGGACGCTTCTCATCATCCGCCGATTCAGACCAGTGCTCCATCCACTGCAAATGTACCATTCGCCCATATGGTAGTCACCATGCTCGACAAGTGCTCGCTGGATTGCCCATGCTAAATTTTGTTGTCCATTCCTCTTTGAAACAATGGATTCAGATATGAAGTAAATATAGAAGCACTATATCGAGTCGTCCAACGACTCTTCCGGCAAGGAGGAGAGGACTACTCGGATGAGATGCACTATGCTGGGCAGTAATATTGGTAGTTACCCATAACTTGTACCTGTTACATTCACCCATCACAAACATATATGTACCTGATACAATCAACAACACACATTAATTGGACTTGTACATTCGGTCATCCCAGGGATACTATTGTACCTGGTACATTAAGTGAACCACTATATACTTGTAACTGATACATTCAAGCATACATGTACCTGGTACATTAAGTGGACAACTATGTACTTGTACGTAGTACACTGAGGCATAATTGTACCTAGCACATTTAGGCAACCCCACAAAACAACACCCAACATAATAATAGTACTCACATCATCAATAAAAAATGGAAAAGATTTTTTTCTACGAGCATTGAGCAACACATGCGTCCGCGGTACCTCCTTCGGACACTTCCCCGAGAACATTCACGAGCATCTCACATCCGTTCACATCGAACACGGACAACTCCCATTGTGCACCCACATATGTCACCAACACAAGCTTGTCTCCTTCCCTAACATCAGGATGAGCACCCAACTTGGAATGGTGCAATGAGATTGATGCTTTTGTAGCGGTATAGTGAGTATTGTCGTGGTTCTAAGTCTGACAGTAGAGTGGGGGGTAGGTACGAAGAGGCAAGGTCCTAGCTATGGAGAGGTTGTAAACACAAGAGATGTATGAGTTCAGGCCTTTCTCGGAGGAAGTAATAGCCCTACGTCTCGGAGCCCGGAGGCGGTCGAGTGGATTATGTGTATATGAGTTACAGGGGTGCGAACCCTTCTGCCTATGGAGGGGGGTGGCTTATATAGAGTGCGCCAGGACCCCTGCCAGCCCACGTAATGAAGGGTTTAAGGTACATTAAGTCCGGGGCGTTATTGGTAACGCCCCACATAAAGTGTCTTAACTATCATAAAGTCTACTTAATTACAGGCCGTTGCAGTACAGAGTGCTTCTTGACCTTCTGGTGGTCGAGTGAGTCTTCATGGTCGAGTCCTTCAAGTCAGTCGAGTGAGCTCCTCGCAGGTCGACTGGAAGGTGATCTCTTCTAAGGGTGTCCTTGAGCAGGGTACTTAGATCAGGTCTATGACCCTACCCTAGGTACATGTCTCCATCATTAGCCCCCCGAATGGATTGAGGCTTGAGTGAGGAAGGAGTTTATGTTGTTTCCGATTGGCTTTTGCATACTGGTCATGCGTTGTTTTGGACCAAGAATCTCTTTGTTGAAAGCGAGCAACTTTTCTTCAGTCGACTCGATCCACTCTTTTCTTTCGTCGAGTGATCTTTTGGACTTTGACAATTTCCGAGCGACGGATCGCAGGAAATCCCGCGTCTGACAGACCGATCTGCTATTCGCGGATTCTGCGGGATATGAAATTTGGGGAAGCGCGCAAAGCGGGGCGGACCGCGGCGCTCGAATGGGATAGGGCATAGACGCCTCGATTCTCGCGCCGCCCTTTTCGCCACGTATCGCGTCCGCGCGACTGTTTCGGGATGTGATTAGATCGACCGGGCCCACCTGTCATCCACTCGGAAGGGATCTTATAAATGCGCCCGGTGAGGGTTTTTGAACAGTACCTTTGCATTCCCTCTCTGCTCTCCTCGTCTCCGCCCAACGCGCCCGCTCTCGCCTCTGCACAACCTCTCCTCGCGTGTCTCGCCGGCAGCCATGGTGAAGGAGAAGACGGCAGCACTGGAACGCGTGAAGAAGGCGTCGGCGGCGGAGAAGGCGAAGGGAAGATCCACCAGCCGCGGCGGGTCTTCGTCCAGATCCCATCTGCCGCACGGCTGGGTCCAGGGAGATTGGATCCGGTCGACCATCACGGAGAAATATCTCCTCGACATGGCCAACGACGGTCTGATCCCCCACGGAGCTGCAAGGCTTCCGGGGAAAGAATGGCAGCCCCAGCCGGAAGAGGGTGAGTGCGTGCTTCTGGCCACCCACGTCGACCGCGGATTTTCTTTGCCACCGAGTGTTTTCTTCCGTGGTTTTCTGAACTTCTTTGGAGCGCAACTCCACCACTTCACCCCGAATTCTATCGCCTATCTTGCCACGTTTGTGTCCATGTGTGAGAATTTTCTGGGCTGTCGACCGCACTGGGGCTTGTTCAAGCACATATTCACGTGTCGCTCTCAGACCGTGAAGAAAGCGAGCCCAGGCGACGAAAAGACCCAAGTTGTCCAGATGTGTGGTGGTCTGGGGATCCAGATGAGGAACAAGAGCACCTTCCCAGCCATGTCATTTCCCGAGTCAGTCAGAGGCTGGCAGTCGACCTGGTTCTACTGCCAGAATGAGCCGACGCCGGGGCAGTCGAGTGGACTCCCTCAGTTTACCATGGACCGAGTGAACAAACCTTCTTCACTGAAGGTGATTCCTGAGGAGAAAGCCGACGTGAAGATGCTGATGGAGCGTGTAGTTCAGCTGGTTCGAGATGGAGTAACTGGTATGGATCTCTTGGAAGTTTTCCTTAGGCGGCGTATCCAGCCTCTTCAGTTCCGGAGCCATTGCATGTGGTTGTACTGCGGGACTGAAGATGAGACTCGGATTCACCCAGAAGCAGTCGACGATGCCACATTGGAAAGGTGGATGGCTGCGGTCACTGGGAACAAGGACAACCCCCGTGGAGCCAGAAGGATTCCTCCACTCGACCATAACAGCGTTCCAGACAAGGTACGTTCGCTCTACCTTCCATTGTATTCTTGTCATATTTATTTCTGTTTTCTCCGCAAATTGGTTGATTGCTCTTTGTCTTGATGCCTATCAGGCCCTCACCAAGCTGTACTCGATGCCCAATGGAGCTCAGGCTCCGACTGAAGAGCGAGAAGCAAGCGGGGGCGAGAGCCAGGAGGAGTGGGACTCGGATGCCGCCGAAGATGAAGATGATGATGATGATGAGGAGGAGGAAGAAGAAGAGGAGGAGGAGGAGGTCGCACCACCGCGCTCAGAAAGGCGGTCGAAGCTTGCCCATGACCCTGTGACTGAACGTGGCAAGGGGGTTGCGACTGTCACGCAGTCGACCAAGCGCCCTCGTACCACTTCTCCGGTGCCGACTGAAAAGGCGCCGAAGCAGTCCAAGGTGGCCCCGTCAAAGCCGACCAAGCTCCTGCCGAAGATGAAGGTGTCCATCCCCACCATATCAGGGTAAACATGTTGCTTAAGTCTTCTTGCTTTGTACGAGCTTTACCTCTGACTGACACTTGAGTTAACCGACTGATTCTTTGGAATTGCAGTGCTGCTACTTCTGAGACTTCAGCCAGGGCTGACGACCATGAGATGGAGGACGCAGCAACCTCAAACCCCGTTACTATACTCTTAATTCCATCTTAGTCGATTGGCTGTTCGTCCCTAATTCTGATTCTTTTCTGTAGTCTCATCCAATGTCGTTATCACTCTTCCTGATGATGACGATGACGAGGAACCACTGAAGCATAGGAGGAGCAGGAAAGCGTCTGCCGGCGGGGTGGCCCAGGATGTGACAGCGCCCGAGACTCTGGTCGCGGAGGAGGAGAACACCACTCGACACACCGTGTCTTTCGCGGTGCCGTTGACGAGTGCTCATTCTACTTCGTCGAGTGTCGCACAACCTTCTCTCTTCACGACGCACCACGTCCCAGAGGACCAAGCCAGCGCTGCGAAGGAAGCTATACGCCAAGCAGGGGTCATGATGGAGCAAGTGAAGGCCATCCGGGAAGCAAGTCAAGCAGCTTATGACGGCAGCTCCGCCCTTCAAAGCAATGTTCAGGTTAGTCGACCATCGCTTGTTCTGTTAGGATATGCTATCAAAAACTTTTCTTTCCGGAATCCATAGCAGTCACCCACTGGGTGTGTCGATTGAAACTCCGTGTTAGCGGGGGCACGCTGAGTGCACCCACTCGGTGTAGTCCCCAAGGATAAGGTCGACTGCTGGCAGTCGGCCTTAGGCTTTATAAGTAAAGTATTTCCGTCGTTCGACTGAGGCGAGTGGATTTCTCAAACCGGTGGGGGCACGCTGAGTGCACCCACTGGGTGTAGTCCCCGAGACTGGGGTCGACTACTTTTCTTTTTGGGGGGTCGATTGGTCGACTCTGTCTTTAATAGAACTAGTGGGGGCACGCTGAGTGCACCCACTGGGTGTAGTCCCCGAGACTACGGTCGAATGTTTGTATTCGGTTGTAGTTTTAGAAACGCATGATTTTTCTTTTCACTCGGAAGTGAATTAACCTTGACATTTTGTCGATTGGTTCTCCGCAGAAATCCTGTGACCTTGCGGCTCGTTACACCAAGCTGGAAAACAAGCACATTCAGCTCGAGCTGGATTTGAAGCTGGTTTAGGAGAATCTGACGAAGGCAAAGGAGGAGACCAAAGGTATGTTTGGTGAGACCTCGACGACTGCTTTTTTCCTTCATTTGTTTCAAAATCTGATCTTGCTGTAACTTGCAGGTAAGGTGAAGGAGGCCCAGAGGAAAAAAGACCTTGAGCTAGCTGAGAAGATCAAGCTTGCTGACGAGAAGTTAGCTTCAGTCACCAAGCTCGAACAAGAAAATACTAATCTGAAAGCTGCTATTGGGATTGCCAACAAGGAAGTCAGTCGATTGAAAACTGACAAAGCTGCCCTGACCGACAAAGTCAGCCAGTTGACTGGGAAGAAAAATGATCTGGAGGCCTTCCTGAGTGGTCTTGCCAAGAAGTTGTTCCTTATGCTTGAAGGTAACCCTTTACGCTCGACAATCATTTTCAACTGTGATCTTTCCATTCGACCATTGTCTTGACTCGGTGATTGTCCTTGTAGAATTTTGTCAAAACTTTGAAGAAGAGACTAGCCGGCTGGAACCAAACCTTGACCCCGTCAATTCTCCGGTGAACGATGAAGTTGCCATGAATGTTTTCCGACTGGAGTCCCGTGTTACAGCTGTCGTGGACTATCTTGCAAGGCTGAAGGTCGCCACTTCTCGCATCGACTCAACGCTCTGGCCCAGGGAGACACTCCAGAACGACCTCGAGTCGCTGATGGCTCGCCTGAACACGGTTCCTGGTCGAGTGCAGGAGTGGAAAAAGTCCTCGGCCCGGTGCGGTGCAGATGTTGCTCTGTGTCTGGCCCGAGTCCACTGCAAAGATGCGCGAGAAGACAAGCTGGCGGCTCTCCGGGTGGCCAACACCAAGAAACACGACTTCAGGTCCTTCATGGAAATCTTCATTGCTGCTGCCACACTCGGATCGCAGACGGAATTGATCTTGATGAGTTCGTTGCACCTTCTAGCCCTCCACAGGAGGGGTAAAAAACTTCTTTAAGCTCGACACTTTAAATTTGCCTCGGTATGCCGAGTGAATTTGTAACCGATAAACCTTAACAGGCTTAGCGCCTGAGCACTTTCGGTTCCTTTAGGTATCGATCTGAACTTGGATTTGATGTTTGAATATGATTGCGTTTGGCTTGAAATGTCTTTTGCAGGTTCAAAGCAAGACGCTCACTGCAGTCGACTTGTTCCTTAATTCCCTTAGGCGAGCGCTGGGCTGCAGCTAAGCCCTCGAGTGAGAGGTTTGCTCTTCACTCGGCAGGATTTCTGTAACTTAGGCGAGCACTGGGCTGCAGCTAAGCCTCCGAGTGAGAGGTTTGCTCTTCACTCGGTAGGATTTTTATATCTTAGGCGAGCACTGGGCTACAGCTAAGCCCCCGAGTGAGAGGTTTGCTCTTCACTCGGTAGGATTTTTATATCTTAGGCGAGCACTGTGCTGCAGCTAAGCCTCCGAGTGAGAGGTTTGCTCTTCACTCGGTAGGATTTTTACATCTTAGGCGAGCACTGGGCTGCAGCTAAGCCCCCGAGTGAGAGGTTTGCTCTTCACTCGATAGGATTTTTATATCTTAGGCGAGCACTGGGCTGCAGCTAAGCCCCCGAGTGAGAGGTTTGCTCCTCACTCGGTAGGATTTTCACGTTGTACTTGTGACGAGGCTCAGAGGAGAGGGTCGCAGTCGACCTGCATCTCGTCCTCCTTACGACCGCACGTTGTACTTATGGCGTAGCTCAGAGAAGAGGGTCGCAGTCGACCTGCACCTTGTCCTCCTTGCGAGCGCACATTGTACTTATGGCGTAGCTCAGAGGAGAGGGTCGCAGTCGACCTGCACCTCGTCCTCCTTGCGAGCGCACATTGTACTTATGGCGTAGCTCAGAGGAGAGGGTCGCAGTCGACCTGCACCTCGTCCTCCTTGCGAGCATACGTTGTACTTATGGCGTAGCTCAGAGGAGAGGGTCGCAGTCGACCTGCACCTCGTCCTCCTTGCGAGCGTACGTTGTATTTGTGGTGTAACTCATAGGAGAGGGTCGCAGTCGACCTGCACCTCGTCCTCCTTGCGAGCGTACGTTGTGCTTAGGCGAGTGTTTAAACTGCAGCTAAGCCCCCCGAGTGGGAGTCTGGCTCGCCACTCGGTAGGATTTTTATAACTTAGGCGAGCGCTGGGCTGCAGCTAAGCCCCCGAGTGGAAGTCTGGCTTACCACTCGGTAGGATTTTTATAACTTAGGCGAGTACTTGGACTGCAGCTAAGCCTCCGAGTGGGAGTCTGGCTCACCACTCGGTAGGATTTATATAACTTAGGCGAGTACTTGGACTGCAGCTAAGCCCCCGAGTGGGAGTCTGGCTCACCACTCAGTAGGATTTTATTTAAACTTAGGCAAAACGGATTCACAGCTAAGCCTCCGAGTGGGAGTCTGGCTCACCACTCGGTAAGGATTTTTTTTACAAACTTAGGCGAAATGGATTCGCGGCTAAGTCACCCACTGAGGAGAAAATTTTATTGGACAAATAAAAAGTGACAAAAATTATGGAGAAACTATGACACTATTATTTTGTAATCCATGAACTACAGAAGTACTTTATTACAACTCATCCGAGTGATAAACTTAAGTGTAAAATGGGCGAAGTAGTTCCGCGTTCCAAGCTCGGGGCTCGTCGATATTATGTTCGACGTTGTAAAGACGGTACGCCCCGTTGTGGAGAACTTTGGTGACGATGAAGGGTCCTTCCCAAGAAGGAGCAAGCTTGTGTTGTTTCTGCTGATCCACTCGGAGAACTAAATCCCCTTCATGGAAGGCTCGACCCCTCACATTTCTGGCGTGGAAACGACGCAAGTCTTGTTGGTAGATGGTCGATCGGATAAGAGCCATCTCCCTTTCTTCCTCTAAAAGGTCGACTGCGTCCTGCCGCACTTGTTCAACTTCTGCTTCGTTGTAGAGTTCAACTCGAGGAGCATTGTGGAGAAGATCACTCGGCAAGACTGCTTCAGCTCCGTAGACCAAGAAGAATGGAGTTCTTCCGGTTGACCGATTAGGTGTGGTCCGTAGTCCCCAAAGCACCGAAGGAAGTTCGTCGACCCACGCTCCAGCCGCATGCTTGAGATCACGCATCAGTCAGGGTTTCAATCCTTTGAGGATCAGGCCATTGGCTCGCTCTGCTTGTCCATTTGACTGCGGATGGGCGACTGAAGCGTAGTCGACTCGTGTGCCTTGAGAGTTGCAGAAATCCCTGAATTCCTCCGAGTCAAAGTTCGACCCATTATCCGTAATGATGCTGTGCGGGACTCCATATCTGAATATCAGTTCCCTGATGAAGCTAACAGCAGTACCGGCGTCAAGGTTCTTGATTGGCTTAGCCTCAATCCACTTGGTGAACTTGTCGACTGCCACCAGTACATGCGTGAAGCCACTTCGACCTGTTCTCAAGGGACCGACCATGTCCAACCCCCATACTGCGAAAGGCCAGACGAGTGGAATGGTCTTCAGAGCTGACGCAGGCTTGTGTGACATATTTGAGTAGAACTGACATCCTTCGCACTTGTCCACTATTTCCTTTGCCATCTCATTCGCCTTTGGCCAGTAAAATCCGGCTCGGTATGCTTTGGCCACGATGGTCCGAGAGGACGCATGATGACCACAGGTCCCCGAGTGGATATCATTGAGAATGATTCGACCTTCTTCTGGCGTTATGCACTTTTGACCAACTCCAGTCGCTCTCTCTCTATACAACTGTCCTTTGATAACGGTAAAGGCCTTGGATCGACGGACGATCTGTCGAGCCTCTTCCTCATCCTCTGGGAGCTCTTTTCTCAGGATATATGCGATATATGGAATTGTCCAGTCAGGTGTGACTACCACGATCTCCATAACCAAGTCGACCACTGCTGGGACTTCTACCTCAGTCGGATCCGTGGCACTCTTGGGTTGCGGGGTTTCTTCAGTGAAAGGGTCTTCCTTAACTGACGGAGTATGAATGTGCTCCAAGAACACGCCGCTCGGAATGACTTCTCTCTTGGAACCTATCTTTGCTAGATCATCAGCTGCTTGATTTTTCAGTCGGGGTATATGATGGAGCTCTAACCCCTCAAACTTCTTTTCCAGCTTCCTCACTGCATTGCAGTATCCAGTCATGGCTGGGCTTCTCACGTCCCACTCCTTCATCACTTGGTTGACCACTAAATCTGAATCGCCATAGACCATCAGGCGACGGACGCCGAGTGAAATGGCCATGCGTAATCCATATAAGAGGGCCTCATACTCTGCCTCATTGTTGGAGGAATCAAAGTGAATCTGGAGCACATATCTAAGCTTATCTCCTCTGGGGAAAACCAAGACCACCCCAGCACCGGAACCATTCAGCATTTTAGAGCCATCAAAGAACATGGTCCAATGCTCCGAGTGAACTTCAGTCGGCTGCTGTTGTTCAATCCACTCGGCGAGGAAATCTGCTATTGCCTGGGACTTAATGGCTTTCTTTGCCTCAAACTTGATATCAAGGGGAAGAAGTTCAATCACCCATTTCGCCACTCGACCAGTTGCATCTCTGTTGTGCAAAATCTCTGAAAGTGGAGCGTCGCTGACGACTGTGATGGAATGATCAGAGAAATAATGAGCAACCTTCTTCGTGGTCATGTATATTCCATACACAAGCTTCTGATAATGAGGGTATCTCTGCTTGGATGGAGTCAAGACTTCAGACAAATAATACACTGGGCGCTGAACTTTGAAGGCTTTTCCTTCTTCTTCCCGCTCGACCGTAAGCACTGTACTGACGACTTGTCCTGTGGCTGCGATATAAAGCAACAGAGGCTCTTTGCTGATTGGAGCAGCAAGCACCGGCTGGGTGGAGAGCAGAGCTTTTAGCTCGGCAAACGCTGCATCAGCTTCTGGAGTCCACTCGAACTTGTCTGCCTTCTTCATCAGTCGGTAAAGAGGCAATGCCTTTTCATCGAGTCGTGAGATGAATCGACTTAATGCGGCCAAGCATCCAATAAGCTTCTGGACATCGTGCACTCGCACAGGGCGTTTCATTCGGAGAATAGTGCCGATCTTTTCTGGATTAGCATCGATCCCTCGCTCGGAAACGAGAAAACCGAGTAACTTGCCACCAGGAACTCCGAATGTGCACTTTGATGGATTGAGCTTGATATCATACCTTCTGAGGTTGGCAAATGTTTCGGCGAGGTCAGCGAGCAGGTCGGAACCTTTTTGTGACTTGACCACAATATCATCCATATACGCTTCCACATTCCGACTGATTTGAGTGAGTAAACACTTCTGAATCATTTGCATAAATGTGGCTCCGGCATTCTTGAGGCCGAATGGCATGCTGATATAGCAGAAGCACCCGAATGGAGTGATAAAAACTGTTTTTATCTCATCGGGTCCGTATAGACAGATCTGGTGGTACCCGGAATAGGCGTCTAGAAAAGACAATCTCTCGCATCCCGCGGTTGAGTCAACAATTTGATCTATGCGAGGGAGAGGAAAATGATCTTTCGGGCAGGCCCGATTGATGTGCTTGAAATCAATGCACATTCGGAGCGATTTGTCCTTCTTAGGAACCATGACGACATTAGCAAGCGACTCGGAGTGGTATATCTCTCGGATAAATCCTGCCGCCAACAGTCGAGCCACTTCCTCACCAATAGCTTTTCTCTTCTGGACGGCGGACCGCCGAAGATGCTCTTTGACTGGTTTTGCTGATGAGTCGACTCTAAGGCGATGCTCAGCCAGTCCCCTGGGAACACCTGGCATGTCAGCTGGCTTCCATGCAAAAATGTCCCAGTTCTCACGGAGGAACTGGATGAGCGCTTCTTCCTATTTCGGGTCGAGTGTTGTGGAGATGTGGGTCGGGGCTGCATTGGAGTCGGTCGGGTGAATGTGAACAGGCTTCGTCTCACCGGACGACTGAAATGCAGATTCTGTGGCGGGTTTCTTGGATCGCAGCAAATCACTTGGATCTGCATTTTGCTTGTATTCTTCAAACTCGACCGCTGTCACCTGGGAATCGGCAATCTTTGAGCCCTTCTGAAAGCACTCTTCTGCCTTTTTCCGATCACCGGTGATAGTGATCACTCCTTTGGGACCGGGGATCTTCAGTTTGAGGTACACGTAACATGGTCGAGCCATGAACCGTGCGTAAGCTGGTCTTCCCAAAATGGCGTGGTACGCACTCTGAAAATCCACGACCTCAAACGTCAACTTTTCCTTGCGAAAATGTTTTGAATCACCAAACACCACGTCCAGAGCTATTTGGCCGAGTGACTCGGCTTTCTTTCCTGGTATAACTCCATGAAAGCTCATGTTACTGGTGCTCAGTCGGGACATCGGAATGCCCATTCCTTTCAGTGTGTCAGCATATAACAGGTTCAGTCCGCTACCACCGTCCATCAACACTTTCGTAAGTCGAGTGCCTTCGACAACTGGGTCGACCACCAAGGCTTGCCTCCCAGGGGTGGCAATATGAGTCGGGTGATCAGACTGGTCGAATGTGATGGGTGTTTGGGACCATCTCAGATAACTTGGTTTCGCTGGGGCAACCATGTTCACTTCACGATTAATGACCTTCAGTCGACTCTTGCTTTCCACATCTGCGAAGATCATCAGAGTAGAGTTGACATGCGGATATCCCCCCTCACTGTCCTCCTTGTCTTCGGCCTTGTCCGACTCCTTCTCCTTGTCCTTGGACTGTTTTCCTTGAAACTGCTGGATCAGGAGTCGACATTGGCGAGTGGTATGCTTCGGGTAAATGATATTGCCCTCTTCATCTTTCTTCGTGTGGATATGACACGGCATATCCATCACGTCGTTCCCTTCTTTATCCTTCACCTTCTTAGGATTCCAGGATCCTTTTGGTTTTCCTTTAGACTTTCCCTGAGTCACGGCCAGAGCCTCTCTAGGAGCTGCCGGTTCAGCCTTCCGCTTCTGTTTCCGACTGGTGTTTCCTTTCTCCGACTGACTCGGTTTGTACTTGCCGCTTCGGAGTCGGTCTTCCTCTTTGCCGTTGGCATACTTGGTAGCAATCTCCATCATCCGACTCAGGGTCATATCTCCGGTTCGACAAAATTTTAGACTCAATTCTCTGTTCTTGACGCCATCCTTGAAGGCGCAAACTGCCTGATGGTCAGACACGTTCTCCACGGTATGGTGCAAAGTGATCCATCTCTGAATATACTCTCTGAGAGTCTCATTCGTCTTCTGTACACAGACTTGCAGCTCTGTCAATCCAGCCGGTCGCTTGCAAGTTCCTTCAAATGTTCTGACAAACACTCGAGACAGATCTTCCCAAGTGTAAATGCTGCTAGGAGGTAACTGATTCAACCATGCTCTGGCAGAACCTTCCAACATGAGGGGCAAATGCTTCATGGCCACCTCGTCATTCCCACCACCAATCTGAAGCGCCACTCGGTAGTCCTCGAGCCAAGTTTCAGGCTTAGACTCACCAGTGAACTTGCTGACTCCTGTTGCCAACCTGAAATTGGGGGGAATTACCGCGGCTCTGATAGCCCTGCTGAAACATTCTGGACCAGAAACATGCACTCGACTTCTTGTGGGCGCATCTCTGTCGAGCCCGCCCCGATGGGCTCTGTTACGGTCGACCAAGCCTTGCACGATAATGGATCGCGCGTCGAAGCCTGGTTCTCGGGGGTCGACTGGAGCTCTTCGCCCCACACTGAGTTGACGACTGTCATCTTGTTGCCGAGGAGCGTAAGACCCACCCCTCGGAGGGGGAGTGGGTACTCGACGCCTATCATCACGATCGTGTCGATCGCTGTACTGATCTCGCCGATTCTCGCGTCCTTCACGCCGCGGGGGCGATCTGGGACTATGAGCCGACTGAACTGTATTCGCAGCGACGGATCGACTGTGAATTCTGTTACGCGACTGCGACACGGCTAAATTCTGGTCTCCTGCTGCCCGGAGCAAATCCCTGATCTGCATCAAGCCTCTGCTAGCCTCCGACTGAGAGGGCTGGATGGACTCTGCTATACGGGTTGCAGCTGCTAAATTCTGAATTGGGGTTCGATATACCTGAGTCGGCGGGAAGAGCTGACGTCGATTAGCGTCGGGTGCTCGTTGCCGCGCGCGATCGTCGAGTGCTCGCTGAAGATTCTCCAGACGAGCGCGTTCAGCCAGATTAGCCAAACGTGCCTCCTCCAAGGCGCGAGCCTCAGGGGTTTCTCCCGCGATGGGAGTATGCAGGGCATCCATGTTCCTGCGGCGAAGCTCTTCCCTCTGTAGAGAGTTGAGTGGCTCGGGCTGGTACTCTTCGTGGTCCCGTACTGGGTCGCCTCCCGCGCCTGCCCCGCCCTCATGGGCGAAGCCAGGAGGACTGCGAGGCCCGTCGACCATCAAAATTTCCGCCGCCGGATCACTGCTATCACACTCGGATGCAGTCTCTATGGAGCCAGTCGACAGATCGAACAGGCCGTAGAGGGATTCATCGGGCTCGATTGCCGCAACTTGAGCGGTGGCAGTCTGGCGAGCCACCGCGTGCTTCACCCACCGCTGAAGCCTCGACCGACCAGAGCGCTTGCGCTGGTGGGAGACCGGGAGGGTAGCCGATAGGGGAGTCGACCGATACGGGGTCGACGGTTGTCGCAGCAGAACGCCGCGGACACATGCGCGAAAATGCGTCGCACCGCGGACGGGGAGCGCATCAATGTCGAGTGGAGCCTCCTGGAGCCATGCGGAGTCGTCGGCGATGAAGGTGAGAGCGCCAAGACGGATCTCGCAGCCCTCGATCAAAACTCCAGTAGCAACCATGATGAAAGTACTCGGAAGAATCGCAACTTCTCCAAAAAAATCGCTAAAACACCTGCCCCACGGTGGGCGGCAACTGTCGTGGTTCTAAGTCTGACAGTAGAGTGCGGGGTAGGTACGGAGAGGCAAGGTCCTAGCTATGGAGAGGTTGTAAACACAAGAGATGTACGAGTTCAGGCCCTTCTCGGAGGAAGTAATAGCCCTACGTCTCGGAGCCCGGAGGCGGTCGAGTGGATTATGTGTATATGAGTTACAGGGGTGCGAACCCTTCTGCCTGTGGAGGGGGGTGGCTTATATAGAGTGCGCCAGGACCCCTGCCAGCCCACGTAATGAAGGGTTTAAGGTACATTAAGTCCGGGGCGTTATTGGTAACGCCCCACATAAAGTGTCTTAACTATCATAAAGTCTACTTAATTACAGGCCATTGCAGTACAGAGTGCTTCTTGACCTTCTGGTGGTCGAGTGAGTCTTCATGGTCGAGTCCTTCAAGTTAGTCGAGTGAGCTCCTCGCAGGTCGACTGGAAGGTGATCTTTTCTAAGGGTGTCCTTGAGCAGGGTACTTAGATCAGGTCTATGACCCTACCCTAGGTACATGTCTCCATCAAGTATCATCATAGTCGTCAGCGGTGTTATATATCACGCGTACAATAGCCGCTAGGACCGTCACCCCCGGCCACTTCTCCTCCGACCCTTGTGCTTAAATCGCACCCCCCGAACATCGCACGTCTATTAATACAACTTTATCTGCATCTGCTTTCTTTCTTGTTGGTGCCGTCGTTCCAGCAACCCTGCCGCACCGCCCTTACTTGAACTTCGCAACTCCGTCACCTACACTTATACACCCCAAATCCAGGACGCTTCTCCTCCTCTGCCGGTCCGACCACTCCTCCATCCACCGCAAAGGTACCCCATTCGCCCATACGGTAGTCACCATGCCCAATAAGTGTTAGTTGCATTGCTCGTGCTAAATATTGTCGTCTCTTCCTCTATGAAACAATGGATTCGGATATGGATTAAATATACAAGCACTATGTTGAGTCGTCCAACTACTCTTCGACGAGGAGGACTACTCGGATTAGATGCACTATGTTGGGTAGTAATATTGGCTCTCACACATACACGTAACTAGTTAGCGCACTGTAATTGGACTTGGTACACTCGGCCGCCACAAGGCTACTCTTGTACCTGGTACATTAAGTGGACAATGCATACTTGTACCTGATACATTCAGGCATACTTGACCTGGTACATTAAGTGAACAACCGTTTGTACCTGGTAGATTGTGTCATACATGTACCTGATACATTGAGTGCACAATCGTATAATTGTACATGATACATTTAGTTGTACATGTACCTGGTACATTGAATGGACAACTATATACTTGTATTTGGTACAATCAGGCATACTTGAACTTGTTACAGTCAACCATAAAAATGAGGCTGACGTGTGGGCCCGTGCAGTGACAAAGCTAGCAGTGGATTACGCCTGGGGCCTAGCGTGAGAGATGAACTTTCATGATTTTATGTACTTTCTAAGGAATTAAAAAGGGTATTGTTTCCGGGCCTAGGGCTATAGCCATAGTTTCCCTAGGCCTGTCTCCGCCACTAAGCCCGTGGGCGGATGACGAGTTGACGCTTAGGACTCCGTACAGAGTAGCCAAAAACTTGTACTAACCTACATTATGGAAGCCAACAGTGTACTAACCTGGACTATGGAAGCCAAAAAACTCTTGTACCATGCACATGGTATCGCTTTTTTTTGCAGTTCATCATACACCAATACCTAGTACTGCCGGGCGTAGGTATAGGTAGGCGGAGTGCACTTGGTCCACATAATATGTGAGGTACATTTACTTCCAACATGTTCCCGGCACACCATGAGGTACATCTACTTGCAAGTTGTTCCGGGTACACCATGAGGTACATCTTCTTGCAAGGTGTTCCAGGCACACCATTGGACCATGAGAGTAGTTAAAACATGTTCCACTGGTAGCGTTTTTTCTTAGGGTCCGTGGCATTATGTGCCTATCATTAACAAACATTGGTCCAGACATAAATAAATTGAAGGATCATGTAGAGTTGTCGTCCGCTTCCATGTTGATCTTTCCAATTTTGAATCGTGAACCTTGTACAGATGCGTATTAACATATCTATTTTGTTATCTACTAAAAGAAAAATACACACCTAAAAAAGGAAAATATGGGTCAAATATAGAGAAATATTCTATAAATTCCCATATTAATCAGAAACATCCGACCCTTAATGTGACAGATCAATTGAATATATTTTTTTTGCGGGGTAACAGATCAATTAAATATAACTGTTTTCCCGCAAAAAAAATTTAAATATAACTATTAGATCTATAATTACTTTTAAGCTTGGTGGACCCATATTTTTAGCACGTTTTTTTTTTGCAGTATTTTTAGCACGTGGTGATTCATCAGAGATGTGAACTGTGGAAAGTTTATTGAAAAAAGACAATGTACCCTAGATAATACCCTTGGTCTCCGTACCAGAACCAAAGACGAACTCCAGGTTTTCTCCACATCAAAGCTTATGACCGGTTACTATCCCGAGCTGCGCGCCCCGCCCACGAGCATCGCAGCTCCCACCACCTAGGTCGTCGCCCGGGCGTCCAGGACCATCTCCACCCATCACCACAGCCCATAGCCACCACCGACCGGTGAGGGGGCAGAAGGCCCCTCCTTCCACCCCCAAAGCGAGCCCCTTGACGAGATTAGGGATGAGTCGGCCAGATCGGGGGGGGGGGGGGGGGGGACTTCCGTCAGCGACAACGAGCCAGGCTGCACACCCGGGACCAGGGCCACCGTCGTGCACGACGGCAACGCCGGGAAGCACCCCTACCTCCCTCCCCGGAGCACCCTAGCCCCCACCGGCCGACCACGCACTCGCCACCAGTCGCTGAGAACAGACCCATGAGCAGAAGGGGGAGAAGGGCGCACCACCACCACTGCGCCGCTCCCTCCACCATCCAAGAAGGCCACGACGGAGGAGGCCGCTCGCAGCCCGAGACGCCCACGGCACACGTCGCTTGGAGGGCCAGATCCGGCGGAGCTGTGACCACATCCAGACCCCAAGCGCGCACCCCCGCACGCTGCCCGCCATGCCGCCACCATGCACTGCTCCGGCGTGCCACTGCGCCCGTCGTCTAGCGCAACACCCCGTCCCAGCCGCCTCGGCCCGCGTCGGGCCCGCTGCATGAGAGGGCGAGATCTCCCCCCCCCCCCCCTCGTCGCCACCGACCAGGCTTCTCCTGGCTGCGCCCTTTGGCGATGGCGAGGGGAAGGAGAAGAAGGAGGGAGACCCCGCCAGTGGCGGCTAGGGTTTCCTCCTGGTCGCGTGTAAGGCGACCCGGGAGGAGGAAGGGGAGAGGGGACTCTCGACTTCAATTATTATGCAATGGTGTCTATGTCATATTTTCTCTACCTATGAAATTTAACATACATTATCTTTATATATAATTTCAGCAAAATATTTCAAAAGCCCGTGGCAACGCACGGGCATTCTACTAGTATTCATTAAGCATCGACACCACGTTGAACCACTCACAAATGAATACAATCACCAATAGTCCAGGCCACACACATAACTAATATCATGGGCAAACAACATGTCCTCTCGTGCATAAACTAATGCATTGTTTAAATCTATCCATACTTTTAGGTTTAGTGGAACGATTATTTGGTGTATTGATGCAATATCACATACAAATGACATTCTTATGATTTTATGGCAATAGTGCATACCCAACTCGATACAAATTAAAAGACGGTTAACAAGTGTCCCACAAAAGTATAATACGATGGATTTATTTCATCTACTATTATAAAAGTGGGAATGAAATATTATATATCATATGGACTGGATAAATATATATCTACAGAGTAAAGATGTCGCCCTCACAAATGCATTTGCGAGGGCCACCTTGCTAGTTCGCAAAAAGTAAATATATTATAGTATGATTCCATAAATTGTCAGATATCTACGCCGTGTTCTCTGGATGATGGCATGATGCTCTTTCAATTAAAAAAAGGCTGGAATATACCTACTCAAATGTACCATGCACATTAAAGATTCATGCGCCGGGCACATGTACTACACGATGTGATGTATGGCACCTAGGCCCCACCAGTAATATACAATAGTAATACATCGCTTTGGATCTTAATGTACCGGTGAATAAGCAGGATGGAAGTGCAGAAGTGCTATTACATACTGTATGTACCATGCCCATTATCAAACATGTACCTGGCGCACGCACAGCCACTTGACCTGGGTCGCACTCCCTCGTCCTGTAGCAAGCTATACCTGAGCCATGAACATATGGGCCGGGTACAGATACATGAATCACCGTATGAATCTTGCAATACTTCTGAGCGTCGCTATGTTGGCCTGTTGGGGTTAGATGGATTTTGGGGAGAGGCGGAGAGGAAGAAGAAACAGGAAAGCGTAAGAGACTAGCTCGTCTGTGAAGGACTAGCTCGTCTGCTGGTGTGAAGACTGGCACTGTGGCCTTATGCTTTTGGGCAGAGCTGATGTGTTAGAAAATAGGATATGGACACCGAGAGTCAAAAAGTTTATGTTGCTCCATGGTTCCTTGGGAATCCAAGGATCTTCTGTGCTTAGATACATGATATATCTAAATGCCTTTTATCGGAGAGCAAATTGAATGTTCTCTTATATCTGCCCATAGAGACTTTTTCTTGATGTTCTAGTACTGCATACCAATCTATTTTCAATGCATATTTTATATCATGGTATATAGCTTAGGGTGTGAAATATTCATATTGTGAACCTTGCAATCATCAAGTATTTAAGACTGGTGAAATTTATGGTGTTGTGGAACTATGGAATTTAGTACAAAGTCGAGAGACTTATATTGGGATGGAGGGAGTATAAGTTTACTTACAGTTGAGCTGAACCTCAAATGTAGAAAGCAGATGGGGGTCAAGAATCGGAAATGAATCAAGTCTATAACTTCCCGTGTCACTAAGCTCATCAAGAAAATACATTTGTAGGCATTATGTTTCGTGAAGTATCTTGGTTTTTTAGGTCAAAAAGCCAAAGCTGACCACTCCAACACAACCTAAGACATTGCTGCTCCAAGGCAACCTCAAGACATTTGTACGGTACATCTCTCATAGTTTTATCAAAGAACATTTTATCTTGCTCTAATCCAAAAGCTTATGTTCTAAACTTCTCCCTGTTAATTTTTTTTGTCTTTCAGGGTAGCTGAGAATCTAGAATTGGAACACATTGCAAGAGCAAGGAGCAACTACGCAAGAATTAGTCTTTAAATGAACACATATTATGTATAATGTATGCACAGCTTGGTTCTAGTTTGTAGTATATTCTCTTAATTATTTACATCTTTCATACGAATGTCTGATTTGATTCAGTTGTGAACTCCATACACAAACATATGTATTTGTTACGAATGATGCTAATTGTGAGAATGGATTGCTTGTGAATGCAATTGGTGATGTGGGTTGAGGCCTTTTTATAGTGATATTTGATCAATTTGCACATGCATCCCTACCATATTAAGGTAATTAACATAATTTGGAATGGGGAATACAAAGTAAAATTAATAATCAAAAAATGATTAAAGTAAAATATTCCATAGCCACAAAAAAAACTTATTCATATTTAGAGACGAATATGTCTTCTCAACATAGCGTCTATAAGCAATGGGCCCACATGAGTAGAGGCGCGATAGGGCGTGTAATAAAACGTCTCTATTTTTGTAGACATTTTGAACGTCCTAATATAACGTCTCATACCATGTAGACACGCTAACCAAGCATGTCTATCTGTTTTGGGACGGACCGTAAGGAGACGCTCCAAGGACGCTTTACTAAATTGTCTCTATTTTTACATAAAGATGAAATAACGCGTCTCTATGTATGAAAATGAACGTCTCTACACACCGTTTTTCCTGTAGTGGTATAGGATGTGTCCACCTCGCATAAAAACAGTTTGTGAAGGACGGACCACATGTTCAACAACCAAATTTAGCTTAATTGTTACAACTTTCGTGAAGATTTTAAAACTAACATTAAGGAGGCAGATAGGCCTATATTGTTGTATCCTTTCAGCCTCATCAACTAAAGACAACAAGCACTAAAGCAAAACGGGCAAGGCCAAGAGAATAGGCCACGATACTTAACACCTGCAACATCTTTTAAATCTTGACCGATCTCTCGAGCTCTAGGCTTCCTTGGATCACTTGACTATTGCAACTCCTTCCATGGACGCTAATGTAGCATCTTGGACACTTTGCCCAGAGACCCGGGCAATGTGTCTCGTCTTGTGGCATGTAAACGGGTGCTGGCCCCTCCCACTGTGCTTCAAGTCATTACTCAAATGGAGTGAAGCGTTGACAAATCCAAAATTGTGTCAACGAATCTAACGAGAGCTGACTTCGGGGCTTCTAAACTAGTCATGCTTGAGTTTATATAATATGCCATGTTCATCTATGACCATCCTATCAAGAGAAACAATATTTTGGTATGCTCCAATAACTCAATACATAATGTAATAATATGTGAGGGAATATATGTATCCACTTCATAATTATATCTCAACAACAATGGCATTGTGGCAAGTTGTGGACGAGTTAATTAAATGGGGAGGAGAGCATGTAGTATTTATACATCCAGGATATCTATTAGAGCCATATGTGTGGGGCGGTCATATTATTGTTGAATCCAACTAACTTTATCACGCAGAAGGACAACCATATTAGGACAGTCATGTAACTTCTATGCTCAACCAATTGGCACAGTTGTTCTTGCTTCTCTCTTACCCTACCATAATATTCATGACCATCAGTCACGCTATCTCTTCTCCGCGGAACCCGCGTCCTCTCCCATGTCTCCAAGCATCCAGCCCTGCACCAGTCGACACAACGTCAAATTAGACTCCCCATCCTCGCCCAACGCCTCTTTGGCCCGTCGCATAGCCGCCGTCGTCCGCTCCCGGAGCACCCTCCCGCCGTCGGAGTCCATCAACCACCTCACCTTTGCCGTCACTTCGTCGGCTTCCACCACCTCCTTGTCATATCCATCCACCGCAACGGCCAGACCTAGCTCCTCTTCTAGGAACACTCTGTTCATCCATTGCTCCGCGTACAATGGCCAGGCCAGCATGGGCACGCCGGCATTGTGAAAAATTGTAGGATGATGATATTGTTGTATTGTATGCTGACCCTCATATGGGGTATATATAGAATACACGAGGGGTAGATGCTTGGAGTACAAGATAAGTAATACATGGTTTAAACCTATTCGATCTACTCCTTATCTCTATCTTTAAACCCAAACTATATTCTAACATTCCCCCCCAGTCGTAGCGGGAGTGAAACGGACGTTTGCGAGTGGATTTGAAGTATCGTGCTCGCGTCGTCTTCTCCGCTTCACCATCATCACCTGCATCTCTGATGGGTCGACACCTGTTGCGGTGACTTCGTCCCCTTCCGGTGCCTTTCTTGTCTCTCCTCTATTCCCTCCCGCAGTCACAGCGGGAGTGGCGTGAACGCTGGTGATGACGCGGACATTGTTGACTGGAGATGTTGCCGATGTGTTGCTGTAGACGTAGCCATTAATGTCGAGGTAGCCGATCATGGTGATGTAGCCGTGGTCGATGGTGTGGTCGTCATGGATGATGAAGCCTCACAAAGCCGGAGGCGCAAAAAAAAAAGCGCTATGACGGAGCTGCAGACGTGGACAATGCACCTTGTGGATGTCAGAGGGTGCCGTCGGTGATGAGTTCACCGGTTTTGCCAAGACCGAAGGAAACCCATCGAGCACACATATGTTTTGCCAGAACCATGTGGCCGTGTAGGGTCGTCATTGTTGTGACGCCGTGTTGATGCAGTCATGCCGTCGTGAATGACACGGTCACTGTCGTCGTGACACGGTCATTGCCGTCGTCGAGGTCACGTCTTGCAGAAGTCTGTCAGAGGACACTAGGTGTCCATCTTGTGGACAAGGCAGCGGCGGTGTGTTGACGAAGATGTTGGTGAAGACCACGTTGATGAAGACCTTGGCGATGAAGTGTCGGCGATGGCGTCGCAGCGGCGTGTCGACGATAAAGTGTTGCTTGAAGGCGTCCCTCGCGGCGACCAAGTGTCGATGACGTGTCGCGCCGGAGAAGTCGATGAAGAACTGCATCTGTTTCCACACCGGCCTGGCGTGTGGATGGTGCATGTGTGGTCGCTTCTCGTAGATGTGCTCGATGAAGTGGCTTGTAGCTTGGCGTAGTCTTACAGCTTCATCATGCGGCGGCTTGACGTAGAGGTGTCGGTGCAGAAGGTTGAATCGATGGAGGCCGCGCGTCCTTCGCGCGTGTGGTTGCTGCGGTCTTTCGAACCCTGGCTGCCCTGATGCTTGACGTGCTCGCGTAGTGGCCGGACTGCGTTGCTCCTGTCCGGCGTCCGTGCAGAACGTGCAGATGATGCGCTGGTCTCCTAATTTGCTGGCTCGTTCGGCCGGCCTGCGCTGCTCCTCGCGTCGCGCCGCATGTTGACGTAGAGCGGACGTAGTGATGGAGGGTAGTCGAGGAAGGAAGTCCGAACGTGAACATAGCGCCTCGCTTGGAGTTGCTGGGTCCGGCGAGCCGATGGTTGATGCAGAGACCGTGCGTGCGGCCGTGATGCTTGCCAGCTGGATCGGATCAAATCGCCAGGATCCCGCGGGCGCTTGCGGAAGCCGTCGACTGCACCGGAAGAGAATCCTCGCAGGACTGCAGATCTCCTTGATGCCATCCATGCATACATGAATATTGATTCGTGGCTGGATCCACTTGGCTACGCATAGATGCATGCAGAAACATGCAAGAGATTAATCTATAGGAGTGCGAATCCCTCCCGTAAACGAACCTGGGTTAGTTACTCTGCATGCGTGATCGACGGCTCTGGTGTTGGAGGAGAATCTGCCGCGTGAGCCTCGAGGCCCTGGACGGCTTGGAGTCGAGCGCGCATGCTCTGCACCGCCGCGCGGTGTCCCTTAGCGGGTGCACCGCCTAGCTCGCACCTTGGAGCATCTTGGCGTGATCGAGCCTGCCGTCAAGCCATCATCGTCAACGAATCTTGCACCAAATTTCTCCAGAATCTGAGGGTCGTCGAATTTTTTTGTAGCTAAAAGAAAAGATGATCTACTGGAAAACCAATCTGATCATTGATCGATCGGGTGTCGTGCCCCCGGGGAGAGGAGATTAATCTTCCCGGAGGCAGCGTGTTGCGGAAGTGATGGAAGGTCCTAGGATCGGCGTCGTTGGACAAACCGCTCTAATACCATGTAAAAAATTGTAGGATGATAATATTGTTGTATTGTGTGCTGACCCTCATATGGGGTATATATAGAATACACGAGGGGGTAGAGGCTTGGAGTACAAGATAAGTAATACATGGTTTAAACCAATTCGATCTATTCCTTATCTCTATCTTTAAACCCAAACTATATTCTAACAGGCATGACCGCCTCGAGCACGGAGTTCATCTGCAGTGCGTCATGAAACCGTCCACCGCGCCATGCACCAGCACGTCGCGCTGCGGCGCCCGTGACTTGACGACGAGGCCCGTCCCCTTGGTCCGGGCCAGGAAGCCCTCTAGGAGGAGGGTGTCGAGGTCTGGCACCGCACGACCCACAGGAACGTCTTGCCGCTGGCTTCCAGGCCGATGGCCACCTGTCTGATCTGCTCTGCGTTGAACACGCCGAGGCTGCCGAAGCAGAGGGACACCACACTGGCCGTCGGCTGCGTGTCCAGCCATGCCAGGCACTCGTGGCCGCGCTTCACGCCCACCTCCTCTGACTTTATGAGCGGCCTGATACAGTAGATGGGGGGCGTCGGGAGGCTGGGAGGCGTGCAGAGCCCGGCGGCGATGGCGTCCACAGCGCGTGGCTCGGGCGAGCGGAAGGTGTTGACGATGATGCCCTTGGAGCAGCAGAGGTTGGGGGACACTCTGAGGGACCATATGTATGCCGCGTCGTCACGGTCCATGAGCGGCTTGGGGAAGTGCGTTGCCGGAAGCGCGGGGATCCCCGGCACGTGCACGAGCTCCTCTCCCATTTCCCGAAAGTTGGCGGCGCTCCAGGCATGCAGGACTGGGAGATAAAGGTTGGAGGCCAGCGCCTCGGTGGCGGACGTGAAGAAATAGTACCCTGGGACGCCGATCTCTGTGGCGACGTCGAGCACGATGCTGCAGAAGAAGTCGACGATGAGGACGACTGAGGAGGCGCCGGCGAGGAAGCCACGGAGGTGCGGGATGGAGAGGCCGGCGACCTCGTAGGTGATCGCCTCGGGGTGGTCGGAGTCGAGCGGCGGGACCTTGACCTACGGAAGGCAGTGGAAGGAGATGGAGGGGTTGGCCACTTTAAGTTCCTCATGGAGAGTCTTATTTCATAAGTCTCAAATGCCCACTTTAAGTTCCTCCTGTTTGGTTTAGATGAGACTTATTTTTTAAGTCCCTGGAAACAAACACCTTCTATATAGGCAGAGCCAGATGCCGCGTCCCGCCGTCGCTGGTTGTTTTACCATCCCGGATATCATGGGCCGTTTGAGCGGATAATCATTGAGCTTTGATCCTCGCCCAAGTTGATCCGATGCCACCGTAGCCCATGGGCAAAATACATGACGTGCACGTCGGGCCTGGGTCTATGTACGACCTGGCCGCGGCGTCTACGGAGATGCGAACTGCACCGAGTCGTCTGCAGGGTTAGCTTAAATTCGTACATGATCAATACGTGACTAGTGCAGGTCATAACATGCATGCGATAAATAAAAAAAACGTGTGCATGCATGCATCAGTACGTGAGGCAGTCACTAGTCACTGTGTAGAGTGTATATACACTTAGGTGCACATGCAATTATCAAAAGTAGACATGCATAACCTGTACTCGGGAAATTCCTTCAAAACTAATAAAAAAACTTCCTGATTATATAATATTGCCAAAAACCCATCAAACAATCGGACGGCTGGACATCTAGATGTGTGATCATTAAATTTCATGTAGACGTGTTTTAGCAATCCCGGTCAAAAAAAGTAAAAGAAAAGAAACACAAACACAGAAATGACCGAAAAACACATGGACAAGGATGCACAAATCACTCTTGTTGGGACAACAACAACACGCGAGCCGTGCTAAAAAATATGAATCTTGGAAATTGCATATATATAGAGAGGAGAAAAAGAAAGAAAAAAATGAACATCACAGCCTAAAAACAAAATGAAAAGCCAAGCCGAAAACACACAAGAGAGGGCAAAAGAGAAAAAACGCCTACAACCCACGTAGAGCTGCCAAAGAGCAGCATACAGCAGGCCAACACGGGCAATAACAGCGCCGTGCAACAGGAGCATGCCGACAACAGCATAAAGCAGCACACACGCGCCCAAACACAAACAAACCACGCCCGTGCAAAGATAACAGATTGTCAAGGAAAGAAATGTGCAGTACGAATCTTAGAGCCTTCAGATCATGTGGTGGAAAGGTTAGATGTGACATAGTTAATTTTCATCCAGATGTGAGTTTGCCGACCCAATTACATTTAGCTAAAGGGTAATTTCACAGTTGTCGCTTCCCTCTGACCCTAGCATATCCATGACTATGAGCTTGCACTGTCTCTCTCTTCTCAGCCGAACCAATCAAGTACATGATGTACTTTTTTCTCTGATCTTTCGTTACTGGTCATGATTCATGAACATCCATCTAGTAGTACTCTGACCAAAATATATGAATCAATCAAGTATTAATATGACGTATTTTTCTTTTGCCGGAAATATAGCTTTGACCATGAGAATGGTTTTTCTACCATGCACCGGATCTCCCATGCATGCTAGTGTCCCACCGTACTACCTACTATGAGGCTATGACTTGTGGTTACTCCACCCTATGACCCTACCTGATTCTTCCCCGTCTCATATTTACTCATGCATTTTGAGTCAGAGTCTGAAATTTTAAAACCATATAGCTTTTGAATGAAAATTTTGATTTCTGTTTGGTTTGCATATTTGGGGTCCTGAAAAGAAGATCTTTTAAACAAGATCAATCATGGATATATTTCCAGAATTTTTTAAAAGAATTTTGTAGGTTGGTGAAACTATAGAATATAAAGCCCATCAAATTACAAAACTGTATACGATGTTCTTAATAGAAGCAAATTGACATGAAATGAGTTCCACGGACTATATCACAGAAATTTACACCATGTTTCATGGAATTTCACCATCTTTCGTAAGGTTTTATCATGTTTCATGGAATATGCAAACGAAAGTGAAATCGGGATTTCGGTTCATAAGATAAAATGATTTCAAACTTTGAAATCACATGAAAAAACATGGGTGCAATGTGCTGCATGGAAGAGGGTGGGTTCATTAATGGGTGAAATACAACTAGAAGAGGTGTGCGTGCATCCAAATCTCCATCTAAATTCAACAGTTGAGCCATGCACGGGACATCGCATGCATGGGAGAATTGCTTTTCTCCCGTGACCATGAGTTGCACTATCTCTTCTCAGCCGAACTCACGTCATTGCCCACGTCAAGCATCCAGCCCTGGACCAGTCGCGTCAATGTCAAATTCGACTCCCCACCCTCGCCCAGCGCTTCCTTGGCCCGTCGCATAGCCGCCTGCGTCCGCTCCCGGAGCACCCTCCCGCAGTCGGAGTCCATCAACCACCTCACCTTTGCCGCCACTTCGTCGGCTTCCACCACTTCCTTGTCATATCCATCCACCGCCACGGCCAGACTCAGCTCTTCTTCCAGGAACACTCTGTTCATCCGCTGCTCCGCGTACAGCGGCCAGGCCAGCATGGGCACGCCGGCCATGATCGCCTCGAGCACGGAGTTCCACCCGCAGTGCGTCACGAAACCGCCCACGGCGCGGTGCGCCAGCACGTCGCGCTGCGGCGCCCATGACTTGACGACGAGGCCCGTGCCCTTGGTCCGGTCCAGGAAGCCCTCCGGGAGGAGAGCGTCGAGGTCCGGCTCCGGCGGCTCCTCGAACCTCTTGGCCGGGTCGTCGTTGGGCGGGCTCCGCACGACCCACAGGAACCTCTTGCCGCTCGCCTCCAGGCCAATGGCAATCTCTCTGATCTGCCTTGCGTCGAACACGCCGAGGCTGCCGAAGCAGAGAAACACCACGCTGGCTGTGGGCTGCGTGTCCAGCCACGCGAGGCACTCGTGGCCGCGCTTCACGCCCACCTCCTCCGACTTTATCAGCGGGCCGATGCAGTAGACCGGCGGCGTCGGGAGGCCGGGAGGCGTGCAGAGCCCGGCGGCGATGGCGTCCACCGCGCGTGGCTCGAGCGAGCGGTAGGTGTTGACGATGATGCCCTGGGAGCGGCAGAGGTCGGGCGAGACTCTGAGGGACCATATGTATGCCGGGTCGTCACGGTCCATGAGCGGCTTGGGGAAGTGGGTCGCCGGCAGCGCGGGGATCCCCGGCACGAGCACGAGCTCCTCCCCCATCTCCCGAAAGCTGGCCGCGCTCCGAGCATGCAGGACTGGCAAATACAGGGAAAAAGCCAGGACCTCCGCGGGAGACGTGAAGAAACAGTACCCGGGGACGCCGAGCTCCGCGGCGACGTCGAGCGCGATGCTGCAGAAGAAGTCGACGACGAGGACGGCCGGGGAGGCGCCGGCGAGGAAGCCGCGGAGGTGCGGGATGGAAAGGCCGGCGACCTCGTAGGTGACGGCCTCGGGATGGTCCGAGTCGAGCGGCGGGACTTCGACCTGCAGGAGGCAGTGGAAGGAGATGGAGGGGTTGGCCGCGGTGACGCCGGCCAGGAACGGCACCCTCGCGCCGGTGTCGACGAACGGCAGGCTCACGATGACGATGGTGATGGCGAGGCCGCGAGCGGCGAGGACCTTGCCGAGCTCGATCATGGAGACCAGGTGGCCCATGCCGGGCGACGGGTACAGCACCACCTGCTTCCGGGGCGTCCAGGTGGCTGCCGCACCGTCCATCCCGCCGACGACGAGCGGTGTGGTGCCTGCTCTGCTCTGGAGAATGGTGTCTGCTCTGCTCTCGACTGCGGTGCCTTCTCAGATTTGTAGTGTGGATGGAGATGATGAACGACGGAACGAGAACCGACCAAGTTTATAGGCGCCACGCAACGCTACGTGTGGCCACATGTTCAGCTGTGCCTCTCGGTTTCTCTCCGTCTCAATTTTTCCACTAGATAGGAGCCACAGCACTGCAGTTGTGGACCAACACCATACAGTTGTGGACCGGCCGCCATCATGTGAGCAGGAGCAGAAGCAAAGCAGTGGCCGCAATCATCTTCTCATCCTTGGGCGGCAAGCTCCTGAGAAACACCATGGCGCGCGGCAAGCTCCGCCAGCGACCAGTGAGCGCGAGTAAATTGCACAAAACCATTAGTTTAAAGTTACGTTTGCAGAAAACATCACAATACATTTTTGTTGCAAAATGCATCACGTCTTCTGTAATCGTTTTGCAAAAATCACTGATCGGTGGTTTTGTCTCGGTTAAGCGTGTTTATGACAGGCGGGCCTGACGGCCAGGCTGACGTGGCATCTCTTAACACCTCGCAGGTAACGGCGATGGATGTTAATGGTGTGATCATGTGTGGAGCCATGTAGGGTCCACCTGTCATTGAAAAAAAACCTTTTATTTTTTCTTCCTTATCTTCACTGTACTGAAACGGCGGTGGTGGCCCCTGCCTCGGCCGGGGGCGGGATGGGCTCCACGCGGCAACAGCTACGGTGGCCTCTGCCCCAGTCGAGGGCGGGACCGGCGGCGGGCCTCTGCCTCAGCCCGGTCCGGTGTGAAGATAAGGCAAGCGAAAAAAAGCAAGGGGTTTTTTCTTTTTTCTTTCAATGACAGGTGGACCCCACATGGCTCCACACATGATCACACCGTTACCATCCGTCACCGTTACATGCGAGGTGGTAAGCGGTGCCACGTCATCCTGACTTGTGGGCCCGCCTGTCATAAACACGCTTAACCGAGACAAAACCGCCGATCAGTAGTTTCTGCAAAACAATTACAGAAGACGTGGTGCTTTTTGCAACAAAAGTGTAGTGTAGTGTTTTCTGCAAACCTAGTCTTCAAAGTAGTGGTTTTGTGCACTTTACTCAGTGAGCTCCGGTACACGCCGGCGCTGCCCTTTCAGGACGGCCGACCCTGAGGCTCCCATTCGTCGTGCACAGAAGGTGTTTGTTGAAATGCCAAAAAGGAGGGGAGAAAGAACTCCACCTGTCATAAGTCATAACGGTCAACTTAGCAGTCAAACTTTCCCCCATAGACGGGTGGGTCCCACCTGTCATAAACATGGTTAAATCCTCTAAACGGTCATCAACCGTTTTCGTTTAGGGACGAATTACCAAAAAGTGGTAGCTTTCAGCCAAATTTTTGAAAGTGGTAGTTCAGTGGGACGCAAACTTAATTGTGGTTGTTTTTTGTCAAATACACCATGGACCGAGATGTGCACATCCTCAATGTCTCGACTATTTTTTTTTATTCTTTTGGCTGTGTGCATCCTTAATATCTCGACTAGTTCTCGACGTTATGTTTGGTACCGAAGCTGGTTATGATTGATATCTTTGATATTAACATATGGCAGCCGCTATGCGTCAACCGGCTGATCCGCGGGAGGGGTCAGCCGGCTGGCTAGCCATCCAATCGACTCATGAGACTGCTTCGTCAGCCATATGATTCACTGGATCAGCCCGCTCGGTTTTGTATTCTCCTGGGCTCTTGCGCAATGACGCACCATTTTCATACGAGTGTAGCTAGAGCTTAGTCGACTGAGACTTAACAAGTCTCAGTCAAGTGACAGAATATATATAAAAAAGGATAAAAAGGTTTAAAAGAAGGACGTCGATAACTGCCACACGTGTGGCAGGAAAGAAGACGCACCACACGTCTCTAATGTAAATAGATTGCCACGTCATCGCATGCATGCATGCGAGAATTCTTTTCGATTTTTAGTTTTTAAAATGTTTTATCTCTTAAATGAAAAATCCGGTTGAAGATCCGTTTTCACCATTAAATCACTCGCGACGAGATCTTCAAAACTAGATCTCGTATCGATATATTTCGACGAATTTTTTTTTTGGTTAAAAGTTGTCATGTCTATTGCACATGATTTGCCATGATATTTACACTGAAGTTGCCATGATATGTTTCAACTATTTTCTTTTACATTTAAAAGTAAATTTTATCATATTATAAAACGGAGAATTAAGAAACTAGACCTGCCATGCATCATAAACTAAAATTGCCATGATACATGCACTTAAAATTGTCATGGTTCAATAAAAAATATATTTTCATGGCCAAAGTACTAGAATTGCCATTTTAAAAAAACTAAAATTACCACATGACAACTTTAGTTTAAGCACTATGGCAACTATAGTGTAAACATCATGGCAACTTCTGGGCAAAAAACAAAATTCGTCGAAACATATCAACATGGGGTTTAGTTTTGAAGATCTCGTCGAGACGGATTTAATGGTGAAAACAGATTTTTAGTTCGCTTTTTTATTTAGGAGATAAAACATTTTTAAGTCGAAAACCAAAAAGATTTCTGCTGATGTCATCTATTCATACGTGGCAAAATGAGTAGTGATGGAGACGTGTGAACGATCTGAAAACGCCCACACGTGTGGGCGTTAGTTTTTCCGTAAAAGAAACATTTAGGGTCCGGCTTTTGCGACAATGGGACGCGACGCTTGTAGCATCCGATGTGTCGGTTGCAACGTCGCACTTCTGGTTTACAGTAACAACATTGCGTGGGTATGAACCAGGTGATTCTAATCATTTTCCTATGCAAAACAAAGCCCTATTTCGTTGCAAAGGAAACATCGGAAAAGATATTGCAGCATAGCCATCAGTCGGCACTGAAAAAAAAAACATAGCATCAAGCAAACTATTGCAGCAGGCACCATCACAATATGCTGCCCATGTTTCGCAGCAAAGCACACATGGGCTCCCAACGTGGCAAAATAACAACCAAGCAAAGCAGCATATGAGAGACTAAACAAGATTTCCCGATGCTGGCCGGTGAGCAGCAATGGCAAGGCACAGGCGGCTGTAGGCACCGACGCGAGGCTAAAACAACAGCGACAAGCGTGGAAGCATCAACGTCACTATTCCCTCCGTCCGAAAATACTTGTCATTAAAATGGATAAAAATAGATGTATCTAAAGTCCTCTACAGTGTTGAGGTAATTAAAAGGCCAATTGTACTCAACTTTGCTAGTGGGCAGCACTGTCCATCACGGAACGCGCAACTGCTAATCGAAAGATATAGCGAGCGGCTGACGCAAACATAGAAATCAGTCCGGTGATTATAACTTTTTTCTCTTTGTTAAAAAACAAAGGTAAGCAACCAGAATCAGTACACAATCAATTGATGTAGCTGACTTTGACAATCAACCAAACACGCCTAACTTATGATGAGTACAACTGTAGTCCTACGCTTACGAGTTATGTCTGTGTCCCGTTGAATTGAATGAGACGAGACATGTTGCACTAGCACATAACACGACTTTGGAGATGGTCTCTTAAAGCCGCTACCCAACTATCACTAATAATCCTATCGCTAGAGACGGTTTCAAAGTGGTCTACAATAATATATCAAGCACGCCCAGTACTTTAATATTTGAACAGGTTCGAAGAAGGAACTTTAGAAATACTAGCGGGTAGTGCGCGGCGGCACGCCGCGCCACACGGACTAATTAGCTATTTAGTTATTTTGTAATTTTTGGTAAGTTTGTTCAAAATATTTGTTTAGGACAAAGTAGTTCATAGATGAAACGATACATTTAGTTGATACGCAGACCGATAACAATTACGAAGGAGTGCATACAAGGAAATATCACATCTAAGTGGTGCATACATAGGGGGTCTATAGTACATATCGGAAAACTCTTCGTCATTTCTTACACCTGGGATGTCGACCCTCCAGCTGGATTTGTCTCAGTAACATAATGGTAGAGTGAGGAAGCTAGTTCTTCTGCTCGTGTTGTTGGTGGTTTGTTTCCAGTGTAAATGATGTTGAAGCTTGAGGATGCACGTCGTTCGTGTTGTCGGTGGTTTGTTTCCGGTGTAAATGATGTTGAAGCTTGAGGATGCACGTCCTGGCTCTCGACGAATGGGTAGGATATCTTGAAATTGGAGGCAGATTTTCTTGAGAATTCTTGTTCGTCTTGACTTGTCTCGTTGAAGAATTGCTTTCTGCCGTGTTTGCATCTGTAACTCCTCTTCTTTGATTTTGCTCCATTCCTGTGCGGCTGAACAGCTCCTGTACATTGTCTTGAGAGCATTGTAGTTGTGGTCATTAATGGCTATGTTGTGACGATTGCAAAGCTGGTAGACAGCAGCTTCGGCAGCTTTCTCCTTTGCTGCCTCTTTTGTTGGTGCTGGAAGTCCACGAAACACATATACCTGAGGCTGTGTTTCTCCGTGGGCCAGAGGAGCACTCATCTGGATCCAGGCTCCAAAGTAGCCTGTGGGATAAGCATCGCAACCCTCCTCATAGATCATCAGCTTGGCCTTGAGGATGATTGCTTCGAGGAGCAGACGTTTGGGGATCGAAACGGTAATAGATGCCTACATGAGTATTTTGTTTGTAGTTAGTAGGAGGACAATTCACATTGCAAAGCATGGTCCTTAGATGTATTTATCTGGCGCTCCGATGTTGTTGGGTGCGTAGCCATGAGTGCCTCTCTTGCTGTTGTCAGTTGCGTCGCTTTCCGTAGGTGACTTACTCTGTTATAGTGGCGTGTTCTTGTAAGAAGAAGAGTGGGCAGTTTTTTGTGTTGCTGGGTGTGGGCGCGGTCTTTCATTATATAGAGCCGCTGGCTGGTGTGTGAGTGTGTGTAGTTTCTTTGCCTGGACGGCTGGGTTGATGCGTGGTGTGCTTGCATGCATTTGCATGTACGTGGCGTGCTTGCATGCATCTACGTGCTGGCTGGGTTGATGCGTGGTATGCTTGCATGCATTTGCATGCCTTCGTGGCCGTGTGCTACTGCATGTAAATTTGGTAGACACACGTGTGGCGTTTGCAGGCATGCATGCTTGTTAGTCTATGTGGTATTGATGCATGTATTTGCACACGTGAATAGTGTGTGATTTGATGCCTGTAAATTTGATGGGACACGCATATTCTTTGCATGCATGCATGCTTATTTGTTAGTCCACGTGGCATTGCTCCATGTATTTGAACACGTACATGGTGTGAAGTTTGACACTTGTGAATCTGATGGATACACAGTCAAACAAAGCGCTCAATTATTTACTATACAGATATTAGTTGATACACGGTGGTCTTAAAGGATCTAATGTTCATGTATAGTAGCTCTAAAGGATCCAACGCTTGCTCGGCAGCACATGATACTTTTGTTGTACATGTTGTACATGGTCATCGATAACCCACCGAGGAAGAGGAACCCAACGACGTGGAGCGAATACGCTGGGAAGCATGGGCACCGGAACAAACCATAACAGAGACAAAACGAACAAAAAGGACAGCAAAGACACAAACGAAGACTCGCCTCCCTCCCAAGTCCCAACCATGCACAAAATCTCACGCGTGGTGAGGAGGCTTCGACTCTGATCTACATGACGAAGAGAGATGCGGCCAGGGTGGAAGGAAATACAGCTTCGTGCGGGAATTCCCTGTGTGCGCTAGCACCTCGGCCACGCCAAGAGGAAATGGAGGGCCTGGCGCTGGGAGCTGGCCGGTGACCAGGCTGGGGAGGATGGGGCTGACCTGGCACTAGAGGCTGCCCGGCAACCAGGCTGGGAAGGATAGGGCGCAGCGCCATGCTATCATCTCGGCCTCGCTGGAGGGAAACGGAGGGCCTGGCGCTAGGGGCTGGCCAGCGACCAAACTGGGGAGGATAGGGCGCGGCGACGCGCCACCATCTCGACCTCGCTGGAGGGAAACGAACGGCCTGGCGCTAGGGGCTGCCGGCGACCAGGTTGGAGGAGGATGAGGCTGCGCGCAGAGACGGAGAAGATGAGACAGCGACGGCGTAGTGCTGGGTTGGGCTTGCGCAGAACATGAACCAACACCAGGCCAACTACTTATAGCCAGTCAAAAAAGAAAAAACAAAGATGAAGCCCACCAGAAAAGCCTAGAAGGCAACGTGTCCATCGATGGAATGGCAGTCAGCGACACAAGGGCACCGGACGTGGCAACCATGCACAGAATCAGACATGCTAGAACAACCCCACCAAGCAAAAAATAAAACCAGTCCACTCTAGAAAACCAACCTGTACACATGTCGCTCAAACAAGGACAGTAAAAAAAATTCCAAAAAAACCAGAAAAATGGAACCCTTACGGGCCTAGTATTCTTAGTATTAGTTACCAGATTTTCCGACAAAAATATATTAGTTTACCAGATCATTAACAATTTCTATTCACACGACATAAGTCATTGAAAGACATATATATTAGAACATAAATATCACAAGTATCACAACTCAAGATCAAACACAATGACATTCACATTTTCACGATCACATCACAATTTCAGGCTTCACAATTTTAAAACTGTATATAACAAAGTATAAATTTGTTTTCTCTATTTCCCGTCTATTGCAAACTCATTATTGGTCGGCCTCGGGGTGGTTGAACTTGTGGATTGTAAGTCATCTACTATATCTAAATAGGAGCACCTCACTACATGATTTTTCTTGACATGCAGGGTGTCCACATCAGCAACCAAATACAGCCTTCCACATCAGCAAATGTGCCACCTAATAAGAAGAAACAAAAATCTAAGTGCGCCCCGTTACAGAGCAGGTTGGTCTTCTCCGCTTCCCCTCCCTGACCGTCGATTTTTATTCTACTCTCATTCACCCTCCCTTTCCCTTTCCCCTCCCCTCCGTTTCCCCAATCTCAGGGCATCCTCTCCACTTCCTTTCCATGTGATGTCCACTTTCTCTACCTGTACCTCCAACGCCTCCTCCCGCTTCCGCACGCGCTTGGTCGTTCCCCAATGTCGCCTGCCTGCCGAGACTTGGGTCCCGAGCCATATATGGTGTAGTAGATCGACCCTGTTGCTGTCGCAGACTGCCGAAGGAATAGGAAGAGGCGCGGCCGCTTTCCATCCTGGGCGGCGGACCCAGGCAGGACATTCTTCTGTCACTGTGGTTTCCTCTCGCGAGGCGTGCAGTCACACAAGGGCATGCATGTACCTGTTGATCCATGCGTGCACCAGATGGTGCTTGGATGTAGTCTTTGACTTCGTGATCGCAATGAAAGGGCAAGGTGGCCTTTCATGGCATCACAAGGCGATTAAGGTAACTCCAGATTTGCTCTAGCAGTTGCGCGTGTATCTATTTTGTGTTACTTCTTTGTCGTTTAACTCCAGATTGCTCCAGATCCTTTCTTTGTCGTTCCATAACCTCCTTTGATTGACCACTCCAGATTACCTTTGTGATTAGGTTAATTACTTCTTTGTCGGTCAACTCCAGATTGCTCCAGACCCTTTCATGGCATCACAAAGCGATTGAAGTAACTCCAGATTTACTCTAGCAGACTGTGTATCAATTTTGTGATTACTTCTTTATCGTTCAACTCCAGATTACTCCAGATTTGCTGTAGAAGATTGCATATCTATTTTGTCCACAAAGAAAGGCGATTAAGGTAACTCATTTCAGGTGTCATTACTATTCTGATTTATTCTAGCAGATCATGTTACTTTAGGTAACTTAGGATCCTCCATGTTTTTAGGAGGATTGCATTAAGTTTGAATAGATTGCAGTATCGGGCATTGCTAAAGAATACCTTTGACAAATTATCTTGCACAAATCTCCTTTGATGGTATGTCTTCCATAATCTTCTTTTTTGACATCACGTCTTCTATCTGTGATGATCGTTATTTGCTGCATGCAACTATGAATAATCGAATTATCATATAGTTACAGGTTACTTTTGTTGTTAAAGTTCTTCTCAACGATGGGTAATTCTGACATGCTATCCGCATTATGGTGATACAACTTATTTTCCATGTCTATGCATCTCTTTTTTTATTGTTCAACAATTATAGCCGGACATTGGCTGAATACAGGCCATGGCTGATACTCCTTAATGGTCAAATCGTCCAGTCTATATTAGCGGCCGGGTTAGCCAGAGATGGGTGTCCATGTTTCCCGGTTCAATATGTCAAAATAAGAGTATATTTAATTAAGAATCCTCCCTTTGCCTATTTAATGAAGTATTTTTAATTATTTATAACAAGTATTTTGAATTATTTATAGTTCAGTTGTCTAATATGCTAAGTTTTTTAGTCTACAATTTCCGCAGCAACGCGCGGGGTATCATCTAGTATTTTTTATGGTCCGACCCTCATTACCACTCCAATGCCCCCACACCCAAGGAAAAGCGCGAACACTCTACAATGTGTGTGAAACAACACTATGACCGACTCCTATTCATATACGCCTTCATGCACCAACATGAAGTATTCCATAACAGAGCTGTATAAGAGGAACCGGAGGCGCCGTAGACACTCCTTTCGCAGATTAGCCTACACCACATAGAAGATTTTTTATGCTACCCATCGAATCCCCACCATCATCATTAGAACTCACCGAGTTTCCTTGACTAGACGAGTACCCCTTGACATTGCAATCCTCTATATTCTTCTATAAGAAGAAGCAAGGCAGAAAAGTTGCGCTTTTATCTATCTTGGAGGGCTAAACCTAGCACTAGTAGAAAACAGGGCTTTCGTTCGGGCCAGATAAGCCAATTAGTCCTGGTTCAGTCACGAACAGGGACTAATGTGAGCATTGATCCCAGCTCGTGCGGCTGAAGGCATTAGTCCCGGTTCAAATGAGTCCTTTAGTCCCGGTTTGAGACACAAACCGGGACTAAAGGGTGCGACGCCCTTTAGTCCCGGTTCGTGTCTCAAATCGGGACTAAAGATTAGACCTTAGTCCCGGTTTGAGGCACGAACTGGGACTAAAGGGTGTACTAAAGGTCCCATTTACAAACTCTACCCCCCCCCCCCCCCCCCCGCGCATGGTTCACCTTTTCAGTTTTGTAAAAAGCAAAAGAAAATGATAAAAACTTCAAAAATTAAAATCCTTCGAGATGTAATTGTGTTACTACATCTATTAGTTAGGGAAATTTAAAAACTTAAATTTGGACATGTTTTGCAAAAAAGTGTTATCAAAAAGTAAAACAGTCATATCTTTTGCATACGATGTCGAAAAAACCCGCAAAATATATCAAAAAAATCAGCACGAAAATTCGCATCTGATTTTGACAGCCATAGGCTTGTTTGCAATTTTTTAGAATCCTCAAATTCTAAAAGGAAAAAAAGATATGCTCAAATTTCAGTTTTTTTTGAATTTTGGTTAAATCTGGTCAAACTACTTATTGAAGAAGTATTAGTGATACTAAATAATTATTCAAGAATATTATTGTTACTAAATAATTATTTCGGTACTTTGAATTTTGGTCAATCTGGTCAAACTATGGTCAAACTACTTATTCAAGAAATATTAGTGTTACTAAATAAGTATTGTTTTTTGCAATAATAGTTTCAAACTCAAACACTGAAACGTGTGACTTCATGCTCAAGCTAAACTCCTGAGGGTTAATAGGATTGACATCTTACTATTGTCAGGAAAACAACAAGTGCAGACTTGGAAACAAGGGGAAATAGAACCTGAAAGTTAAGCGTGCTCAGGCTGGAGTAGTGAGAAGATGGGTGACCGGCCGGGAAGTTAGATGATTTGGAATGATGAGGGGTGATTAGAGAGTAGAGGTTACATTGAGCAGTGATGAGGGGTGATTAGAGAGTAGAGGTTAAATAATTCAGAAATTTGAAAATGGAGAAAAAAATTCAAAAAACATTTCAAAAAACAACTTAAAAAAATACCTTTAGTCCCGGTTTGTGTTACCAACCGGGACTAAAGGTGGAGCTCCAGACAGTGTCCACGTGGAGGGCCTTTAGTCCCGGTTCGTATAAGAACCGGGACTAAAGGGGGGGCCTTTAGTGATGAACCGGGACTAAAGGCCCTCTAGAACCGGTTCGAATGGCCCTTTTTCTACTAGTGTAGCTATATCCCGCGTCCCCTATTTTCTGTGTTCTAGACCCTCTGGTATCCTGGCGTGACATCTCCACGACTAAGTATTGCCTGTACTCCCTCTAGTACCAGTATTAGGATTGACATAAAAATCCTGGGCAGAACTCTCCATCTTTTATGATGACATGTTGAACGGAGAACCCAAGTACCACTGTCTAGACCATTGCAAGGTCACACTTTGGAATTTCTAAATCGAGGATGGGTTGAATATGTAATAATTAATATGAAAATGGTAGCAAAACATCAATGACAAAAATAATATAAGTAGCTCCAATTCGAATACCTCGATGACTTTGCGCTTTGCTGCCTAAGCCACACTCAACATGATGTTAATGTGAATACCTCTCACTGATCTGCCGCCGGTATCACCAACGGAAGTGCATCTAGGTGCCTAAGTAAGTTCTGGTATGGATTACAACAAATTAAAGAGAATAATGAGGCCGCTAAGTGCATGAGCAGGTTTTAGTCCCAAGTGTGAAGGTTGTCGAGGATCGCCCCCCCCCCCCCCCCCCCCCCCAAGTGAAAAGACTTGAGACTCCATTTTTTAGTTTTAAATTCACTATAGTTGTATATTTTTAAGTCTTTACTATAGCCCAGAAATCTAACCCCACCCCCTCTCTCTTCCAGTTTAGTGAAACCGTACTTATGTAACTCTACAACGAGGCCTACTACTCTATTTATGACAAAACTCCATTTTCACCCCTGTTCAACTTAGACTTTGTGAAACAACTTGAATTTCATATTCACTTGTTTCAACTACTCATGCTATGGACGGGCCATCTCGTCATAAGGCTTCAGCGTCACGGAACAGCCACGACCCTTCTTCCATGACCTTACTTTGAATGAGTGTTTGCCACATAGGTTGCGGGAAAGAGGAGTGAGCCGAGGCAGAAATTGAAGCATGAGAGAAGGGAAAAGAAAGTGTACAAGCTAGGTTGTAAGGCTCCCTTGTATAATAGATCAAACATTGACCATGAATTTAAAAAATAAAATATAAGATATATGTAACAAAAAATATATAATTAATTATAAACTTTTTTTGAATATGAATCCAATAATATACTTTCTATGACATATATAACTTAGATTTTCCTACTCAAACTCACTGTCAAATTTTGACACAAAATATGAGGGGGCCTTAGAAATTGGAGTGATGGAGTACAGTATGTTGTACTACAATCATCTAGAGAATTTATTGTAAACCAAAGTTTTGCAGCACGCAACCTGATGAAGCTGCAGCTTGTAGAAGCGAAACCATTCAGGTTGCAATATATATACTGTACACATTTAAGTAACCGTGTGCCCTGGTCAATGGGTTCCTTTATGATCTTAAATCTCTCGATGAGAAAAGTTCCTTGAAGTTTAGAGTAGTTCTGCAGACAGGTAGATGAACATATATCTTGAAGTGCGCCCGGGGGTCAGAGTGTGGAACGGTTCCACTTATTATGTAGCATGGAAAATCTATGCTTCACCAAAGTAGCACCCAATTTTCTCCAACTTCCACTAAACACTAGCACAACGCGTTCTGGATCCAGCAAACCAAACTAGGAACCTATCTGAATTTTGATCTCAGAACGCAGATCGGTACTTGTTGATGCTTGCTGGGCCTCTGGCATGTCATGTCAATCCCGTGCAACAGCCACAAGCTGCTTTCCGATGTTGCGCCCGTAGAAGATCCCGACGAGTGCTGCCGGTACCTTCTCGATCCCCTCGGCGACGTCCTCCACGTAGGTAATGTTCCCTTCCTTGAGGTGACTCACCATCTCCTCTTCGAACTTGCGGTAGGTGCCAAAGTACTCCGTCACGATGAACCCCTCTATGCGGACGCGCTTGGTAACGACGCAGGCAAGGTTGCGCACGCCCTCATGCAGCTCCAGGTTGTACTGCGAAATCAACCCGCACATGGCCACCCGCCCGTGCAGCCTCATGTTGAGTAGCGCAGCGTCTAATATCGCACCACCCACATTGTCGAAGTAGATGTCAATGCCCTCCGGGAAGCACCTGATAGAGCAAAGCATCATGACACCAATTACTCTTGGTTAATCGGCCCAAAGTGTACAGTGGTATAGCACCGAAAGGGGCTTGCAATTAACCTCTTTAGTGCGGCGTTGAGGTCCTGTTCCGTCTTGTAGTTGAAGGCATCGTCGAATCCAAACTTTGTTTTTAGGAGGTTGACCTGAAGAGAAGGCAAATTTATCCCATGAGAAATGGTGTATTACTTATGTTATGAAAGACATTGATATTTGGGGGATTAGTGAAATTGCTAAAGGCAGTGAGGCAAAATCAGTATGAACAAAACCATCCATCGTTTGGGGAAGGCGCGGCCGAAGGAGAAGAGAAAAAGAGCATGTACATACCTTATCATCAGAACCGGCACTGCCAACTACATAGCAACCTGTGATCTTGGCAAGCTGCCCGACAAGTTGTCCGACGGCGCCTGATGCTGCCGAGATAAACACATAGTCGCCCTTTTTTGGCTTGGACACATCGAAAAATCCAGCATATGCAGTAAGGCCTGGCATGCCTGAATTATGAAAAATTTGCATTATGAATACCTGAACATGACATGGTATACTACACTAGTTTACATATTAATTTGATAAATGCCACTCGAATTCTGGCGATTTCGAGAAACGCCACTGCAATTTTCAAACTTTGAAAAATGCCATTTTCAGTGGCATTTTTCAATGTCTGCAGTGGCGTTTTTAAAAGTTTGCAAAATCTGCAATGGCGCTTTTCAAAGTTTGAAAATTCCAGTGGCATTTCTCAGAATCGCCAGAATTCGAGTGGCATTTATCCAATTAACCCCTAGTTTACATATTCTATCATGAATGCATGATGAACTAGGTTTCAGTGCTTAGTGAATCAAGGTTGCCTTATTTGGTTGATTATAGCAAGTGGTCTTGTAGTAACAAACAACCAGACAAGTAATATATAGTGAACACACCGAGAACACCTAAGTAGTACGACAGCGGTAATTCGGGATGGTTGATCTTGAAAAGCGAATCCGGAGTAGTGATCAAGGTGTATTCTTCACATGCTGTCATTCCCCACACCAGATCACCAGCCTTGTAATCCGGGTGCTGTTGGAAGTAAACCCAACGTCCAGTCCGACTACATGTGTGTGTACGTGTTCAACTAGTGCACCAATTAGTATCCTTGTAGGATTAGTATTCTTGGCTGATTCGGTCTAGGAACTACGGCAGCCTAGCTGATATTTATACCCATGTAGACCCCCTGTAAACAACACCGTGAGAACCAAAGCAATAAAGAAACGCACGATACGTGCGTTTGGCAATCCCAATCGATTCTTGTGTGTTGTGCTATCTACGTGAGCTAGCTAGATCAAGTTGAGATTCCGGCTAGAAGTGCTCGTACGTACTAGTACTACATACTCGTCCAGATAGATCGATCGCTGGGAGATTAGCTTTGTACTGCGGTGCGTCTCGACATAAAAGCACTTCGTCGAGTTTGTCAGCTAGCTTCGTTCATCGTCGTCATTCGTCGTCGGTCGCCGCCTGTCGTCGGAAAGTACTCGGCGTCGGGACTGGGCCAACAATTGGTATCAGAGCAAGGTTGATCTTCTAGTAACGGAGGATCATGGCGGACGACGAGAAGACCAAGCAGCTGGCGGAGTATTCCGGTGCGGCTAAAGTAATTGCTGCTCCGGCAAGTTCATCGTATCCACGGTTTGATCGCGACAACTTCGGGGTCTGGAAGGCCCTCATGGAGTGTGGTCTCCGCGCCAACGAGCTATGGGACGCGGTGGATCCCGGAGGCGACGCGTTCAAGAAGGAGGGAGCCGAGCACCGGAAGGATCGGCAGGCGGCGTCGGCGATTTACTCGGTGATGCCGATGGATGTCCTCCAGCACCTAATCGCCAAAGCAACGGCGAAGGAGGTGTGGGATTCGCTGAAGCTCATGTTCGAGGGACACACCCGTGTCAAGCAAGCCAATCTCCAAACTCTCCTAAGGAACTACGAGACTTTGGTCATGGGCGATGATGAGTCCGTGGATGCGTTCGCTTCACGGGTGTCTACTCTCGTCAATCGGATTCGCGCGCTTGGAGAGAATCTCACGGAGGCCTCGGTTGTCCGGCGGTTCTTACGCGCGGCCCCTTCCCGGTATCTGCAAATTGTCACGGCAATCGAGCAGTGCGTTGATCTCGCGACTCTCTCCATCGATGATCTTGTCGGACGGTACAAGGCTCACGGTGAGCGGATGCGGTACACTCTTGGGGATGGGAGGAACGACGAGCTTGTGATGCTCACGAAGGCACAGTGGATTGCCCTAGAAAAGCAAGGCGGATCCACGAGCAGCAGCAAAAAGAAGGGGAAGCAGCGTTCGTCGAGAAAGAAATTCGCCAACTCGGATGACGACTCAGAGGATGAGGCTGCACCACCGCCAAGGAGAAAGTTTGACATCAGGAAAGTGAGGTGTTATAACTGTGGCCTCCTTGGTCACTTCAAGGCTGACTGCGAGGAAGCACCGAAGCAGAAGGCGCTCATTTCCCAGCAAGGAGATGATGGTGACATGATGTTGATGTGTAAACTGGTGGACGAGGAGGATCCAGACTCTCAAGCATTGACTAAAAATTTTGTCGAGCTTGCGGAAGAAAAAATTTGTCATCATGATCGTGGGTCGGAAACCTGTGTCGAAGCTACAGATGCGGGGAGTGATTCCGAAACTTATGTCAGTGCTATAGACGTAAGTGCTATCTTTGCTGGAGCGAAAGAAGCGATAGCTGCGTGTGCTCGGCCATGGAGAAGCAGTCTTCGTGCATTGCACCCAGAGAAAACAAAGGCGTACGTGGTGCCCGAAGTCCATGATGAAACAATATACGTAAGTGCAACTGATGTTGATGCTGATGCAAAGACGGACACGGATGCAACTCAGGCGTACGTGGCATCAAAAGTTCACGAAGGGAGGCGTACTGGAGTTGTGTCGCTGAGCAGAACAGGCAAGCTAGGTGGTGGCGCAGCTTGTTCTGGTGAAGTGAGTGCTGCGAGCGCTCGACCAGGACGTTCTGGATGCAGCTGCTACACCGTCGCAGCAGACGGGCCGAAAGGAGACGGCCTACCCAGCCAACCGAGCAACTCAGAAGTGGACACACGGCCTAGTGGCCAGGCCGGCTCACAAGTAGTGTGTGAGTCATGGAAAGAGGCAACAGCAACGGCTGGACGCTGCCCATGTGCTGGTGATGCGTATGCATCAGGAGCCCAGCCGGCTGCATGCTTGTACGCATGGGAGGATGCCCTGTTGGCACCTGCATCACCTCCGAAAGCACTGGAGGAAAGGACAACGTCACCTACATTGATAAATCCACAGCCGGTGTTACACCCATATCCGAGGAATACTCTTCGGACGATTGACCCGGTAAAGGTGAAAAGGAGTGGGCGACGGTGTCTAGCAAGCGCCGAGGAACTGGCGAAATTTGAGGACGCAAATACAGATGAGTGTTGGCGTCATGCTATGAAAGAAGAGTTGGGGTCGATCCACGACAATAATTCATGGGAGCTTGTGGATCTTTCCAACAATGAAAAGGCTATGGAGCTCAAGTGGGAATTCAAGGTCAAGAAAGATGTTAAAGGGTGCATGAAGCACAAAGCGCGGTTTGTAGCCAAAGAGTATGTGCAAGAGGAAGGTGTGGACTTCGAAGAAGTGTTCGTTCCCATTGCAAAGATGGAGTCGGTGAGATTACTCATCGCTCTAGCGGCTCAGGAATCATGGAAGATACATCACATGGATGTAAACTCTGCGTTTTTGAACGGCGAGATAGAAGGAGATGTGTATGTGAATCAACCACCGGGTTTCATCAAAGAGGGAGAAGAGCACAAGGTACTGAAGTTTCGAAAAATCTTGTATGGGCTATGGCAAGGACCTCAGGAGTGGAACGTCAAACTTGATCAGACATTGATTTCTCTTGGATTTGAGGAAGCCCCACTAGAGCATACGATGTACAAGAGAGGTGAAGGAAGGGATCGTCTACTAGTTGGCATCTACGTCGACGACCTATTGATTACTGGAGCAGATGAAGAGGTGATTGCAGAATTCAAGCTACAAATGAAAGAGCTTTTCAAGATGGATGATCTAGGTCTTTTGAGCTACTACCCAGGGATAAAAGTACATCAAAAGACGGAGAGGATCACACTATGCCAGGAGGCATACAGAAGGAAGGTACTTGAAAGCCGTGGCATGAAAGATTGCAATCCAATTGACGCTCCAACGAAACCTCGTCTTGAGCTGAACAAGAAGAGTAAAGCACCCGCAGTTAATGTAATAGAGTATATTGCAGCTGCCACTGCGGCGTGTGAAGGTGTGTGGCTAGGGCGGCTACACGGTGATCTCATGGATCGAGATCTGGAACAAGTGGTGCTTAATGTTGATAGCAAGTCTGAAAGTTTTCTACGCGAAGATCCAGTGCGGCCTGATAGAAGCAAGCACACTGATACGGTGTATCACTACATAAAGGACTGCGTGGAAGAAGTTAAGATAAAGGTCAACTACGTTTGCACCGAAGATCAGCTGGCGGATATGCTAACCAAGTCTTTGGACCGAGAGAAATTCTTGGAGATGCAAGAAAGGATTGGCGTCGGAGCTGTAACGTGACGACGTCGTGTTTAGGGGGTGATTGTTGGAAGTAAACCCAACGTCCAGTCCGACTACATGTGTGTGTACGTGTTCAACTAGTGCACCAATTAGTATCCTTGTAGGATTAGTATTCTTGGCTGATTCGGTCTAGGAACTACGGCAGCCTAGCTGATATTTATACCCATGTAGACCCCCTGTAAACAACACCGTGAGAACCAAAGCAATAAAGAAACGCACGATACGTGCGTTTGGCAATCCCAATCGATTCTTGTGTGTTGTGCTATCTACGTGAGCTAGCTAGATCAAGTTGAGATTCCGGCTAGAAGTGCTCGTACGTACTAGTACTACATACTCGTCCAGATAGATCGATCGCTGGGAGATTAGCTTTGTACTGCAGTGCGTCTCGACATAAAAGCACTTCGTCGAGTTTGTCAGCTAGCTTCGTTCATCGTCGTCATTCGTCGTCGGTCGCCGCCTGTCGTCGGAAAGTACTCGGCGTCGGGACTGGGCCAACAGGTGCCCGGATTCTACCACCTTGCTGACACCGAAAGTCGGTATAATCTGGTAGGATTCAAAGGAGGAACCAAAACGTCAAGGATTTCGCCGGGGAAATATTTCTGAAAAAAGGATCCTGTATCCAGGCCCATCCATTTGCACAACTGCTGATTAGATTACAGTGAGAACATACACTGTACCTCCCCAGGGACTACTCCGGGACGTAGCTGGGCTCCTTGTGGTTGGTCATCCGGCTGCGCATGTAGGGATCGCAGGAGAGGTAGAGATTCTTCACCATCACTGCGGCCGACCCGGGCGGGACGGTCAGGTGTGCCGTCGCCATGACGAGCTCCATGTCATCCTCGGTGGGGAACCCCGTCACGTGCCGCTTCAAGATCACGCTCCTGTTGCTCACCTCCGCCGCCGCCGCTGCCATTGCTTCCTTTCTTTCTTGGATGTACGCAACGCACCGATGAACTGGTGATTTTAAGATATCTACTGCGTTCGGGAGGGTACATTTCGTGCGTGGGGGGGGGGGGGGGCGGCCAGCCGGCAGATAAAACTGCCGCCAGACTACCCCTCGTCCTCTCCGCCGCGGCATCATCAACAGAAGAAACACAAGATTCTTGCTCTGTCAACTTGCGTGAATTAATTAAACTAGATACACGACATTAAACGGCAGGCTCATTTCGAACAACATCCTTGTCTATGAGACACGGGGCCACCCTTGTGGTTGTGGACTTGGATGTGCATAGCAAAAACAAAATCCTCCACCAGCTATACCAGGGATGGCATGAGAAGCGAAACGTGTCCATACCTGATAATTGTGTCTTTTGGCAACGGAGATAGGAGACTTCCACTATAGGAAAAACATATTTTGTTCTTTGTCTTTTGTTTCTTGGTAAGCCAAGTTATTTTAACGGCTTCTCGGCTTATAGCGTTTTAAGCCGTGTGTTGTAGTCAAGGCACGTGGGAAGAACTGGTCCTCGGCTTACCACCAAGAACACGTGGCACCGTTGTACACATTCGCTGTACAGTTGCAGCCAGGCTCAAAGAGATGGGTCCTCTGTACACATTCGATAAGGTTCTCAGTCCGCCTGCTCTTCTGCCTCTTCCACACAGTAACGATTCTCCATTTGCCGGGCAATAAACGATCCAGAAGCTTGGTCCTGCTTTGTATCTGTGCTTACCGATAGAAATAACTCGAGGGCTGGTATGCCATCAGACTTCATATCAGGATCAGCCTTATTTGCGGTCAAAACACTCACAGACAAGAATCCCGTTACAACCAATACAGACTCCCTCAATCAACTTACAACGCAATTTGTATCCTCAAAAAACTTACAACGCAATTTCCTAACAAAAGTTTATTTTGTTATACTCCAATCTCTCATGCATACTCTATAGGAGTATAATATGCAGAGGAAGTACATGCATCAACTTCATAGTTCTCAATAACAGTAGTTCATATAGGATATGGGTTTTACCAGTGAAGTGCCTACCATTTATACTACTATGATTACTATGGCTGGAACGGTCATACAACTTTGGTGAACATACCTGACTTTGTCATGCAGAAGGGCGATCATATATACAACTAAGGCAGCCATATAACTTGTATGTTCAACCAACTCATGAGATTAGCACACCAAAAAGCTCTAAAATGAAAATACAAATTTGGAAACTATACATACGCCTTACGGGTAGAGTACATTCTAGTCTTAAACATGTATTGTAACACCATTATCTAATTTAAAAATACGCCCTTGACCCAAGGTATAAAAATTAGCAATTTGAAAGTATGGTCATGTGGAAAATGCTCCACCCCAAACACTAGACACCAGCGCCTCCCTTCCCTCTTGCCAACGCCGCAGGGCAAGCACTAGTGCAGAACCGGGCAATAGCACCGGTTCGTAAGGCCCTTTAATGCCGGTTCCATAACCGGCACTAAAGTGTGGTCACTAAAGGCCCCCCCTTTAGTACCGGTTCAGCACGAACCGGTGCTAAAGTGCAACCACGTGGCACGAGCCAGTTCCGGGGGCCTGGAGCTCTTTAGTACCGGTTGGTAAGACCAACCGGTACTATAAGGTTTGGGGGGTTTTTAGTTTTATGATTTCTTTTTCATTTAATTTTGTGTTTCCATTTTAATTCTTTTTCGTTTGCTGGTATTTTACGATACTACACATTCTACACGTTATGCATATATATATATATATATATATATATATATATATATATATATATATATAGAATTTCTAGTAGAACCAATCATGCATATATATATATCATCAATGTCTCACAAACCACCATATTAATTCACACATACACACATGTATAGCTATATACAATTTCTCCTACATATGCATGTTGCCTTCGGAGCCAGTGGCATTAGCTTAATTGGTGCCTTCGGAGCACGATGACAATTGGAAGTGGTTTTCATGGGGGCGGTAGCGGGTAATAGTATTCTTCCTTCGGATTTATGACCTGGTCGAGCAAAAATCCCGCTATTTCTTCTTGAAGTGCTTCTACGCGCTCCGTTTCTAGGAGGTTCTCCCGCACCTCTTTGAACTGTTAAGGAGATCAATATGCATGTGTATTAGTTGTGTGACTAGATATCGATAATGGTGTAAAAATTGTGAATAGTGTTCTGACAAGCGTACTCATTTCTGTCTTTGAGATCTGCTACTTTCGGACGCCATCATGCGAATGTTCTCGCAAACGCAGAATGCACACAGATCAGTCCCCTGCGCCTGCTTCAGGGCCTTTACGAGAATGGAATTTGATTAGATAATAATTAATCAAGCATGATAATTAAAGAGATGGCAGCTAGCTAGCTAGCTAGTACTACTTAATTACTTACCTTGGGTCGAAACCATTTAAGCTTTTTTTTCCATTTGCCTTCCGCGACGCTGATGAACCTTGCCTAAGCCCTGCCCGCCGACAAAGAAAATGAATAAAGGGGTTATTAAATAGTTCATATCATGAAATGACGAACTAAATAGGCCGAGATATATAGTTAATAATGATTGAAATTACCTGTTGACTATCCCAAACAAGATGTTATAGTCAGTTTTTTCTTTGAGTAGTGAGTCCAGTACTTCAACTGTTCCGGCGTCAACTTTAATGATACACAAGACCCAGTGAAATCTGCATGCACACACGTTGCATGTCTTAATTAAGCGGGCATATGTAAGCAAAAACATGTAGCTAGCTAGTAGGCAAAAACAGAGAATTTTTAGTACAAGACAGTGTGACTCACTGGAAGTTGTAAGGAAGTAGTATATCTTCATTGTATTTGAGGCGCTTCAAGAACTCTAGCATGTTGTCCTCTACGTTCTTTTGATGATGTGGATTTATTAGCCATGTGTATTCATTAACGGTGTTTGGGTCAATGAACCCAATGCCAAAGCGTCCACATTTTCTCATTTCATACATCTTCATCCTGCATAATACCACAGAAAAGAATATAGTGAGGATAATTACAGGTAATGATTGATCAAAGGGATCACTACAGCTAGCTTGAGACTTAAACTACAGAAAGAAATCACTTACAGACAATAGCAACTGACGATAGATTTGTCGAGTGCGTCTTGATTGTATAATTGAAACAGTTCATAATACTCAAGGACAGAGCTTTCTCATGGAAGTAATGCTCCTCCTTGACATTCACCATGAGGGACAATCGATCTGAAATCTTGGTAATGTTCATGTACCATTGATGCAATTCACACATTCTCGTTGGGAGGTTCTTGACCTTGTCTGGCTCGACCAAAGGTTGGCCCCGGACATATTTCCGTTTTATTTCATCCTCTCTAAGCAAAGGCATGGGCTCGATCTCGAGGAGTTGTCCAACAGTGATGTTGAGAACTTCAGCCTGCATTATATGCTCCTCCGTTATTACCACATTGCCCACCTTGGGAACGTGCACTGTTTGCCCACAATAATATTGGACGCGCGTACTGTCACGTGTTGTTGGCACAACAAGCGAGGGGATCGATTGCGCCGCCTGTTCTCCCAGCTGGGGAATGGTTTTCCCGCATTTTTTGACAGCTGCTTCTTGTTTGCTCGATCCCGATGTAGACGTGCTCGCCTCCCTTTGTAGACGTGCTCGATTTAACTTCCTGATGTGGTGCTCATAGTCTGTGTCAACAGGCTTGGGAGCTGGTGGTTGAGCCATATGAATGAAGTGGTCAATCATTTCCTCAGGCACTTTCTCCCTTGGGGGAGGTGGCGGTTTCGGTGCAAAATGGGCTTCCACCTCGGCCTTCGATATGGCTGTGATTTCCTCCTCGGACCTGTCATAAGCCCTCTGCGGAAGAGGCGTGAGGCTTGGACCATATTTATATCGCTTGCCTCCGCCTGTACTTCCTGTACTACCTCGACTCGTACCGCTACGCACCGTAGCTGCGGGGTGTCTCTTCTGCGATTGCTGAGGCGGCGGAGACGGCTGACGGGGCTGAGTTGGACAAGGAGGAGTGGCCTGAAGCTGTGCCGGACTTGGAGGAGGAGTGGCCTGAGGTTGTGCCGGACTTGTAGGAGGAGTGGACGTCTGACGCTGTGGCGGACTTGGAGGAGGAGGAGTGGCCTGACACTTTGCCGGACTTGGAGGAGGAGTGGCCTGACACTTTGCCGGACTTGGTGGACTTGCAGGAGCGGGAGTCTGCTGACTGGGTGGCGGACTTCGACGAGGAGTCGGCTGATGCGGTGTCGGTGGCCTTCTAAAGATGATGCAATCCTTTTTCCATAGGATGATACGATGTTTGGCCTCTCCGAGAAAGCGCTCGCCGTCACCTCCAGGAATGTCAAGCTGTAGCTCCGAATATGGTGGGTCCACCACCTCATCAACCAAGACACGAGCATAGCCCGCTGGAATCGGGTTGCAATGGAAGGTTGCCTCGGGGGGATTTGTAAAAGCAACGCCGTCCGCCACCTTATGGATATGTTCTTCATTTTGACGTGTAGCTCGCAGTTAGTGTTCTCCGTGATGTCATCCACGGGGTATCTACCCAGCATTGCGTCGTCCGGGACGGAACCCACGCTACTTCTCGGCATGGATGGGCCGGTGCTATCCAATGCTGGATCATCCGCTAGCTGCTGCAGCTGCTGAGACCCCCTTTGCTGGGTAAGTGAGTCGATCTGCTCCTGCTGCCGCTGGAATTTGACTGCCAATTCCGCTTGACTTGCTTCTAGGCCTTGAAGGCGTTCATAGTCCCGCTTCCTCTGCTCCTCCTCCATCTTCCTCTTCTTCTCCTCCGCAATCTTCTTTCTCGCACGGGTTCTGTAGTCGGTGTTCCATTCTGAAAACCCCTCATACCACGGAATAGCACCCTTGCCTCGTGTTCTTCCCGGGTGTTCAGGATTTCTCAGGGCACGCATAAGCTCGTCGTTCTCTCTGTTGGGCTGGAACACCCCCGATCGTGCCTCTTCTATTGCAACAAGTATCGCATCGTCGGCTCCATTCAGACTTGCCCTCGTCGAAACATTGCCTGTCTCCGGGTCCAACTCCCCCCATGCGCATAGAACCAAGTCCTGACCCTGGGGGCCAGCTCTTAGTACCGGAGTGACACCTGCATCCTCCATCTCTTTCTCAGACTTATCCCACTTAGGCATTGCCACCGCATAGCCACCTGGCCCCAGCTTATGGAACTTATCCTTTTTTTCGGCATTCTTCTTGTTTATTCTCGACCATTCCTTAGCTAATTCCGAATCCTTGAATTTCACGAAATCGTCCCAATGAGCACGTTGGTTCTCTAGTGTTCCCTCGAATACTGGAGTCTTCCTTCCTCCCTTGACGTACTTGTTCCATTCACGATTCTTGTGGTTCTTGAATGCAACCGCCATCTTCCTAAGAGCAGCGTCCTTGACTTTCTGCACATCTGCTTCTGTGAAATGATCTGGTAGGGTGAAATGTTCCATGAGAGTATCCCAAAGCAGATCTTTTTGATTCTTGTCGACAAAAGTAACATCTGGACGTGGCTTTGCTGGCTCTCTCCATTCTTGAAGTTTGATCGGGAGTTGGTCCTTCACAAGAACTCCGCACTGACGAACGAACTTGTCCGCAATCTTCTTAGGCGCTAATGGTTCGCCAGTAGGGCTGCATGCCTCGATATTGTACTTTACGCCCTGCTTCAACTTTTTGTTCGTGCCTCGTTTCGTCCTTTTGCCTGAAGATTTGCTCGATCCGGATGGCTGAAAGAACAAAGATCGATTCGTTAATATATCTTCAAGTCATTTAAAACATGTGATGATCACCAGATGCCTGCTTATATAAATATATATACCTCACCGGTCTTTGTTGTTTCAGGATCAACATGTTCTTCGTCATCGTCATAATCGTAGTTCATGACTTCATCAATTCGGTCGTCGCGATCGAATATCATATCACCCTCTCCGGTGTTGTTTAGAAATTCGGAGCCGTCATAATCTTCTTCATTCTGATCATCATCTGGCCCGCGTATCATATCGAACATGGTCTGTTCTCCCTCTCTGTCGGTATTGTCTTCCATAGCTTTTATTTAACTAATCCAAAAGAAATATAAAACAATTTAGTATTCAAATTACATCGTCTCGAATAATAGATATAATCTCGAATACATCGTCTAGAATAATAGATATAATCTCGAATACATCGTCTCGAATAATATATAATATTGAATAGTACATCACTGGCTAGGTAGCTAATAAAAATCGAATACTACAGAAGAATCTAGGACACTCGCGGTTCCTGCGGCACGGGCGGTGGACACCCAAAGAGAAGGAACCCTCACAGGATCATAGCTGAAGTGAGATCCCCGAAGAAACTGCCAAGTATTGGAGAACCTGCCGCCCTCTAACGCAACCATGTAGCGATGGACGTTCTCGTCCTCCTCCCTGACACGGCGACGTACCACCTCCAGTGGGGCCGGTTCCCTCCGCACAGAAACTGGCCCACGCGAACGCCACCAAACGAGATCAGGGTCGACGACGGGACCCGGGGCCGGGTTCCCCATCAAGCGGCGCGCCCCTCCAGGCAGCACCTCCCAGTGCCAGCCCGGCGGAGCCCAGTCCCGGACATGGGTCGGCTGGACGTCGTCGCGGACGGGTCGACGGCGAGGATGCGGGCCGGGCATCGTCGAGAACAAATACTAGCTATATGCCCACAAAAAGTAACATTTTTTTAATGATTCGATTTTGATAACTAAAATTTCTAACATTTCTATATAACACTAACTATGCTATCATTGCATATGTCAAAAATCTATATACTATTTCATACTAATTAAGCATCTAACACTAAAAACAGAAAACACAACTTCTATACATCCATTAAAAAACTGAAAAACAACATTATATAAAAAATTTCCATACTAATTAAACACTAATTATATCCATCTAACATGCATTCATACATATATAATAGTGAAAAAATAATAATCTAAATAATCTAAATAATCTAAACTAATTAAACATACAAAATACGCATATACTAATATATACATGCATTAATTCATACATATGTACGTGTGTGTGTGTGTGTGTGTGTGTGTGTTCATCATGCATGCTTGTGTGTGTGTGTATGGGCTCGGGGAGGGGCGGCGCCCATGGTGGCCGCCAGGGGCGAGGGAGAGGGGTTAGAGGGGGAGAGCTCACAGCGGGGCGACGGCAACGGCGAGGCGACGACGAGGCGACGACCGGGGGCGGTGACGGGCCGGGGCGTGACGCGGGGGCAGCGACGCGGGGACGGCGCGACGGGGACGGGCCCGGGAGCGGCGACGGCGACGGAGACGAGGGCGGCGACGGGGACGGGGGCGGCGACGGAGACGAGGGCGGCGACGGGGACGGGGGCGGCGACGGCGACGGAGACGACGGAAACACAGGAACAAACAGAGGGAAAATGAAATTTTCGTACCTGTTGTATATATAGAAGGCACCTTTAGTACCGGTTGGAGCCACCAACTGGTACTAAAGGCCTGTTTTGGTCAGGCCAAGCGGCGGGAAGCGACCCCCTTTAGTACCGGGTGGTGGCACAAACCGGTACTAAAGGGGGGCCTTTAGTACCGGTTTGTGCCACAACCCGGTACTAAAGGGGGTGCGCTGGCACAGGTGCGGTGCGGCAAGTTTAGTCCCACCTCGCTAGTCGAGGGGCTACCGCACTCGTTTATAAGCCCCAGTGCGGTAGCTCTCTCGAGCTCCTCTCCTAACCAGGCCTACTGAGCCTACCCGTCCTCTTCGCCAGTGGGCCTACTGGGCCTTTACGGGCCTGCATCCTGGCCCAACAAAAGGTTGTGTCGCTAGTCGTATGCAGGCCGCTTTGGCCCAGTAGGCGGGCTTTTTTTTCTTAATTTTTTTCGCTTTATTTATTTTTGTTTTATTTATTTTTGAGTTGTTTTTTGCTGTATTTAGAGTTTCTTTGTGAATATTTTTGCTTTAGGTACAAAAAATTACAAACTTTCTGTTAGTGCCGGTAGATTTCAAATTTGAATAGTTTAAATTTTGAATTATTTGAAATTTGTGTGAATCACTAGTTTGTGAATAACTTAACTTTGAAAAAAGTTTTTTCAGAGATTCTTTTTTCTTATGTTTAATATTAGTGTGTTTTATCATTATATTCAATTTAGTAATACTTAGGTTATTTAAAAAATGAAATACCTTTGTAACAGTTCAGTTTTCGTCGGAAACCCTGATACTTCGAAAGAGATTGTCCATTTTGTACATGAAGTGCATCCAGTTTTTGCCGTAACCCTCTCTACTTTCTTGCACATGCTATTTGTATAAAATTATGATACCATGCCAACTTTCAACCTTTTTCGAGTTCATTTGAAATGCTTTTCAATTTCAGGGTCATTTAGCAGGAAAAAAATCAGTAAATGCATGAAAAGAATTTGTTTGCACATAAAATTTCTTCGCGTTTCAAATGCCAAAACACATAACTACCCTAACTATTACAAACATTCCCTCCTGGGTGTGAAACATAGAAGAAAGTGATGATAGTGAAGCCGATCACATCCCAGATCTTTGGGTGTGAAACTTTTTCTTCGCGTGTGTCCCTTTGCGCCGTAACCATGGAAAATCTTCATCATTTACTGTGAATGGAGCAATTTCATCAAACTTTTCATAATCTTCTGACTTGTCTGTCTTGTCATCCACTCCCACGATGTTTCTCTTCCCAGAAAGAACTATGTGCCGCTTTGGCTCATCGTACGATGCATTCGCTTTCTTATCTTTTCTTTTTCTTGGCTTGGTAGACATGTCCTTCACATAGAAAACCTGTGCCACATCATTGGCTAGGACGAATGGTTCATCTGCATACGCAAGATTGTTGAGATCCACAGTTGTCATTCCATACTGCGGGTCTTCCGTTACCCCGCCTCGTGTCATATTGACCCATTTGCACCGAAACAAAGGGACCTTTAAACCACGTCGATAGTCAAGTTTCCATATGTCCTGTATATAACCATAATATGTTTCCTTTCCCGTCTTGGTTTCTGCATCAAAGCGGACACCACTGTTTTGGTTGGTGCTCTTCTTATCTTGGGCGATCGTGTAAAATGTATTACCATTTATCTCGTACCCTTTGAAAGTCATTATATTCGAAGATGGTAACTGGGACAGCAAGTACAGGTCATCTTCGATAGAGGTGTCATGCATGGTACGTGTCTGCAGCCAGCTGGCGAAACTCCTGGTTTGTTCACGTGTAATCCAGTCATCAGACCGCTCCGGATGTTTGGAGCGTAGCAAATTCTTGTGTTCATCCATATACGGAGCCACCAAGGTGGAATTCTGTAGAACTGTGTAGTGTGCTTCAGTGAGAGAATGTCCGTCCATACATATTATTTGTTCCCCTCCTAGCGTGCCTTTTCCATCCAGTCTGCCCTTATGCCGCGATTCAGAAACACCAACCGGCTTAAGGTCAGGAATAAAGTCAATACAAAACTCAATGACCTCCTCATTTTGATGCCCCTTGGAGATGCTTCCTTCTGGCCTAGCACGGTTATGAACATATTTCTTTAAGACTCCCATGAACCTCTCAAAGGGGAACATATTGTGTAGAAATACAGGACCCAAAACGTTAATCTCTTCGCATAGGTGAACTAGGACGTGCGTCATGATGTTGAAGAAGGATGGTGGGAACACCAACTCGAAACTGACAAGACATTGCACCAAATCATTCGGTAACCTTGGTATGATTTCTGGTTCGATTACCTTCTGAGAGATTGCATTGAGAAATGCACATAGCTTCACAATGGCTAATCGAACGTTTTCCGGTAGAAGCCCCCTCAATGCAACCGGAAGCAGTTGCGTCATAATCACGTGGCAGTCATGAGACTTTAGGTTCTGGAACTTTTTCTCTGCCATGTTTATTATTCCCTTTATATTCGACGAGAAGCCAGACGGTACCTTAATACTGAGCAGGCATTCAAAGAAGATTTCCTTCTCTTCTTCGGTAAGAGCATAGCTTGCATGACCCTGATGTATGCCGTCTTTTCCGTGCATACGTTGCTGGTCCTCCCATGCCTCAGGTGTATCTTTTGTCTTCCCATACACGCCCAAGAAGCCAAGCAGGGTCACGCAAAGATTCTTCGTCACGTGCATCACGTCGATTGCGGAGCGGACTTTTAGGTCTTTCCAATATGGCAGGTCCCAAAATATAGATTTCTTCTTCCACATGGATGCGCGTCCGTCAGCGTCCTTCAGAACAGGTTGTCCGCCAAGACCCTTTCCAAATATCACCTTCAAATCCTTGACCATATCATGTACATCAGCACCAGTACGGTGGCGAAGCTTCGTCCGGTGATCCGCCTCACCTTTGAAATGTTTGCCTTTCTTTCTTACGGGATGCCTGCTCGGATGAAATCGACGATGTCCCAGGTACACATTCTTCTTACAACTATTCAAATATATACTGTCGGTATCATCCAAACAGTGCGTGCATCCGCGGTATCCCTTGTTTGTCTGTCCTGAAAGGTTACTGAGAGCAGGCCAATCATTGATGGTCACGAACAGCAACGCCTTTAGGTCAAATTCTTCCCCCATGTGCTCATCCCACGCACGTACACCTGTTCCATTCCACAGTTGTAAGAGTTCTTCAACTAATGGCCTTAGGTACACATCAATGTCGTTGCCGGGTTGCTTAGGGCCTTGGATGAGCACTGGCATCATAATGAACTTCCGATTCATGCACAACCAAGGAGGTAGGTTATACAAACATAGAGTCACAGGCCAGGTGCTATGGTTGTTGCTCTGCTCCCCAAAAGGATTAATGCCATCTGCGCTTAGACCAAACCATACGCTCCTTGCGTCATCTGCAAACTCCTTCCCATACTTTCTTTCGATTTTTCTCCACTGCGACCCGTCAGCGGGTACTCTCAACTTTCCGTCTTTCTTACGGTCTTCTCTGTGCCATCGCATCGCCTTGACATGCTCTTTGTTTTGGAGCAAACGTTTCAACTGTGGTATTATAGGAGAATACCACATCACCTTGGCAGGAATCTTCTTCCTGGGGCGCTCGCCCTCGACATCACCATGCTCATCGCGGCTGATCTTATAGCGCAATGCACCACATACCGGGCAAGCGGTCAAATCCTCGTACTCACCGCGGTAGAGGATGCAATCATTAGGGCATGCATGTATCTTATGCACCTCTAACCCTAGAGGGCAGACAGCCTTCTTTTCTTCGTACGTACTCTCGGGCAATTCGTTGTCCTTTGGAAGCATATCCTTTATCATTACCAGCAACTTTCCAAATCCCTTGTCAGATACACCATTCTCTGCCTTCCATTGCAGCAATTCTAGTGTGGTGCCCAGCTTTTTCTTGTCACCTACGCAATTCGGGTACAACAATTTTTTGTGATCCTCTAACATGCGCTGCAACTTCTTCTTCTCCAAATCACTTGCGCAGTTTCTCTTTGCATCGGCAATGGCCCGACCTAGATCATCAACGGGCTCATCTGATGCCTCTTCTTCAGCTTCTTCCCGCATTGCCGGCTCAGCTTCTTCTCGCATTACCGACTCAGCTTCTTCCCCCATTATTGTATCATCGTATTCAGGGAACCCATGGCCAGGATAGCTGTCGTCATCCTCTTCTTCTTCATTGTCTTCCATCATAACCCCTCTTTCTCCGTGCTTGGTCCAAACATTATAGTGGGGCATGAAACCGGACTCAAACAGGTGGACGTGAATGGTTCTTGACGTAGAGTAATTGCGACCATTCTTACAGCCAGCACATGGACAAGGCATAAAACCATCCGCCCGCTTGTTTGCCTCAGCCGCAAGCAGAAAAGTATGCACGCCCTCAACGAATTGGGGAGAGCATCGGTCATCGTACATCCATTGCCGGCTCATCTTCATTACACAACACCGAATAGACCAAATTAATACAAGTTCATACATAAAGTTCATACAACACTTAAATGCAACAAACAAATAACTCTCTAGCTAAAGCATTTAAATGCAACAACAAATGCGATCAAGATCGCAACTAAGGTAACAATTGATCCAACAGCATAATGATACCAAGCCTCACTATCGATGGCATATTTTCTAATCTTTCTATACTTCAAGCGCATTTTCTCCATCTTGATCTTGTGATCATCGACGACATCGGCAACATGCAACTCCAATTCCATCTTCTCCCCCTCAATTCTTGTCAATTTTTCTTTCAAGTACTCGTTTTCTCTTTTAACTAAATTTAACCTCTCGACAATAGGGTCGGTTGGAATTTCCGGTTCACATACCTCCTAGATAAAAATATCTATGTCAACTTGATGGGCATAATTTTTCATAAACACGAAATGCAACAAATAGTTTTAAAAGAGAATATACCACATCCCAATCATAACAAGGACAAGGGCCGATGGGGACGGATATCAAAACTATGGCACTATGTATAACAAACAACGTACGGGTAAGATAATTATTATACGAGTAACTATATATCCAAATCACACAAACATCAATTTTTTATATAAAATTTCATGAACAAGAGGCTCACCACAAGGTGGTGCCGGCGAAGGGACGGTGCGGGCGATCGACGGTGGTTACGACGGAGATTTAGAAGGCATTAAGTAAACCACACCTACATATGCAAACTAAGTGTTATTTTGACCTCAAATTGCATATAAATCAAATACTAGCACATATATATATTTCCTCCCAAATTACTAAACTCACAAATTAATAACTATATAAAGCATTGCAAGAGCTAATCTAGCAATGAGAGATGAAAGGACAAAGTTGCTAACCTTTGTGATCATTTGAATGGATGGGGGCCTTCAAATCTTGACAAATTTTGGGCAAAATGTGTGATGAGCTCGAGAGGAAGAGGGGAAGAACAGAGAGGAGAGGGGAAAGGGGAAGAACAGAGCGAGCTCGGGTGGACGAAGGGTTTATGTAGGACGACCTTTAGTACCGGTTCGTGCCAAGAACCGGTACTAAAGGTGCTGGAGGGGGCCCAGACTGACAACATCCTGCCACCACTCTCATTAGTACCGGTTCGTGGCACGAACCGGTGCTAAAGGTTAGCCACGAACCGGTACTAATGAGAGCGGCCCGGCTAGCCATTGGAACCGGCACTAATGTATACATTTGTGCCGGCTCTAATACAAACCGGCACTAATGTGCTTCACGTTTGACCCTTTTTCTACTAGTGAAGGCCCGTGCGCCTTCCATCTCCAAACCACACCTCTCATGCTTCCCTCCCCACATCATCAGTGGTGTCGCGAGCCTACGTCGTGGTGGTGCGCCCAACACCTCCTCCTTTGTCCCTCCCTTAGACGTTCTCAACCGGATCATTGCTTCACTTAGCCTGATCAGGGCCTCCGCATGCACGGTCCTCTTCAGTTGTTGCGGGATAATGGCCTCACCTCAAAGTGATGCACCATCCTCCATCGACTGTTTTAGGTTGGATTTGCGTGCCTCGTCGCCGTATCCGGTGCTCAGCCCTCCCTTGCGTCCTGATATGTCCCCTTCATCCAATCATCCTTGTGTTTCTATATGAGGTTGTGCGTTTTTGGTTGTTTTTGTTTGGTCATTTCTTGGTTGGTACGATAATGGTCCCACCAGCCCTTGTTCTCTGACCCTACCATTGTGCTGATATCTCTTCTATAGATCTTCTTCTTTGGTTGGTTTCGTGGCGGTTGGCTCGGTGGCGAGTGGTGCATGCCTGTTGAGCTATTCATGGTTGTCTTCCTCCTACGATGGTGCTATGTTCAGTGCATGGTTGCGGTCATCTCTTTCATGGCACTCGTGCTCGTGCAATTGGGGGTCCCTTGACCTGGTGATGTCTGTCATCCCGGTGGGCTTGCGGTTCTACTATCGTGGTCGTTGCTCTCACATGTTGCAAGTTCCTTCGGTGCATGTGATATGCTTCCATGTTTGTTGGTTGTTGATGTTCACTCTTGTTCTTGCTTGGGGTGCTACTACTTTGTCTAGGCCACGGGTTGCCGACACATGTGCCAAGAACCTTAAGTCACTTGTCGTTGTTTTGGTTGTGGGTTTGTGTTTGGGTCGCTTCATCTATGGCGTTGTTTGTTTCGTTGGTGCCTCTTGTAGGCGTGGAAACTTCTTTCTATCTAACTAAGTGTGCATTTATAGCTTGCTCGCAGCGAGCGCGAGTATTCCCTCGCCTTTGTGCGGTGCACTACTTGGCCGACCCTTTAGTTGCTACGAACGTAAGTTTGTTTGTTCATTTTTTCTTTTTCTAATTTTTTTTCCTTTTCAAAAAATAATATTTAAAACTACTTTACCTAAATTTGAAAGTGATCATCCAGCATTTAAAAAATATTCACTTGTGTAAAATTAATGTTTGCACCAATTTTAAGAAAACGTTGATAGCATTCAGAAATGAATGTTCGTGACATTTAGAAAATGTTCACATCTTTCAAAAAAATGTTTGTGGCATTTCTTAAAAATATTTCATAATTTCGAAAAATGTTTGAATAATTTAGAGATAATATTTCATACTATTCATAAAAATTGCGTATTTGCACAAGTTTCCATCATATTTGAAAAACTGTTTAGACAATGTAAAAGAATGTTTTTTCAGTTAGAAAAATGTTTCATACCGTTCAATAAAATTCACGTGATATTTTAAAACCATCTGACATTCCAAAAAATTGTTGACGAAATTTTCAAAAAATTGTGTATACAATGTAATAAAAATGAATCGATAATACTAAAAAATATTTTGTACTACCCAAGAATGTTCATGACAATTAAAGAAAGTACTCACAATTTTTCAGAAAATATGTTCATGACATTTAAAAAAATGTTAATACATTGCCGATTGAATGTTGACGTATTATTGAAAAATGTTCAACATGTGATAGAAAATGTTTTGCATTTATTTAAAAGAACATTCAAAACATATATTTTAAAAATGTTAATAATATATCTACAAAATGTTCAATATATATAAAAAAATGTTACACTATATATAAAATATGTATAACATGTTTGGAAAAATTGGACATCTATTTGAAAAAACAAAAAACAAAGAAAATCGGTAAACAAACATAGAAAACAAACAAAGGATGAAAACAAAAACCAAAGAAAAAATAAAAAAAATCTATAAAGAAACAGAAAACCACAACAAAAATCGATGAGAACCACCACCGACAAAACCACACGAAATTCGATATAATAGCTTCTCTGTAAACCGTTCCCGCAAGACCCGTATTGGGTGACCCTTAATTCATGTAGCTCTTCTGCGTGATTCGAAACAAATATGGTCTCATTACCCGACGGTATTGCACGACTTGGATTAGTCGAGAGGAACCATGGTTGGAGGGCACCGGGTGGTATGAGGAAGGCGGGACAATGGCACAAGCCGGCCTTAAGCCTACAGAAACCCTTTACCTACCACATTCGGCGCTCATTGTCATGGATTGTCGACGCAAGCGAACAACCCAAGAAACCAGAGATGGGCCAACAAACTTTGAGCTACGTAGTGCGGTCCGTCCAGTTTTAGAAACCTTCTAGAAGGTTCCCTAATTGGCTTTCTTTTCTCTGTTTTTTACTGGTTTTTTCTATTTTCTATTTTCATTTTTTTGTTTCTAGTTCTCGACACATCCTTCTTGTTTCCTGTGTTTGTGTGCCACTGCCATCTCCTGGGCGTGGTCAGAATTGGCAGTGAAATGCCATCTCGCAATCCCCCTTCCCTGTGAATTGGCAGTGAATTCACTACAACAACAAGTAGCTTCACCACAGGCCAACATTGCAATCCAGCTGGTGGGCTGAATATTCCATCGCAACTGGAAAGGTGGATGTATGATGCATCTCAAGGATTCTCTGTTTTATTCAGTAGGTCACGGTCCAAGCTCTCCTTGGCATCCGCATCGTCTTCACTATTTTCGTTCTTATCTTAATCATCCATCTGCAACTCCCTCTTAAAATGAGCTCCTGGGGGCTGGGGTGGAAAAATCACAACAGACACGTGAGTGGTTTCAATCATTCCTTGGCCAATTCACTCAATCCAATAAGACTTAACACGGAAAGATGTAGGAGTACCTAATTGCAAGGGATTGGAGAATATCTCCCAAACTTTACTACAAGATGATATAGCCAAAAGTCAGTATGCAATGCAGCGCACATTTGTCTGCATCAAGGAATACAATGACATCTCATTTAACAAAGCTGTTGAACCTAAACTACCATGTAAAATTTTATTCACATACCCCATGAAGGGCAAATAGGTCTTTTAAAGTGTCATTTAACACCGTTAAGGCTCAAAATGGAGGGATGTGTCATAAAGGGCATAAAATTGGGACACAATGTTAGATAAAGAACAAAACATGATTTTCTGTGTCAAATAGGGAAGCAATATTTAAAAAGTGTTATATAAGATTTTTCTCTAAAATGAACTCTCAGTAATAAAATCTCATACAATCCTAGCAAAAAAATACAATTGATATGAGAGAAAAGTCGGATTGCTATTTGTATGATCTGGAGAAGCAAGATTACTTGATCACTACTGCAGAAAAGCTTAGTGCTGGCATGCCAAAAAGGGCCTTGGTGGCATGGACACCCAACGGCGCCAATATGGCACCACTGATAAAAATTAGTGGTGGCTTGCCACGTGTACCACGCCACCAGTAATATTTCATCATCGGTGACTTTTCATGTTGGAGCCCTGGCAATAATATGATTTTCACGTATAAAAAAAGTTGCACAACAATGTTTTCTAGCCAAAATGCTAGCATTTTTCAGTTTTATAGCAACAGTAAAAACCTTCAGCGACACAGATAGGTAACAACTAAGAAAGGTACTCGATCAACTAAAATATTAGTTTAACAACTAATTAAGATAGGCACTCGATCAACTAAACATAGCAGTTTAACAACTAGGATAGGTACTCGACCAACTAAAACATAGTAGTTTAACAACTAACATAAAACCTTCAGCGATTCGATGAACTTAACATAAAAGCGTTACTCTTCAATGATTGCCTTGATCTTCCAAAGCTTTTGATTATTCTCTTGTCACTCTTAGACAAAAGCAACCTTCATACTTTTGATCTTATTCCTCTCGTTCTTGAGTTGATTCCTCTCCTTCTTGAGTTGATCACTCTCCTCCTTTAGCTGATCCCTCTCCTCCTTCAGCTCATTCATCTCATCGTTGTGCTCAGTCTTCTCGTCAATCAGCTGATACTTTCCCTCCTGCAATTAATCCCTTGCCTCCTTCAGCTTTGTGGTGATAGTTTCTTGAGAGGCCAAAAATTGTTGGTTGAGCATGTCCATATGATAGACCTTTTATTTAGCTTTCACAGACCCCCTGACCTGAATCTCTATGTGTCTCTACAAATAAAAGTTTGCAATCATCATGCATGAAATTCAATTAGTAAACCTAGAGATGATGACCATCATTACTAGAAGTGAAGGAATAAATAAAGATGATGACCATCATAACTAGAAGTACACCTATATATGAATCAATATGATGACCAACATATAAAACAATTTTAGGGAAGAGTTTGTTGAAGAATGAAGATAATGACCATCATAACTAGAAGTGCTCCTACAAGTTTGATGAAGAATATGATGTAGTGCTCCTACAAGTTTGATGTAGTTCTCCGACAAGTTTGATGAAGAATATGATGTGCTGCTCCTACAAGTTTGTTAAAAAAACATGATGACCAACTATGAAATAATTTTCCATGTCAACAAATCAAGTTTGTTGTTCCTACATATAAAACCTATGAGATGTTCCTACAAGTTTGATGACCAACAAATCAAGTAAAGGAAAGTGCAGCTATGAATCAAGTTATGAGATGTTCTTACTCGGTTGCTTCTCATGTTGGTGTCGTCGGCTGTCATGTCGACATCGTCGGAGTCCACCGGCTACAATATATAACAAGTCAAGAGATTACCACATTCACATTTTGTGTGCCTGTGGTCATCTATGTCTAAACATAACCAAATAAAGAGATTAACACATTCAAATTGTGTGTGTGTGTGTGTGTGTGTGTGTGTGTGTGTGTGTAATCATCTAGTCTAAGGGAAAGTAGTGGCTACATCTAGTTGTAGTAGAAACATTAATATGATATAATTTTTCCATTAATCAATCAAAGGGAATTATTTGAAGGAAATATGCCCTAGAGGCAATAATAAAGTTATTATTTATTTCCTTAATTGATGATAAATGTTTATTATTCATGCTAGAATTATATTAACCGGAAACTTAGTACATGTGTGAATATATAGACAAAACACATAGTCCCTAGTATGCCTCTACTTGACTAGCTTGTTAATCAAAGATGGTTATGTTTCCTAACCATAGACATGTGTTGTCATTTGATGAACGGGGTCACATCATTAGGAGAATGATGTGATGGACATGACCCATCTATTAGCTTAGCATTATGATCGTGTCAGTTTCATTGCTACTGCTTTCTTCATGACTTATACAAGTTCCTCAGACTATGAGATTATGCAACTCCCGAATACCGGAGGAACACTTCATGTGCTACCAAACGTCACAACGTAAAAGGGTGATTATAAAGGTGCTCTATAGGTGTCTCCGAAGGTGTTTGTTGGGTTGGCATAGATCAAGATTAGGATTTGTCACTCCGTGTTTCGGAGAGGTATCTCTGGGCCCTCTCGGCAATACTCATCACTATAAGACTTGAAAGCATGCAAATAATGAGTTAGTTGTGGGATGAAGTATTACGGAACGAGCAAAGAGACTTGCCGATAACGAGATTGAAATAGGTATAATGATACCGACGATCGAATCTCAGGCAAGTAACATACCGATGACAAAGGAAACAATGTCTGTTGTTATGCGGTTTGACCGATAAAGATCTTCATAGAATATGTAACCAATATGAGCATCCAGGTTCTGCTATTGGTTATTGACCGGAGACGTGTCTCGGTCATGTTTACATAGTTCTCGAACCCATAGGGTCCGCACGCTTAACGCTCAATGATGATTGGTATTATGAGTTTATGTGATATGTTGTATCGAAGATTGTTTGGAGTCCCGGATGTGATCACCGACATGATGAGAAGTCTCGAAATGGTCGAGACATAAAGAATGATATATTGGACGACTATATTCGGACACTGGAAGTGTTCCGGAGAAGTGTCGGATAAAACCGGAGTGCCGGAGGGTTACCGGAAACCCCCGGGGAACTAATGGGCCTCGATGGGCCCTAGTGGAGAGAGAGGGGTCGGCCAGGGCAGGCCGCCCCCCTGAGTCCGAATAGGACAAGGAAGGGGGGCACCCCCTTGCCTTCCCTCTCTCCCTCTCCTTCCTTCCCCCTCCCTTCCCCAAGTTGGAAACCTACTAGGAATAGTAGGAATCCTACTTGGGGCGCACCCTACAGGGGACAGCCGGCCTCCCCCTTGCTCCTTTATATACGGGGGAAGAAAGGCACCCTAGAACACACAAGTTGACAATTGTTTTAGCCGTGTGCGGGGCCCCCCTCCACAGTTACACACCTCGGTCATATCGTCGTAGTGTTAGGCGAAGCCCTGCGCCGGTAACTTCATCATCACTGTCACCACACCGTCGTGCTGATGAAACTCTCCCTCGGCGTCAACTGGATCAAGAGTACGAGGGACATCTCCGACCTGAACGTGTGCTGAAAGCGGAGGTGCCATACGAGGGACGTCTCCGACCTGAACCGCGCTAACTAAACGCTTCAGCTTTCGGTCTACGAGGGTACGTAGACATCACTCTCCCCTCTCGTTGCTATGCATCACCTAGTGATAGATCTTGGGTGATCGTAGGATTTTTTTTTGAAATTACTACGTTCCCCAATAGTGGCATCCGAGCCAGGTCTATGCGTAGATGTTATATGCACGAGTAGAACACAAAGATTTATGGGCGATACTAGTCATACTGCTTACCAGCATGTCGTACTTTGATTCGGCGGTATTGTTGGATGAAGCGGCTCAGACCGACATTACGCGTACGCATACGCGAGACTGGTTCTACCGGCGTGCTTCGCACACAGGTGCCTAGTGAGTGTCTGTTTCTCCAACTTTAGTTGAATCGAGTGTGGCTATGTCTGGTCCTTGTTGAAGGTTAAAACATCACACTTGACGAAAAATCGTTGTGGTTTTGATGCGTAGGTAAGAACGGTTCTTGCTAGAAGCCTGTAGCAGCCACGTAAAACTTGCAAGAACAAAATAGAGGACGTCTAACTTGTTTTTGCAGGGCTTGCTGTGATGTGATATGGTCAAGCATGATATGATATAAATTGTTGTATGAGATGATCATATTTTGTAACAAAGTTATTGGCAACTGGCAGGAGCCATTTGGTTGTCTCTTTATTGTATGCAATGCAATTGCCATGTAATTATTTTACTTTATCACTAAGCGGTAGCGATAGTCGTAGTAACAATAGGTGGCGAAACGACAATGATGCTACGATGGAGATCAAGGTGTCGCGCCGGTAACGTTGGAGGTCATGACGGTGCTTTGGGTGATGGAGATCATGAGCACAAGATGATGATGGCCATATCATGTCACATATTTTGATTGCATGTGATGGTTATCCTTTATGCATCTTATTTTGCTTAGAACGTCGGTAGCATTATAACATGGTCTCACAATTACTCATATCAATGGAATAATCAGCTAGCGAGCCATAATAATAAAACTCGGATAACAACACTTTCTCAAAACAATCATAACATGATATAACAAAATGGTATCTCGCTAGCCCTTTCTGAGACCGCAAAACATAAATGCGGAGCACCTTTAAAGATCAAGGACTGACTAAACATTGTAATTCATGGTAAAAGAGATCCAGTCAAGTCATATCCAATATAAACCAACAGTAATGAATGCAAATGACAGTGTGCTCTCCAGTGGGTGCTTTTTAATAAGAGGGATGATAACTCAACATAAAAGTAAATAGATAGGCCCTTCGCAGAGGGAAGCAGAGATTTGTAGAGGTGCCAAAACTTGATTTCAAAATAGAGATTGAATAACATTTTGAGCGGCAAACTTTCACTGTGAACGCAACAAATATGAGATGGTTGTATCTTCCATACTACATGCATTATAGGCAGTTCCCAAACAGAATGGTAAAAGTTTATACTCCCCCACCACCAACAAGCATCAATCCATGGCTTGCTCGAAACAATGAGTGCCTCCAACTAACAACAGCCCTGGGAGAGTTTTGTTTAATTATATTGATTTGCTTTGATCTTTTTGGATCATGGGACTGGGCATCCCGGTTACCGGCCCTTTCTCGTGAATGAGGAGCGGAATCCACTCCTCTTGAGAATAATCCACCTAGCATGGAAGATATAGGCAGCCCTAGTTGAAACATGAGCTGCTCCAGCATACAAAACAGAATTTCATTTGAAGGTTTGGAGTTTGGCACATACAAATTTACTTGGAACGACAGGTAAATATCGCGTATAGGAAGGTATGGTGGACTCATATGAAATAACTTTGGGGTTTAAGGAGTTTGGATGCACAAGAAGTATTCCCTCTTAGTACAGGTGAAGGCTAGCAGAGACTAGGAATCGACCAACTGAGAGAGCGACAACAGTCATAAACATGCATTAAAATTTATTCACACCGAGTACAAGCATGAGTAGGATATAATCTACCATGAACATAAATATCATGAAGGCTATGTTGATTTGTTTCAACTACATGCATGAACATGTGCCAAGTCGAGTCACTCAATTCATTCAAAGGAGGATACCATCACATCATACCACATCATAATCATTCTAATAGCATGTTGGCACACAAGGTAAACCATTATAACTCATAGCCAATCAAGCATGGCACAAGCAACTATAATCTCTTAATGTCATTGCAAATATGTTTACTTCATAATAAGCTGAATCAGGAACGATGAACTCATCATATTTACAAAAACAAGAGAGGTCGAGTTCATACCAGCTTCTCTCATCTCAATCAGTCCATCATATATCATCATTATTGCCTTTCACTTGCACGACCGAACGATGTGTATAATAATAATAGTGCACGTGCATTGGACTAAGCTGGAATCTGCAAGCATTCAACTCAAGAGAGAAGACAAAATAATATGGGCTCTAAGTTAAATAAACAATCATGCATATGAGAGCCACTAAGCATTTTCAATATGGTCTTCTACTCTCGACCCCCAAAGGAAAGAAAAGAAAATAAAACTATTTATACGGGAAAGCTCCCAACAAGTAAGAAGAAGAACGAGAAATCTTTTCAGATTTTTCATTTTAATTTCTACCACAAGCATGGAAATTAAACTAACTACTTTTTTTGGTTTTTTAAGGTTTATCAAACTCACAAGAAAGAAAATTAAACTAGCATGGATAATACAATGAAAGAGTATGAGCTCCGCGACTAGAATAGTGTGTGAACATGAATGTAAAGTCGGTGAGAAATGCGTACTCCCCCAAGCTTAGGCTTTTGGGCCTAAGTTGGTAATCAAAAAGGAGAGGAGCAGGAAGAGTAATATGGACAGCGCTACGTCTGTCAAAGATTAGTCGATACTGGAGGAATTGTTCATTCCTCTTAAGAAAATGATGTTGGACCATAGCGTCATAATCTAAATAAGCACGAGGTAACATCATGTCCCCCTCTCGTGGGGCTATACCAAGATAATTTGCCACACGGGTCGTATAAATTCCTCCAAATAAATCTCCTGCCCTACCATTATTATGCAACTTACGTGCAACTGTTGCCCCCAAGTTGTAATCTTTATAACCTAACACGGCACTCTTGAGGACACTAAGATCAGGGACACACATATGACATGCTTCGTCTTTACCGTTAATGCATCTACCAATGAAGAGAGCAAAATAATGTATAGCAGGAAAATGAGTGCTCCCAATGGTAGCTTGTGCAATATCCCTAGATTCTCCCACAGTAATACTAGCAAGTAAGTCTCTAAATTCAGATTTGTGGGGATCATTAATACTGCCTCACTTTGGAAGTTTGCAAGCAGTTGTAAAATCCTCTAAGTCCATGGTATAGGATGTATCATAGATATCAAATAGGACACTCGGAGAATTACATGTACATTTATATTCAAACCTTCGCACAAATGAATCAGTCAATTGATAGTACTGAGGACACTTATCATGTAAGAAGTCCTCCAGATCAGCATTACGCACATACGCGTCAAATTCCTCCTTAAAGCCTACTTCGACCATAAAATCGTCGGATGGCCACTCACAAGCTCGTACTTCTGCGTCCCTCGGTAGTTCATCGTCTTGCTCACATATAGCAATCCTGAGTCCTTTCTTTGCTGAGGAACCACATTGGTACATTCTCCTAGACATAATTCTTTTTCTGAAAAATTTCTAAAATTTTAGTAACTTCAAAATAAAAGTGAATAAAACTAAACAAAATTGATAGCAACTACTCCTACAAGTGCCTAGAGCCTATATCATGCATTAGAATTACTTGGGACCTCATAAATTTAACATGCAAGCTCAAGAACATGGTCACCTATGCAGAAAAAAATTGCAATGAATAAAGCACTAGAACAAAAACTAATTGGACCAATGGAGGAGTCACATACCAAGCAACAATCTCCCAAAGCAGTTTTGTGAATGGAGCTTAGAGCAAGGAGATTGAAAATTGCAGCAAAATGAGCTAGAACTCGTGCTTGAGCTGGATGGGGATTTTTTTGGGAAGAAGATGGAGTGTGTGGGTGCTGGCATAAGTGGAGGGGGGCCACCAGGGACCCACGAGACAGGGGGGCATGCCCAGGGAAGGTGGACGCGCCCTCCACTCTCGTGGCCTGGTGCTTGCCCCTCCTGCGGTGTTTTCAGTGCCTAAAATCCTCAAATATTCCACAAAAAAACATACTAAATTTGCAGGGCAATTGGAGCACTTTTATTTTTGGGATATTTTTTATTGCACGGATAATTCAGAAAACAGACAAATAATACTATTTTTGCTTTATTTATTCTAAATAACAGAAAGTAAAAAGAGGGTACAGAAGGTTGTGCCTTCTAGTTTCATCCATCTCATGATCATCAAAATGAATCCACTAACAAGGTTGATCAAGTCTTGTTAACAAACTCATTCCGAATAACACGGAACCGGAGAAATTTCGAAGAACACTAAGTTACCTCAACGGGGATATGAACATCCCCAATAATAAGAATATCATATTTTTTCTTGACAGTAGGAAGAGGAAATTCAAAACCTCCAATAATAATAGTTGGAACTTTTCCAATAGAATTGATGCTATGAACTTGAGATTGTTTCCTCGGAAAGTGTATCGTATGCTCATTACCATTAACATGAAAAGTGACATTGCCTTTGTTGCAATCAATAACAGCCCCTGCAGTATTCACAAAGGGTCTACCAAGGATAATCGACATACTATCGTCCTCGAGAATATCAAGAATAACAAAGTCCGTTAAGATAGTGACATTTGCAACCACAACAGGCACATCCTCACAAATACCGACAGGTATAGCAGTTGATTTATCAGCCATTTGCAATGATATTTCAGTAGGTGTCAACTTATTCAATTCAAGTCTACGATATAAAGAGAGAGGCATAACATTAACACCGGCTCCAAGATCATATAAAGCAGTTCTGACATAATTTCTTTTAATGGAGCATGGTATAGTTGGTACCCCCGGATCTCCAAGTTTCTTTGGTATTCCACCTTTAAAAGTGTAATTAGCAAGCATGGTGGAAATTTTAGCTTCCGGTATCTTTATTTTATTTGTAATGATATCCTTCATATATTTAGCATAAGGATTACTTTAAGCATATCAGTTAAGCGCATACGTAAGAAGATAGGTTTAATCATTTCAGCAAAGCGCTCAAAATCCTCATCATCCTTTGTCTTGGATGGTTTAGGAGGAAAGGGCATGGGTTTCTGAACCCATGGTTCTCTTTCTCCACCGCGCTTCCTAGCAACAAAACCTCTCTTATCATAACGTTGATTCTTTGATTGTGGGTTATCAAGATCAACAGCAGGTTCAATCTCTACTTCATTATTTTTGCTAGGTTGAGCATCAACATGAACATTATCATTAACATTATCACTAGGTTCATGTTCATCACCTGCTTGTGTTTCAGCATCAGAAACAGAGATATCATTGGGATTCTCAGGTGTGTCTACAATAGGTTCACTAGAAGCATGCAAAGTCCTATCGTTTTTCTTTTTCTTCTTTTTAGAAGAACTAGGTGCCTCTAAATTGTTTCTCTGAGAATCTTGCTCGATTCTCTTAGGGTGGCCTTCAGGATACAAAGGTTCCTGAGTTATTCTACCAGTTCTCGTAGCCACTCTAACAGCAAAGTCAAGTTTATTATTTAATTCATCAAGCAAATCATTTTGAGCTTTAAGTACTTGCTCAGCTTGATTAATAACCATAAAAGCATATTTGCTAATGATTTTAAGTTCACCTTTAACTCTAGGCATATAATCACTCAAGCCTCCTATCTCGAAAGCATTATTCTTTAATTCTCTACCAACATAAGCATTAAAACTTTCTTGTCTAGCCATAAAGTCATCAAATTCATCTAAGCATGGGCTATGAAATTTAGTAGAGGGAATTTCAACTTTATCATATCTATAGAGGGAATTTACCTTTACTACCTGTGTCGGGTTATCAAGACAATGTGGTTCATCAACAGGCGGTATATTAAGAACATGTATTTCTTCAATAGGTGGTAAATTCTTAACATCTTCAGCTTTTATACCCTTTTCTTTCATTGATTTCTTTGCCTCTTGCATATCTTCAGGACTGAGAAATAGAACACCTCTCTTCTTCGGAGTGGGTTTAGGAATAGGCTCGGGAGTTGGCTCAATTGGCTCAGGAATTGCCTCAGGAATTGGCTCAGGGAGAGTCCAATTATTTTCATTAGTCAACATATTATTCAATAGTAATTCAGCTTTGTCGACTGTTCTTTCTCTAAAAACACAACCAGCACAACTATCCAAGTAGTCCTCGGAAGCATTGGTTAGTCCATTATAAAAGATATCAAGTATTTCATTTTTCTTAAGAGGATGATTAGGCAAAGCATTAAGTAATCGGAGAAGCCTCCCCCAAGCTTGTGGGAGACTCTCTTCTTTGATTTGCACAAAATTGTATATTTCCCGCAAGGCAGCTTGTTTCTTATGAGCAGGGAAATATTTAGCAGAGAAGTAATAAATCATATCCTGGGGACTACGCACACAACCAGGAGCAAGAGAATTAAACCAAGTCTTAGCATCACCCTTTAATGAGAACGGAAATATCTTAAGGATATAATAATAGCGAGACTTCTCATCATTAGTAAACAGGGTGGCTATATCATTCAACTTGGTAAGATGTGCCACATCAGTTTTAGATTCAAGGCCATAAAAAGGATCAGATTCAACCAAAGTAATTATTTCAGGATCAACAGAGAATTCATAATCCTTATCAGTAACACAGATAGGTGAAGTAGCAAAAGCAGGGTCAGGTTTCATTCTAGCATTAAGAGATTGCTGCTTCCATTTAGCTAATAACTTTTTAAGATCATATCTATCTTTACAAGCAAAGATAGCTCTAGCAGCTTCCTCTTCCATAACATAACCCTCAGGAACAACAGGTAATTCATAATCAGGGGGAGAACTTTCATCATCAATAATAGCATCTTCAATAATTTCATTCTCTCTAACCCTAGCAAGTTGTTCATCAAGAAATTCACCTAATGGCAAAGTAGTATCACGCACAGAAGTAGTTTCATCATAAGTATCATGCATAGCAGAAGTGGCATCATCATTAACATGCGACATATCAGAATTCATAGCAGTAGCAAGTTTAGGTGTCGCAAGCTTACTAATAACAGAAGGAGAATCTAGTGCAGAGCTAGATGGCAGTTCCTTACCTCCCCTCGTAGTTGAGGGCAAAATCTTGGTTCTTTCGTCTTTCAAGTTCCTCATAGTGATCAACAGATATAAATCCCAAGTGACTCAGAGAATAGAGCTATGCTCCCCGGCAACGGCGCCAAAAATTAGTCTTGATAACCCACAAGTGTAGGGGATCGCAACAGCTTTCGAGGGTAAAGTATTCAACCCAAATTTATTGATTCGACACAAGGGGAGCCAAAGAATATTATTGAGTATTAGCAGTTGAGTTATCAATTCAACCACACCTGGATAACTTAGTATCTGCAGCAAAGTGTTTAGTAGCAAAGTAGTATGATAATAAAGGTAACAGTGGCAAAAGTAAAGATAATAGATTTGTAGGAATTGTAACAGTAGCAATGGAAAAGTAAATAAGCGAAACAAAAGATGTGAAAAGCTCGTAGGCATTGGATCAGTGATGGATAATTATGTCGGATGCGATTCCTCATGTAATATCTCCAGTTCATCAATGTAATGTAGGCATGTATTCCGAATATAGTCATACGTGCTTATGGAAAAGAACTTGCATGACATCTTCTATCCTACCCTTCCGTGGCAGCGGGGTCCTAGTGGAAACTAAGGGATATTGAGGCCTCCTTTTAATAGAGAACCGGACCAAAGCATTAACACATAGTGAATACATGAACTCCTCAAACTATGGTCATCACCGAGAAGTATACCGATTATTGTCACTTCGGGGTTGTCGGATCATAACACATAATAGGTGACTATAGACTTGCAAGATAGGATCAAGAACACACATATATTCATGAAAACATAATAGGTTCAAATCTGAAATCATGGCACTCGGGCCCTAGTTACAAGCATTAAGCATAGCAAAGTCATAGCAACATCAATCTCAGAACATAGTGGATACTAGGGATCAAACCCTAACAAAACTAACTTGATTACATGGTAAATCTCATCCAACCCATCACCGTCCAGCAAGCCTACGATGGAATTACTCACGCACGGCGGTGAGCATCACGAAATTAGTGATGGAGGATGGTTGATGATGATGATGGTGACGAATCCCCCTCTCCGGAGCCCTGAACGGACACCAGATCAGCCCTCCCGAGAGAGATTAGGGCTTGGCGGTAGCTCCGTATCGTAAAACGCGATGAAACTTTCTCTCTAATTTTTTCTCCGCGAAACGGAATATATGGAGTTGGAGTTGAGGTCGGTGGAGCGTCAGGGGGCCCACGAGACAGGGGGGCGCGCAGAGGGGGGTGGGCGCGCCCCCACCCTCGTGGACAGGGTGTGGGCCCCCTGGTCTTGATTTTTTCGCCAGTATTTTTTATATTTTCCAAAACTTGCCTCCGTGGATTTTCAGGTCATTCCGAGAACTTTTGTTTTCTACACATAAAACAACATCATGGCAGTTCTGCTGAAAACAGCGTCAGACCCGGTTAGTTTCATTCAAATCATGCAAGTTAGAGTCCAAAACAAGGGCAAAAGTGTTTGGAAAAGTAGATACGCTAGAGACGTATCAATGAACAAGACAATTCCCGAGCTCTTCGCGATGCTAAAGGCCGTGGTGGTAGAAATCAAAAAGGAGCATCAAGTGTTGATGGTCAATAAGACCACTAGTTTCAAGAAAAAAGGCAAAGGGAAGAAAGGGAACTTCAAGAAGAACGATAAAAAGTTTTCTGTTCAAGAGAAGAAACCCAATTCTGGACCTAAGCCTGAAACTGAGTGCTTCTACTGCAAAGGGACTGGTCACTGGAAGCGGAACTGCCCCAAGTATTTGGCGGATAAGAAGGATGGCAAAGTGAAAGGTATATTTGATATACATGTTATTGATGTGTACTTAACTAATGCTCGCAGTAGCGCCTGGGTATTTGATACCTGTTCTGTTGCTCATATTTGTAACTCGAAACAGGGGCTACAGATTAAGCAAAGATTGGCTAAGGACGAGGTGACGATGTGCGTGGGAAATGGTTCCAAAGTCGATGTGATCGCGGTCGGCACGCTACCTCTACATCTACCATCGGGATTAGTTTTAGACCTAAATAATTGTTATTTGGTGCCAGCGTTGAGCATGAACAATATATCTGGATCTTTTTTGATGCGAGACGGTTATTCATTTAAATCAGAGAATAATGGTTGTTCTATTTATATGAGTGATATCTTTTATGGTCATGCACCCCTGTTGAGTGGTCTATTTTTGTTGAATCTGGATAGTGGTGATACACATATTCATAGTGTTGAAGCCAAAAGATTGAAGTTTAATAATGATAGTGCAACTTAGTTATGGCACTGCCGTTTGGGTCATATCGGTGTAAAACGCATGAAGAAACTCCATGCTGATGGAATTTTGGAATCACTTGATTATGAATCACTTGGTGCTTGCAAACCGTGCCTTATGGAGAAGATGACTAAAACTCCGTTCTCCGAAACAATGGAACGAGCTACTGACTTATTGGAAATAATACATACCGGTGTATGCGATCCAATGAGTATTGATACTCGTGGTGGGTATCGTTATTTTCTTACCTTCACAGATGATTTGAGCAGATATGGTTATATCTACTTAATGAAGCATAAGTCTAAAACATTTGAAAAGTACAAAGAATTTCATAATGAAGTGGAAAATCATCGTAACAAGAAAATAAAGTTTCTACGATCTGATCGTGGAGGAGAATATTTGAATTACGAGTTTGGTCTTCATTTGAAACAACATGGGATAGTTTCATAATTAACGCCACCTGGAACACCACAGCGAAATGGTGTGTTCGAACGTCGTAATCATACTTTATTAGATATGTTGTGATCTATGATGTATCTTACTAATTTACCACTATCGTTTTGGGGTTATGCTTTAGAGACGGCTGCATTCACTTTAAATAGGGCACCATCAAAATCCGTTGAGATGATGCCTTATGAACTGTGGTTTGGCAAGAAACCAAAATGACATAAAGTTTGGGGCTGCGATGCTTATGTGAAAAAACTTCAACCTGATAAGCTCGAAATCGTAGAAGTGCGTCTTCATAGGATACCCAAAGGAAACTGTTGGGTACACCTTCTATCACAGATACGAAGGCAATATCGTTGCTAAGAATGGATCCTTTCTAGAGAAGGAGTTTCTCTCGAAAGAAGTGAGTGGGAGGAAAGTAAAACTTGATGAGGTAGTTGTACCTTCTCCCTTATTGGAAAGTAGTTCATCATAGAAATCAGTTCCCGTGATTCCTACACCAATTAGTGAGGAAGCTAATGATGATGATCATGAAGCTTTAGATCAAGTTACTACCGAACCTCGTAGGTCTCCCAAAGTAAGATTCGCATCAGAGTGGTGCGGTAATCCTGTTCTGGAAGTCATGTTACTAGACCATGATGAACCTACGAACTATATGAGGAAGCGATGATGAACCTAGATTCCACGAAATGGCTTGAGGCCATGAAATCTGAGATGGGATCCATGTATGAAAACAATGTGTGGACTTTAGTGGACTTGCCCGATGATCGGCAAACCATAGAAAATAAATGGATCTTTAAGAAGAAGACCGACGCAGACGGTAATGTTATTGTTTACAAAGCTTAACTTGTTGTGAAAGGTTTTCGACAAGTTCAAGGAGTTGACTACGATGAGACTTTCTCACCCGTAGTGATGCTTAAGTCTGTTCGAATCATGTTAGCAATTGCTGCATTTTATGATTATGAAATTTGGCAAATGGATGTCAAAATTGCATTCCTGAATGGATTTCTAGAAGAAGAGTTGTATATGATGCAACTGGAAGGTTTTTTCAATCCAAAGGGTGCTAGCAAAGTGTGCAAGCTCTAGCGATCCATTTATGGACTGGTGCAAGCCTCTCGGAGTTGGAATAAACGCTTTGATAGTGTGATCAAAGCATATGGTTTTATACAGACTTTTGGAGAAGTCTGTATTTACAAGAAAGTGAGTGGGAGCTCAGTAGCATTTCTGATCTTATATGTAGATGACATATTGTTGATTGGAAATGATATAGAATTTCTGGATAGCATAAAGGGATACCTGAATAAGAGTTTTTCTATGGAAGACCTCGGAGAAGCTGCTTACATATTGGGCATCAAGATCTATAGAGATAGATCAAGACGCTTAATTGGACTTTCACAAAGCACATACCTTGATAAAGTTTTGAAGAAGTTCAAACTGGATCAGTCAAAGAAAGGGTTCTTGCCTGTGTTACAAGGTGTAAAGTTGAGTAAGACTCAAAGCCCGACCACGGAAGAAGATAGAAAGAGAATGAAAGTCATTCCCTATGCCACAGTCATAGGTTCTATAAAGTATGTTGTGTTGTGTACCAGACCTATTGTCTACCTTGCCATGAGTTTGGCAAGGGGGGGTACAATAGTGATCTAAGAGTAGATCACTGGACAACGGTCAAAATTATCCTTAGTGAGGACTAAGGAAATATTTCCCGATTATGGAGGTGATAAAAGAGCTCGTCGTAAAGAGTTACATCGATGCAATCTTTTATACAGATCCAGATGACGCTAAGTCTCAATCTGGATACATATTGAAATTGGGGGCAATCAGCTAGAGTAGCTCCGTGCAGAGCATTGTAGATATAAGAATATTTGCAAAATACATATGGCTCTGAATGTGACAGACCCGTTGACTAAACTTCTCTCATGAGCAAAACATGATCACACCTTAGTACTCTTTGGGTGTTAATCACATAGAGATGTGAACTAGATTATTGACTCTAGTAAACCCTTTGGGTGTTGGTCACATGACAATGTGAACTATGGGTGTTAATCACATACAGATGTGAATATTGGTGTTAAATCAAATGGTGATGTGAACTAGATTATTGACTCTAGTGCAAGTGGGAGACTGAAGGAAATATGCCCTAGAGGCAATAATAAGGTTATTTTTTATTTACTTAATTCATGATAAATGTTTATTATTCATGCTAGAATTGTATTAACCGGAAACTTAGTACATGTGTGAATACATAGACAAAACACATAGTCCCTAGTATGCCTCTACTTGACTAGCTCGTTAATCAAAGATGGTTATGTTTCCTCACCATAGAAATGTGTTGTCATTTGATGAACAGGATCGCATCATTAGGAGAATTATGTGATGGACATGACCCATCTATTAGCTTAGCATTATGATCGTGTCAGTTTCATTGCTACTGCTTTCTTCATGACTTATACAAGTTCCTCAGACTATGAGATTATGCAGCTCCCGAATACCGGAGGAACACTTCATGTGCTACCAAACGTCACAACGTAAAAGGGTGATTATAAAGGTGCTCTACAGGTGTCTCTGAAGGTGTTTGTTGGATTGGCATAGATCAAGATTAGGATTTGTCACTCCGTGTTTCGGAGAGGTATCTCTGGGCCCTCTCGGTAATACACATCACTATAAGCCTTACCGGTAACGAGATGAAATATTACAGAACGAGTAAATAGACTTACCGGTAACGAGATTGAACTAGGTATAATGATACCTACAGTCGAATCTCGAACAAGTAACATACCAATGACAAAGGGAACAATGTATGTTGTTATGCGGTTTGACCGATAAAGATCTTCGTAGAATATGTAGGAACCAATATGAGCATACAGGTTCCGATATTAGTTATTGATCAAAGACGTGTCTCGGTCATGTCTACAAAGTTCTCGAACTCGTAGGGTCCGCACGCTTAACATTCGATGACGATTGGTATTATGAGTTTATGTGATATGTTGTACCAAAGATTGTTCGGAGTCCAAATTATTTAGAGTAATGTTATTATTTTATTTTGTTAGTATTTTTTTTTGTTATTTAGAATAATGTTTTGCATCTATATTTTCAATAAAAATGTCAAGGATAGCCTTTACCATGCTTATTTTGCAAGTATACTTGTTGCTGTTTCAAAACAGAAAGTTTACCGCTGTTGCAAAAATTCCCTAGAAAATTCATAAAATGATAAAATGTTGAAACCTTTTGCATATTGAGATCTGATAAATTTCCTACAGTTTGGTATTTTTCTCATAATTTATAGAGTTAGGGAAGTATTGATACTCTTGCATTCTTTACAGACTGTACTGTTTTGGCAGATTGCTGTTATGTTTGCATTGTCTGCATATGTTTGCTTGTTTAATGATTCTATTTGAGAAATATGCAGAAGCATTTAGGATGCAATGTTGAATAATAATTTTAGTGATTTGTTACAGTATAAAATGATAAGGGTTTGCTTTGGTTTATACTAACTTATCTCACGAGTTCTTGTTGAGTTTTATGTGGATGAAGTTTTTGAGAAATAGAGAAACCATGATATGAGAGGGATTAAGGAGACACAAAAGTTCATGCTTGGGGATGCCCAAGGCATCCCAAGATTATATTTCAAGAAGTCTCAAGCATCTAAGCTTGGGCATGCCCCGTTAGGCATCCCACCTTTCTTCTTCAACAACTATCGGTTAGTATCGGTTGAACCTAAGTTTTTGCTTCTTCACATGAGTTGTGCTATCCTTGCAATGTCATTTTATCTTGATATTATCTACAGCGCTGTTTACAAGGAAGCGCTACTGGTAAGGCGGCGCTACTGCTAAATTTCCCCCCCTCGCTATGACTAGTTTTATTAGTTTTTTTCCAACATATTTGTTTTGTATTTGAATAGGCTTTATACAATAATATTTAGCATATCATACACATACAAATGTAATCATAGCATATACATACAATTAGTCTCATCAAATCATGTCATCATCATAATCATCATCCAACACAAAGTGGTCTCTCGTCATCATCTCGAAAATAGCGATACAAGTCTCGATTACTTGCAAATACATCGTCATCCATCTAAACAATGATATACGCGAGAAGATCTATCACTTTGAGTACATGAGTTCGTATCCCTCTCTCGCATTAGCGTGAACCTAAACTAACTACTGCCTGTCGCTCGGAAACTGGAAACCGGTACACCTGGGCCTGCCACTCGGGCCACTCATCGTATATATACTCCTGGCGTAGCACTTCTTCGCCATCTATGATCTATGCACCTGCATCGTCACATGAGTCGATGATATGCAACATATATAGTTGAGCAACAGAATGTGACAAACTTGGCAAAAATAGAAACAACATATCATAAGCATAAATAACAAAGTTCATCGTACCCAAAATGCCCTAACTAGAGTGATTTTCGCTAGTCGAGGAGGAGGATGGTTTAATTACATCACAAATAAAGTTTCACAATGCATAACTCAAAGTTTTGTCATACATAAAGTATGGACTAAACGGACACATTGTCATATATCGACAATCACTCCACCATGTCGTGCCATCCATCCATGTCAGGGAGACAGTCCTCGAGCTTAGTGAAAGGCTTCATGTTGAGACGCTGAGAGGCTATCCATGTTCGGACGTCTTCCTGCGACATTTGTCCTTCTCCGTAGAACATCCCTGTTTTTCCGACGACCTCCTTCATGATGATTTGGGCAAGTTCGCGCTGGATGTTATAGAACTCAGCTCAAAGTCGATGATCCTCGATATCTCCTATGTCCTTTGCCCATTGCAGAATATGGGCATCGCCAGATCTAGGTGACATGCGAAGGTTTTGGTGATCCCGCCTGTACTCCAGCATGTGGTGTAGGACATAGAATCCATCATTAAGAGAACCGCTCGGTTGCTGGATGCAGCACCGGTCTCAGTCTCAGCGCCGGTCTTGATGCCGGTCTGAGTCTCAGTGCCGGTCTCAGTCTCAGCACCGGTCTGCGTGTCAGCCCAGTCCCCGATGCCACCGGTGGGCCCAGCAACAACATCGGTTGATCGTCGGCAAGGCTAAAAAATTCGTCTGACGTCCGGTAGACGTCGTCGCAATCACCAGACCCTGTCCTTCATCGTTGCTAGCCATGTTTCCTATGATTAAATCTAGTCAATTAATTCTAGACCTAATCAAATGAATAATGACGTAAAAAGGCCTATTGTTTTGCAGGAACGTTGACTCCTTCCTAGTGCGGCAAATCCCGGGCACTCGATATTTCCTAGTTTGTAGCACAAGTCATGCCAAAATTCACGGAAAATTTCGGCATGACCTTTGCTAAAAAGTGGACAAATTGAGAACCTGAAATTTGCCGGAACAGAAATGAATCAACATTCCGGCAAAATATAGGCCACTCAGCTTCATTCCCTGGAAACAACAAAGCCACTTGGCCACAATCGAACCACTTCAATGAAAAGATATAACATGAGCAAACACTATTGAGGAATTTGCATATAACATGGCCACTTCAATGAAAAGATATAATCAACAATAATGGAATATGCAAATGAACATCAATGGCATATATCATATAAAAACAAACTTGTATTTTGTTTACATAGCAACAATTAGTTTGACCAAGTTTTTGAAAAGAAAAACAATTCTATTTTTTGTTTATAGCTAAATGCCATAGCTACTGTTTTTTATTTATAGCTAAATACTTTTGTTTTTTGTCTAAAGCTAAAAGTCTAGGAACTACATTTTCTCTAACCCTTCTGACCTCACCAAAATTTCCACAGCAAGACCTTAGTTCCTACACCCAATTTCTTCAAAAATATTCAGGTCCATAGTCCAAATAATTCAAATTTCATTTGAATGAAATTTGGAACAAATTCAGGTCCGTAGTCCAAATATTTTTTATAGCTAAGTGTTTTTTGTTTATAGCCTCTGTTAATTTAAATCTAAATGCTACTATTATTTATATACCCTCTATTAGTTTAAAGCTAAATGGAATTACTGTTTAGGCATTTTCACAAAAATTGCCCTAGCTAATTTTCTAAAAAATTGCTAATCATTTTTCCTAAATGCTATAAAATGCCTACTGCCCTAAAAAATCTAGGGTTCATATGAACACCTAGGGTTCATATGAACACCTAGGGTTCATATGAATATCAACACGGTATCAACATATATATGAATTGCCCTAGCAGAGAGAGAGAGGAGGGTAGGGGACAGGAGAGGCAGAGCCTTACGGTCGGTGGCGAGGGCAGGCTCTGGCTCGGGCGGCGGCGGTGAGGTCGAGGGCGGCGGCGGTGAGCTTGAGGGAGGCGACGGTGAGGTTGACGACGGCCTCGGGCGGCGGCTGTGAGGTCGAGGGGGCGGCCTCGGGCGGCGGCGATGTGGTCGAAGGCGGCGGGCGGCGGCAGTGTGGTCAAAGGCGGCCTCGGGCGGTGGTGGTGTGGTCGAAGGCGGCAGGGCGACGACTGCGATGGAGCAGTTGCAGGACAGGGGGGAGTAGAGAGGGGGGGGGGGGGAAGGACTTAGCGAAATTTTAAGCCCAGGCTGTCGGGATTTGAGTCAAACTAGCAGTAGCGCATTTTGCTGAAACACGCTATAGCTAAGATAGCTATAGCGTGTTCCAGAGAAACGCGCTACAGCCATCCCTTTCTGTTTTATTTTTCTTTTTGTTTTTCTTTTGTTTTATTTACATTTTCTTTTTTTCATTTCTCCTTTTTCTATTTCTTTCATTTTCATTTACTTTTCTACTTATTTTTCTATTTATTTTCTTTTTCATAGCAGTAGCGCTCTACAGCATAAACGCGCTGCTACAATGTTTTTAGCAGTAGCGTGCTTCTGGTAGAACCGCTACTACCATTCCTAGCCTACCGGCATTAGTGAGGGAATTCTAGTAGTAGCGCTTTTCTATGAAGACGCGCTACTGCTAAAACAATGGTTGTAGCGTGGTTTTGCAACAAGCGCTACTACTAAGTAGCGCTAGCGCCGAGTTTTGACCAACGCTACTGCTATACCTCTGTGTATAACATTTTCCCTAGTAGTGTCGTGTGCTTCACTTATATCCTATGAGTAAATGGTTGAATTAGTTGAATGTCATAAATCTGAAATTATATATGTTTCATATGCTTGCCCCATTGAGAGTAATGACTTCACATCTAAGAAGTAGAGGTCGTAAATTCATTAAAGGTTAGCAAACATTGTATTGGTCACTTGAACAATTCATGAAAGAATATTGAAGGAAGAGAGATTTCACATATAAATATACTCTCTTAGACATCTTCTATGATTGTGAGCCCCATTAATTATTTGCAAACCTGAGTAAATTAGTTGAAGTTGGAGAAGGAAGAGAACGTAATGAGTTATGCTAGGGTATATTTGTATAGAAGTTATATTGTTATAGATCCTCCAACATGTGGTGCTTGCTTTTTCGAATCCTTTGCTAGCCAAAATATCTGTACTAAGCGGAAATACTGCTTGTGCATCCAAATCCCTTGAACCAAGTTTATTCCATGAGTGTCCATCATACCTACCTATATGCGGTATTTACCTCCCGTTCCAAGTAAATTTCCATATTCCAAACTCTAAACCTTCAAATAATAATCTGTTTTGTATGCCTGAATCGCTCATGTAGCGACTAGGGGCTGTTAGTATCTTCCATGCTAGGTGGGTTATTTTTACGATGAGTGGACTCCGCTCATCATTCACGAGAAAAATGGCTGGTAACTGGGATGCCCAGTCCCATCATCAAAAGGTCAAAATCAAATCAAAATAATTGCAAACAAAACTCCCCCAGGATTGATGTTAGTTGGAGGCACCCGTTGTTTCAGGCAAGCCATGGATTGATGATTATTGCTGGAGGGGGAGTAAAAACATTACCATTTTCTTTGGGAACCGCCTATAATGTATCCCTTGGTTGTTATGTTGACAATGAAAGCATACCTCTCAAAATTATTTTTATCTCTATTTCAAAATCGAGCTCTGGCACCTCCGCAAACCCCTGCTTCCCTCTGCGAAGGGCCTATCTTTTACTTTTATGCAAGAGTCAGTAGTATTCTCTCTCATTCCTACCTACTCTTTAGTTGGCAAGCATCGTGTGTTGGGGAAAGATCTAAGCATATATGGCAATTCAAATATATTTGATCATGAATTATTATTGTAGACAATTAGTATGATAAGTAAGTTGGGAGGTGAAACATTAAGCCCCTATCTTTCTCTGTGTTCGATCGATGCTATTTGTCCTAAAAATATGCTTTGAGTGGTAGCAATCATGGAAGACTATATGATAGTTGAGTATGTGGGATTTGCTAAATCAAAGCTCTGACATAGACCTTTCCTAAAAATAAGATGAATTGCAATTGTTTGATGACTCAGAATGAAGTTTGCTAGTTTGCTAGAAAGTTTATGGTCTATGCTTTAACATTTGAATAGCTTGTTACTTGATTATGAGAAGTTTTATGAGATGAGCTACTGTTATGACATATAATGATGCTAGAAAAGGTGATTGAAATTATCATTGATCAAACCTATGCACCTGCTAGCATTCACACTTCATAAATTCTTTCTTTTATCATTTACCTACTCGAGGACGAGCAGGAATTAAGCTTGGGGATGCTGATACATCTCCAACGTATCTATAATTTATGAAGCATTCATGCTATTATATTATCTGTTTTGGATGTTTATGGGCTTTATTATACACTTCTAAATTATTTTTGGGACTAACCTATTAACCGGAGGCCCAGCCCAAATTGCTGTTTTCTTGCCTATTTCAGTGTTTCGAAGAAAAGGAATATCAAACAGAGTCCAAACGGAATGAAACCTTCGGGAGAGTTATTTTTGGAACGGAAGCAATCTAGGGGACTTGGAGTGCACGTAAGGGAAGCAACGAGGAAGCCACGAGGCAGGGAGGCGTGCCCTACCCCCTTGGGCACGCCCCCACCCTTGTGGGCCCCTCGTGGCTCCCCTGACCGACTTCTTTCACCTATATATCTCCATATACCCTAAAAACATCGAGGAACAGAATAGACCGTAAGCGGAAGCATTATGACAACGCGGTTGATGTAGTCGCACGTCTTCACGATTGACCGATCCTCGTACCGAACGTACGACACCTCTGCGATCTGCACAAGTTCAGCTCGGTGACGTCCCACGAACTCACGATCCAGTAGAGCTTCGAGGGAGAGTTCCGTCAGCACGACGGCGTGATGACGGTGTTGATGTAGCTACCGATGCAGGGCTTTGCCTAAGGACCGCAACGATATGACTGAGGGAGTCCTGGATTAGGGGGTATCCGGACAGCCGGACTATATATATCGTCCGGACTATTGGAGCGTGAAGATACAAGACTCAAGACTCCGTACCGTGTCCGGATGGGACTCTCCTTTGCGTGGAAGACAAGCTTGGTGATCCGGAGATTGTATTTCCTTCCTTGTAACCGACTCCATGTAAACCCTAGCTCTCTCCGGTGTCTATATAAACCGGAGAGGTTGGTCCTTAGAAGGCCGATCACAATTACAATCATAATCATCATAGGCTAGCTTCTAGGGTTTAGCCTCTACGATCTCGTGGTAGATCTACTCTTGTACTACTCATATCTTCAATATTAATCAAGCAGGAAGTAGGGTTTTACCTCCATCTAGAGGGCCCGAACCTGGGTAAACATTGTGTCCCTTGCTTCCTGTTACCATCAGCCTAAGACACATAGATCGGGACCCCCTACCCGAGATCCGCCGGTTTTGATACCGACGTTGGTGCTTTCATTGAGAGTTCCTCTGTGTCGTCGCTACAAGGCTTGATGGCGCCTTCAATCGTCAAGAACACGGTCCAGGGCGAAACTTTTCTCCCCGGACAGACCTTTGTGTTTGGCGGCTTCGCACTGCGGGCCAATTCGCTTGGCCATCTGGAGCAGATCGACAGCTACGCCCCTGGCCACCAGGTCAGGTTCAGAAACTTGAACTACACGGCCGACATTCGCGGAGACTTGATCTTCGACGGATTCGGGCCTGTGCCGGGAGCACCAGACAGTCACGATGAGCACGGCTTAGACCTGCTGTCGGACAATGCTCGGGATATCACCCCTGCAGTAGCCCTGGACCTAAATCCGGAACAGGCTGCGTTGCCTAAGGACGGAGGGATGGACCCCGCCCCGCAGGCCGCACACTCATCGGTGGTGGAGCCGAACACAAGTCTCACCTCTATGGAAGCCAGTGACTCCGGACCCCTGGACTCGTGTCCGGTTGTCGGTTCCGGTCCGCGCACTCTCGAGCCAGTCGAGCCAGGTTGGGCTCCGGTAATGGAGTTTACTGCTGCGGATATCTTCCAGCACTCGCCCTTTGGCGACATGCTGAATTCATTAAAGTCTTTCTCTTTTTCAGAAGGCTCTTGGCCGAACTATGTCCAGCTCGAGTGGGAAGCCGGCGATGAAGGAATTCGCTGCCCACCCACCACCCACTTCATTGCCACGGTCGATGATCTAACCGACGTGCTTGACTTCGACTCCGAAGACATTGACGGTATGGACAACGATGCAGGAGAAGTACAGGAACCACCGCTCACAGCACGGTGGACAGCCACCTCCTCATATGATATATATATGGTGGACACTCCGAAGGAAACCAATGGTGATGAGGCAACGGAGGATAACCCCTCAGGGAGAAAAACAAAGCATGGGCGTCGTCGGAGCTGCTCCAAGCCCCGCCACAGCAATACCGGCCCATGACACGAAAACAATTCGGATGGTGCCGAAGAGGAATAGAACCCTGATCAGCCCGCCTTCGAGCAGGCCGAGCAGGAAGATGAGCAGGTCAGCCCAGACGAACACGCGACGGATGTATATCCGGAGGAGGATAACTACATGCCCCCCTCCGAAGACGAGATTAGCCTCGACGATGACGAGTTCGGCGTGCCTGGGGATCCCTGAAAAAGAAGCAGCAGCAACTCCAAGCTGATCAAGACCTGCTCACAGATAGGTGGACTGAGGTCCTGGCAGCCGAGGAATACGGACTCGAGCGCCACACGGCTGACCGGCCACCCCGCGGCCGGGATAAAACGACATATAAGCCCGAATACCAGCCATCACCCCCACGCCAATACACTGCGGCCCCGGGCAACAGGCAAGACCTGCAAGATATACTGGAAAACAAAGCAGGACAGCCAAGATCGATCTACGGATCGCGGGGGCGTGCCCCAGCACGCGACGATGACCGTCGCGACGGACACACCATAAACAAGTCCATCCGGGCCGAACACAGCCACCCAGACCAATTCGAACTGCATAGCCACATAGCCCGGCACAGAGGCGCCGCACACCCCCTCTGCTTCACCGATGAAGTAATGGATCATGAATCCCCTGAAGGGTTCAAACCCGTAAACATTGAATCATACGATGGCACAACAGACCCCCGCAGTATGGATTGAAGATGTCCTTCTCCATATTCACATGGCCCGCGGAGATGACTTACACGCCATCAAATAGCTTCCCCTCAAGCTCAAAGGACCCGCCCAGCACTGGCTAAACATCCTGCCCGCAAATTCCATTGGCAGTTGGGAAAACCTGGAAGACGCGTTCCTCGACAACTTCCAGGGTACATACGTGCGACCACCGGACGCCGATGATCTGAGCCACATTACTCAACAACCTGGAGAGTTGGCCAGGAAATTCTGGACTCGGTTCCTAACTAAAAAGAACCAAATAGTCGATTGTCCGGACGCCGAAGCCCTGGCGGCTTTTAAGCATAATATCCGTGACGAGTGGCTCGCCCGACACCTCGGCCAGGAAAAACCCAAGTCCATGGCAGCTCTCACGACACTAATGACCCGCTTTTGCGCAGGCGAGGATAGCTGGTTGGCTCATAGCAACACCACGCCACATTCTGGCACTTCGGACGTCAGTGACAATAATGGCAAGCCACGGCGCAACAGACACAAGCGATGGAACAACGGCGACAACACCGAAGACATGGCAGTCAACGCCGGATTCAGCGGATCCAAATCCGGCCAGCGGAAGAAGCCGTTCAAAAGAAACAATCAGGGACCGTCCAGTCTTGGCCGCATACTGGAACGCTCGTGCCAAATTCATGGCACCCCAGACAAGCCAGCCAACCACACCAACAGAGGCTGCTGGGTGTTCAAACAGGCCGGCAAAATAAAAGCCGAAAACAAGGACAAGGGGCTGCACAGCGATGATGATGAGGAGCCCCGGTGTCCGAACACGGGGGGACAGAAGAAATTCCCCCCCCCCCCTAGGTGAAAACGGTCAACATGATCTACGCCACTCACATTCCCAAGCGGGAACGGAAGCGAGCACTACGGGACGTCTATGCGATGGAGCCAGTCGCCCCCAAATTCAAACCATGGTCAGCTTGTCCGATCACCTTTGATCACAGGGATCACCCTACTAGCATCCATCATGGCGGCTCAGCTGCATTGGTCCTGGACCCAATCATCGATGGATTCCACCTCACACGACTCCTTATGGATGGCGGCAGCAGCCTGAACCTGCTTTATCAGGACACAGCGCGCAAAATGGGCATCGATCCTTCAAGGATCAAGCCCACCAAAACCACCTTTAAAGGTGTAATTCCTGGAGTAGAGGCCCGTTGTACGGGCTCTATAACATTGGAAGTGGTCTTTGGATCTCCGGATAACTTCCAAAGCGAAGAGTTAATCTTTTATATCGTCCCTTTCCGTAGTGGTTACCACATGCTGCTCGGACGAACCGCATTCGCTAGATTCAATGCGGTACCACACTATGCATACCTCAAGCTTAAGATGCCAGGTCCGCGTGGGGTCATAACAGTCAACGGAAACATGGACCGCTCTCTCCGTACAGAAGAGCACACCGCAGCCCTAGCGGCAGAAGTACAATGCGGCCTCCTCCGACAAACCATCAATCCGGCAACGACAACCTCAAACACCGTCAAGCGAGTCTGGAGCACCCCGCAACAGGATCACCAGGCACGCCAAGAGAGCGACTAGCAGTCTGGCCTCCGCTCAAGCCCCATCAAAGCAGCATTCGTGCCACGCGTACACAATTACGCACTCAAAATACCATGGGCACAGGCAGAGGCGCAACAGTGACTCAGTCAACAGTGCGGTATCACCGCAACATACTTTCATAACCCTCCCTTTTTATCTTTCAGGACACTGCCTTAGGGCAGCCACTTCAGAAGAGCCGGATTGTCAGACTTATACAGGGGAGAAAACCAAGGAGGCAACATGCTTTGGGCACAGAAGGAAATACCCAGGTGGAATCTATCTATACCTGTTTTATATACCTATACGCGGCCTGCCCCTGTATAGGGCATGTAAAATAGTCCTACTTATCTCTGCTTAATGCATTCATCGTAAACATACGCTTAAACGTATTATTCATCAATGGGAGATCATTATATAGCGTCAGCTTATTATTCTTATTTGAGCATTTTTTTTCTTACAAATGTTTATTTGATATTGCATCCGTACACCTTGGTACGGTCAGTTTGCCAGGGGCTTCTTATGGCGCCCCATAATACGGCAAGTAAAGTCCGAACACTTTCAACAGTGCGACACCCCGAACTTATAGCACTATATGCATCAGCTCCGAATCATGTCTTGGGTCCACAGTTGGGTTAGCCCGGCTCCCTTGTTTTGGTACCTTACGTTCCATTATATCGCCTAAGATAGCGCAGGGAGAACTACTGCGATTGTGTCACGGTTCTTCCGGACGAGCACCTCAGTAGAGAAACCCGAAAACTGACCGGCATGATGCGGCGAGAGCTGGTCGCTGTCCGAGAGGTCTTAAAATCCTTAAAGATTTTTCCACTTTAGGCGAGGAATCGGCTTCGTCCGATTTAGGCGTATATAGCGTCCCAGCTCGTCCTTCCGAATTCTATAGGGGCTTCGCTGAAATTTAAAATTGTAGACTTCTATGGATAAGTGAAAGTTATAAAGCCGCATAGTCCGATTGCCTTGTTCGCTGCGCTGAATACCTGCTTAAGGGACCAAAAATTTGGATAAAGAGTATCCGGGTTTTTCTAGGAACACCCCGGTACTAGTTACGTGGGGGCGGAAGCCGACGACTGGCCTACTTTCATAATTTTATAAACAGCCGCACAGAAGGTAATATTGTAAATCAAACAACGCTTCATAGCGCAAGTAACTTCGTCCTAATATTACAACGACTACAGAGGTACATTTACTCAAGGATCATGTCCTTGGTACATTCATCGGCCACGAGACGAGCGCCCTTCATAACGCCATTGTAATACTTCTCGGGATAGCGATGCACCTTGCCCTCCGGCGGCCCGTCCTTCACCAGCTTCTCCGCATCTAGCTTGCCCCAATGCACCTTCGCGCGGGCAAAGGCCCGGCGGGCACCCTCAATGCAAACGGATCACTTGATAACTTCAAGCCGGGGACAGGCATTCACCATCCGCTTGATCAGGCGAAGTAGCTAGTGGGCAAGGGCTCACCAGGCCACATCCGGACTATGAAATCTTTCATAGCCACTTCGGCAGCCCTGTGGAGTTCAACCAACTGCTTCAGTGGGTCACTCAGAGGCGTTGGATGTTCGGCCCCAGCATACTGGGACCAGAACAGCTTCTCCGTCGCGCTCCCGTCCTCGGCACGGTAGAACTCCACGGCATCTGATATGCTGCGTGGTAGATCTGCGAATGCCCCTGGAGAGCTCCGAATTCGGGTAAGTAAAAGAAATGCCTCCTCCACATGCTTGCTTTGCATAAAGAATTTCTTACCCTCCGCTATCTTTTTGGCCTCCTGGATTTCCTGTTGTGCCTTCTCGGCTTCGGCCTTGGCGTCTTTTATACCAGCAAGGGCCTTCGCAAGCTTGGCCTCTTTCACCTTAAGCTCATGCTCCACGGACTCAAACTTCTTGCCGAGCTCCTGGAGCTCTTGCTGTACCTCTCCCACTCTAGCACCTTGCTTTTCGCGCTCCTTGCGTTCCAAGGCCGCCTTGTCTTCGGCCTTGGACAACGCTTTCTTCAGAGCCGCCACTTCGGTGGTGGCCCCTGTTACAAAATCACGACGCTTCGTTGTTAGAATAACCAACTTTATCTATCTTTCATTATGTGAGAGCGGGGAATCACTCACCTTTGTTCTCTTCGAGCTGCCTCTTCGTGAGGTCGAGCTCTCCCTGCGCCTGCTCCAGATCCCGTTTTAGTCCAGTGATCTCGGCTATGCGGACAGCAACGGCAAGCAGCACATCCTGCTTATTCACATTTACACTTATTATTAAACTCCTGCGGATTATAATTGACCCTCCGTTTGGTTTTTCTTTCCGAACACCAAACAAAGTATCAGGGGCAACTACCTATCGGGTGGTAATCTCACACATCTTTATTACTTACCTCAAAGTCTGTCAGGAGGCTGGTGCAAGCTTCGGTTAGTCCGCTCTAGGTGAACAAAACCTTCAGAATCACCGCACTCATAAGAGTAGGGTGCTCTTCATCCATGGAAGCGCCGCGAAGCGCTTCCAGCTGACAATCCGACGCCTCGGGCGTAACGGAAGTACTTGGCACAGACGGCTCGCCATCCCTAACAGGGGGCTACCCGCCTGAGTCCGAAACCATTGGAGGTTCTGGAACAGTGTTCGGCTAAGAGTCCGGCCTACTGCGACTCTCATCGACACGATCCGCAGGGATCTTGAACCCAGCATGTCCAACATCTGGAACTCCGCCCTGGGACGTCTCCAGAGTCACCTCCCCCCACTCTGGGAGCCTTCGGGACAACACCTCCATGTCATCCGCGAGCTGGGGAGTAGTGGCCGTCGGGAGCGAGTTCATCGCTGAATCGCTCAGGGACCCATCCGAAGACGATACCTCGGGATGAACCCTGGCCGGACTGCATATATGCTCGGCGTTATAAAAAGACTATGAGGTAAAATCACGATAGAGTGCAGATACTTACGATCACGCTAGGGGCTTCCCCCTAGGCAGCCACCCCTCCTTGCTATGGGCGGCTGTGGCAGAGTAGTCCGCAAGGGACACCTTTCCCTTCTTGGACGTCCCAGCCGCCTCCTCCGTGGCAGCTTTCCTCTTTTTCTCCTCCCCAGTGCGGGGAGGTAGAGTTTCTTCTTGCTTCCCCCTGCCTCCGCAGGAGGAATCTGCCTCATCATCGTCGGATGACGAGGGAATGATGGCCTTGCACCGGGGGCCTTTCCCGGCCCCCTGGTCTGCCTTCTCCGGCCCCTCATCCTCTCCAGATGGGGCGGCCCCTTCTTCTTATTCTTCCTCCCCTTCGGGGGAGGAGTGTGCCTCGTCGTCTTTGAACGAGGCTTCTGGTATAACCTTACGCCGGAGACCCTTCTTGGTCCCCGGGGCCTTTTTTCGGCCTTCTTCTCCGGCGCCTTGTAGGGCGCCGGGACTAGCATCTCCGTCAGGAGAGCATCAGCTGGGCCTTCGGGCAGTGGAGCCGGACAGTCAATCCGCTCCGCTGTCTCCACATAATCCTGATCAAACATGCACAATTACTTAAGACTCCCTCATGAATATATTGGGGAGAACTGAATCCGGTGGTAGTCAGAAAACTCACCGGACTAGGAGGCCGTGCGGCGTGAAGTCCTCGGTCCTCGGATGTGTGAGGAGGTACTTCGGAGGCCTTGAACAGTGCCTTCCATGCGTCTTTATGCGTCATGCCGTAGATCCTCCGGAGCGTCTGGTGTTTGGCCGGGACGAACTCCCACAGATTAAAAGCCCGCCTTTGGCATGGAAGAATCCGGCGAACGCGCATGACCTGGATCACGTTGACAAGCTTGATGTTCTTGTCCTTCATGCTGTTGATGCAGTTTTGGAGCCCGGTCAGCTCTGTAGGTTCGCCCCAGGCCAGGCCCTTCTTTTCCTAGGAGGTGAGCCGCATGGGGGTTCCGGATCGAAACTCGGGGGCCGCTGCCCAGTTGGCGCCGCACGGCTAGGTGATGTAGAACCACCCCGACTGCCACCCTTTCACGGTCTCCGCGAAGGAGCCGTCAAGCCAAGTGACATTGGGCATCTTACCCACCATGGCCCCTCCGCACTCCGCTTGCTGGCCGCTCACGATCTTCGGCTTCACGCAGAAGATTTGTAGCCACAAGCCAAAGTGAGGCTTGATGCGGAGGAAGGCCTCGCATACGACGATAAACGCCGAGATGTTGAGGACGAAGTTCGGGGCTAGATCATGAAAATCTAGCCCGTAGTAGAACATGAGCCTGCGGACGAATGAGTGAAGTGGAAACCCCAGTCCACGGACGAAGTGGGCGAGAAACACGACCCTCTCGTGGGGTCCTGGGGCTGGAATGACCTGCCCGTCGCCCGATAGCCGGTGCGCTATGTCTGCGGCCAAGTATCAGGCCGCCCGAAGATTCGCGATATCCTTCTCCTTCACGGTGGAAGCCACTCACTTGCCTCCTGCTCCGGACATATTTAGCTATGCGGAGGAGACTTGGACTAGGGCGCTGGAGCTCGAGGAGACAAGGATGAGCAAAGGAGGAGGAAGGCGTGGGTGAAAATGGGGATCCCTTATCCCTTTATAAAGGCGACGAAAGCGGTGCGCCTCCTCACTCGCCCGTTGAGAATCGCTTACCTCCCAAGCGCCATGATTGATGGCGTGGTGGGATTACCCATACCCGTATTGATGAGAATCCCGTGATAAGGGGACACGATCTCTGCTTCGACAAGACGTGTCAAGGAAACCACCTCGCAATATGCGATGTGGCTGGTTGTGGGAAAATGGTTCGAATAATGACCCGACTGTAATGACATATCACATCGTCTAAAAAGTTGTCAGTTGAAATATCATTCTCTCTATGATGGTATGTGCAGATCATTTTGCAGATCCGGACATGGTTTACGTGTTCAATGATCACCTTGGAGTATTCGGAGAAGGAACCCGCCTTGCAATGCCGAAGACAAAACTGCACGCCGGACTCATCGTCATTGAAGCCAGGTTCAGGGGCTACTGAGGGAGTCCTGGATTAGGGGGTATCCGGACAGCCGGACTATATACATCGTCCGGACTATTGGAGCATGAAGATACAAGACTCAAGATTCCGTACCTTGTCCGGATGGGACTCTCCTTTGCGTGGAAGACAAGCTTGGCGATCCGGAGATTGTATTTCCTTCCTTGTAACTGACTCCATGTAAACCCTAGCTCTCTCCGGTGTCTATATAAACCGGAGAGGTTGGTCCTTAGAAGGCCAATCACAATTACAATCATAATCATCATAGGCTAGCTTCTAGGGTTTAGCCTCTACGATCTCGTGGTAGATCTACTCTTGTACTACTCATATCTTCAATATTAATCAAGCAGGAAGTAGGGTTTTACCTCCATCTAGAGGGCCCGAACCTGGGTAAACATTGTGTCCCTTGCTTCCTGTTACCATCAGCCTAAGACACATAGATCGGGACCCCCTACCCGAGATCCGCCGGTTTTGATACCGACATTGGTGCTTTCATTGAGAGTTCCTCTGTGTCGTCGCTACAAGGCTTGATGGCGCCTTCAATCGTCAAGAACACGGTCCAGGGCGAAACTTTTCTCCCCGGACAGACCTTTGTGTTTGGCGGCTTCGCACTGCGGGCCAATTCGCTTGGCCATCTGGAGCAGATCGACAGCTACGCCCCTGGCCACCAGGTCAGGTTCAGAAACTTGAACTACACGGCCGACATTCGCGGAGACTTGATCTTCGACGGATTCGGGCCTGTGCCGGGAGCACCGGACAGTCACGATGAGCACGGCTAGGGGACTTGGAGTGCACGTAAGGGAAGCAACGAGGAAGCCACGAGGCAGGGAGGCGTGCCCTACCCCCTTGGGCACGCCCCCACCCTTGTGGGCCCCTCGTGGCTCCCCTGACCGACTTCTTTCACCTATATATCTCCATATACCCTAAAAACATCGAGGAACAGAATAGACCGTAAGCGGAAGCATTATGACAACGCGGTTGATGTAGTCGCACGTCTTCACGATTGACCGATCCTAGTACCGAACGTACGACACCTCTGCGATCTGCACAAGTTCAGCTCGGTGACGTCCCACGAACTCACGATCCAGTATAGCTTCGAGGGAGAGTTCCGTCAGCACGACGGCGTGATGACGGTGTTGATGTAGCTACCGATGCAGGGCTTTGCCTAAGGACCGCAACGATATGACTGAGGGAGTCCTGGATTAGGGGGTATCCGAACAGCCGGACTATATATATCGTCCGGACTATTGGAGCGTGAAGATACAAGACTCAAGACTCCGTACCGTGTCCGGATGGGACTCTCCTTTGCGTGGAAGACAAGCTTGGTGATCCGGAGATTGTATTTCCTTCCTTGTAACCGACTCCATGTAAACCCTAGCTCTCTCCGGTGTCTATATAAACCGGAGAGGTTGGTCCTTAGAAGGCCGATCACAATTACAATCATAATCATCATAGGCTAGCTTCTAGGGTTTAGCCTCTACGATCTCGTGGTAGATCTACTCTTGTACTACTCATATCTTCAATATTAATCAAGCAGGAAGTAGGGTTTTACCTCCATCGAGAGGGCCCGAACCTGGGTAAACATTGTGTCCCTTGCTTCCTGTTACCATCAGCCTAAGACGCACAGATCGGGACCCCCTACTCGAGATCTGCCGGTTTTGACACCGACAATGACCGAGGTGGATTATGGTGGAGGGGGGCACCGCACACGGCTAAAAGATCAATGATCAACTTGTGTGTCTATGGGTTGCCCCCTCCCCCGTATATAAAGGAGTGGAGGGAAGAGGGGCCGGCCCTCCTAGGCGCGCCTCAAGGGGAGTCCTACTCCCACCGGGAGTAGGACTCCAACCCTTCCAAGAGTAGGAGTAGGAGAGAAGGAAGGAGGAGAGAGGGGGAAGGAAAGGGGGCGCCCCCCCCCCCCTTGTCCAATTTGGACTAGAGGGGGAGGGGCACGCGGCCTGCCCTCGCCACCCCTCCTCTTCTCCACTAAGGCCCAATCGGCCCATTACACTCCTCGGGGGGTTCCGGTAACCCCCCCCCCCCCCCCGGTACTCCGGTATTTGTCCAAACTTTCCCTGAACCTTCCGAAGTCCAAACATAGTCATCCAATATATCGATCTTTATGTCTCGACCATTTCGAGACTTCTCGTCATGTCCGTGGTCATATCCGGGACTCCGAACTACCTTTGATACATCAAAACACATAAACTCATAATACCGATCGTCATCGAACGTTAAGCGTGCGGACCCTACGGGTTCGAGAACTATGTAGACATGACCGAGACACGTCTCCTGCCAATAACCAACAACGGAACCTAGATTTTCATATTGGCTCCTACATATTCTACGAAGATCTTTATCGGTCAAACCGCATAACAACATATGTTGTTCCCTTTGTCATCGGTATGTTACTAGCCCGAGATTCGATCGTCGGTATCACCATACCTAGTTGAATCTCGTTACCGGCAAATCTCTTTACTCGTTCTGTAATGCATCAGCCCGCAACTAACTCATTAGTCACATTGCTTGCCAGGCATATAGTGATGTGCATTACCGAGCGGGCCCAGAGATACCTCTCCGACATTCGGAGTGACAAATCCTAATTTTGATCTATGCCAACTCAACAAACACCATCGGAGACACCTGTAGAGCACCTTTATAATCACCCAGTTAGGTTGTGACGTTTGGTAACACACAAAGTGTTCCTCCAGTATTCGGGAGTTGCATAATCTCATAGTCTGAGGAACATGTATAAGTCATGAAGAAAGCAATAGCAACATACTAAACGATCAAGTGCTAAGCTAACCAAATGGGTCAAGTCAATCACATCATTCTCTAATGATGTGATACCGTTAATCAAATGACAACTCATGTCTATGGCTAGAAAAGTTAACCATCTTTGATTCAACGAGCTAGTCAAGTAGAGGCATACTAGTGACACTCTGTTTGTCTATGTATTCACACATGTATTAAGTTTCTGGTTAATACAATTCTTGCATGAATAATAAACATTTATCATGATATAAGGAAATATAAATAACAACTTTATTATTGCCTCTAGGACATATTTCCATTAGTTGGTCTGCTATTGAAGACAGTATTTCTTTTGAGAGGAGAGTGGACTTGTTTGATGCGTGATTTTTAGGGGAACGCAACGGAAAACAAAAAATTTCGGTATAGCGAGCACGCCCAGAACCACTATGGAGACTGCAGACAAGGTTTGATCTGATCCATACCGACTCGAAGTGTAGCGGAAGAAGAGTCGGTGTAGATCGTCGGTGCAGATCCCCGCAGCTAGTATTTACAACCTCCCAACCGCGAGGATGTACTCCCTCTCCGGACAGCCCTTCGGGAGGAGGTCGGACAGTCCCCCGGACGATGTCGCGGACAGCCCTTCAGGAAGACCCTTGAAACTCGGACGAAGACTCGGACAGCCCTTCAGGAGGACACTCGAACAGCCCCTCGGGCAAAAAGATCGAAAACTACAATCTCTCTACGGGGTTGCACACATACGGTGTCAGCTATCCGGCAGGGCTTCGCCGTCCAGAACTAGTACCCGCCAGAACCCAGACAGCCTTAGGGCTGTACGAAACTCTTTTCATGGGAGGGAGAGAAGAAGCCAGATAATGCATGGCATGTGCATGAGAGCAAGGGATGAAGAGATGGCAGCCCTCATCTCCTCTATTTATAGGAAAACCAAGGGCTAGTGTGCATCCACAATTTTACCAAAAACCCCATGCATTAGGTCACACATGAGGGTTTTAAGGTAAAAATGGGATGCCATGTGGAGCTCCAAGGAGCTCCACCACCCATGGCCGGCCACCCCTAGGGGGCCCCCCAAATGGGGTTCCTTCCCTTGTAAGCCACTTCCTTCTAGAACTTTGACCAAGTCCAAAAAGGTGGCTCTACATAAATATCCCAAGAAGCACTTTCACTATTCACGACGACATTTTTCAGCGTTCGTTCGAACTGATAATATTTATGTTGTATTAGAACATTTCCAGTACTCACCATAGTAATTTTCAACGCGTTCCGAAACAATTCCGGTTTTAGTGATTTTCATCTGCGAAACGCATCTGAAGTGGCTCCGGCAGCTCCAGAACATTTCCGGTTTTTATCTCAGAAAATTCCAAAAAGCTTCCAGAATGATTCTGGCACCCTCCAAGAATTAACAGGCATTTGCCGAAACCAATTTGACTTAATGGTATATCCCGAAACTACTTTTCGGTATCACCGAAACTCATCCGATGACCTCTCTCCACGGTACGATTCCGCTGTCCGAAATTTTTCCGGTGTCCGGAACTTTTTCGGTGATTTTCTCTCAGACTCCCTGTCTAGTATTCAGCAGATAGATGACCCTTAAGCATGTGACCCTATAGGTTCGATGAAGTATAGACATGACCCGGAACCCCTTCCGATCAATGATCAACATCGGAGCCGTGGACACCCATATTGACCCCTACACCCACACGAATGAATATTCGAGTGAACCTCCCGTGGCAGTGAGCTATTCCTTTTGTTTCGCGATATGTCACAAACACCCGAGGTGAGACTTATTTCATTCCTGTGGATCAACAATTTATCCACCATGCAAGTTACCTCGTTACCGGTTTTGTTCTCTTTTCTCGCTTCCGTGTTCCGGCATCCCAGGGATCAAATCACAATGTATCTGGCCAGACGATGATGGATACCGTTACACCGAGAGGACCTGAGTATATCTCTCCATCGTCGAAGGAACAAATCCCAATCTTGAGCTATCATGTTACTTGCCAGAATTTTCCGTGAACCCGTAAGCTGCCGTAATAGCCACCCAATTACGGATGACGTTTAACAAACCCCAAACTTCACGAAGCAAGTATGAAGGAACTCGATACTCTCATGGTCTAAGGAATTATGCAAACATTAACTTCTCTGTGTTATTAACCATTAACTTGTGACGAATGTATCTCATAGCATAACATCAAAATGGGTCGATTCAACACAAATGTTCTACCAACATCGTGCCCTCATAATTGCCAGCATAGACATGCCCATGACCAGGAAAACATGATCATCATGCAATACATGAGCCAGTCTTAGAGGCAAGACTAGGAATACATTTTACCGTTTAGTATACCACACGTGCACATGAGTTTTCCTTCGAGCCTCGTGGATATTGCAGACTCGAGAATCATTGCAGTTATAGCATGGAAGCTAAACATTCATTAAAAACTTTGGAGATACAAAATAACTGATATTACTGCCTCTAGGGCATATCTCCTACAGACTCCCACTTGCACTAGAGTCATAATCCAGATACATGGCTTCCCTAACACCACTGGCTATCTGGTGTTGCTCATGCTTGGCTCGTGGTAGAGGCTTCGTCATCGGGTCTGACACATTCAGATCCGTGTGAACTTTGCATACTTTCACTAAACCTTGTTCGACATGATGTTGAATGAGTTTATATTTGAGTTGAATATGTCTTGTCTTATGGTGCGAACTTGGCTCCCTTGCCTGAGCCACGGCGCCACTATTATCACAATAGACCTCCACCGGGTCCTGGGCACTAGGAACCACACCAAGGTCTTCAAGAAATTTCTTGATCCATACCGCCTCCTTGGAGGCTTCTGAAGCAGCAACATATTCCGCCTCCGTTGTAGAATCCGCCACAGTCTTTTGTTTGGAACTTTTCCAATCAACTGCGCCACCGTTCAATATGAAAACATAGCCTGATTGAGATTTGAAGTCATCTGGGTTAGTCATGAAGCCTGCATCAGTGTAACCACTTACAATGAGCTATTCATCACCTCCGTACACAAGGAGTAAATCCTTGGTCCTTCTGAGGTACTTAAGAATACCCTTGACTGCGGCCCAGTGTTCCAATCCTGGATCACTTTGGTACCGGCTGCTAACACTTAGCGCATAGGAAACATCTGGTCTTGTACATAGCATGTCATACATAATAGAACCAACTGCCGAGGCATATGGTACATCATTCATTTGCACTCGCTCATCAAGAGTCTGAGGACACTGATTCTTGCAAAGCACTGTTCCAGGTGACATGGGGAGAAGGCCCTTCTTGGAGTTCTCCATGTTGAACCTTTTCAACACCTTGTCAATGTATGTGCTTTGGCTAAGCGCTATCAGGTGTTTTGATCTATCTCTATAGATTCTGATGCCCAATACATATGACGCTTCACCTAAGTCTTTCATTGAAAACCTCTTTTTCAACGAGTCTTTTATTTCCCTAAGAAAATTCATGTCATTTCCAATCAACAATATGTCATCCACATACAAGATTAGAAATGCTTTTGCGCTCCCACTAAACTTCTTGTAAACACAAGATTCTTCGTCATTCCTGATGAAGCCAAATTCTTTGACCACTTCATCAAAAGAATGTTCCAGCTCCTTGACGCTTGCTTCAGACCATAAATGGCTCTCTGAAGTTTGCATACCTTTCCAGCATCCTTATGAACGACAAAACCTTCTGGTTGTATCATGTATACATCCTCTTTGAGGTTTCCATTTAGGAAAACCGTTTTGACATCCATCTGCCATATTTCATAATCGAAATAAGCAGCAATTGCTAGTAATATCCGAACAGACCTAAGCATAGCTACGGGCGAGAAAGTCTCGTTGTAGTCCACTCCTGGAACTTGCGTGAACCCTTTCGCGACAAGTCTAGCTTTGTGGATAGTAATGTTACCATCCGTGTTTGTCTTTCTTTTGAATATCCATTTAAAACCAATGGGCTTTACACCTTCTGGAAGTTCTTCCAAGTTCCAAACTTGGTTTTCATACATGGATTCCATTTTGGATTTCATGGCCTTGTGCCATTCCTTTGAGCTGGGCCCCGCCATCGCTTCCTTGTAGTGCGTAGGTTCATCGTCTTCAAGAATGAAGATTTCATTATGAAACCACTCAGGTGGCTGGATAGCCCTACCTGATCTGCGTGGTTTAGTTACAACATTGTCTGAAGTCTCCGCATCATATGCGATAAGTTCTGTCTCAGTTGCAGGGATAATTAGCGGAATTTCTTCTGGTTCCTTAGCCACATAAACAGTTGCCGAAGATTCACTAATCTCATCAAGTTGTACTGTCCTCCCACTAAGATCTTTGGTGAGAAGCTCTTTCTCAAGAAATTGTCCATTTCTGGCAACAAACACTTTGTTATCGGATGGGTGGTACAAGGAATACCCAATTGTTTCCTTGGGATAACCTACAAATTAACATTTGTCTGATCTGGGATCAAGTTTGGTAGGTTGTAAACGTTTTACTTATACCTCACAACCCCAAATCCTGAGATGCGACAACCCGGGTTTCTTCCCGTTCCATAACTCATATGGTCGTCTCAACTGATTTAGACGGTGCTCTGTTAAGTGTGTGAGTGGCAGTTTCTAATGCGTGACCCCAAAAAGATATCGGAAGATTTGTAAGAGACATCATTGACCTTACCATGTCCAACAAGGTTCGGTTACGTCATTCTGATACTCCATTTCTCTGTGGAGTTCCGGGAGGCGTAAGCTGTGAAACGATTCCACGGTCACTCAGATGTTGGCCAAACTCATGACTAAGATATTCTCCTCCGCGATCAGACCGTAGAAACTTAATATTTTTGTTACGATGATTTTCTACCTCATTCTGATATTCTTTGAACTTTTCAAAGGTTTCCGACTTATGTTTCATTAAGTAGATATAGCCATACCTACTCAAATCATCAGTAAAAGTCACGAAGTAGAAATACCCACCCCGTGCGCCTGTGTTCATCGGACCACATACATCACTATTTATTATTTCCAATAATCCACCCGCCCGTTCAGGATGACCCGTGAACGGCGTCTTGGTCATTTTTCCCATCAGGCAAGCTTCACATGTGTCAAATGACTCAAAATCAAAAGATGGTAAAACTCCATCTTTGCATGCGTTTCTTTCCAATGTGGCCAAGCCGACAGTGCCACATGAAAGTGGTGGTGGTATCAGCCTTGTTAAGGCGTTTAGCATTCACGTTAAAGACATCATTTCCACATTCAAGATTTAGTATGAAAAGGCCCCAACAATGGGTGCAAATCCATAAAACATATCCTTACAATAAAGTGAACAACCATTGTTCTCAGACTTGTACGAATACCCATCGTGTACCAAACATGATCCAGAGATAATGTTTCTACACAACAGTGGAACAAAATAACAGTTACTTAGTTCTAAGATAAATCCTTAAGGGAGACGTAGAGGCATAATGCTGACGGCTTGAGCAGTGATCCCACCGCCGTTCCCGACGCGCATCATGACTTCATTCTTTGCTAGCTTGCACACCTTCTGAAGCCCCTGTATCGAGTTGCAAATGTGAGCAACCGATCCGGTATCAAATACCCAAGACTTATAATTTTCGCTAGCAAGCAAAACGTCAATGACATTAACTTGTATAACAATTATACCTTTTCCGGTTTTCCCGGTCTTCTTATCTTCCAGATACTTCTTGCAGTTTCTCTTGCAGTGTCATGTGCCCTTGCAATAGAAGCACTTAGTTTCATTCTTGGATCCGCCCTTAGAGTTGCTTTGGGAGCCGGTCTTACCGGTGCCCTTGCCCTTCTTTGGCTTGCCTTTCTTCTTTTTGAAACTGGCGGTTTTATTCACAAGCAACACTTGCTTGCGATTTTTTCGTAGTCCTCCTTCGGTAGTTTTCAGCATGGTGAGCCCCTCTTCTGGTGTCTTCTCCATCCCTGTCATGTTGTAGTTCATGACAAAACCGTCGTAAGACAGGGGGAGTGAAGAAAGCAACATGTCCATCATATGGCCATGTGGAAGTGGAAATTTCAGGGTTTTAAGCCTTTCAGCATAGCCAATCATTTTGACCATGTGTTCGCCAACTGAACTACCCTCAGCCATCTTGCAATCCATCAAAGCCTTCATGATATCATATCGTTCCGACTTTGTGGTTTCCCTGTACAGAGCATCCAATTCCCGGATCATACCAAGGGGTTTATGGAATTCAAAACGTTTTTGAAGCTCTGGACTCATGCAAGCTAGCATGAGGCACTGCACTAAGTTGTGATCATCATCCTTAGTGGCCCAGACATTTTGTACATCTTCCGAGGCCTCTGCCGCGGGTTTAGCTGGAAGATCATACTCTAGCACATACAACTTATTAGCGCTCCTGAGGACAATCCTCAGGTTGCGGACCCAGTCCGCATAGTTGTTTCTAGTTGCAGCTAACTTCTCTTTCTCTAACATCGGGCCTAAGTTGAACGCGGTGTTGCGAGCCATTTGATCTACAACGGAAAACACAAGTTTCACTTTAGACTTTGTTTATAATGAAATTTGCACTAGTGAATAAATAGTTTTATTCTAAAGTGCGCTCCCACTCAAATCAATATCTCTCATAATTGATTTAGAGTGATTCAAGATCCATATTTCTATTCTATGTCATCGACGGATTCATCACTGATGACACGAATTTCAATCGGTAGGCCAACTTTCCAATCACATCTCTATGTGATTCTTGTTCATCTTTCGATGGGCGTGTTCCGAGCTCAGGACTCTCCTGCCTGAACGTCAAAGACAAACAAGTGGTCTTGCTGCGAGGTCTGACCTCACCCGCCTCATTCCTCTCGATTCGTTCGTGCTCATGTGTACATGGCGCACCCCGAAAAGATACGAATTTCAGACGGTGCTACACTTGGGTGAACACTAACTACTTTGATATTTTAAGTGAGAGATCACCCTAATAAAAGCGACTACCGCGCAATCAAGAAGGGTGCATCAAGAGGGGTAAACATCTCAGGCAATTCATAATAGCATGATATGGTATAGCCTCTTCTGACGGAGAAGTCAAGTATTTCTTCGTCTCCGGCATTCGCATCGGTGTTCACCTTTGCGAAGATTGCCACCACCTTGTCGATGCACCAGATAATATTGCTATCTCCATAGCGGAAAAAATAAATGCATTACTTAAGGTTGACACGTAGGTCATTAAAGTGCAATCATATGGCTCCAGCCATCATGCCGAATCATGACACGCAGGTCATGTTAATTACATCATATAGTCATATCATACATAATCAAATTGAATATGAGCATTGCTATACCACATCACATACACATCCTGCAAAACCAAGTTAGACGCCTCTAATCGGTTTATGCAAAATTTTATTTTACGTGGCTTCTAAGGTTTTGACTTAAACCGCAGCTACCAACGTTTTATCATCAAGTATGATTATTCAAGTTGCTAGATTAACATCTCGGGGTGTATGAAACATGAGATAATTAAATCTTGAGCCCCATACTAAACTTCGTCATACGCATGACCCCCGTGCAGATCATATCTGCAATGCCCTTTCATCTGTGAATTTCATCTTTCTTTTGACTATGGCAGAACCCAAAGAAAATAGCACTTCCATGATCAATCAGGATCACGGATTGCTAGAACTTTGTCAAATTCCACCATGTTGTCTCGAGATTGAGAAAACGCAAATTCTAGGGAAGCAACAAGAACGTCGGGTAACAGATTTCATCTGTCACCCGCATAAATAATTTTCGGCAATAGATCTCATCTACTCCAAAATTATATTATGCAATACCCATACATGTCCATGTATTCTAGATCGTAACATGCATCTACGCATAGCATGGCTCTTGATGCCACTGTAGGGGAACGCAACGTTAAACGAAAATTTTCGGTATAGCGAGCTCGCCCAGAACCACTATGGGGACTGCATACAAGGTTTGATCTGATCCGTACCGACTCGAAGCGCAGCGGAAGAAGAGTCGGTGTAGATCGTCGGTGCAGATCCCCGCAGCTAGGATTTACAACCTCCCAACCGCGAGGATGTACTCCCTCTCCGGACAGCCCTTCGGGAGGAGGTCGGACAGTCCCCCGGACGATGTCGCAGACAGCCCTTCAGGAGGACCCTTGAAACTCGGACGAAGACTCGGACATCCCTTCGGGAGGACACTCGAATAGACCCTCAGGCAAAAAGATCAAAAACTACAATCTCTCTATGGGGTTGCACACATACGGTGTCAGCTATCCGGCAAGGCTTCACCGTCCAGAACTAGTTCCCGCCGGAACCCAGACAGCCTTACGGCTCTACGAAACTCTTTTCGTGGGAGGGAGAGAATAAGCCAGATAATGCATGGCATGTGTATGAGAGCAAGGGATGAAGATATGGCATACCTCATCTCCTCTATTTATAGGAAAACCAAGGGGTAGTGTGCATCCACAATTTTACCAAAAACCCCATGCATTAGGTCACACATGAGGGTTTTAAGGTAAAAATGGGATGCCATGTGGAGCTCCAAGGAGCTCCACCACCCATGGCCGGCCACCCCTAGGCCCCCCCCCAAATGGGGTTCCTTCCCTTGTAAGCCACTTCCTTCTAGAACTTTGACCAAGTCCAAAAAGGTGGCTCTACATAAATATCCCAAAAGGCACTTTCACTATTCACGACGACATTTTTCAGGGTCCGTTCGAACTGGGTTTGGTTTTGGTAATTAATGACAATCTCTATGGACTAATGGTTTCCTCGAGTTATATTTGAAGGTTTTTTCCATAGGGTTTTCTTGAAGTCCATATGTTGGTTTCAAGGAGTTTATGAGTTGACCAAGGTGCTATTAAGGAATTATTGAAAGATTGGTCATGTGAGTGTTGAGCTTATTGCAAGCATGTCTTGAAGAAGAAGATTGTGTGATCATTAATGTTTGCCTTCAAGACATCATCCAAATGAAGACAGTTGGAAAGATTCAAGGTTGATCAAGACTAAGTCGAGAGTGAATCAAGTTGATCAACTCACAAAGCGTAGAAGATGTACCGAGAGGGATCAAGTGATCCCATGGTATGGTAAGCATTGTCCATTGCACTTTGTGTACTAACCTATGGTCTATGTGAGAGTTCTATGTGGGGTTAGGTACGTGTCCATGGGCTTGCGTCAAGAGGAAGATATCATACAACCCATGGAAAGGATGACATCAAGTGGTGATCGTCATCATGATTGTCGTGTGCAAGTTCAAGTGGAGCATCACGAAGAGATCAAGTGCTTGAATCTTGCCATCCTTTGTGGTGTCAATGGTCTTGTGAAGATGTGCTGAAGAGAGGCTCACCCATAGTGGTCTATGGGGGAGCAATCATCTAGTCTTCCTCGAGCCAACGCAATCAAGAAAGGTGGTCCAACTTGAGGGAGTCAAGATCGTCATCATCTAGCTCACGTGGACCATGTGCAAGGCAAATGTTTGCCCTTGATAGGTTTTCTCTTTTACCGGTCTCGTGGTGGTAGTCGGGAGACCGGGTTATAGGATCGTTTGCCGTACTATCAAGGGGGGCTCTCAAGTTGGTAGCTTGATCGTATCGTTAGTAGAGAGCTCAAACCATTGCATCCTTGCATCATGTTTCTTGGTTCTTGTTTGGTTCTCTTTGTGGGTCTTAGAGCTTATGGTCATCTTGATGACAAGCTTGAGTTAATCGAAAACGGAGTTCGCATGCGTCTTCTATGATGTTTTCGGTGTTGGAGGTTTCACCGGTCTTATCCAAGGAAGGGTTCTCCCATTTTCTTATGGGAATTTTCTCATTTGCTTCTTATTGATATTTCTATCAAGATTGTGTTATCCCTTGTTGCTAGCTTTCAAACAAACTTGGTTTCGTCGAATTCGGAGCTCGTATGCGAAAGTTGTGGCTGTTTTGATATTGCCTGTTTTACATAGAGAGGTTGTACCGCCCCGTAGAGAGGTGTTTGGAGCGGTTGTACCGCTCCAGAATTGGTCCGGAGGTTGTTCCGGCCATGTACCGCTCTACCATCGGACTAGTTTCTGTTTTGGAGTGGTTCTTGGGCGGTTGTTGACCGGTTTTACCGGTTTTACCGGTACTACCGGTTCCCCAGGCTGTTGTACCGCTTAGAGCTTTTCCCAAGTTGGGTTTTCCTCTGCTTTGGCTAGTTGTACCGGTTCGTGCACTGGTTGTACCGGTCCTACAGTTTTCTGCACATAACGAGCAGATTCGTGGGGACCTATTTAAGGGGGTCTTCTTCCCCAATGGACCCCCATCTCTTGAGCTCGTTTTTGCCCCCATTGTTGACCTTCTTTGAGCTTGCTAACTCTCAATCCCTCCATGGATTCTTGCTAGTTTTTGTGGGAAAAGAGAGAGGAGATCTAGATCCACACTTCCACCAATCACTTTCTCCTCTATGTGAGGGGAACCCCTTGGATCTAGATCTTGGAGTTCTTTGTGTTCTCCTTCTTGTTCTTCCTCTCACTTTCCTCCCTAGCATTAGTTGCTTTGGTGGGATTTGAGAGAGAAGGACTTGGGCACTCCGTGTGCCCTTGCCATTGCATTTGTGCATCGGTTTGAGTTCTCCACGGTGATACGTGGAAGTTTCAAGTTGAGAAGCTTATTACTCTTGGGTGCTTCGTACCCTTGAGCTTGTTACTCTTGGGTGCTTGGGCGCCCTAGACGGTTGGTGGTGTTCGGAGCTCAATCATTGTGGTGTAAAGCTTCGGGCAAGAGTCGGGGTCTCCAATTAGGTTTTGGAGATCGCCCCGAGCAATTTGACGGGTACCGGTGACTGCCCCCAAGGGTTGCCAAAGTGTACGGGTTCGGTGACCGCCCCCAAGGGTCTCCATTTGTACGGGTTTGGTGACTGCCCTCAAGGGTCCCTTAGTGGAATCACGGCATCTTGCATTGTGCGAGGGCGTGAGGAGATTACGGAGGCCCTAGTGCCTTCTTGGGGATCATTGTGCCTCCACACCGCTCCAAACGGAGATTAGCATCCGCAAGGGTGTGAACTTCGGGATACATCATCGTCTCCGAGTGCCTCGGTTATCTCTAACCCGAGCCCTTTACTTATGCACTTTAGTTTGTGATAGCCATATTGTTCTTTGTCATATATCTTGCTATCACGTAGTTGCTTATCTTGCTTAGCATAAGTTGTTGGTGCACATAGGTTAGCCTAGTTGTTTTAGGTTTTGTGCTTGATAAGTTAACCGCTAGGTTTATTCCGCATTTGTTCAAGCCTAAACCGTAATTATTTTAAAGCGCCTATTCACCCCCCCCCTCTAGGCGACATCCTCAATCTTTCAATTGGTATCAGAGCCTCGTCTCTCTTTGTTGGGCTTAACCTCCTAGAGAGTAAAGATGTCGACTAGGGGTTTAGGATTCTCTGACACTCTTAGTTTCGATGGCACAAATTTTGATGTTTGGGTAATTCGCATGCTTAATCTCTTTAGGGTCATAGACCCAAATTTAGAGCGAATTGTAGATATGGGTTTTTCTCCTCCAAAGGATCCCCAAAGATTATCTTTAGAGGATGAGAAAAACTCTTATCTCGATGCTCAAGCTTCTAATGTGCTTTTCGATGCTTTGAGCAATGTAGTTATATTTCAACTCATGCTGTTCCGGGATGCTCATGAGTTGTGGCCAAAGCTTCAAGATAAATATGGTGTGTCCAAGTTTTGTAAGGATGATTGTTCTCCCTCCACCTCCGGCCGCGTTGTATTCTCAACTTCTTCTACTTCACCTACATGTGGTTTGCCACAAGGTAATGACATGGTGAGTAGTGGTGTTCATTGCAATGATGATAATGGGCTTATTGTTGATAATCCTTCATCACTTTCTTATTGCAATGCTTCATCTTTGGACTTTAACACTTCTAGCACTCCAAATGTTTCACATGCTTGTGTTGATAGTCCTTGCATATCATGTAGAAGTTGCTTGACTAAATCTCATGATGATATGCTTGCTATGTCTTGTTGCCATGATAAAAATGCATCTATTTCCTCGAATTGTTGTGCTAACAATGTAGAGGAAACCAAACACTCCATGGAACAAGATGTGGTGTTTAATGGTGCCTCAAGATATCCTACATCATCATCTATTGCTTTTTGCCTTATGGCTAAGGCGTCAAAGGTATCTCCCACTTTGTACCCCAATATGTCTCTTGATGATGATGTTGATGCTAATGATGATGAGGATAATTATGAAGAGAATGATAATGTTGCCTCCTTAAAAACTAAGGGGGAAATGATTTTTAAAGCTCTTCATAAAAATAAAATTGCTCGTTCCAACTTCATGGAAATAATGTCCATTGCCATTGATGGCAAGAAATACATTGAGGAGTTGGAATCTCATCTAGAGGAGCATGAGGCCACCATTGAGAAAATGGAAGCTCATGGGCGTGATTACGCAAATGAGATTGCGGAGCTATCTCAAGCTCTTGAAAATGAACAAACCACCTCCGAATCTCTTGAGGAGACTTTTGCTCTAGAATTATCTAGAGTGAGGGAATCTCATGATAGAGCTCTTGAGGTGGCCAATGATTTCAAAACTAAAAATGCTAAGCTTGAAGTTTCTCATGCTAGACTCCTTGAGGATTTTGAGCACCTCGAAAATGGCTCAAGGGTCATCAAGGGTGAGCTCATCAAACTCACCGAGTCTCATGCCCAACTTGAAGCTTCTTATTTAAAAGAGCTTGCCAAGTTGTCCTCTCCTATTGTTGTAAATAATGATGCTTGTGCTACTAACTCCATTACTTGTGAAGCATCTGTTGGAAATATGCCCTAGAGGCAATAATAAAAGCATTATTATTATATTTCCTTGTTCATGATAATTATCTTTATTCATGCTATAATTGTGTTATCCGGAAATCGTAATACATCTGTGAATAACAGACACCAACAAGTCCCTAGTAAGCCTCTAGTTGACTAGCTCGTTGATTAACAGATAGTCATGGTTTCCTAACTATGGACATTGGATGTCATTGATAACGAGATCACATCATTAGGAGAATGATGTGATGGACAAGACCCAATCCTAAACATAGCACAAGATCGTATAGTTCGTTTGCTAGAATTTTCCAATGTCAAAGTATCTTTTCCTTAGACCATGAGATCGTGTAACTCCCGGATACCATAGGAGTGCTTTGGGTGTGCCAAACGTCACAACGTAACTGGGTGACTATAAAGGTAGACTACGGGTATCTCCGAAAGTGTCTGTTGGGTTGACATGGATCAAGACTGGGATTTGTCACTCCGTATGACGGAGAGGTATCATTGGGCCCACTCGGTAATGAATCATCATAATGAGCTCAAAGTGACCAAGTGTCTGGTCACGGGATCATGCATTACGGTACGAGTAAAGTGACTTGCCGGTAACGAGATTGAACGAGGTATTGGGATACCGACGATCGAATCTCGGGCAAGTAACATATCGATTGACAAAGGGAATTGCATACGGGGTTGATTGAATCCTCGACATCGTGGTTCATCCGATGAGATCATCGTGGAGCATGTGGGAGCCAACATGGGTATCCAGATCCCGCTGTTGGTTATTGACCGGAGAATCGTCTCGGTCATGTCTGCTTGTCTCCCGAACCCGTAGGGTCTACACACTTAAGGTTCGGTGACGCTAGGGTTGTGAAGATGTATATATGCAGTAACCCGAATGTTGTTCGGAGTCCCGGATGAGATCCCGGACATCACGAGGAGTTCTGGAATGGTCCAGAGGTAAAGAATTATATATAGGAAGTGTTGTTTCGGCCATCGGGACAAGTTTCGAGGTCATCAGTATTGTACCGGGACCACCGGAAGGGTCCCGGGGGTCCACCGGGTGGGGCCACCTATCCCGGGGGGCCCCATGGGCTGAAGTGGGAGGGAACCCAGCCCAAAGTGGGCTGGGGCGCCACTCCCCTAGGGCCTATGCGGCTAGGGTTGAGGGAAAACCCTAAAGGGGGCGCCCCCTTGCTTGGGGGGCAAGCCCCCCACCCTTGGCCGCCGCCCCCCCTAGGAGATTCCATCTCGTAGGGCCGGCGCCCCCCCTTAGCACCCCTATATATAGTGGGGGAGAGGAGGGACTTCATACACCAGCCCCTGGCGCCTCCCTCTCTCCCCGTTACGTCTCTCTCTCGTAGTATAGGCGAAGCCCTGCTACTGTGACGCCCTGCATCCACCACCACGCCGTCGTGCTGCTGGATCTTCATCAACCTCTCCTCCCCCCTTGCTGGATCAAGAAGGAGGAGACGTCTCCCGTCCCGTACGTGTGTTGAACGCGGATGTGCTGTCCGTTCGGCGCTTGGTCATCGGTGATTTAGATCACGTCGTGTTCGACTACATCATCCCCGTTCTTTGAACGCTTCCGCTCGCGATCTACAAGGTACGTAGATGAATCCGATGACTCGTTGCTAGATGAACTCCTAGATGGATCTTGGTGAAACGAGTAGGAAAATTTTTGTTTTCTGCAACGTTCCCCAACAGTGGCATCATGAGCTAGGTCTATGCGTAGTTCTTCTTGCGCGAGTAGAACACAATTTGTTGTGGGCGTAGATGTTGTCAACTTTCTTGCCGCTACTAGTCTTATCTTGCTTCAACGGTATTGTGGGATGAAGCGGCCCGGACCAACCTTACACGTACGCTTACGTGAGACCGGTTCCACCGACTAACATGCACTAGTTGCATAAGGTGGCTGGCGGGTGTCTGTCTCTCCTACTTTAGTTGGAGCGGATTCGATGAAAAGGGTCCTTATGAAGGGTAAATAGAAGTTGACAAATCACGTTGTGGTTTCACGTAGGTAAGAAAACGTTCTTGCTAGAACCCTACTTCAGCCACGTAAAACATGCAACAACAATTAGAGGACGTCTAACTTGTTTTTGCAGCAAGTGCTTTGTGATATGATATGGCCAAAGTTGTGATGAATGATGAATGATCTATATGTGATTTATGAGATGTTCATGCTATTGTAATAGGAATCACGACTTGCATGTGGATGAGTATGACAACCGGCAGGAGCCATAGGAGTTGTCTTTATTTTTTGTATGACCTGCGTGTCATTGAGAAACGCCATGTAAATTACTTTACTTTATTGCTAAACGCGTTAGCCATAGTAGTAGAAGTAATAGTTGGCGAGCAACTTCATGGAGACACGATGATGGGGATCATGATGATGGAGATCATGGTGTCAAGCCGGTGACAAGATGATCATGGAGCCCCAAGATGGAGATCAAAGGAGCTATGTGATATTGGCCATATCATGTCACTATTATTATTTGATTGTATTTGATGTTTATCATGTTTTGCATCTTGTTTACTTAGAACGACGGTAGTAAATAAGATGATCCCTCATAATAATTTCAAGAAAGTGTTCCCCATAACTGTGCACCATTGCGACAGTTCGTTGTTTCAATGCACCACGTGATGATCGGGTGTTTGATTCAAAACATTCACATACAACGGGTGTAAGACAGATTTACACATGCAAACACTTAGGTTGACTTGACGAGCCTAGCATGTGTATAGACATGGCCTCGAAACACAGAAGACCGAAAGGTCGAGCATGAGTCGTATAGAAGATACGATCAACATGAAGATGTTCACCGACGTTGACTAGTCCGTCTCATGTGATGATCGGACACGGCCTAGTTGACTCGGATCATGTTATGCTTAGATGACTAGAAGAGGGATGTCTATCTAAGTGGGAGTTCATTAAATAATTTGATTAGATGAACTTAATTATCATGAACTTAGTCTAAAATCTTTACAATATGTCTTGTAGATCAAATGGCCAACGTAGTCCTCAACTTCAACGCGTTCCTAGAGAAAACTAAGCTGAAAGACGATGGCAGCAACTATACGGACTGGGTCCGGAACCTGAGGATCATCCTCATAGCTGCCAAGAAAGATTATGTCCTACAAGCACCGCTGGGTGACGCACCTGTTCTCCCTGCAGAACAAGACGTTATGAATGCTTGGCAGGCACGTACCGATGACTACTCCCTCGTTCAGTGTGGCATGCTTTACAGCCTAGAGCCGGGGCTCCAAAAGCGTTTTGAGAGACATGGAGCATATGAGATGTTCGAAGAGCTGAAAATGGTTTTCCAAGCTCATGCCCGGGTCGAGAGATATGAAGTCTCCGACAAATTCTTCAGCTGTAAGATGGAGGAAAATAGTTCTGTCAGTGAGCACATACTCACTATGTCTGGGTTACATAACCGCTTGACTCAGCTAGGAGTTAATCTCCCGGATGATGCGGTCATTGACAGAATCCTCCAGTCGCTTCCACCGAGCTACAAGAGCTTTGTGATGAACTTCAATATGCAGGGAATGGAAAAGACCATTCCTGAGGTATTTGCAATGCTGAAATCAGCAGAGGTAGAAGTCAAGAAGGAACATCAAGTGTTGATGGTCAATAAAACCACTAAGTTCAAGAAGGGCAAGGGTAAAAAGAACTTCAAGAAGGACGGCAAGGGAGTTGCCGCGCCCGGCAAGCAAGCTTCCGGGAAGAAGCCAAAGAATGGACCCAAGCCCGAGGCCGAGTGCTTTTATTGTAAGGGAAGTGGTCACTGGAAGCGGAACTGCCCCAAATACTTAGCGGACAAGAAGGCCGGCAAAACAAAAGGTATATATGATATACATGTAATTGATGTGTACCTTACTAGTACCCGTAGTAGCTCCTGGGTATTTGATACCGGTGCAGTTGCTCACATTTGTAACTCAAAACAGGGGCTGCGGAATAAGCGGAGACTGGCAAAGGACGAGGTGACGATGCGCGTCGGGAATGGTTCCAAGGTCAATGTGATCGCCGTCGGCACGCTACCTCTATGTTTACCTTCGGGATTAGTTTTAAACCTTAATAATTGTTATTTAGTGCCAGCTTTGAGCATGAACATTGTATCGGGATCTCGTTTAATTCGAGATGGCTACTCATTTAAATCCGAGAATAATGGTTGTTCTATTTATATGAGAGATATGTTTTATGGTCATGCTCCTATGGTGAATGGTTTATTCTTAATGAATCTCGAGCGTAATGCTACACATATTCATAGTGTGAGTACCAAAAGATGTAAAGTTGATAATGATAGTCCCACATACTTGTGGCACTGCCGCCTTGGTCACATAGGTGTCAAACGCATGAAGAAGCTCCATGCAGATGGACTTTTAGAGTCTCTTGATTACGAATCATTGGACACGTGCGAACCATGCCTCATGGGTAAGATGACCAAGACTCCGTTCTCAGGAATAATGGAGCGAGCAACCAACTTATTGGAAATCATACATACTGATGTGTGCGGTCCAATGAGTGTTGAGGCTCGCGGTGGCTATCGTTATGTTCTCACCCTCACTGATGATTTGAGTAGATATGGGTATATCTACCTAATGAAACACAAGTCTGAAACCTTTGAAAAATTCAAGGAATTTCAGAGTGAGGTTGAGAATCAACGTGACAGGAAAATCAAGTTTCTACGATCAGATCGTGGAGGAGAATACTTGAGTCACGAGTTTGGCACACACTTAAGAAAATGTGGAATAGTTTCACAACTCACGCCGCCTGGAACACCTCAGCGTAATGGTGTGTCCGAACGTCGTAATCGCACTCTATTAGATATGGTGCGATCTATGATGTCTCTTACCGATTTACCGCTATCTTTTTGGGGCTATGCTTTAGAGACTGCCGCATTCACTTTAAATAGGGCTCCGTCGAAATCTGTTGAGATGACACCGTTTGAATTATGGTTTGATAAGAAACCTAAGTTGTCGTTTCTGAAAGTTTGGGGATGTGATGCTTATGTCAAGAAACTTCAACCTGAAAAGCTCGAACCCAAGTCGGAAAAATGCGTCTTCATAGGATGCCCTAAAGAAACTGTTGGGTATACCTTCTACCTCAGATCCGAAGGCAAGATCTTTGTTGCCAAGAATGGATTCTTTCTAGAGAAAGAGTTTCTCTCGAAAGAAGTAAGTGGGAGGAAAGTAGAACTTGATGAAGTGTTACCTCTTGAACCGGAAAATGGCACAACTCAAGAAAATGTTCCTGAGGTGCCTGCACCTACTAGAGAGGAAGTTATTGATGATGATCAAGATAATTCTGATCAATCTCCTACTGAAATTCGAAGGTCCACAAGGACACGTTCCGCACCGGAGTGGTACGGCAACCCTGTCGTGGAAATCATGTTGTTAGACAATGGTGAACCTTCGAGCTATGAAGAAGCGATGGCGGGCCCGGATTCCGAAAAATGGCTAGAAGCCATGAAATCCGAGATAGGATCCATGTATGAAAACGAAGTATGGACTTTGACTGACTTGCCCGTTGAGCGGCGAGCCATAGAAAATAAATGGATCTTTAAGAGGAAGACAGACGCATATGGTAATGTGACCATCTATAAAGCTCGGCTTGTCGCTAAAGGTTATCGACAAGTTCAAGGGGTTGACTACGATGAGACTTTCTCACCGGTAGCGAAGCTGAAGTCCGTCCGAATCATGTTAGCAATTGCCGCATTCTACGATTATGAAATATGGAAAATGGACGTCAAAACGGCATTCCTTAATGGTTTCCTTAAGGAAGAATTGTATATGATGCAGCCGGAAGGTTTTGTCGATCCTAAGAATGCTGACAAGGTGTGCAAGCTCCAACGCTCGATTTATGGGCTGGTGCAAGCATCTCAGAGTTGGAACATTCGCTTTGATGAGATGATCAAAGCGTTTGGGTTTACGCAGACTTATGGAGAAGCCTGCGTTTACAAGAAAGTGAGTGGGAGCTCTGTAGCATTTCTCATACTATATGTAGATGACATACTTTTGATGGGAAATGATATAGAACTCTTGGACAGCATCAAGGCCTATTTGAATAAGAGTTTTTCAATGAAGGACCTTGGAGAAGATGCTTATATATTAGGCATCAAGATCTATAGAGATAGATCAAGACGCCTCATAGGTCTTTCACAAAGCACATACCTTGATAAGATATTGAAGAAGTTCAATATGGATCAATCTAAGAAGGGGTTCTTGCCTGTGTTACAAGGTGTGAAATTGAGCTCAGCTCAATGTCCGACCACGGCAGAAGATATAGAAGAGATGAGTGTCATCCCCTATGCCTCAGCCATAGGTTCTATTATGTATGCCATGCTGTGTACCAGACCTGATGTAAACCTTGCCGTAAGTTTGGTAGGAAGGTACCAAAGTAATCCCGGCAAGGAACACTGGACAGCGGTCAAGAATATCCTGAAGTACCTGAAAAGGACAAAGGAAATGTTTCTCGTTTATGGAGGTGACGAAGAGCTCGTCGTAAAGGGTTACGTCGACGCCAGCTTCGACACAGATCTGGATGACTCTAAGTCACAAACCGGATACGTGTATATTTTGAATGGTGGGGCAGTAAGCTGGTGCAGTTGCAAGCAGAGCGTCGTGGCGGGATCTACATGTGAAGCGGAGTACATGGCAGCCTCGGAGGCAGCACATGAAGCAATATGGGTGAAGGAGTTCATCACCGACCTAGGAGTCATACCCAACGCATCGGGGCCAATCAAACTCTTTTGTGACAACACTGGAGCTATTGCACTTGCCAAGGAGCCCAGGTTTCACAAGAAGACAAAGCACATCAAGCATCGCTTCAACTCCATTCGTGAAAATGTTCAAGATGGAGACATAGAGATTTGTAAAGTACATACGGACCTGAATGTAGCGGATTCGTTGACTAAACCTCTCCCTAGAGCAAAACATGATCAACACCAGAATTCCATGGGTGTTCGATTCATCACAATGTAACTAGATTATTGACTCTAGTGCAAGTGGGAGACTGTTGGAAATATGCCCTAGAGGCAATAATAAAAGCATTATTATTATATTTCCTTGTTCATGATAATTGTCTTTATTCATGCTATAATTGTGTTATCCGGAAATCGTAATACATGTGTGAATAACAGACACCAACAAGTCCCTAGTAAGCCTCTAGTTGACTAGCTCGTTGATCAACAGATAGTCATGGTTTCCTGACTATGGACATTGGATGTCATTGATAACGAGATCACATCATTAGGAGAATGATGTGATGGACAAGACCCAATCCTAAACATAGCACAAGATCGTATAGTTCGTTTGCTAGAATTTTCCAATGTCAAAGTATCTTTTCCTTAGACCATGAGATCGTGTAACTCCCGGATACCGTAGGAGTGCTTTGGGTGTGCCAAACGTCACAACGTAACTGGGTGACTATAAAGGTAGACTACGGGTATCTCCGAAAGTGTCTGTTGGGTTGACATGGATCAAGACTGGGATTTGTCACTCCGTATGACGGAGAGGTATCACTGGGCCCACTCGGTAATGCATCATCATAATGAGCTCAAAGTGACCAAGTGTCTGGTCACGGGATCATGCATTAGGGTACGAGTAAAGTGACTTGCCGGTATCGAGATTGAACGAGGTATTGGGATACCGACGATCGAATCTCGGGCAAGTAACATATCGATTGACAAAGGGAATTGCATACGGGGTTGATTGAATCCTCGACATCGTGGTTCATCCGATGAGATCATCGTGGAGCATGTGGGAGCCAACATGGGTATCCAGATCCCGCTGTTGGTTATTGACCGGAGAGTCGTCTCGGTCATGTCTGCTTGTCTCCCGAACCCGTAGGGTCTACACACTTAAGGTTCGGTGACGCTAGGGTTGTGAAGATGTATATATGCAGTAACCTGAATGTTGTTCGGAGTCCCGGATGAGATCCCGGACATCACGAGGAGTTCCGGAATGGTCCGGAGGTAAAGAATTATATATAGGAAGTGCTGTTTCGGCCATCGGGACAAGTTTCGGGGTCACCGGTATTGTACCGGGACCACCGGAAGGGTCCCGGGGGTCCACCGGGTGGGGCCACCTATCCCGGGGGGCCTGGGCTGAAGTGGGAGGGAACCCAGCCCAAAGTGGGCTGGGGCGCCACTCCCCTAGGGCCTATGCGGCTAGGGTTGAGGGAAAACCCTAAAGGGGGCGCCCCCTTGCTTGGGGGGCAAGCCCCCCACCCTTGGCCGCCGCCCCCCCTAGGAGATTCCATCTCGTAGGGCCGGCGCCCCCCCTTAGCACCCCTATATATAGTGGGGGAGAGGAGGGACTTCATACACCAGCCCCTGGCGCCTCCCTCTCTCCCCGTTACGTCTCTCTCTCGTAGTATAGGCGAAGCCCTGCTACTGTGACGCCCTGCATCCACCACCACGCCGTCGTGCTGCTGGATCTTCATCAACCTCTCCTCCCCCCTTGCTGGATCAAGAAGGAGGAGACGTCTCCCGTCCCGTACGTGTGTTGAACGCGGAGGTGCCGTCCGTTCGGCGCTTGGTCATCGGTGATTTAGATCACGTCGTGTTCGACTACATCATCCCCGTTCTTTGAACACTTCCACTCGCGATCTACAAGGTACGTAGATGCATCCGATGACTCGTTGCTAGATGAACTCCTATATGGATCTTGGTGAAACGAGTAGGAAAATTTTTGTTTTCTGCAACGTTCCCCAACAGCATCCATTTTGAAGGAGAATGTTGAGCTACGGGCTCAACTTGAGGTGCTATCTAGCAATTATGGAAAATTGGAAGAAAGCCATGAAAAGCTCTCAAGCTCTCATGATGATCTTCTAGTATCCCATAATGTGCTAAAGGTAGCTCATGAGGCCATGATTGCTAAGGTAACATCTAGTGAGCCTCATGTGGATACTAGCACTACTTCTAGTCAAAATACTATATTGCCATGTGCTAGTCCTTGTAATTCATCTACTCACAATGTTGGTACATCTTGTGATGAATTGCTTTCCTTGACTTGTTGCTCTAATGATGAAGCTTTACTTCCTCTAGTACTTGTGTTGAGACTAACCATGTAGAGGAAATCAAAGAGCTCAAGGCCCAAGTCACTTCTTTGAAGAAAGACTTGGAAAAGAGTCATCAAGGGAAATCCACACTCAACAATATCTTGAGTGTGCAAAAATCCCCCAATGACAAAGGTGGACTTGGATTCAACTCCAGTAAGAAGAAGAAGTCCAAGATGAACAAAAGGAAGGGCCAAGAACAAGTCAAGAATTCAGCCAAGATTGTTTGCTTCAAGTGCAAAATAGAAGGGCATCATGTTAGATCTTGCCCATTGAAGAAGAAGGCCATTAGTGTCAAGCAACAAGGGAAGAGGGCACAAGTTGAATCTCATGCTCAACCTCAAGTTGAAGAAAGGCCTCTTCCCAAGAAGACTCAAGTTAATGCTTCTCTTGTTGAGAAATCAAGTGAGAAGAAAGTGAAGAGTAGACGTTGTTACTTATGTCGTGAGAAAGGCCACGTCGCTTCTTCATGCACTAGTGGTAACTTATCCAACCCAATTATTATTGATGATATCTATTCTCTTGGGAAGGATAAGGTTGGCAATGTGTTTGCCAAGTTTGTTGGTACTCAAAGTGGTGTCAAGAAAAGAACCATTTGGGTAGCCAAGTCTATTGTGACTAACCTCTTAGGACCCAACTTGGTTGGGGACCAACAAGCTCAAACTTGATCAATAGGTGTTGTTGGAAGGCATTGGAGACTTGGATACATTATGAAGAATTAAGGGGACTTCATCATTCTTATTGTCTCAAGCCAAGTCAATTGGATTATCAAGTTTCTATCTTATATCCAATGTGCCTCCTTGCGGTAACTTGTACTTAAATTGATTACATTGAAAGTTACTTGCCCCTTGCATGTTTTGGTTTTGTTCCTTGCATGTGTTTGTATATGTTGTTCTTCCAACTTGCTCATCTTGAGCAATCAAGTATGTGTGTGTTGGTTTGCACATCATGTATGTGTGCGTCGCGCTTTGAGCCATTTTTGCTTCTTGTTTGTATCCTAGTTGGCTCGTGTGAGGGATTAATGGAACATCCCATTTTGGGGGAGTGAAGTGCTTTGTGCACCTCACAATCCTATAAATGTTTGTACATGAGGAATACCATCTAGTATTGATATTACAAGATTATCTAGTCGCTAGGTGGTATATCTCTCATGAGAAATTCAAATTCTAACAATTCCATTGATTGTCTCGTGTTGGATCCTCTTATTGCCTCTTGTTAAGTTCTTTTTGTTATCACATTATGGGGGAGTAATATGCTATGTGCATATTACAAGCCTAGAAAATGTGTACATTTGAGATATTGTCACCTAGAATTGATATTGTAAATTATCATGTTCCTAGGTGGCATGTTAGCTCTACAAGTTGTAATTTGCTTTTTGTTTGGAGTGAAGATGATGTCGGATATCCTTGCTATCTACCACCGGGAATTATTTCCAAATACTTCTTGTCTTTTGACAATTGGTAATCACTTATGTGTGGTAGAATTTAATTGATCATCTTTACATTGGCTTTTGTTTTTATTTGCCTTTTCTCTTGCCAAGGTTTGTGTCAAATCCTGTTGTCTTCCATACCACTTGTGGATCTTGTTAATTTCTTGTTCTTGTCTAGTGTTTTCTAGATATAGTGAAAGTGGTGATCCCACCTTGTGCATTTTGTATTCAAAAGGAAATTCTCTATAATGCACAACTTGTGGGGGAGCTATCCTATTTTCTTTAGAACACTCTTCTTGTGATCCTTATCAAGTGTGTGTTGGTGGAAGGCAAGCCGTTTTCTTTTGGTACCTTGTGCCATCATGAAACTTTGTTGAGAGCTTGGTTTGTTTGGAACCGTCCTCTCTTTGGGAGTTTGACATCTTTAATTTAGTGTGTATCAATGGATATCTCATTCCTTGATGTATCTTTAATGATATCTTTCAAGTGATGATTTCTCCATTTGGTATCCTTTTCACTTGGCATTTCTTTGTCTTTTGGTATCGGTTCTTGAAAGTTTTGAGCATGCATATTTACTTCATGTATTCTATTTGGCATGCTTTCTTTCGTTGACCCAATATATAGGGGAAACTCCACCAAGTCTCAAATTGGATGAGATGTGCATGAAATTCATTTCCATATCTATATGCACATATTTATGTGGAGTTTGTCCTATGTATTGGTGTTGCTAACTCTTTGGTCCCAATGAGTTTGGGTACCATTTTGTTTGTGCTGTTGTTCTAGGAACAATTGGAGATGCATTGGATACTCGGCTCATTCAAAAGTAAGGTGTTGTCACCATGTGCTTATTGGAGTCAAGCTAGGATGATCAATGAACTACTTTCTACCTTCAATTGGTATCTACTACATCTGTCCAATGCTATCTCGGTAACAAGTATCATCATCTACTACATGCACACATTATTGCATCAATCGTGTGTAGATTTGTATCATGGCATGTTATTCTTTCTTTCTTGTGATACTTGTTTCCTTTCTCAAAGCATCCCAACAATGATCTCTTGTTGCTAGTTGTGATGTTTTTGATGGTTGTGTGGTAGGAATTCATTTATATACAATAAGACCATATCTAGCCTTGGGCTATGCTTCCAAGCACATATCTTATTGGTATATGTATGACTTCCTTTTGGATATCTTGTTCCTTCGTGTTGTAACTATTTCGGGTGTACATCCTTCTTTGTAGATATATATATATATCATCATGATTTCGTCTACCTAGACCCTTATACACTTGAGAGAAATTACATCTCTAGATGATATCCTTTCTTTCACGTCCACCTTGTCTTTCTTATGTTATTTCTTTGGTGGCTCTGTGAAAGCTTTTACCTTGAGTGTGTGTCTTATCTCGTTGCATCTTGATGCACTCTTGTGTGGTGAAGATTATTTTCCTCATGCTTATCTCTATGAGGCTTTTGCCATCTTGGTATCCCTCGTCTTGATGAGGCTTTGATCGTCTATCTTCACCATGGGTTGTCACAAGTGTTGGTTATTCTTTTTACATTGTTAGTGTGCTTGTGAACCCTTTTTGCTTGGTGTGTGTGGGGAGGACATGTCATGCACCGTGTATCTCCTTTACCCAAGACTATGTTGATGCTTTATGCTCATCCTTATATTAGTCTTCTCAAGTGCTTTGTCATGACTCACACACATCATTTTCGTTGAGCCTATTCTTAAGTTGCCTCTTTTACATGTTGCTCAACCATGTGCTTGTTGCAAGTGCTAGGCTTTGTTTCCTATATGCTCACTTGCACTGGTTGTGAGTTTCTATTGATTTTTGGGGAGCTATGATCCTATTTTGTGCACTTTGTATCCAATACAAATATTCTTATTTGTGCACAAATCATGGGGAGCTTCTCTAGTTTCTTTGAACACTCCTCTGCTCATATCATAATATCCTTCATTCATGTGGCTCATAGGATCTATGGTCTAGTTGGTTCAGTTGATATCCTTTGATTGCTTGCTTCAATTGGTATCTTTTGATTACTCGATTTCTTGTTTCTCTCTTTGTTATGTCTTTGTGGCATATCATTCTTTTGCAATCCTTGGGCCTCAATATAGTTTGTGTTCCTCCAAGTATTTACCGTTGGATATGTGTATTACATTCCACTCTCTTGTTGAGAAATACACAACTTTCGGAGGAACACTTTTTATTTTTGGCCTTCTAAGCTTTTCACCCATTTTGGCAATCGATGCCAATGGGGGAGAAGTTTCAGAGAGTTTTGTGGAGAAGTTTAGAGAGTCATCTTTTCTTCCTTTGGTTGTGTTCCCAAGTGTTTGCATCTCTTACACATGCATTATTGGTTGTTGCATTGCATGGTGATGCATAATTCCTTATATAAACTATCTTGAAAGTGATTGTCATCAATTACCAAAATGGGGGAGATTGAAAGAACATGCAGTGCCCCCATGTTTTGGTTTTGGTAATTAATGACAATCTCTATGGACTAATGGTTGCCTCGAGTTATATTTGAAGGTTTTGTCCATAGGCTTTTCTTGAAGTCCATGTGTTGGTTTCAAGGAGTTTATGAGTTGACCAAGGTGCTATTAAGGAATTATCCAAAGATTGGTCATGTGAGTGTTGAGCTTATTGCAAGCATGTCTTGAAGAAGAAGATTGTGTGATCATTCATGTTTGCCTTCAAGACATCATCCAAATGAAGAGAGTTGGAAAGATTCAAGGTTGATCAAGACTAAGTCAAGAGTGAATCAAGTTGATCAACTCACAAAGCGTAGAAGATGTACCGAGAGGGATCAAGTGATCCCATGGTATGGTAAGCATTGTCCATTGCACTTTGTGTACTAACCCATGGTCTATGTGAGAGTTCTATGTGGGGTTAGGTACGTGTCCATGGGCTTGCGTCAAGAGGAAGATATCATACAACCCATGGAAAGGATGACATCAAGTGGTGATCGTCATCATGATTGTCGTGTGCAAGTTCAAGTGGAGCATCACGAAGAGATCAAGTGCTTGAATCTTGCCATCCTTTGTGGTGTCAATGGTCTTGTGAAGATGTGCTGAAGAGAGGCTCACCCATAGTGGTCTATGGGGGAATAATCATCTAGTCTTCATCGAGCCAACGCAATCAAGAAAGGTGGTCCAACTTGAGGGAGTCAAGATCGTCATCATCTAGCTCAAGTGGACCATGTGCAAGGCAAAGGTTTGCCCTTGATAGGTTTTCTCTTTTACCGGTCTCGTGGTGGTAGTTGGGAGACCGGGTTATAGGATCGTTTGCCGTACTATCAAGGGGGCTCTCAAGTTGGTAGCTTGATCGTATCGTTAGTAGAGAGCTCAAACCATTGCATCCTTGCATCATGTTTCTTGGTTCTTATTTGGTTCTATTTGTGGGTCTTAGAGCTTATGGTCATCTTGATGACAAGCTTGAGTTCATCGAAAACGGAGTTCACATGCGTTTTCTATGATGTTTTCGGTGTTGGAGGTTTCACCGGTCTTATCCAAGGAAGGGTTCTCACCATTTTCTTATGGGCATTTTCTCATTTGTTTCTTATTGATATTTCTATCAAGATTGTGTTAGCCCTTGTTGCTAGCTTTCCAACAAACTTGGTTTCATCGAATTCGGAGCTCGTATGCGAAAGTTGTGGCTGTTTTGATATTGCCTGTTTTACATAGAGAGGTTGTACCGCCCCGTAGAGAGGTTGTACCGGTTGACTGGTACAACCGGTGTTTGGAGCGGTTGTACCGCTCCAGAATTGGTCCGGAGGTTGTTCCGGCCATGTACCGCTCTACCACCGGACTAGTTTCTGTTTTGGAGCGGTTCTTGGGCGGTTGTTGACCGGTTTTACCGGTTTAACCGGTACTACCGGTTCCCCAGGCTGTTGTACCGCTTAGAGCTTTTCCCAGGTTGGTTTTTTCTCTGCTTTGGCCGGTTGTACCGGTTCGTGCACCGGTTGTACCGGTCCTACAGTTTTCTGCACATAACGGGCATATTCGTGGGGACCTATTTAAGGGGGTCTTCTTCCCCAATGGTTCCCCATCTCTTGAGCTCGTTTTTGCCCCCATTGTTAACCTTCTTTGAGCTTGCTAACTCTCAATCCCATCATGGATTCTTGCTAGTTTTTGAGGGAAAAGAGAGAGGAGATCTAGATCCACACTTCCACCAATCACTTTCTCCTCTATGTGAGGGGAACCCCTTGGATCTAGATCTTGGAGTTCTTTGTGTTCTCCTTCTTGTTCTTCCTCTCACTTTCCTCCCTAGCATTAGTTGCTTTGGTGGGATTTGAGAGAGAAGGACTTGGGCACTCCGTGTGCCCTTGCCATTGCATTTGTGCATCGGTTTGAGTTCTCCACGATGATACGTGGAAGTTTCAAGTTGAGAAGCTTATTACTCTTGGGTGCTTCGTCGGCCCAGCAGTTGGGCGGCCGTGATCCCCAGTCCAGCGCGTTCTTCCGAGGGCCTGGTAGGGAGGAGAAGAGCAGAGTGACAGGAGAAGAGGAAGGAAAAAATTCCAGTGGAGTGACACTCGGGAGAATCGGGCACCTGAAATGGAGTAGTTGTACTCGGGCGAGGCAAAGAGGAAGCAATCGGCCGTGCGGACGTTGTCGCGGAACGCCTCGACGGCCGGCGGGAAGCCGCCACGGACCTCGAGGTCGGTGTTGAGCAGCGGCAGCTCCGAGATGTCGACGTGGTCGATCTGCAGGCCCGGGATCGGGATGGACTCCCTACAGATCTCCGCGGCTGGCTTGATACACACGCACGGTGCTCCAAGGTCGTCAGCCGCACAAACTGACGGACAGTAAAGTGCAAGGGACTTACCGGCGATCTGAGTTGAAGTGCAAGGGACTTACCGGCGCGGATGAGGCCAGTGTTGGCCGCCGCCCTACGCAGCGAGCCGGCGCCGCCGGAGCTGCCATGCGTGATGCACTGTGGAGCTGCAGAAAGAAGAAAAGCCTTAACTTTCACTTTTATACCGCCTTATCGACAACACCCGACCGACTCACCAGTCACCACCCATCTGCATCTGGCATGATTGGTACTCCCTCCGTTCCATAATATAAGAACGTTTTTGACACTAGTGTAGTGTCAAAAACGTTCTTATATTATGGGACGGAGAGATAGTACATACGCCCCCGTCTCTTTCCATGCATCACAATTTATAATTCCAAATACCCGGAGTGGAAAATGACCAGAATAATGCTAATAATAATTCGACAACATTTGATCTACTCTCTTCACCATCTGGCAGACAAGGTGGCCACGAACAACCGCATCTCTACTTAATTTGCGATATATGGCAGCTATTTGCTGCCTTGCTGATTATGTGCGCATTCTAGATTTTATTTTATGGCAGCTGTTTGCTGCCATGTTTATGCTACACCATATCTATCTGCATTTTCTGGACTTTTTCCGCTATATGCAGCTGTCAATGATGGTTTATGTGGCTATCAGGTTGTGCTTTTGTTCAACCATGGAGACCGCTCTAGTTGAACCGGTCACATACTGTTGTTCCAAAATGGCTGTTGCCGTAAAAGAAAAAGAAAAGCTCTGGAGGTATATATCCTTCGGCGACGTGTCCTACATATCACGCTCGAGTCAAAGGCACCCGGTGATGTGTTTGCGTGCGGACAAAGTGCATACAAGAAACCAAGGAAGCATGAATTCCATGAAGGAAAATTTTAATACTACCGAAACGTATACTAGTCATCGCAAATATCATTGAAATTTGAAATCCAAAATTAGCATATCTTGCCAACAAATGATTTAGGCGCATAAATTTGAGGTTTTGTGGTTTTGTGAAACTTTCATCTACAAAAGTAGGGCAAAAACATTAAATCAACGCATATAGTTTTGAGCAGATCATTTTGAGTTACTATACATCCTAGCAGTAGCAGAACAACTTGAACATTGGATGATTAAATTTTCATGTTTATTGCAAAGAAGTCGGAACTAATTTGGAGTGATGAGCATGCAAACCGCCGCTCGGTGGAGTCGATGTAGCCTCAGTAAGCCGCTGCTGATCGAGATAGGCAAGCGAATGACGCAAGGTGGAGCTGCCAGCTCCCACACTGCCCCATGTTGATGGGGAAGACCACCATCACAAGACGAGCACATCTGCTCAACACTACACTGCCCTCTTCTGCAGTAGGGCGGGGACCTCATATACAACGCCTTGAGCGGCGACGTGCTGGTATAGTGCACAGGGGTGTGCCCCATGGGCCGCCTGTTCGTCCGCTTGTGCTTGCTCATTTTTTCTTCTGTTGTCGGTATGTTATCTCAAGGAAGGAGCCGGTTGGCTTTTACTGGTAATTTTAAAAAATTGGCAAAATCAATAAGTTTTCATGAATTTGAGAAGTTTTCCAGTCATGAATTAAAAAAGTTGGTCATGAATTAAAAAAAATGTTCACAAGTTTTTAAAAATGTCAAGAATTCAAAAAAGTTTGCAAACTTGAAAAAAAAAAACACTCCACAACATAAGCCCATGTCAACCCTACTAACCCAACTGCAGCCCATCTAACATTAACAGGCCGAAAAAAACCCGGCAGTTCTGCAGCTAGGTGATCCACTGCGCGGCGGCGAGCTAGGTCGCGAGCGGCCGCTCCCATGGATGACGACGGCGGCGCCTCCCCGTCCCACCACGGCGGCGCCGGAGGAAGCATCCGGCTACAATGCGAATGCGGCTTCAAGGACGACTACAGCCTCGACGACACCGAGGACGGCCGCTTCTACTGCGGGCGGTGCTACGGCGACCTCGACACCCAGGCGACCGCCGTCGACCACGCCGATTTCCAAACCCCGGGCAACATGTCCTTTCACCGAGTTTCCCAACCCACCAAAACCCCGGTGCCCTACCCAACCCCTTACCCCGGGCAACCCCCTGCTGCCCCTCCCTTCGAAGAATCCCACGAGCCGCGCGACTTTGTGCCTGGCGCCGGCCCAGAGGAGCTGGGGGCTCGGGTCCGGCGGCGCTACGTGGAGGGGCTGCAGGTGATCCTGCAGCAGCAGCTGCAAGTGCTGGTGGAGAGGTACCGGGTGGGCGCGCTCGTCTGCGGCGTGGCCGGAACCGTCTGGCTGCGCTGGGTGGCTGCCTCCAAGGTGTTCGACGGAATGTGGGCGCGGAAGGTGCTCGCCGGGGCCGGGGCCGGGGCCGCGCAGAGACTGATGAAGCGCTCTGCCAGTGGAGGTGTCAATTCTAAGCTCCTGTTCAGTTATCACCATTGAAAGACCAGGACAAACTTGATCAACATATGTAGTGTCTTATGTGTGCAGGCGAGCAGAAGCCTCAAGGGGTGAAGTGTGAATGGGCGGATGAAGCCGCACCTCGAAAAGACAGGCAAAGGGTTGAGTTCATCTATATGCACTCGTTGAGGACGATGCTGCCGCTGTACTCGACATTGTCTGTCTGTTTCCTGGCCTGTCATATTGCCCGGGAAGCCGTCCTACCGACCGACATTTATAGGTGGGCGATGGAGGGTAAGCTTCCTTATGTGGCGGCATTTACGGAAGTGGACAAGCTTCTTGGGAGCCCTCTAAGACACTGCCCTCTGAATGCGAGACAACTGTTCAGGCCAGTCCGAGTGATTGGAGCGTGGCAGCTGGAAGCGGCAGCTGGGTTCGTAGCACAAAGAATAGGCTTGCAGCTTCCTTCAGTTAATTTCTATGCTATTGCTCAGCGCTACTTGGATGAGTTGTCTCTGCCGATAGAAAGAATACTCCCTCACGCTTGCCGCATCTATGAGTGGGCAATGCCTCCAGAACTGTGGTTGTCTAGTAATCCAGCCAGGGTCCCTACACGGGTCTGTGTAATGGCTATACTAATCTCTCCCTAATAATAAAGCACGGATTGGGTCTCCGGGTTCACCGTCGCAATACGCTTTCTTCTCGTGTCATAATACGCTTTTAAAAAAAGTCCCTCTCAAAGATAGGTATTCAACCCGCAGTCTTCATTGTAAGTCAGCCGAACCGGTAAGGGAGAGAGAAAAAATTGCCCAACCACGCACGTCCCGGCTTCCCAATCCCATCTCCATCGGCAGCGCAACGCCACCTCCTTGCCCTGCCCTCACCGCGCGCCGCCGGACACACCCCGCCGCCGAGAGTCACCACCGCCTACCCTCCTCCCATCGGGATGCCCCCGATCCAAAAATCCATCCACCCAGTCCTCTCCTCGATTTCCAAATCGAGCCTACCGGCAGACTCCCTGTGCAGCTGTGCCCCCGAGCCTCTGCCTCATCGAGCGCCCGACCCGGCCGTCGTTCGTCACCAGCACCCTCGGATCCGGCCGTCCCTCACCTTCCCCATGGGCTGCACCTCCCAGCGCCACCGCCCCTGCCAAGCTCCGCCGCTGGAGGATGAAATTCTATCAATGTCCACTGTCTTCAAGTAATTGATTCAAGTAATACTGTAAGTTCTGTCAATGTATACTCTGTCTTCAAGTAATTGATGTTGCTAGAATACTTACTGTCGTGTGCACACCATGAGATCATGGCCAGTGCACGACTCAGGTCATGGCTTGGTGCCTCATATAAACCTGCATAAATATGCCAAAATTGTACTGCAAGTTGCATGGGTAGCAGTGGAGAATCCACACGCTTGCTGTTGTCCCTTGCAGAGGTCCAGAAAAAAAAAGTGTAGTGGTTCAGAAAAAGAGAGAGGAGCTGCTCTGTTATTCATTTAGTCAATCTTTTGGCCTATCTCCTTCTGTATTATGATTTCCATCTTGAGAAAAAAAGGCAAAACATGTAAAGCTGTATGGTTTTTCTATGTTTGCAATTTCTTGTTTTGTGGAGAATTAAAGGATCGTGTAGGCTTGCCCTGGAATCCAACTGTTTTTAGTTTTTTAGTGTCCAACGAAAATTCTTGAGATGACGGAAATGAATTGTACTCTCAAGAAAAGGTGGAATACGAATTTGATGGAAAGCTAGAGCTACAGCAGGTTGGCTGTCGAAACTTGCAAAATCCTTTTCAACTTTACATGTATTATCATTGCTATCAAGTTTTGTTCTGGACTATGGCTTTCTGAACATCTTTTGCTTAATCAGGCAGAGCATAGTGGAGGGTCCGTTTCTACCTCACATGACCTCTCCACCGCATCATATATGTTTTGCGGCTCCGTGGCTCCATTAATTGCAGTAAGGCGCTTGTGCCATCCATGTCTGATTTGTGCAGCCATCATCTGTAGCATTGGCTGGAGCTGTCATCCTAAACAGTTTCACTGATTCTCAGGTAAGCAACGTGATTTTTCCATGTGTTGATTCAATCTGGAAAAGTCAAGATCACAAATGCTCTTAGGATTGATTAATGAATTGAATTACACGAGTATTGGCCGTCCAGACCTTTTTAGGGACCTTCTAGAATTAAGATTTGACATGAAACAAATTGTTTTCTACGTTATACTGTCATTGCTAACATTGTTGATCTCGAGCTGCATCCTCCATAATAGTGACTTCAAATCTGAGGCTGGCTATAAGAACATATCTCCATCAGCGCCGTTATCCCTCTGGAATATTGTCATGCTAGACACCTGATGCTCGGCATATCCTCTCCCTCGTGGCATCCAGCTTTGCTGCAGGGACCAAAAGGTGCTCCATCACCGGATTCATCATATTGGAATCCTCTCTTCTTGTGCGGTTTAGTCAACTTTTTTTCCTGTATGGTACAGTTGGGGTCTAGATCGAAGTCGGCTGAGCTATTGGGTGGCTCTGAAGATGTGTTTGTGTTAGAGATTGGTTTACATGCAAAGTAAGTTCTTTAAGAAAAGTATTACTGCGCACCACTCCAATTTGTTCCTTGAACTGATAAGATCTGGTCCAGTAGTACTGCTGCAAATCTGAGGCAAGACATTCTACCTGTTTCTATTATCCTGCACAATAAGCAATATGTGTGTCCTCACCATAGTGGTGGAGCACATACACTTCAAATCATCCGTTCTCTTGTTCCCCAAAATAAATTCATTCGTTCTAACCATTAGCCATATAATTGTACAGATAGACCATATAAATGGGATTCTTTCTGTAAATAGAAATCAACCTGATTTGATTATGTTTCATGTCCATAATAGTTTTCTCTTGGTAGAAAAAACATAAACATGTACATACAGATTATATTTCTGCTCATTGCAAGAGGATATGAGGATTTCTACTATTATACTAACAGAATGATAGCATCACCTCAAGCATGTAACCGTGGGAGTTAGTCTTTCACTAATGATTTGGTAAGCTGTCCATACTGCCTCGAGGGGGGAAGTTTTTATCACTGCTTTTTGGTTGTATTTATGTAAGAGGCATGGAGGGAGCTGGAACTAATTTGTGATTTCTCATGGCCATTTTTTTCTTCTAAAAAGAGAGTTTCCCGGTGATCAAACATTGTAGATCAGAAATGTTCTTCATCGATGCCCATCCCAATTGCTAACAATTCTTTTGCACACTCAGGTTTGTGCTTTTCTGTGGTAATTTACTAAACATACTTTGGGTTATGATCCTTTGACATACACTTATGCCCTCCCCTACACATTATTTTTAGGTTGCCAAATATAGTACGAAGGAACTATAGCAAGTGAATTTTTGTGTTTTCCAAGCATAATGGCACACCTAATTTTGGCAGATCATATAAAGAGGATATCGAGCAAACATGCTTTGAGATTTACCCATGACTATATGCGATTCCTATAAACTCATGTTGCATGTTTAATGATTGCCACAATAGTTTCTTTTAATGTACCAGAGAATTATATTTTTTGTATCAGGTAAATAATTCTTTTCTCACTATTATTTTTCCAGATCAAGATCGAGATATAGACAAGGGGTAATGGCAGCTCGTGCAGTGGCAGAGTGCTGGGGAGGCTGCCGGTGTCGTTGCCCAGCGCTGGGGAGGCTGCTGGTGCCATGGCCGAGCGATGGGGCGAGCTGCCATGGTGGATGTGGGAGAGCGACCAGTAAGGCAAGACAGAGTTGTGCTGTTGGTTAGGTCCATGGCGAGGTTCCACGAGATGGCATCAGATTTATTGGAGGATATACATGATGACTGCGGCTGAGAATAATATTGCTACTCCTGCAATTTTGTATCATGCGTGAGAGGATAGAACGGAGAGAAGGAATATGAGGCAATTTTGTTTGCTATATGCTTTGTGTGCCGATGCTTTTGTACGGAGAGAGACACTTCATGTGATGTTACTATGTGGCCTTCTATGCTCTGATGTGTGCTAACTTTGTACAAGGGACATTCATATATTGGAATTCAGATTTGGAGCAATTTTGTTCGTTTTGCTTTGTACTGATGCTGCCCCTATTTGTGTGATGCTGCCATTATTGTAGAGAGAAAATGCAGTGAGAGATGGATAGAAATTGCTATATATTTTGTGTTGTAATTGTTTGTTGTCAAAGCTTATTGTTTATTGTTGCAGATTGTTGTGACGGAAAATCAACAATATTTGTTTTTCGGCACATAACTGCGCATGCGGCTGGACTCTTTATACACTGTAATTATGTAGCCACGGATCGCGCCCAAAGCGTAGCCAACCTTAGTCTAAGGAAATAGAGAAGTACTGACAAGGTGGCTCATTCGTAAGTTTGAGCCGGCCATAAGCTTGCTGCTCTTGGTCGCTCCGATCAAAGAACTGCATGCTGGCTGGGATCTTGCTCAGGTAATATCTTCACTATTGTAATGGCAGACTGTATTTCCGATTATTTGAGCAAATAATTTATTTCTGCATTTGGGCTAAGGGGTGATATGATTATATTTTCTCCCGTCGCAACGCACGGGCATTTGTGCTAGTAGTTGCTTTAAGAGTTCAGTATAACATCAATGGTCAAGGGGTATGGGAGGTGAGTATTCCATATCGACTCACTCGCTTATGTCATGTAAGATCTGCCATAAATATGGTGGACTGAACTTCTTTTTTGCTTCAGGAAATTTGCGAGGCAGCAAGAAATCCAGGTGGGTCTGACCGTGATGCAAATTTATCACCATCTATGAAGCCTGATGTCGACACCAGTGAGGAGCTTGGCACAAGAGAATTGCTATGGACTCTTGTAGATGCCTATGATAAAATTGACGTTGAACATGGTAATTGTTTGATCAGTGCTTTGCATCTACATCAATTTTTTGTTGTTGTAATATGTTCATGTCAGGTCTCATGTTGTCAATTAGTGGTTTATATACTTACCTTTTACATGCTATTCTAGCTTCTAGTACAGTAACTACATCAGAACAGAGAATATGACGTAATGGTACTATCTACCATGGTAGCCATGTCGTATTTTGTCTGTTAATAGGTTATACCCTCGTATGTATAGAGCCACTAGTCAATCTTGCAATGTACTCCCTCCGTTCCTAAATATTAGTCTTTTAGTAATAAATTGGCAAGAATTGTTGGAACAAAATTTATATTTTGTAATGGATAGAATAATGCATCAATGTATGCGTGGAGTTTCTGGCCTCGTTTGCAATAAATAACTTTTCACATTTCCAGGATCTCATCCTCCCCACATACAAATAGAGAGCTTCATAATGCTTGATAGTGACTAACACAAGACTTGAACATTTATGGGGCATCTGTACCAGGCAGCATTACAGAAATCAACAAACAATGCACCAGTATCTTCCACTGAAATATACTCTTTTCTGCTAATACCTTCAGATTATCCAAAAAACATATTCTCGTTCTTTCTTACACAAACATAGAGGTCTGAAAAAGAGTATTCTAGAACATTTCATTATGTTTCAGGGGACCCCATGTTTCAAACATTCAACCAAGGCAGAGCTGCACTTCTCTCTCTTTTGTACGGATGGTGCTCGGCAACTCCCCTTTAGTGAGAACAGAGCATCACTCTGTTAGCATGGCACGTGCGCAGCCAGCTCGCCTGCGTTCGAGTCTTGGCTCTCTTGCCTTGTGCTCAAGGATGCCCTTCTATTAATGTAGCCCCCAAGGGCTAGACCTGGTTGGTCTGGTTTGTTATTATCATATAATATGTCAAGGAAAGCTTAGAAGTACAATAATGTCAAAGTATATTGGATAAGAAAAATGTGCATTCCATTCTCATCTATTTAATATAGATGTTCATGGTGATATATTTGCTCAGATTTGTGTCTGAGTGAATGCATTCTATGGTGTACTTTTTGCTAGACCAAATTGACGAAGTTTTCTAATTCTGTAGACTATTCGAAGGACCTTCACACATATCTCAGATATTGCAAAGATGTTGTTTCTCCTGGGATTGCATGTTCAGTTGAAGAAGAACACTTAATAGAGATCTTCCAGGATCTGTACAAAGGACGAGAGGTAATGCACCCAACTTGATGTTGTTGTCAACTCTTATTCCTTTTTTATTCGTAGCATATTTGAACTTAAAATTGTACAAATGGAGCACCTCGAGGATTATCTACATGTCTTTTGGCGGTGATTGTTGTTGATTCGATGTCTAAACCTGTTGCACTGTAGGATGAGAATTCAAAAGCGCACACCACAAATGGAGTGAATAAACGAGGTAGGGATGGGACTTCTGTTGGTGCAAGGTGCGTTTCTGCATTATCATCATCAGGGATACAAAGTATCAAGTCAGAAATGGAAGACCACGGATTTTGTTATATGCCACCAAGGAAGTGGCCAAAATCAGATGGTTACCTTCACTATAGAAGAAAGACAATGACTGGTCATCTTGTTTGTGCTGGACATGCTGATTATTACCTGTTGCTACGCTCATTTGCCAAGCTTGCGGAAGTTGATACTAGGGTTATGCATGCTAGTGTGTTAAAACTTGAGAGGAGACTTGGCTGCATAGAGGAAAGAATAGGCAGAAGCTTAGATGCCTTGCAAAATCTACCTAGCTAACCAAATGATGCGAAAAGACATGTTTCAGGCTGAAGTTTTTGATGGATTGCTAGTTTGCCAAGTTAGTACTTCCTCCGTCCCAAAATAAGTGTCTTGAGCTTAGTACAAATTTGCACTAGAGCTAGTACAAAGTTGAGACACTTATTTTGGGACGGAGGGAGTAATTGGTAATGAGTTATCGTGCTATTATCAAGAAAAGAGATTGTGTTTGTAGTTTGGATTTCATGATCCTGGACCAGACGATGAGGATCTGAACAACGGACTCTCTTGCAAGATCTTGCTGACAAGGTGATCAGGAACAGTAAACCTACCTCTACTTGTGCTAACAATTCCCATGGAGATGTTCGTAGACCGTAGTTCACTTTGATGCCAAGCTTTGCCAACAAGTTATAGTCATCATCTGCGAGATTTATCAGCTCAATTGTAAACAATGACCAAGGCCACTATGAAGTTTATTTTAGTTGACAAGTTTTCACTCTTTCTTATTTATGAATTATCCACTAGAGCGTTTTGTATGTAGGAATATGTTCTTGTACCAGAGTTTTTCGCCTCATGTCTATGGACCCTTGGTTGTTTCTTATGTTATTGATTTGTTTGTACTACTGAATTTAGCTAGGAAAAACTAATGTTAGAAAAAGTAATGTTAATGTCTACATGAAATATTTCTTCATTGTCCCTGTGTATTCATATCTCCAAGCCATGGTTAATTTTGTCTTATTCAATGCAAAATATTGACTTGCAGATAAATTTGGAAAACTTTCCAAGGCCATTCTTTGCATGATATACCCATTTTCTTTTAACGCATGATATGTGCTAAAATGTTTTAATGCATGATATATGCTAAACTGTTTTTTTAATGCGTGATATATGCTAAATATGTTGCCCCATCATTGAATCCACAAGTGAAAAAAAATGAAACACACGGAAAGTCGTTTTCCTCGTTCCCACGAGCGGCTCCAGACGATTAGGGACACCGTATTGCATTATAAAATGTTTCAAAAAAATCTAAAAACAATCTAGCACATTAAGACAACACCAATGTGTGTTGTCACAAAATTTTGTATCAGAATTCGAAATATTGTATGAGATACAAAAATGAAAATTTTGGCATCGATGTGATAATGGACCAAATCTAAAGCCCTTATGTTATGTGCTATTCAGTGTCGAATTTGTTTTTTTGTAGCTTGAGCAATGTTTCAGATTTTTGAGTTAATTTTTTTTTGCAACATACATTAATGTGCTAAATATTTTTTCAATTTATTTGAACATTTTAAAACGCGCTAGGGGGTACCGGTACCGGATACATCCCCCCTTTTATGTGTTTTTTAAAGCATGTTTAGGGTTTGTTTTTTGCTGAGAAGGATGAGGCGGCGGCAGCGTCTCTCTGAAGATGGAATAAGAGTTCCCTCGCCTGTGGCTAGCATCATCGGAGGTCATGTGCAGGTGTGGCTCTTGCGGTTCTAATGCATTTGTCACTTAAGGCCTTACATGACGACGTCCCGCTGTCTACTACAACTAGAGTTGCCCCACTCCGACGAGAGAGAGGGGTAATGATGACATCATGATTTTGTCTCTCTCCAGTGTTTGTAGGCGTAGTTAGGTGATCTACGAACTTCTGGTGTTCTTTGTACCATGACGATGTTTGATGAATAAATCAGAAGACCATGAGGAAAAAAAAGAGATCAATATCCTGTTACGCTGACCCGTGGGCCATAGGACTGCTTGTTTTTCATTAACTGCTTCTTTCTAATCGCCGTCTCCTCCCGCTCAGCTCAGGCGCCAATCCCCCACCAAAACCTTCCCACCTCCGCTTCTCCTCTCCCATCTCCACCGCCGCCGCGCGCGCGATCCCTCCCGCCGGCGAGTGCTCCGGCACCGGCTATCCGCTCCGTCAGCCTTTCCTCCCGTCGCCGTCGTGCCCCTGAGGTAAGGCTCGCTCACCCGCGCGCCCCGATTCCTCCGCCCCCCGCGCGCGCACGCGGGAACCCTCGCCGCCGCGGAACCTAACCCTAGCTCGTACCTCCTCCTCCTCCGCCAGGTCCAGGTCCCCTCGAAGGCGCCCCCGATCCCAAGCCGCAGCGCCGCCACCGCCGGGCCTCGTCTCGCTCGTCGTCCCTTCCATCACCGATGCATCAGGAGGTACCTATTACGTGCCTTCCCCTCCCCTTAAGGCTTAGGATTTGTCGCCCGATTCATCATCTTCGAGTGCATTTCGCGTTGAGAAATTTCGAGCTGTGCGGGGAAGTGGGGGATTCACAGGTTGCTAGCTGAATTGTGGAGTTCAGGTTGATTGGAGGGCTGCATTGCGAGATTTATAGTATTCCCAATTCACTGAATTCATCCTCTTTGGACTACAAGAAAACTGACAAATGACAATATACAGGTTGGATGTCTGACAATAAATATATTTATCTTTGCCTCTCTCTCCAACTTCTCATCAACTATATGATAACTTAACACAAGTGAAATTGCACCATAACACAGAGCAGTTGTAGAAGGGGCAGGGAAACTTTACCAGGTTTCTGCTTTTTAGAGGAAGAAGTAATTAGATCATTGACTTTTTTTTCAGCAGCTACAGTCTCAGTTGATTTTGTAAAGTTGTCCACTAGTTTCTTGTTAACATGCTCATCCTTTTGTCATCAATTTGTTCGGTTGCCCTAGTAGAGGAATCTGATTTCGGTTATTGTGTTTCTCCAGATATGCTTCCAGGACCGCCGCCACCTCTTCTTATGGGATATCCCTCTGTGCCGAGCGCGTCACCCTCAGCTGCGCCGTCATCATCCATAGGTGCCAGCATCGCCATTATCGCTATCATCATCATCGCTTCGACCTTGCTGATCTGTTGCATTAAGGTCCTTTGCCGTAGCTCCCGTCCCCCTCGCTCGTCCTGGTCGCCATTCTCTCGCCACAGCAGCATCTCCCGGAGGGCCTCATCATTAGGAGAGTCTGACAGGAAGCGTGGGGCGGCGGCAGCTGTTCATGCTTGCCCGGAGGCTTCATCTAGAGAGCATGCAGAAGGTTTGATGTTTGGGTTGAAGGTCCCTGTGCCATCTGCGCCCTCTCTACCAGAGGTGGAGCTGGTGATCTTGGCGTTGCTCGCGCAACCCCCCGTGCTGTTGCAGCAGGGGATGTTCTGTTGCATCTGCGCCCAAGACTTTGCACCTACTGATATGATCCTTGCCCTTCCGGCGTGCTTGCATAAATTCCACGAGCGATGCATCATCCCATGGATTCGTGGCCATGCACCATACTGTTGTCCGTTCTGCGAGGCTTCTATCACCATGCCCTGCCCTGACCCTGACAAGACCTACAGCTCAGATCGCTATGATGTCGAGGCACAGACAATGGTCGCGCCCGATCCGCCTGGAGTGGAGGTGGCAGAGGCTGTGGGGGGCTCTCGTGGGTGGCTGCGCTCTTCACTGGACAGACTCTCAGGCAGCTGGAGGGGATGCTCCAGCAGTCATGCCACTGCAGTTGTAGTGCCGGTGTCCTCACGGCGTACCACGGGGAGCTGGAGAGTCAACAATTCTGACAAGGAGGACGTAGAGGCTGTTGGTGGCTCTCGTGGGTGGCTGCACTCTTATCTGGCTACACTCTCGAGCACCTGGAGTGGACGCTCAGAGAGCCATTCCACTACAATGGTGTCATCGGTGTCCTCAGGGTGCGCAACTGGAAGCCTGAGCCTGGTACTGAGTGGCTGCGGCAGTACTGATTTGTGTTCCAGAAGCTGGGATCCTGAGGCAGCTGTGCAGAAGACATAGTTCTTTGAATTCGATCGTGCTAGAAATCAGGCAAGTTTGTTCTGAAAACTCTTTGCTCCACTACCAAATACTTGTTTTGAAACCTGCAAGGCAATTGCCCCTTGTGCCAATTCAGTCACGTAAGACGTGTTTCGAGTTTGATATCTGGTCTCTTCTCATTTCAAGTTCTGATCCAAGTTCTACTTTCGTCTTTGCAGGCTGAAATGCTGTCATACCCTACCAAGAAGTAGAAAAGATGAAAAAAGATAGAGAAAAGTCTGTGTAGGATACACGAAATATATCATGAAAATAGCATCATATCTCTGCATCAGAAAACAGAGATATCTGACAGAGGGTTCTGTCAAACTGTGTGCCTTCTACGAAAAATCAAAGGTATATATAGGTGTGATTGTGCCTGTTTTCCTCTGCATTAACTTGGACTCGACCGTTGTTTGTACCCACCGCACGATGATTTTGTGTCGTTGAGATGTTGCTATAACACATTAAAATGTTTTTTCTGTAAATCCTGCTTCAGTGAGTGTACTTTGTAACCAACTATATCTCATCCATCCTGTTGATAGCCCTTACTTTCCTGGTTGACGCTATGGATTTGATATGGTAACTTGCGCTCTTCTGTACTTTCCTGGTCGACGCTATGGCTTTGCTATGGTGTGTTTACTGCAAGTTCATGATGGATGACAATTTGGTATGTTTACTCTGTACTGTAAGTTCATGATGGATGATAATTTGGTGCGTTTATTGTAAGTTCATGATGGATGATAATTTGTAAGTTCACGAAAGAACTAGCTATGGACAGTGCTGCGTGGAAGCTTGCTATCCATGTGCCAGTGCCAGAGTCATGAGTTGGTTGGGTAATCTTGTGGGTTTCACCTCTAGCCTATCCCAACTTGTTTGGGACTAAATACTTTGTTGTTGTTGTTGTTGTTACTGAAGGGTGAAGGCTTGGTCACACTTTGCTCTCTTTGGATCTTGCCTATGTTTTGTTCGGTTGGAATCATTGGCCTGGAGCCTAACATAAGCTGTCTTGCTGGCTTCTGTTTTCTGTTGACGAACTGCTCTAGGGTTTGTTTTTGCTTCTTGTACTGAAAAACATCACAGCTCACTGATGGATCCCTCGAAAACTGATAAGTAGAGCTAGTCTGCAATTTATAGTTTATATCAACCTGTGTCTTCATTCGTAGTTGTACTCCCTCCGTTCCTAAATATAATCCTTTTTAGAGATTTCAATATAAACTACGTATGGTATCTATATAGACATATTTTAGAGTGTAGATTCAATCGTTAATGTACATCTATCTCGTCATGATGTATTGCTCTACAATTACAGCAGAAATACATGAACGGACACCGATAGATGCAGGTGTCTCGAAGAAGACAATCACAAACTTTACAATCTGTCATGACTCATGAAGATGTGTTCCTGCTTCATATAAACCGAATCGGTGCCCGACGCAAGGCCATCCTGAGGGGGTCCATGGTCAAGCAGGTTATCGTTCTGTATCAGCCTCCTTGGATTCTTGGTCGTTGTGGATATGTACAGGTGACTTGAAGCATAGATATTAATTTGATCCTTTTTTTTCCGAAAAGGGGGGTTCCCCGGCCTCTGCATCAGAACGATGCATATGGCCACATTTATAAATAAAAAAGTAGTTCAACAAAGTCTTACAAAGTGCTGCCACAAAGGCTACTCGCTCACAAAGAGCAATCAAAATGAAAAAAGGCCCAAAAGCCACAACCGGCTGGCATACTAAAGATAGATAGGTAAATTAAGCGTCTATCCTATTAGATGACCGTCATCCAAATCGGTTGAAGATATCCCGCGCTATCATCTCTCACCGGACAGATCCAGTAACCAAACGCGCCCTGGCCTCCGTCGGAGTAAGTAATGACCACATACGGATTAGCGCAGTAGCCCGGAATAAAACCTGCAAAAAATGAATAGTTGTTGTTCTGTTAAAAACCAAGTCATTTCTGCAGTTCCAAATTGCCCATAACAACGCACATGCTCCCACTCGAATTTGTCTAGCTGTTTCGGCCTCTATACCAACCAGCCACGTGCCAAAGAACGACCTGACCGAATTCGGAGGAGTAATGTTAAAGGCAATTTGCACCGAGCGCCACAACACCCTCGCCATCGGGCAATCAAAGAAAAGATGCTTGATAGTTTCATCCCGATCACAGAAACTACACCTAGTAGATCCTGTCCAGTTGCGCTTAATCAAATTATCCTTCGTTAGAACGACTTGTTTATGCACAAACCACATAAACACTTTGATTTTCAGAGGAACCTTAACTTTCCAAACGTGTTTGGAACTAGGAATAATACTAGAATTGATGACATCAATGTACATCGACTTGACTGTGAGTTCACCAGATTTAGTAAGCTTTCAACACAACTGATCGGGCTGATGAGTAAGCTGAACCTCCATGAGTCTACTCACCAGATGAATCCAAGCCTCCCACCGGTCACCCACAAGCACCCTCCTAAATTGGATGTTAAGAGGAGCAGATTGCAAACTCGTTGCAACCAGAGCATCCCGTCGCTGCACAATAAAGCGCCGGATACTGGAGTGCCAGTGGTGCATCACCTAGCCAGGTATCTTCCCAGAATCGGGTGTTATTGCCATCACCGACAACAAACTTTGTTCTGTTAAAGAAAGTAGCTTTGACCCTCATTAACCCCTTCCAGAAGGGCGAATCAGTGGGTCGAGCTGTCACCTGCGACAAAGTCTTAGAGTACAGATACTTGTTACGAAAAATCTGCGCCCAAGTTGCCTCAGTCTCAGCAGATAACTTATAAAGCCACTTACTGAGAAGGCATCTGTTCTTAACTTCAAGGTTCTCAACCCCAAGACCCCCTTGGTCTTTTGGTCGGCAGATGACATCCCATTTGGCTAGACGATACTTTCTCTTAGTTTCATCGGTCTGCCAGAAGAAACGTGACCGATAGAAGTCCAGCCTTTTCCTAACTCCGACTGGAACCTCAAAAAAGGATAAAAGAAACATAGGCAAACTCGTGAGCACCGAATTAATGAGAATAATCGGCCTCCATACGACATAAGTTTGCCCTTCCAGCAGCTCAGTTTCTTCTCAAACCGATCCTCGATACACTTCCATTCACCGTTAGTTAACTTACGATGGTGAATGGGGATACCAAGGTAAGTGAACGGAAGAGTCCCCAAATCACAACCAAACAGTTGCTTGTAAGCATCTTGTTCCTCTTTGGCTCTACCAAAACAGAACAACTCGCTTGTATTGAAGTTGATCTTCAGACCGGACAATTGCTCAAAAAGGCACAATACCAGCTTCATATTTCTCGCCTTAACCAAGTCGTGCTCCATAAAGATGATTGTATCATTGGCGTACTGCAGAATAGAAACACCACCATCTACAAGATGAGGCACCAAGCCACCTACTTGCCCTGCCTCCTTTGCCCTTCCTATCAAAATTGCCAACACATCAACAACAATGTTGAATAGGATAGAAGACATTGGATCACCTTGCCTTAGGCCCTCGTGTGTCTGGAAATAATGACCTATATCGTCATTCACTTTAATTCCAACACTTCCTTTTTGCGTGAAAGATTCAACTTGGCGCCTCCAAGCTTCATCAAAACCCTTCATACGTAAGGCTTGTTGTAGAAAGTGCCATTTGACTTTATCGTACGCCTTCTCGAAATCCACCTTAAAAACCACTCCGTCTAGTTTTTTCGTGTGAATTTCATGGAGCGTTTCATGCAGGACCACCACCCCTTCAAGGATGTTCCTATCCGGCATGAAAGTAGATTGAGTAGGATGCACCACAGTATGCGCAATCTGTGTGAGCCTATTCGTCCCGACCTTGGTAAAAAATTTAAAACTCACATTAAGAAGACAGATTGGCCGAAATTGCTCAATCCGCAGAGCCTCTGTCTTCTTAGGAAGAAGTGTTATCGTTCCAAAATTCAGCTTAAAAAGGTGAAGCTGGCCAGCGAAAAGATTATTGAACAAAGGCAATAGATCTCCTTTAATAATATGCCAACATTTCTTGTAAAACTCGGCCGGGAAGCCATCCGGGCAAGGAGCCTTATTATTCTTCATCTGTGAAATGGCCTCAAATACCTCTTTCTCAGAGAAAGGAGCAATTAGAATATCATTCTCAACAGCTGTCAGTTGAGGCACATCCTCGATCCTAGACTCATCCAGTGACACACAGTTCTCCTCTGGAGGTCCAAACAACTGTTTGTAATATTCAGTGATATACAGCTTTAAGTTTTCCTGACCCAGAATCGTTCCTTCACCTTGTTCAAGCTGAAAGATTCTCTTCTTTCTATGGTTGCCATTAGCAATCATGTGAAAAAATTGTGTGTTCGTGTCCCCCTGGACAACCCGTCAGACCTTGGCCCGAAGCGCCCACTTTAATTCTTCCTCCCGAAGAAGCTCTTTCAGCCTCATTTCCGCATCGAGCTTCGCCTGAAGCTCCAATGCAGGCAGGATCATGTTCTCAGCCTTTACGTCAAGGGACTGAATAAGCGAAAGGAGTTGTTCCCTCTCAATCTTATAAACCCCACTAAGATGTTTAGCCCACCTTCGTAAGAAACTTCTCGAGTGCGTAATTTTATTCTGCCAGCGCTCAAGTGCAGTTCTACCTCCTGCATCCTTGGCCCATTCTCTGGCAACAAGATCTAAGAACCCTTGTCTCTCAAACCATGCAAGCTCAAACGAGAAGACATTCTTATTTCCCACATGGGTGGCCTCCCCAGAATCAATGAATAAAGGCGTATGGTCAGAAATGCCTCGAGTAAGTGCCTGCACCGTTACACATGGGAATTTCTGTTCCCATTCGACGCTAGCCAGAACCCGATCCAGCTTCTCAAACGTCGGATTAGGCAGGGCATTAGCCCAAGTGAACTTCCTGCCCGAAAGCTCTATCTCACGCAGATCCAGACTTTCAATGATGGTGTTAAACATGAACGACCATCTACCGTCGAAATTATCATTATTCTTCTCATCACTCCTTCTGATAATATTAAAATCACCACCTACTAGGATAGGCAGTTGCTCAGAACCACAAATCCTAACCAAATCAGCCAAAAAATCTGGTTTAAGCTCGGGCCGTGCGGCTCCATAAACCGCCACCAAAGCCCAGTTAAACCCATCGGTCTTCGACCTCATCCTAAACTTAACCGCGAAATCCCCCATGACCACGCTTCGGACTTCTAACGAGTCACATCTAACTCCGAGTAAAATCCCACCCGATCTTCCTCGCGGCGGTAGACAATACCAATCAAACTCAATACCTCCCAACATCATATTGAGAAATTGAGGCGAAAAGTCGGCTCTACCAGTTTCCGATAAAGCGATAAAGTCCAACTTATGCTCAATAGAAGCCTCAGCAAGGAACCTTCTTTTAGCCAAGTCTTTTAGACCTTTGCTATTCCAAAAGATTCCTTTCATAACTCGTCATGGAATTTTTTAGCTGTTCTAATCCGCGCGCTCCTACGCACTGCGGAAACCAGGTAGATCTTCCGCTTCCATTTGCGTTTAGGAATATTGAAACTCTCCAGCTGGTCCTCACAACTAGCCTCAGAGGCGCGCACTTCTACAAAGTCCACTCGCTCATCTTCCTCCTCATGCTCAGGAGACGAATTAGCGAGATCCGCACACAGATTATCGAGCACCCTAACCCCCAAGGCATCAATCCCGGAGTTATTCATGGGTTTAACCGCAGCTAAGTTACGTATCATCTCAAGCGCCCGCTCAGCCTCTAAATCCAATAAATCATTAACTGAATTTGAAATTTCACTATCATTGCTACCTAGTGAAATTCCTAGCTTATTTGCATTATTAACAATTTCATCATTGGAAAAATGCAAAATAGAATTAGAAGTATCGACAGACATACCCGTAGTGACCTCCACGTCACGAAGCTTGGCCGCCCTCATAGCGCACCGCTGCTGAATGTCGTCCACTTACGGATGGTCCTGGAGACGGCTGCTCAACCGCCGCCCCTCAGAGACCGGATCCGGGATACCACCGAAAGCAATCACCTCCTCCCGAGAAGCTCTACAAGGGTGCACCACGCCGGGGAACGGAGAAGCCATGGCCTCCTGCCCGAGCTCCCCCTCTACCCCGGCCGAAGGGCGGATTGCCGGCCCCGGCGACGCCGGCAAACCAGGCCCTCGTGGCGCCACAGGAGAAGAAGCCCCCGAGGCCACCTGCCCCGAGCCCTGTCCGGAACTCGACTCCAGCGCCAGCCTCGCCGGCCCGGAGGAAGGAAGTAAAGGTGTCTGGTCGAGCAAGCTCGGCCTCCCAACCGAAGGCTCAAGCTGCACCACCTCCGGTCCTGATGAGGGGAGCACGGCCACCTGCCCCACGCCCCCATCAGCAGCAGGCACCATCGGCTGCACCTGTACAGTCCCGGCCGCAGAGGAGTAGTCCAAAGTCACCATCTTCAGACTCTCACCTGCGCTGACGACCTCCTCCGTCTCAGCTCTGACCGAGATCGGCGACTCCCCCAAAAGAGGAAACACTGGCTCCTCAAACGCCAGTGCCGGCAGCGAGTTCTCAAACACCTCATCCGACTCCACCCGATCACTCCACAGTCTCGGGGGTGCAGAAGCCAGCTCGAAAGAACCGAACCTGAGAGTAGTCGTAGGCACTGTAGAAGGAGTAACCGTCCCATCCGGAGACGTATGAGCAACAACACCCTGCGCAGTAGACAACTCACGTCCACTATCATCAGCTGGTGCCTCCTTAAGTGTCGAACTATCATCATCCTCGTGCATAGCAGAATCAGACCCGTTAGCCACCCAGTCAAATATACTCTCATCCTCGAACTCAATAACAAGGTCATAGATGTGACCTCGATGTGCCCACTTAACCACCTCCGGCACAAACTCGATGTTGAGCACACTGACCAGTACGCGGGCAATCCCGTGGGCTCTAGTAAAGTCCATATCCACACGCTCCGGCCTGCCAACCATAACGCCCAAACTGGCCACGACTTGGGCATCCTGCATCGGCTTGGATGGAGCCCCAGAGAATAGCAACCAGACCTGATGCAGCGGCTTGCCCATAGGCTCAACCCTCGTCCACTCCTGAAACTCAAGCACACCATCAGTACCTGGCACCTTGCACATCCCGAAACTCAGAAGCCTCTGAAGGTCCTCAACTGACGGAAACTCAACCCGAAACAGCTTGTCCTCCACAGTCGCAAGCTCCCACCGGAACTCCCCAGGGGCTAACTCCTTAAGCCTCTGAATAATCTGCGACTCCGAAACCTCTCCTCTAGCAATCTTAACTAACCCAGTAGTCAAACTCAACGACTCGTCAGGAGCCTCTATCTTCGTTGGAGATTCAAAGAACGTAAGCTCAGCACAGTACACCCCATACATCTTCAGCGGTGGTGCCTGCTCTCTCAGAAGCGGACAGTCCCCCGCATCGTTTGCTGGTTTGCCACAAGTGCCACACAACTCGGCCACACACTCCGCAATAAAATGGCCCTTACCACCACATCGATAACATATCATATTCTCCTTCTTGTGCGCATATTTTGAAGCTTTGTCAGACTCAGCCCTGGAATGATCCTCCAGAGACCCAGTCACCCCGGAACCATTCCCTGGTAACTCAGCATTGGCAAGCATCGAGACCACCTCCAAAGCCTGGCCTGTCAAAACCTGCTGCTCAGCATCCCCATCAACCGCCATCGGATCAGTCATAGGCAGAGTAGGCGGTCGTGATACCGGCCCCCTCGACCCCCACGCCCACCACGGTGACCGTGGAAACCACCCGCGGTCGGAGACCCGGGCCAGCCGCCCCCTCAACAAATCCTCTAGTGGGCCCCATGAACGGGCGCTCCGCCGAGCCATCGCTCTACCAAGCATGGCCTCGACCGCCTCCAGTCGACGAGGATCCACGGTGTTTACCAACTCCATACGCGTTGACCCCATTATCACCCCACTGACCCTGAGGTGCAGCCGTAACTTGAGTCGGTGGACGTGCCTGATGCTGCCTAGTTTCGGCTCGATTTTGCGGAGGCATAGCGACAAGGTGAGGTGGTGGAGCTGGCCTCGGCTGGCCAGCCAACAACCCCTGAGCGAGAGGCCGCGGCGCAACGCCACCCCAGCCCGCATTGTTCCCTGCTGTAGATGGCGCCGTAGGCCGCTGCCCCACCGGCACCGGCGCCGGCGGCCGCAAACCCGCCGAAGTAGGTGCCACCGGTCTAGGCCCGGGCAGCACACCGCCCCAGCCCGTCGCCACACCCACCGGAGCCGCACCTCTACCACCTTGCAGCGGTGCCGCACCCCCGCGGCCAGCCCCCGTCGACGGCAACAAGGCTCCACGGCCGCTGCCCGAGGCCGCGGGAGTCGGCCCAGCGTCGGCAACCAACCCAGTGCCACGGCCACCACCGCTGCCCTGCTGCGGCGCGGTCCCAAGGCGGCCGGCGTCCTGGTTCGTCACCATTCTCTTCCCTGGCGGCAGAGGACCTCCGCGACCCACCATCGAGCAAAGTGGAGCAATACGTTTCGCCCTATCCGTCCCAGCCGAACGATAGCTTCGACTCAGACTACGCGGAACCCTAACATGCGGTACGTGAAACGCCGACGATCGAGAGCACGGATCCACCTCGCCCTCGATAGCGTTCGGCTCTGGCCTGCTCTGGGCCTCATACCCAAGCACCTCTGGCCCACATACCGCAACCCTCTCCGAGCCCAGTTCCCTCTCTTCGTTGCAGAAAAAACCGGTCGGACCCGGGGTAGATTGGGCCTCATACCCATCTATCCCCATCCCAACACGAGCCGGCCCACCACCATCCGACGGCAGCCCCTCTCGGTCTAACAAGAAATTCAAACGACGTTGACGATAATCAGCGATCCCGAGATCTTGAAAAATAGGTGTTTCCATCTCTGTCGCCGGCGGCCTCGATCCGGCCATCGTCCGGCGAGGAAACTTCTTCCGTTTGACAACAACCCACGAATCCGGCTTAATGAGATCAAAAACTGTAAGATTTGGGCGATTTACCTTAGGAAGCGGTCCTTTCCATGGCTTGATCGCCGCCGACGAGGTCCTCCGGTGGACTATCCGGCGGACCATCTCTCTCTTCTCGCCCGCCTCGAGCCCCAACCTGGCTGGATCATGGACAGGTAGAACATCATCGATCGCAGACGCCACCTCCTCCTCCGAATAACCGGCATTAAACCAGTCATTAATGTGGTCCGACGGCGTTGGCGACGGTGGCGATGGCGGTTCGTCTGCCTCTCCATCCGCGTCGTCCTCCTCCGTCCCCGCTAGCGCCCAAAACCGTCCTCCGCACCGACGATCGCCGGCGTGGACAGGCAGGCCCCGTGCGGCGACGTCTCCAGTCGCCCCGTGCATGGCTGTCCAATATGCATATATATGCCGATATGCGTAGCAGGCTGTCCAATATGCATAAATACTACTCCCTCCGTTCCTAAATATAAGTCTTTGTAGAGATTTCACTATGAACCACATACGGATGTATGTAGATGCATTTTAGAGTGTAGATTCACTCATTTTGCTCTGTATATAGTCCATAATGGAATCTCTACAAAAAAATTATATTTAGGAACGGAGGGAGTAGCCAAGATATCGCACAGTTGAAGCAGCACACCAACCAGTTCCCAAAGCTTGACAGCTTGGTATCTTGGCCACATCACAAGCTCGAAGCAGCACAGTTGACACGTTCCTGCCAGTGTCAAGACTGCTTGGTATCTTGTTTTAGTGAGGTGAAAACAGAGACATGGTGGCCATTCGTGTGTTGCTCCTTGCAGGAGCTCTCTTGGCCTTTGCGTGCTCACATGGCGGCGTCACCGCCTCCGACCCGAGCCTCCTCCAGGACTTCTGCGTCGCTGACAAGACGTCTCAAGGTACATGCATACTGGATTACTGATTCATATGCTCCATAGAATTGTAGTCGAGCAACCACTCATCTTGGCCATCTCACATGGATGCATCCAATCCATGCAGTGCGTGTCAACGGGCTCCCTTGCAAAGATGCGAAGGAAGTCGTCGCCGAGGACTTCTTCTCCGGCCTCCATCTGGCCGGCAACACGGCCAACAAGCAGGGTTCCGCGGTGACCGCCGTCAACGTCGTGCAGATCGGCGGTCTCAACACCATGGGCATCTCCCTCGTCCGCATCGACCACACGCCGAACGGCCTCAACCCTCCTCACACCCACCCGCGCTCCACCCAGATCTTGACCGTGCTAGAGGGTTGTCTCCACGTCGGCTTCGTCACCTCGAACCCTGAGAACAGACACTTCACCAAGGTTCTCGCCAAGGGAGACGTGTTTGTGTTCCCCAAGGGCCTCGTCCATTACCAGTTCAATAATGGGAATACTCATGCGGTGGCCATCGCCACACCGAGCAGCCAGAACCCTGGAGTGATCACGGTAGCCAACGCAGTGTTTGGGTCGGAGCCTGCCATCTCAGATGATGTTATTACCAAGGCCTTCCAGGTGGAGAAGAACACGGTAGATTGGATCCAAGCACAGTTCTAAACAGTCTTGTGTTCCACGTGTGTTTGTTTGTTGTAGTAGTATTATTTTGTCTTTAGCTTCGTTTGTATTGCATTGCATTTTCTTTATAGTATTGTAAGTTGAGGACATCTAATCTTCATGTATATGTTTTTTTTACCTATGCAACATTGATGTGTTGTGGTACACACCCCTATTTGTTTATTGCAATGGTAAATTATTTGGTAAATTTGTCATTATTTTCTTGGGTTTGGTAGTAAATATCTACTGCCGCTGATTTGTGTCCTTTACACTGCCCACATGTACTTGGGACACAAATCCAAGTGAACCATGCGGTGGAGCTTCTTGTTAGAGCAAACCTTGCTGTATGATGTTCATCATCTTTGGTTTTCCTTGCTTTGAGTTTGGGTCATGCATGTAGCCGAGTCATGTTACCGTGCGCACGGATAGAGAAGTGACCATGTGTGTATATGCAAGCTGAAAGTGAGTCTCATTAGCAACAAGTGTGTGCAGATTAGGGAAGCTGTGAACATGGCAAGTTTGGTGAGGGCGCCTCTTTTTTTTTTTTTGAGAAAATTTTGAGGGGAGTCAGGGTGCTGATGTGTCCAATCTAGCATCTCGAGGACGCCTTAAACAGGTTGGTCCATAATCACGCATTTTAATAAAATGTTTGTGACATTTTAAAAAATACTTATACAATGTGAAAAATGTTCGCATAGTTTTAAAAAGGTTTTAGTATCTTCGATTATTTAAACATGTGTTTGATTTTTGAACACATATTCAAAAAAATGTTCAAAAACATGTATTCAATAAAATGTAATCATGTATTTGCAAAATACTAAACATGCATAAAAAATATATTATATGTATACAAAAAATATAGAATGTGTATGAGAAACATATAAAAATATAAATTTTAAAAATGTTAATTGTGTAGAAATATGTAAATATGCAAAAGAATGTTCTTGATGTAAGAAAAATGTACAATGTGTGCGAAAAATGTAGACATGTGTTGAATAAAAAGGGAAATAAAAGAGAGAAAGCAATTTCTTTGAAGAAAAGCAATGAAAACAAGAAAACAGAAAAAAAGAAACCCCGAGACAAACAAAGAAAACCACTTTAAACAGTAAAAAAATACCACACGGAAAACTCATGACGCTGCTACAGTAATGGGCCAGCCAGTAGCGCACTCGCCGGAGGCGAGACGGTGCTCTTTATTGCAGCGGGCAGGAAATAGCCCAAGCAGTTTGTTCATGCGTGAGTGTTGCATGCCCGGCCCTAGGATAGGTCAGGAGGGGGTGGCAGCATGCAAGCCACCGCTTGGTGGAGTTCGTGCAGGTTTGTGTCGTTGTTGCTGAAATAGGCAAGCGAATGATGCGACGTGGAGCTGCCGCCTCCCAGAGTGCTGCATGTTGAAGGTGAACACCATCTTCATTGTGACGAGAACCACAACCAATGGGAGGGTTGGGGTAGGGCCACAATGTGCGTCGGAGAGGGCCCGATAGGAGTGGCGGTAGGGGCACTGGAGGGCGGCAGTGGAATCGGAGTTGGGGAAAATTGTGGCGGAGCAGTAGGATGGAGGACGAGCAAGCAGAACCTCAATTTCGATCTATTCCATCTAGCTATGGTGTGCACGTTGTTGATATGATTAGCGCATGAATAGAAAGGAAAGATGGGGGAGGATCTAGGCAGGCGGTTAGCAAATGAATCAATGGTGTCGGAGGAGTCTAGCAAAAACAATCCATCGGTCGTTCGATGTAAAGTGCATAATTAATGTGTCCAAATCTTTTTGTGTGCGATGGCCATATGTCCAAATCTTATGGTCTTGAAATTTTTTTGGGTGAGTAAATCTGCATGGCAATATTAATGTGAGAAAATCTGTATGATCATGCGAAAATTGAGCAAGTTAAAACTAAAATTTGTACTAGAGCCTCCCATATAATATTTATTAATGCTCGATTACAGGACCGTTAATTCCTCAATCCTCCGCATGACACCCTCAATGCCGCAAGTAATGCTCATTTATAAGGGAAAATTTTGTTTTTGCCACTCTACATTTTGCCAATTTTGCTTATGCCATTCTAGATTTTGACATTTCACTTTTGCCACTCTTAGTTTTTGACAATTATCACAATTGCCATTCCCATGGCAAATGCAAAATTTTCAGAGTGGCATATGTGATAATTGTCAAAAGCTAACAGTGGCAAAAATGAAATAAATTTACCTTGCTTTGGCCACAGAATGGCAATTGTGATAATTGTCAAAAACTAAGAGTGGCAGTAAAATGTCAAAATCTAGAATGGCATAAGGAAAATTGGCAAAATCTAGAGTGGCAAAAACAAAAATTTCCCCATTTATAAAGGGAGAAAAACCCAGCTCCTGGAAAATCTGAGATTGGTGAGCGAGTCATATTTCCGGACGGAGTAGTGCTCAACACACAAGTTGAAAGGGAATACACGAACAAGGGGAACAACAAGTTTTATGCAATCTACAGATGGAGGGGAAACCTACTCTTTGGTTTCTGCTGGTGCTTTTGCTGCTTGGAAACTGCGCTTACGCTGGTACTGCTCACTGGCCCTCTCCTCTCTCTTGTCTCTCTTTGCGTGTTCTCTATTTTCACCAAGCGAAATACTTCCTCCGTTCCTAAATATTTGTCTTTTTAGAGATTTTAGCAAGTGACTACATACAAAGCAAAATGAGTGAATCTACACTCTAAAGTTTGTCTATATACATCCGTATGTGATAGTTCATTTGAAATCTCTAAAAAGACAAATATTTAGGAACGGAGGTAGTAGTGAATAGCTGTGTGCATGGCTCGATGAGGCTGGGGATAATCCTTCTTTTCGAAAAAACCCAAGCAAAACAGTGTATGGTTTTACATCTAAAAATAGTGTAAGACATTAGCGATGTTAACACTAGAGCTCTGTCTCATAAGAAGTTCTTGACATATTAGCGTATTTCTGCATGGCTTAGTTTTTTTTTAAAACAACAAAATATATTATGCATTGCAACTGCACGTATTCCCATTTATTTGAAACTACAGAGATGTGGGAATATTTTTCCGATCACAAGTTGGGGAGCCCATCTGGTTCAATTCACGCTCATAGAATAAGCTCCCCTGGCCAACAAATTTCACACTTAAGATTTAAACTATGCGTGAATTCTGTAGAAATAGAAAAACAAAAAATTAAATATAAAAAGTTCAATATGTCATACAAATGTGGTGAAATTTAAAATTCACTATGCACAATTTGAAAACTCTTCTTCGGTCTTCCAATGACGACGGGAAACAACGCCAAAAATTGTTTAGATACTCCGGGAGAATGGGAAGCGAAGAGGTTGAGCCAACAATGAAATGATTTGAAATCGACCTTGGAAAGGCATCTGACTGATGAAATTCATTCTTACGTCAACTCCGAAAAGAATTAGAAATGGCTTCGGAATAATTAGAAGAATCAGGTAAGATCCTGGGAAAAGACCTGTGGGCTAGGGCCCATTAAAAAAAAACACCGTTGAAAAAGGATTGTTGAAGAGATAGATGACGCACCGGAACAATTGAAATATTTGAATGAGGTGATAACCTCGAATTAATTCGAGCACAGACGAATCTCCTGAGATGTCTTCTGCACTCCGGAACGATAAACTGGTGAGAGGCGAACGAGCAGGGGAAACACTTGATCCAAGGAAAAGAATATGATCAACACCGAAAAACTTGAACTGAATCCACCGGAAAGAAAAGGAGATGAAGACTGTCAAACGAGACGAGAATTCACCGGTTGAAATAATTGAGGGAAGACTGAAGAGGTTCCGCACGAATGAAATTGATGCTCGAATAGAGACGCAAACTCCGGGAAGAAAAAGGGTGGGAGGGCGGGAAAAACAAAGGCAACTTGGAAGGGGGAACGACGAATAACTTGAAAAAGCACCGGTTGAAATAATTGAGGAAAGAATGCAAAGGCTTCGCACAAGTAGGATGGATACTCGATTATGGACTCCGGCTCCGAGAAGAGAAAAGGGTGGGCGGGTGGGAAAAGAAAACAACTGAGGATTGATCTTGCGAAAACAAGGAGGTCGAATCGACTTGACGAGAAAAATGCACCGGATCAAAAGAGCTGAGAACCAACGAACGAAAAACTAACCGCGTGATCCAAAAGAAAGTTTGAAGGGGAAGAGGAGTAAGTCAAAACACCTACGTCGAGATTCCTCACCAGAGCGATGAAGGGGCTGAGGAGTAAAAAGAATTCATACTCTCCGATATAACTAAACTTCGAAAATAGTTTTCTTCTAGACTCGACAACGCCCAAACTACGAACAATCAAAGGAGGATCCTATGGTCGGTCGAGGCTCTGATACCAACTTGTCACGTCCAATATGCGACCCTATCCTAAAGGAACTCGAAGGTCCCACCAAGGATAGAAGCGCATATTGGAGACCCTTTTGCAAGGTGGATATCATTACATCATACCATTACATAATAGTTGGGGATACATATGATAACCCACAAGTGTAGAGGATCGCAACAGCTTTCTAGGGTGAAGTACAACCCAAATTTATTGATTCGACACAAGGGGAGCCAAAGAATATTCTTGAGTATTAGCAGTTGAGTTGTCAATTCAACCACACCTGGATAACTTAGTATCTGCAGCAAAGTATTTAGTAGCAAAGTAATATGATAATAAAGGTAACGGTAGCAAAAGTAAAGATAATTGTTTTTGGGTTTTTGTAGTTGTTGTAACAGTAGCAACGGAAAAGTAAATAAGCGAAAAACAATATATGAAAAGATCGTCGGCAATGGATCAGTGATGGATAATTATGCCGTATGCAATTCCTCATGTAATAGCTATAACATAGGGTGACACAGAACTAGCTCCAGTTTATCAATGTAATGTAGGCATGTATTCCGTAAATAGTCATACGTGCTTATGGAAAAGAACTTGCATGACATCTTTTTTCCTACCCTCCCGTGGCAGCGGGGTCCTAGTGGAAACTAAGGGATATTAAGGCCTCCTTTTAATAGAGAACCGGAACAAAGCATTAGCACATAGTGAATAAATGAACTCCTCAAACTACGGTCATCACCGAGAAGTATCCCGATTATTGTCACTTCGGGGTTGTCAGATCATAACACATAATAGGTGACTATAGACTTGCAAGATAGGATCAAGAACACACATATATTCATGAAAACATAATTGGTTCAGATCTGAAATCATGGCACTCGGACCCTAGTGACAAGCATTAAGCATAGCAAAGTCATAACAACATCAATCTCAGAACATAGTGGATACTAGGGATCAAACCCTAACAAAACTAACTTGATTACATGGTAAATCTCATCCAACCCACCACCGTCCAGCAAGCCTACGATGGAATTACTCACGCACGGCAGTGAGCATCATGAAGTTGGTGATGGAGGATGGTTGATGATGAAGACGGCGACGAATCCCCCTCTCCGGAGCCCCGAACGGACTTCAGATCAGCCCTCTCGAGAGAGATTAGGGCTTGGCGGCGGCTCTGTGTCGTAAAACGCGATGAAACTTTCTCTCTGAATTTTTTCTCCCTGAACGTGAATATATGGAGTTGGAGTTGAGATCGGTGGATGTCCAGGGGGCCCACGAGATAGGGGGCGCGCCATATAAGGGGGGGCGCCACCCTGTCTTGTGGACAGGGTGTGGGCCCCCTGATGTATTTCTTTCACCCAGAAATTGTTATTAATTCCAAAAAGTGCCTCCGTGGATTTTCAGGACATTCCGAGAACTTTTCTTTTCTACACATAAAACAACATCATGGCAGTTCTGCTGAAAACAGCGTCAGTCCGTGTTAGTTTCATTCAAATCATGCAAGTTAGAGTCCAAAACAAGGGCAAAAGTGTTTGGAAAAGTAGATACGTTGGAGACGTATCAACTCCCCCAAGCTTAAACCTTTGCTTGTCCTCAAGCAATTCAGTTGATAAACTGAAAGTGATAAAGAAAAACTTTTACAAACTCTGTTTGCTCTTGTTGTTGTAAACATGAAAAGCCAGCATTCATGTTTCAGCAAATATTATGATCTAACCATACTCGCAATAACACCTAGGTCTCACAATTACTCATATCAATAGCATAATCAGCTAGCGAGCCATAATAATAAAACTCGGATGACAACACTTTCTCAGAACAATCATAACATGATATAACAAAATGGTATCTCACTAGCCCTTTCTGAGACCGCGAAACATAAATGCAGAGTACCTTTAAAGATCAAGGACTGACTAAACATTGTAATTCATGGTAAAAGATCCAGTCAAGTCATACCCAATATAAACCAATAGTAATGAATGCAAATGACAGTGTGCTCTCCAGCGGGTGCGTTTAATAAGAAGGGTGATGACTCAACATAAAAGTAAATAGATAGTCCCTTCGTAGAGGGAAGCAGGGATTTGTAGAGGTGCCAGAGCTCGATTTTAAAATAGAGATTGAATACCATTTTGAGCGGCATACTTTCGCTATCAACGCCACAACTATGAGATGGTTGTAGCTTCCATACTACATGCATTATAGGCAGTTTCCAAACAGAATGGTAAAGGTTTATACTTCCCCAACCACCAACAAGCATCTATCCATGACTTGCTCGAAACAACGAGTGCCTCCAACTAACAACAGCCCTGGGGGAGTTTTGTTTAATTATTTTGATTTGCTTTGATCTTTTTGGATCATGGGACTGGGCATCCCGGTTACCGGCCCTTTCTCGTGAATGAGGAGCGGAGTCCACTCCTCTTGAGAATAACCCACCTAGTATGGAAGATATAGGCAGCCCTAGTTGTAACATGAGCTGCTCGAGCATACAAAACAGAATTTCATTTGAAGGTTTGGAGTTTGGCACATACAAATTTACTTGGAACGACAGGTAACTACCGCATATAGGAAGGTATGGTGGACTCATATGGAACAACTTTGGGGTTTAAGGAGTTTGGATGCACAAGCAGTATTCCCGCTTAGTACAGGTGAAGGCTAGCAAAAGACTGGGAAGCGACCAACTGAGAGAGCGACAACAGTCATAAACTTAAAATTAATTCACACCGAATACAAGCATGAGTAGGATATAATCCACCATGAACATAAATATCATGAAGGCTATGTTGATTTGATTCAACTACATGCGTGAACATGTGCCAAGTCGAGTCACTCAATACATTCAAAGGAGGATACCATCCCATCATACCACATCATAATAATTCTAATAGCATGTTGGCACGGAAGGTAAACCATTATAACTCATAGCTAATCAAGCATGGCACAAGCAACTATAATCTCTAAATGTCATTGCAAATATGTTACCTTCATAATAGCTGACTCAGAAACGATGAACTCATCATATTTACAAAAACAAGAGAGGTCGAGTTCATACCAACTTTTCTCATCTCAATAAGTCCATCATATATCGTCATTATTGACTTTCACTTGCACGACCGAACGATGTGTATAATAATAAGAGTGCACGTGCATTGGACTAAGCTGGAATCTGCAAGCATTCGACTCAAGAGAGAAGACAAGTAATATGGGCTCTAAGTTAAATAAACAATCATGCATATGAGAGCCAGTAAGCATTTTCAATATGGTCTTCTACTCTCGACCCCCAAAGGAAAGAAAAGAAAATAAAACTATTTACACGGGAACTTCCAACATGGAAGAAGAAGAACTAGAAATCTTTTTGGGTTTTCATTTTAATTTCTACTACAAGCATGGAAATTAAACTAACTATTTTTTCTTAAGGTTTATCAAACACACAAGAAGAAAACTAGAAAAATAAATTTAAACTAGCATGGATAATACAATGAAAGAGTATGAACACCGACGACTAGTGTGTGAACATGAATGTAAAGTCAGTGAGAAATACGTACTCCCCCAAGCTTAGACTTTTGGCCTAAGTTGGTCTAGTACCAAGGACCGCCTGGCTGATATCCATAAGTGAAACCGGGGTCGTACTGAGCTGCAACGGCAACCGCCTCCTGAGCTGCAGCGTGTTGGCGAGCTGCCTCCGCTCTCCTCTCGTGTTCAGCTGCTTCCTCCCTGGTGACAACATATCTTCCTTTTGCCTGATAATCAAAAAGGTAGGGAGCAGGAAGAGTAACATGGACGACGTTGCGTCTGTCATAGATTAGTCGATATTGGAGGAATTGTTCATTCCTCCCAAGAAATTGATGATGGACCATAGCTTCAGAATCCAAATAAACATGAGGTATTATCATATCTCCCTCTCGTGGGGCTATACCAAGATAATTAGCCAGACGGGTTCCATAAATTCCTCCAAATAAATTTCCCTTTCTACTATTATTCTGCAACCTACGTGCAACTATTGCTCCCAAGTTATAACCTTTATAACCTAACACAGCACTCTTGAGGACACACAGATCAGGAACACACATGTGACATGCTTCGTCTTTACCGTTAATGCATCTACCAATAAAGAGAGCAAAATAATGTATAGGAGAAAAATGGATGCTCCCTATGGTAGCTTGTGCTATGTCCCTAGATTCCCCCACAGTAATACTAGCAAGAAAATTTCTAAATTCAGATTTGTGAGGATCATTAATATTACCCCACTGTGGGAGTTTGCAAGCAGTTGTGAAATACTCTAAATCCATGGTATAAGATGTATCATAAATATCAAATATGACACTAGGAGAATTACGCGCACAATTATATTTGAACCTCCGCACAAAAGAATCAGTCAATTGATAGTACTGCAGACACTTATCTTGTAAGAAGTCCTCCAGCTCGGCATTACGCACATACGCGTCAAATTCCTCCTTGAAGCCTGCTTCGACCATAAAATTATCGGATGGCCACTCACAAGCTCGTACATCCGCGTCCCTCGGCAATTCAACATCTTGCTCACGTATAGCAATCCTTGGCCCTTTCTTTGCCGAGGAACCACCTTGGTACATTCTTCTAAGCATAATTTTTTTTCTGAAAATTTCTGAAATTTTAGTAACTTCAAAATAAAAGTGAATAAAACTAAACAAGATTGGTAGCAACTACTCCTACAAGTGCCTAGAGCCTATATTATGCATTAGAATTGCTTGGGACCTCATAAATTTAACATGCAAGCTCAAGAACATGGTCACCTATGCAGCAAGAATTTGCAATGAATAAAGCACTAGAACAAAACTAATTGGACCAATGGAGGAGTCACATATATACCAAGCAACAATCTTCCAAAGCAGTTTTGTGAATGGGGCTTTGAGCAAGGAGATCGAAAATCACAACAAAATGAGCTAGATTTCGTGCTTGAGCTGGATGGGGATTTTTTTGGGTAGAAGATGAAGTGTGTGGGTGCTTGCATAAGTGGAGGGGGGCCACCAGGGGCCCACAACACAGGGGGCGCGCCCTATAGGGGGGGAGGCGCCCTCCACTCTCGTGGCCTGGTGCTTGCCCCTCCTGTAGTGTTTTCAGTGCCTAAAATCCTCAAATATTCCATAAAAAATCATACTAAATTTGCAGGGCATTTGGAGCACTTTTATTTTTGGGAAATTTTTTAATGCACGGATAATTCAGAAAACAGACGGATAATACTATTTTTTCTTTATTTATTCTAAATAATAGAAAGTAAAAAGAGGGTACAAAAGGTTGTGCCTTCTAGTTCCATCCATCTCATCATCATCAAAATGAATCCACTAACAAGGTTGATCAAGTCTTGTTAACAAACTCATTCCGAATAACACGAAACCGGAGAAATTTCGAAAAACACTAAGTTACCTCAACGGGGATATGAAAATCCCCAACAATAAGAATATCATACTTTTTCTTGACAGTAGGGAGAGGAAATTCAAAACCTCTAATAATAATAGTTGGAACTTTTCCAATAGAATTGATGCTATGAACTTGAGATTGTTTCCTCGGAAAGTGTACCGTATGCTCATTACCATTAACATGAAAAGTGACATTGCCTCTGTTGCAATCAATAACAGCCCCTGCAGTATTAAGAAAAGGTCTACCACGGATAATAGACATACTATTGTCCTTGGGAATATCAAGAATAACAAAGTCCGTTAAGATAGTGACATTTGCAACCACAACAGGCACATCCTCACAAATACCGACAGGTATATCAGTTGATTTATCAGCCATTTGCAAAGATATTTTAGTAGGTGTCAACTTATTCAATTCAAGTCTACGACATAAAGAGAGAGGCATAACACTAACACCGGCTCCAGGATCACATAAAGCAGTTCTAACATAATTTCTTTTAATGGAGCATGGTATAGTTGGGACACCCGGATCTCCAAGTTTCTTTGGTATTCCACCCTTAAAAGTGTAATTAGCAAGCATGGTGGAAATTTCAGCTTCCGGTATCTTTCTTTTATTTGTAATGATATCCTTCATATACTTAGCATAAGGATTTACTTTGAGCATATCAGTTAAGCGCATACGTAAGAAAATAGGTCTAATCATCTTAGCAAAGCACTCAAAATCCTCCTCATCCTTTGTTTTGGATGGTTTAGGAGGAAAGGGCATGGGTTTCTAAACCCATGGTTCTCTTTCTCTACTGTGCTTCCTAGCAACAAAATCTCTCTTATCATAACGTTGATTCTTTGATTGTGGGTTATCAAGATCAACAACAGGTTCAATCTCTACATCATTGTTCTTGCTAGGTTGAGCATCAACATGAACATTATCATTAACATTATCACTAGGTTCATGTTCATCACCTGATTGTGTTTCAGCATCAGAAATAGAAATATTATTGGGATTCTCAGGTGTGTCTAAAGTAGGTTCACTAGAAGCATGCAAAGTTCTATCGTTTTTCTTTTTCTTCTTTTTGGACGAACTAGGTGCCTCTAAATTATTTCTCTGAGAATCTTGCTCGATTCTCTTAGGGTGGCCTTCAGGATACAAAGGTTCCCGAGTCATTCTACCAGTTCTAGTAGCCACTCTAACATCAAAGTCATTTTTATTATTTAATTCATCAAGTAAATCATTTTGAGCTTTAAGTACTTGCTCAGCTTGAGTAGCAACCATAGAAGCCTATTTGCTAACGAGTTGGAGTTCACCTTTAACTCTAGCCATATTATCTCTTACGCGCCCTATCTCGAAAGCATTATTCTTTAACTCTCTACCAACATAAGCATTAAAACTTTCTTGTCTAGCCATAAAGTCATCAAATTCATCTAAGCATGGGCTATGAAATTTAGTGGAGGCGATTTCAACTTTATCATACCTATAGAGAGAATTTACCTTTACTACCTGTGTCGGGTTATTAAGACAATGTGGTTCTTCAACAGGCGGTATAATAAGACCATGTATTTCTTCAATAGGTGGTAAATTCTTAACATATTCATCTTTAATACCTTTTTTTCATTGATTTCTTTGCCTCTTGCATATCTTCAGAACTGAGAAATAAAACACCTCTCTTCTTCGGAGTGGGTTTAGGAATAGGCTCAGGAGTTGGCTCAATTGGTTCAGGAATTGCCTCAGGAATTGGCTCAGGAAGAGTCCAATTATTTTCATTAGTTAACATATTATTCAATAATATTTCAGCTTCGTCGACTGTTCTTTCCCTGAAAACACAACCAACACAACTATCCAAGTAGTCCTTGGAAGCATCGGTTAGTCCATTTAAAAGATATCAAGTATTTCATTTTTCTTGAGAGGATGATCGGGCAAAGCATTAAGTAACTGGAGAAGCCTCCCCCAAGCTTGTGGGAGACTCTCTTCTTTGATTTGCACAAAATTATATATTTCCCGCAAGGCAGCTTGTTTCTTATGAGTAGGGAAATATTTAGTAGAGAAGTAATAAATCATATCCTGGGGACTACGCACACAACCAGGAGCAAGAGAATTATACCAAGTCTTAGCATCACCCTTTAATGAGAACGGAAATATCTTAAGAATATAATAATAGCGAGACTTCTCATCATTAGTAAACAGGGTGGCTATATCATTCAACTTGGTAAGATGTGCCACAACAGTTTCAGATTCAAGGCCATAAAAAGGATCAGATTCAACTAAAGTAATAATCTCAGGATCAATAGAGAATTCATAATCCTTATCAGTAACACAGATAGGTGAAGTAGCAAAAGCAGGGTTAGGTTTCATTATAGCATTAAGAGACTGCTGCTTCCATTTAGCTAATAATTTCTTAAGATCATATCTATCATTGCAAGCAAAGATAGCTCTAGCAGCTTCTTTATTCATAACATAACCCTCAGGAACAACAGGCAATACATAATCATTGGGAGAACTTTCATCATCACTATCATCAATAATAGAATCTTCAATATTTTCATTCCCCCTAACTCTAGCAAGTTGTTCATCAAGAAATTCACCTAATGGCAAAGTAGTATCACGCACAGAAGTAGTTTCATCATGCATAGCAGAAGTGTCATCATCAATAACATGTGACATATCAGAATTCATAGCAGTAGCAGGTTTAGGTGTCGCAAGCCTACTAATAACGGAAGGAGAATCTACTGCAGAGCTAGATGGCAGTTCCTTACCTTCCCTCGTAGTTGAGGGCAAAATCATAGTTATGTCGTCTTTCAAGTTCCTCATAGTGATCAACAGATATAAATCCCAAGTGACTCAGAGAATAGAGCTATGCTCCCCGGCAACGGCGCCAGAAATTAGTCTTGATAACCCACAAGTGTAGGGGATCGCAACAGCTTTCGAGAGTGAAGTAAAACCCAAATTTATTGATTCCACACAAGGGGAGCCAAAGAATATTCTTGAGTATTAGCAGTTGAGTTGTCAATTCAACCACACCTGGATAACTTAGTATCTGCAGCAAAGTAGTTAGTAGCAAAGCAAAAGTAAAGATAATTGTTTTTGGGTTTTTGTAGTAGTTGTAACAGTAGCAACGGAAAAGTAAGTAAGCGAAGAACAATATATGAAAAGATCGTAGGCAATGGATCGGTGATGGATAATTATGCCGGATGCGATTCCTCATGTAATAGCTATAACATAGGGTGACACAGAACTAGCTCCAGTTCATCAATGTAATGTAAGCATGTATTCCGTAAATAGTCATACGTGCTTATGGAAAAGAACTTGCATGACATCTTTTGTCCTACCCTCCCGTGGCAGCGGGGTCCTAGTGGAAACTAAGGGATATTAAGGCCTCCTTTTAATAGAGAACCGCAACAAAGCATTAGCACATAGTGAATACATGAACTCCTCAAACTACGGTCATCACCGTGAAGTATCCCGATTATTTTCACTTCGGGGTTGTGGGATCATAACACATAATAGGTGACTATAGACTTTCAAGATACGATCGAGAACACACACATATATTCATGAAAACATAATAGGTTCAGATCTGAAATCATGGCACTCGGGCCCTAGTGACAAGCATTAAGCATAGCAAAGTTATAGCAACATCAATCTCAGAACATAGTGGATACTAGGGATCAAACCCTAACAAAACTAACTTGATTACATGGTAAATCTCATCCAACCCATCACCGTCCAGCAAGCCTACGATGGAATTACTCACGCACGGCGGTCAGCATCATGAAATTGGTGATGGAGGATGGTTGATGATGACAACGGCGATGAATCCTCCTCTTCGGAGCCCCCGAACGGACTCCAGATCAGCCCTCCCGAGAGAGATTAGGGCTTGGCGGCGGCTCCGTGTCGTAAAACGCAATGAAACTTTCTCTCTGATTTTTTTCTCCCAGAACGTGAATATATGGAGTTGGAGTTGAGGTCGGTGGAGGTCCAGGGGGCCCACGAGATAGGGGACGCTCCCTATAGGGGGGCGCCCCCTATCTCATGGACAGGGTGTGGGCCCCTTGGTGTATTTCTTTCACCCAGAAATTCTTATTAATTCCAAAAAGTGCCTCCGTGGATTTCCCGGACATTCCGAGAACTTCTATTTTCTACACATAAAACAACATCATGGCAGTTCTGCTGAAAACAGCATCAGTCCGGGTTAGTTTCATTCAAATCATGCAAGTTAGAGTCCAAAACAAGGCAAAAGTGTTTGGAAAAGTAGATACGTTGGAGACGTATCAACATACAAGAGGCATACAATGCCACATGATTACAACAACATCATACATAAGAGCAACATCCGAGTACGGATGAAACACAAACAGAAACTCGAACGACATCCATCCTGCTATCCCAGGCTGCCGACCTGGAACCTTTCCCCTGACCGAAGAAGAACTCCAAACAAGAAAACATCGCTCTCACATCATGATCACCGCATAACCTTTACCTGCAACTATTGTTGTAGTAGTCTGTGAGCCACGAGGACTCAGCAATCCCATTACCATGGGTATCAAGACTAGCATAGCTTAAAGGGTATGGAAAGGATAAGTGGTGAGGTTGCAGCAGCGGCTAAGCATATATGGTGGCTAACATACGCAAATAAGAGCGAGAAGAGAAGCAACGCAACGGTCGAGAAGCTAGGAGTGATCAAGAAGTGATCCTGAAACTACTTACGTTCATGCATAACACAAACCGTGTTCACTTCCGGATGACACCGAGAAGAGACCATCACGACTACACACGCGGTTGATGCGTTTTAATTAATTCGAGTGTCAAGTTCTCTACAATCAGATATTAACAAATTTCCATGTGCCACATAACCGTGGGCACGGCTTTCGAAAGTTTATACCCTGCAGGGGTGTCCCAACTTAGTGTTGGAAATATGCCCTAGAGGCAATAATAAAATGGTTATTATTATATCTCTTTGTTCATGATAATTTTCTATTATTCATGCTATAACTGTGTTATCCGGAAATCGTAATACACGTGTGAATACATAGACCACAACATGTCCCTAGTAAGCCTCTAGTTGACTAGCTCGTTGATCAACAGATAGTCATGGTTTCCTGACTATGGGCATTGGATGTCATTGATAATGGGATCACATCATTAGGAGAATGATGTGATGGAGAAGACCCAATCCTAAGCATAGCTCAAAGATCGTGTAGTTCGTTTAGCTAGAGCTTTTTCCAATTGTCAAGTATCATTTCCTTAGACCATGAGATTGTGCAACTCCCGGATACCGTAGGAGTGCTTTGGGTGTGCCAAACGTCACAACGTAACTGGGTGACTATAAAGGTGCACTACGGGTATCTCCGAAAGTGTCTGTTGGGTTGGCACGAATCGAGACTGGGATTTGTCACTCCGTATGACGGAGAGGTATCTCTGGGCCCACTCGGTAATGCATCATCATAATGAGCTCAATGTGACCAAGTGTCTGGACACGGGATCATGCATTACGGTACGAGTAAAGTGACTTGCCGGTAACGATATTAAACAAGGTATTGGGATACCGACGATCGAGTCTCGGGCAAGTAACGTACCGATTGACAAAGGGAATCGTATACGGGGTTGATTGAATCCTCGACATCGTGGTTCATCCGATGAGATCATCGAGGAGTATGCGGGAGCCAACATGGATATCCAGATCCCACTGTTGGTTATTGACCGGAGAGGCGTCTCGGTCATGTCTGCATGTCTCCCGAACCCGTAGGGTCTACATACTTAAGGTTCGGTGACGCTAGGGTTGTAGAGATATTAGTATGCAGCAAACCGAAAGTTGTTCAGAGTCCCGGATGAGATCCCGGACATCACGAGGAGTTCCGAAATGGTCCGGAGGTAAAGAATTATATATGGGAAGTCAAGTTTCGGCCATCGGGAAAGTTTCGGGGGTCACCGGTATTGTACCGGGACCACCGGAAGGGTCCCGGGGTCCACCGGGTGGGGCCACCTATCCCGGAGGGCCCCATGGGCTTAAGTGGGAGGGGAACCAGCCCCTGGTGGGCTGGTGCACCCCCCTTGGGCCCCCCTGCGCCTTGGGTTGGAAATCCTAGGGTGGGGGGGGGGGGCGCCTCCACTTGCCTTGGGGGACAAGCCTCACCCTGGCGCCGCCCCCTGGAGATCCCATCTCCAGGGCCGGCGCCCCCCTGGGGACCCTATATAAAGAGGGGGGGGGGGGGGGGGAGGGAGGGCAGCCGCACCCTTGCACTTGGCGCCTCCCTTCCCCCTTGCTACACCTCTCCCTCCCGCAGACGCTTGGCGAAGCCCTGCCGGATCCCTGCTGCATCCACTACCACGCCGTCGTGCTGCTGGATCTTCATCAACCTCTCCTTCCCCCTTGCTGGATCAAGAAGGAGGAGACGTCACGCTGACTGTACGTGTGTTGAATGCGCAGGTGCTGTCCGTTCGGCGCTTGGATCTCCGGTGATTTGGATCACGACGAGTACGACTCCCTCAACCCCGTTCTCTTGAACGCTTCCACTCGCGATCTACAAGGGTATGTAGATGCACTCCTCTCTCTCGTTGCTGGATGAACTCATAGATTGATCTTGGTGAACGTAGGAAATTTTTTATTTTATGCAACGTTACCTAACAGTGGCATCATGAGCTAGGTGTATGCGTATTCTCTTTGCACGAGTAGAACACAATTTGTTGTCGGCGTAGATGTTGTCAACTTTCTTGCTACTACTAGTCTTATTTTGCTTCAGCGGTATTGTGGGATGAAGCGGCCCGGACCGACCTTACACGTACGCTTACGTGAGACAGGTTCCACCGACTGACATGCACTAGTTGCATAAGGTGGCTAGCGGGTGTCTGTCTTACTACTGGAATCAGCTACTTTGCCATCTGCCAGCTCTTTGCCGTCAGCTAGCAGACGACAAAGAAGCTCTTTGCCATCAGCTACCCGAAAGCAGACGGCAAAGAACTGGCTGATCGCAAAGAAAGCCTTTGCCCTCAGCCTGTTCTTTGCCGTCCGCTAGCTGACGGCAAAGAATCTTTGCCGTCCGCTAGTAGACGGCAAAGAGGGAGGGGGGCCCCACTGAGGAGCTGGTTAAAAAAAATACTTAACGGCCCCCCTCTTTGCCGTCCGCTAGCGGACGGCAAATAGCACATTAGCGGACGACAAAGGTGGCGGACGACAAAGATTAAACATATCTAACGACGCGCCCCCCACCCCGCCCCTCTCTCTCTGTTTCTCTCCCCTGCAGACTCACGCGCGCCGCCGCCCCCACCACTCGCCGCCGCCCGGTCGCACGACCGACCCGCCGCCCCACCGCCCCCCCGCCCCGTCGCCCAACGCCCCCGCCACCCTGCCGTCTCGGCGCCGCCGTGCCCCGGCCCCCCCGCGCCCCACCGCCCCATGCCCGGCGCCGACGCCCCGCCCCCCCCGCGCCCCGCCCCCCCCGGCCCCAGCGCCGACGCCCCCCTCCTCCACCGCCCCCCCGCCTCGTCGCCACTGCCGCCAGGCGCCGTCGCCCCACTGGCCCCCCGCCCCGTTGCCCCCGCCGCCCTGCCGTGTCGGCACCGCCGCGCCCCGACCCCCCGGCGCCCCACCACCCTGGGCCCGGCGCCGCCGCCCCAGGCCGCCCCGCCCCCCTCCTCCAGACGGCAAAGAAGAAGGAAAAAAGGAAGAAAAGAAAGAAGAGGAAGAAGAAGAAAAGGAAAAAAGAGGAAAAAACCCCGACCCGGCACCCCGACACGACACCCCGACCCCGAGACCCCGACCCCGACACCCCGACCCCGACACCCCGACCCCGACCCCGACACCGACACCCCGACCCCGAGCCTGACCCGACACCCCGACCCCGACACCGACATGGCACCCCGACCCCGACCTGGCACCCCGACCCGACACCCCGACCCCGAGACCCCGACCCCGACCCCGACACCGTGACCCCGACCCCGACCCCGACACCGACACCCCGAACCCGAGCCTGACCCGACACCCCGACCCCGACACCGACATGGCACCCCGACCCCGACCCGGCACCCCGACCCCGAGCTTGACCCGACACCCCGACCCCGACACCGACACGGCACCCCGACCCCGACCCCGACACCGACACGGCACCCCGACCCCGACACCGACACCCTGACCCCGACACCCCGACCCCAACCCCGACACCAACACCCCGACCCCGAGCCTGACCCGACACCCCGACCCCGAGCCTGACCCGACACCCCGACCCCGACCCCGACACGGCACCCCGACCCCGACCTGGCACCCCGACCCGACACCCCGACCCCGAGACCCCGACCCCGACCCCGAGACCCCGACCCCGACCCCGACACCGCGACCCCGACCCCGACCCCGACACCGACACCCCGACCCCGACCCCGACACCGACACCCCGACCCCGACACCGACATGGCACCCCGACCCCGACCTGGCACCCCGACCCCGACCCGGCACCCCGACCCCGAGCTTGACCCAACACCCCGACCCCGACACCGACACGGCACCCCGACCCCGACACCGACAACCTGACCCCGACACCCCGACCCCGACCCCGACACCAACACCCCGACCCTGAGCCTGACCCGACACCCCGACCCCGACACCGACACAGCACCCCGACCCCGACCTGGCACCCCGACCCGACACTCCGACCCCGAGACCCCGACCCCGACCCCGACCCCGACATCCCGACCCCGACCCCGACCCCGACCCCGACACCGACACCCTGACCCCGAGCCTGACCCGACACCTCGACCCCGACACCGACATGGCACCTCGACCCCGACCCGGCACCCCGACCCCGAGCTTGACCCGACACCCCGACCCCGACGCCGACACGACACCCCGACCCCGACATCGACACCCCGACCCCGACACCGACACGACACCTCGACCCCAACCCGGCACCCCGACCCTTACCCCGACCCTTACCCCGACCCCGACCCCGACATCGACACCCCGACCCCGAGCCTGACCCGACACCCTGACCCCGAGACCGACACGGCACCCCGACCCCGACCCGGCACCCCGACCCGACACCCCGACCCCGAGACCCCGACCCCGACCCCGACACGGCACCTCGACACCGACACGACACCCCGACCCCCGACACCTCCCGAAAAGGTGTTCTTTGGCCTTCTAGAGGCCGACGGGGTCATATATTTGTGAATTATTAGTTAGGTCATATATTTTTTGATTTTGTTATGAAAAACATCATATATAATTGTGTTGATCAGATAGTTTTAAATGTGCAGTTGTTTATGTTGTACTTGATGATGATACACTTAAGTGATATACATATTATTATTCATGTCGGTACTTTTTTTCATGTTGTACTAATTTCGTTTATTCTTTGTCATGGCAGGTGTTGAAAGATGGTGGGCGCTGGTCGGGAGCGCGCCGAGGCCCCTTCTTCGTCGGCGCGTAGTGTGAGGTCTTCCATTCCACACGCACCTCTCCGCCAAGCGTTGCTGGATAGTATGGCGACACCGCCGGGCCCTTCTTCGTCGACCGCGGTGCCCAGCAGGGGACGAGGTAAGAAGAAGAGAGGAGGTGGAGCACGTGGTCGCGGGAGAGGAGGTAGGGTGACTCTTACGGCGCCTTCCTCGCCGCCGCCCCCAGCTGTTTCACCCGAGCACGTGACTGCTAGGGTGGACTCGTCTGAGGAGGAGGCTACAGGGACTCCGGTCCATGAGCCTCCGGTCCACGGGTCTTCGGCCCACGATCCTTGGGTCGACGGGCCTTCGGCCCACGAGAGTTGGGCCCACGAGACCCCGGAGGAGCGCATGTCTGGATGGGGTACTTGGTCGGGTCAGCTTGCGGAGCCGAGTGGCCATGCTGATGATGGCGGGGAGCCGAGTGGCCATTCTGATGATGGCGGGGAGCCGACTGATTTTGAGGAGGAGGGGGAGGAGGGGGGCAACGTCTACCAGCGTGGTGCTACACGGCTCCCGTCCGTGCCGGCGACCCACGAGCAGAGGTGGTTGATTTTCCCTGATGGGGAGAGGTAAGTGCATTTAACCTTTTTGTACCTTCTGCATTCAGGTTTCTTCAAATAACTAATGCGTTGGCCTTGTCATGCTGCAGGGGTTGGGACCACCATGAAAGTGTCCGCCGGCCCAACTCCATCCTTGGAGTTCTGATTCGGCAAAACTTTCCAGGGTTTGTCACGTTGCCTGGTGAGGGTCAGCTTCCAGAGGTTGGATTGAGTTGGGAGCACTACTTGGCTGCCCCGGCCCCGCCGGGTGAGATTATCGACGGTGTCTTGTGCAAGACGAGGGCAGACATGGTGATCAGAAAGTTCTGGGTAATTTCTCCTTTACACAATTAAAAATCTTCAACTAGCTAGTTATTAATTGTACTAATCAATATTGTCTCATTTGATTGCAGACATTCTACAGGTGTGAGGAGGGATACGAGGAGGAGGCGGCAGATGTTATCCACAAGGAGTGCAAGCGCCTACTTCAGAACTTACGGCATGAGGCTCGGGTGCAGTCTGTTCGAGACTACTATGACGACCGTGGTATCAAGAAGTCCAAGCAGGAGTGCCGCGATAAGTTCTTGAGTAAGGAGCAGTACATGAAGGTAATTCTTAAGGCCTTGTACTTAATTCCTTCATTTAGTAATTCATAGCCGTAGCACTGAAGTTTCTATTTGCTAACTTAGGCCCCTCAGAGATGGTGTGCGGATCGGATGGATTGTTGGGAGGTGTTGTTCAATGGGTGGTGCTCAAAAGAATGGCGGGCCACCCACAATGAGGCCAAGGACAAACGTGCCCAAATGGAAGGTGTGCCACACCACCAAGGCAGCTCCAACTTATTTCAGTACGGGTGGAACTGGGTGAGGGAGTCCTGGACTAGGGGGTGTCCGGACAGCCGGACTATCATTATCCGCCGGACTCCAAGACTACGAAGATACAAGATTGAAGACTCCGTCCCGTGTTCGGATGGGACTTTCCTTGGCGTGGAAGGCAAGCTTGGCGATACGGATATGTAGATCTCCTACCATTGTAACCGACTCTGTGTAACCCTAGCCTCCTCCGGTGTCTATATAAACCGGAGGGCTTTAGTCCATAGGACAACATACATTACAACAATCATACCATAGGCTAGCTTCTAGGGTTTAGCCTCCTTGATCTCGTGGTAGATCCACTCTTGTACTACCCATATCATCAATATTAATCAAGCAGGACGTAGGGTTTTACCTCCATCGAGAGGGCCCGAACCTGGGTAAAAACATTGTGTCCCTCGTCTCCTGTTACCATCCGCCTAGACGCACAGTTCGGAACCCCCTACCCAAGATCCGCCGGTTTTGACACCGACATTGGTGCTTTCATTGAGAGTTCCTCTGTGCCGTCTCCGATAGGGCAGATGCCTCCACCCGTCTTCAAAGACGGTGTTTTCGCCGAAGGGGCCTTGGCCGCCGGCCAAACTATCCGGCTAGGTGGTTTTCTTATGACCGCTTGTCCGGCCGCCGCTTCAACAATGACTTCTCAAGTCGTCAGAAGCAATCTTCGCGTCAGCCCGAAAGCTGCCGAACAGTTGGATCCAATAGAGCTCTCGTCTGTTAACGAGCTCTTGGATCGCATCGCCGCCCTGGGAGTCGCCACAGACTACGATCAGATTGGGCTTAAAACCGATCTGAGAGAGATTAACTCTCCCCAGGCCATCCACCACGTCGCAGTGGTAGAGGAACAATGCAGCGACTCTTTGCCTATATTAAAAACTAGTCACGTCCGGATTCCCGAACCCTCCATGCCGGACTTCCGCAGAGGGACGGGCTTCGATCAAGCATTGAACTTAAAATCATGCATCACTCTGGACTCGCTGGATTGTGTGCAGCAACCTAAGCTTCCGAATTCGGAAGCTCTTCGGCCGTTAAGCCCCAAGATGGGCAGGGATCCGGATTTTAGTCCACCCACCCGCCCAGACATATGCGATCTATCTCTAATACGGCAAGAGCCCGCTGAAACAGTACATCACTACTGGGCCAGATTCCTCCGGGTTATGGACAGGATAAAGGACTGCCGAGAGGAAAACGCAATCTCAATCTTCTGCAATAATTGCACGGACAAGGGAATACTAAACGCCATTGATCGTCGCAAAATTACGCGCTTCACCGATCTGGCATCCATAGTACGAAAGTACTGTGCGATGGAGAGTTTCCGGAAAACCGAAAATCAATTTTGGGATAATCCGGCCCCAAACCCAGTCCGCAGCAAAAGGGCGCCTTACACTCAGGCCCCAGATGCAAAAACGAAAAAAAAACCCAATAAGGGAAACGGAACCGTACTGGAGGGATGACTCAATGGACCCTGTAAGCTTCATAGTACAGAGGGAGCCGTCCCAACACATAGCCTTCGAGCATGTTGGATATTACGGCAGGTGGCCAAAAGTGGCGAGGAGCTTCTAGCTCCGGGAAACCACTCCAACAATACCAGTACGGTATCAACAGTCTTCGAGACCTTCGCATCAAATAATATGCGAAAGCGAACAATCCGCGGACTCGCCGAAGTCTACCAAGTAGCAACAGCAAATCCATGGAGCGACACAGCTATTACCTTCAACGCCAGCGACGAGCCTAAATTCCGAACAGCTAGAGCGCCAGCTGCATTGGTACTTAGTCCCATAGTGGACAGCTTTCGACTGACAAAAGTCCTCATGGATGGCGGCAGCGGACTAAACCTCATTTACGAGGAAACTCTGCGAAAAATGGAAATCGATTGGAGCCGTATTGAGCGAAGCAGCACAACCTTCAGAGGAATAATCCCTAGCCGGGAGGCACGCTGCACCGGACAAATCACACTTGATGTGGTGTTCGGCTCGCTGGACAATTACAGATCCAAAGAAGTCACATTCCAAGTGGCCCCGTTCAACAACGGTTATCACGCTATATTAGGACGAGAGGCGTTCACAATTTTTCAAGCAGTACCTCATTACAGGTACATGAAGCTCAAAATGCCTGGGACCGGCGGAATAATCACCCTCGCTAGTGATCCGGACATAGCACTCCGCACCGAAAATAAGACAGCTGCACTAGCCCTGGAGGCACTATCCGAAGCCTTAGCAGCAGAGGAAATCACCGCGCTGTGCTCCACGGTGAACAGGGACGATGTGATACTCGATAAAAGATCCAAGTCCACCTCCTTCAAACCAGCAGATGAAATAATAAAATTCCAGGTCCATTCAACGGACCCAACAAAGACGGCCTCCATTGGGGCACAACTGAACCCCGAAGTAGACGCCGCACTGCGTGAATTCCTTCGGGAAAATTGGGACATCTTCGCTTGGCATCCTTTGGATATGCCCGGAATCCCACACAGGTTGGCAGAACACAGCCTAAACATCCTAAAAGGATTTAAGCCAGTCAAACAGGATCTTCGACGATTTTCCAAACCTAAAAGACAGGCAATGGGAGAAGAGCTAGCCAAACTATTGGAAGCCGGATTCATTAGAGATATCAAACATCCGGACTGGCTAGCAAATCTGGTGATGGTACCAAAGAAGGATAAATCCTGGCGCCTCTGTGTCGATTTTAAAGACCTCAATAAGGCTTGCCCAAAGGATCCCTTCCCTCTCCCCCGCATCGACCAAATTATCGATGCTACCGCAGGGCACGATTCGTTGTGCTTTCTGGACGCATACTCTGGCTATCATCAAATCAAGATGGCGGAAGCAGACCAAGCCGCAACGGCATTCATCACTCCATACAGACCATTCTGCTTCAACACGATGCCCTTCGGACTTAAAAATGCCGGAGCAACATATCAGCGCATGATTCAAACATGTCTGGCCACCCAGATTGGCAAAACAGTCGAGGAATACGTAGACGACGTAGTCGTCAAAACAAAACACGTCGAAACTCTAGTAGACAATTTGAGGCTCACATTCGACAACCTCAGAACATATGGCATCAAGCTGAATCCGGAAAAATGCGTTTTCGGCGTACCAGCCGGAAAGCTGCTGGGCTTCATTGTATCCGGTAGAGGAATTGAAGCAAACCTGGCTAAAATCCGAGCTCTGTCACAGTTGGATATTCCAAAAGACCTCAAACAAATACAAAAATTAACAGGATGCGTGGCAGCCTTAAGCCGCTTTATCTCCCGTCTAGGAGAAAAGGCGTTGCCCCTCTATCGCCTCCTCAGGCGCACCGAACACTTTGAGTGGACGGATGCTGCCACTGCCGGACTCGAAGAAATAAAGGCCATATTGGCAACAAATCCGGTCCTGGCTGCGCCCACTCTGGGCGAACCAATGTTGTTATACATCGCAACAACGCATCAAGTTGTAAGCGCGGTCCTCATCGTCGAACGAGCGACAGAAGGGCATAAATTCCCTCTTCAAAAACCAGTGTATTATGTATCCACTGTGTTAACCCCCTGCAAATCCCGCTACCCGCACTATCAGAAGATAGCATATGCGGTGTTCATGGCGTCCCGGAAACTCCGGCACTACTTTCAAGAGTGTTCGACAACAGTGGCCTCTGAAGTACCACTCAATGACATTATAAATAACCGCGACGCAACGGGCAGGATTGCAAAATGGGCCATTGAGCTCTTACCATTCGATATAACTTACAAACCTCGGCGAGCTATAAAGTCACAAGTTTTGGCTGACTTCGTCGCCGAATGGACCGAAGCCGAACTCCCTAAAGAGTACGGCGCATACTCCAACTGGACTATGCATTTCGACGGCTCCAAAATGTTGGCCGGACTGGGGGCTAGCATCGTATTGACGTCCCCAACCGGAGATACAGTCCAGTATGTACTTCAAATAATGTACACGGACTCCAACAATGCAGCCGAATACGAGGCCCTATTACATGGTCTCCGGATGGCAGTCTCCATGGGCATTCAACGCCTAGAGGTGCGCGGGGATTCCAACCTTGCAATATCCCAGATAAACGGAGACTTTGATGCCAAGGATCCGAAAATGGCAGCATATGGCAACGCTGTCCTAAAAATGTCAGCTCGGTTTGAAGGACTTGAATTCCATCACATAGCCCGAGACAATAACCAAGCGGCCGACGTACTGGCACGCATCGGTGCGAAACGTGATGCTGTCCCTCCAAATATCTTCCTGGAACGGCTCTTCAAGCCATCCGTACTATGGGAAGAGGAGCCCGGTAGTGACAAACCGGAAAAAACCGCACCAATCGGTGATTCAGCAGATGACATAACACCTTCAGCCCACGTCATAATGGCAGTAATCGCCGCGTGGACAGAACCTTTCCTAGCCTACTTACTTAGGCAGGAACTTCCCGAAGACCAAAACGAGGCCCGCTGCATAGTCCGGCGATCGAAAGCCTACAAGGTCCATAAGGGAGAACTTTATAAGAAAAGTACAACCGGAGTCCTTCAGAGGTGTATCTCTGAAGAGGAAGGGCGAAACCTCCTGGCTGAAATTCATGCCAGACTAGGCGGACACCACGCAGCAGCCCGGGCCCTTGTAGGAAAGGCATTCCGTACAGGATTTTATTGGCCGACGGCCCGGGCAGATGCCCAGGACTTAGTCCAGAAATGCGTTGGTTGTCAGCTCTTTGCCAATCAGAGCCATATGCCGCCTACCACCCTCAAAACCATACCCATTACCTCGCCGTTCGCGGTCTGGGGGCCTGATATGGTTGGACCCCTTAAAGGGGGAACCCACAAGCAAAGGTACCTATTGGTCATGGTGGATAAATTCACCAAATGGATAGAGGCCAAACCGGTCAAAACGGCAGAGTCCGGACCAGTGATAGACTTTATATCAGGGGTAGTACACCGTTACGGAGTCCCCCACAGCATCATCACCGACAACGGCACGAACTTCACAGCCGACGAGGTTAAGTCATGGTGCAAAAACATGGGCATCAAGCTCGACTACGCTTCAGTTTATCACCCTCAAACCAACGGTCAAGTGGAACGAGCAAATGGTCTAATAATGAGCGGCATTAAACCCAGACTAGTGAGGTCACTTACTAAATCCGACACACAATGGGTCGAGGAGCTCGACTCCGTACTCTGGGGGCTGCGGACAACGCCTAACCGTACTACCGGATTCACACCATTTTTTATGGTATACGGCGCAGATGCAGTCTTGCCCTGTGACATTATTCATGACTCACCTCGAGTGCGCATGTATGAGGAAAGAGAGGCCGTGCTTGATCGGCAGGACAGCTTGGACACATTGGAGGAAGAACGTGACGTCGCGAAGGCTCGTTCCGCATTTTATCAGCAGCAGGCCCAAAGATATCAAAGCAGAGAAGTACGGGCCAAGACTTACAACGTTGGTGAACTAGTTCTACGCCTTCCGGACAAGAAAAAGGACAAGCTCAAGCCCAAATGGGAGGGCCCCTTCATTATCGATCAAGTCCTGACCGGCGGAGCATACCGTCTACGAAATGCGTCGGATAACCGACTCGAGCCGAACCCATGGAACGCAGCCTGCCTCCGACGATTCTATGCCTAGCGCCGGACTAAGAGTTCGTCCCCTTCCCCCGTCCAAACTTTTACACTTCGGCTGTCTTTTGTTTCTCTTTTTATGCCTTTTTATTTAAAAGCCCTTACGGGCCTATTTTCGCATTTTTTGCATACGCATGATGTGCCATCCGCACTCATTATTCCTGGGGGCTTCTTTTACAGAAGCTCAATTACACGGGTTTCACACCCAGCACATGTGTCAAGCTTCCACATGTACCTTTTACTCGCCATTATATGCATCGATATGACTTAAGTTTTGGCCAAGCTAGGTTGCCTGGCTCCTGTGCTTACCCCTACGTTCCCGATTGTTCGGCTAGGAGGTAAAGGGAGCACCTCTGCGATTGTTACTGCCGGGTCAGCCGGATGTGTACCTCAGACTGGGTGAAGCTAAAAGCTAGCATTCTTAAGGGAATATTCGGTCGGTGACTTAAAAGATGACTTTTACCTATTTATCTATCTGCCCCCAGATGTTTTACTGCTTTCTTTGCAGTCTGGACATGCACTTTAGGGCATGCCTCCCAGGGAAAGGAACCCTTAACGGAACTATTCTCCCTGGAAGATGTTTCTTACTAACCATGTAATATAACATAACTAGTTGGGCACTTGTCTGATAAAGCACTGATGACCCCTATGCCTGGTCTCCATGCATACCACGGTTGTTTCTTAACCAAAAAGGTATTCGGACACACTCCGGACTCTAGGGTCCCGAGGTTGAAGCGAAAAGGTCGGCAAAGACAAACGATCTACAATCTGGCTAGAAGGCATTTCACATGTCACTTCAAAGGAAAACATACATTGTCAAATTTATTGATTGTATTCCCCCTCAATCCCGTCTAACAGGCTGTCTAACTTACAGTCCCGTTGGGAAAACTTAGCAGCCAACTCTACTTGGCTGTATACTAAACTCACAGGGATCTCCTTCCCATCGGGCCCCACCGGTCCAACTTCGGCCATATGGTTGGGATCCGCCTTCTTATACCGCGTCTTCACCATGGCCCAAGCCTCCCTGGCACCTTGACGGCAAGCCGAAATCTTCCACAAACGGAAGCGCTGCCGCACTCCCTGAAGCTTCTCCGCAAGCTCCCCAAGGCCCTCGGGTAGGGAGAGGGCTGGCCATAAAGGCCGGACGACACCGCTCATTGCCTGCCGAAGTCGTTCGAGCAGTTGCAACAGTTCGGGAAGTTGATCACCCGTTGATATGGGCATCTCCTCTGCAGGACGACCTGTGAGTATACCTACAAGACATATTATGTCAAAATACTTCCTCGCCGAACTCTTCTTTTCAAAAGAGTCCGCTCAAGCACTTACTATAAATGCCGCGACGAAGCCGCTGATTCTCCTTAACGGAGCCGGACAGCTCGGCCCGAGCGCCTTTCAGCTCTTCTCCGAGCTTGGCATTGGCATCCTGGAGTTTTTTACTTTCTTGCTGCACCCTATTCAGCACACTCTCGCCGGCCTTCAGCTGGCGCAGCAATGCTTGCCTGTCCGGATCTTGTCCGGCGGCACCTGCAATGTCATTATTAGACTTGCCCGCAAGCCGCACAACGCTTATATTTATTAATAAAAATGTGTTACCAGGAGGGGTCTCTGCGTCTCCTCCTGCGGCAGCAAGTGCGGCCTCAAGTTGGGCCTTGCAATCTTGCAGGTCCCGAGACAGCTGGGCATTCTTTTCGGTAAGAGCCTGCGTTTTCAAATGATCCTTAAATCAGTCAACATAACTACTTTAAGTCTCGGGGGCTACTGGTATATACAACCATTAAAATTCCCTTACCCGTATGTCTTTTACATACTTCTCCATGGCTCTGGTAAAACCATCTTGAGCGGCACGGAGATGCGCGTCCCCTGCGTTAAAGGCATCCAATGCCTTAGGGGAAAAGCACGCTTCACGAAATACTGTCCGGCGGCGCCTATGGTTCATGGCGCTCTCCACCTCAGACTTGGTGGCGGACAGTCTGTCGGTGTCCTCCGTTGGAGAAGGATCCGGCCCGCGTCTTGCGCTTGCCTCCCCCTCCAAGCCGGGCGCTGGAGCCTGGCCGGTGTAGGTTGGATCGACAACTTCTGCGCCCGCAGTCCGGCGAGCGCTTTTTCTCCTACAAAGATCATGATCACTCAGGCGTTTCCTAGGAACGTCGCTCTGAAAATTCAAATACGAGCTATACCTTTGCGGCGACATTTCCGTCCGCACCGCGCTCCTTTTCCGCCTGCTGGTCCGAACTGACCTCTGTTGGTCAGCCGCCGCGGGCTCGGCTTCCTGCCGTAAAGGCGCTTCCTGCAAAATACCATCGTTCGCGAAGGTTAGAAATGGGCAGGGAAGAGATAATGGTGTCCGGACTTCGGTCGCGGTCACCTGGGAAGCCGGACACAGTCCGGGGTAATCCCCCGTAATGGCAACCAAAGCATTGTCTATGCTGAGCTGGTGAAACACCCCGTCGATCAGCTCCACCTCGATGTCCGGGTCCTCTTTGGAGGCCGGATCCAAGGATCTTTCTGGATCCTCGGGTTGCGGAGCAGGACTCACCATGTCCTCCACAGTCCGGCGTAGATCCTGCGCCGAAGACATAATGTAAGAAGCTTAAACTTCGAAAGCATGGGTTGAGCCCTTAAAGGTGTTCACTTACCCATCCTCTAGGGTTGATCATGGAAAACCCATTCAAGGGGTTCTTTCGAAGGAAGTCCTCCTTCTCCCCCTTGTACAGGCTGGACAGGATCTCCACCAGATCCTCGGTCGAATCCGGCCCTTTGCGGCCATGACGGGTGGCATCGTCTTCCCCGTTGAAATCCCACATGGGGTGGCCTCTGTATTGCAATGGCTGTACCCCCCACTTGATGCATGTCGCCATGACTCCGATCATTGTCAAGCCAGAATGGGCCATTAATCTTATTCGGCCCATCAAGTAATGGACGCTCTTGTCTTCCTCCAATCGGGGGCTCCGTGGGCGCCAGCTGAGGCGTTTCTTCAAAGGAGCAGCACTAAACTCCGGGAGGCCGATCCGGACTGGGTCCGGCAGCGGAGCGTCTCCTATATAAAACCACTCTGAAGGCCAGTCTTCGGACGCCTTCTTGGGAGTGCCGGATAGGTATCCGGTCCCGGCAATGCGCCATATTTCGGCGCCGCCCACTTGATATATGGACCCCTCGTGAGAACGGGGTACAAGGCAGAACAGCCTCTTCCACAATGCAAAATGGGGCTCAATGCCCAGGAATAGCTCATAAAGAGCTACGTAGCCCACGATATGCAGGACAGAGGTGGGCGTGAGGTGGTGGAGCTGGAGTCCGTAGAACTCCAGGAGCCCGCGGAGGAACGGATGTATTGGGAATCCGAGTCCCCTTATCAGATAGGGGACGAAGCATACTCGCTCCCCCTTATTGGGGCTTGGGGTAGCCTCGGCTTGCCGCCCACCTTGATAAGTAACCAGCCCGGCTCGAACCGGGATCATGAAGGCCGGAGGGAGATATCCCCCCGCTTGGAGCTTCACTAGCTCGTTGTGCGAAACAGAGCACCTCCTCCAATCCCCCGGCGGTGGGCTGGGAGCGCGAGAAGAAGAGCCGCGTCGACGGTCCATGATGGAATGGATTTTTAGGTCAAAGGCGCTTCGATGAAGTATTCGCGGGAGGAAGATGGTGTGGTTTGGATCTGGATTCTTGCCTCTTTTGTAGGCGGACGACTCGCACAACTAGGGGGTGAAACGCAAAAGACGCCCCGGCTTTTCGCATTCGTGCGACGCGTGGAAGAGGGCCATTATTTGGCGTAGAAGCCGAGGAACACAGTATTCAAGATGAAGCCGGACATTGTTCGGCAGATAAATGGAATTTGAAGGGAGAACCCGCCTTGCAACGCCGAAGACTATAAACACGCTGGACTTATCGTCATTGAAGCCTGGTTCGGGGGCTACTGAGGGAGTCCTGGACTAGGGGGTGTCCGGACAGCCGGACTATCATTATCCGCCGGACTCCAAGACTACGAAGATACAAGATTGAAGACTCCGTCCCGTGTCCGGATGGGACTTTCCTTGGCGTGGAAGGCAAGCTTGGCGATACAGATACGTAGATCTCCTAGCATTGTAACCGACTCTGTGTAACCCTAGCCTCCTCCGGTGTCTATATAAACCGGAGGGCTTTAGTCCATAGGACAACATACATTACAACAATCATACCATAGGCTAGCTTCTAGGGTTTAGCCTCCTTGATCTCGTGGTAGATCCACTCTTGTACTACCCATATCATCAATATTAATCAAGCAGGACGTAGGGTTTTACCTCCATCGAGAGGGCCCAAACCTGGGTAAAAACATTGTGTCCCTCGTCTCCTGTTACCATCCGCCTAGACGCACAGTTCGGGACCCCCTACCCGAGATCCGCCGGTTTTGACACCGACACTGGGTATGTGGTTTGCTTCATGATTCATGCAATTCATTCATCATGCTAGCTTTAGCCCTTTAATTACTAATTTACTTTGTTTCTCTCTTTCAGGCACGCTACAATAAGGCGGATAAGGTGCCAGAGGTGTACGACCTGTATGCCATGGCCCACACTGGCTCTTACAAGAAAGTCAAGGCATTCTCTGCGTCTGACCTCGATGATCCAAAGAACTTCACCAACATCTCCACCCACGACAAGCTCGTGCAATATAGAGATCAGGGGAAGGCGAGCAAAGGGGAGGACTTTAACCCGAGCCAGGGTCCCATTGATACAGAGTTGCTGATGATATCTGGTGGCGGGAGGTCCCATGGCTCCATAGCCATGGGAGATGGACTTATCCGTTGTCCTAGCACTCTCCCGGAGATCAAGGTGCGCCAGTCGAGCTCCGCTCCTGAGATAAGGCCTCATGAATGGCCAGTCCAACTCGCCATCAAGGTTAGTTATACGTACTCAGCTATCTTTCTCCATTACATTGTGTGCGCTTCCATCAATGATTACAAATGGTCATGTGAGTGGTGTTGCAGGCTGCTATACAGAGTGAGAGAGATAGAACGGAGAAACTTCTGGCGGAGGCGGCGGAGAGGCAGCGGGAGTTGGAGGAGAGGACAACAAAGATGTTGGAGGAGGAGAGGGAACGGAATGACATGCAGGCAAGGGCCATGTATGAGCTCCTTGTGGTAAGTTTCTTCTGCAGATTACTTGCTAGTCTTAACATTTGAGTCTCATTACTAACTAGTATGACTCTGTTGTGAAAACCAAATGTGCAGTCTGTGTGCGAGAAGTCCGGTCAGACCGCTCCGCCGATGCCAGTGGTTGCTCCTGGGAGCACGGTGAGTTTAATTTGAATGGACATTACTTGCTAGTCTTAACATTTGAGTGTCATAATGCTAACGAGACATTGGAAATGATCTTTGGTGCATCTTAACTCCAGAAACGCATCGCACGATCCTTCTCCAGCTACCGGCACGAGCCAGCCCGCTCCTACACCTCCCTGATCACGGTAAGTTTCTCTAGACTTAGACTTAGCTTTATTTCCTCCAATATGCTTATGATAATGACCTAGAGTTAGCTTCTTTTCCTTCAAAATGACTTAATAAGCTTACTTATGTCAAAAATTGCATAATTAACTTAGTTAGCTCATAAACGATCCATTTTACCTAAGTTAGCTCTAATATGACTCATTTTACCTTAGTTAGCTTACAAGTGATCCAATTTATCCAAGTTAGCTCTAAAATGACCCATTTTAGTAGATTAGCTCGTAAATGATCCATTTTACCTATGTTAGCTTTAAAATGACCCATTTCACCTAGGTTAGCTCCAAAATGACCCATTTCACCTAGGTTAGCTCCAAAATGACCCATTTCACGTAGGTTAGCTCCAAAATAACCCATTTCACCTAGATTTGCTCCTAAACGATCAATTTCACCTAAGTTAGCTAAAAATGATCCATTTCACCTAAATTAGCTCTTAAATGATCCATTTCACCTAAGTTATCTCAAAAACGATCCATTTCACCTTACTTAGCTCAAAAACGATGCCCTTCACCTTAGTTAGCTCATAAATGACCCATTTCAACTAAGTTAGCTCATAAATGATCCATTTCAACTAAGTTAGCTCATAAAAAACCCATTTCAACTTTGTTAGCTCATATATGATCCATTTCACCTAAGTTAGCTCATAAATGACATATACTTCTTGTTCTAGTCTTCTTCTTGTTCTATTCACCTATTTCTAACTTTCTTATTTACCATTTTGCAGATTTCATTCACTTCATGGAAGCTAGCTTGCTATGATGGAGTGCTTGCTTTTCCTTTGATGAAACTTGTTTATGTATGAAACTTGCATTGTATCTAGCTTGTTCTAGCTTTGCTTATGTATGAAACTGCTTGTTCTAGCTTTGCATTGTATCTAGCTTGCTATCATGGAACTTGCTTATGTATGAACAATGTGTATGGATGGAACTTGCTTATGTATGAACAATGTGTATGGATGAAACTGATGTGATATGTGATATGAAACTTATGTGCTGGATATGTATGAAACTTATGTGCTGGATATGTGATATATATTTGCTGTCATATATATTTGCTGTGAAAATTGTTGGAGTAAAAAAAACAGAAAAAAGAGACAATATGCAGGATCTTTGCCGTCTGCCACCGACGGCAAAGAGATCTTTGCCATCAGCAGCGGACGACAAAGAGGCCACATGGCAGGCAATTGTGCTTCCTGGGAGGCTGACCAATTTGGTCAGTTTGCCCACAGTGGCTGACAACAAAGGCTTTGCCGTCCGCAGCAGACGGCAAAGGCCTGCCGTTAACCACCTAATGGAGTAATAGCGCATTTATTGCCGTCCGCTGCTGATGGCAAAGGCCCCTTTGCCGTTAGCTGCTCGAAGCAGACGGCAACGCAGCTCTTAGCCGTCCCCTACTTTGTCGTCACCTTTTGCCGTCCGCGGCTGACGGCAAAGGTCTTTGCCATCCGCCATCCATGCCTTTGCCGTCCGCCGTGGCAGATGGCAAAGTAGCAGATTCCTGTAGTGTCTCTCCCACTTTAGTTGGAGCGGATTCGATGAAAAGGGTCCTTATGAAGGGTAAATAGAAGTTGGAAAATCACGTTGTGGCTTTCACGTAGGTAAGAAAACGTTCTTGCTAGATCACCTATAGAAGCCACGTAAAAACTTGCAACAACAATTAGAGGACGTCTAACTTGTTTTTGCAGCAAGTGTTTTGTGATGTGATATGGCCAAAAGTTGTGATGAATGATGAATGATATATATGTGATGTATGAGATCATGTTCTTGTAATAGGAATCACGACTTGCATGTCGATGAGTATGACAACCGGCAGGAGCCATAGGAGTTGTATTTATTTTTTGTATGACCTGCATGTCATTGAGAAACGCCATGTAAATTACTTTACTTTATTGCTAAACGCGTTAGCCATAGTAGTAGAAGTAATAGTTGGCGAGCAACTTCATGGAGACACGATGATGGAGATCATGATGATGGAGATCATGGTGTCATGCCGGTGACGAAGATGATCATGGAGCCCCGAAGATGGAGATCAAAGGAGATATATGATATTGGCCATATCATGTCACTATTTGATTGCATGTGATGTTTATCATGTTTTTCATCTTGTTTACTTAGAATGACGGTTGTAAGTAAGATGATCCCTCATAATAATTTCAAGAAAAGTGTTCCCCCTAACTGTGCACCACGTGATGATCGGGTGTGATAGATCCTAATGTTCGAATACAACGGGTGTAAGCCAGATTTACACACGCAATACACTTAGGTTGACTTGACGAGCCTAGCATGTACAGACATGGCCTCGGAACATGGAGGACCGAAAGGTCGAGCATGAGTCGTATAGAAGATACGATCAACATGGAGATGTTCACCGATGATGACTAGTCCGTCTCACGTGATGATCGGACACGGGCTAGTCGAGTCGGATCATGTATCACTTAGATGACTAGAGGGATGTCTAATCTGAGTGGGAGTTCATTAAATAATTTGATTAGATGAACTTAATTATCATGAACTTAGTCTAAAATCTTTACAATATGTCTTGTAGATCAAATGGCCAACGCTCATGTCCACCTGAACTTCAACGCATTCCTAGAGAAAACCAAGTTGAAAGACGATGGCAGCAACTATACGGACTGGGTCCGGAACCTGAGGATCATCCTCATAGCAGCCAAGAAAGATTATGTCCTAGAAGCTCCGCTAGGTGAAGCACCAATCCCAAAGAACCAAGACGTTATGAACGCTTGGCAGTCTCGTGCTGATGATTACTCCCTCGTTCAGTGTGGCATGCTTTACAGCTTAGAACCGGGGCTCCAAAAGCGTTTTGAGCAACACGGAGCATATGAGATGTTCGAGGAGCTTAAAATGGTTTTCCAAGCTCATGCCCGGGTCGATAGATATGAAGTCTTCGACAAATTCTTCAGCTGTAAGATGGAGGAAAATAGTTCTGTCAGTGAGCACATACTCAAGATGTCTGGGCTGCACAACCGCTTGACTCATCTGGGAGTTAATCTCCCAGATGACGCAGTCATTGACAGAATCCTTCAGTCGCTTCCACCAAGCTACAAGAGCTTTGTGATGAACTTCAATATGCAGGGGATGCAAAAGACCATTCCTGAGGTATATTCAATGCTGAAATCAGCGGAGGTGGAGATCAAAAAGGAACATCAAGTGTTGATGGTGAATAAAACCACTAAGTTCAAGAAGGGCAAGGGTAAGAAGAACTTCCAGAAGGACGGCAAGGAAGTTGCCGCGCCTGGTAAGCCAGTTGCCAGGAAGAAGTCAAGCAATGGACCCAAGCCTGAGAATGAGTGATTTTATTGCAAGGGAAGTGGTCACTGGAAGCGGAACTGCCCCAAGTACTTAGCGGACAAGAAGGCCGGCAAAACCAAAGGTATATGTGATATACATGTAATTAATATGTACCTTACCAGTACTCATAGTAGCTCTTGGGTATTTGATACCGGTGCGGTTGCTCATATTTGTAACTCAAAGTAGGAGCTGCGGAATAAGCGGAGACTAGCGAAGGACGAGGTGACGATGCGCGTCGGGAATGGTTCCAAGGTCGATGTGATCACCGTCGGCACGCTGCCTCTACATTTACCTACGGGATTAGTTTTAAACCTCAATAATTGTTATTTAGTACCAGCTTTGAGCATGAACATTGTATCAGGATCTCGTTTAATTCGAGATGTCTACTCATTTAAATCAGAGAATAATGGTTGTTCTATTTACATGAGAGATATGTTTTATGGTCATGCCCCGCTGGTGAATGGTTTATTCTTAATGAATCTCGAGCGTAATGTTACACATATTCATAGTGTGAATACCAAAAGATGTAAAGTTGATAACGATAGTCCCACATACTTGTGGCACTACCGCCTTGGTCACATTGGTGTCAAGCGCATGAAGAAGCTCCATGCTGATGGACTTTTAGAGTCTCTAGATTATGAATCGTTTAACACATGTGAGCCATGCCTCATGGGCAAGATGACCAAGACTCTGTTCTCCGGAACAATGGAGCGAGCAACCAACTTATTGGAAATCATACATACTGATGTGTGCGGTCCAATGAGTGTTGAGGCTCGCGGAGGATATTGTTATGTTCTCACTCTCACTGATGACTTGAGTAGATATGGGTATGTCTACTTGATGAAACACAAGTCTGAGACCTTTGAAAAGTTCAAGGAATTTTAGAATGAGGTGGAGAATCAACGTGACTGAAAGATAAAGTTCCTATGATCAGATCGTGGGGGAAAATATTTAAGTCACGAATTTGGTATGCACTTAAGGAAATGTGGAATCGTTTCACAACTCACGCCGCCTGGAACACCTCAGCGAAATGGTGTGTCCGAACGTCGTAATCGCACTCTATTGGATATGGTGCGATCTATGATGTCACTTACTGATTTACCGCTATCATTTTGGGGATACACTCTAGAGACAGCTACATTCACTTTAAATAGGGCACCGTCTAAATCCGTTGAGACGACACCGTATGAATTATGGTTTGGCAAGAAACCTAAGCTATCATTTCTAAAAGTTTGGGGATGCGATGCTTATGTCAAGAAACTTCAACCTGAGAAGCTCGAACCCAAGTCGGAAAAATGCGTATTCATAGGACACCCTAAGGAAACCATAGGGTATACTTTCTACTTAAGATCCGAAGGCAAGATCGTTGTTGCCAAGAACGGGTCCTTTCTGGAGAAGGAGTTTCTATCGAAAGAATTAAGTGGGAGGAAAGTAGAGCTTGATGAAGTACTTCCTCTTGAAACGGTAAGTAGTGCAACTCAGGAAGATGTTCCTGTGGCGCCAGCACCGACAAGAGAGGAAGTTAATGATGATGATCAAGATACTTCGAATCAAGATCCTACTGAACTTCGAAGGTCCACTAGGACACGTTCTGCGCCAGAGTGGTACGGCAACCCTATCTTGGAAATCATGTTGTTAGACAACGGTGAACCCTCGAACTATGAAGAAGCAATGGCGGGCCCAGATTCCAACAAATGGCTTGAAGCCATGCAATCCGAGATAGGATCCATGTATGAAAATGAAGTATGGACTTTGACAGACTTGCCCGATGATCGGCGAGCGATAGAAAACAAATGGATCTTTAAGAAGAAGATGGACGCGGATGGTAATGTTACCATTTATAAAGCTCGACTTGTCGCTAAGGGTTATCGACAAGTTCAAGGCATTGACTATGATGAGACATTCTCTCCTGTAGTGAAGCTGAAGTCCGTCCGAATCGTGTTAGCAATTGCCGCATACTATGATTATGAGATATGGCAAATGGACGTCAAAACGGCATTCCTTAACGGTCACCTTAAGGACGAAATGTATATGATGCAGCCGGAAGGTTTTGTCGACCCTGAGAATGCTAACAAGGTATGCAAGCTCTAGCGATCCATTTATGGGCTGGTGCAAGCATCTCGGAGTTGGAACATTCGCTTTGATGATATGATCAAAGTGTTTGGGTTTATGCAGACTTATGGAGAAGCCTGCGTTTACAAGAAAGTGAGTGGGAGCTCTGTAGCATTTCTCATATTATATGTAGATGACATACTTTTGATGGGAAATGATATAGAACTTTTGGACAGCATTAAGGCCTACTTGAATAAGTGTTTTTCAATGAAGGACCTTGGAGAAGCTGCTTACATATTAGGCATCAAAATCTATAGGGATAGATCGAGACGCCTCATAGGTCTTTCACAAAGCACATACCTTGATAAGATATTGAAGAAGTTCAATATGGATCAGTCCAAGAAAGGGTTCTTGCCTGTATTGCAAGGTGTGAGATTGAGCTCGGCTCAATGCCCGACCACGGCAGAAGATAAAGAAGAGATGAGTGTCATCCCCTATGCCTCAGCCATAGGGTCTATTATGTATGCCATGCTGTGTACTAGACCTGATGTTAACCTTGCCGTAAGTTTGGTAGGAAGGTACCAAAGTAATCCTGGCAAGGAACACTGGACAGCGGTCAGGAACATCTTGAAGTACCTGAAAAGGACTAAGGATATGTTTCTCGTTTATGGAGGAGATGAAGAGCTTGTCGTAAAGGGTTACGTCGACGCTAGCTTTGACACAGATCTGGATGACTCAAAGTCACAAACCGGATACGTGTATATTTTGAATGGTGGGGCAGTAAGCTGGTGCAGTTGCAAGCAGAGCGTCGTGGCGGGATCTACATGTGAAGCGGAGTAAATGGCAGCCTCGGAGGCAGCGCATGAAGCTATCTGGGTGAAGGAGTTCATCACCGACCTAGGAGTCATACCCAATGCATCGGGGCCAGTCACACTCTACTGTGACAACACTGGAGCTATTGAACTTGTCAAGGAGCCCAGGTTTCACAAGAAGACTAGGCACATCAAGCGTCGCTTCAACTCCATACGTGAAAATGTTCAAGATGGAGACATAGATATTTGTAAAGTACATATGGATCTGAATGTAGCAGATCTGAATGAGATGCCGGACGTCACGAGGAGTTCTGGAATGGTCCGGAGGTAAAGAATTATATATGGGAAGTCAAGTTTCGGCCATCGGGAAAGTTTCGGGGGTCACCGGTATTGTACCGGGATCACCGGAAGGGTCCCGGGGTCCACCGGGTGGGGCCACCTATCCCGGAGGGCCCCATGGGTTTAAGTGGGAGGGGAACTAGCCCCTGATGGGCTGGTGCACCCCCCTTGGGCCCCCCGCACCTAGGGTTGGAAACCCTAGGGTGGGGGGGCGCCTCCACTTGCCTTGGGGGGCAAGCCTCCCCCTGGCCGCCGCCCCCCTAGAGATCCCATATCCAGGGCCGGCGCCCCCCTGGGGACCCTAGAGAAAGAGGGGGGAGGGAGGGCAGCCGCACCCTTGCACTTGGCGCCTCCCTTCCCCCTTGCAACACCTCTCCCTCCCGCAGACGCTTGGCGAAGCCCTGCCGGATCCCTGCTGCATCCACCACCACGCCGTCGTGTTGCTGGATCTTCATCAACCTCTCCTTCCCCCTTGCTGGATCAAGAAGGAGGAGACGTCACGCTGACTGTACGTGTGTTGAATGCGGAGGTGCCGTCCGTTTGGCGCTAGGATCTCCGGTGATTTGGATCACAATGAGTACGACTCCCTCAACCCCGTTCTCTTGAACACTTCCGCTCGCGATCTACAACGGTATGTAGATGCACTCCTCTCTCTCGTTGCTGGATGAACTCATAGATTGATCTTGGTGAACGTAGGAAATTTTTTATTTTATGCAACGTTCCCCAACACTTAGCCCATTATAAGCTCTCACGACCAGTCAAGGATATTCCTTCTCCTGGGAAGACCCGATCAGTCTCGGAATCCTGGTTACAAGACATTTCGACAATGGTAAAACAAGACCAGCAAGACCGCCCGAATGTGCTGACAAATCCCGATAGGAGCTGCACATATCTCGTTCTCAGGACACACCAGATGGGCAAGACGTCGGGTTGGCATAGACACTGGTTGCCCAGGAGGCGCCGGACATCGCCCGGTTCGGACCAACACTTAGAGAAGCACTAGCCCGGGGGGGTTAAAATAAAGATGACCCTCGGGTTGATTATTCCCAAGGGAAAGGTAATAGGTTGTTAGGAAAATGTAAAACCGAAGTTGGGCCTTGCTGGAGGAGTTTTATTCAAAGCGAACTGTCAAGGGGTTCCCATACACCCGGTCGCGTAAGGAACGCAAAATCAAGGAACATAACACCGGTATGACGGAAACTAAGGCAGCAAGAGTGGAACAGAACACCAGGCATAAGGCCGAGCCTTCCACCCTTTACCAAGTATATAGATGCATTAATTAAATAAGAGATATTGTGATATCCCAACATCATCCTATTCCAACATGGAGCAATCTTCAACTTCACCTGCAACTAACAACGCTATTAGAGGGGCTGAGCAAAAGCGGTAACATAGCCAAACAAGAATTTGCTAGGAAGGATGAAAGGGTTAGAGGCTGACATGGCAATTTGGGAGGCTTGAAAAACAAGTGATAGGTAGCGCAGCATAGCGAAAGAACGAAGCAACTAGCCTAGCAATGATAGTAGTGAGATCCAGGGTAACAGTCATCTTGCCTGAAATCTCGCTAGGAAGAAGAATGAGTCCATGAAGAAAACGAACGGGCGAAGATGAACCAAGTGTAGAGGAACGAATCCTCATGATCGCAACGAAACAGGAACTATCGAGAAGAAGCACAACCGGAAAGAAGCGACCAACAAGGTAAACACACAACACATAAACATGACATGATGCACAACCAAGCATGATGCATGACAAAGGCTATATGATGCTACTCATGGCAAGAGATGATGCATATAAAAATATCACATCAAAGCGAGTTTAAATGAGGCCGGAAACAACATATAACAAATCCGATAAATCCTCATATGCAAATTTCGAAATTGGTCCAGACCTTAACAAACATTAAGTTGAAGTTGTTAAACAGCAAGTTAAGATGCACCATGATGATCTACATGAAATTCTAGTCAAGTTACATATAAAGTTCATTTAATTTGGAGCTACGGCCTAGAAGATATGAGCAAAACAAGTCAAAGATGCCATTGATGCAAAATGCAATCAAACATCAAGTAAACACTCTCAACACAAGGATTCAACATGATAAGATGAAACTACATGCAATTCTAATCAAGTTTCATATAGAGCATGCTCAAAACGGAGCAACAGTGCCACATATACACTCCAAACAAGATATAACAACAATCTGCCGAAAATAGCAAGTAGGCACTTTGCAAACAACAAAACAACATGCTACATGAACCATATGAGCATAAACTTGACATTCACTTCATGCATAGATAACAAACTTCAAATATCATTAAGGTTCAGGTTCATAGGCATCAATATTAAACCACTATGATCGATGCAAAATGCAACTTTATAACACAGCAACATATGCATGAGCAGAGTTAATATGATGCCAATTTCAGAGCAAGAAAGAGACAAGCTACAGTAAGTAAACATAGCAACCAAGGGCATGGAATCAAATTAAACATGACAAAGAGCAAATAATATCATAGCATCATATACATATGGATCATGGATTAGTGAGAACCAACATGACAAGATTGAATGTTAAAACAGTATCACCAAGTGTAAAACAGCAACATTATCATAGCATGTTTGCAAGCATGGAAGAGAGGCATATGATCTCCAAAATTAACAACCATGGCATGCCAACAAAGGTCTCGTAGCATTCTTCAAAACATGTAACTGGAGCATCTCCATAAGAGGCAGGTATCACTAAAACAAGCTCACAACAAGGCATCACGAAGTTAACAGAAATCTGGAACAGTATATAGGCATCTTCACGGCAATGAAAACATATGCTACAAGAGATATATAGGGCATAAAAAGGCATTTCATGATAGAGCATAACATAGACATCAAAACATGTGAACTAAGAATCTCCATATTTGTCATGGATAAATTGGTGGCATCAAGAAAACATGGCAACATGATATAGCAGTTTCAGCATTGACAGAACATTAACAGCAAGTAGCCCACTTTATAAGCTTGATTCACTCACTACAGGGCATATAAAAATACATGAATTGCACCCTTGTAAAGATGACATAAATATGCTCCTAAAACATGTATACCTCATGCCCATATGATGCACACACAAAATGCAACAAAAATGACAAATCAGCAAGTTACAGCAGTTTTTAGCAGTTAACAGCAACATGCACTTTTGCAAAAGAGATAAATATGTCAAGATGAACCCTAACATGAATTAAAAGCACACCAACATATCGAGCATTAAGAGCAGAACATGTGCATATCAAGATAATCGTCATAGCATCAACATGGACAAAGTTGTGGCACTCACAAGAGGCATACATGATGTTAACAATCAACAGATTACAGCAGTTCATATTACTTAGCAGTTTTGCAACAGAGATTAAGGCATAAATACGAATGCTAACATGGATGCAAACTAGACCATCGTGAAGAGCACTCTGAGGTGAACATTTTAACATATTATGCACATAAAACGGAGTAATATGCATGAAGTTATGATGGGTCAAACATGCACACACGAAGTTTGAATCTCAGGGACTGCAGTTTTTTCACCTCGCGAAAAAAACTAGTAGGTCGGGGTCAGCTCCTTCTCTCGTGCAGAACTGCAGGCATGGAAGTCAACGCCGGCGGGGTGGAGGCGTGGGACTCCGGCGAGGGTCGGGGAGGCCGGGAATGGGTGGATCCGGCATGTGGAGGCATTTGGTTGGCCGGCTTGGTGGATCTGGTCCACCTGACCAGATCCGGCAAGGTGGCGGCGCCGGCGCACTCCGGGAAGGTCGGAGGAGGCCGAGAGGCGACGGCAGGGCGTCGGGGCTGCCGAAGCGGTGTGGCGAGGTTCGAGGCGGTGGGAGGAGAGAGGAGGCGCGGGGAGCTGACGTGGCGCGGCGGGATTGGGTGAGGAGGCGGCGGAGGACGCGTCCGGCGGCGGGGAGGAGTTAGGCAAGGGTTTTGTGCGCGAAAAATGGAGGGGGAGGACCTATTTATAGGTAGAGGGAACTAGGAGAGTCCAAATGAGGTGCGGTTTTCGCCCACACGATCGTGATCCAACGACGGATAGCATGGATGGGGTTTAGATGGGTTAGTGGGCTGTGGTGAAGGGGTGCTGGGCTGCAAAGAGAGAGGGGCTTCAGTTAACTCAATTAACCGTTGGGCATCAAACGACCTCCAAATGGAACGAAATTTGACGGGCGGTCTACCGGTGATATACCAAGGCCACTCGGCAAATCTCGGCCCATTTCGAGAATGTTTTTCGGCGGCTCACAAAACCAAGGACTGAGAGGTGCATGCGAGTGTGGTTGGGCTCAGAACAGGCAATGGAGAGAACCGGGGGAACCCGAACGGATGCATGTTTTGAACAACATGCAGATGAAATGCAGATGATGACATGGCAAAGTGCAACACGCAAGCAAATGACAAGGCAACGACAGCGAATAACTGGAAGACACCTAGCGCATCGGATTCAGGGCGTTACAACTCTCCTCCACTAACAAGAGATCTCGTCCCGAGATCTTAGGAACGAGATGGAAGAGAAAGAGGAAGAGGTGAAACAAGAGTTCAAGGGAGAAAATGAACAAGGTTGAGAGCACTCGGGTAGAAAGAGGAACAACGAATATGACAAGAATCAAAAGCTCAATGAATAGTATAGACTCTGAAACCACTCCGATTAGAACAAAATAGAAAAGGAATAAGAATGAAAGAATTTGGCAGCACTCCGGCTGAGCATGGAAGGAATAGAACATGAACTTCATAAGACGGAATGACACTCGAGGAGAGCCACAACACCATGCCTCCGGAAGAGTTGAAATAGTGGAATTAAAAGAACTTAGAAGGAAGGGTTGAACGGAGTTGTTGAGAAAATCAACAATGAAAGAATAAGCTTGTTGTGGACTTATCAAAAACATCTCAAAACTTGAGGTGAAATTATACCACAACCAAATGTCTGAATAGCTGAGAAGAAATGCAAAACCCCACTTCAGAAGAAAACGGAGTATTATTTGCACTTCGAGACGCGAGAAGAAAAGATACTTGAACTCCTCCAACAAGAATCTTGATGAACTCTTGAAGAATGAATTTAATCATGAAGAACCACCATGAAGAACTCCAGTGACAAAAGGATGATGAGATAGAATGAAGGATGAAAGAATAAGATCAAGCCTTGCAGTGATTTAGATGGAGGTACCGACAAAATGGCCTAGGAAATTTTTGAACTCCGGAAAAGAATAGATGCAAACACTTCGAACTAGAATTTATTCATCAAGAACAAACTCTGAAGGAAGGGATTAATCACTTGGAGGAAAATAAGAATAAGATTTATTGTATGCTTATCCTTTATCAAATTAAATTGATGACAAGCAATAGATTTTTGCATACTACTTATTCTTGTTGGAAAATGATTAAGGGGGATATGGCGCAACCTTGAGGAAGGTCTTCAATGAACTACCGGTAGGATTGGAAAGAATGAATGGATTAAAATGATAACAAAGGAAAAGGAATCTGAAGGAATCACCGTAAGGATTCGAAAATGACTGATGAAAGAGAATGAATCATCGGGAAGAATTAGAGGATCAAATATGCTTGAGGGGATTTAGATGCAAAAGAGCAAAGAGATGACGAGCTGCTTAAAGAATACTTTATAGATGCTCTGGGATAATTGGATAACGGTAGCTGAAATGTGAGGACGAAAAATTCTTATAGAATGATGACCTCCGGTGAAGTGAAACAGAAATCAACTCCTGAAATACTCCGGATGGGTAAGAAAAGAATATCTGACAAATGGAACACTTCGAGAGGGTAACAAGAATCTAGAACCACGAATCTTCGAGAGAATGGACAACATTTAGAGGGAAAACTCTTCTTTGGTCTTCCAATGACGACGGGAAACAAACACCAAAAATTGTTTAGATACTCCGGGAGAATGGGAAGCGAAGAGGTTGAGCCAACAATGAAATGATTTGAAATCGACCTTGGAAAGGCATCTGACTGATGAAATTCATTCTTACGTCAACTCCGAAAAGAATTAGAAATGGCTCGTAAATAATTAGAAGAATCAGGTAAGATCCTGGAAAAAGACCTATGGGTTAGGGCCCACTAAAAGAAAAACACCGTTGAAAAAGGATTGTTGAAGAGATAGATGATGCACCGGAACAATTGAAATATTTGAATGAGGTGATAACCTCGAATTAATTCGAGCACAGACGAATCTCCTGAGATGTCTTCTGCACTTCGGAACGATAAACTGGCGAGAGGCGAACGAGAAGGGGAAACACTTGATCCAAGGAAAAGAATATGATCAACACCAAAAAACTTGAATTGAATCCACCGGAAAGAAAAGGAGATGAAGACTGTCAAACGAGACGAGAATTCACCGGTTGAAATAATTGAGGGAAGACCGAAGAGGTTCCGCATGAATGAAATTGATGCTCGAATAGAGACGCAAACTCCAGGAAGAAAAGGGGTGGGAGGGCGCGAAAAACAAAGGCAACTTGGAAGGGGGAACCGACAAATAACTTGAAAAAGCACCGGTTGAAATAATTGAGGAAAGAATGCAAAGGCTTCGCACAAGTAGGATGGATACTCGATTACGGACTCCAGCTCCGAGAACAGAAAAGGGTGGGCGGGTGGGAAAAGAAAACAACTGAGGATTGATCTTGCGAAAACAAGGAGGTCGAATCGACTTGACGAGAAAAATGCACCAGATCAAAAGAGCTGAGAACCAACGAACGAAAAACTAACCGCGTGAACCTAAAGAAAGTTTGAAGGGGAAGAGGAGTAAGTCAAAACACCTACGTCGAGATTCCTCACCAGAGCGACGAAGGGGCTGAGGAGTAAAAAGAATTCATACTCTCCAAGATAACTAGATTCCGAAAATAGTTTTCTTCTAGACTCGACAACGCCCAAACTACGAACAATCAAAGGGGGCTCCTATGGTCGTTCGAGGCTCTGATACCAACTTGTCACGCCTAATATGCGACCCTATCCTAAATGAACTCGAAGGTCCCACCAAGGATAGAAGCGCATATTGGAGACGCTTTTGCAAGGTGGATATCATTACATCGTACCATTACATAATAGTTGGGGATACATACAAGAGGCATACAATGCCATGATTACAACAACATCATACATAATAGCAACATCCGAGTACAGATGAAACAAAAACAGAAACTCAAATGACATCCACCCTACTATCCTAGGCTGCCGACCTGGAACCTATCCCCTAATCGAAGAAGAACTCCAAACAAGTAAACATCGCTCTCACGTCATGATCACCGCATAACCTGTACCTGCAACAGTTCTTGTAGTAATCTGTGAGCCACGAGGACTCAGCAATCCCATTACCATGGGTATCAAGACTAGCAAACCTTAAAGGGTATGGAAAGGATAAGTGGTGAGGTGCAGCAGCGGCTAAGCATATATGGTGGCTAACATACGCAAATAAGAGCGAGAAGAGAAGCAACACAACGGTCGAGAAGCTAGAAGTGATCAAGAAGTGATCCTAAAACTACTTACGTTCATGCATAACACAAATCGTGTTCACTTCCTGGACTCTACGATCGGATATTAACAAATTTCCATCTGCCACATAACCGCGGGCACAGCTTTCGAAAGTTTATACCCTGCAGGGGTGTCCCAACTTATCCCATTATAAGCTATCACGACCAATGAAGGATATTTCTTCTCCCAGGAAGACCCAATCAGTCTCGGAATCCCGGTTACAAGACATTTCGACAATGGTAAAACAAGACCAGCAAGACCGCCCGAATGTGCCGACAAATCCCGATAGGAGCTGCACATATCTCGTTCTCAGGGCACACCGGATGGGCAAGACATCGGGTTGGCATAGACCCTGGTTGCCTAGGAGGCGCCGAACATCGCCCGGTTCGGACCAACACTTAGAGAAGCACTGGCCCGGGGGGGTTAAAATAAAGATGACCCTCGGGTTAATTACTCCCAAGGGAAAGGTAATAGGTTGTTAGGAAAATGTAAAACCAAAGTTGGGCCTTGCTGGAGGAGTTTTATTCAAAGCGAACTGTCAAGGGGTTCGCATACACCCGGTCGATAAGGAACGCAAAATCAAGGAACATAACACCGGTATGATGGAAACTAAGGTGGCAAGAGTGGAACAAAACACTAGGCATAAGGCCGAGCCTTCCACCCTTTACCAAGTATATAGATGCATTAATTAAATAAGAGATATTGTGATATCCCAACATCATCCTATTCCAACATGGAGCAATCTTCAACTTCACCTGCAACTAACAATGCTATAAGAGGGGCTGACAAAAGCGGTAGCATAGCCAAACAACAATTTGCTAGGAAGGGTGAAAAGGTTAGAGACTGACATGGCAATTTGGGAGGCTTGAAAAACAAGTGATAGGTAGCGCAGCATAGCGAAAGAACGAAGCAACTAGCATATCAATGATAGTAGTGAGATCCAGGGTAACGGTCATATTGCCTGAAATCCCGCTAGGAAGAAGAATGAGTTCATGAAGAAAACGAACGGGCGAAGACGAACCAAGCGTAGACGAACGAATCCTCACGATCGCAACGAAACAGGAACTATCGAGAAGAAGCACAACCGGAAAGAAGCAAACAACAAGGTAAACACACAACACATAAACATGACATGATGCACAACCAAGCATGATGCATGACAAAGGATATATGATGCTACTCATGGCAAGAGATGATGCATACAAAAATATCACATCAAAGCAAGTTTAAATGAGGCCGGAAACAACATATAACAAATCCGGTAAGTCCTGATATGCAAATTTCGAAATTGGTCTATACCTGAACAAACATTAAGTTGAAGTTGTTAAACAGTAAGTTAAGATGCACCATGATAATCTACATGAAATTCTAGTCAAGTTACATATAAAGTTTATTTAATTTGGAGCTACGGCCTAGAAGATATGAGCAAAACGAGTAAAACATGGCCTTGATGCAAAATGCAATCAAACATCAAGTAAACACTCTCAATACAAGGATTCAACATGATAAGATGAAACTACATGCAATTCTAAGCAATTTTCATATAGAGCATGCTCAAAACGGAGCAACGGTGCCACATATACACTCCAAACAAGATATAACAACAATCTGCCGAAAATAGCAAGTAGGCACTTTGCAAACAACAAAACAACATGCTACATGAAACATATGAGCATAAACTTGACATTCACTTCATGCACAGATAACAAACTTCAAATATCATTAAGGTTCAGGTTCATAGGAATCAATATTAAACCAATATGATCGATGCAAAATGCAACTTTATAACACAGCATCATATGCATGAGCAGAGTTACTATGATGGCAATTTGAGAGCAAGAAAGAGACAAGCTACAGTAAGTAAACATAGCAACCAAGGGCATGGAATCAAATTAAACACAACAAAGAGCAAATAACATCATTGCATCATATACATATGGATCATGGATTAGTGGGAACCAACATGACGAGATTGAATGTTAAAACAGTATCAGCAAATGTAAAACAGCAACATGATCTCCAAAATTAACAACCATGGCATGCGAACAAAGAGCTCGTAGCATTCTTCAAAACATGTAATTGGAGCATCTCCATAAAAGGCAGGTATCACTCAAAAACAAGTTCACAACAAGGCATCACGAAGTTAACAGAAATCTGGAACAATATATAGGCATCTTCACGGCAATGAAAACATATGCTACAGGAGATATATAGGGAATAAAAAGGCATGTCATGATAGAGCATAACATAGAAATTAAAACATGTCAACTAATAATCTCCATATTTGTCATGGATAAATTGGTGGCATCAAGCAAACATGGCAACATGATATAGCAGTTTCAGCATTGACAACATTAACAGCAAGTAGCCCACTTCACAAGCTTGATTCACTCACTACAGGGCATATCAAAATACATGAATTACACCATTGTAAATATGACATAAATATGCTCCTAAAACATGTAGACATCATGCCCATAGGATGCACACACAAAATGCAAGAAAAATGACAAATCAGCAAGTTACAGCAGTTTTCAGCAGTTAACAGCAACATGCACTTTTGCAACAGAGATTAATATGTCAAGATGAACCCTAATATGAATTAAAAGCACACCAACGTATCGAGCATTAAGAGCAAAACATGTGCATATCAAGATCATCATCATAGCATCAACAGGGACAAAGTTGTGGCACTCACAAGAGGCATACATGATGTTAACAATCAGCAGATTACAGCGGTTCATATTACTTAGCAGTTTTGCAATGAAGATTAAGGCATCAATATGAATGCTAACATGGATGCAAATTAGATCATCATGAAGAGCACTCTGAGGTGAACATTTTAACATATTATGCACACAAAACGGAGCAATATGCATGAAGCTATGATGGGTCAAACATGCACACATGAAGTTTGAATCTCAGGGACTACAGTTTTTTCACCTCGCGACAAAAACTGGCAGGTCGGGGTTAGCTCCTCTCGTACAGAACTGCGGGCATGGAAGTCAACGCCGGCAGGGTGGAGGCGTGGGACTCCGGCGAGGGTCGGGGAGGCCGGGAATGGGTGGATCCGGGCATGGGGAGGCGTTTGGTTGGCCGGCTTGGTGGATCTGGTCCACCTGACCAGATCCAGCGAGGTGGCGGCGCCGGCGTACTCCGGCAAGGTCGGAGGAGGCCGGGAGGCGACGGCGGGGCGTCGGGGCGGCCGAAGCGGTGCGGCGAGGTTCGAGGCGGTGGGAGGAGAGAGGAGGTGCGGGGAGCTTGACAGGACCAGCAATCGATTTCACCAACAATTACTCGAACTAGCCCTGATTTGATAATTTCAGCGGAAGAATTCAGATACAGAGTACAGATTAAGGATCAGTCCAATTCTACCAAGTAGCTCTAGGGTTCTAAGATAAGCTAGCTATTACAACTTGGAGAAGGGAAAAAGATGAGCCAGGGATGCGTGGGGGTTGAGCTTAATAGCTGGCAGAGTTGGTGGCCTCGCATGTGCTGGCGGGCTCCATTCCTGTAGCTGTCTAGGCAGTGGTGGCAACGGCGTAACGAGGAACAACGGACTGTTGCTTCAGAGTAGCCGTTGATCACCGTCCCATCTCATCTGGGCCGTCCGCTTCCTGGGTGAGTACAGATTCAGTCTCAGTGTCGAAAGCTTCAGGGTTGCTGTATATTTCTTCAGTTAAGCTGTGAAGGACAGTAGGGTCCTGACAATTGCCTCCCGCAGAAGATGATCCTTGTCCTCGAGGATATTTTGCTGGAAACCAAGAGTGGATGGTGTCGTTGAAGAAGTCTGGGAATGTGTATTTGATGAAATCAGCGTCCTCCCAGGTGGCCTCCTCGGGTGACATATTCAACCACTGTATCAGCCATTGTGTGACAAGATGGGGATGTCTTGGGATAGCTCTTGTTTCTAGAACAAGTACTGGAGCTATTTTAATCTTGCCAGACTCATCAACCAAGGGCAGACCAGGAGCGGGTACAGCATGAGAGCCCAAATGTCGCTTCAATTGGCTGACATGGAAGACATTATGTATTTGGACATCTGCAGGCATCAGGAGTTAATAGGAAGAGTTGCCAATCTTTTGCAAAATCCTGAATGGTTCATAGAACTTAGTTGCTAGTTTGAGACCTGTTTTGATGCCAAAAGCAGCTAATCTGTAAGGTTGCATTTTGAGATATACCATTTCTCCCTCAGAGAAGTTCCTGTCAGTCATGTTCATGTCTGCATATTTCTTCATTCTCTGTTGAGCCACTAGCAGATTGTGTTTCAACTGTTGTTGCATTTGTTCCCTCTGTTGCAAAAATGTTGCTGCTTCAGTATCATCAGGGCCAGGAATTGAGACCTCTCCAATTTGTGGTGGAGGAAAGCCATACAAACATTGAAAGGGGGTATATTTAGTAGCAGTATGATAAGAGGTATTAAACCACCATTCAGCCATAGATAACCATGAACACCATTTCTTTGGTTCATTAAATGCCATGCTTCTCAGATACGCTTCTAAGAATTGGTTCACCCTCTCCGTCTGACCATCAGATTGTGGGTGATGGGCTGTACTCATATTGAGTTTGACTCCCAAGGATTTAAATAAAGCTTGCCAGAAGTTGCTTGTGAATATCCTGTCTCTATCCGTGACCATTGACACTGGCATTCCATACAGTTTGAAGATATTGTCAATGAAAGCCTGGAGAACAGTAGTAACATTGAATGGGTGAGATAGGGCAATGAAGTGGGAGTACTTAGTGAATCTGTCCACTACGACCAATATCACATCTTTGCCTTGGGATTTAGGTAATCCTTCGACAAAGTCCATAGAAATGTGCCTCCAAGCCATGTCAGGGATAGGGAGGGGGTCCAGTAATCCAGGGTAGTGTCAATGTTCCCCCTTTGATCTCTGACATACAGGACATTCTTGTATGAATTTTTCTATTGAGACTTTCATATTGGGCCAATAGAATATTCTCTTAATTCTGTGATATGTAGCTCTCACTCCCGAATGGCCCCCAATCGGAGAAGAGTGAAATGTGGATAACAAGTGCTGCTGGAAATTGATATCTTTTCCAATATAAATTCTACCTTTATATCTCAATACTCCAGCAGTATAATTGTAAAGAGGAAGAGTTGTTGTTCCTGTAGTTAACTGTGCGATGAGGTCTTTACACCTGTCATCAGACTTGTAAGAACTTTCAATTTGGTCAGTCCAACTGGGCACTGCCATAGAAATTTCCATCAGCTATGGTTTCCTTGAGAGAGCATCAGCCGCTTTGTTTTCTTTTCCTTTCTTGTATTCTATAGTGTAAGCGAATTCCAGTAACTTGAGCATCAACTTGTGTTGGATGCCTTCAGAAATCCTTTGCTCTGTAATAAACTCCAAACTTTGATGATCTGTTTTAATGACTAGAGACGAACCAAGGAAATAATGCCTCCATTTCTTAAGAGATTCCAAGATTGCTATTGCCTCTTTTTCATAGGTTGACAAAGCAGCTGCCTTAGGCCCCAATGATCTGCTGTAATAAGCGAGAGGTCTGTGTCTTTGCATAAGAACAGCCCCAATTCCACTTCCAGAAGCATCACACTCTAATTCAAATGGAATTGTAAAGTCTGGTAGTGCTAGAACAGGTGCATGAGTGAGGCTGTGTTTTAATTGATCGAAAGCTGTTGTTTGTTGATCAGTCCAGAGGAAAGATTCCTTCTTGAGAAGATCATGAAGAGGTCTGCATATAGCTCCATAATCTTTAATGAATCTTCTGTAGTAACCCGCCAAGCCAAGGAAACTTCTTAATTCAGTGATGTTTGCTGGGACAGACCACTGTTGCACAACTAGTATTTTCTCAGGATCTGTTGCTAGTCCATTAGCAGAAAGAACATGGCCTAAATACTCCACCGTTTGTGTGCCAAAAATGCATTTGGATTTGTTGAGGAAAAGATTGTTTTCCTTCAATATTTGCAACACTATTTTTAAATGCTCCTTGTGTTCTTCTGGTGTTTTGCTGAATATTAAGATATCATCAAAGAACACCAACACAAATTTCCTCAAATAAGTGCCAAACAACTTGTTCATCAGTGCTTGCAAGGTAGCTGGGGCATTAGTCAAGCCAAAGGGCATAACGAGAAATTCATAATGTCCAGAATAAGTTCTGAATGCTGTCTTGTGTATATCCTCTGGTTTCATTCTGATCTGATGATATCCCGATTTCAGATCCAATTTGCTGAAAACTGCTGCTCCTTGCAGTTCATCTAGAAGATCTTCTATCACAGGTATAGGAAACTTATTCTTGATTGTTTGGGCATTTAATTTCCTATAATCTATGCACAATCGCCAAGTCCCTCCCTTCTTCCTGACTAGTATGGCTGGGGATGCATAAGGACTCATACTGTGTTGAATTATATGTCTTGACAAGAGAAGTTTTATCTGCTGTTCCATCTCATTTTTCTGTAGATGAGGAACTCTGTATGGTCTGACATTAGGAGGTGTGGAATTCTCTTGCAATGGTATGGAATGGTCACAATCTCTAGGAGGTGGTAGTGTAGTTGGTTCTTTGAAGAGCTCATCATACTATTCCAGAACCTGCAAAACTTCCTCTTCAGATTTGTGTGAGGTTTCCAAAGAACTGCTCACAGTTGTCATGAAGTTGAGACTCATAGCAAAACCTACTGCTCCTTCTAAGCACATTTTGTAAAGCTTTTCTACAGAGATCAGTTTAGGAACTACAGTAGTTGTGCAGTCGAAGAAGGTAACTGGTTTGAGCCTGTCCTTATTCACTGTGACTGTTCTTTCTTCAAAATCCATAGAAATAGGATTATGCTTCCTGAGCATGTCACAACCCAATACCACATCATATCCGTGCAACTCCAAGACTATCAAATCATTTGAGAATGGTTCATTAGCAATCCTAAAACTGGTGTTAGGTGCATGAGCTCCAGTCGTGAATGAGCCCCCTCCAGCTACTGTTACTATTTTAGTTGGGTTGTTGATCAGTGGACAACCAGTTTTGAGAGCAAATTTCAAATCAATAAATGTATTTGTGCTCCCGGTATCGACTAGTGCTATTCCTTGTCTCCCCCCTATACTTATTGTTACTGCCAAAGTAGATTCAGAAGTGTTTCCAGAGACTGCTTGAGCAGAAATGTGCATACAGCCAGATGGAGGTTCAGTTAACTGTCCTTCAGCAGTTAGAACTGCAAACTGTGCTTCCTCCTCTGGTGACAATTCTTCAGTACTACTATCACCAGTGATGACATGCAGTGATGGTGCTTGCTTGCACTTGTGTCCTGGGACCCATGGTCCATTACATCTCCAACAAATGCCTGGTTTTCTTGTAGGTGTTGGTGGAGGAATTTGTAAAGTGGGAGCTGCAGGAACAGTGGTTTTCTGTTGAGTATTGTGGAACTGCAGTTGTTTGTCCTGTTGTGTCACATATGCTTGGTATTTAGCTTGAAACCCGCTTTCATAATCCTTTGCCATCCAGTAGGCTTGTGTCAGAGTTGCTGGTCTTTGAGGTCTCAAATTACATCTGATGTTAGGTTTTAATCCATTAACAAAGCTCACAACATAGTAATGTTCCTGCAGGTATGGGTGTTCATCTCGGACTACTGCCATGATTTCTTCAAACTTGTCAATGTAAGCTGCAACAGATAAGGTGCCCTGTTTAACACTATGAAAATTTTCCAGTATTTCATAGATGCTAGAGTCTGCAAATCTGTCACAAAGCAACCTACAGAAGTCCTTCCAAGGAATTGCACTGTTCTCCAACTGTGCACTTCTTATCCAATTATCAGCCCTCCCAATGAAATAAGTTAATGCCAAATCCACCTTACATTCATCAGGAACCTGAGCTAGCTGGAAGTACTTGTTGACTTGCCGTATCCATCCAAGAGGATTATCCCCATTGAAGCAAGTGAAATCAATCTTAGGGCCCTTGGAGATGTTCTTCATGAACTGTGCTGCACGTTCAGACTTGTGCTGATCACTAACTTCAGAGGCTTTCTCTGCTTGTTTTGACTGCGGCTCTGCTTGCTTCAAATGTAACTGAAACAGTGATTCCACCTGTTTCTGCAAGTCCTGCACCGTTATCTGCTGATTTGGGATCTGAGCTTGTTGCCTGCTAGCAAGACCCAGGGAAGATGAGGGTGATTCAAGGTCGGGAGGGTGGGTATTTTCACCCTGCATACGCTTCAGAAGGGCAAAAATTTCGGTCTGAACCTCCGAATTTTTCTCCACTAGTGTTTCAACCTTGCCGATCTGGCTCTCCAAGGCCTCGACCTTGGACAGTCGGGTGTTGACTTCTGCCATCTGATCTTGGATTTTGTCTTGTTTGAGTGTCATGGCGGTCACCTCCGCACGAAGAACATCCAGTTCGTCCGACATCTCCTCCATGTGCTTGGTCCTTGTCGGCATGGTTAGGTCGCTCGCAGCTCTAGAATTTTACCACGGAAATACCCGGAACCCTTGCCGGCGACCTCGAATCTCTGCCTCCACACGCCTCCAGAAGCTCACCGCTGCCCCGATCGAACGCCCGCAGTGGAATTTTACCAATCTGAAACCCAACCACTGCAGCTCCAACCGGATCGCCTCCAAAAATCGACTGGCTACTGATACCAATTGACAGGACCAGCAATCGATTTCACCAACAATTACTCGAACTAGCCCTGATTTGATAATTTCAGTGGAAGAATTTAGATACAGAGTACAGATCGAGGATCAGTCCAATTCTACCAAGTAGCTCTAGGGTTCTAAGATAAGCTAGCTATTACAACTTGGAGAAGGGAAAAAGATGAGCCAGGGATGCGTGGGGGTTGAGCTTAATAGCTGGCAGAGTTGGTGGCCTCGCATGTGCTAGCGGGCTCCATTCCTGTAGCTGTCCAGGCGGTGGTGGCAACGGCGTAACGAGGAACAACGGACTGTTGCTTCAGAGTAGCCGTTGATCACCGTCCCATCTCATCTGGGCCGTTCGCTTCCCAGGTGAGTACAGATTCAGTCTCAGTGTCGAAAGCTTCAGGGTTGCTGTATATTTCTTCAGTTAAGCAGTGAAGGACAGTAGGGTCCTGACAGAGCTAATGTGGCGCGTCAGGATTGGGTGAGGAGGCGGCGGAGGACGCGTCCGGCGCGGAGGCGGATATGTCCGGCGGTGGGGAGGAGTTAGGCTAGGGTTTCTTCCGCGAAAAATGGAGGGGGGCCTATTTATAGGTAGAGGGAGCTAGGTGAGTCCAAATGAGATGCGGTTTTTGCCCACACGATCGTGATCTAACGATGGATAGCATGGAGGGGGTTTAGATGGGTTAGTGGGCTGTGGTAAAGGGATGCTGGGCTGCAAAAAGAGAGGGGCTTCGGTTAACTCGGTTAACCGTTGAGGCTTCAAACGACCTCCAAATGGAACGAAATTTGATGGGCGGTCTACTGGTGATATACCAAGGCCACTGGGCAAATCTCGGCCCATTCCAAGAAATTTTTTCGGCGGCTCACAAAATCAAGGACTGAGAGGTGCAACGGGTGCATGCGAGTGTGGTTGGGCTCAGAATGGACAACGGAGAGAACCGGGGGAACCCGAGCGGATGCAAGTTTTGAAAAACATGCAGATGAAATGAAGATGATGCCATGACAAAGTGCAACATGCAAGCAAATGACAAGGCAACGACAGCGAATAACTGGAAGACACCTGGTGCATCCGATTCGGGGCGTTACAGCCACGCTGTCCTACTGGTCAGGATAATTGCTGAGAGCAGCTCTCGGCAAAGATATTGTCAGTTTTTTCAAAAATATTTAGCAAATTATTTGAAACTTTTACTGATAAATGTGACCAGTGGGACCACATGTCAGTTAGAAAGAACACACACAAAAATGGAAATAGGATATGGCATATACTTTTGCCGAGTGTCGTTCGTCGGCTCTCGGTGATGTACACAGTAACTGACGGAGCCGTCTGTTTCGGACGGGCGTGCCACGTGGCTCCTCTTTGTCGTGAGCGGCTCTCGGCGTCTGCAGGGTTTGCCGTGCGGTGCCTCTTTGCCGTGAGGCAGTGACGGCAAAGAAGGCAGTTTGCCGTGAAGCTAGGTTTGCCGAAAGTGACTCTCGACATTATTTTCTTTGCCGAGTGTCCGTGTTTTAGCACTCGGCGCAGAGCATGACACCCGGTGTACATTAGAATTCTAGTAGTGACGGGGGCTAGGTGGGCAGAACCTTATTCCATCTTCAGTGAGCCGCCGCCGTCTCGTCTTCCTGAGCAGGACACAAACCCTAACAAAACGTGAAGAAACAACTGAAAACAGAGCCCTCCCGCTGGTAAGGGCCGAGATCCAACACGCCGCCATGGCCATACAACCACTGGAGACGAGGCGGACCGACGGCCGCGCCGGCGGGAGGCATGGAACCCTAGACTTTTCTTGGGGAGGAGGCATCAACTGCCGTAACATTTCTTTTGCAATGATTGTAATTTTGGTTGGTAGCTTACCAAATTGTCCACTTGGTCATTTCTTCTTTGTATCACATAAAGTAAACTCGTCCAAAGTGGTGTGTCAAAATAAGAAAAGGAATCTTTTTTTTTGAAATAGTAGTAGTAGTTGAGAGGATGGAAGGAGAGAGAGCATGCATGCGTCAGGTGGCAGAAGCCCACGTAGCAGCACGCGCCAATCACGCGCTCTCGCGTTCCCCTTCCTCTCGATTCTCGACTCCATTCCCACAACAAAATTGCTAGACTTATGGACAACTGCTTGTGGATTCTGGTTACGGGATGTTTTCCACCGACAACTCCTCGCTGATTTTACTCTCGAGCAATGCTAGATGTACAGGCGTTGTACGGAGGATCTACAGGCTCGGTTGCTGTGATTGGTTGGAATTTGATTAAGGGGGACGGCCCCACCTGAAAATCAGGGGGGAGCAATTAGCTTAGGCCACGTTGTCATCCTGTAAAGCTTTGTATGAATATCCTGTACGTGTAGTATTATTGTTTTACTCTCTGGCCCCAAAAATGCTAAACGCACGGGCTAGTTACAGGGGTATTACGGGCCCTTCCTTCTATTCTATTCAACTCCCCCCCTGATTTTCAGGTGGGTGGGCCCCTCCTCTCCCTTAATCCAATCAACACTTGACAAATGCTAAACACTCCGTAAAACCCCCGTATTAGTCCGTGAATGTAGCATTGTTGCTCTGGCCCCCCCTGATTTCCAGCAGGCCAAGTATTTAGTGCCACATCTTTCCGTAAACTTGAACCAGTAAACAATTGACCGCGACCTTCCTTCTTCACAATGTTTCTCAGGACAGAGAGACAAGATATGGTTGACATGCAGCCCATGCAGCCCACGGAGAGGGGAAACGTCGCCCGATCCATCAGCACCAGCGACTAAGACCTCTTGGAGCGGTTATAGATCTCGTTCTGTTTGGGGATTTCAATGGATTCTTCTGTTCTTTGTAGAAGGACAAGTTATGGGCTGTGCAATCTCGATGTATTGATTGGTGCACCAGGCACGTATATATAAGTACAGAGGTGGGCCACAACCTCAACTATACAAGGAAACAGGAGGTGGGCCCTACGCACACATATACACGTACACAATATACTCAACACCCCCCCGCAGTCGAAGCGGTGCCAGTGACGCAGAGACTGGAACGGAACTCCTCAAAGGTAGAAGTCGGCAGTCCCTTCGTCATCACATCGGTGAACTGCTGAGCGGTCGGCACATGGAGAACCCGCATGCGTCCAAGAGCCACCTGCTCGCGCACAAAGTGAATGTCCAGCTCGATGTGTTTAGTCCGGCGATGATGAACGGGGTTGGCGGAGAGGTACACCGCAGAGACGTTGTCGCAGTAGACAACCGTAGCCTGGGAGACATCGTGATGCAGCTCCTAAAGTAACTGTCGAAGCCAGGTGCACTCGGCTACAGCGTTAGCCACAGCTTGGTACTCAGCCTCCGCACTAGAGCGCGAAACCATGGGTTGTCGCTTGGACGACCACGAGACGAGGGAAGGACCGAGGTAGACGCAGTAGCCAGAGGTGGACCGACGAGTATCGGGGCAGCCGGCCCAGTCTGCATCGGAGTAAGCCACCATCTCCAGAGAAGTGGACGCCGTAAGTGTCAAGCCGGGGGACATCGTGCCGCAGATTTAGCTAAGGATCTGCTTCGCGAGAGTCCAGTGAGAGTCACGAGGGGCGTGCATGTGGAGACACACCTGCTGTACAGCATACTGAAGATCCGGTCTGGTGAGAGTCAAGTACTATAGAGCACCGACAATAGACCGGTAGAACGGAGCATCCGACGCAGGCGAACCCTCAAGAGCAGAGACCTTGGCCTTCGTGTCAACAGGAGTAGCAACAGGATGGCAGTTGAGCATGCCAGCACGCTCAAGAAGCTCATGGGCATACTTCTGTTGATGAAGAAAGAAACTGTCCGGACGCCGAACGACCTCAATGCCAAGGAAATAATGTAGAGCACCTAGGTCCTTGATAGCAAACTCGTCACGCAGCCGGAGAGTAATCTGCTGAAGAACGGCTGCGGAGGAGGCTGTCAGGATGATGTCGTCGACGTAAAGCAGCAAATATGCAGTCGTGTCACCGTGGCGATAGACAAACAGTGAGGCGTCCGAGCGAGTGACGCTGAAGCCCAGTGTCTGAAGAAACCCGGTGATCCGCTGGTACCAGGCTCGGGGTGCCTGCTTGAGCCCGTAAAGAGAGCGAGACAGCAGGCACACATGGCCGGGAAGTGAAGCGTCGACGAAGCCGGTGGGTTGCTCACAAAACACCTGCTCCTCAAGATGGCCGTGGAGAAAGGCGTTGGAGACATCCATCTGGTGAACAGGCCAGCCGCGGGAGACGGCGAGCTGGAGGACGGTGCGGATCGTGCCCGGTTTAACCGGGGTGAACGTCTCCGTGAAATCAACTCCAGCGCGCTGGCGGAAACCGCGGACCACCCAGCGAGCCTTGTAGCGCTCAAGTGAACCGTCTGAGCGGGTCTTATGGTGAAAGACCCACTTGCCGGTGATGACGTTGGCGCGAGGAGGCCGAGGAACCAGGGTCCAGGTGCGGTTTCGTTGAAGAGCGTCAAACTCTTCCTGCATCACCGCAAGCCAGTGAGGATCACGGAGGGCGGCGCGAGCGGACGTAGGAATGGGCGACGGCTCCACGGCGGAGGCGGCGAGGACGTACTCGTCACGCGAGTACCGGAGACTCAGACAGTGAATACCGGCGCGAGCGCGGGTGACGGGGCCGGACGGAGCCACGGGGGCCACCGGCGAGGCGGCCGGCGAGGTGGCTGGCGTCGCGGCCGGTGAGGCGGCGGGCGTCGCGGCAGGTGAGGCGGCGGGCGTCGCGGCGGGCGTCGCAGCCAGCGACGGGGCCGGCGAGGCGGCCGACAGCAGGGTCGGCGAGGCGGGCGGCGTCGAGGCGGCGGACGGCACGGCCGGCAAGGCGGGCGTCGTCGAGGCGGCGGAGGAGGCGGTGGAGCCGGCTGCGCCCGACCCCGCGACGCCCGAGTCGGGGGCGGCGGGTGAAGGCGGGGCGCCGGCTGCACCGTCAGAGCCGGCCGAGGAGGGCGCCGGCAGGAGGGCCCGGGGACCGCCAAAGCCCGGAGGCGGTCCACGAACCAGACGTGATCGTCCACCTGACGAGGTCGTCGATGGGCCGCCGGTGGCCGGCTGCGACGAGACGACAAGGGGTACCTGCTGCTGAAACGGGAAGACCATCTCATCAAAGTAAACGTGTCGGGAGGTGAAAACACGGTGGGAGACGGGATCGTAGCAGCGGTAGCCCTTAGTGTTAGGTGGGTAGCCGAGAAAGATGCAAGCGACGGAGCGAGGTGCGAGCTTATGAGGCGCAGTGGCAGCGATGCTAGGATAGCACAGGCAGCCGAAGATGCGAAGCCCTTCATAAGAGGGAGGTGCACCGAAGAGAAGGTGGTGAGGTGTAAAGTTCCCGCGAGTACGACATGGATGGATGTTGATGAGGAGAGAAGCGGTGGCTAGAGCGTCAGGCCAAAAGCGCGGGGGCACATTGGCATGAAAGAGAAGAGTCCTAACGCAGTCATTAAGAGTGCGAAGGATGCGCTCAGCACGACCATTCTGGTGCGAGGTGTACGGACAAGTGAGACGAAAAATCGTGCCATGTGTGGTGAGAAGATTACGAACAGCGGTGTTGTCAAACTCCTTCCCGTTGTCTGTCTGCAACGCGAGAATGGGTCGACCAAACTGCGTGCGAACATAAAAATAGAAAGCGGCAAGGGTGGAGATAACATCCGACTTGCGGTGCAAGGGAAGGTCCACACATAATGCGAAAAATCGTCAAGGATGACAATGTAATAAAGAAAGCCCGTATTACTTGCAACAGGAGATGTCCAAACATCACTATGAATTAACTCAAACGGGTACGATGCAACAAAGGAAGAAGTCCTAAACGGAAGACGAGCATGTTTGCTGAGGCGACATGCATGACACGAGTGATCCTCATTCTTATTACACGTGGAAGAAAAACTCCGAAGTATGTGGCAAAGTGTGGCAGGATTAGGATGACCCAAGCGAGCGTGCCAGAGATCCACTCCGGTGGTGAGATCGACAGGGGCGGCGGAAGTGGTGGAGGCGGCGGAGTGAACCGGGTAGAGCTCGTCGGGGCTGTCACATCGGTGGAGCACCATCCGCGTGCGAGCGTCCTTAACAGAAAAATCACATTCGTCAAATTCAACAGTGAACGGATTTTCACGTGTAAGAGAACGAACGGAAACAAGATTTTTAATAAGGTCAGGAGAAACAAGAATATTAGACATGGATATAGGAGTGGAGTTAGACGGAAAATATGTATGTCCAATATGGGTGATGGGAAGAGAAGAACCGTCACCGACGGTGATGCGGTTGGAGGTGTGGACAGGATGGGCAGTATGGAGGTTACCGGGATACGCCGCCATGTGAGCGGTGGCGCCACTGTCCATGTACCAATCGCCGCCGCCGGTGTAGCTGGACGGGGAAGGAGCAATGTGGAGAGCCGCCAGAAGGGCCGGGTCCCACGGTGCAGGCGGGAGGGACGGCGCAGCCGTCAGCCCACCTGGCGGCGGCTGCTGGCCGTAGGGCGCTGCATATGGCTGCGGCGCGGCATAGTACGCCTGGTGTGACAGAGGCCGAGTGCCGAGAAGGCCCGGAGTAGGGGCCCGAGGAACCGACATGGAGTAGGCGTGGACGACGCCGGTCCACGGGTTCTGGCCGGCATACCACGGGGCCGCCGGCTGAGGGGCCGGCTGCTGCTGGCGAGGTGCTCCTCCCTGAGCACCGCCGCCTCCTCCCTGCTTGCAGCCACCCTGGCGGCCGCCGCGACGACCGCCCCCATTGGCCGCTGGCTGGGGCGGCGGGAAGGGGGCTGCTGGGGCGGGCGGGAAACCGGGCGGGAAGGCAGGCGCCGCCGGCGGGGGCGGTGTCGGGCGGGGCGGTGACGGGGCCGAACCCCCGCGGGTGCCGGCGACGAGGGCGGTGTGGGTCGCGCGCGTCCGTGCCGCCCGCATCCGGCGCTCCTCCAGCTTGAGGTACGCGACCACCTTGCCAAAGGTGGGCTCCGGGATGAGGGTGAGGTTGGAGGCGGCGTTCCCGAAGTCCTCGTTGAAGCCACCGGAGAGGGTGCTGATGAGGAGCTCGTCGCCGATCTTTTCCCCCAGATCACGGAGCTCGTCGGCGAGCTTTTTGAGGCGCATGCAAAGATCATCGATGGACGAGTCAAGTTGCTGGCACCCGTAAAACTCACCATAGAGGAGGACCTTGCGCTGCAGCCGATTGTCGGTGAAGAGGCCGTTGAGCTTGGTCTAGACCGCATAGGCGTCGTCCTCGTCGTTCACCACGGTGTGGAAGATGTCGCTGGAGATGCTGAGGTAGAAACAGCGGATGATGGTGGCGTCGAGGATCATCCACTCCTCGTCGTGGATCATGAGCGCGGAGTCCACGGTGCCGTCCACATGGCCGTGAAGGAGGTACTCACGGAACACAAGCGAAAAATACCGCTTCCACGCGGAGTAGGAGGCGGTGGTGTGATCAAGCTTGACCGGGACGCGCTCATGGATGTTGAGGTCGCGGACGAGGGTTACATCGGGACCGGCGAACGGGTTGGAGACGGTGGAGAAGGAGGAGCTCATGGTGGGGATCGGGGGTGGGGAGGGAGGCGGAAGCAGTAGGTGGCGGCGGCGGCGGCCTCGGGATGGGAGGCAGCGGCGGCGGCGAGCGGGGCGGGTGGGTTGTGGCGGCGGTGACCAGGAGCGGCGGCGGCGGCCGAAGGGAGGGCGGCGGCGGCGGCGGCTGGTGACGGCGGTGTGGGGCGGAGGCAGCGGCGGCGGCGGCGCGGAGGCGCAGCGGCGGCGGCGGCTAGGGTTAGGATCGTGCTGCGATAGATACCATGTAGAAGGACAAGTTATGGGCTGTGCAATCTCGATGTATTGATCGGTGCACCAGGCACGTATATATAAGTACAGAGGTGGGCCACAACTTCAACTATACAAGGAAACAGGAGGTGGGTCCTACGCACACATATACACGTACACAATATACTCAACGTTCTTCTTTATTTCTGAACAACGTGGGAAATGATATAATGGTGTTCCATTGTTGCTCATGTGGTACTAGTAATAGTTTTTGATTCGCAGGCCTGTCACTGGTAGCAAGTCCAAGAAGAAGGCCCCCAGAAAGGTTCACAAAGCAGAGAGGGAGAAGCATAACAGCGATTTGCTCAATGATCTCTTCGGTGAACATGGCAAAATGTTAGGTGCGCATTAATTACTAGCCTCGTAGACTACATCACACCGTAGCATTGCTCTGGTGACCCAGTTTCTCAATTTTCCATGTGGTTATTATTTGGAAGGTTACAGTTGAGCGTGGGTGGGTATGTGAATCTGCATGATGTTGTTCTCATCCATGTGATGGATTCCCCTATGAGATCCATCCTAGTGTATGTTTAATTATGCTAGTAAAAACATGGATGAACTTACCATCTGTCGCTTCAGCTCCGACATCAACGTATGGTGTCAAGCTGCCTGAGAAAGACAGTGTGAATTAATGTGTATTGCCTGATTGTCATTAGAATTTTACTTATCTTAGATTTCTGATATCACTCAAGTCTGCTATTGAACATACATTTTATATATTCTGAATTCTGATCGATCGAATGCAATATCATAACTGAGCAGCTGGTTTGTTCTTCCACAAACAGGTTACAATGGAGAGGAATGAGTAATGATGGCTGGAGGATGAGAACGGTGTGCTCCGCAACCAACTTCTGGAGCTACAAAATGAGCTGACGATCTAGGTCGCAGGTAACCCAAGTTGGGGCCATGGTACTGCTGGGTCGCCTCACCCTGTTTCTCACTCTGCCAGCACGGTTTCGCCGTCACAGACGCCGACCATCATAAGCGCAGGATTCCCCTTTCAACAGCCAGCAGTCATGGAGCACTCTTATGCAGCACCACTACATGAACTTAAGCTCTTCCCAGATGAGGCATCTGATATCGAAGGCCTTGAAGCATCACAGACCACCCAGAGGGCCCCAACCATTACAATGTTGCCTGACCACAGGCAAGGTACCCAACACAGTCAGCCTCGTGGCATGTAAGCCTGGGCCTCCCGTGGACGGAGGATGAAAAATGTAGCAGTAGTAGTAGCTCTTCCTCTGATCAGGAAGTTTCTCTCTGAACGTACTGCATGTACACAGTTGCGCATGTGCATGTAAATACCAGACGGAATGTTTTTCTTTCTTATTTTTGAAACTTAGGATGTGGCCAAGAATTACTTTATTCTAGTTTGGCAAATTTTAACATACTCCCCCTTACCCCGATAAATCATGAGTGGACATGCAGCCACGCGAGGTCGTTATCAAGACCGGCCACTTCTGCGCGATTCGTGCAGCTCTAATACATCGAGCCTGTATAATAAATTTCATCCACCGTATACAATTAGTACAACTCTTGTATACTTCTGACCTTGCCAGGAGATGGCCCAGAAGGCAGACTCGCGCATTGAAGACGTGCGTTGATTAACATATCAGTCCAAATGGCCAGCTGCACCACAATAACTACACTGATCCGTGGTACTTGATTAGAAGATGGCTCTACATTCAAAGCATGCAGCCTATCCATAATCACACTAGCTCTCTCCATCAGTATTGTTCATTTTGGAAAATGAGGTCGGACGACTGATTTAAAACTCTTACATGCATCAATTTTTTGACTGAAAAATCACTGAACTCCATTCTTCATAATTAACTTGAATCACAAAAATAGAATCTGATTTTTAAATGCAACGTTCATACAAAACCAGAATGTCAATTAAAAGATCAGGCAAAATTCTACAGAAAGAGTTAAAATACTTTTACATAACTTATAGGATATTTGAGACATCACCAATATGAGAGAATGATTTTTTTGATGGCTTCGGTTTTGATATCATCTTCACAAGCATACATGTTAACAAAAAATTACGGTTCCCATTTTTGAACAAATTAGAGACATCAAAACCAACTCCACAGATTTCTAATTGAACATACAATATGAAAATATCTAGAAATGCATTTAGTTACCTGAATATATGGGTGAAAGTTTGAACTTACAATATGAAAATATCTACGAGATGCATTTAATTACCTGAATATATGGGTGAAAGTTTTTCATGGTTGCAGCTAAATACGTGTGCTTAGTCGATGTATTAGTAATATGTTAGTCGGTAAATTAGGACTAACCATTGTACAAGTGTGTTTAACCAGTGTGCCAGTTATTAGCCATGTAATATCTTGGGCTAATTAGCATATGAGTATTACCATACACTAAACCATCCAGTTTGTCATGAAACAGATGCTATGAATAAAGCTTCTTGTATTGGCATTATTCCATTGATGCATCTGCCAATTGATGGGTGACACATTATTACATAGACTTGGCCACCTAATAACAATTGCCATAAGAAAAGTCTGCAATGCAAGGCGACGAACAGGTTGGATATATGTCAGCACGCTTTGTGCGTATACCCAAGTAAAACGCAGGATCAAGTCCAGTGTCCATATGCTAACATGTGTATCTCTGTTTCTACCGAAGTCATTTCCTCTGTTCTTCTGCTCTCCACAGGACGCAAATCGAAAATGAGCTACAGTGCACACCACGAGGTACTTATGGTGGCTGCCCCACGTCCAGAGCATTGACGACGGTTCAATTATGCACATCCACCGAAGGACGGGGAGTTAATCCATCTCCCAGACCAGGCTTTTTTGTTTTTCTCGTCTGATTCATTGAACGTGGGCTGTGCTGCTGGCCCACCGCCGGGACGTATAACGCGCGTATTCGTGCGATGTGTGTATTATTGCGGCGCGTATTGCAAAAGTGTTAATAAAAGTAGCCATCACAGCGCGTTGCCGGACGACCGGGATAACGGCAGCGCGTAGCCGTATGTCCCAAAAATTCACGTCCCCCTTACCCCCTCTTTTTACATATGAGGTAAGAAGGTAAGAGTTAATCCGATCACTAACTAATGTGATCTACTACATACTCTTACCTCTCAGTCTCGTGTGAAAAGAGGTGGTAAGAGGGAGCATGCTAAAACTGCTCTTCTAGTTTTGACCATGTGTGTGTGACATGGTGGTATCTTGAACCACGAATTAATTTTTGTGACACATTTCGACTACATCACCTCTAATTCTACAAAAAAAAAAAACATAGTTCAGCAATTGAGGAGGTTTAGCAATAGATCAGCAATGTCGCATTTCTGTTGTATCATCAATAGGTGGTTAATGCATTAGTGAGTGATTTGTAGCAAGTAAGTGAAGGTGCATGCAAAATGTTATCCAAAGCAGACACAGATTATTGGCCACGAAAGGATGAAACGTCCCAGATGAAGTCACACGAGAAGTGTTTTTCTTTGTATTAGAGCATGCAAGGTTTCAGTTTGTCCGCCGTTTTCCCTACCTGCATTGTAGTTGGATCCCAACATACCACACGAAAGAAAATAGACAATGTTGCATCTTGCTTGAATTGTCAATTTCTCTTCTTCTATTTTATCTCGTTTAAATTTACGCGTCAAGTGAAGGACCAAATATCTACAAACGGATCTGCTTTGGTTTCCTTAGATCATTTAGAGCATCTCCAGCCGCGCCCCCAACAGGCCCTCCCCAGGCGTTTTCGCCGCGCCGGCGCCGAAAAAACGGCCCAGTCGCCCCCCCAGAAGCCCGTTTTTCGCCGGCTCGGGCCGAATTTGGTGCCGGCGGACCCAGACAGAACCCAGCGCCCTGGGGGGCGCCTGGGGTGCCGGCACAAGCGAAAAGGCGCGCGTGAGTCCGCTCTGTCGGCGAGATGAGCGCCCCTTCCCGCCGTTTCTCCCCGCTTTTCCCCTAGTTCCCTCCCATTTTCTCCTATCCTCCCGCTATTCTCTCTCCCGCTCGCCTCCCAGCCGGCCGCCATGCCACCGAAGAAGTACGTCGTTCCCCGTGGCGCGGCTACCGCGACTACCTCCGTCGCCCAGCTGAAGCAGAGGAAGACGAGGGCGCCGCCGTCAAAGCCGCCGGGCATGACAAACGCCGACTGGAGGGTAGAAGTACAGCGAAGGGAGGCCGTCACCGCCGACCGGAGGAACAGGGCCCTCGCCAAGAAGGCACGCGATAACGCGGCGCGTGCAGCCGCCGCCGCCGCTGCCGCTTCCGCGGACCAAGCCGAGGCCGAGGCGGCGCGCACGGGGATGATGAATCCCCCCGGCAACCACGCGCAGTACGCGCCATGGGGCCATCAAGGTGTCGAGTCTCGGACGCCGCAGCCATGGGGATCGCCGAGCTACACCGACAGGGACGTGCACGGTGGGTTCAACCCAAATGTCACGTTCCCCCATGGACACTCGGCCCAGCGCACGCCCTCGCCCGCCTTCACCGGCGTGCAGTACCCTCCATACAACTACTCGCCGCCCATGTACGCGTCCTCCCCGACGCCTCCTCTCCGCCGTTGCGCACTGCCCTTCTCGAACCTCGGTGACACCGATGAGACCGAGGCCGACATGGACGACATCATCACGGAGGGATCGGCCGTGGCCGCGGCGTCTCCCGGGTTCACCGCGGATGAGGCGGTGGATCTCAGTGGCGGCATGGACGGCGAGCTCGGCTACGTCTACGGCGATGAGGAGCAGGAGGAGCAGGAGGAAGAGGACGAGGACAAGGACGAGGACGAGGAGGAGCCGGCGAGGAGGCGCAAGAAGAAGAAACGGACGGCCAGGTCAGCCGAGCCACACATCAAGTGGGCGTCCAAGGAGGAGGAATGCCTCGCCGAGGCATGGGAAGTCGTCTGCCTCGACCCAACCACTGGCGCGAACCAGAGCATCGACACGTACTGGGCGCACATCAAGGCCGAGTTCGACGAGCGCAAGCTCGTCGACCCCTACTTCAAAGGCGTCTACATGCAGCGCGGGGCGAAGGTGATGGCGAACCATTGGGGGCGCATCCAGGGGGCGTGCAACAAATGGCATGGTGTCGTCGAGGAGGTGGCCGCTCGCCCGGAGAGCGGCGCCAGCATTGAGGATCAGGTATGCCACGTCGGCCTCCCGTCTCTCTTCGCTGTGTGCGCGCCCGCCAACTGTTTGTTTGTCCCCATGCAGTTGGTGCGCATGTTCGGCCTGTATAGGCAGAGCAACAACGACGCCGAGTTCAAGTACCTCCACGTCTACAAGCGCATTGACAAGTGCGACAAGTGGGCGGAAATCCGGCGCAACCTCGAGAAGGCCAAGGAGACATACAAACCGGACGCGCCGGCTCCGGGTGCGTCAGAAGGGCGGCCCGACGGCAACAAGGGCGCCAAGAAGGGGAAGCAGGCAGACGCGACCACCGCTCGCGTCCAGGAATCCATACAGCACTGCCTCGCTGACCCACATGCCCGGGCTGTCCTCCGGAAGGAGAAGACCGAGGCGCGGTGGTCGGCGTTGATGTCGACAAGCGCCGTCAAACTCGACCTACTCCGGACCAATGTCGCCGCGAAGAAGAGGAACACCGACCTGGCTTTCCTGCTGGGCGGGGTGGACATGCTCCAGAGCACCGACGAGGCGGTCAAGGCATGGTACAGGGCGCATGTCGGCCTCATCCTGGACCAGCTTCTGTCGACGACGCCGCCCACACCCACGCCCACGACGACGCCGCCCACGCCCATGCACACGCCGACGCCGCCGACAAGCCCGACCGACGATGCCCCGACCGACGATGCCGCCGAGACTGCCCGAAGTGCAGAAACCATGCCGCCAAGCATAGAGGACCTGTCAAGTCCACGCACGCCGACACCGCCGACGCCGGAGGCTGACCTCGCTGTCTGATGCGCGCTTCCATTCTATTTTTTGTACGCCGAACTTTTCATCGATCGCCGATCGACACTTGATCGCCGGATTGTGGCGTTTTGGTTTTGGGTGCGGGAAGAACTACGTTTGAATTTGCCAAGGCATGGGCCGGGTGCCTGGGGGCGTGGCTGGGTGCTAGACCGCCCCCAGGGGCCAAAATAGCGCCGGCTCGCCCCCAGGGCGCAATTTTTCGGCGTCCTGGGGGGCCGAACGGCTGGAGATGCTCTTAGTCCGGAATCGTCGGGTACTCCAGGTTAATTATGTGCAACTTTCCTCCTAATTTTTCATCAAAGAACTGACTGACAACAATTTTTTTTCACAACCGATGAAGAGGACTCTCTCGATGAACTTTAGTAGGTTAATTCGCAACATAAGTTGTATTTTGTTATAGTTAAATATCTCATGTAGAATATATGTAAGGAAATATATGTATTAACTTCATGGTTCTCAAGAAGTACAGTAGGCAGTAGTAGTCTTGGGACAGGTAAAATCCAGTGAAGTGCCAAGTACTTATAATATCTAGTATAACTTGAACAGTAATAACACTTTGATAAGTCTACCTAACTTTGCATTCAAGAAACCAAGAGAGAAGTGGTTGATAGTAGACTTAGCAAATTTGAATATCTTCTGTCCAAGGAGACTCAGCAAATTTGAATATCTTCCATCTGTAGGTGCTTCAGGAGGACTGTTAATTGTTTGGAATGATCAGGTCTTTCAGGGTCAACTTTTCCATTCCAACAACTACTCTATATCAGTTTCTTTCACTTCCTCCCACAATGGGCATAATTGGATTTTGACAAATATTTATGGTCCTAGCCAGCAGGATGATAGACCACATTTTGTTGAATGGTTTAGGCACTTCCAAACTCCTGAGGACAACAACTGGATGGTACTAGGAGATTTTAATCATATTAGATACCCACATTACAAAAACCTGGTAGTGGGCAATATTCACTATATGTTAGCTTTCAATGAAGCTATTAGCAACTTATCTCTAATTGAAATCCCTATCAAAGGCAGAAACTTTACCTGGAGCAATATGCAGGACTGGCCTCTTTTGGAAAAGATTGATTGGTGTTTTACTTCTGAGAACTGGACTTTAAGCTACCCAGCTACTTTGGCACACCCTCTTGCCAAAACCACATCTGACCATGTACCATTTATGGTCAAGATTGGTACCTCTATTCCTAAATCTCACATTTTCAGATTTGAGAATTGTTGGTTGGAACATAATGATTTTCTGTCAGTGGTCCACAGCATTTGGACACATGATGTGAGTGAGGAAGATAGTGCCAAGATCATTGCAACCAAGTTTAAGAGACTAAGGAAAGGATTAAAGAACTAGGCCAGAAACCTGTCTGATCTCAAGAAAATTATTGATAACACAAACTTCATGATCCTGTGTTTTGATTATTTGGAAGAAGCCAGGGATCTCACATATGTGGAAACTAATGGTAGAAACATCCTGAAATCACATTTGGAAAAGGTCCTTAATCACCAGAGACTCTATTGGAAGCAAAGAGCCACTATTAGGAAAATTCAAGTGGGAGAGGCTAACACTAAATATTTTCAGGCCAAGGCTACTATCAAACATAGACATAATTGTATTGCTATGCTCAAAGATGAGGATAACTTGGAACATCACACTCACGGTGCTAAAGCTGCTATCCTTTACAGAGCTTTCAAAGATAGACTGGGTACAACTATTGCCACACAAAATCCTCTTCTTCTGAACCATCTTATAACCCCAAATGACAATTTGGCACAACTTGAGGTCCCTTTCACCACTACAGAGATTGATCATGTGGTGCTTCATATGCCTGCAGACAAAGCTCCTGGACCAGATGGCTTTAATGCTACTTTCTTGAAAGCATGTTGGCCTATCATTGCTCTTGATTTTTACAAGCTTATTAATGATTTCTATCATGGGAAAGTCAATCTTCGGAGCATCAACTACTCCTTCATCACATTGATTCCTAAAACAGAGGCAGCATCCACTCCAGCTGAATTCAGGCCGATCTCATTACTGAACTGCACTCTTAAAATCCTCACCAAACTGCTTGCCAACAGACTTCAGAAGGTGATCCTCAATATGGTGCACAAGAATCAATATGGCTTCCTCAATAATAGATACATCCAAGATTGCCTTGCCTGGTCTTATGAGTACATTCACCAATGCCACTTATCCAAGAAAGAAATTATTCTCCTCAAGCTGGATTTTGAAAAAGCATTTGATATGATTAATCATGATACAATTGTGGATATCCTACAAGCAAAGGGTTTTGGCAGCAGATGGATTAATTGGATCAAGATGATATATGGCTCTGGTTTCTCCTCTATCCTCCTTAATGGTATTCCTGGAAAGCAATTTCTATGTAAAAAAGGTGTCAGACAAGGGGATCCATTATCCCCTCTCATATTTGTTCTAGCTGCTGATCTGCTCCAAACCATGTTTAATGAGGCCATGCAACACTCCTTGATCAGCTCCCCTCTTACTCATGCTTCTTGCCCAGATTACCCTATCATTCAATATGCAGATGATACTATCTTGGTGGCTAATGCTGATAGTGGACAACTGCTTCAAATTAAGAATCTGCTTCTCCACTATGCAGCTTACACTGGTCTCAGAGTTAACTATGCTAAATCCATAATGATTCCCATCAACACTCCTCCAGACAAAATGATGGAACTTTCAGAGATTCTTGGTTGCAAGATTGGTACTCTTCCCCATGCTTATCTTGGTTTGCCTCTCAGTATCAATAGACCAAGAATTGCGGATTTCATGCCCATGTTGAGAAGGATTGAGAATAGACTCTTAAGTTGTTCTACCTTATTATCCACTGGTGACAAACTTACCCTGATCAAATCAGTTTTTGCCAGCATGCCCATCTTCTTCATGTGCTCCTTGATGTTACCAAAAGCAGTGATCAAACAAATTGAAGGTTACTTAAGGAGTTGCCTGTGCAGAAAATTTGGGTCTATGGACTCTGGACCTGCATTGATATCTTGGGATACTGTCTGTAAGCCTAAGACACAAGGAGGACTAGGCATTCTTGATATCTCTGTCCACAACAAAGCCCTGCTGATGAAATTTCTTCATAAATTTCTTAATAAAGTGGACACTCCTTGGGTGCACATCATTTGGGAACCTTACTACCAAAGTGGCCCTCCTAGTGACAAGTTGCTTGGCTCATTTTGGTGGAAGACCTTAATAAAGCTCATTCCCCTATACAAATCACGTGCCATTTGTCAAGCTGGTCAAGGATATACCATTTTCTTTTGGACAGATAGTTGGGGTGGACAACCATTACAAGCAAAATTCCCAGTGTTATTCTCTTTTGCTATTTACAAGGACTGTACCCTTCATTTTGTGGATAATCAAGAAGATCCAATCACCCTCTTCCATAGGCCACTTTCCATGCAAGCTTACCAGCACTTGAACAGGGTTGAAGACATGTTAACCTCCAGAGCACAGTCTGATAGCAAGGACATATGGAAATATCATTGGGCATCAGGACAGTACTCCTCTATGAAAATGTACAAGCGTCTAATGGGTGCATCCATAGCCCATAGCATCTTTCAGAAATTATGGGGTACCTCTTGCAGATTGAGGCACAAGATTTTTGGCTGGCTTCTCTTACATGACAGAATTAACACAAGGAATATGCTCCTCAGACGCAATATGCATCTCCCTGACTCTAATTGTGCCCTATGTTCAGACAAAGTGGGAGAAACTTTAATTCACTTATTCTGGAATTTCCCATTTGCTTTAGCCTACTGGAATGTCATAGCGCCTGAGAGAACCAGAGGTATCTCCAGTTTTGATGAGATTGTTCTCATTTCTACTCGGCTCCCTGAAGATTTGGCATTGGATATTATAGTTATGAGTTGCTGGAGCATTTTGTCTGTGAGAAATGGCAAGATCTTTCGGTCTGCACCACCTGCTATTGATTCATGGAAGTTTCACCTATCAGAAGGACTTTGGGCTGTGAAACTCCGAGCCAAAGAGGATAAAGCAAACAGGATCAAGGAATGGACTGATTTAAATCTTTAATGGGTTTGCCTATGATTCCTAGAGCTAGGATTGGCTGAGGAACTTTGCATCGTGTTTCTTTTTTTGTATTATAAGCTGTATCATATTTGTAACTTGCTTTTATTAATGAAAATACCATAGAACAATTGTTCTACAGTCAGGGCTCAAAAAAAAGAACAACCATGCAACTTGGATGCTCAACCAGCTGGGCGACATGGGCATGACACCTTGAGAACTGGTGACACTAGGCATGCAAATTTGGAACCTCTGGGGACCCTACTTAGTTCAATCAAATGAACTAAAATTTAAAAGTAACGCGAGTTCTGAAATTTTAGTTCATTTAGTCAAAGTAAGGAGGATCGGAGGGTACCCTCAAGGTTTCAAATTTTGCATCCCTAGGTGGCACCTTGTCGGTGGCAGTTTTGATTTCTCTCTGGGTCTCCTCTCCAACAAGGCACCAAGCGCGTCTCATCATCAATATCTTTTGCCTACAACACTTGTCTGAGCGCCTCCTACTCCTCACTACAATTCCTCAACACCTCACTGATCGCCCTCTTCTCACCATCTGCGTCCGGGCAAGGATGTTGGGATCAACTATCTTTGCTACCTGCTACTGAAATATTTGTTCCTGTTGTGTCAAGATGGATGTAATAGTACCTTTTTTAGAAAAGGAGGATGACCCCTAGTCACTTTATTAATTATTCACAAAGACCTTAGAAAGTAGTACATCAATATATCTGAAGGCTCCATCTTGGCAACATCTATCACTACTCCTATCCATTGATGAAGGGGTGCAAAAGTGTGAGCCAAATACCCAGACCTCTCACCTAGCCTAACATCTAAAGCTGAAGGCCCCTACCAATCCACGTACCGGGTTTGGGGCACAAACCGGTCCATCGCCGCCGTCTTCCATCGATCCATCTTCAGAATAGGTACTGATGCATCGACCTTGCTCAGCATGTCATCGACGTCCCCATGGCGCCAGACAGCACCTCCTTCGTATGTGTGTTCATCATCACACATCCCTCGCCAAGACTTTGCTACACCTCGTCGCCGAAACTCCACAACATCGATGCGTCACAAGGAACGCCGCTCCATTGCAGATGTCGTCCACTGATCCCTCGAGACTATGCACACCTCCAAGAAGGATGCTCTCAAGAGGGGCACGCCACCTGAGATGTAGTAGTACCTAGCCTATTCAACCAATGATTCACCAACGGGAGGTGGTCGCCTGACTCCCCAACACATGCTTTTAATGCCATTGTCCACTAGAGAGACAAAGTGTAACATCCCAATTTTTAATTTGGATATTATTCATAGATCATTCATATGCATCCATGATTTATGCATTTTTGTTGCTTTGTTTTAGTTGCTTTTTGATCCAAGAGACCTTAAGCAACTCAAGGACCAATTTGAGAGAGTTGGAGGTTTCACAAAAATCCTATTTTGATTTATCAAAATTCGACAATTGGATTAAATTGTTTTTCAAAATTCTTTCCAATTATTTTAAAATAAAGAGAGAAGATAAACGGACTTCTGCAAAATCAGCAAAGAAATATTGGAAATTGAATTTTAAATTTTTTGAGATTTTTTTTGATTTTATTCGCTAGTTTATTTATTTGCTAGCGGAGTAATTAGTACTATAATGTTTGTTTTTAGTTTAGGCATTTAGGCCCAGAAAAATGTTCACTAGGTCAATAATGAGGCCATATTACTATGTGCATTTTTTGAGTATTTTTAGGATGTTGTTTTTATTTTTTTAGCGTGTTTTTGTTTCTGGAAAAATTGTTTTTAAAAAAATTGTTTGCGGCCGAACTGGGCCGGCCCAGCTAGCACCAGGCCGCGGCCCAGCCACCTTCGCCCGCCCGAGCGTCTCAGGGACGGAGTCCCGAGCGTCGCCGCCGCCCGCCGGACTCCGACTCGGACTCCACCTCGTCGTCGCCTCCCTTGCCCCCTCCTCCAAGCCGCCCGCACCCCCGGCCCCCTTTAAATACCGAGGCCCCAGCCCCTTGCTTCCCCACCTCGACCACCGTCGCCACAGCCGCACACCGCCGTCGCCGCAGCTGCACATCGCCGCCGCCGCCGCAAGTGCCGCTGCCGCCGTTCGCTGCCGCCGCTGTCGTAGCCAACGCCGTCCCCGTCATCAGCTGCCGTCGCCGGAGCCCCGCCGCCACCTACCACCCGCAGTCGTCGCCGCCGTCGAACCGCTGTGGACCGGTAAAACTGCCACCCCTGTCCGATGCGTTCTTTTTTTGTTTTCGGTTTTTCTTTTGGAATCCGGTTTATTATTTTAGTTTGGTTTTTAGCGAACGTTCATTTATTTAGGTTCTTTAGAGAATAGATTCATTAGATTAGTTTCGGTAGCGAACGTTCGTTCGATAGGATTTTCTTTTTATTTTAGTTTTCTGCGAGGGACCTATTTATAGTTTTTTTACAGATTAGTCCCTACGCTTCAAACTAGCACAACTTTTTGCTCGTTTGTCCAAATTCGACGAAACTAACGCCAAAATCTTCAGAGCAATCTCATCTACCCAGTAAACCAACTTGAACATGTTTTTTTTCAATTTAAAATTTGAGTTTAGTTCTGATTTGAATTTGATCTTGTTTTGTTCGTATCTTGAGATTAGTAGCTCCGTTTGAGTTGATTCTTTTTACAAATTGAAGCTAATCACATGTACCTTCTGTTAATATCTAATCGACATAAATATAATTCTATTAAGATTTGTTTTCTGTTTAGATTAGTTATTTGCTAGTTTTTTTGAGTTCTTTGGATCTTTTCTTCGTTTTCTCTTTGCATCGCTTGCTTGAGTGCTTATTTATGCTATTGTTTGTCTATGCTAGATTTTTTAGAGTGAGAAGCTTGTTATTACAAATCTCTAGAGTTTTCCGATCGTCAGCAAGGCAAGTTACACTTTGATCATACTTTTCAGTATCCAGTTTTTACTATGCATTAGTTTTGCCCCCCAAAGATTTGCATGAGTAGGATTGGGAACGTGTGGTTTGGTTGTAGTTTATGAGGTAGGAACCTATTACCTTTGATCACCCCGGGACTATACGTTATGCTCATATATTGCTTACCATGCTCGTAGACTGGGATTGGTTCGTGATTCATGGAAGTTGTGAGATATAATAATTTTGGACAACATTAAAGTGGAAACTTTAATATGCATTTGGGTGGATTGGTTGGGGCACCTGGAGAAACCAATGCTTGCCCATGGGAATCCCGGAGTACCCGTGTGATTTTCCCTCGGTTCGCCACCCAGGCTCAAAGGGATCATATGATATTTTTCATGTCTAGAAACTTCTGTGTGCAGCCACAAGCCATTATAGGCTCTGGCATAGTTGAGTAAGTTGTGTGAGCTCTTGAAGAGGTTGACTAGCAGATGTAGGGGAAAGTAGGTGTACCGATCTACCTAGAGTAGAGAGTTAATTCTTCATAAAGACTATGTCTCGATCTTCCGATCATGGATGTGGTCGAGTCTTGTGGGCAAAAGGGTGCAACCTCTGCAGAGTGTACAAACTAATCATGGTTAGCCGTGTCCCCGGTTATGGACAATTTGAGTATCTAGAAGTGGATATTTATGTTGATCTCATCACTCTTTAATTAATATATTGGATTTAATGATGATACTTGATTTTAATGGTGCGATTGAGTTGGAGGAACCTTATCAATATTGGTATAATCTTGGTAGTAAATAAAATTTATTTCTTTGATGTAGGGAAAATTAGCTTTATGCAAAAATTAAATTTAGAGCCTCCACCAGCCAAATATGCATGTAGATATAGTTTTTTTCATTCATTTGCTCTACAGTGTAACTCTGCCAGCATATTCCATGTGCTGACCTACACGGCTGCAACGTCTCATGTTGCAGACTTTACCGATGAAGAATAAGGTGCGCTAGGTCGTTGTCATGCACTCAGCTATGCCGTTGTAGTTTGATGGACTCATTTATCTTTGAAGCTTCCGCGGTTACTTTATTTAGATGGCCTTCAGCCATATTATTTTTGTAATAAATACTCTTTATGAGGACCTCGATGTAATAAGTGTGTGATTGAACTCTGTTATAATTCCTCGAGTATTGTGTGTGTCAGCATACCGATCCAGGGATGACACTTAAGCACAGAGATTTCGGTCCATTTGGATCGTGGTCTCTACACAAAGATTAGTGGGGGTGGTGAAGACGTTACGGCTATCGCCGGAGACAACCGGAACCTCCAACCTTTGACTTTTTGGTTCACTCCAATATCTCATACACTATTATAAATATAGAGAAATATATACTCCAACTACTTAATTCTCAATGGCAATAGAATTGAGAACGGGTTCAATCTGGAGAAGCGCTCAATATTTATACTACTAGGATTACTATTACAACTATATGGCATATGCTTTAGATGAACCTAACTAACTTCATCATGCATATCAGGATAGTCATACCAATTCTATGTGGTTGTTTGGCATGTTACAATTGAGCGTGAGCATGAGAATCTGCATGGCGTTGTTCTTATCCATGTCCCTTCGGGTGAATAGTGGGGTTCACTATGTGTCATGCATTTCCCTAGTAGATCCTAATGTATATATTCCTTTTTTGATAAAGGACCCTAATGTATAAATGTTCATGCTGATAAAAATGTGGATGAACTAACCATCTGTCAAGCTTCAGCTCCAAAATTAACTTGTGGTGTAAAGCAGCCCAAGAGAGACTGTGAATTAATGTGTATTATATTGCCTGCTTGTCATAAGCATCTTACTAGATTTCTGATATTAGTCAAGTCTGATACTCAATTAATATACATTTTATTCTGATCGATCGAAGGCAACCTAGGTGGACCGCATTCTTGGTGGCACTCCTCGAGTATCGAGCCATGATTTCCAGGGTGTAAATCCAAGGTCTGACCTTCATTGGTTGTACGTGGCAATGGTCTTATTGAAGACATTGTTTTGGAACTCGGACATTCTCTAGGGTGACAACCCAAGATCTTCGATCAAGCAACCTTGTGCTTTTTTTTCTTCTTGCAGGCATCGCTTTTGGAGAATCTTGTTTGTAGTACTGGTGTTGTCTTCGGTGGTGGTTAGAGTGCTACTGTTGCGCGTGGTTCAACACCGTGAAGGGGTCTTTGTTTTCTTTCTTCTCTTTTTTATTTTATTTCTTGGCTGTGTGCATCCCTGATGTCTTTGGACATCATGTTGGTGCAGAGGCTGGATGTATTTGATATCATCGCGATATTAATATATTTTCTTTATCGAAGAAGCTGACAGGCAGAGCAATGGGAAAGTATGTATATTGACTGACACCACTTGAATGTTTCGACATCTGCTTTCGCAATTAGAGTCTCTCGAAATGGAGAATCGCACTCTGCAGAATGAATCTCATTATGTAATTCGTTTCTAGCTAGAATTGTGTTTCCTTCCTTACAGTTTTCTTGTTCGGAAAAGAAAGAAAAACAGTGTTACGGGACTTGATGGTTTTGAATTATATCTGACCCTATGGACTGCAAATTATTTCATTTATGCATACGCTAACTTCTTTCAACAAAATGCATACGGTAACTAGGTAAGACTCATGCCAAAAATCATCATTCCAGAATTTCTTTATATTGTTGAACTGCATTTTATCACATGATACCTACATAACTGAGCAGTTGGTTCGTTCTTTCCACAGACAGGTTACAATGGAGAGGAATGAGCTGCAGATGAGAACAGTGCGCTCTGCAATTCTGGAGCTACAAAATGATCTGATGATATGGGTCGCGGGCAACCCAGGTTGGGGCCATGGTACCGCTGGATCGCCTCACCCTGTTTCTCACACTGGCGGCACAGTTTTTCCAGCACAGCCACCGACGGTCACAAGCACAGTATTCGCCTTTCAGCAGCCAACAGCCATGCAACACTCTTATGCAGCACCACCACGGGAACTTAAGCTCTTCCCGGACGAGGCACCATCACAAGACCACGCGTCCCCAACCATTACCATGTTGCCCGACCGTAGACAAGGTACCGAACAGTCAGCCTTGTGGCCGGTGAGCTGGGGCCTCCCGAGGACGGAGGATGAACAATGTAGCAGTAGTAGTAGCTCTATCTCTGATAGAGATTGAGTAGATCAGGAAGATTCTCTTTGAGCGTAGTGAATGGACACAGTTGAGCATGTACATGTAAATACCAGAGTCCATCATGGACCTGGGAGTGTTTTCCGTTTTTCTTTTTGAAACTAAGGATCTGTCCAAGAGTTAATTTATTCTAGTTTTGACCATGTGTGTGTGTGGCATGGTGATATCTTGAACCACGTATTAATTTTGTGACACATTTCGACCACATCTTGCAACACTAAATCTACAAAAAAACACATTTTAGCAAATGAGGAAGTTTAACAACAGATAAGCAATGTGGCGCTTGTTCTGTTGCATCATCAATTGATGGTTAATGCATTTTTTGATAAAGGGTATTTTTATTGATTCATAATGTAGCATCGAGTGATACAATAATAATGAATACACACTCGGCCTTTGCATAACTAACATGCACACAACCAAGACAACACACACACACAACAGAAAATGATCATGCCAGCAGAAAGCAAAGTCATGCAAGACCAAAGCTATGTCTGGATGGAGAGAGAGAGAGAGAGAGAGAGAGAGAGAGAGAGAGAGAGAGAAAATAAAACCGAAGCAATGAAAACAACAATTGACGAAATACAACAGTGACCATCATTGCCAACCATTTCTTGACAATGCAAAGACTACCAGAAGGGTTCTCCAAAAGCACCGTCTCCAGGAAGGGAACGACGTACATGTGTCGCCTCCAAGAAGGGACCGGCTGCGGCGAGGGGAGGACACACGGGAAACTGCCAAGAAAAATGGATCGAGTAGCTGCCTGAGTCGCCCAGGCGGACGTTGCGGGGGTAGTTTCAGTTTTTTTTCCCTGCTGTTGTGTACAGATACCAGTTGCCGGTGGTCAATGCATGAGTAAGTGATCTATGACAAGTAAGTGGTGTGGCGGTGGAAGGTGCATGCAAAGTGTTACATGAAGCAGACACGGATCAATGGCCACGAAAAGGATGAAACTTTTCAGACGAAGTCATACGAGAAGTGTTTTCCTTGTGTACTAGAGCATGCAGAGTTAAAGTTTGTGTGTCGTCTTCCCCACCTGCATTGTAGTTGGACCCCAACACACCACACGAAAGAAAATAGACAATGTTGCATCTTGCTTGAATTGTCAATTTGTCTTTTTTATCTTGTTTTAATTTACGTGTCAAGGGAAGGACCAAATATCTACAAACTGGTCTGCTTTGGTTGACTTAGATCATTTAGTCCGGAATCCTCAAGAACCTCAGGAAATACATGTATTAACTTCATGGTTCTCAAGAACTACAGTAGGCAGTAGTGGACTTTTTTTTTTGCGGGGTAGGCAGTAGTGGACTTAGGACAGGTAAAATCAGGTGAAGTGCTAAGTACTTATAATAACTAGTATAACTTGAATAGTAATAACACTTTGATACTTTGTCATGCAGATGTAAATATCATATACAACCAAAACAACCAAACAATTTGGATGCTCAACCAACTGGGCAACATAGTCATGACACTTACAACCGGTGACACTAGGCATGCAAATTTGGAACCTTTAGGGTCCCTCCGACCCTACTTAGTTCAACCAAATGAACTAAATTTTCAAAAGTAACATGAATTCTGAATATTAATTTCATTTAGTTGAACTAAAGAGGATTGCAGGGTACCCTCAAGGTTCCAAATTTTGGATACATAGGTGGCACCTTGTCGATGGCAGATTTGATTTCTCTCCAGGGCCCCTCTTGCTGCAATAAGGCACCAAGCGCGTCTCAATGTCTCACCACCAATATCCTCTGCCTACACCCCTTGTTTGAGTGTCGTGTACTCCACATTACAATTCCTCAACACCTCACCTACCGCCCTCTCCTCACCAACTGCGTCTGGGCAAGGATCTGCAATCAACTGTCTTTGCTACCAGCTTTTGAAATATTTGTTCCTGTTGTGGTAAGATGGATGTAATAGTACCTAGCTTATTCAAACAACAATTCACCAACGGCAAGTGGTTGTCTGTCATGCCAACGCATGCTCTTAATGCTAGTGTCCACTAGAGAGACACGGATTAGTGGGGTGATGAGACGCTACTGCTATCGTAGGAGACAACCGGAACATCAAACGGTCAAACCTTCTACTTTTTTGGCCCACTCTAATATCTCACACACTATTACAAATATAGAGAGATATATGCATTCTTAATTCTCAATGGCAATAGAATTGAGAACGAGTTCAGTTTGGAGAAGCGTTAGGTATTTATACTACTGGGATTACTGCTACAACTATATGTTAGATGAACCTAACTAACTTCATGATGCATATTACGATATAGGGTTTCCCCCGCTTTATATTATAAAGCAACCATCCGATACAATCAACTTGCCGGGGCCGTGGCACAAACAAGCCCAAAAGGAAAAACAAGAGAAAGAAAAGAGAAACAAATGCACCAGCAGATCAACTAAGCGACGAAGACCGGCAACCGTTGTACCCTCCGGAGAAATACCACCGCGTTCCTAGAGTTTCGGAGCGTCGCGTACCAAGCAACACATTCAAGAAGAAATGTGACGGCGCCACCGCTGTTGCCCGAACAAGTCCTAGGGTTTACCCCGGTACGCGGAGGGCAGTGGGGAAGGGGTATAACCGACGCCCTTCAGAAGGTCCGGCGGCGCGCGCAGGCGTCACTGCATCCGAGCCGGACGAGCCGCAGGGATTTCTCCCGACCAAAACAAACACCACCACCCCGGACCCTCCGTAATGCACCACCCAATCTGCCACCCACCAGCCTATGCCACCATGGTCACCGAACCAACATCGCCGTCTCACTGGACCGCCAACACGAGACCTGGAGGTAGGGAAAGGAGACAACGACCACAAGAGCAACCGCAACTCGACCGGCGGGAAGGGACAACCTCCACCTCCCTCGCGGAGCCAACCGGACGCGGCGACAAGGACTTGCCAGGCCCGGTTGACCCGGTTGGAACCAAATGGGTCCGGACAGTCCCTGTCCCCACGCTGCAGCATGCCGGCCAACGAAGCCTGCACCGCCGCAGATCACCGACGCCTCGCCACCACCACCAAGGAACAACGCCGCTAGCCGCCAGCACCACCGCGCCGCCCACGACCAATGGCCGCGTCGCCGCATCAACGGCACTCGTGGCCCATGGGATCGCCGCCACCGAGCCACACCGCCGCCGTCAGGTGGCCCCCATGCCCCCTACGCGCGACGGGGAAAGGCGTCCCGCTGCACGTGCAGGACCCGGCAAAACACCGACGACGGCGGGCGGAGGGAACGACGGGGAGGAGGGCTCGGAGAGCGGGGGATCGGAGACCACCCATCGCCCGCGGGGGTGGGGGGTGGGCGAGAAGATGCGGGGGGCACGGGGGAGGGAGGGGGGAGAGGGGTGGGGGAGCGGGAGGGAGGGCTAGAAGCGGCGGGCTCCGGCCGCGGCGGCAGCTACGCGTGGCGTGGGCACCAGCGAGGGCGCGAGGAACCCTAGGGGCTTCATCATGCATATTAGGACAGTCATATTAATTATATGGTCAGGCGATTGGCCGGCGAGCGTATTCCATGCTTGACAGGAATTCCCTAGTAGATACATCCTAATGTATGTTGAATTATGCTGGTAAAAGCATGGATGAACTTACCAATTTACCATGTGTCAAGCTTCAGCTCCGACAACTTTCGTTGTAAAGCAGCCTCAGAGAAAAATTGTAAATTAATGTGTAGTGCCTGCTTGCCATTATAGCATCTTACTCACTGATCTTAGATTTCTCATATCACTCAAGTCTGCTATTGAACATACATTTTATTCTGATCGATCAAATGGAACATCATTTTGCAAGCATACAGACAAAGCAATGGGAAAGCATGTATATTGACTGACACCACTCGAATATTTGAGATCTCCTTTTGCAATTAGAGTCTCTCCGAAAGGAGAATAGCACCCTGCAGAATGAATCTCATTATGTCCTCACGCCAAGACAGGAAAGATTGAATCTCATTATGTAAGTTGATCGTGTCTGGAATTGTGTTTCCTTCCTTGCAGTCGTCTCGTGACACTGTTTTACTTTCTTTTCCGAATTGATGGTTTTCAATTACCCTATGGAGAGAAAACTAGTGTTCCAAAATATATTTATATTGCTTCACTGCATTTTATCACACACATGATACCTACTCCCTCCGTTCCTAAATACTTGTCTTTCTAGAGATTTTAACAAATGACTACATACGGCGTGAATTGAGTGAATCTACACTTTAAAATATGCCTACATACATCCGTATGTTGAGTCCGTTTGAAATGCCTAGAAAGACAAGTATTTGGAAACGGAGGGAGTACATTGTAACCTGAACAGTTGGTTCGTTCTTCCACAAACAGGTTACAATGGAGAGGAATGAGCTGCAGGAAGAGAGTGGCGTGCTCCGCAACCAGTTCTGGAGCTACAAAATGAGCTGACCATGTGGCTTGCGGACAACCCAGGTTGGGGCCATGGTACCTCTGGGTCGCCTCATCCTGTTTCTCAATCTGCCAGCACAGTTTTCCTGTCGCATCCACCGACCATCACAAGCGCGGTATTCCCCTTTCAGCAGCCAACAGTCATGGAGTACTCTTATTGTTAGAATAAATTCGAGGCACTCCATCGATCATCCGAGGACCAAGCAACCACACGAGCACGACACCGAGATTTGTTAACGAGGTTCACCGATATGGCTACATCCCCGGGGCATGACTACGGGCGCTCCTCCCCGTGACACCGTCATAATACCGCACCCCGGCCGCCCGGGCGCCGGCACACGCCGCCGGCTCCCCCACGTGCCCGTGCTATTATGTTGGCATAGGTTACATCGTGTGTCTACCCCCGCTATATATGAGAGGCCTAGGATATAAGTGTCCTACTAGGACATGACTCAATATCCTATGTAAACACAATACAACTACAAGTCCAACTGTAACCCACCTTGTACACTATATTCGACACAACTCCAACAAACTCCGCCTTGGCGAATATTCTTCACCACCTTGAATTCGTCCATGCGTCAAACTTCCATGTACATTGGACTTGAGCTTATCCCATGAGTACCGCTGCTACTCCAAAGACTCCATGCGACTCCACCTGCAACTTGTAGTCCCTTCTTTTCTTGACCACAGTCAACACTCGAGCAAAATTAAGTTCCTTGTTACTCTAGTTTGCGCTCCCAACTTCCAGAGTATCAGTCCGACGCCATCACACACTGATCACTGACCTGCATGAAAGTGAACAACTCACATATTGGGTGTCACACATAAGAGTTACCTGAACTCAACATCACCACTCATTTCTTGACCGCCTGTCTGAAACTTGAAGGAATTTCACCGTTGCTTGTAGTCATCCCGAGTCAAATTCGCAGTTGTCTCACCACATGTATGACCACCAGAACCCTGGCCCGTCTCCATGTCCCGTGCGTACCGCACGCCTCGCCGCTATTACCGCGTCGAGCCTCCGTTGCCCCGGTCGAGTCTCAAGGGTCGCGAAACCACACCACTCAACCCCCACTGTAGAGTACCACCGATCATCACCGACCGATGACGAGTTTCACGCTTCCATCAGACCACTGGGCTCCAGTCCGAATTACGTGTCCCTCGCTTTTCCCACTGAATAGGCTTCGACTCTCTGTGCACTTACGCCGTAACCCCTCAATCAGCACCGAGTGAAGTCCTCCAGACTCTAGCTCCACCTTCAACATGACTCCATGATGGTTGTACGTGCCACCCCGCGCCCCGTCGACTCCAAGCTCTCATGTGCACCGTCTTGAATCAACCACACGCCATAGTCTTGTCGAAGCCGCACAAGCCCTCAGGCCTGCGCCACGTGTTTCCACGCCCAGAAGTCGGTCACCATCAGCATCACGCTCCTATGTCATCGTCGCCGATCCCACCGCCGTCTTCTGTACCAAACCGACTCGCGTCGATCCGTCAGACTGTCTAGTCCGACCCAGCCGAACATATCCGACTGCATGACACACTCCAGACTCCTCAAGCCGTCACCGTATCCAACGTCATCCATACACAAAAGTGTACCAGCAAAGAAAAACAAAGCAAAATCCCTCATAGCCTTCTCGTGTGAACAACACACGTATATAGCTCCTGGACTTATCTTCTTTCTTTCTTCTTGATAACATCCCGGCGAAGGACTAGTCTTTGTGCCAAATTTTTTTCAGACAAATCCCACGCAAACGTGCAAGCCTTGCCAGCTCATTGCCCATCTTCAGCAATCCAGCGCCTGGCCACCACGCTAGCCGGCCTCGTTCAGGTCATCAGCCGCCACCCCAGCCATGGGCTGCCTGCACAGCTGCACCCCTATGGGCCTTGGGCCATCACAGTCGGGCCTTGGCAGCCACTGGCGCCCTACCTGGGCCACAAGCCTCTGCTGTCGCTCGCCTCTGCGAGCGCTGCCACTCGGTCACCATCCGATCTCGATTTTTTCTCAAAAAAAAATTCCGATCTCGATTGCTCGATCTTGCCGAGTCGCCGAAAACTGCTGCCAGCCTGCCTGATATCCGATTTTCGTGTCGTTCGCCTTGTACCGTTGAACTTGCCGATTCTGCTGCTCGCTTCCAATTGCTTCACCGAAGATTACAAGACGACCAATACATCTGCTCCTGCATCCTAACTCGCCGATGACATATCCCGTATTAGGATTGCTTCCTGCAGACTTCCGTCGATGCTTTCTTCCTTCCTTCCTCTAGATCAACTATCTGCAGCCTCCGAATAACCTAGCTCATGATACCACTTGTTAGAATAAATTCGAGGCACTCCATCGATCATCCGAGGACCAAGCAATCACACGAGCACGACACCGAGATTTGTTAACGAGGTTCACCGATATGGCTACATCCCCGGGGCATGACTACGGGCGCTCCTCCCCGTGACACCGTCATAATACCGCACCCCGGCCGCCCGGGCGCCGGCACACGCCGCCGGCTCCCCCACGTGCCCGTGCTATTATGTTGGCATAGGTTACATCGTGTGTCTACCCCCGCTATATATGAGAGGCCTAGGATATAAGTGTCCTACTAGGACATGACTCAATATCCTATGTAAACACAATACAACTACAAGTCCAACTGTAACCCACCTTGTACACTATATTCGACACAACTCCAACACTTATGCACCACCACCACGGGAACTTAAGCTCTTCCCAGATGCAACGTTTGATGTCAAAGGCCTTAAACCATCAAAAGACCAGGAGGCCCCAACCATATTGTGCGACTCTAGGCAAGGTACACCAAACACAGTCAGCCTCGTGGCTCGTAAGCCTGGGCCTCCCAAGCACGGAAGATGAACAATGTAGCAGTAGCACAGCCTGCAGTAGTAAGGAAAGTAGTAGCTCTGCCTCTGATAGAGATTGAGTAAATCAGTTCCAACCAATCAGGAAGTTTCTCTTTGAGCACAGTGAATGTACACAGTTGAGCTAGTGCATGTAAATACCGGACTCCATCTTGGACCTGGGAATGTTTTCCTTTTTCTTTTTGAAACTTAGGATCTGGATTGAAGCCTTTCCATCTGCTTCCAGATTGCACCACTCTTGAGAATTGGTAACCAGCCTCATAATTGTAGTACATAGTAATCCTCACCAAGTATTGGGAATGCTATTTTCCTTAATACTAACTTCTCTATTTGTCAGCTAAGATCTTTTTTTAGGTTTTTTTGGGATCTTTGGAATGACATCAACTGATAAATGGGTGGGCGACACGTGTAAATCTGGGGATACGAATGTGTACATTCTTTGGGTGGCTTTTGTGTTTTACTTCAATGATGTGCATACGTGCATGTGCGGGATTCATGCATGTGCGCCAGTTCTGTGAGTGGGTTTGCATGCGTGTGGGTCCCACCTTTTTTTATGGCAACGTGTGGTGTTCACTTGATGACGTGCTTGCATGCATGTGATTTTTGCATGTGGGGCTTTCTCGATCGTGGTTTTCGTTTTCGTTTTCACTACAAACTAGATGACCCGTTGCGCCAATGGCGCAAGGGGCGAGAGTAAGGCAAGTATTGAAAGAGTGATCATAAATATATTTAGGGGCTGATTGGAACACATGAATTATTCATGATACATAGTGTTCTAAGGAGCTTACTTTAGAATATTTACAATGCTATTACGAAGGAAGGTAGATATGGAGAGATACATCTTATAGGCGTTATGAAGTGATGAACATTAGTTAGTGTGATTGGTGGATCATCGGCGCTGAAAACTTGTTCGGGCAATTGTTCATAGTGGCCGTGGTTGAATTTTTCATTGTTCATAGCAGAAGTTCCTTCAACATCATCATCCAGGCAGGAAATAGTATACGACACTTTAGGGGCTCTGGCCAACGCTACATCTACAGACTATTTGCAAAGGAAAAAGAAACTGAATATGTCTTGAATAAAGCATAAGTATTCACATATGTACTAACAAAGCTAGGTCACTTTGTGGCATCAGAACCATACGGCCAAATTTTGTATATGAAAAATGTGTTGTATACTAAGATAATAGATGGTCGATACCGACAAAACAGGCGGTGAGAAGTGATTTATCTGGGCTCTGTATCCATAGAATCACACTAAGAACTATCCATCAAAGTTCTAGCCTCTGGAAAACACAACAAAAATGAAAACCACTGCTATAAATTGTTGGACCTTCCCAACTCAACCTGCACAAAAAAGGTACATAAGATTTTTCTGAGAAACACAACTAATAAAAGCTAAATAAAGAAACAACAGAAACACAATTAATTGGATTCCTCTAATAGTATGTGATGGTACAATTTGTTTTTCCTCTATGGTGAAGATGTGAAATATAAGAGTAAGGAACTGTAATAAGAAGTCACAATATACAAAGTAAAGAGATGCATGGAAGTATCACTTGCATTGCATATTTAAGGTAATGTTCATCCACAAATAACCTAATTTTGCTTTGGTAGGGAAGCAGGCAAGCGACTGCTTCTGCTGTTGCTGGTTCTGACGACAAGCACAATGAGAGGCAGCTTACCAAATACAATTAACAGCAGCAAAACCTGAATAATAAGATGCCTGGATTAGAAAGGAACCATAGCTGCTAGTTGTTTGTACCAAGCATAATGAAACATCAGCTTTCTAAAGTCAGGAAAAGGTAAACAAAAAATAAATTGGTAATGACACATGTGTGTAGTATAGCATAGTATCAAGAAGCAGAAAGTTACTGAGGGGATGGTATATGTCGAGCAAACGAGAGAATCTGAAAATGAATTGACCGTCTATAAATGAATTAGTGATGCATATGCTCTTTCTAAGTAACTATAGAATCTGATTTCTCAATAAAGGATGCAAGCAAGGAATTAATTTGTAGATAATGGAGCTGGATACCTCCAGCATTCATCAAAATGTCACAGGTGGCACACGGAACCCCGAAGATCAGTGGCCTCAGTCACTTGGTAGATCATCTTCATTTGGCCTGAAGCCTGCCTCATGCAACAGACCGAACCAACCAATAATCCAGTGTGTAAGATACTGAAAAGAAAATAAGGGAAATACTGGGGGAAGAAGTTAAGTTATGTACGAATTCATTCAATGAATTAGTACTACGTCGACCATGAAGTCTGTGATCGCTAATTCGCCCATGAACCGAGCAAAAATAATGGTTATTTCTTGTTAAAAGTCTATTTTCTAATGGCTTGATCCTCCCCAATCCATTTAACAGCACTCGCCCACTGAGGCCTCCCTGCTCGGCCAAGTTACACCCCTCTCTCGCCGTGGCCGCTGTGAAGTAGTCTCTCAGCCGGCGGCAAAGATGCCGAGGTAAGCGAGCTTTGTGTTGCTCTTAGGACGTGGGCGATGATATGAAATTACTGAATCTGAACCGAACTAAAGCATCATCTTTTCTCTATATCCACGAGCTCGACATTTAGTTAAGCAACCCCAAAAGCGTTGGCATCTTGAGCTTCGATTACCAGTGTTAGCCAAGGGAAATTATTTGATTTGATGCTGCTTCCAGTGGCAAAACGAAACGTGTCCTATGGCCACCTTGTGGTCAGACTGGATGCTACCTCAGGAAAGGCGCAAATATCAGCGAAAAGACACCATCAATCTCATTTATCCACCACTGTGGGGACACTTTTGAAGGAAACGATGCACATTTTTGCATTTCTTAGAGACTGCCGACCCAGCGGCTTGAACAGTGAACCAAATTCAGCATCTTCAGTTGCTCATTTCTATAGCTTCGCCCGCTGCTATTACCAACTATCATCAGTGACTATCAGCAAGGATCCCAAGTTGTCTATTTAATACTAACATTCTCAAGGTGGGTGGAGACAGGCATCACGACATGCATAATGGTGGTTAAATAAGCCACTAAGTTCGATCCAGGGCATGTTTCCGCAGGTTACATAGTCTGAACAATTTTAATATTATGCTCTGCCAACCCTAATTCAACATTTGGTCTTAATGCTACTAATTACACAAAGCCAGCTCCTTTGCACCAATATGTTTTGAGTGATATAAGCTTATTCAATGACAGAGTGATATAAGCTCATTCAGTGATCAGCCTGTATTTAACTCCAGGTTGAGGAAACCACATGAATATAAGCATAGCATGTAGTTACATAACAATTATATAGCAGTTATATCTGGAGATAATGGGACAAAGATGATGTTCGGCTGCTGCAGTTTTTTGGAACGATACACATAAAGAGCCAGCAAAAAGGTAATGATATTACAGAGCACAAAAGGTAATGGTCAGAACGATCCACGCCATGGTGGAAAGAAAAGGACACATCACTTACAACCAGGTGTACATAAACATTCTCCTAAATTGCATGAATAAACAAAGCAAGAAGACAGATCCATCGAGCACAACATATTTAAAGACACCATTCATCTACTGTATCAAGGAAACTGTCGCAAAAAACATGTAGGAAAAAGGCAGGTAAGTCATTTAAGAAAACAGTGTATGATCTCACCTTTAACAAAAAATCCAGATCAAGTGTTTATCCATGCCGCAAGAGCGCACTTGGCACAGACACAGACAGGGTACACGAATGCTCCCTCCCACCTAGGTTAGAGTCTCACATCTACCTTACTTTCAAAAAGTGCAGGGTATAAATCATACCCCTTCTCATTCAGAATAAATAGATAATACATTTCAGTGATTTCACTATTCAAAAGCAACATTTTATTTCATGCATATTCCAAGAATGTGAAAGCAGGGCTCTGTTAATTTACATATTTGTCGTTCAATTCAGTATACCGCCAAATGATTCGTTTAAATTTAAATACAAAATGTGCTAAAACAAAAAGATGATGATACCTTATCATGTGGGCCATCAGTTAGCAAGAGAAACACACAGGTAGCACCAAGCAACGGAACCAGTGACTTCAACCGAGAACCTTCTTTCAGAACACATGAACATGTGCTTCTTATACTCTGTCCAATGGCTAGCACAAATAATGTGAGTGTTTTGAATGGCCGCGATGTCAGCATTAAACTCTCCAGGTCCATGCGATGCTTATCGCGAAGGTCTGAAATACATGTTAAATCTATTACAACATTGACACACAGAGTAGCCTTACTTTTATCTCATTAAGGTAACAAAGCTTTCAGAGAATTCTGATTTTAGGTCGTGCACTTGTCATCATTAGAGAAAATAGATAAGAGTGATTCCAGTTAAGTTTAATATACAACTATTTATTTATTTATTACTCTTACATGCAAATTCTGATCGAAATAAATGTTTGAAGAACCAATCCTTGAAAAATAAATTCCTGCAATGAAACACCGTTTTTTGTTATTGGAGAAGTAAAAATATTTTTCAGACAACTGTTCCTTTCATAGAACAGAAAAATAGGAACTTTGCATTATGGGTGAACTTTCTTTTCCATCAGCATCAGTTAGAAGATAACTTACATACATTCCGGTTCCAATGTTATGAATAAGACAAGAAGAAGTGATAACAGAGGCAATATTTAGTACATGCAAGCAACATAATAGGAAAATGTAATATACTGTACAGCCAAGTCATAAAGTCTGCAGCTAAATTCAGAAATTATAATTTATTGAAAGACAACAGAGGATAAATATTACATAGATTATTAATATTAATATTTCCCTACAGAAGATTAAATTTTTGGGGATTAAATCAAAAGAGATGAGTGGAAGAGAGAGGGGTGGGGGAAAATCAGGTGAGAGAGATAGAGACTTCACCAGCAGCCAAAACACAGCAACTAACAACACTTGAAAATAATGATCTTGGAAAGTGTAGCAGGGATATGCCCAAAAGCATATTTTCCATAACACACCTTTATTCTGTAACAACTAACAAGAAAAGATCAGCATGTCACTGATTCAGAAATCAAAGCACGTGCGTGTGCAAACAATGGCGCATACCTAGTAAGATGCGCACACAATAAATATTGGCTCACGTTGTCGCAATCCATCTTTCGAACTGAAGTGGTATACTTGTTGATGATCCTGCAAGATGTGTGGAAATCTCACAAGAATCAAATGCCTCAGCAGTTTGCTTCCTGCTGGATCCAGTGCCAGGAAGTTCCTGAGATGATGAACGCCACACGGAAACAAAAGCGAGCACCGCATGCCAACGACGGACATTCCAGGGATCCAGTGCCAGGAAGTTCCTGCTAGATCAAGGGCAGCCAGTGGCTCCGGCGTCAACCATCTTCCAAGCAGCAAGCACTTCTATCTATCTGATTTAATCACAAAAACATAGGTTTCCTTTTTTTCGAAAACAGAGGCCAAGTTAGATAAACTGATTGTCATGCATGGACCTAAAGAGCATAAAAAAGGAAAGCCTTAATTCAAGCACCAAGGGGTGTGTGCCAGAACAATTTTTTAAGTGCATAGTAAATAAATATATAAATAGAGTACTTTGGTGAAATCTTCTCCCAAAGCACGAATAGACAGATCGGATGAAATCTACTCCGCCTCAAAAACATACATGATTCAACTCTATTCGTGTGTTGTCTCAGTATCTACAAAGTGGACATTTTTTTTACTAAATTTCAACTATGTGATTACCAGGCAATCTTTGTGAAACAGTGGCATATGTTTTCAAAATCCTATATCCAAATACAAGAAGGTAATAAGAGAAATTGACCTCTTTCCATGATCAAGGTTGAAAGGTAAAACAGAAGGGCCATGCATGAACACAAATCAAAGTTGATCTGGCTTACCTATAATAGAATGGCCATGCAAGAACACAAGTCAAAGTTGACCTCCATTTTCGTACAGAGGCTAAGATGGTGAGGTAAGAAAATAACAGATTAAGCATACAACAAATGCGAAATTGATCCAAGTGCTTACCCGTAACAGCATGGAACAACAAATACGGTGATGATTACTTCTAACTGAAATATTTGACATTAAGAAAAGTGATAACAGTATGAAACACCAGATCTAAAAGATACATATACATAGAAACTGATAGATAATGAACAGCAGAGGGAAACAAAGCATGAGAAAAATTGGGAATAAAGCAACAGGAGGGGGGAAAAGGCTGCGAACGACGGATGATCTCAATGGCAACCAACCGCTCCGGCGTCAACCATAGCGGCCTGGGCACCGAGGACAAGGGATTCCTCCTCCCCCCACCACCCACCACCACTTGCTCAGCCGCCCCTCCTCCTCCACAAGCACCACGGACGATCTCAAGGGCAACCAGCGGCTCCGGCGTCAACCATGGTGGCCCAGGCACCGAGGATTAGGGATTTCTCCTTCCCCCATAGCCCACCACCACCGCTTTCCCACGGCGGCGATGGCGGCACTGGATCCAGAACGTGCGGAGGCGTCATCTTGAAGGAGAGAAAGAGGTGCGGATGGCCGCGAGGCAGGAGGAGAGCCGGGTGTAGGGAGTGTGGTGGTGGTGGAGAGCATGGGGAGGCGTCGATCACCACGGGAAGAGGAAGTGGACAGTGCGGGGCTCGAGGAGGGAAGAGGATTGGCGATTAGGTTTTCACCTTGCAGCTCGCAGCCCTCATCCGTCTCTCACGCAGAAAACACACAAACGAACTGTACTTTCTGGGCCCATGGGTAAACAAGGCCCACTTGTCATGTAAATACACGTAAGTAGAGAAGTAAAGAAAAAGCAACGGCTGGCCAGTTGCCACGGCTGTAAAAAACACAAACGTCAGGTAATCGTGACATGCAGGAATCTTGCGTGCGGTAAATCGCTAGATTGGCGGGTAGGGTAGCATGGTTTATATGTTCAATTCCCTCTTACGTGTTTACTAAAGGTGCACGTGTCGTCCGTGTAATTTGGCTGCCGCTTCGTAGGCTGTTTCTGGATGCCACTGCTTCATGCATACAACCGTTTGATTTTTTTGCCTGAGGTCGGTTGCTACCCTATAAATAGGAGGATCAACCATCAGTTTGCTTCACGTTTCCGGTTCGCGCTCTCCTACTCTGATGGTGCGCCGTGATGCCCGTGCTCCTCGCCATCGTGGTCGCCCATGTACGACCCGTAGTGGGATTTTTGGTGCTGGTCGTGCTGGCGTTGGTGGTTCTCATGGCTCTGTACGTGCTTCGTCTGCTGGACGTGCTCGCTTGGGGGTAGTTTCTGATCGTCTATGTTCGCGTCCACGGTCTACTGTGTTTCGGCTCCAGCGAGGTCACCGGGCAGTTCGCCCTTTATTGGATGTCCCTTCAATTGCTTCTTCTCACAGTGGTGTGTGATTTGCACAATTGTTTATATTGTTTTTTTATCATTCACTACTATTTAATTGTGTTGTGATGACTAATTATTTACGTGTTTTTTTAGAAGATGGATATGCATCGTCTGCTCGGGAGGCACGTCGCCGTCGACAAGAAATCCGTATGGGAAAGCGACCTATTGATTGTACTCAGGGTTGGTTTACTCTTAGGTTTCCAGTGTTCTTTTATGGGTTCTCATTGATTATTTATAGTAAGGTGTTTCTGTTTTTTTTGTTTATATTGCAGGTGTATATTCGTTTACTTCCTCCAATGGTGTACCATCACTTCCAATTTCTGATTCTCATTTTGGTATGTTGATCTGTTTATTTGGTGTACCTATTTTATTTTATTTTTCTATTTTTAGAGTTCCTTTTTTTTCTTTTTTCAGGCCAATTGAATGATAGTGATGGTGTTGAGATTGGTGTCCAGGTGGTTGAAACAGTTGGTGGTGAGCCTGTTGACATTTCTGTTGATGTGCCATCTGAAAATTCAACTCTTCATGACCATCAGTTTGGCGATGAGTTGATAGTTGTTCCTCCACGTGTTGTCCCTTTGTTGAGCATGGGTCCTCATGACAGGCCAACCCCTTTAGGTTTGTTTTATTATATACTGGTGTTTGTGTTTTTAAATATTTCTGCTAGCTGTTCATGTGATTCATTAGTGATACTTTTGTTATATTTAGTCCTAGGCACACCTATTTTGGACCGCGTGGATATTTTGTATAATCGGCGCAAACGCAAGTGGATTCATGATTTTCGATCAGGAAGAAAAAAAGGTATCCATTTACTGCTACATTGTTCTCTAATACTGACCTGTAAATGATGTTTAATTACGTTATGATTTTAGCATGCTTATGTTTTTCATTACAGTTCGGCCGATGCAGCCGCCTTTTCCTAAGGAGTATATTTGTTTACTTAAAGGTAATATTTTGTGTTTTCTTATTCTCTTTTTTATTTATGGGTCTCCTTGGTTGTTCCGATTTATTGAATGTACTAATTTATAATTTTTGCCAGCTGTTTCACGGGGGAGGTCTTATTATGGCGCACCAGGTTTTACCTGTCGGAAATGTGGGGCATTTTATTGGTTTCATGAAGGGTCCACACGTCATAAGGATGCTAATCCCCGACAGCCTATTTATACCGGTTGCTGCCGAGATGGCAAGATTTCTTTGCCAAAGTTTGCTGATTGGCCCTGTCCGTTGAAGGATTTACTTCGTTTCAATGGTGGCCCTGTTTGTGCCCGTTTCATGTGCTTGATTAGGCATTATAATTCTATGTTTTGTTTCACATCTCTTGGTGCTCAAATTGATCACAGTGTTAACGCTGGGGGTGGTCCATATGTATTTAAAATGAACGGAGTCGTTTATCACAGAATTGGTCCTCTTCTTCCTTCTGAAGATGAAAACCCTAAGTTTGCACAACTATATATTGTTGATTCAGCTGATGAAGTCAAAAGTAGAATTAATGTGTTTGATCGTGAAGGCGATAGTTCTCTTGAGCCTGATCCAGAGTTAGTAGCCAGCCTCATTGATATGTTGAATAGGCATCATCGTTTGGTACACAAATATAGAATTGCTCGTCAAAATTTGTCTTCTCCTGATGGGCCAAAGGTTTCTATCCGCTTCTTAGGAAATGATGGCGGGCCTCACGGCACGCGTTTTTCTGGTCCAACGGCCTCTGAGGTGGCTGCTGTGATTGTTGGTGATCTTACTCCAGATCGCAAGAAATTTGATGTGGTTGTAGAGACACATGCTGGTATGTTGGAGTACGTATCTTCTCTCAATTCTAACCTTATGGCTCTACAATACCCCTTGCTTTTTCCATATGGGGATAAAAGTTATCATTTGGGTATTAAATATGTCAACAATGATGATGATTCTTCCAGTCTGAATGCACGTGGTGTTCTGTTTGAGGAGACACCTGATACTGGTGCTATTGTGCCTCGGCGTTCTAAAGTGCCACGGAGCCAAGTTTCTATGTTGGAGTATTATGGTTACTATCTTCATTACCGTGAGGGGGAACCAAATCCTTATACCAGTTGTGGGCGACTCAGTCAACAGGTGGCTGTCAATGCTTATTCTTGTGTTGAGTCAGACCGTTTGGAGTACCATTTTTGGAATCAGGATAATTTACGATCCGAGACTTACCAGGGAATATCTGATGCAATTGGAGAAGGTAGTTCTACTAGAAAGAATGTCGGTGTGCAATTTATACTGCATGGAAGTTTCACTGGTGGGCGTCGGTATATGGTTTTGAATTATCATGATGGAATGGCTATTTGTCGTGAATATGGTGCTCCGGATTTATTCATCACTTTCACATGTAATCCAAAGTGGCAAGAAATTATTGATGCTCTTGCTTCGGAGCCTGGACAGGTTCCTGCTGATCGACCTGATATTGTTACACGAGTTTTCAACATGAAGTTTGCTGAATTCCTAACTGATGTGAAAAATGGTTCGCTTTTCGGTCCTATTCAAGCATGTAAGATACATTTCCATGCTAACTTTTAAAATCTTACCCTTTGTTACTTATTTATTTTCATATTTAATGCCATCCAGTCTAGCTTGATGTACTTGAATTTTCTTTTTTAGGCAAAATATTTGATACATTTATTTTGTTTCATGTAGATTTGTATGTTGTAGAATTTCAGAAGAGAGGTCTTCCTCATACTCATACGTTAGTTTGGTTGAAGGCCAGTACCAAGGATCCTTCTCCATCTTTTATCAACGAGCTGATTTGTGCTGAATTACCAGACCCTTTGGTGGATCCACTTGGATATGCCCTTGTGGACGAATTTATGGTACATGGTCCATGTGGAGTGCACAATGATAAATGTGCTTGCATGAAGAATAATAGTTGTTCCAAAAGGTTTCCAAAACCTTTTAGTGATGAAACAATGGTTGATGACGTCGGATTTCCTGTTTACCGTCGTCGCCAAGATGGTCGGTATGTTCTCCGAAAGAAGGGCACTCTACAGCTTGGAAATGAGTGGGTTGTTCCCTATAATATGAAGCTGCTTAAACGTTTTGAAGCTCATATAAATGTTGAATGGTGCAACAAAACAAATCTTTTAAAATATTTGTTCAAGTATCTTACAAAGGGGCATGATGTTGTACGAATGCGTATTGAAACCACCAATGAACGAAGAGGTGTTTTTACTGTTCCATTTCCTACTGGTAGAAATGAGATTGACGATTACATCAAATGCAGGTTTGTATTGATGTTTTACTTTTTGTGCAATTAATTTTTGTCATTTTTTCTTTTAGTTTGTGTTTTTTATTTTATTAATATTGAGTAGTTAAAATTGTTTTTGTTACTCTTTTGTGCAAGGTACCTATCTGCATGTGAAGCTCTTTGGAGAATGTTTGCCTATGATATTCATGGACGACAACCTTCAGTTGAGAGATTAGTTGTCCATCTTCCTAATATGAACAGGGTTATTTTCAGTGAGGAAGCCAATCTTGATGGAGTTTTAAATAATCCATCTGCTTTGAAGACAATGCTGACTGAATGGTTTGTTGCAAATAGTAAGCACAAGTCTGCTAGATCGCTTACGTATTTGGAATTTCCTACTCAATGGGTTTGGAACGCTAGCGACAAGCTGTGGACAAAGAGAAAACAACAAAAAAAGCTTGGCAGCAAGATAGGTCGTATTTATCATGTACATCCCGGTACCGGCGAATTATTCTTTCTTCGGATGTTGCTCATGGTTGTTCCCGGTGCTACTTGCTATGAGGATTTGAGAACACACAATGGTCAATGTTATGATACTTTTAAGGAAGCATGTCAATCCAGAGGATTAGTACGTGATGACAATGAATGGTTTAAGTTATTTGATGAAGCTATTGTATGGGCAAGTGCATTTCAGTTGAGGCATCTTTTTATGACCATTCTTCTTCACTGTGAAGTTGGAAATGGTCGTGCTCTTTTTGATCGGTTTTGGCCAAGTATGGCTGAAGATATATCACTTAGGTTGTCCAAAACTTTGGATAATCCTAGGTATAAAGTGCCAGAAGATTTTCTACAAGATCAACTCCTTTGTGAGCTATCTTCTATGTTTATTAAAAATGGATCACACCTTGCTTCTTTCAACTTAACCTCACGCAAGATTCCAATTAGGAACGAATGCTTAAACAGGTTGATTCTTGAAGAGTTAAGCTATGATGCAGCTAAGTTGTCTATCGAATCAGAATCACTATATCACAAATTGAATGATGAACAAAGAAATATATACTTTGAAATATTGGGTGTTGTTCGTGTAAACAAAGGAGGAGTATTTTTTGTTTCTGGACATGGTGGCACTGGGAAAACTTTCCTTTGGAATTCAATCATTGCTTCCCTTAGGTCTGAAAAGCAAATAGTGCTCGTTGTTGCCTCATCTGGAGTGGCATCTCTTCTATTACCAGGTGGCCGAACTGGACACTCAAGGTTTAAAATTCCACTGGACGTTCATGAACAGAGTCAATGTGGTATATCAAGAAGTTCTATGTTGGCAGCGTTATGCCAGAGGGCATGTCTTATTCTATGGGATGAAGCTCCAATGACTCATCGTTGTTGTTTTGAAGCTTTAGATAGAACATTGAGGGATGTTCTTTCAGCTGAGAATGAAGAAAATGGGTTGTTACCATTCGGAGGAAAGATATTTTTATTCGGCGGTGATTTTAGACAAATTTTACCAGTCGTTGAAGGTGGAACAAGAGAAGACATTATTGGTGCCTCATTGATGAGCTCCCCGTTATGGGCTCATATGAAAGTTTTCAAGTTGCTTACCAATATGCGGCTATCAAATCCGATTTTGTGCCGAGATGAACGTGCCGAGTTAGCAGATTTTTCTGATTGGGTGCAAAATATTGGTAATGGCTCCATTGCTATGCATTGTAAGAATGATGAGACTACACCGTCTTGGATTTCCATTCCTGAGGATTTGGTGTTAAACCCCATTGGAGATCATATGCATGCTGCTGTTGACAATATCTATGATGATTTCCACTTGAATTGTGATAATGGTGATTATCTATCACAACGTGCTATTGTATGTCCCACCAATAATGTTGTGGATGAACTAAACGATGTAGTTTTCGGTCGTGTTCCAGGAGATTGCACTGATTATTTAAGTTGTGATTCAATATCAAAATCTACAGATCCAGTCGATCAAATGGAGTTATTTTATCCGCCTGAATTATTGAATTCTATAGTTATCAACAATTTTCCACGACACAAAATTGGACTTAAAGTTGGCGCTCCTGTCATGCTTCTTCGGAATATTAACCAGTCATTGGGCATGTGTAATGGTACGCGGTTGATTATCACTCGATTAGGTGACAGAGTATTGGAAGGAGAAATTATTACTGGTACAAACAAGGGTCAACGTGTGTGCATTCCACGGATAGTTCTTAATTCGACAGGGTGCAAATGGCCATTCACATTGAGAAGGTGTCAATTTCCAGTTCGATTATGTTATGCGATGACAATCAACAAGAGTCAAGGTCAAACACTATCAAAAGTTTGTGTATATCTTCGAGAGCCCGTTTTTTCTCATGGCCAGCTGTACGTTGCCGTGTCCGTGTCCCGTGTTACCTCTCGGAATGGACTTAAGTTTCTTATAGAGGATGGTAATGGTTGTGCCACTTTTGAAACCAGGAATGTAGTTTACAAAGAAATAATAGTTTTCTTCCAGACACCAACATGTTAGAATTAGTTTACAACCAAGGTAATGGGCATCCTAAGGTTTACAACCAAGGTAACGGACATCTTAAGGTTAGCTTTACTGGTGAACCAAAGCACATTGGGAAGAGGAGGCGTTCATGCGACCGCACGAGACAACTCCAATCCCAAGCCTTTTATCTTTTGGTCTACTTCAATATCTCATACTTTATAAAATATGGTGAAATACATGTATCCACTTCTTAATTCTCAAGGACTTTGGGATTACGAACGGGTTAAATGTGGAGAAGTGCTTCGTATTTATACTAGTACACTAACTACTGTAGCTATATATAGTCATATGACTGGTGAACCTTCCTAACTTTGTCATCCGAAGGCAGTCATACATCTTGAATTATAATGGCTTCTATGCTGAAGCGGTTGGCAGACGAGCGCATTTATGCATGAGAGAAATTTCAAGTGGATGAAATGCCCACCAATAAATTGTTTTAAAGATTTCTCGCAAAAAAAATTGTGTTGAAGATATATTCCCTCCGTTCCTAAATATATGACGTTTTGGTAGTTCTGAAACGGAGGGAGTACTTTAGAAGGCTCTTAATATAGTACTTCCTTCATAAACTAATATAAGAGCGTTTAGATCACTACTTTTGTGATCTAAACGCTCTTATATTAGTTTACAGAGGGAGTAACAAATTCATCATGCGCTTGTATTGTTGCTCCCACTCTCTCATGTGAACAAATGAGCATGAAGGTGGTGAGCAGTCATACATCTAGTTGGAGAAAAGCCGGTGAAAATCTGCATGGGTCAAACCAACGGCCATGATGAAAATTGTACGTGTTTCTTGTTAGGCAAATCATGCAATGTATGTGCCTTTACTTCCAACTATATGTACCAATAGTAATCACCTAACTGGCTCATGCATTAAGTTGTCTATACCATGGTTGTTTTTAACCATGTTTCAAGCGAAGCCAGGTTTCACAAATAAAAATACAATTCATGCGAGAGTAAAATATGGTTATGAGTTTGTGAGTAACAGTTGTGATTTCAACATGTACTACAAATACACTAATACCTTAATTACGCCATACGTAGTTTCTTGTGTCACAAAGCAAGCAAGCATACAGCTAGCTGGAACGAACCGAAAATCAAGTAACACACATGAATACAGTATTTTTTGTGTTGAAAGTATAACTACATGCCAGATAAGTTAAACTATGTTTTACCGTTGCACACATGTCCTTTTAAAGAGAAGGGGTTGAAACCCCGGCCCCTCTCCATTCAAAGATGCACACGCTATCTTTATTATATTATTCAACAAAGCCTGACAAAACAAATACATTGATCGACTCAAAGCCGCATTCTTGTTGAGCTCTCTCGCTACATCTATAACCTTGATGATGTGACCTGATCTCGCACAAACGCACACCATCTAAACCGGTGGGCTCACCAAGCCGCCCAACGTTGAGTCGAGTGCACCAACCGGCCTTGTAGACCGTCAGCACGCACCACATGCGCATGCTCTAGAATCCGTTAATCTTCCATCATCCCATCTTCACTTTGTCAGGCCCTATTGCCGTCGACTCCAGCATGACGCCAAACAGCGCCACCATCCTATGTGCGTCCATCACTGATACCCCACTGCGCCACGCCGTCGGGACCCGTCGTCATCGATGCAGTAGATGCAACACAGTTTCACCTCTTGTCCCCTCCAGCCAGCACCTGCTTCAAAATGATGCCCCCATATATGCTTATCAAAACCAGCTCCGCACGGCACTACTCTGATTTGCACTGCATGGTGGACACCAATGAGTAGCGAGGCACAGTCGAGCCCTACACATTCCTGTTTAATATCCTCTTCTATAAATTTCCTATCTAACATCACATTCTCTTCCCTATTGACCACCACAGACCAAAAAACATTGGCTAATTGTATTGGTATTTTCCCATCAAAAGAAGCTGTACTAGGATTTTATTCTCTTCCCAAAAAATCCCATGAACCCATTTCCAACTAAGTTTCTTTTTTTTTACATTTTTTTAATTATTCTTGTTGTTTTAATCGAGCAATCATTGCTTGGCGCTTATTTCTTTGGGATGTGGGGGCCAGGTTTTTAATTTCAGGATCAAAATCATTTCGGACCTCACTGAAATGTGCGAAATTTTCAGAAATTTCACATATTTCGTAAAATATTTCAGATTTTAAGATTTCAAATTTCGTTTAATTTGATTGAATTCTGACATAATTTAAATATTTTTGAAAACAGTTTGAAAATGCCTCGAAATTTTGGAGGTAATAATATTTCGGACCCCACTGAAATAGCGAAATTTCATTAAAATTTCATCCTCTTTTTTATTCTTTCTGATTGTTTACATCATGAAAGTATGTTGTTTGCCATCTCCTTCTAAAATCTCTCTCTCTCTCTCTCTACCTATATCTCTCTTTCTGTATCTATCTATCTACCTATCTACCTACCTACCTACCTACCTATCTCTCTCTCTCTCTCTCTCTCTCCCATCATGTTAAGCTCCTCACTAATACATCACATGCTCAATTTTTCCTCTTGAAGTAGGGGTTATGTTTTAGAAATGATATCTTCAACAGTGAGATCTCGTTTCTTTTCTTTTTAGCACCTTCCACATTAATATTCCAATCTCTTAAAGTTTTCCTTAGACTTGTCACAGTGGGAGTAACTTTAAGAGTAACATAGGTCCAACTCAGCAAATTTGCCTATGTGGCAATGAGATAATTAATGAGGAGAGAGGTAATTTGAGTAACTTAGCTAATTACCGTAACATCACATATATCCCAATATAATATGAGTCTATAACCTAATAAATAAAACTTTGCATGACACCACAGTTATGTTACTACCCACTATGAAGGTAGTGACATAGCCTAGGGTGAAGTGTATGTTACTAGTGTAAGTTACTCTCCACTATGGCTAGTCTTAACCTCCTAATGTTGAAGTTCCGAACATCTACAGGGTTTCTCAAATGGCAAAAAGAATTCCAAGATCTTGTGACCACCAGAACACACTCCTCAATAACCAACCACCATTTCTCAAACCTAAATTTTTTTCTGGGGAAGCAGAGTTTTGTCCAGAATTAGGGGGGAGGGGTATGGTCCACCTTGCTAAGGCATAAATAGTAGCTAACAAGAAATGGTGTCTTGGTATGTTGGCATAAATGATTTGTCATGGGTGGCTATCACCAAACTTCTCTGGTTATTGGCCCAGGTGATTGCCTATTTGCAATCTTTAGCTCCATAATACCAACCCCATTAACCCAGTCGCTAAATTTATTGACCCAGTTATAACATCAATATTCCCACTATTCTCCCAGCACTATGTTAGAATGATATTAAAATCTCCACTAATAAAAAAGGGGGGCTAGTGCACCTAGAACCTCGGTAATTTCGTCAATAAAATCCAGTTTTTATTATCTTCATACCTATAGTTCAGCAGCAGGAAACTAAATAAATTCTAATAGACAAAGAAGATGCCTCAAAATTCTCAGTAATTCTAACTAGCACTCCCCAAGTCGTATGAGTAGCGACGAATAATTCCAGTAAGGATACTTATTACTTCCTCTATAGTGATCTAAATGATCTTATATTTCTTTAGACAGGGAGTACCACATAAATAATTAAGAACACCATGAGAAAAATTCTCTTTCTTTGTCTCCAACAAAACAATAATATGCAGGTATCATGAACTTTTAAAGTAATGCTAAACAGTTTAAGCTCGTCAGGGTTAGATCACAATCACCGACAATATGCTGCTTATGTATAAAACATAAAGAGTGTTGAAAAAGGCAATCAAATTCAGCTTCAATTTCAATGTTGCCAATGGTCATCGTGCTCTCTTCTAAACCATCGTACGTAGTAAGATCAATACTAGCAAGGAGAAAACCTCATTTTGGAAAGTTTGCACCCTAGAGGACTTAATGTTCTTAATTATACTATTGTAAGAAACATTCATATCACTTTACACCCAAATTAACATTTATCTACTTAGCTTTATCTGCTAATATAGAACTACATATATATTTCAGTGAAGGAATGTTTCAGGACACAATTTTCACCCGAATTAACATTCTGGCATGCATATATGTGATTTCACTCTTGTGCAACGACCACCAACTGCTTTCCGATGTTGCGACCATAGAAGAGCCCGACGAGCGCCGCCGGCACCTTCTCAATCCCCTCGGCGACATCCTCCATGTAGGTAATGTTCCCTTCCTTAAGGTGGCCCACCATCTCCTCTTCAAACTTGCGGTAGGTGCCGAAGTACTCCATCACCCGGAACCCCTCTATACGGATGCGCTTGGTGACCACGCAAGCGAGGTTGTGAACACCCTCAGGACACTCCAGGTTGTACTGAGAGATCTGCCCGCACATGGCCACTCGACCGTGCACCCTCATGTTGAGTAGTGCCGCATCCAGCATTGCGCCGCCCACATTGTCAAAGTATATGTCGATGCCCTCCTGGAAGCACCTGAGAGAGCAAAGCATTATGGCACCAATTACTCTTGGTTAATCGGCCCAATGTGTGGAACATTGTGGTATAGCAAGGAAAGCGGATTGCAATTAACCTCTTTAGTGCGGTGTTGAGGTCCTGTTCCTTCTTGTAGTTGAAGGCATCGTCGAATCCAAACTTTGTTTTCAGGAGGTTGACCTGAGGAGAAGACAATTTTATCCCATAAAAAATGTTGTATTACTGATGTTGTGAAATATATTCAATTTAGGGGATCACTGAGAAATTGCCAAGGGCAGCGACAGAATCAATATGGACAGAACTGTCCATGGGTTGGGGATGTGCGCAACCAGAGAAGAAAACCGAGCATGTACAAACCTTCTCATCGGAACCGGCACTGCCAACCACATAGCAGCCTGTGATCTTCGCAAGCTGCCCAACAAGCTGTCCGACGGCGCCTGATGCCGCTGATACAAAGACATAGTCGCCTTTTTTTGGCTTGGCCACGTTGAAGAATCCAGAAAATGCAGTAAGGCCAGGCATGCCTAAATTAAAAAAAGGCAGTTAGGGGAAGAATCTACCAGTGTATCAGCTGTTAATTATGATCAAAAGTAGCAGACACGAGTGATTATCAAGCATCTAGGATGGATAGTACCTTAATTATGTGATTGATTATAGCAGACTATGGTACCAATAAAGTAACCCGTAACTATCCGGTTTCAGAATAACGAAAATGTATAACACAATGACTAGATTAGCTTGCGACGAATAAAAGTGAACTCACCGAGAACACCTGCGTAGTACGACAGCGGTAATTCAGGATGGTTGATCTTGAAAATCGACGCAGGCTTAGTGATCAAGGTGTATTCTTCACACGCTGTCATTCCCCACACCAGATCACCTGCCTTGAAATCCGGGTGCCCGGATTCTACCACCTTGCTCACGCCAAAAGTAGTTATAACCTGGCAGGAAGGATTCACGGAGGCACAAAAATGTAAGTGTTCCTGTGAGGAAACAAGACTCGGGAAATCCATATGCTTTTCAAAATAAATACGCTACCTCACCGAGGACGAATTCCGGGTAGCTGGGTTCCTGGTGCTTGGTCATCCGTCTGCGCATGTAGGGATCGCAGGAGAGGTACAGGTTCTTCACCATGACTGCCGCCGACCCGGGCGGGATGGCCAGGCGCGCCGTCGCCGTGACGAGCTCCATGTCGTCCTCGGAGGGGAATCCCGTCACGTGCCGCTTCAGGATCACCCTCTTGTTGCTCACCTCCGCCGTTGCCGCCATTGCTTTCTTTCTTTCTTGGACGGACGCAACGCACCGATGAGCCTGGTGATTTTTGAGATATCAAACGCGTTAGGGTGGGCATGTTTCGTGCGTGGCAGATCGATGGAGTTCAAGCGGGTGGTGGGAGGAGCAGCCGGCCGGCCGGCAGATAAAACTGGGTTTGTCTTCTCCGCCAGGCCAGACCAACTCGTCCTCTCCGCCGTGGCATCATCGACACAAGAAACAAGGTTCTTGCTCTGTCGACTTGCATGAATTATATAAACTATTACAGTACTTTTTAAGGGGAAATAAACTAATACTTGGCAAGCTGATTTGTAACAAGATATATGTATCAGCTTAGTGACATGCATGCACACGTACTATGTAAAAGGTAAAAACAAGGTTCTTGCTCCGACACTAATTGTTTTAAGGGGTGAGGCTAAGCTTTATTAAAGAATAACTAGAAAAGTTGACCATGTTAGCACTAATCTTGATATTTGTATCAACATGTTTATTTCGTTTAGTCATGTAGTGTAGGTTCAGAAGTTGTAGGTCAGCAAGGGTTCAACGGAGGCGTGCCAAGAAGGCGAGATGCCAAGCCGCTGTGCGAGGCGGCGCCAACAATTGACATCAGAGCCTTGTTGATCCGTGGTGGCGATGATGGTGTCGGCGGCTATGATGGCCGGCATGGCGGTGGCGGAGGCAACGGCTGCAACAGCGGCGACGCGGTGGACTCCATGTGAGGTGGAGGACGCTGACGCGAGGTGGAGGCCGTCAGCGGTGAGATGCCGCTGGTGGCCGGTTGCGGTGCGATGCCGCTAGGAGGAGACGGCGGTACGATGCTCCCACAAGGACGGTGCGATACCGTGACAAGGAGACGCGGCGAGATGCCGCTAAGAACATCTGAACATGTATGGCGGCGCGATGCCGTCACTCGGTTCGGTGCGATGCCGAAGGCGATGGTGCGATGCCATCGTCATCATGGAGAGTTGGCGCGAAGCCAACAAATGTTGCGGTGCGATGCCGCAGGATGTTGACAGCGTGGTGATCAGCACCGCGAAGGCCTCGTCCACGTCAAGAGGTAGCCGCTGCTGGCGGCAAGACGAAGTGGTGATTGGCGCGGCGAGGACGTCATCCACGACAAGATGGTCCATGGTGACCGGCGCTGCGACAGCGTCGTCCATGGCAAGCGGTTGCGGCGCTGCGATGGCGTCGTCATGTAGCTGCGGGTGACCCACATTGAAGAATATGATATCAAGATTAGGGGGTGAATGTTAGCATTAACCTTGATATTTGTATCAGCATGTTTATTTCGTTTAGGCATGTAGTGTAGGTTCAGAAGTTGTAGGTCAGCAAGGGTTCAGCGGAGGCGTGCCAAGAAGGCGAGATGCCAAGCCGCTATGCGAGGCGGCGCCAACAGACCGTGCGTTGCAACGATGATACATAGCTACATATTTTCATAATAACAAAAACAGGAAATGAGAAAACATGAAAAGATTATGTGACTTTATTCAAATTCGTACACTTTTTTTGAATTCATGAACTTTTTTCAAACCCACTAACAATTTTTGTATCATGAACTTGTTTTAATCCATGAACAACTTTGAATTCAACAACATTTTTTGAATTCACACTTTTTAAATTTTGCGACATTTTTGAATTCACAACATTTTTTTGAATTGGTGATTTTTTTTTCAAATTACAAGTGAACAAACCGAAATAAAGAAACAAAAGGAAAAAAAAACAGGCATGAGCTTCTGTCTTTAGCTCTGACTGTGCTCGTTGGGCTAGGCTCATGACGCGCAGGCGACTCGAGCGACCTTCTCGCTGCAAGAAAAGTGGGCGTGGCATTACTAGAAAAGTGGGGAATTCACTGTTCGATCAACGTACAAACTGCTTGCTGATACAAAGAGGAGAAGGGTGGACTGGCTGGAAGGAAGACCGGCTAATTCTAGTAGTGCAGCTAGTCATAATCAGTGGAAGAAATTTCGGAGAGCAAGTGTACCAGCTAAGATTTTTTTTAAAAAACTCGCTTGGAGGCTCGCTAAGAACTCCATCCCTACTGCTGAAACACTTGTCCGAAGGCACATTGGGGACTCGGAAACATATGATATCTGCTGCCAAGTCAGTGACACATGGAGACATGCTCTTATCGATTGCCAGATGTCCAAATCATTGTGGTCTTTGGTGGATGAAGAATTAGTGGAACACATAATTCATGTCGCACGAAAGATGCAAAACTTTGGCTGGCAACGATCCAAGATTCGATGGATGAGAAGAAATTTGCCAAGGTACTTGTCACAATGTGGGCTATCTGGTGGGCGATGGTACTTGTCACAGATTTTTCAAAGCCCCTTGTCAACCATGCACTTTATGTACGTATACATGTATATAGAGTAAATTTTCTGGATCATCCTAGATATACTCAGGCCTCATCCATCAGATCAGCCATAGAGGACCTATCAAGCTTCTCATTTGCAAGAAATGAATGTACGAAAGCACAGTCAATCTCTAAAATAATAGATTGGTGAAGGGTGATACCTATATAAAGTCCTGCGGGGCAGGCGCGGAGCTCAGCTTCATTCACACTGGTACACCGATCAATAAAGTCCCATGAAGAAACAATAATTTTTTCATATGAATTACGAGCTACGACCCTCACACTGGCTGCATTAGTACTCTCCACAAAACCGGTGTCAACATTGATCTTGATATGATCATTAGGGGGAGGAGTCCACACCACATGATCTTTTAACTGTGCGTAATCCGCTACAACTCCGCTCACATTCTCCCTACCTTTGTTGCTAGCATCCAATTGAGCGGTGTCATGACTGGACGTGAAAGTGGTCCAAAAGTTGTCCACAAAATGTGCAGAGGCATTAACGGATTCTTTCCCCTTACCAAAAATTAAATCATTTCTTAAATGTCATGCTCGCCAGAAAAGAAACAAGATTTGCTCCCTCTGCCGCAAACCCAATTGTGCCAGCAAAATCAATAACCAATCTGGTCCCATGCACTTGAAGAATTCTTCATCCGGAATATTCCACCGTTCTCTCACGGCCATTCGAAGAGCACGAGCTTTAGAACAACTCACCAGAGCATGAAAGATGTCTTCATCTTGAACCCCACAAATAGAACACATATATACAGGAATCAGTCTGATGGTGCTTAACTCTATTCATTTGGACCGCCAAGCTATTGGTAGCAGCTCGCCACGCAAAAATCTTGATTTCTGAGGTATATTAGCCTTCCATATTATCTCCCAAATCCCTCTTTCCCCTTCAGATTCGCCACTAGATTGGCCAACAGGATCTTGACTATCCTTCAAATTAAGCGCAAAATTGTACGCACTTTTAACAGAAAATATATCATTCTTCTCATGATGCCACGCAACAAAATCCCAATCCCTAGAGGCCTGAATACGAATCTTAAGAATTTCCTCCGCATCACGTGGATAGAAAAGATACACAAGTCTACTTCTAAGATAAGCTGCTCCCAAGATTTTGGTGGCGACAATACGCCAATGGAGCCTGCAGTAACCCATGGAGGCCACCACCGCCGCCATGCCTAACCCATGCAACAACATTGTGATGAGCCGATGAGGATCCACTCCAACGCCGCGTAAGCCAGCGGGGACGCGTGACCCTGTGCGCCCTCCTGTGTAGCGCCACAGCTTAATTGCTGGCCATCGCCGCCATAGCTCCTGCATGGTTGCATGGGATGTGAAAATTCCATTGCATGGCACCCGGATAAGCATGGATGGTTCTCTGTCCACTCAGCCTACAAATGGTCCGTGATGAAGTCATGGCTCGGTAAGGTGTGGGTGAGTCAAGCACCAGACCGGCGCGTGGAAACTGCTGTGAGGATGTGGTGCACCACCAAAAGTTTGTGTTTTTGCATGCAAGGCTGCACGCAAGGCGCTAGCTACTCGAGCGAATATGTACCGACGACACTGGAGATGGCTGGAACCTGTACGTTCTGTGGGCAGGAAGACGAAACTGCACATCACGCTCTCAACAACTCTGAACTTGACGGTTGCTCATGTTGTTCCAAGAATTGAATGAAACAGAACGGATGCTAGTTCTCATGATCTTGTGGCATGTATGGCATGTGCACAACGAACTAACTCATGACAAGCCAATGATTCCCATCATAGCGTCTAGAAGGTTCCTATATGAGTATGTTGATTCTTTGCTGATGATCAAACACTACCCACAGATGGATATAGCTAAATGGAAACAGAAGGCGGACTTGATTGCATGTCACATGAGCAGGACGCCAACACAAGGTTGTCCGGCCACTGACGTTCTCTCAGAGCCCCCGCCAGAAGGGTATGTAAAGCTTAATTTTGATGGCTCCTTTGTTGCAGCAATTGGTGAAGCTGGTGTTGGCATGATACTACGCGATCACAATGGGCATGTCATCTTTGCTGCATGTAGATGGCTCTTCAATTGCCCTGCTCCACTCGAAGCTGAGCTTGCGGCATGCGAGGAAGGACTGTGACTAGCCTTGCACTGGTCCCAAGCGCCATTGGTGGTAAAGACCAAGTGCATGGAGAACATCTCTCTCGTCAACGCTGGCGCAGCAGATCGGTCTAGAAACATGTACCAAGTTGCTGAAATCGTTGGCCTGCTTAAGGAATGACAAGTTCATGTTTGGAAGATCAGCGCACACAGAACAAGGCTGGGCATGCAATGGCAGCAGTGGGACGAGGACAACAATGGTACATCTTGTTGCTTGGGTAATGTACCACCGGAGATTAGCAACACTATTCTAGATGATTGTAAAATCATTATTACTTAATCAATGAATTGCATTTCCCCCCGCAAAAAGAAAGCCGCGGAGGCAAGAGGAACAACGCTGGAGATTGTTGATCCGGAAATTACATACCCGGTTGTACCTAGTCTAGACAAGAGAGACAAAGAATAGTAGGGTGGCAAGACGTTACTGCTATTGTAGGAGACAACCGGAACCTCAAGCCTTCTACTTTTTGGTTTACTCCAATATCTCATACACTATTAAATATAGAGAAATATATGCACCAACTTCTTAAATTCTCAATGGCATTAGAATTGAGAACGGGAAGCACTCAGTATTTATACTTCTAGGATCACTAGTTCACTACTACTGCTATATGTCATATGATTTAGATGAACCTAACTAATTTCATCATGCAGATCAGCAGAGTTATACTCCCTCCGTTCCAAACTAGATGACTCAATTTTGTACTAACTTTAAATCAAAGTTGGGTCATCTATTTTGAGACGGGGGAGTATATAGCTAGAACAGTAATACAAATTCTATGCTTAGCTGATTGGCCTACGGCCTACGGGTGCATTCCATGCTTGAGAGGAATTCCTAAATGAAACTAACAAGAGCAGAAGTTATTATGTGGAAGATAATTAACAGACTTTTTAGTATGCTTTTTTTTCTTTTAGTATGCATTTAAACCGTTGCTCCCACTCTCGTGTACAAATGAACATGGAGTTGAGCAGCAAGACCAAGACAGTGTTTCAGGTGGGAAAATTGGCCTGAAAGTAATCACTATACATACGAGGAAGCTTCTTCAGGGAGCAATCCTTGCTATCTGACGTATTGTGTACCTCCCCAACATTTAGTCTGAAAATCTTATTATTTTTTATACAACATTTCTATACTTCTATATAGTGTATCAGTTTTGAACTTTTGAATCACAAAACTGAGAAGCAATCTGAACCATTGATAGAACTTATCCAATGGTCAAAATTGGTGGGATTCGCTACTACAGTACCTGCTACAGTGCAACAACGTTATTGTGGTTTTCTAGAAAGATCACATACTATGTGTTGAAAGAAAAGATCACATAGTTGGAGTACCAGCTATCTGTGCGGGTAGCTATTTCTGACCAACCGCTCCTCTCACTGCACATGCACCGGAAGCTGGTTTTGGAGTCTGCCTAAACTTGGCACCTATCCTCAATTTATCGTTTCACGGTGTGCCTTTATAAATTTTTGACGTGCTTTGCACGTGCCAATGTACTAGTTAAGTTAGTTTTTTTTTAGAAAAGGAGGATGACCCCGGCCTCTGCATCTGGGAAATGCATGCAACCACTTTATTAATTATTAACAAAGACCTTACAAAGTAATACATCAATATGTCTGAAGCAGCCATTTTGGCAACATCTATCACTACTCCTATATATTGATGAAGGGGTGCAGAAAATGTGAGCCAAATACCCAGACCTCTCACCTAAACCTAACAACTAAAGCCTGAGACCCCAAACATTTTAAGTTAGTGGCAATGATACAATTTTTTTCTTAAGAGATAAAAAGTTCTAAGCTTTATAAATGATGAATTTAATTAATATCGATAGGTTGCTCTAGATTGGCCCTGTTTGGATCCTAGAGTTAGTGTTAGTTTGAGTTGTTTTGGGCTTAAATAGCTCAAAAGGATCCAAACAGGTGGGGTTAGTTTCAGTTAGTTGCCTCTAACCCATGTAAAAAGAGTATCCCGGTGGAGAGGTGCTAGTTGGGCTAGTTTTCCCGGGGCCCACAAAAAATAACTAAAAAAATCGCCCTCCCACCCCAGATCCCTCCCTCCCTCGCGCGACACCTCTCGTTCCCCACCGCGCCGCCCATCCAAGCGCCGCGCCGCCGGCCCGGGCGTCGGCTGCCCGCCCAAGCCGCGACCTCCTCCGGCCGCCGCTCTTCCTCCTCCGGACGGCGCTCGCCCTCCTCCGCCCGAAGCTCGCCCCGCTCCCGGTCGTTTCTCTCTCTCTCTCGTGCACGGAGGGGATCCACCGAGAGGTGAGTCCGTCCGTTCCTTCTGTACTTGTGCTCTCCCTCCTCGTATGCGTCCGTCTGTGCAGCAAGTCAGCAAGAGTAGTCCATAGCTAGATTTGTTGGCGGAACTTCGGATTAGTTAGCTAGTGAGCAGCGGCGTGGCTGGATCCTTCTTAGTTAGCTAGTGAGCTGCAAGTCAGCAAGAGTAGTCCATAGCTAGATTTGTTGGTGGAACTTCTGATTAGTTCATAGCTAGATTTTGTACTATTTTATGTTAACAGAACTGGTAGTGATGGTTAAAAGAAAACCACTGATGCATTTTACATAAGAAAGAGAGTCGAATGTGAAGAACATTAACTGAATCAGAGGGTGAAGCTAATGAACTAACATTTTCAGAGTCGAATGTGAAGCTAATGAACCAACAGTAACTGGATCAGAACACCCTGTTCAGCCCCCTCTCTTGTTGCAGATGTTCTTGTGCAAATTTAGAGCATTAAGAAACGAAGAGCTGATCTATATAGTGTAATCAACTCAATACTTCATCATTAAATAATATTTTGGTACAACTTCATTTTTGTTATGCACTAGCTGTTATAAATAATCAAAGTTAGAAATGTATCTCATAAGTTAACATGGACAAGATTACTTATTTCGGAGAAGAGCACAACTGCGTGTGCGGTGTGGAGTTCGGCTTGCTTGTAGCACTTCCTGGATGCGCTAATGATTCTTCTCTTTTGGTGCAGGTAGTATAGCTTGGAGCAGAGCACCAGCGATGGACGGAGACGGCTTTGATGTGTGGGGTTCGCAGCCATCGGCAAGCGGCCCCGCTACCCATGCCGGTCTTGACTTCAACTCGCAAGCGCCGGCGTCGGAGGGGTTCCCAGGGCTTGGGCTCTATGGAGCCTTCCTCTAGAGCAACGATGATGAGCTCCTCCCTGGGCGCGTCAGGGGCTCCGGGCTCCCTCCCTATCGCCCACCCTACGCCCGGCGACTGAACTTTGGCGGCTCCTCGTCCGTAGCAGACGGTCGCGGAGGAGGAAAAGGTGGTGTGTTCCTCGACGGGTCGTCGTCGGGGGCAGGCGGCGGTGTTCGGCAGTGTTCGGCAGCCGGTCACGGAGGAGGAAACCAGATGGAACCATTGATGCCGACTCTGAGTTCTGGATAACACAAACAGAGGTACACTTTTACTGTCTATATCAATGTAGTATATCTTTAAATATGTTCCACTACATGTAGAATGTCTTGGGTATGTTAGAGTTTGAGGGGAGTAATATGTTGATGAATCTGAGCCAGTCAAATAATTTAAGTCTCGAGCAGTAAATCTTGATCGTTCGTTTTCTATCTGAGCCAGTCTCATATCTTAACTAGTTTTACTTTTTCACTATCCTGCGGAAGAAACCATACATAAGGAAGTTGCAGTGGGGTCCTCCAGCAAACGAGGAGTTGCTTGATCGACTCTTCAGAGGTTACACTGTGGATGGAAGCACAACCTTTGTGCCTGGAGATGATTATGGTCAGAATCAAGGGCAAGACGATGCAGGGGTAGAAGAGGAAGAGGAGGAGTTTCAAGGAACACCTACAAGTACAAGCAACCAAAGGAGCCAGAGGGGCAAGAGGTCATTAAGCACTTCAAGCACTTTGACCAGTCCATTGAAGAAGAGCCACATAAGTTTATCATGTTTTGGACCCTTGATTTGTAAAGATCATTTGTTTATGTCAATTGTGAGCGGAAGGAGGCCACATAAGAGCCGGCCACACCAAATCCGGCAGGAAAAAGGGTCTAAAGAAGCCAAATGATTGAGCAAGTACATTTATTGCCAATCTAACCCTGTCATCTAAACACCTCTTTGGTTAGAGTTAGTTCAGAGTTAGTTTAGAGTTAGAATCTAACTCTAACCTCTAACTGAATTAGAGTATCCAAACAGGGCCATTGACTGGTTAATTTTAAGTCGGCTACTTTGTACACCAATAGTCATCAATGCGCAAATGTAGTTTTGAACGTTCTGTGTTAGTTAAATAGAACCCTTTGTCGACGTATATATTCTGCCTCCATTTGTTAGTTATAGACCTCTCACATTGTTTCATCTCGTCTCATGGAGCACTCGTCTCACTTGCATTATGTTTGTTTTACCCAAGAGTTGTTGTTCAATTTCCTTCTACACTTCTGTGCTGCAGTTTGTAGATTCTCAACCTGCTCGCGAACTGCAGATTGACCCCCGTCGACTCCCGGGTCGCCTCCACACGCGAGCTGTGGGAAGACCGGGAGGTCCATGAGCGCCTTGATGTGGAGTGCGCCGCCGACGAGTACATGGTGGAGCTCCGCCACAAGTTCCCAGAGCGCATTGAGGAGGAGTGCCGTCAATATGAGTTCTATAGGTCGGGGTGGCGACGGTCATCGACCTTTCCTCCAGAGATGGGCAATAGGAGAAGTGTTCTCGCCCTTTGTATTTGAGCATGCAAAAACTTCCTGCTAGTGTGTCGTCTTCTTCATCCGCATGATAGTTGGACCGCTACCAAGGCCGAACAAGAGAAAATAGACAATATTGCATCTTTCATGAATTGTCAATTTGTGTCATTCTTGTTCTTGTTTTAGGTTACGTGCCAAGTGCCAAGGAAAAGGACCAAATATCTGGTTCCCCAAACCAAACTGATCTGCCCCAGCTGGTTTTGATCTTTTAGTCAGGTGTCATTGGGTACTCCAGGAGTCCAGGTTATGTGCAGCTTTCCTCGTAGTAGGCATGCTTCAACATGCCATTCAAACTACTCCAGTACGATTTGGATCTCATTGCCAAATTTTGTGCTGGTGGTTAACGGGGCAGGCATAACACACCTGATTAGCGAACCATTCCAGCTAACAACGGCTGATGATAACATGTACATCACCGGATTCCAAAACAAAAACACAGCTGGAACATGCTGAAAACACATTTTGATCAAACTCCAAATTGCACGACACTCCCATTGGGGCACCGGCCGGTATCCCTGGGCAATCCTCTTACAACCACCAAAGAAGACTCCATTCAACAACTTAGCAGGCTCCTACCTAACAGAAGTTATATTTTGTTGGACTCCAATATCTCAAGCGTACTCTATATAATACGCAAAGGAAACATATGACGCGGTCGGTCTCTCTGTCGAATCACTCCGTCCACAGCCTCTCAACAACGGTAGCAAGACTTGGAACGGGTTAAATCACGTGAAGTGCTTACTGTCTATACTAACTACTTTAGCTTGAACAGTCATAACACTTTGATGAACCTACCTAATACTCCTAGGACAGCCATAAACTTGGATGCTCAAAAAACTGGCCAACGTGGGATGACATGTACTGCCGGTGACATCTTGGTGATGGTGGTTTTGACTTCACTCTCCCTCCCCTCTCTGCCAAGTGTGTCTCGCCACCAATCCCCTCTGTCAACACATTCATCCGACCACCAGTTACCCCTCAATGCAACTGACCTCCGGTTCATGACACGGGACAGCACAACCGTGACAATCTGCCGCCGTTGGATCCTGCCAGGAATCCTCGGTGCGGCACCGGGATCCTGGTCAACAGAGGAAATGCTGGAATTTAATCTATTTTGGGCAGCCCAATAACTATTTCAGAAATTCCTAATAAATCCTAGAGGCCCACTTAGCCCATTTGTGCAAGGCAAGGGATACTAAAGTTTAGTCCCACATTGCTAGTTTAGAGGGGGTTGGACCTCTTTATAAGGGAGGCTCCTTCCCCACTTGTATGAGCATGAGAACAAGAGGGACATCCACGCGCGCTCCTCCTCCGCCGCCCGCCTCGTCATGGGTTGCCTCGCCTCGCCTCGTCATGGGTTGCCTCGCCTCGTCACGGGTTGCGGGAATGAGCCGAGCCGATGTCTAATTTTTGCCACGCACTACGGGTATACGAAAGGTCACTTGGGAGCTGAAAAGTTTTGCGGTAGTGGATAATTAATACGAACGGCGCACCCTTCGCGTGTTGCCTATTCACTTCGCCTCCCTCCGTTGCTTCACCTTCCATCGCAGCCTGTTCGCGTCCCTCTCCTGTGCCTATATAAGAGAGGTCGCTCCTCTAAAGAGAGATACATCAGAAGGTCCTCTTCCTCTCGCCACACAGTTCCAATCTCTGCGCTGCTGCTGTCTTCCTCATCCCGGCTTGCGGCGTGCACCGCGAGTCGGGACAGTAGGCCTCCGAAACCGCACTCTTTGAGTCCTGTACGGGAGAAAGGTGATAAGGTTTTTGGGGAGCGCTCTGCGCGACTACTGGCTTCTTCGTCACGGACGCCCCGGACTCCGGCAACTACTTCCCCAACGTCCACGACCTCCTCGACGACATGGCAGGTGAGGACACCGACCCCAAGTCCAGCGCTTCTACTGCTGCTGTGTCGTACGTGTTCTTTCCCTTTCTCTTAGAAGTCCTGCTACAGTTCTTGGCTCTAGTTTCTGCCCTACGTATGTTAGGTTCTATGTCGTATAAGCAACTTCATCTAGTGTCTGTTCTAGATGTGTTTAGCTCAAGCTCATATTTGCAGACGATGTTTACCTTAGCACGCCAGCGCCAGTATGACATTTTTTCCTGGATGGTGCATTTGAGTATGGAGACAATGATTTTGCGCGTGAGAGATTCTAGTGGAGATAGAGGTCTGTTTTCCTCCACGAGATCTAGGGCAGAGATAGCAGTGTGGCACCGAGCTTCGCGGAGGGGGGTGGGAATGCGCGAGCGCGCCCATTTTTTGAGGCGGGTACGGGATTTTTTGAGCGTGGCGAGGAGGGAAGCGGCAGCGTTGGAAGGCGGTGAGGGCTATGAGGCCCAAATTTGGTTGATGATGTCGCTGCAGGGCCGGAAACTGGCCCAGCCCGGTTCAAATTTGAAAAAAATTGGAACGTGGGATGGTGGTGTTGACATGGATGAGGAGTGGGACGTGATCGGACGTGAAGCGTGTGCGAGAGGACAACGATGTGTTAGGGATTCCCTTCAATATGAGAATAGAGTAAAGACAAGTTGCAATATGTTTAAACTATTTTATCTCTATCTCCTTACATCTATCTACACAAGTCTACTTCTAACATAAGCTGCTCCCAAGATTTTGGTGGCGACAATAGCCAATGGAGGCCGCAGTAACCCATGGAGGCCACCACCGCTGCCATGCCTAACCCATGCAACAACATTGTGAATTGTGATGAGGAACGCCGCGTAAGCTAGCGCAGACACATGACCCTGTGCGCCCTCCTGTGTAGCGCCACAGCTTAAGCTGCATGGGATGTGAAAATTCCATGAAAAAATTCCTTATTTGACATTGTTTTAAATTTTGTTTTCCTATTTAACACTGAAGAAATATTTCTTCCCTATCTAACACTAAATTTAAATTTTGTTCCCAATATAACACTTCCGTTTATTTTTTGACCTAGTGGTGTTAAATGACACATGAAATGACAAATTTATCCCTGTCACTAGAAGCACCTAAGTCAGGTCAAGGTCACTGTCAGGAACACTGATGTTGGAATTAAACCCAATGTACGTGTCCGTGTCCTGCATGTATACTTGTGTATGCATGTGTTGGCAGCTGATATATACAGGTACGTACACCTTGTAAACATCGAACCGTGACCGACCCCAATCAGAAATTAGCAATAAAAATCCAAAGGCACGACATGGTCCTTTTGCGATCAACTCGGCGTGTCCTCGTATTGTTAGCGTGTGCGTTGTTTCGTCGAGTCGAGCCGTCCATGAAGCAAGCCAGCGGCCGGTCGTGTTGTTTCATACGTGCGTGTGCAAGTAGCTGAAGGAATGCATCCAGCAGGGAGTTAGCTTGCTTGGTACGTGTGATCTCCAAGAATAAGACACCGGCTTATTCGGTTACGTTAACCGTGGGCTCCACCCTTAAATAAGACACCGGAATAAAGAAAATGATTGAATAGATGTTTGAGGGCAGAATTGCCATTTCATGTGCCATTTAACACTGTTTGCATAAAAGATGGATGAAAGTGTTATGGGAACAAAATTTAAAGGTTATGTTAGATAGGGAAGAAATGTTTTTTCAGTGTCAAATAGGGAATAAAAGTTTTGGACAGTATTAAAGAAGGAATTCTCTCAAATTCCATTGCATGGCACCCGGATAAGTATGGACGTTTCTCTGTCCGCTCAGCCTACAAATGGTCCGTGATGAAGTCATGGCTCCGTAAGGTGTGGGTGAGTCAAGCACCAGACCGGACATATCACGACAAGCGTGGAAACTGCTGTGAGGATGTGGTGCACCACCAAAAGCTTGTGTTTTTGCATGGAAGGCTGCACGCGAGCGAATATGCATCGACGACACATGGAGACGGCTGGAACCTGTACGTTCTGTAGCCAGGAAGACGAAACTGCACATCACGCTCTCATCCGCTGTCCTCACGGGCATAATCTATGGACTAAAATGAGGAGTGTGTGGCAGCTGCCAGCCTAGGAGTCCCTCAACAACTCTGAACCTGACTGGTTGCTCATGTTGCTCCAAGAATTGAATGAAACATAACGGATGCTAGTTCTCATGATCCTGTGGCATGTATGGCATGTGCACAACGAACTAACTCATGACAAGCCAATGATTCCCATCGTAGCGTCGAGAAGGTTCCTATGTGGGTATGTTGATTCTTTGCTGATGATCAAACACTACCCACAGATGGATATAGCTAAATGGAAACAGATGGCGGACTTGATTGCATGTCACATGAGCAGGACGCCGACACAAGCTTGTCCGGCCACTGATGTTCTCTCAGAGCCCCGGCCAGAAGGGTATGTAAAGCTTAATTTTGATGGCTCCTTTGTTGCAGCAATTGGTGAAGCTGGTGTTGGCATGATACTATGCGATCACAATGGGCGCATGTCATCTTTGCTGCATGTAGATGGCTCTTCAATTGCTCCACTCGAAGCTGAGCTTGCGGTATGCGAGGAAGGACTGTGACTAGCCTTGCACTGGTCCCAAGTGCCATTGGTGGTAAAGACCAAGTGCATGGAGAACATCTCTCTCGTCAGCAGATCGGTCTAGAAACATGTACCAAGTTGCTGAAATCGTTGGCCTCCTTAAGGAACGACGAGTTCATGTTTGGAAGATCAGTCGTGTTGGAATTAACCACGTTGTCGTGTCCGGAACGGATACGTTCGGTCATCCGAGTAGGTTTGGTTAGCTAGCTTTGTACTAGTATAAATATAGTTGTACCCTATGCCTGTAATCAGATCAATCAAAGCAATAAGAGTACAAAGGCTCGACACGAGCCTGTTGCTATAACTCGGCGACTCCGCGTATTGTGTTCCGACGACCTTGTCTACGCTAGCTAGCTAGACACGAGAATCCATCAAGCTGTGTGCTTGCCTGCTTAGCTCCAAGACGTGTGCGTTGCCTCTTCGTACCTTCGCGTACACGCTGCCGTGGCCAAAGCATCGGTCAGTAAAGTTTGTCGAGACAGTATTTCGACGACTAGCGGCAGCCGGGATCATCGCCAACAATTGGTATCTAGAGCAAGGTTGATCTTCTAGTAACGGAAGGTCATGACGGGCAAGGAGATCGTGGAATTGTCCGGAGCGGCTAAAGTACTTGCCGTACCTGGTACGTCATACCCACGGTTTGATCGCAAGAACTTCGGGGTCTGGAAGGCCCTCATGGAGTGTGGTCTCCGCGCCAACGAGCTATGGGACGTGGTCGATCCAGGAGGCGACGCGTTCAAGAAGGAGGGAGCCGAGCACCGGAAGGATCGGCAGGCAGCGTCAGCGATTTACTCGGTGATGCCGATGGATGTCTTCCAACACCTGATCGCCAAAGAAACGGCGAAGGAGGCGTGGGATACCTTGAAGCTCATGTTCGAGGGACACACCCGCGTCAAGCAAGCCAATCTCCAAACTCTCCTAAGGAACTATGAGACTTTGGTCATGGGCGACAATGAGTCCCTGGATGCGTTCGCTTCACGGGTGGCTACTCTCGTCAATCGGATCTGCGCGCTTGGTGAAAACCTTACGGAGACCTCGGTTGTCCGGCGGTTCTTGTGCGCAGCCCCTCCCCGGTACCTGCAAATTGTCACGGCGATCGAGCAGTGCGTCGATCTCGGGACTCTCTCCATCGACGATCTCGTCGGACGCTACAAGGCTCACGACGAGCGTATGCGGTACAGTCTCGGGGATGGGAGGAATGATGAGAATGTCATGCTCACACGGGCTCAGTGGCTGGCGCTGGACTCACGGAGAGGAGGCGAGGGCTCTAGCAGCAACACTCGCCAAGATCGTGCACCAAAAGAACAAAGTAAGAAGAACGCCGACGACGGCGCTCCGAAGAAGAAGTTCGACAAGCGCAAGATCAAGTGCCACAACTGTGGCATCATGGGGCACTTCAAGTCGGAGTGCAAGAAACCACCGAAGGAGAAAGCTCTCATGGCCAAAGGAGGCGATGATGGAGACATGATGCTCATGGTCGAAGTATGCGAGCTAATGGATGAGGATAGTTCAGCTCCAAAGATGCCGGCTACAGAGGTTGTCACGCTCATAGAGGAGGCAGTTTATCTTCACGATAAGAAGAGGATGAACACGTCGAGGCACGTGTGGTACCTCGACACGGGCGCTAGCAACCACATGACCGGCGACGAGGACCAGTTTTCTGAGCTCAGTGTTTCGGTGGGAGGCACGGTTCGGTTCGGTGACGGACGGACCGTTGACATCGCAGGGCGAGGTACTGTCCTGTTTGAGTTGAAGAATGGCGGTCACAAGGTACTCACAGATGTGTACTATATTCCCAAGCTAAAGAGTAGCATCATAAGTCTTGGCCAGCTCGAGGAGCGTGGTTGCAAGATTGTGCTCGAAGATGGCTTTCTATGGGGGTATGATCGTCAGAGGATGTTGATTATGAAGGTGCAGAGGTCACCAAACAGGCTCTACGTCCTCAATTTGGATCGTGTGGATCCGGTATGTCTCTTGTCGAGCATGGATGACTCGGCATGGAAGTGGCACGCACGCTACGGTCATCTAAATTTCCAGGCTCTTCGGCAACTTGGACAAAAGGAGATGGTACGTGGTCTACCGTGCATCAATCATGTTGACCAAGTGTGCTACGGTTGTCTCATTGGGAAACAAAGGCGAGCCCCGTTCCCAAGAGAGGGAAACTTTAGAGCGAGTAAAGCTCTTGAGTTGGTCCACGGAGACTTGTGTGGACCGATTACACCGGCCACCCCTGCCGAAAACAGATACTTCTTGCTTGTTGTCGACGACTTCAGCAGATTCATGTGGATCGTGTTGTTGAAGACAAAGGACCAAGCTTTGCAAGCCTTCAGGATTATAAAGATGGCGGCTGAAGTAGAATCTGAAGCCAAGCTGAAGGCCCTCCGTACCGATCGGGGGGGTGAGTTCAAGTCTCGTGCATTCACGGAATTTTGCGAAGCTCAAGAGATCAAGAGGTATCTTACGGCGCCATATTCACCGCAACAAAACGGTGTTGTGGAACAGAGGAATCAAACCGTGGTGGCGATGGCACGAAGCATGTTGAAAAGTAAAGGCATGCCCGGCAAGTTTTGGGGTGAGGCGGTCAATACGGTCGTTTACTTGCTGAACCGGGCTCCAACCAAGAGTGTGGTTGGGATGACGCCGTACGAAGCATGGTACGGACACAAGCACACGGTTGATCATCTTCGCATTTTCGGGTGCGTAGCGCATGTGAAGACAGTGACCGGGCATACTAGTAAATTGGCGGGTCGGAGTACTCCAATGGTGTTGGTTGGCTATGAAAAAGGCACGAAGGCGTACCGTGCGTGCAACCCCTCAACCAATAAGGTGGTTGTAACGCGCGACGTGGTTTTTGAAGAAGCAAGGTCATGGAATTGGATCTCCACCGAGCCGGTATACCCGTCTTTTGGTGATATTTTCAACGTTGTTTACGATGATTACGAGCATGCAGACATTGGTGATCAACCGAAGACGTCGGCCGCGACAAACGGCGCGGACGGCGCGGCAGAAAATGGAGACGCGCCAGCTACTCCCGCTGCGTCACACGCGCACGAGCAAGAAAGACCGGCTGGTGCACCGGAAGACACGCCAGGCAGCGCCAGCGGCGCTCGATCTGGTGGCTCACATATGCGTGGAGGCACTGGACGAAGCCCATCAGGAGGCTGTCCACCTCAAAGCCCAGGTGGCTCATCAACCAGCCCGGGAGCAAAAAGCCTGTCCACTGGAGGCGTTTCCAGCAGCCCATGTGCTGCACCACAAGGACATCAAGGCCACGTACGTGAAAGCCATGTACGTGAAGATGATACACATGTTTTGGATTGTTCATCTGATGGAGATGCAGCCAGTTCGGAGGAACATGATTCGCCAGAAATTGGGAGTTTGGCAACTCCGGATGAAAATTCCTCGTCTTCGACTGAACAGGAGACAAGGGAACGTCCGCCGACACCAGTCCATCTTCGGCCAGTGGTGGATTTATATTCGAAGAAAAATCCAGTGAAAATAAAAAGAAGAGGACGACAGTGTCTGCTTAGCGTCGAGGAACCGAGGAAATTTGAAGACGCAAATACGGAGGAGTGTTGGCGTCGTGCTATGGATGAGGAGTTGGGATCGATCCAAGACAACAAAACATGGGAGCTCGTGGATCCACCCAACGACCATAAAATCATAGGGCTCAAGTGGGTGTACAAGGTCAAGAAAGATGCCGAAGGAAACTTGGTGAAGCATAAGGCAAGGCTCGTAGCCAAAGGATACGTGCAAGAGCAAGGTGTAGACTTCGAGGAAGTGTTCGCTCCTGTCACAAGGATGGAATCAGTGAGGCTAGTTATAGCTCTCGCGGCTCAAGAATCTTGGAGGCTACATCACATGGATGTAAAATCCGCTTTTTTGAACGGGGAGTTAAAAGAAGAAGTGTATGTGAAGCAACCACCGGGTTACATCAAACAGGGAGAGGAGCACAAAGTGTTGAAACTACACAAGGCATTGTACGGGCTATGCCAAGCTCCTCGGGCGTGGAATATCAAGCTTGATCGTACACTAGTTTCTCTTGGTTTTGAGAAAAGTCCACTGGAGCATGCTATATACAAGCGAGGTAAAGGTAAGGATCGTCTCCTAGTGGGCATCTATGTTGATGATCTCTTGATAACTGGAGCAGATGAGAAGGAGATTGCTAGATTCAAGCTACAGATGAAGGAGCTTTTCAAGATGAGTGATCTAGGGCTCTTGACTTACTATCTCGGGATTGAGGTACATCAAAAGCCGGAGGGAATCACACTATGCCAGGAGGCATATGCAAAGAAGATTCTTGAAAGCTGTAGCATGGAGGACTGCAATCCAAGTCATGTTCCAATGGAGCCTCGACTTAAACTTAGCAAGAGGAGCCAAGCACCCGCGGTTGATGCAACAGACTATAGAAGTGTGGTCGGAAGCCTAAGGTATTTTGTGAATACACGACCAGACTTGGCCTATTCCGTTGGCGTAGTGAGTCGCTTCATGGAAGCACCCACGACAGAACACTGGGCAGCTGTGAAACAAATACTCAGGTACATCAAAGGGACAACTAACTTCGGTTGTGTCTATTTGAGAGAGAAGCTGAAGGAGATGGTGGAGCTACTTGGCTACAGTGATAGCGACTTGGCAGGAGATATTGACGACCGTAAAAGTACCTCGGGCGTGGCATATTTCTTAGGAAGAAGCATATTGAGTTGGCTATCACAAAAGCAGAAGGTGGTCGCATTATCATCCTGTGAAGCGGAGTATATTGCAACTGCAACCGCGGCAGGTCAAGGTGTGTGGCTAGAAAGGCTACTCGGTGACCTCACTGACAAGGAACCGGAAGGAGTGGTGCTCTATGTTGACAACAAGTCCACGATTGCTCTATGTAAGAATCTAGTGCATCATGATAGAAGTAAGCACATTGATATAAGGTATCACTACATACGAGATTACGTGGAAGAAGGCAGGATTGAAGTCAACTACATTTGCACCGACGACCAGCTTGCAGATATCCTGACCAAGTCTTTGGGACGACAGAAGTTCACGGAGATGCGGGAAAGGATCGGCGTCCAAGCTGTGAAGTGAGGACATCGTGTTTAGGGGGGTGACTGTTGAAATTAACCACGTTGTCGTGTCCGGAATGGATACGTTCGGTCATCCGAGTAGGTTTGGGTTAGCTAGCTTTGTACTAGTATAAATATAGATGTACCCTATGCCTGTAATCAGATCAATCAAAGCAATAAAAGTACAAAGGCTCGACACGAGCCTGTTGCTATAACTCGGCGACTCCGCGTATTGTGTTCCGACGACCTTGTCTACGCTAGCTAGCTAGACACGAGAATCCATCAAGCTGTGTGCTTGCCTGCTTAGCTCCAAGACGTGTGCGTTGCCTCTTTGTTCCTTCGCGTACACGCTGCCATGGCCAAAGCATCGGTCAGTAAAGTTTGTCGAGACAGTACTTCGACGACTAGCGGCAGCCGGGATCATCGCCAACAAGTCGTACACAGAACAAGGCTGGGCATGCAATGGTAGCAGTTGGACGAGGACAACAATGGTACATCTTGTTGGTTGGGTAATGTACCACCGGAGATTAGCAACACTATTCTAGATGATTGTAAAATCATTATTACTTAATCAATTAATTGCATTTCCCCCCGCAAAAAGAAAGTCGAGGAGGCAAGAGGAACAAAGCTGGAGATTGTTGATCCGGAAATTACATACCCGGTTGTACCTAGTCTAGACAAGAGCGACAAAGAATAGTAGGGTGGCAAGACGTTACTGCTGTTGTAGGAGACAACCGGAACCTCAAGCCTTCTACTTCTTGGTTTACTCCAATATCTCATACACTATTAAATATAGAGAAATATATGCACCAACAACTTCTTAAATTCTCAATGGCATTAGAATTGAGAACGGGGTCAATGTGTAGAAGCACTCAGTATTTATACTTCTAGGATTACTATTACTGCTATATGTCATATGATTTAGATGAACCCAACTAACTTCATCATGCAGATCAGGAGAGTTACATATAGCTAGAACAGTCATACAAATTCTATGCTCAGCTGATTGGCCGACGGGCGCATTCCATGCTTGAGAGGAATTCCCAAATGAAATCAACAAGAGCACGAGTTATTCTGTGGAAGATATTTAAGAGACTCTTTGTATGCATTTGAACTGTTGGTCCCACTCTCTCGTGTACAAATGAACATGGAGTTGAGCAGCAACTCAAAGACAGTGTTTCAGGTGGTAAAATTGGCCTGAAATACCAAGAGTGCGACGACTACGAGGAAGCTTCTCTAGAGAGCAATCCTTGGTACCTCACGTACTGTGTGCTTCCCTGACATTTAGTCCGGAAATCTTCTTATTCTTTTTCCATCGTTTTAAATTAGTGGCCATGATATGAATTTTTCTCAAGAGGTAAAACATTTTAAACTTTATAAATAATGAATTTAATTATTGTTGGAAGGTTTCGCTAGAACGGCTAGTTAATATTAGGTCGACTAATTTGCACATAAATATTCATCAGTGAGCAATTGCAGTTTGGGATGTTCCGTGGCAGTTTTTTTTTTTTGAACCGGGCATAACCCCTTTTCATTACTGCGACATAACAAAAATACAAAACAGGTCCACAGAATGAGACGGGAGAGGGGAGAGCGGGTTCAAGCATCGCCGGGAAACCTACTGTGAGCAGTCGCCATCGAGATAATCCACTGTAGGGCAAAAACCCGGCGACACCAAGTCAATTAGAATTTCAGATGGAGCAACCACCCAGACAGCTCACAAGCGAGCATCAAAATGACCGTCCCGCACATGGGAGAAACTTCAGGAATGAAACATAAAACCGAGGTAAAAGACGACCAGAAGCATGCATCTTCTAGCGATGAAGCATCACCATTCCCTCCAACAGTTCTTCAGCGAGCTTCTCAATCCTCATTCGCAGCGCAGATGCGCATAAGCCTCGACGCACTATTCTTCAGCATGTCCACACCAGCTCGCAGGTCCACCGCATCCTTTTGCTTCAACAGTCCTGCCCAGTAACCACGAAAAGCACACATAGAGAAGCAGCATTCAAAAGGTGTTTGCAAACGTTTAGATTCGAACGTAACACCATTACGACATGTCCAAATAGCCCAGCACAGGGCAGCAATGCCAACTGTGTAGAAAATCTCCCCATTTGGAAAGTAAGCATAACACCAGGAGTAAGCCTGCCATAAACTGTTCGGGCATAGATCAGTGCCGAGCATGCAGGCAACACTTCTCCATGTCACCCTAGCTATAGGACATGTAAAGAAGAGATGCTGAGACGTCTCATTCTCTCCACAGAATGAACACTTTGGGTTTCCTTTCCACCCTCTTTTTTTCATCATCTCCCGAGTAAGGATAGCATCCTGGAATAGCTGCCACATAAAAATCTTAATCTTTAAAGGAATGCCAGCTTTCCAAATCCACCCAAAATTGCATCATGTGATGTTTCTTTCCAAGAAAGAATAAACCGATTTGGTTGTAAAGACTTTTTTGGGACCCAGGCCCCATTTAACGTAATCTGATTCATCAGATACACAGCTGCCTCTAGCAGCGGCAGCCACCTGCTGCCATTGCTCCTTGAGCTCATTACTTAATCTCCTCCGAAAGAAAGTTACAGGATCTGCCTCCCGGCATTTTTCCACAGTGCATCCAGGGAAATTGCAAATTGAGAATTGCTGAGGGAACTGGTCCTTAAATGGTTTCTGATCACCAATGGGATCAACCCACACCCTCGCTATATTCCCAGATCAAATAATGATTCTTCTACCCACCATATAAAGGTATTTCACCTTCATAATGGCTTTCCAGCAAGGCGAATCATTCACCTTTGTTTTGACAGAAGCTACCGTGTCTCTACCAAGATATTTAGCTTTAATAATCTCCTACCAAAGACCAGTTTTGGTCTCCAACTTCCACCACGACTTAGTCAGAAGGCTAGATTTTGCTTATGTAAGTCTTTCACACCCAAACCACCTTTCTCCTTCGATCTACAGATACGAGTCCATCGCACTAGATAGTAGCGTTTTCTCTTTTTAGACACTTGCCAAAAAAAATCTTCTACGGTGTTTATCTAACCTGTCAATAATAGTCTTCGACAGGAGGAACATAGACATATAATAATAAGCGATACTGGATATATTGGCATTCAGCAGCGTCAGTCTACCCCCCGAGGATGCATTACATCCTAGTCCAGAATCACATATACTAATATATTTGGCTTCCAAAAAGTCCCAATCCACCCCTCGAATGGATGAATAACTGACTGGCACCCCCAAATATTTCATAGGGAAGTGGCCAATCTGACAGTTGAAAATATCAGCATAAGTTTGCAAGATATTATCATCCCCTCCAACACAGAGAATCTCACTCTTCTGGAAGTTTATTTTCAAACCCGACATGAGCTCGAACATATAAAGAAGGAGCTTCAGATTCACAGCTTTACCAGGGTCGTGCTCAATACAAAGGACCGTATCATCTGCATATTGCAGAATTGCTACCCCATTCTCAACCAGGTCCGCGGCCAACCCAACAAAGAGATTATTTTTTTGTGCTTGCAGCACCATTTTACATAAGCAGTCAGCAGCAATATTAAACAGGAGCAGGGAGACAGGATCTCCCTGTCTGACCTCTTTGTGGCTTTGGAAGTATGGACACATTGTATTGTTTAGCTTGACACAAACTGTGCCATTATGCAGGATATTTCTCATCCACTCACACCAAGTCTTCCCAAAGCCTCTGTCTTTGAGACACTTCAAAAGGAAGTCCCAGTTAACCTTGTCATATGCTTTCTCAAAATCGAGCTTCATGACAATACCACATTTTTTCTTAACATAGGTATGATGAAGAACCTCGTGCAAAGATAGAACTCCATCCATAATGTTCCTGCCTTTGATAAGGCATTTTGATGTTTGCTAAACAAAACATCAGCAAAAAGGGCCACTCTATTGTCTAGAACTTTTGTAATCAGTTTATAAGGGCATCTCAACAGACATATTGGCCTGAATTGTTGAATCTTATCTGCCCCAGAAATCTTAGGAAGAAGGGTAATGATGCCATAGTTCAACCTATAAACATCCAGCCTCCCCTCATGAAAAGCATGAAACAGACTCATGATGTCATTCTTTACTATCCCCCAGCAATGTTGGTAAAACTCGGCCGGAATGCTATCCGAACCAGGGCCCTATTACTATTCATAGAAAACAGAGCTTTTTTCACTTCCTCTTCAGAGAAAGGCCTAGTTAGCATCATATTATCATCCTCACTAATCCTCTCTCCCTCACCCCAAACCTCAGGGTCCATTTGGAATAAATTTCCAGGGGCAGGCCCAAATAACTCTTTGTAAAATTCAGTTGCATATTCAAGAAGGTTCTCAGTTCCTTCAATGACCTGGTCACCAACCTTCAGAGAGTGAATGGTGTTTTTCCTCTTATTGCCACTAGCAATCTTCTGATAGTAAGCTGTGTTACTATCTCCTTTAAGCAACCATCTCTCTTTAGATTGTTGTAGTAGGTATAGTTCCTCACTGACAAGGATTTCATTGAGCTCCACCAACAGACTTTGCTTTTTACACAGCAACTCGGGGTTGAGATTGTCATTTTCTTCCAACTCCTCAATCTTCTCCAATTCTTCCTTAATACTATTCTTCCTAATTCTCTCATTCCCAAACTTATTAGACCCCCATCCTTTAAAGATATATATATTTTTCTCCCATTTTTTAGTTATAGACCTCTCTATTGAAATATATTGTCCGTCTCTCTCCATCAGTTCGGACTTTTGGATGAGTTGGCTGGAGTATGAATTCAATATGGTATCCGAGCCAAGAGGTCTTGAGTTCAAGACCCTGCCAACGCATTTTTATGAAAATAATTATGCGGCCTACATCGATCCCACATCTAAGGACTAATATAGCCTAGACGTGAGGGGGAGTGCTGAGTTGGTTGAAGCATGAATTCAATATGGTATCCGAGCCAAGAGGTCTTAGTTCAAGACCCTACAGACGCAGTTTAGCCTAGACGTGAGGGGGAGTGTTGAAATATGGTGCCCGTCTCTCTCCATCAATTCGGACTTTGAAGCATGAATTCAATATGATGTCCAAGCCAACAGGTCTTGAGTTCAAGACCCTGCCAACATAGTGAAACAATTCTGATTCTGCGGCCTGTATCGATCCCACGTCTAAGGACTAAAATAGCCTAGATGTGAGGGGGAGTGTTGAAATATATTGCCCGTCTCTCTCCATCAGTTCAGAATTTTGGATGAGTTGGTTGGTGCATGAATTCAATACTCTCATCTTCTCTCCATCGGTTCAGAATTTTGGATGAGTTGGCTGGAGGATGAATTCAATATCCCCCTCCCTCCGCCGCCGCCGCAACGTCGCCAGGCGTCGACCCTATGGGGCCGGCGTCGGTGGAACTCCTCTAGCATCCGGGGATCTGAGTCGGCGACAGCGGCCAGATCTTCACCCCCTTGCAACATGGATGGCAGGCAGCAGCGGCCGGGACAACACTCCGGGTCTGCCACACATCACGAGGATTATGGCGGTGGTGGCCATCTCCTCCATCGGAGGTGGTCGGTCTAAGGCTGGCTGGTCGGATCTCGAGATCCATCATTTAGTTCCGGCTGCGAGTTAGGGAGACATAGTTGCCGGTGAAAACCAAGCCGATGGCGGGCGATGGAGGCATTCTGCGCCATTACCTTGATGAAGGCAACATCGTCTAACTACTGTCGACCCACTCGTGATGCTCCGGGGAAAACCCTAGGATCTGGTCTTCCAGATCGGATGATGGTGGTACTGCAGTGTCATTTCTCTCTTGGGAGCATCGTTTGTTGAGCAGCGATGGAAGACAGAGGCAGGAGATGGAGCGGATTCATCTTGCACAGAACTTCGGTGGAGATGTCAAGTCATGCCTGGCCGACAAGTGCTACGTTGTGTCATGCCTGGTCGGCAGGTGCTACGCACGATAGATCTTCCAGAGTCTTTGCGTCTGGATGGACAAGCGCTGGGCGGCGGTGCCGTTGGGCGCCGTGGTGGCGTCGAAGGATGGCTAGACTTGGCAAGGATGATGTGGATCTCTCCTGAAGATGGGTCAGCGGACCGATGATGATGACGGCTTCTAAAACGTGTGTATGTGGTGTACGCTTTAGGTCTGCTGCACCGGCTGTTGGTTCCGATATGTTATGTGATGGATCGGCGACGACACCGATTTTAGATATGAGAAGTGAGAGCACTTCGCATTATCGAGTTTGTAGATGTGGGTGGTTTCTTCGAGTGGCTTGATGTGTGTTCTTGTTAGACCTTCGTTGAATAATTAATAAAGATAGATGTATGCATCGATCGATGCAGAGGCCAGGGGATTTAACCTCCTTTTCAAAAAAACATGGCGGAGCTCCACCGTTTTTTCTGAAAAGGGGGGTTACCCCAGCCTCTGCATCAGAAAGATGCATATGGCTCATATTATTAAAAACGAAACTACTATCAAAGTCTCTAGTATCTCAAAGTATGAAAAGAAAACAGAACGCTCAAACGAGCCTAATCAAAAAGCCACAACCGGCAGGAAAACAAAATAGGAGCACTACATGCCTATCTTATTACATGACCGCCATCCAAACCAGTTAAAAATAACCCGAGCTACCATCTCCCATCGGGTAGACGCAGTAGCCAAACGCCCCCTGGCCTCCGTCGGAGTGAGTAGCGACCACATACGGATCAATGCTATGGCCCTGAAGATAACCTGCAAAAAGTGAAAGTTTGTTGCTCTGTTAAAACCAAATCATTTCTATAGTTCCAGACTGCCCATAACAAGGCACAAACTCCAACACGAATGTGCCTCGCTATATCCGAGTTAACCCCATCAAGCCACGTTCCAAATAACATGTTGATAGAGGTAGGTGGAGTAATATTAAAAGCAATATGAATTGAACGCCAAAGAATCTTAGCTAGCGGACAATCTAGAAAGAGGTGCCTGATAGTTTCGTTATGATCACAAAAACTACACCTAGTAGAACCCATCCAATTGCGTTTTGCCAGATTATCCTTTGTCAAAATGACTTGTTTATGCACAAACCACATAAACACTTTGATACGCAAAGGTACCTTAACTTTCCAGACGTGCTTCGAACAAGGAATGACACTAGTGTTTATGACATCCAGATACATGGATTTGACCGAGAACACGCCGTCCTTAGTCAGTTTCCAAAACAATCTATCTGGCTGCTGAGACAGCTGGACATCCACCAGCCTTCGTACAAGATGAAGCCAGGCCTCCCAACAATCGCCTACCAGCGTCCTCCGAAAGCTAATATTGAGAGGCGTGGGCTGTAAGGCGGTTGCAACGTAAGCTTCTCGACGTTGAACAATGTTGTACAAAGTAGGATATTGAAGTGCCAGGGCCGTCTCCCCAAGCCACGTATCCTCCCAGAACCTCGTACTAGCCCCATCACCGACTAAGACCTTTGCCCTGTTAAAGAAGAGGAGCTTGACTCTCATCAACCCTTTCCAAAACGGTGAGTCATTCGGTCGCACAGTCACCTGAGCCAATGTTTTAGACTGAAGATACTTATTTCACAAAATCTGAGCCCAAGTAGCCTCTGTCTCGGACCAAAGTTTAAATAGCCACTTGCTAAGGAGACATCTATTCTTGATCTCTATATTTTCAATGCCTAGACCGCCTTGGTCCTTCGGCCTATAGATGATGTCCCATTTTGCAAGCCTATATTTTCGTTTCAACTCATCATTCTGCCAAAAGAATCGAGATCGATAAAAGTCTAACCTCTTCCTGACCCCCACCGGGACCTCAAAAAATGATAAAAGAAACATAGGCATACTGGTGAGGACAAAATTAATCAGAATTAATCGCCCTCCATATGACATGAGCTTCCCTTTCCAACAGCTCAATTTCTTTTCAAAAAGATCCTCGATGCACTTCCACTCCTTGTTTGTCAGCTTACGATGATGAATGGGTATTCCTAAGTACGAGAATGTTAGCGAACCCAACTCACATCCGAACAATTGCTTATACGCCTCCTGGTCATCGTTAGCTCTTCCAAAGCAAAACAATTCGCTCTTATGAAAGTTAATCTTGAGCCCAGACAATTGTTCAAATAAGCACAAAACAAGCTTCATGTTTCTCGCTTTCGCCAAGTCATGCTCCATAAAGATGATAGTATCATCAGCATACTGCAATATGGATATACCACCATCAACTAGGTGCGGAACCAAGCCACCAACCTGCCCCGCATCCTTAGTCCGACCTATTAAAATAGATACATATCAACCACTATGTTGAATAGAATCGGTGACATGGGATCTCCTTGCCTTAGTCCTTTTTGTGTCTGGAAATAGTGACCTATATCATCATTCACTTTAATCCCTACACTCCCTTTTTGCATAAAGGATTAATCTGGTCTTGCCAGGCCTTGTCAAATCCTTTCATATGCAAAGCTTGCTGAAGGAAAGGCCATTTAACTTTATCGTATGCTTTTTCAAAATCCACTTTAAAAACCACACCATCTAGTTTTTTTGAGTGGATCTCATGGAGCGTTTCATGCAAGACGACCACCCCTTCAAGGATATTTCTATATGGCATGAAAGCAGTCTGGGACGGTTGCACAACTGAATGCACAATCTGCGTGAGTCGGTTCGTCCCAACCTTGGTGAAGATTTTGAAACTGATATTAAGCAAACAGATAGGCCTGAACTGCTCAATGCGAATAGCCTCTGTCTTCTTAGGGAGAAGAGTTATCGTTCCAAAACTGAGCTTGAACAAATGAAGCTGACCAATGAACAATTCATGAAACATCGGCAACAGGTCACCCTTAATGAAGTGCCAGCACTTTTTGTAAAACTTCGCCGGAAACCCATCCGGTCCTGGCGCTTTATTGTTTTTCATTTGTGCAATGGCCTCAAACACCTCCTTCTTCGTAAAAGGAGCAGTCAAAATCTCATTCTCTTCCGTCTCAAGTTGAGGAACATCCTCAACCCTTGACTCATCCAAGGACACAAAACTCTCTTCCGGAGGTCCAAACAACTGCTTATAATAGTTGGTAATGTAAACTTTCAGGTTTTCCTGACCAACTATCGTCCCTTCATCTTGTTCTAATTGGATAATTCTCTTCTTACGATGCTTTCCATTAGCAATCATATGAAAGAATTGAGTGTTGTCCTCGCCTTGGACAATTTTACGAACCTTAGCTCTCAAAGCCCACTCCAATTCCTCCTCGCAGAGAAGCTCTTTCATCCTTAACTCGGCCTCCACTTTAGTCTCCAGCTCGCTGGTATCTAATATAGAGGTTTCAGCTTTTAACTCAAGGGAGTGAATAAGCATAAGGAGTCTTTCCTTCTCCACCGTGGGTACCCGGAATGCATCGAGGAGGAGCGCCGTAAATATGATTTCTATAGGTTGGGGTGGCGACGATCATCGACCTTTGCTCTAGAGACGAGCGACGGGAGAAGTGTTCTAGCCCTTTGTATTCGAGCATGCGAAAACTTTCGGTTTGTGTGTCATCTTCTTCATCCATAGGAAAATTTTAGCATGCTCCCTCTTACCTCTCCTTTTCATATGAGAAGTAAGAGTACATAATAGATCCGAGCCATTGATTTGATTAATTAGTGGCCTGATTAATTCTTACCTTCTTACCTTTCATGTGAAAAGAGGGGGTAAGAGAGAGCGTGTTAAACTTACTCTCATCCGCATGGTACTTGGACCCCAACCTACCAAGGTCACACAAGAGAAATTAGACAATATTGCATCTTTCATGAATTGTCAATTTATCATTCTTGTTCTCGTTTTAGGTTTACATGCCAAGTGCCAAGGAAAGGACCAAATATCTGGTTCCCCAAACCAAACTGATCTGCCCCAGTTGACTTTGGTCTTTTAGTGATGTGTCGTTGGGTACTCCAGCAGTCCAGGTTATGTGCAGCTTCCTCCTAGTAGGCGTGCTTCAACATGCCATTCAAATTACTCCAGTACGATTTGGATTTCATTGCAAAATTTTGTGGTGGTGGTTAACGGGGCAGGCATAACACACCTGATTAGCGAACCATTCTAGCTAACAACGGCTGATGATAACATGTACATCACCGGATTTCAAAACAAAAACACAGCTGGAACATGCTGAAAACACATTCCAAATTGCACGACACTCCCATTTATGCACCGCTGGTACCCCTGGATCAAACGAGCACACATCAATTTTCATCTGGATCCATTAGAAGGTGATCGCCCTGAATGCAAGAATCCTACCATTTTGAAAAGAAAAGAAAAAAAAACACTGCCTCGGGACAATCCTCTTAAAACCACTGAAGGAGACTCCCTTCGTCAACTTAACAGGCTAGTTCCTAACAGAAGTTAAATTTTGTTGTACTCCAATATCTCAAGCATACTCTATATAATAGGCAAAGGAAACATATGTGTTCACTTCATAGTTCTCAACAACAGTAGCAAGACTTGGAATGGGTTAAATCAGGTGAAGTGCTTACTATTTATACTAACTATTATAGCTTGAACAGTCATAACACTTTGATGAGCCTACCTAACTTTGTCATGCATAAGTATAATCATATACAGCTAGGACAGCCATAAACTTGGATGCTCAAAAAACTGGCCAAAGTGGGATGACAGTTACTGCCCGTGACACCTTGCTGATGACAGTTTTGACTTCTCTCTCCCTCCCCTCTCTGCTAAGTGTGTCTCGCCGCCAATCTCCTCTGCCTGCACATTTCATCAGATGACTACCTACCCCACAATGCAACTACTCCACAACTCGTCCATCATCCTCTCCTCACCAGATGATTGCGAGGGCACACATGATGCAATTGGAAGGGAGGTCTGAACTGTGGTTCGTGACCCAAAAGCACAACCGTGGCGTTCCGCCGTGCTTGGATGCACCCAGGAATCCTCGGTGCGGCACCGGGATCTTGGTCAACAATGGAGACATTGCACGTGTGGTGTGTATTTGAGTTGCTATCAACTGCCTTTGCGATCAAACATTGAATAATTCATCCTTGTTGTGCCAAAATGGATGTGATAGTAACTAGCCTATTCAGACTTCGATTCACCAACATATGGTGCACAGACTGCACACTGGCGTCCACAAGAGAAGCAGACATTAGTGGGAAGACAACATTTTAATCCTAATATAGGATACAGACGGAACCTCAAACCTTCTACCTTTTGGTGTACTCCAATATCTCATACACTATTAAATATAGATTTTTTGTCCAAAAGGACCCCCTGCCGAGATGAATTGCCAAAAAAGACTACCTCTGAATCAATTTGACAAAAAGGACCCCCCCAGCGGTGGCGGCAGGCGCGGCAGGCGACACGTGGCACCTGCCGCCACGCCAGGAGGCGGCGGGCCCTGCCGCCACCGCCGGAGGCGGCCACCCAGCCAGAACGGCTTTCCTACAGTGCACCGCGCCGCGACGTAACGGGCGAGGCCAGGTGGGCCCTGCCGCCACCGGGCGAGGCGGCATCTCGTGCCCATGCCGCGCCCAGGCCGACAGGCCAGCTGCACGCGCGACGAGACAGCGGGCCCTGCCGCCACCAGGTGAGGCGGCCGCGCTGCATGCGGCCCGACAGCCGGTCCTGTTGCAGATTATTCCTGGCGCTGATTCCGACGTAAACTTCCCTTATTCCCACGCGCGTAATGACGACGAATTTCATGGGCTCGCTGTTGCAAACTGGGCTGATTCCTACCCGCGGAGGACGACGAATTTCACGGGCGGGAACTGTTGTGCCGACACTACAGGGATGCTCCTCCTTTATATAGTATGCGTATGCTCCGTGCGCAAGCACACTCTGCCCTCCTCTTCTACTCTCTGTGTGTAAGAACATAGAGAAGCAAAACTCATTACACATTTCATTCGTGATTTAGGGTGATTTAGAGTTGGATTTTGAATATGCTGAAGTTGAAGAAAAGATAGACGAAGGTAAGATCTATCCATTTTTTTGGTTTGGTTCACATGCATGCAGTTTGTACTATTTTTGTTTAGTTCATAACTATGTGTTCTCTGTTGTGGTAGGTATTATTTCATCATTTTTGGAGTCATTTAGTGCTTCAGGAGTAGGATTTGTGTAGCGAAGTGAACTACGAAGTTGAAGATCAAGGTATGAGCTTTGCAATACATTTATTTATTTGTGCATGCAGGATGGTAATTAGTTCGTCCTTTAGCTCGTTATTAGCTATGTGATGGTAGTGCTTAGAGGTTAGAAATAATTTCAGAAAAAATTGTGATGTAGCATTTAAACTATTTTTTGAAATAGTAGGTTGAAGATGTTGCATCAATGTTAGGTGCGTCCATTAGTATTGACATCCGGGAAATCTTAATACGGTAATCAAGAAAAAATTGAACTGTAATTGTTTATTGCATGCGGTATGTTATTTCATGTGGTATGTTATTTTATGTGTTATGTTTATTAATAAGTCTATAGTTAGGAAACCGTAGGTCTACTTTGTTATGTCGCAATAATCTAAATTTTATATGTTAAGATTAAGTGCTAATATACTTAATGATGTATGTAATTAGGTAAAATAATTCATCTTAGTAGCAAACAAGGAGGAGAAGACGTGATTGAAGAAATTGTGTTTCCATTTTCGCTGTCCCATTTTGAGGTGATGAACACATACATGGAAGTGTTATTTTCATACTTTTGTTAGCAGGAAGAAAAATCCGTGTGTAATATTGATGTTAATGTGATAATAGGTTGACTCCGTTCATATAGTACTGGCGACGGATATTTATTGGAACTATTTTGACGCTTAATTGCATTCGCAAGCACATCCATATTGGAGCTAAGGTAAAAAATGACACTGTAATTTTGTTAATATTTTTTGTATTGATGTACTATTGTGAATAATGTGCATGCTGCTGCAAATATTATTATTTGTAGATAAATAATTGTTATCGTATGATGTGAAAAAATTATATAAAGCCGAAAGAAATTAAATGTTTTACTCATATGATACTAAAATGTTATTATCGTACTATTATGTTTACTGGTTGTTTGGATAGCGAGTAATTACCATGGGTTTTGTCATAACCTGTTGTAAGAAAAATAGCTTTTACTAATAGTCGTATTTTCAGAAGCTTAGTTTTTGCATGTTATGAGAACCAATTTAGGATATTTTTGGGGTAGTTAGAGAAAAGCAAAGAGAGTTTTAGTTTGTGACGCTCGTAGACGAGTTTGAAAAAAAAATCTCTAAATACCTGTTAACCAAACAACCCCGAAAAGTCTAAGCAAATGATTTTAAAAACAAAATGAATATTAACGAAAATATGATTATTATTTTAGTCGTCTGATATGTAAATATTGTCATCGTACTACTACTAAATGTTCAGTTACTAATTGTTTGAAATGTAAACATGTATTTTGGTTAGGTACTATGGAAAATTTATTAGTGTACTATGGGAACGTCTTACGGGACGGTCCTTTCGGGGTGGATGTGTCCTTGTGCGAGTCGACTACAGTTGTAGTTAGAGACATGGTGAACGTGGGTTACGCAGCTGTCAGAAGGTGCATCCGAGCGGTGTTTGGCCCAGGGATGCAGGGGAAAAAAATGACAATGGAGGCCTTCGTCGCTGACGGAGCAAAAGATGGTACAGCTGCCCGTTGGGGTTTGCGGCCTGTCACAGGTGATCAGTCGTGGGGGTCGTACATGAGGTTTGCAAGCAATCCCAATAACCCAGTGTTTGGTCAGCCGATGGTGTATGTGGAGTTCATTTCAGTCACTAATGTTGCCGGATGCAGTAGCAGGGGTGGTGAGGTCGAGTTGGCCATCACATCAGCCCCTAGCATCGGCCCATCGGAACCGACGGGCGACTAGCCTGTGTATGACTCAGGATATTGGTCTGCGGCCGTTGACATGAGTGAACACGTGGAGGGATTGCCGGAGGCGCTGGATGATGACAATCACTCTTCCGCGTCTTCCAGTCAAGCGAAGAAGAAGATGTTCCTCCCTAGAGGGCGGTCGCGGCGTCACTACAACCTGGGTTTTTACAGGATATGAGCATCACAAATGAATTTCACTCTGTTTCTGGCCTAGAAGCGGGGAGTCTGGAGGTTGGGCAGGTTTTCCCAGACAAGAAGTCTGCTTACCAAGCAATTAATAGGTATGCAATCGCCCTCCACCGCCAGCAAAAAGTGAAGCAGTCTGATAAAAAAGAGTTGAAGGTCATATGCATCCACACCGCGAAAGGTTGCCGCGGAAGAGTTCTAGCTAGACTGAAGCCTGGGGTATGTCAGTCATGGCATATCACAAAAATAGTGCAGCATAGCTCTTAGCAAACTGGGACTCTTTCAAATCACTGCAATGTGACGGCAAGATATGTGGCACAGGTGATAGAAACAATTGTGCAGGGAAGTCTCAACATTAGTGTTAGGGATTTGCAAAAAGATGCAGAAGATCAGATTGGCTTCCCTGTCAGCTACAGCAAGGCTAGGCGTGCGAAGGAAAATATATTCAAGAACTTGTATGGAACCTATGAGGAGGCCTATTCTTATGCCCCCAGAATGCTTCATCAGATAGCAAGTGCTAATAGGGGGACTCAAGTTTGGTGGAGAGAACGTCAGAACCCAAAGAACCCGAGTGAGCTAATCCTGGACCACTTATTCTGGGCACTCGCCCAGACTATACAAGCCTTCAGGCACTGTCGCCCGGTATTATCAGTTGATGGTACCTTTCTCACTGGAAAGTACAAGGGCACACTATTGGTGGCGATTGCAGCAGATGCAAATAATCAGCTTCTTCCTATTGCATATGCACTGGTCGAGAGCGAGAACAAAGATAGCTGGTTGTGGTTCCTGAGCTGCGTGAAGATGGGTGTCGTGAAAGAGCGTTTAGGTGTTTGCATCATCTCTGATCGCAACACAGGATTATTAAGTGCTCTCGACATAATTAAGCAGTCGTCAGAAGAGTGGGGGTGGCCTGATCTAGAGGGAAGGTGGTGCATGCGGCATTTGGCAGCAAACTTTTACTCCAAATTCAAGAATAAGGATTGGTTCAAGTTATTCAAGAGGATGTGCATGCAGAAAACTCAAGCCAAAATGAATGCCATCTGGGCAGGTATCAATGGTGAGATCGAGCGCGCGGCCTTGCCGCAGAGAGAAGACCGGAGGGGTCGAAGGACGGCCATAAATTTGAGCCAGTGGATTAGCGAGAATTGCCCTGATTTTTCCAAGTGGGCGCAGGCTCACGACAGCGGGGCTTGGTATAGAATAATGACCAGCAACATGTCAGAGGTGTACAATGGTGTTCTTAAAGGGGTGAGAGCCTTGCCTATCACAGCCCTAATTGAAGAAACTTGGAACCGGACATTGTCATACTTTGCAGACAGGGTTACCGTGGCTAAAGCACAAGTTGAATTGAACAAGCCATGGTCCGACAAGATGCAAAGACATGTGGACGAGAAAGCAAAGAAGTCCCAAAGCCATGGCTGCAGGAAAGTGGACGCACTTAGGAATAAGTGGGAGATCAATGTGCGAGCCAAGTACGTTAAGGGTCACCACAGAGGATCCAAAAAGCAAGCTGTCACCCTCGGCCCAATGTCATGTGAGTGCATGTGTAACAAGCCCAAGCTTGAGGGCTATCCTTGTATTCATGTGCTCCGGGCGGCTGCAGATCAAAAAATCAGTGTTGAGCCATACATATCACCATACTTCAACATGTACAATCTGTACAACACTTGGAACGGTGAGTTCTGGGCCTGGGGCTTTGATATGAACTACAAAATGTTGTGGCCAGATGGGCCGAAATGGGTTCTGAACGCCGACTTGATGAGAACCGCCAAGGGACGACGTTAGTCTAGGCGTCATCGCAATGACATGGACCATAGCCAGATGGGAGAACCAAGGCGATGCCGCGTTTGTAGGTGTCCTGGACATTCACGTAGGGAATACCCGTATCGAGCGAACAACACCGCATGATGTGTTATTGATCTCTTTGTGTTATTGTATTTATATTTATTTTAAATTGAATCTCTTTGTATTATTGTACCCGTGATGTTAACTTCATCTAATTAATGTAAATTACATCTCTTTGTACTATTGAATCTCTTTGTGTTATTGTATTTATATTTATTGTACATTGAATCTCTTTGTATTTTCTTTGTATGTTTGTGTGCAGGCTATGGCTGAAGTGCCGCGGCTTTTGGAGGGGCCCCATGACGCCGGCCACCGTTGCCATCTATTTTTGAACCCAAATAAAGAACATGATTATCGGAGTTTCAGACTTCGAACCTTAAAGAAAACCTGGCCAATAAACAATTATTTCATTCCTCACCTTGACGCTTATGGACTACATGCTTTTGCTAGGCTTACATCAAGCGAAGACCAATCCCAGTTACGTTCGGACCCATCCCTTTTGACATCCCTCGTTGACCGGTGGAGACCTGAAACCCACACCTTTCACTTTCGTTTTGGGGAGCTTGCACCTACACTGAAAGATGTTTCTATGATCCTTGCTCTGCCAATTAGAGGTGAGCCGTTAGTCTCTCCACGAGTGTCTAAAACTTGGGCACAAAATATATCAGACCGTCTTGGGATGACAATGCCAGAATCACAACGTACTGGTGGCCCTCGTGGCATCCCACTCACCTGGCTTCATGATAACTTTCTTAATATTTCTTGCTTTGCTGATTCTGAGACGAGGAAAAGACATTTGTTTGCGTATTTGTTGTGGCTCCTCGGGGTTATGTTTCCAAATTCACACGGGGACGTATTTCTCCCTGGTCTCATCTACATTATGGAGAAGATGGTAGATGGACCTTTACCCGAGCATCCAAAATACAGCTCCGGTTCTGCCATTCTATCTCATACATATAGAGGCTTGTGTGATGCCACACAAAAAACTTCCTTCGCAAAAAAGCTCCGTTACTTTTTGTCCCCTACAAGTTTCTATAGTTGTGATCCTGGGAATACCTCCCTGTAGGACGACCTTGTATAACAAATCCCATACACCCATACGACTATGGCGAGGGCGGCTGTGTAACTATGGCCAGCAGGTGGACAAGGGCACGAAAACATTGGTCTCCAAGTATTGCGAAAAATTGTTACCCTATATACCACCAGCAGTTTGAGGCACTTGATGAGTCTGTAGTCACATGAAACCCATTAACTCAGGAGCATGTACAGATGGTCTTTAATATACGACCCATCACACCAGGCATGTTGACCGATAGTGCATTCTGGCTGACTCGCTGCTACTTATTGTTCCTGTGGTGTGTTGAGCCTTACAACCCAGAGCGTGTCATGAGACAGTTCGTTCCGTATCAGGAGATTCCACCACCTTTTCCAAGATGTACTGACGAGGAAACCCATAAGTAATATGTGACCTCCCTAAATAGTTAGTGTCTTTTTTAATTTACTAAACTCACACTTTGTTACATAATTTGCAGGCTAACCAATATGGGCCACGGTTGGAGTCTTTACGATTGGAGGGAGCGCAACATTCAATGGGTACAGAAGTGGGAAAATGACGCGCTAGTAGATATAGTGTATCAACTTAGGTACATTTTATTTACATTATTTATTACGATGACCATACGATGCGTGAAGATGCTTTGCTTTCATCACAACGATTGATGTTATTATATAATTTGCAGACAGTACGATGGAAGTACAAGCCATGGGCAGCGGGGGGAGGGTCCGAGTACTACAACGACATTGCCACGACATGACCTTCTCTGCCACTACATCGCTCTTCTTCGGTGCTGCTTCGTCAGGGCAGACATCGCAGGACCATGGCATGGGCTTGGATTCGATGCCCGAGTTGTATCTTTCCCCAAACCCATATGCAGACATAGGATATGGCACATACACTCAAGGTGAGGGATCTCAGCCGTATCTCTCCACGCGAGGGATCTCCATGCCCGAGGAGACTCGTGTCCCAGATTTAAACCAGGTAGAATGTTCAGACAGTACAGGCGAGGGATCTGATCAGGTAGTCATGTTTACATTTTAATGCATTTATAGTGATATTACATATTATCCTCTAAAAGTTTTTGTTTACAATATTTCTATGTGCAGGACATACCTGATGCAAATTGAAATGATGAGTACACCCAACCTGGCAACAATGTTTACGCAGTAGATACGGATTTCTTCATAGAGGACGTTATTGGCCCATCTTTTATCCCCGAGGAGTCACAACAACCATACGCTTACAATTACGCATCAGGTTCGCAACAAGGATTACAGACTCCACCACCTATGCAAGAGTCGCAGAAACAGGAAGACCAACTGGAGTACGGTCGCGGTCTTCGTGTACCTCGACCACCTAATCGCTTGGAGCTTTCCGGCCCGAAGGGAAGGCCAGGTGGCCGTCGTCGACTACAATGATTCATCTATGTGCGACCCATTGTATCTACATATGTCTGTATCAGACTTTTCGATTTGAACATCTATGTATGCTAAAATAAAAATGCACCAGTCAGGAACAATTTTTCCCGCCTATATCTCCCGCCATACTATCTCGCTCCACTCTTCGGCTTATGTTTTCGCACAACCCTTTCCCCTCAATATTTTCCCGCCAACGCTTTCCCTCCATATGTTCACGCCACCCGTTTCCCGCCAACGCTTTCCCTCCATATGTTCCCGCCACGCGTTTCCCGCCATATGTTCCCGCCAACCCTTTCCCGCCATACTGCACTCGTTCTTTCCCGCCATTTTCTCCTCTCTACCTATAAAACCCCCTTCAGACGGAGGTGGATAAGCATTCGAGTGTAGTGTAGTAGAGATGTCCCATTATCCTTTCGATCGTAGTTTTCACCTTGGGATGAGCAGGACTCTTCTGAGGCTAGCTACCGATTTCAGGATGGACAATTGGATAGTTCCATGGGACGAACTCACCGGTAGTGACACCATAATGAATGAGTTGGCTCACCAATTACGTAGGTCTGGGTGGCCTGAAAGGACCTATGAGGAGGTACGTAAAGAACTTTTTAGGTTGCATGCAAGGTGGAAGAATGTAGTGGAGCCGAAGAGTGAAACTTTTAGAAGGACTGCAGAAAATCATCCATTTTTATGGACTGAGGAGAGCGAGGATGAAGATGATATCTTCATGCCGCCGCTTCCGGGTGCTGCATCATCAAAGGGCAAGAGTTCTGCATCATCTAAGAGCAAGAGTACTGCATCCTCAAAGACCAAGAGTTCTGCATCATCCAAGGGTAAGAGTTCTGCATCCTCGAAGGGCAAGAGTTCTGCATCGATGGAGGATGACGATGATGCCTTCATGTAGTTTTTAAGCTGTATTCCAGTTCTACCGTTTAATTCGGATGTACTTGCATTATTAGTTTGTACTATCTTATTGTAGGGCATTATGTTCTATCTTAATTTTATTTTTTAGTTGCTGCACGATGTTCGATATTAGTGGAGGGAAAGAAAATGTCACTACTTTATTCTAAAACTATGTTTCTTTCCATTACGACACGGCACAACTGAAAATAAGATACATCGTAGGAATAAAGCTACATTTAACTCCTGAAATAAAGCTACATTAAAGTGCAGAAATAAAGATACAAATGATTGCGAAATTTAAAATACTACCACGGGAATCTACTGAGTCCGGCGTGGATATTTTCCTTTTCCATCGCCAGCTTCTTCTGCTGCCTTGGCCTCACGAGCCCTTTCTTTCTTTCTCTGCCTCTCCGCCTCACGAGCCTCCTTTCGTTGTCGTTCCTGCTCCTCTATGCGACGAGCCTCTTCCCTGTTTTTCTTTCCTAAATCCTGAAAAAAATGGTGTTGCTCTGCATAGTATTCTTTTAACTCTCTCTCTTGCTCTGCTTTCTCCTTAGCTTCCGCCTTCTCGCGTCGCTCTTCCGCAAAGAAACTATTCCACGCACGGCGACTTCTTTCACGAATCTCAGTCACTGCCCAAGCGTGCTTCTCCGTGTCAATCCAATGATAGTACATGCACAGAGGCGGAGGAGACTACAACAAGAAACGAGAATGTTACTAAAGAATCAATGAAAATACCAACAATATCTATTCGTCATGGTTAAAGCATACCGGAGGCTTGTCGTACTCTGAAATAGCTACAGCAGGATCTTCCTCATAATTGGCGCACATGAAAAACTTCATGCCCAATCAATCTGAAAAATCCGTCACCTCCTTCACCTTGCAAAGATCGCCACACCAACACCGCGGGACTGCCACCCCCGGAGGCAAACTTGCATTCTTCATTTTCCTCGGCCTAATGCTTTGATCCGAACAAGGCAAACTCATATCGACTGAAAAAATGTGTTACACACTTTGCGCACTGGCGATTTCTAGGATGGCTGGACGAGAGCCTCGGTGTCTTCTTTTATAGGCTTAGACGATAAATGATGGCGAGAAAATAAGCGAGAACAGAGGAAATTAGGCGGGATATTTTAGGATCCCTGTAATGTCGGCACTACAGAACCAAAAGCAGGCATCAGCGTCCATATCCCCGCGCGGAAATCACGCTCTTGGGTGCTGTCACCTCACCTACAGCAGCAATTTTCAAAGCATGGGAATGAGCGCCATTTGCCACAGTTCTCATGTAGGTCACACTACAAGGAATCCGCCCAGTTTGCAACAGCGAGCCCGTGAAATTAGCGCACCGCATCGGATTCCCGCTCAATCGTAAAAATCAGCATCATCAGCAACAAGCAATCACACACACGTGGGAATCAACGCCATTTACCACAGTGCTCATGTCGGCCAGGGAATCAGCGCGCGCATGCAGCAACGGCCGCCTGCGCTAGTGGCGGCGGGGCCCGCGCCTTGGCAAGCGAGCAGCAGCAGCTGTCGGCCAGCAGTGTCGGCCAGGTGAGGCCGCCTCAGGCTGTGGCGGCGAGGCCCACAGGCGGGGCCCGTGCGCAGCAGGACCTGTCGGCCAGCCAGCGACCGCGCCAGGGCTGGCTGCCTCGCCCGGTGGCGGCGTGGCCCACCTGGCCCGCCCCGTTCCGTCGCGGCGCGGTGCACTGTAGGAAAACCGTTCGGCTGGGGTGGCCGCCTCCGGTGGTGGCGGCAGGGCCTGCCGCCTCCTGGCGTGGCGGCAGGTGCCACGTGTCGCCTGCCGCGCCTGCCGCCACCGCTGAGGGGGTCCTTTTTGTCAAATTGATCTAGATGTAGTCTTTTTTGGCAATTCATCTCGGCAGGGGGTCCTTTTGGACAAAAAAATCTTAAATATAGGGAAATATATGCAGTAGAATTGAGAATGGGTGCAATGTGGAGAAGTTCTGGTATTTATACTACTAGAATTACTACTACAGCTATATGTCATACGATTTAGATGAACCTAACTAACTTAATCATGCAGATCAGGAAAGTCATATACAGCTAGACCAGTCATACAAATTATATGCTCAGTCGATTGGCAGACGAGTGCATCCGATGCTTGAGAAGAATCGCCAAAGGAAATTAACAAGAGCATGAGTTATTATGTGGAAGATAGGAATAACAGACTTGCATGCACTTGGTCTGTTGTTCCCACTCTCTGATGTACGAAGAGTTGAGCAGGAACTCAAAGGCAGTGTCTCTAGAGCAATCCTTGCTACCTGCCGTATTGTGTACTTGCCGACATTTAGTCTGAAAATCATGTTATTCTTTTTCCAGCGTTTTAAGTTAGTGGCCATGTTATGAATTTTTCTTCAGATATAAAACATTCTAAACTTTATAAATATGAATTTAATTATTATCAGTAGATTCCTCGACTGGCTGATTAATTTTAGTGAATTCCGGTTTTTACCCCACATTTTGACATTTTTTACACTAATTACCCCGTTTAGCGGGGTTTCATCCATTTTACCCCATTTAGCAAAAGTGTTGTCACAGTTTACCCTGTTTAAAATTTTGTGAGCATTCTAACCAACAGGTCCCAATTGTAAGGTCCAGCTAGAATGCCAAATCGCCGGGTTTTTTTCTTGACAGTTTTCTACACACTGAACCATATCGCCCTAGCTTCTCCCAACCAGCCAACTCGATATGATCGCACCAGAGCAGCTCGGGAACACATACTAACTCTCTACCAGTCAATACATTTGCTAATACTTGGAAAGGGAACTTCTAAAACATCATTTACCTAGTTCATTCTTGACTAGCAGTATTGCAGGAATGCCTAGCAGTGACGGGTGAGAAGAGGCCAGAAGTGGCGGGCAAGGATCCCAGGGGCGCCCTCCACCGACCTCCCGCCACTGCTATGACCACATCAGTGGCGGGCGGGCGCTCGCCACTGGTAGAGCCTCATCAGTGGCGAGTGGTGGAGTTTGCTCGCCAATAGTAGAATATTGGCAGTGGCGGGCAGTGTTTACATGCCCGCCACTACTTTTTCTTGCAGTGGTCTGCATACTGGAGCGCCCGCCATTGAAAGCTTAGGCATGCTAAATAAAAAATTTGTAGCCACGGCAACAATTGTGCTGACATGACTGCATTTTATAACAAAGAAACAATTTAAGAAATTCAATATAAACAACACGCAATTTAGGATTATGCATGAGTGTTCACACTACATAAGATTTTGCTAGGATCGATGCATGGAAGAGTTCAACATTATATATGTTACCGTTTAAAGGATCTACTTTGACGGTAACATCTATAGTGTTGCTCATAGAATAAAAACATCAGACGAAGGTTGTGTACCAGTTTAGAGCACATCTAGATGTGCCCTAGAGAAACCCTTAACAAAATGAGTCAAAGGACTCAAAGAGCAAACCTGATAAATCAGATAGACAAGGTATTAAACCTGATAACTATGTGTTTGATGTGTACGAAAGAAAGAGGAAGAGCAAGTTGCCCTTCCGCAAATAGTGGATCCCATGAGCATTCAATATCCCGTCCGTCGGATTCATCGAGCTAGATTGTTAAGTCGTTTGCCTCATTGTACTATTATTGCATAAGAAGAGTAACTAACACTCCGAAGATATGGATGTGAACTCGGATCATCTTCATAGAGATGACACGCGATCCTCAACCCTATCCCAGAAGGCGCAGTAATTCACTAGTACTCGATTAGCATATGGGTTTTGCTAGGAGATGCGTGGAAGAGTTCATCATTATATACAGTATTGTTCAAAGGATCTACTTTGATGGTAACATCTATAGTGTTGCTCATCAAATAAGAACATCAGATGAAGGTTGTGTACCATTTTAACAAAATGAGCCAAAGGACTCAAAAAACTAAGGTGGTGAATCAGATAGACGGGGTATTAAACACTCACCTGATTCACTACTTGTGACGGAACAACTAGCCCTATCTTTCGCAAACACCAGGCAAAGATTTTCCTCCCACACAAACATTGTTCCCATGCGACAGCCGCAAGTTCTCATTTGCAGGGAGCGATTTGTATTTCTCCTACCCAAGTGCCTTCTATACTACTTATTTAAAACATTTTGACGGAAAATACAAGAAACACCCTACAAATTAGAAGCAAGGGCACAATACAAACTTGCCATCGTAACATAGAAACAAGGTTTGTGTGTCAGCAAAATCTTTGTTCGATGTGTATGCAATATAGAGTCGGTTGCCTTGCTGCAAATAATGGATCCCATGAGCGTTCAATATCCCGTTTGTCTGATTCATCTAACTAGTTTCCTTAGTTTTTTTTAACTCATTTATTATAACAATACTTAGTCCTTACCAAATGTCATTATTCCTTGAACTCTTGTCGGAGAAGAATACTAACCATCTGAAAATGCAAGTTCAGAAGGAAATATATGCAGAAATTACCGTAAATATTCGTAGTCCAAGCTCCTTGGGCTTGGACATCTTCGTGGCACTATCCTCATGCTTGTTGTCGTGTAGCTTGGTCGTCGTGAAGTTTGCTTGGGGTCAAGTAGACTTGGCCTTCATGAGTTCTCGTTCCGCCTTGAGAGAACCAATGTAGTTGTCATCGAGGGACTTGTAGTTCTCGAGGAACATAGTCTTGGAGATGTCGTTGTTCAATCCCATCATGAAGTAGAACTTCATCCAAATGGGGTCGTCCACACCGGCTCGTCGCAAGGCTTTCTTCATGTTCTTGAAGTACTCGTTGAGGGACTTGGATCCTTGTATGGTGTTCTCCAATTGGCGTTGAAATGTTTCCTGTAGGTGGAAGGCACAAATTCTCGCCTCAAAGCTTTCTTCATCGTGGGCCAAGTCATGGTGAAGTTTGTCGAAGGTCTATGAAGCCACCATGTCGATGCGTAGTCGTGGAAGTTACTTGTGGTGCACTTCAGAGGGAACCTGAGGTAGCTTGAGGTAGTCGTCCATCTTGCACTCCCACTCGAGATACTCCTTGGGGTCTTAACTCCCATAAAAAGGGATCTCGTGGTCGGTGTCGAGGTCGTAGTAGCTTGTGGAAGACGTGGACTTGAGCTTGGGAGCTTCTCTTGAGGTGCATGTTGGCGAAGATGCCACATATTCGAAGGCGAAGATGCCTTGAACTCGCTTGGCGAATATGCCAGGGTAGATGGTGAAGTCATAGAGAGATGGTTGTTGTTGAGCTCTTGACCGCCACGTTCTTGCCGATGATGGTGTCGATGCCAATGTGACCTTGCCGAAGATGGTAGCTCGGAGGCATGTGCACTTGAGCGTCTCCTCGAAGATGGTGAAGTAGATGTGCTTTGCCTATCCATCACAAGACTCAAGCAAAGGTGAGTAGGAAATGAGATAAACAATACCAAGCTATCTTTTCCCAAAGTTGAGGATGTATCCCGTGTCACTCAATGTGAAAATGAAAGAATAGTGGAATTGGTACCGGACTTGTTCACTCACACCTACAAAGTAAAGCTTATCGAGTGACTTGGTTAGGACAATTGGCACAAATTCATGCAAATTGAAGTCCAAGATATTGTAAATGTTGAGATAAATCCAAAAGACTCCAAATGCAAAGCAAGTGATCATAAATATAGAGGAGGGCAATAAAGAAACACACACGGTGAGATAATGGGGTTTCTGCAACTATAGGGATGAGCAATACAAAATTGCCTAACAAAGAGTAAGCTCGTGTTGCACAAACACTGGGAGAGCACTAGCTTGATTGCACACTTGGGCACGATTCACCACTTGGCACCAACCTATATGCATGCAAGCAAAATGTTTCCTATTCCATGTATCCTCATGCACAAGTATCTCTTATCATGCTCCTCTCTTTGGTTATAAGCTTTGGATCTTTTTCTTGCTTAGAAGCTCTTTTTTTATATATTTTTTCTCTTCCTTTCCACTATGCTTATTGAGCCTCAACCACATACATGAGATAAGTATCACAAGATATGCACGGGGGCAAGGACTTGCATTATATGATTTATTCAATGATGCAACAATATGATATTGTATCACTAAGGTGCTCAAGTTTTTGCGAAGCCCGGCAATACTCAGATAGCTAGTCTCAATAGGTATGAAGGTATGCGCAAAGATGGTGGGCAATCAAGATGAAATGGCAAGGAAGGAAAAGTTATGATGGAATGGATACCTTCGTCACACTTAACCTTTCACGAAGTCGGGGGTAATCGGCCTTGCTTCCGGTTGAAGATGGTCCCAAAGGATGGATGATCGTCATCGGTTGTGGAAGATCTTAGTGGATGTAGTCGATGGAACGATACAAGTGTCCAGTGGTGGATGAAGATGTAACCATCCCTAAGTAGCAGAAACACCTTAGGAGACTCAAATTACAACTCACACAGCCACAAATGCAATAAGAACCAAAATGTGTTAGGTTGCGGAAGTTTTATGTGGTGGTGCGGAAGTTATGACGGAGGGCCTATGCAAACATGTCAAAATTCTAAAAGATTTATGATGGCAAATGATGGTGTTAGTATTTCTGTGGTATGTAGGATGTCAATAGCTACAAAACAAGCTGAAGAATGAGAAAATCGGACTCCGGATGAATTAGTTATGGACAAAACGGTTTTTAGAAGTGGGCTGAAACTGGGGGTGCGGGCACCTGGGGGTGCGGGCACCTGGGGGTGGGAGGGTGCGGATGCCCGGGGTGGTTAGCGAGTTGGGCGGGAAAGTGCCCCGGGGGGTCCGGGTACCCGGGGGTAAGGGGTGTGGGCGCCCAGGGTTGACGGGGGGATGACCCCCGGGTAGGCCCAAGACGGCAAACGACGCTTCAAAAACATCGGGGCCAGCAATGCCCCTCAACCCGGCTCGAACTTGGCCAGGTTGCTCTACCCGGCCAAGTCCCTCAAACCGGCCAGACTCCTCAACTCGGCCGCCCGGCCGGGTCCCTATCCGGCTGCTCCAGCCGGCCTGCTACGCAAAGTCAACCGCAACATCACATCCGACGCGACACCGACAAGACGGCCATACTGCGACCACTGTAAAGCATACACTATTCACTCGTCATACGTGACATCATGTACAATGCTACTTGTCCCTGGACACTAGTGTATAAAGTGACCTAGGGGAGGCACTTACTTGGGAAAGAAGTCCCTCCCTTGGCCAAGAAGGCATTGCCTTGGCCAAGGAGACACGCACCCACGCATCCATTCACGGCGGCTGGCCACACGGGCATTCGGCCACAAGCCACAAGGCACACATGCCCACTCACTCCCTCACGCATGCACGCATGCTCACGGGCACACACCCATCCATCCAGCCACTAGTGCCAAAAGCACTCATACTACACGTATGCATATATAAGGCCAGATGCCCATAGCTGCGTTTTGTAATACAGCTCCAGGAGCAACTCTGTACTGGCAGACGTATACACTCTATCTATATTCAGACATGTAGGAGTAGGGGTATTATCTTTCCGGAGAACCCCGAACCTGTGTAAATCACTGCGTGCTGTTTGCCCAATCCCGTACCTTGACCTTCAAAGCAGTCTTGCCTTCACCACAAGCCACCTCGTGGCATCTGTCGTCTCGCGAACCCGCCCGCGAGATAACCCCGACAGTTGGCGCCCACTGTGGGGCGGTACTATGCTACCAAGCTGCCGCGGAACCGCGGTCCGGGCGGGACCATCTTCGTCATCATCACCGCGGCATCGCCGCCGTCTCTCTGGTGGCGCCGGGGGCCCGACATCGACACGCCCCGGTGCGACCGCACAGGGCGCCGCGCCGCTCGTCGTCAGCCTCGCCCTGTTCGTCATCATCACCGCGGCCTCGACACCGTCCGCCTCGCTCTCTTCTCCGCGGACGCTCTACATCGCGCGCTTCACCAACTCCCCCCGAGCGACCGCGGCCTCGTGCCCTGCCATCCAAGCGACTGCAGCGCTGCTCCGCCTCGCCATCAGGCACGCGGGACGCCCGTCCTCGTAGTCTCAGGCTCACCGGCGCAAGCTCCACTCTTCTCGCTGCCATACCCAATAGTCAAACCATAGTCAGACACATATTCCTGATACATGACGAACATTGCTTGAGCACAAGCTGTACACGTCCCAAATATTAGTCAGATGCTGGCCAGATGCAACTTGGATAATACCCGTACATTGGTCAGATAATGACCAGAAGCTAGCTCCTCCACTACTCAGACAACATCGCCATCGAGCTTCGCTGCGCTCCAAGTGCCACCTCGCCCTGCCGCTGCGCGTGTCCCGCGCGCCACCGCACCGGCGCCCGAGCCCCTCCTGGCTGCCTTGCCCGCCACCGGCGAGCACGCCTCCACTTCCACACGCACCCGTCCTGCCGTGCAGGTCCTTGATACGTCCATTTTGCATCATGCTTTTATATCAATATTTATTGCATTATGGGCTGTTATTACACATTATATCTCAATACTTATGGATATTCTCTCTTATTTTACAAGGTTTACTATGAAGAGGTGGAATGCCGGCAGCTAGAATTCTGGCTGAAAAGGGAGCAAACATTGGAAATCTATTCTGCACTGCTTCAAAAATCCTGAAACTCCACGAAACATGTTTTTGAAATTAATAAGAATTATTGAGCGAAAGGAATACATCAGGGGGCCCACACCTTGGCCAGGAGAGTGCCCCCCCCTACTGGGCGCGCCCCCTGTCTCCTGGGCCCCCTGGTGGGCCTCAAGTGTCCATCTTCTGCTATATGAGAGCTTTCACCCTCGAAAAAATCGTGGGCAAGCTTATGGGACGAAACTCCACCGCCACGAGACGGAATCTTGGCGAAACCAATCTAGGGCTCCGGCGGAGCTGTTCTGCTGGGCACACTTCCCTCTGGGAGGGGAAAATCATCACCAACGTCATCACCAACGATCCTCTCATCGGGAGGGGATCAATCTCCATCAACATCTTCACCAGCACCATCTCCTCTCAAAACCCTAGTTCATCTCTTGTATCCAATCTTGTACCAAACCACAAATTGGTACCTGTGGGTTGCTAGTAGTGTTGATTACTCCTTGTAGTTGATGCTAATTGGTTTACTTGGTGGAAGATCATATGTTCAGATCCTTTATGCATATTATTACCCCTCTGATTATGAACATGAATATGCTTTGTGAGTAGTTACATTTGTTCCTGAGGACATGGATGAAGTCTTGCTATTAGTAGTCATGTGAATTTGGTATTCGTTCGATATTTTGATGAGATGTATGTTGTCTTTTCCTCTAGTGGTGTTATGTGAACGTCGACTACATAACACTTCATCATTATTTGGGCCTAGAGAAAGGCATAGGAAGTAATAAGTAGATGATGGGTTGTTAGAGTGACAAAAGCTTAAACCCTAGTTTAAGTGTTGCTTCGTTAGGGGCTGATTTGGATCCATATGTTTAATGTTGTGGTTAGGTTTACCTTAATACTTCTTTTGTAGTTGCAGACACTTGAAATAGGGGTTAATCATAAGTGGGATGCTTGTCCAAGTAAGGGCAGTACCCAAGCACCAGTCCACCCACATATCAAATTATCAAAGTACCGAACGTGAATCATATGAACGTGATGAAAACTAGCCTGACGATAATTCCCATGTGTCCTCGGGAGCTCCTTTCTCATTATTAGAAATTGTCCAGGCTTATCCTTTGATACATAAAGGATTGGGCCACCTTGCTGCACTTTATTTACTTTATTTACTTGTTACTCGTTACTATTTATCTTATCACAAAACTATCTATCACCTACAATTTCAGTGCTTGCAGAGAAAACCTTACCGAAAACCGCTTATCATTTCCTTCTGCTCCTCGTTGGGTTCGACCCTCTTACTTATCGAAAGGACTACGATAGATCCCCTACACTTGTGGGTCATCAGGACTCTTTTCTGGCGCCATTGGGGGAGTGTAGCGTTTTTGGTGAGTGGAACTTGGTAAGGAAACATTTATATAGTGTGCTGAAATTTTCTGTTACTTGTCACTATGGAAACTAATCCTTTGAGGGGCTTGTTTGGGGTATCTTCACCCCGACCAGAAGAGCAAAGAGTTGCTCCTCAACCTACTAAACTTTATGAAAATATTTACTTTGAGATTCCTTCGGGTATGATTGAAAATCTGCTAGCTAATCCATTTGCAGGAGATGGAACATTGCATCCCGATTTACACCCTATCTTTGTGGATGAAGTTTGTGGATTATTTAAGCTTGCAGGTATTCCCGATGATGTTGTCAAAAGGAAGGTCTTCCCTTTATCTTTGAAGGGAGATGCATTGACATGGTATAGGCTATGTGATGATACAAGATCTTGGAATTATAAGCGATTGAAGTTGGAATTTCACCAGAAGTTCTATCATATGCATCTTGTTCATCGTGATCGTAATTACATATATAATTTCTGGCCTCGCGAAGGAGAAAGCATTGCTCAAGCTTAGGGGAGGCTTAAGTCAATGTTATACTCATGCCCCAATCATGAGCTCTCCCGGGATATGATTATTCAAAACTTTTATGCTTGGCTTTCTCTTGATAATCGCAACCTGCTCGATACTTCCTGCGCTGGTTCTTATATGCTGAAGACTATTGATTTCAAATGGGACTTATTGGAAAGAATTAAACACAACTTTGAAGATTGGGGTTCCGACGATGGTAAGGAGTCAGGTATGACACCTAAGTTCGATTGTGTTAAATCTTTTATGGATACCGATGCTTTTCATGGATTTAGCTCTAAGTATGGACTTGACTCTGAGATAGTAGCTTCTTTCTATGAATCTTTTGCTACTCGCGTTGATCTCCCTGAAGAGAAGTGGTTTAAATATAATCCTCCTGTTGAAGTGAAAGTAGTTACACCTATTATAGTTGAATAAAAGACTATCAACTATAGTGATCCTATTGCTCCTACTACTTATGTTGAGAAACCTCCTTTTCCTGTTAAGATAAAGGATCATGCTAAAACTTCGTCTGTTGTTAGTAAGAGTAATACTAGAACTTATACACCTCCTGAGCAAATCTTTGTTGAACCTAGTATTGCTATGGTTAAAGATCTCTTGGATGATGATTTAGATGGGCATGTTATTTATTTCTGTAATGAATCTGCTAATATTGCTAGACCAGATACTAAGATACATAGACCTGTCGTAGGCATGCCTGTTATTTCTGTTAAAATAGGAGATCATTGTTATCATGGCTTATGTGATATGGGTGCTAGTGCTAGTGCGATACCCTATGATCTATATAAAGAGATTATGCATGATATTGCACCCATTGAATTAGAAGACATTGATGTTACTATTAAGCTTGCTAATAGGGATACCATTAAACCTATTGGGATTGTTAGAGATGTTGAAGTCTTGTGTGGGAAGGTTAAATTCCCTACTGATTTTCTTGTTCTTGGTTCCCCACAAGATGATTTTTGTCCCATTATTTTTGGTAGACCCTTCTTGAATACAGCTAGTGCTAAGATTGATTGTGAAAAAGATACTGTCACCGTTGGCATAGATGGTATGTCTCATGAGTTTAATTTTGCTAAGTTTCATAGACAACCACCTAGTAAGGATGAGATTATTGGTCTTGCTTCCATTGTTGTGCCTCCTACTGATCCGTTAGAACACTATTTGCTAAACCATGAAAATGATATGTTTATGAAGGAAAGAGGGGAAATAGATGAAGTGTTCCTTAAACAGGAACCTATGCTAAAACATAACCTTCCCGTTGAAATTCTTGGGGATCCCCCTCCACCCAAGGGTGATCCCGTGTTTGAACTCAACCCATTACCTGATAATCTTAAGTATTCTTATCATGACGAAAAGAAAATATATCCTGTTATTATTGAAGGAAATATGCCCTAGGGGCAATAATAAAGTTATTATTTATTTCCTTATATCATGATAAATGTTTATTATTCATGCAAGAATTGTATTAACCAGAAACATGATACATGTGTGAATACATAGACAAACTTAATGTCACTAGTATGCCTCTACTAGACTAGCTCGTTAATCAAAGATGGTTATGTTTCCTAACGATAGACATGAGTTGTCATTTGATTAATGGGATCACATCATTAGTACAATGATGTGATTGACATGACCCATTCCGTTAGCTTAGCACTTGATTGTTTGGTATGATGCTATTGCTTTCTTCATGACTTATACATGTTCCTACAACTATGAGATTATGCAACTCCCATTTATCGGAGGAACACTTTGTGTGCTACCAAACATCACAACGTAACTGGGTGATTATAAAGGAGCTCTACAGGTGTCTCCAAAGGTACATGTTGAGTTGGCGTATTTCGAGATTAGGTTTTTTCACTCCGATTGTCGGAGAGGTATCTCTGGGCCCTCTCGGTAATGCACATCACTATAAGCCTTGCAAGCAATGTAGCTAATGAGTTAGTTACGGAATGATGCATTACGTAATGAGTAAAGAGACTTGCCGGTAACGAGATTGAACTAGGTATTGAGATACCGACGATCGAATCTCGGGCAAGTAACATACCGATGACAAAGGGAACAACGTATGTTGTTATGAGGTTTGACCGATAAAGATATTCGTAGAATATGTAGGAGCCAATATGAGCATCCAGGTTCCGCTATTGGTTATTGACCGGAAATGTGTCTCGGTCATGTCTACATAGTTCTCGAACCCATAGGGTCCGCACACTTAAGGTTTCGTTGACAGTTTTACTATGAGTTTATCTGTTTTGATGTACCGAAGGTTGTTCGGTGTCCCGGATGTGATCACGGACATGACGAGGAGTCTTGAAATGCTCGAGACATAAAGATTGATATATTGGGCGACTATATTTGGATACCGGAAAGGTTCCGGGTGAGATTGGGACAATACCGGAGCTCCGGGAGGTTATCGGAACCCCCCGGGAGGTATATGGGCCTTATTGGGCCTTAGTGGAAAGGAGGGGAAAGGAGCAAAGGAGTCCCCCCCAAGCCCAATCCGAATTGGGAAGGGGGCCGGCCCCCATTTCCTTCTTCCCTCCCTCCTCTTCCTTCCCTCTCCCTCTCCTAATAGGAAAGGGGGAGCCCTACTCCCGGTGGGGGTTGGACTCCCCCTCTAGGGCGCGCCACCCCCCTTGGCCGGCCCCCTCCTCCACTCCTTTATATACGGGGGAGGGGGCACCCCATAGACACAACAATTGATCTCTTGATCTCTTAGCCGTGTGCGGTGCCCCCCTCCACCATAGTTCTCGATAATATTGTAGCGGTGCCTAGGCGAAGCCCTGCGACGGTAGAACATCAAGACCGTCACCATGTCATCGTGCTAACGGAACTCTTCCCCGACATTCTGCTGGATCGGAGTACGGGTGTCGGTGTCAAAACCGGCGGATCTCGGCTAGGGGGTCCCATACTGTGTGTCTAGGCGGATGGTAACAGGAGATAAGGGACACGATGTTTTTACCCAGGTTCGGGCCCTCTCGGTGGAGGTAAAACCCTACTCCTGCTTGATAAATATTGATGATATGGGTAGTACAAGAGTAGATCTACCACGAGATCAAGGAGGCTAAACCCTAGAAGCTAGCCTATGGTATGATTGTTGTGTCCTACTGACTAAAAACCTCCGGTTTATATAGACATCGGAGAGGGCTAGGGTTACACAGAGTCGGTTACAATGGTAGGAGATCTACATATCCGTATCGCCAAGCTTGCCTTCCACGCCATGGAAAGTCCCATCCGGACACGGGACGAAGTCTTCAATCTTGTATCTTCATAGTCTTGGAGTCCTGCCAATGATGATAGTTCGGCTATCCGGACACCCCCTAGTCCAGGACTCCCTCAACGGGGAACGTCATCAAGCTAAACGTGTGCAAGAACTCGGAGGTGCCGTAGTTTCGGTGCTTGATCGGTCGGGCCATGAAGACGTATGACTACATCAACCGCGTTGTGCTAATGCTTCCGCTTTTGGTCTACGAGGGTACGTGGACACACTCTCCCCTCTCGTTGCTATGCATCACCCTGATCTTGTGTGTGCGTAGGAAATTTTTTGAAATTACTCCCCAATAGTGGCATCCGAGCCTGTTTTTATGCGTAGATGTTATATGCACGAGTAGAACTGAAAGTGCAACTATCCCTAGGTGGTTTTGGTAATTCCTAAAAACATGTAGCTCATTGGGCTAACATTATTCCAAGATGAGTATTTCAGGAAAAGCTCAATGAATGGCATGGCATGGATGAGAAAAGTGGATCCCTCAAAATGCTAAGGATGAAAGGATTGGCTCTAGCTCAAAAGCTCAAGACTCTACATTTTATATTTTAGTGATCCAAGATCACATTGAGTCTATAGGAAAAGCCAATACTATCAAGGAGGGATGAGGTGTTGCTTAATGAGTTTCTTGCTCCACAGTTGTTGGGGATATAACTATTTGTGTAAGCCGCCCAGGAGGGGCCGGGTTACGCAAAGAAGACTCACCAGAAAGAAGCCCAAGACCAAGCATGAAGATGGCGGTTCAATAAAGGGCCTAAGGCCCACAGGCGACTTAAGGCCCGTCGTAGTAAACCGCCGTAATGGCATGACTTGTATCATAAGGTAGATTTAACTAGTCACCGAGCCGGACACTGTTTATAAGCCGGCCGGGACTCTGTAAGCCGCAGGGCGTCAACCCGTGTATATAAGGGGGCGACCCGCCAGCGTCTTAGGGCAAGAAACAACTCATCGAGAGCCGGGCATAGCATATCTCGCTCCCTGGTCATCGAAACATCAATACCAACCCAACTAGACGTAGGCCTTACCTTCACCGTAAGGGGCCGAACTAGTATAAACCTCTCGTGTCCCTTCTCCCAATTAACCCCTTTCACGAGGACATCTGACGTGATCATTCCACGACAGTTGGCGCCTACCATGGGGACAGCGCACGGTGGATTTGAGTTCTTGAAGGGCAACTTCGAAGGGCTCAAGGGATATTGTCGGTGTCAAAACCGGTGGATCTCGGGTAGGGGGTCCCGAACTATGCGTCTAGGCGGATGGTAACAGGAGACAAGGGACACGATGTTTTTACCCAGGTTCGGGCCCTCTCGATGGAGGTAAAACCCTACTCCTTCTTCATTGATATTGATGATATGGGTAGTACAAGAGTGGATCTACCACGAGATCAAGGAGGCTAAACCCTAGAAGCTAGCCTATGGTATGATTGTTGTAATGGTTGTGTTGTCCTACGGACTAAAACTCTCCGATTTATATAGACACCGAAGAGGGCTAGGGTTACACAGAGTCGGTACAATGGTAGGAGATCTACATATCCGTACTGCGAAGCTTGCCTTCCACGCCAAGGAAAGTCCCATCCGGACACGGGACGAAGTCTTCAATCTTGTATCTTCATAGTCTTGGAGTCCGGCCGACGATGATAGTCCGGCCATCCGGACACCCCCTAGTCCAGGACTCCCTCAGTAGCCCCTGAACCAAGCTTCAATGATGATGAGTCCGGTGCGCATATTGTTCGGCATTGCAGGGCGGGTTCCTCCTCCGAATCAATTCATAGAAGATTGTGAACACCAGGATAGTGCCCGGCTCTGCAAAATAAATTCCACATTCCACCATAGAGAGAATAATATGTACACAAGTTCAATCTGCTGACGTATTTTGTGGCATGACGTCACATCACCACCAATCCTTTACTGGAATCGTTTTTTATTATACCACCTCAGCGCGTTTAGCGAAGCGGTTTCCTTAGCACGTCTTGTCGAAGCAGAGATCGTGTTCCCCTTATTCCGGGATTCCCATCAATACGGACGAGGGTAACCCAACCGCGCCATTGATTGTGGCGCTTGGGAGATAAGCGAGTTTTACCAGGCCAGTGGGGACGCATAGTCTTCGTCCGCCCATATATAAGGGGATAAGGATCCACCTTTTTTACCTACGCCTTCTTCCTCCTTTGCTTATCCATCTCCGCGCACTCGAGCTCTAGCGCCCAAGTTCGCACATCTCGCCTCAACCTTCTCCAGCCATGTCCGGAGCGGGAGGCAAGTGGTTGGCCTCCTCCGTCACGGAGGGGCACATCGAAAAGCTGCGCGGCGCCGGATACCTTTCCTGCGACATCGCGCACCGGCTTCCCGACAAGGGACAGCTCATCCCCACCCCCAGGCCCCATGAGAGGGTCATGTTCCTTCCCCACTTCCTCCACGGACTGGGCTTCCCACTTCATCCCTTCGTCCGGGGGCTCATGTTCTATTACGGCCTGGACTTCCATGATCTGGCGCCAAACTTCATCCTCAACATCTCGGCGTTTATCATTGTGTGCGAGGCCTTCCTCTGCATCCAGCCCCACTTCGGCTTGTGGCTCAAGACCTTCAATGTCAAGCCGAAGGTAGTGAAGGGCGTCCAAGCGGAGTGCGGAGGCGCCATGGTGGGCAAAATTCCCAACGTCACCTGGCTCGAGGGGGCCTTTGTGGAGTCCGTCAAGGGGTGGCAATCGGGGTGGTTCTACATCACCGAGCCGCGTGACCCTAAATGGGCAGCGGCCCCCGAATTCAGATCTGGTATCCCCATGCAGCTCACCTCCTGGAAAGAGAAGAGCTTGCTATGGGGCAGTTCGGAGGAGCTGGCAGGACTCCAGTCCTGTCTCCAGACCTTGGTGAACAAGAAGCTTAGTGAGGGAGTCCTGGACTAGGGGGTGTCCGGACAGCCGGACTATCATCGTCCGCCGGACTCCAAGACTACGAAGATACAAGATTGAAGACTCCGTCCAGTGTCTGTATGGGACTTTCCTTGGCGTGGAAGGCAAGCTTGGCGATACGGATATGTAGATCTCCTACCATTGTAACCGACTCTGTGTAACCCTAGCCTCCTCCGGTGTCTATATAAACCGGAGGGCTTTAGTCCGTAGGACACAACATACATTACAACAATCATACCATAGGCTAGCTTTAGGGTTTAGCCTCCTTGATCTCGTGGTAGATCCACTCTTGTACTACCCATATCATCAATATTAATCAAGCAGGACGTAGGATTTTACCTCCATCGAGAGGGCCCGAACCTGGGTAAAACATCGTGTCCCTCGTCTCCTGTTACCATCCACCTAGACGCACAGTTCGGGACCCCCTACCCGAGATCCGCCGGTTTTGACACCGACATTGGTGCTTTCATTGAGAGTTCCTCTGTGTCGTCACCGATAGGTTCGATGGCATCTTCAACCAGCGACGTTGTCCAGGGTGAGACTTTTCTCCCCGGACAGATCTTCGTATTCGGCGGCTTCGCACTGCGGGGTAATTCGCTTGGCCATCTGGAGCAGATCGAAAGCTACGCCCCTGGCCGTCAGGTCAGATTCGCAAGCCTAAAATTCATGGCCGACATCCGCGGGGACTTGATCTTCGACGGGCTCGAGCCACAGCCAAGCGTGCCGCACTGTTACGATGGGCATGATCTAGCTCTGTCACCGAACAGTGCCTTGGTGGCCGCACAACAATCCGCTCTGGCCCTTAGACCGGAGCCGATCGCCCAGATCGAGGACCGGTGGTTATACACCTCCTCAGGGGCTTCAACTTCCACGGCGATGGAGCCGAACACTACCCTTGTCCCTCGCGAAGCTCGTGACTCCGAGGTGCCGGACCCCTCGCCGGACTCCGGACCTCCCGCGCCCCTGCCAATCGAATCTGATTGGGCGCCGGTTATGGAATTCACCACCACGGACATCTTCCAACACTCGCCCTTTGGCGACATCCTAAATTCGCTAAAGCATCTCTCGCTATCCGGAGAGTCCTGGCCGGACTATGGCCAGGATGGTTGGGATACAGACGACAAAGAAATTCAGAGCCCACCCACCACCCACTTTGTAGCCACTGTCGACGATCTAACCGACATGCTAGACTACGACTCCGAAGACATCGACGCTATGGACGACGATGCCGGAGACGAACAGGAACCAGCACCTACAAGGCACTGGAAGACCACCTCGTCATACGACATATACATGGTGGACACCCCAAAAGACGGGGATGGCGAAGAAGCAGCGGAGGCAGATTCTTTAAAGAAACAGCCCAAGCGCTGGCGTCAGCGGCGCCGCTCTAAATCCCGCCACAGCAAGAATGGAGATTCCGGCACAGGAGATAATAAGACCCCAGAAAGTGCCGAAGATAATCCCCTCCAGCAAGACTCAGCGCAGGAGGATGCAGAAGCAAGCCCTCACGAGAGGGCGGCAGACGAAGATGTTGAGGATTATAACTATACACCTCCCTCCGAAGACGAGGCAAGCCTCAACGACGACGAATTCGTCGTGCCCGAGGATCCCGTCGAACAAGAGCGTTTCAAACGCAGGCTTATCGCCACGGCAAATAGCCTAAAGAAAAAGCAGCAGCAGCTTCAAGCTGATCAGGATCTGCTAGCCGATCGATGGACCGAGGTCCTCGCGGCCGAAGAGTATAAACTCGAACGCCCCTCCAAAAGTTACCCAAGACGCAAGCTGCTCCCCCGATTAGAGGAGGAAGCATACATACCTCCATCACCAGCGCACGATACGGCTGACCGACCACCCCGTGGTCGTGACAGAGAGGCATCCAGGCCCCCAACCAAGACCGTACCCCGGCATCGCTCCAAAAGTACGAGGCCAAGAGGGAACGCGCCGGACTTGCGAGATATATTGGAGGACAAAGCAAGGCAATCCAAATCCATCTATGGATCACGTGGGCGCCCCACGACCCACGACGAATACCGCCAAGCCGGATACAATAACCCCGGCCGGGCCGAACACAGCAGACAACACTCCCTCGAGCTGCGTCGTGATATTGCTCAATACAGAGGCCCCGCACACCCGCTATGCTTCACTGACGAAGTAATGGATCATCAAATCCCTGAAGGGTTTAAACCCGTAAACATCGAATCCTACGATGGCACAACAGACCCCGCGGTTTGGATCGAAGATTATCTTCTTCACATCCATATGGCCCGCGGTGACGATCTCCATGCCATCAAGTATCTCCTACTCAAGCTTAAAGGACCAGCTCGGCATTGGCTTAACAGCTTGCCCGCAGAGTCAATTGGGTGTTGGGAAGACTTGGAAGCCACATTCCTCGATAACTTCCAGGGCACGTATGTGCGGCCACCAGACGCCGATGACCTAAGCCACATAATTCAGCAGCCAGACGAATCAGCCAGACAATTCTGGACACGGTTCTTGACAAAGAAAAACCAAATCGTCGACTGTCCGGATGCAGAGGCCCTTGCAGCCTTCAAACATAACATCCGCGACGAGTGGCTAGCCCGGCACCTGGGACAGGAAAAGCCAAAATCCATGGCAGCCCTCACATCACGGGAGAGGATAGCTGGCTAGCTCGCAGCAACAACCTCCGTAAAAATTCTGGCAGTCCGGATACTAAGGACAACAACGGCAGGTCACGTCAAAACAAAAATAAGCGCCGCATTAACGGCAACGACAAGGAGGATACGGCAGTCAACGCCGGATTCCGAGGCTCTAAACCCGGTCAACGGAATAAGCCATTCAAAAGAACCACTCCGGGTCCATCCAATTTGGACCGAATACTCGATCGCTTATGCCAGATACATGGCACCCCTGAAAAGCCAGCTAATCACACCAACAGAGATTGCTGGGTGTTCAAGCAGGCAGGTAAGTTAATTGCCGAAAACAATGACAAGGGGCTAAACAGCGACGACGAGGAAGAGACCCGACCGCCGAACAATAGAGGACAAAAGGGTTTCCCCCCACAAGTGCGGACGGTGAACATGATTTACGCAACCCATATACCCAAAAGGGATAGGAAGCGCGCGCTAAGGGATGTCTATGCGATGGAGCCAGTCGCCCCGAAGTTCAATCCATCTTGTCCGATCACTTTCGATCAAGAGACCATCCGACCAGCATACGCCATGGCGGATTCGCCGCATTGGTTTTAGACCCAATCGTCGATGGATTTCACCTCACGAGAGTTCTGATGGACGGCGGTAGTAGCCTGAACCTGCTTTATCAAGATACAGTGCGCAAGATGGGCATAGACCCCTCAAGGATTAAACCTACAAAGACAACCTTTAAAGGTGTTATACCAGGTGTGGAAGCCAACTGTACAGGCTCAGTCACACTGGAAGTGGTCTTCGGATCCCCGGACAATTTCCGGAGTGAGGAGTTAATCTTCGACATAGTCCCGTTTCGCAGCGGCTATCACGCTCTGCTCGGACGAACCGCGTTCGCAAAATTCAACGTGGTGCCGCATTATGCATACCTCAAGGTCAAGATGCCAGGCCCTCGTGGAGTCATCACGGTCAATGGAAATACGGAACGCTCCCTCCGAACGGAGGAACATACAGCAGCTCTCGCGGCAGAAGTACAGAGCAGCCTTTTAAGGCAATTCTCGAGTCCGACCGTTAAATGGCCGGATATAGTAAAACGCGCCCGAAGCAATACCAACCAAGACCACCTGGCACGGTCAGAGCACGCGTAGCAATGCGGCCCCAACCCCCGCCCTCGCATGATTGCAAGAACAACCCTCCGCGTACATCATTACGCTTTGGAGATACCATGGGCGTAGGGGAAGGGACACGACCACAATGGAACCAGAGTGCGGCTCGACCACACCAGGGGCTCGCAAGATTTCCCCCCTTCTTTTTATTATTATTATTATTATCGTTTTCCTTCTTTGTATACACAGGACTCCATTAACCAGAGGCCCTGTCCGGCGGTGAACCTGCCGAACTCACGATGCAATAGCCAGGGAAGAAAGAAGGCTGCGACGAATACTCAGGTGGTCTCAATAACGAGCATTAAATTCGATTATATACACCAAGCCCGTAGTATCCCTGGAGGGGGACCTGTTTAATTAGTCCAAATCCCTTGCTTACCGCACTATTTGTATCAGTCCGCACTCATAGCAGACTTCCTTTAATAAATAATGCAGCACTTTTCGACTGCAATTACATCACTTTTTATATGTTCATTACATGACATCTTGCACCCGTATATTTTGGTACGGCCTAATACACCAGGGGCTTATGTTCCCCACATTATGGTGTGATAAGTCCGAACACTTTCATAAGTGCGGCACCCCGAACTTATAGCATTATATGAATCGGCTCCGAATCATGTCTTGGGTCAATAGTTGGGTTTGCCCGGCTCCCACGTTTTGGTGCCTTATGTTCCGTTCTGTCGGCTAAGGTGGCACTAGGAGAACCACTGCGATTGCGCCCCGGTTGAGCCGGGCGAGCGCCTCAGTGGAGAAAGCTAAAACTGACCGGCATGATAAGGCGAGAGACTGGTCGCTGTTCGAGAGGTTTCTTCGGGTCCTTAAAGACTCACGCCGCTTCGAGCGAAGTTCCGGACAATGTCCGACGAAGGCGTGGATAGCGCCCCGGATTCGGTCTTCCGAATACCAGGGGCTTCGCCGAAATTTAAAATTATAGAATTCTATGGCTAAGTGAGAGTGTTCAAGCATTATAAGTCCGGTTGCCTTGTTCGTTGTGTTGAGCGCCTCCCTAGATGGACCCAAAAATGGGAACAAGAGTGCTCAAGTTTATCCTGAACACCCCAGCACTCGTGGCTCGGGGGCTGAAGCCAACGACTTGCCATCTCTCAGATTTTATAAACGGCCACACAAAAGGTAATATTTTAAATTAAACAAGCGTTGCTTATTGCGCACATGAACAAAGTTTTCAGCGCACAGGATAACACATAGAGAGTTTACTCAAAAATTACATCTCTGGAGCACTCATCCGCAATATCGCGGGCTCCCTTCAGGACAGTTTTATAATACATTTCGGGCGTGCGATACTCCTTGACTGGTGGCGGTGGGTCTGTGAGAAGCTTCTCCGCGTCCAACCTACCCCAGTGCACCTTTGTGCGAGCAAGGGCCCGACGAGCACCTTCAATACAGGCGGAGCGCTTGATGACCTCCACCCAGGGGCACGCATCCACCAGCCGCCGCACGAGGCCGAAGTAACTCCCAGGCATGGCCTGTCCAGGCCACAGCCGGACTATAAGGCCCTTCATGGCCTCCTCAGCTACCTTGTGGAGTTCGACCAGCTGCTTCAACTGGTCGCTTGGGGGCACCGGATGGCTGGCCTCAGCATACTGAGACCAGAAGACCTTCTCCGTTGAGCTCCCCTCCTCGCCACGGTAGAATGCGGCGGCATCGGACACACTGCGCGGCAGATCTGCAAACACCCCTGGAGATCTCCGACTGCGGGTAAGTGTCAGGTAGTTTACATTAACATGCTTGCTTTGCATGAAAAATGCCTTACCCGCCACTATCTTCTTTAAATCCTCAATCTCCTGAAGGGCCTTACGGGCCTCGGCCTTGGCGGACTTGGCACTTTCGAGAGCCGAGGAAAGCTCGGACTCTCGAGTCTTGGAGTCACGCTCCAAGCTCTCATGCTTCTCCATGAGAGCCCGGAGCTCTTGCCGTACTTCCGCCACCTGTGCCTCTTGCTTTTCTCGCTCTGCCCGTTCCGAGGCCGCACTGCGTTCGACCGCGGATATAGCCTCCTTCAGGGCTGCCACCTCGTTCGTGGCCCCTGCAATACTCATATTATCCTTGTTAATTTTATTGCAACCTAAATCCTTTTCTGTAAGGTAACTATTCAAAGTGGTGTTACTCACCTTCTTTGTCCTCGTGCTGCTTCTTGGCATGGCCGAGCTGTCGCTCAGACCGCTCGAGATCCTGCTTCAATGCACCGACCTCCGCAGTCACTGCGGCAGAGGTCAGCAGCGCAGCCTTTAAACCCATATGGACATATTTAAAGCAACCCTGCGTATATCTTTTTAGATCCTCGGTCCGGCTTTTCTTTCCGAACACCGAACTGAGCATCAGGGGCTACTGTCTATGCGGTATTACATTACATAATTATAACTTCTTACCTCAAAGCCTGTTAGAAGGCTACTGCAGGCTTCGGTCAGCCCGCTCTTGGCAAGCTGAACCTTCTGAATCACCGCACTCATGATAGTGTGGTGTTCTTCCTCGATGGAAGCGCCTTTAAGCGCCTCCAACAAGTTGTCCGGCGCCTCCGGTTGGACGGAGGCCGCCGGTGTCACAGTCTTGCCCTTCTTTCGAAGGGGCCGCCTGCCGGACTCTGGAACCACTGCGGGTTCTGATGTAGAGTCTGGCACAAAGTCCGGGAGGCTGCCTGGCGGCGCCTCTGGAGCCTCCTCCTGATGGGTCCCTCTCTGGGATCCCACCTCGGCGTCCTCATCGGCACGGGGGGTAGAGGCCGTCGGAAGTGAATCCACATCCGACGGGGCCAACGACCCGCTCGATGAAGCGGGGAGATCATCATCGGCCGAACTACAGACAGAATGCGGCATTAGTAGGACACTGGGTGACAAGAAAGAAATTGCATATCGGGGATCCGGATACTTACGATCTCGCTGGACGCCTGGCCCTTGAAGGCCACTCCTCCTCGCCAACGATGGTGTTGGCGAAACTGTCCGGGGGAATAGTTCTCCCCCTCTTGGACCCTTCGGCCTCCCCTATTGGGGAAGCCTTCCTCTTCTTCTCTCCCTCCTCCGGGAGAGAGTCTTCTTCCTCCTCCTCATCTTCGGGGGAGGACTCCGCCTCGTCGTCGGATGCCTGATTACGGGAACTCTTTCGAGTCCCCGTGGCCACCTTCTTGGCCTTCTTCTCCGGCACCACGTGCGGTGCCGGAACCAGCAGCCCCGCTAGACGGGCGTCCACTGGATCTTCTGGCATGGGAGCCGGACAGATGAGCTGCTCGGCCTTCTCCATCCATTCCTGCCAAAGGAAAGGAGAGATTGAAACCCTCTTAAAATCAATCTATTTACCACAAGTGTCCCGTAAAGGGGTTGAATCACTTACCTCCTCAGCTGGATGCTGCGAGCAAAATCCGCGATCTTCCGTCGCGGATGCGGGGGCTTCGGCGCCCTTAAACAGCACCCTCCAGGCGCCTTCGTACGTCGTGTCGAAGAGCCCGCTCAGCACCCGGTGCTGTTCCGGATTGAACTCCCACAGATTAAATGCCCGTTCTTGGCATGGGAGAATCCGGCGGATGAGCATGACTTGGACCACATCGACGAGCCTGAGCTTATTACTCACCAGCTTCTGGATGCAGGCTCGGAGTCCCTTCAGCTCCTTCGGATTGCCCCACAACAAGCCCTTCTCTTTCCAGGAGGTGAGCTGCGTGGGGATACCAGATCTAAACTCGGGGGCCGCCGCCCATGTGGGCTCGCGCGGCTCGGTGATGTAGAACCACCCCGACTGCCACCCCTTAACAGAGTCCACAAAGGCCCCTTCGAGCCAAAGGACGTTGGGCAACTTGCCCAACATGGCGCCTCCGCATTCCGCTTGCGTGCCCTTCACAACCTTCGGCTTGACATTGAAGGTCTTGAGCCACAGGCCGAAGTGGGGCCGGATGCAGAGGAAGGCCTCGCACACGACGATAAATGCCGAGATGTTGAGGATGAAGTTCGGCGCCAGATCATGGAAATCTAGGCCGTAGTTAAACATGAGCCCCCGGACGAATGGGTGGAGTGGAAAGCCCAGTCCGCGGAGGAAGTGGGGGAGGAAAACAACCCTCTCATGGGGCCCGGGGGTGGGGATGAGCTGCCCCTCATCGGGCAGCCGATGCGCGATGTCGCTGGACAGGTATCCGGCGCCGCGCAGCTTGGTGATGTGCTCCTCCTTAACGGTGGAGGCCAACCATTTGCCTCCCACTCCGGACATGATCGGAGAAGGTCAAGGCGAGATGCGCGAGCTTGGGCTTTGGAGCTTGAGTGCGCGGAGATGGATAAGCAAAGGAGGAAGAAGGCGTAGGTGAGAAGGTAAATCCTTATCCCTTATATATAGACGGATGGAGACTATGCGTCCCCCACCAGCCTGGTAAAACTCGCTTATCTCCCAAGCGCCACTATCAATGGCGCGGTTGCGTTACCCATGTCCGTATTGATGAGAATCCCGGAATAAGGGGAACATGATCTCTGCTTCGACAAGACGTGCCAAGGAAACCGCTTCGCTAAACATGCTGAGGTGGTATAATAAAAAACGATTCAAGTAAAAGCCTGGTAGCGGTGTGATGTCACGCCACAATATACGTCAGCAGATTGGATTTATGTGCATTATTCTCTCTATAGTGGAATGTGGAATTTATTTTGCAGAGCCGGACACTATCCTGGTGTTCATGATCTTCTCTGGATTATTCAAGGGAGGAACCCGCCTTGCAATGCCGAACATTATGTGCGCCGGACTTATCATCATTGAAGCCTGGTTCAGGGGCTACTGAGGGAGTCCTGGACTAGGGGGTGTCCAGACAGCCGGACTATCATCGTCCGCCGGACTCCAAGACTACGAAGATACAAGATTGAAGACTCCGTCCCGTGTCCGGATGGGACTTTCCTTGGCGTGGAAGGCAAGCTTGGCAATACGGATATGTAGATCTCCTACCATTGTAACCGACTCTGTGTAACCCTAGCCTCATCCGGTGTCTATATAAACCGGAGGGCTTTAGTCCGTAGGACACAACATACATTACAACAATCATACCATAGGCTAGCTTTAGGGTTTAGCCTCCTTGATCTCGTGGTAGATCCACTCTTGTACTACCCATATCATCAATATTAATCAAGCAGGACGTAGGGTTTTACCTCCATCGAGAGGGCCCGAACCTGGGTAAAACATCGTGTCCCTCGTCTCCTGTTACCATCCACCTAGACGCACAGTTCGGGACCCCCTACCCGAGATCCGCCGGTTTTGACACCGACACTTAGGCTTGTCAATGTGATCCAGGTCATGCTCGTCCGCCGGATTCTCCCCTGCCAACAGCGGGCCTTCAATCTGTGGGAGTTCGATCCGGCACAACACCGGACTCTGAGCAGGCTCTTCGACACGACGTACGAAGCCGTCTGGAGGGTGCTGTTCAAGGGCGGAGAAGCCCCCGCGTCCGCGACTGAAGATCGTGGATTCAGCACCAAGCACCCAGCTGGTGAGGTAAGCTTTGTTATCCTCTATGGGACACTTATTTTCTTTCATAGTTTGACTCTATGTGGGATCTAAAACTCCCAATGCCTTTAACAGGACTGGCAGAGGACGTCCGGACAGGTAGACTGTCCGGCTCCCCTTCCCAAAGACCCAGCGGACGCCCTTTTAACAAGGCTGCTGGTTCCGGCACTTTATGTGGTGCCGGAGAAAAAGGCCAAGAAGAAGGCCACGGGAACCCAAAGGAGTTCCCGGCGCCAGGTGATATCGGACTCGTCGTCCGATGGCTCTGAGGCGGACTCCTCCCCCGTGGACGAGGAGGAGAAAGAGGACTCTCTCCCTGAGGAGGGAGAGAGGAAGAGGAAGGCTTCCCCAAAGGGGGAGGCCGAAGGGTCCAAGAGGGGAAGGACTATTCCCCCGGACAGCTCCGCCAATGCCAACGTCGGCGACGAAGAGTGGCCCTCAAGGGCCAGGCCTCCGGCAAGATCGTAAGTATCCGGATTCCTGAATGATTTATACTTTCTCTTTGGTGTCACATAGTGTCCTTCTAATGCCGCACACTACCTGTAGTCCGGCCGATGATGATCTTCCCGCTTCATCGAGCGGGTCGTTGGCCCCGTCGGATGTAGATTCCATTCCAACTGCGTCCACCCCTCGCAACGCTGAGGACGCCGAGGTCGGATCCCAGGAAGGGACCCATCAGGAGGAGGCTCCGGAGGTGACACAAGGCAGCCTCCCGGACTTTGCACCGGACTCCATGCCGGAACCCGCATTGGTTTCGGAGTCTGGCAGGCGGCCCCTTCGCAAGAAGGGCAAGACCGTGACACCGGCAGCCTCCGTTCAACCGGAGGCGCCGGACAACTTGTTGGAGGCGCTCAACGGCGCTTCCATCGAGGAAGAACACCGCACTATCATGAGTGCGGTGATTCAGAAGGTTCAGCTCGCCAAGAGCGGGCTGACCGAAGCCTGCAGCAGCCTTCTAACAGGCTTTGAGGTAAGAAGTTTTAAAATATGTAATGTAATACCACATAGACAGTAGCCCCTGATGCTCGGTTCGGTGTTCGAAAAGAAAAACCGGACTGAGGATCTAATAAAGATATACGCAGGAGTGCTAAAAATTATGTCAATATGGGTTTGCAGGCTGCGCTGCTGACCTCTAACGCACTGACTACGGAGGTCGGTGCTTTGAAGCAGGACCTCGAGCAGTCCGAGCAAGAGCTCGGCCGTGCCAAGAAGCAGCTCATGGACAAAGAAGGTGAGTAACACCATAATAAATTTGTACCTTACAGAAAAGGATTTTGGTTGTAATAGAAATAACAAGGATAACTTGGGCACTGCAGGGGCCACGAACGAGGTGGCAACCCTGAAGGAGGCCGTGGAACGAGCGGAGCGAGAGAAGCAGGAGGCGCGGGTGGCGGAGGTGCGGCAAGAGCTCCAGGCTCTCATGGAAAAGCATGAGAGTTTGGAGCGCGACTCGAAGACTCGAGAGTCCGAGCTTGCCTCGGCTCTTGAAAGTGCCAAAGCTGCTAAGGCCGAGGCCCATAAGGCCCTCCAGGAGATTGAGGAAGTGAAGAAAATAGCGGTGGGTAAGGCATTTTTCATGCAAAGCAAGCATGTGAATGTAAATTACCTGTTACTTACCCGAATTCGGAGCTCTCCAGGGGCGTTTGCAGATCTGCCTTGCAGCGTGTCTGATGCCGCCGCATTCTACTGGGCCGAGGAGGGGAGCTCAACGGAGAAGGTCTTCTGGTCTCAGTATGCTGAGGCCGGACACCCGGTGCCCCCTAGCGACCAGCTAAAGCAGCTGGTCGAGCTCCACAAGGTAGCCGAGCAAGCCATGAAGGGCCTCATAGTCCGGCTGTGGCCTGGAGAGGTCATGCCTGGGAGCTACTTCGGCCTCGTGCGGCGGCTGGTGGATGCGTGCCCCTGGGTGGAAGTCATCATACGCCCGAAATGTACTATAAGAGTGTCATGAAGGGTGCCCGCAAGATTGCGGATGAGTGCCCCAAAGATGTAATTATTGAGTAAACTAGCAATATGTTATCCTGTGCGCTGAAAACTTTGTTCATATGCGCCTAGCAATGCTTATTGATTTAAAATATTACCTTCTATGCGGCCGTTTATTAAATCTGAGAGATGGCAAGTCGTCGGCTTCAGGCCCGATGCCACGAGTGCTGGGGTGTTCAGGATAAACTTGGGCACTCTTGTTCCCATTTTTGGGTCCATCTAGGGAGGCGCTCAACACAACGAACAAGGCAACCAGACTTATAATGCTTGAACACTCTCACTTAGCCATAGAATTCTATAATTTTAAATTTCGGCGAAGCCCCTAGTATTCGGAAGATCGAGTTCGGGGCGCTATCCACCCCTTGGTCGGACACTATCCGGTTCTTCGCTCGAAGCGGCATAAGTCTTTAGGGACTCGAAAGGACCTCTCGAACAGCGACTAGTCTCTCGCCTTATCATGACAGTCAGTTTTAGCTTTCTCCACTGAGGCGCTCGCCCAGCTCAACCGGGGCGCAATCGAAGTGGTTCTCCTAGTGCTACCTTAGCCGACGGAACGGAACGTAAGGTACCAATACATGGGAGCCGGGCAAACCCAACTATTGACCCAAGACATGATTCGGAGCCGATGCATATAATGCTATAAGTTTGGGGTGCCACACTTGTGAAAGTGTTCGGACTTATCATACCATAATGCGGGGAACACAAGCCCCTGGTGTATTCTGCCATACCAAAATATACGGGTGCAAGATGTCATTAATGAACATATATGTAAAAAAAGTAATGCAATTATAGGAAGTAATGCAATTATAGGCAAAAAGTAATGCATTGTTTATTCAAAGAATTCTGCCATGAGTGCAGAACGATACAAATAGTGCGGTAAGCACGGGATTGGACTATTTAAATATGTCCCCCTCCAGGGGTAGGCTGCGGACTGGTGTATTTAACAAATTTAATGCTCATAATGGAGACCACCTGAGTGTTCGTCGCAGCCTTTGTCCCTCCCTGGCTGTTGCATCATGAGTTCGGCAGGTTCGCCGCCGGTCAGGGCCTCTGGTGAACGGAGTCCTGTGTATAAAAAGAAGAAAAATAAAAATAAAAAGAGCGACACACTTGGGAGCCCCTGGTGTGGTTGAGCCGCACTCTGGGCCTGTCGTGGTCGTGCCCCTCCCCCTATGCCCATGGTATCTCCAGAGTGTAATGATGTACGCGGAGAGCTGGTCTTGCAATCAGGCAAGGGCTGGGGTTGGGGCCGCATTGCTACGCGTGCTCGGAACATGCCAGGTCGTCTTGGTTGATGTTACTCCAGGCGCGTTTGGCCATGTCCGGTCGTTTAATGGCCGGACTCGAAAATTGCCTTAAAAGGTTGCTCTGTACTTCTGCCGCGAGAGCCGCTGTGTGTTCCTCTGTTCGGAGGGAGCGTTCCGTATTTCCGTTGACTGTGATGACTCCACGAGGGCCTGACATCTTGAGCTTGAGGTATGCATAATGCGGCACCCCATTGAACTTTGCAAACGCGGTTCGTCCGAGCAGAGCATGATAGCCGCTGCGGAACGGGACTATGTCGAAGATTAACTCCTCGCTTCGGAAATTATCCGGGGATCCGAAGACCACTTCCAGTGTGACTGAGCCTGTACAATTGGCATCAACACCTGGTATGACGCCTTTGAAGGTCGTCTTTGTAGGTTTAATCCTTGAGGGGTCTATGCCCATCTTGCGCACTCTATCCTGATAAAGCAGGTTCAGGCTGCTGCCACCGTCCATCAGGACACTAGTGAGGTGAAATCCATCAACGATTGGGTCTAAAACCAATGCGGCGAATCCGCCATGGCGGATACTGGTCGGGTGGTCTCTTCGATCGAAAGTGATCGGGCAAGAGGACCATGGATTGAACTTCGGGGCGACTGGCTCCATCGCATATACGTCCCTAAGTGCACGCTTCCGCTCCCTCTTGGGTATATGGGTTGCGTATATCATGTTTACCATCCACACTTGTGGGGGGAAACACTTCTGTCCTCTACTCTTCGGCGGCCGGGTCTCTTCCTTGTCGTTGCTGTGCAACCCCTTGTCATTGTTTTCGGCAATTAACTTGCCTGCCTGCTTGAATACCCAACAATCTCTGTTGGTGTGATTAGCTGGCTTTTCGGGGGTGCCATGTATCTGGCAAGAGTGGTCGAGTATTCGGTCCAAATTGGACGGACCCGGAGTGGTTCTTTTGAATGGCTTCTTCTGCTGATCGGGTTTAGAGCCTCTGAATCCGGCATTGTCTGTCGTATCCTCATTGTTATCGCCGTTAATACGGTGTTTGTTTTTGTTTTGACGCGACCTGCCATTGTGGTCCTTAGTATCCGGACTGCCAGCATTTTTGCTGAGGTTGTTGCTGCGAGCTAGCCAGCTGTCCTCTCCCGCACAGAAGCAGGTCATGAGTGATGTGAGGGCTGCCATGGATTTTGGCTTTTCCTGTCCTAGGTGCCAGGCCAGCCACTCGTCGCGGATGTTATGTTTGAAGGCTGCGAGGGCTTCTGCATCCGGACAGTCGACGATTTGATTTTTCTTTGTTAAGAACCGTGTCCAGAACTGTCTGGCCGATTCATCTGGTTGCTGAATTATGTGGCTTAGGTCATCGGCATCTGGTGGCCACACATATGTGCCCTGGAAGTTGTCGAGGAATGCGGCTTCCAGGTCCTCCCAACACCCAATTGACTTTGCGCGCAAGCTGTTAAGCCAATGTCGAGCTGGTCCTTTAAGCTTTTGTGGGAGATATTTGATGGCGTGGAGATCGTCGCCGCGGGCCATATGTATATGAAGGAGATAATCCTCGATCCAAACCGCGGGGTCTGGTGTGCCATCATAGGATTCAATGTTCACGGGTTTAAACCCTTCAGGGATTTGATGATCCATTACTTCGTCTGTGAAGCATAGTAGGTGTGCAGCGCCTCTATATTGAGCAATATCACGACGTAGCTCAAGAGAGCGTTGTCTGTTGTGTTCGGCCCGTCCGGAGTTGCTGTATCCGGCGCGATGGTATTCGTCGTGGGTCGTGGGGCGCCCACATGATCCATAGATAGATCTAGATTGTCTTGCCTTGTCCTCCAATATATCCTGCAAGCCGGCGCGTTCCCCCGTGGCTTTGTACTTTTCGAGCGGTGCCGGGGTACGGTCCTGGTGGAGGGCCTAGATGCCTGTCTGTCGCGGCCACGAGGTGGTCGGTCTGTCGTATTGTGCGCTGGTGATGAAGGTTTATATGCCTCCTCCTCTAATCGGGGGAGCAACTTGCGTTTTGGGTAGCTTTTGGAGGGGCGTTCGAGTTCATACTCTTCGGCCGCGAGGACCTCGGTCCATCTGTCGGCCAGCAGGTCTTGATCAGCTTGAGCCTGTTGCTGCTTTTTCTCTAGGCTATTTGCCTTGGCCATTAGCCTGCGTTTGAAATTCGTCGTCGTCAAGGCTTGCCTCGTCTCCGGAGGGAGGTATGTAATTATCATCCTCGACCTCTTCGTCTGTCGCTCTCTCGCGAGGGCTAGCTTCTGCGTCCTCCTGCGCTGAATCTTGCTAGAGGGGGTTGTCTTCGGTACTTTCTGGGTGTTATTATCTCCTGTGCCGGAATCTCCATTCTTGCTGTGGCGGGATTTAGAGCGGCGCTGCTGACGTCGGCGCTTGGGCTGTTTCTTAGAGGAATCAGCCTCTGCTGCTTCTCCGTCGTCCCCATCCCTTGGGGTGTCCACCATGTATATGTCGTATGACGAGGTGGTCTTCCAGTGCCCTGTAGGTGCTGGTTCTTGATCGTCTCCGGCATCGTCGTCCATACCGTCGATGTCTTCGGAGTCGTAGTCTAGCATGTCGATTAGATCGTCGACAGTGGCTACAAAGTGGGTGGTGGGTGGGCCTTGAATTTCTTTGTCGTCCACATCCCAACTGTCCTGACCGCAATCAGGCCAGGGCTCTGCTGATAGCGAGATATGTATTAGCGAATTTAGGATGTCGCCAAAGGGTGAGTGCTGAAAGATGTCCGCGGCAGTGAACTCCATGATCGGCGCCCAATCGGATTCGATTGGCAGGGGCGCTGGAGGCTCGGAGTGCGGCAGGGAGTCCGGCACCTCGAAGTCATGAGCTTTATAAGGGACAAGGTCAGTGTTCGGCTCCATCACCGTCGAAGTTGCAGCTCCCGAGGCGGTGTCCAGCCACCTGTCCTCGATCTGCGTGGTCGGCTCCGGACTATGGGTCGGAGCGGATTCGTGTGCGGCCCCGAAGGTACTGTCCGGCGGCAGAGTTAGATCATGCCCATCATGACAGTGCGGCACGCTCGGCTGTGGCTCGAATCCATCGAAGATCAAGTCCCCGCGGATGTCAGCCGTGAAGTTTAGGCTTCCAAATCTGACCTGATGGCCAGGGGCGTAGCTTTCGATCTGCTCCAGATGGCCAAGCGAATTGGCACGTAGTGCGAAGCCGCCAAATACGAAGATCTATCCGGGGAGAAAAGTCTCACCCTGGACTGCGTTGTTGTTGATTGAAGAAGCCATCAATCCTATCGGTGACGACACAGAGGAACTCTCAATGAAAGCACCAATGTCGGTGTCAAAACCGGCGGATCTCGGGTAGGGGGCCCCGAACTGTGCGTCTAGGCGGATGGTAATAGGAGACAAGGGACACGATGTTTTTACCTAGGTTCGGGCCCTCTCGATGGAGGTAAAACCCTACTCCTTCTTGATTGATATTGATGATATGGGTAGTATAAGAGTGGATCTACCACGAGATCAAGGAGGCTAAACCCTAGAAGCTAGCCTATGGTATGATTGTTGTAATGGTTGTGTTGTCCTACGGACTAAAACCCTCCGGTTTATATAGACACCGGAGAGGGCTAGGGTTACACAGAGTCGGTTTCAATGGTAGGAGATCTACATATCCGTACTGCCAAGCTTGCCTTCCACGCCAAGGAAAGTCCCATCCGGACACGGGGCGAAGTCTTCAATCTTGTATCTTCATAGTCTTGGCGTCCGGCCGACGATGATAGTCCGGCCATCCGGACACCCCCTAGTCCAGGACTCCCTCAGATATGTAGTGGCCGGATGACCAAGAGTCGTCGCGGCAAGATCTACATCGATGATGAAGGTTGGGGCCCCGACGCCGGCTCAATTGTGTACGGGTACCGGGTCCCCTTCGGCGGAATCCACGTCTTCATCGGCCGGATCGGTGAGCCGGGCCCTGAGCCGGACAACTGCACTGACCTCGTCGAAATGGCTCAGCGGCAAGGAAGGCTTGAGTTCAACTGATAATGAAGCGTGCCTTCGTGGGCTGCGTCCACGGAGGGGAACTCTCTGAAGGATCTGAAGATGGTGGTGAGACGACCGTCCACTCGGGCGATAGTTCGTCCGCCGGTTCAACAGATTCGCTATACCAAGTCCAAGACGGCGTGCTTGGGGGATGTTCCGATGGCACTAGTATTCCGGACCCCTATGAGCCGCTAAGATGTGCAGGAGCCTTCATGGCTCGAACACAACCCAGCCAAAATTCTACGGCCACTACGGCGATAACATCCGGAACAGGGGCAGCCGGGGCAGGAGGCCCTGTGCGCCCGCCGGCTCAGGTGCTGATAGACCTCATGGACAAGCTTACGGCCCTGTTAACCACCACGGTTATCCCTGCAAACAAAGATGAGCATGACACGGAGGTGGCACGGGTGCGTGAGGAGATAGCTCGGGCCAAGGAGGCCTTGGCAGCTGAGGATACTAGACTAGCCACAGAGCGGGCGGCTCTGGACGCCCGGGCAGAAGCCTACTAGCTCACAATGAGCCTAAACGCGTCTAATGAGGTGATGAGGAGGAGACATCAGAAAACCTAGTCCCGTCTACCCCGGAATTACGACCCTCGGGTTCTTTTTGCTACACCCGGAGCCGGCCCAAGTAACCCGCCGGAGGCCAATCCATTTATGAAAGCCGGAGCAGGAGGACCGACTCAGCCTCAAGAGATGCCACCTCCTCATGTGATCATGGCACCACCACGTTATGTGCCGATACCGCCGGGTCACTTCTCCAACCCCATGGAGAACTTAATCGCAGCTTCGGCGCGCTTGGCGGCTCTTCCCGTGGACGGTGATGACCTGACAGCAGTGGAGACCCAGAGGGTCAGAGAACTTCTCCAGACGGCCTTGGCTCAGCAAGAGACCTATTCTTACGGCCGGGATAGGATTCATTCAACTCCTCCGCCTTGGTTAGCACCGCCTCGTCAGAACCGGAGCCCGAGTTACAGCAGGCACATGGAGTCTGAAGCTTTGTCAAGTAACGCCCAGAGCCGTAACCAGGCCGTTGGCTATAATCCAGTGCAAGACTGAATACGTCAGGAGAACGAGCAGGCGGCTCAGTTAGCGGCTCAACAGACGGCACATCAAGATTTCCTAGAATATCCAACGACTTCCGTTGAGACGGGAGTGGCCACTAGAACCGGCGGTGTTCCTTGTCTAGTACCGGCTCTGCGTAATGTGCACCTACCCAAGGACTTCAAGGGACCTCGAAAGGTGATGAATTACACGGCCGACTTGCAGCCCGGAGCTTGGATCAAAAGTTATGAGATGGCCATGGAGCTGTTGGAAGTCAGCGATGCGACAATGGCTAAGTACTTCACCATGATGTTAGATGGAACGGCCCAGTCCTGGTTAAAGGGTTTGCCACCCAATTCCATTGGTTCATGGGCAGAGTTAAAAGCCCGTTTCATCCAGAACTTCAAAGACACTTGTAAGCAGTCTATGTCGATTGTAGACTTGACAAATTGTAAGCAGGAGATGGGTGAATCTATGACTCATTGGGTACGCCGGGTCAAGGAGATAATACGTTCATCTGACAAGATGGATGCCGGCTCTGCAGTCCTCACGTTGGAGAAGAATTGCCGTTTTGAGCCGCTGAGGCAGAAACTAGGGTGCCTTAAGCGTGATTGCAATGATATGGGTACGCTGATGGCGGCTTTAGTCAAATACACCGACTCTGATAGTACCAAGGATCCCGCGTCTGATGAGGAAAAGACCGGGAAGGGAAATAAGAACGGCAATGGGAAGGGTCAACAACATAACCCGACGAATCAAGGAGGCAATAAACGTAAGGCGGATGGTAACCCGAAGTTTGTAGCCAGTGCCAATACACAAGGTAACAATCAGAGACGTAAGGGCAAGCCGCCTCGATTCGGCGGGTCAGGCCCATCTCTTGAGCAGCTACTCAATGAGCCCTGCCTGAGGCACGGCACCTGGGAGCGACCCGCCACCCACTTGTGGAAGGATTGCACGATCATGAAGGCGTTTAAGAATTCTAACACCTTTGATGGCAATCATGGGTCCGGCGGCGGTTCAGGGGCTGGCGGTTTTCATGGCCCGGGTGGTGGTTCAAGTTCCGGTTTTCAGGGACATCAAGGCGGCTCTAATCAACAGCAGTCTTGTCAAGAAGAGCCGCAGCAGCAGCAATCGAGTTATCAGAGCCATCCGAAGCAGTTGAATAGTGGGCAGTATCACGTATTCACCACTAGTTTATGCAAACGTGGCCAGAAGGTTCATAAGAGGGCCGTAAATTCTATTGAGCCGGCAGTTCCTCGTTATTTGAGGTGGTCAGAACAGCTCATTGTATGGAGCAGAGAAGATCACCCTCCACGGGTTGATAATCTGGGTCAGTTAGCCTTGGTGGTAGCACCTCAGGTTGGTGGATATAAATTCACTAAGGTACTCATGGACGGAGGTAGCAGCATCAATATCCTCTATTATGAGACCTTTGGACGCATGGGGTTGACTGATAAGAATTTGAGGACATCCAACACTACTTTCCATGGAGTGGTTCCTGGCAAGTCGGCTTACCCAGTTGGCAAGATTGAACTGGAAGTGGCCTTTGGAGACGAATATGATTCCAGGGCTGAGAAATTGACTTTGAAGTGCTCAAAATCAGGATCCCATATCATGCTCTGTTTGGGCAGCCGGCTTATGCTAAGTTCATGGCACGGCCGTGTTACATTTATTTGCAGCTCAAGATGCCGGGTCACAAGGGCACTGAGGGAGTCCTGGACTAGGGGGTGTCCGGACAGCCGGACTATCATTATCCGCCGGACTCCAAGACTACGAAGATACAAGATTAAAGACTCTGGCTCGTGTCCGGATGGTACTTTCCTTGGCGTGGAAGGCAAGCTTGGCAATACGGATATGTAGATCTCCTATCATTGTAACCGACTCTGTGTAACCCTAGCCCTCTCCGGTGTCTATATAAACCGAAGGGCTTTAGTCCGTAGGACAACATACATTACAACAACCATAGCATAGGCTAGCTTCTAGGGTTTAGCCTCCTTGATCTCGTGGTAGATCTACTCTTGTACTACCCATATCATCAATATTAATCAAGCAGGACGTAGGGTTTTACCTCCATCGAGAGGGCCCGAACCTGGGTAAAAACATCGTGTCCCTCGTCTCCTGTTACCATCCGCCTAGACGCACAGTTCGGGACCCCCTACCCGAGATCCGCCGGTTTTGACACCGACATTGGTGCTTTCATTGAGAGTTCCTCTGTGTCGTCACTGATAGGCTTGATGGCATCTTCGACCAACAACGCTGTCCAGGGTGAGACTTTTCTCCCAGGACAGATCTTCATATTCGGCGGCTTCGCACTGCGGGCCAATTCACTTGGCCATCTGGAGCAGATCGAAAGCTACGCCCCTGGCCATCAGGTCAGATTTGGAAGCTTAAACTTCACGGCCGACGTCCGCGGAGACTTGATCTTCGACGGACTCGAGCCACAGCCAAGCGCACCGCACTGTGACGACGGGCATGATTTAGCTCTGCCACCGAACAGTGCCTTGGTAGCCGCACACGGATCCGCTCCGGCCATTGGCCCGGAGCCGATCGCCCAGATCAAGGGCCGGTGGATAGACGCCGCCCTGGGGGCTTCAACATCCACGGCGATGGAGCCGAACACTAATCTTGTCCCCTGCGAAACTCGTGATTCCGAGACGCCGGACTCCTCACCGGACTCCGAACCTCCCGCGCCCCTACCAATCGATCCAGATTGGGCGCCGGTTATGGAATTCACTGCCGCGGACATCTTCCAATGCTCGCCTTTCGGCGATATCTTGAATTCACTAAAGCATCTCTCGTTATCAGGAGAGTCCTGGCCGGATTATGGCCAGGATGGTTGGGATACGGACGATGAAGAAATTCAGAGCCCACACACTACCCACTTTGTAGCCACTGTCGACGATCTAACCGACATGCTAGACTACGACTCCGAAGACATCGACGCTATGGACGATGATGCCGGAGACGAACAGGAACCAGCGCCCACAGGGCACTGGAAGGCCACCTCGTCATATGACGTATACATGGTGGATACCCCAAAAGATGGGGACGGCGAAGAAACAGCGGAGGCAGATCCCTTAAAGAAACAGCCCAAGCGCCGGCGTCAGCGGCGCCGCTCTAAATCTCGCCACAGCAAGAATGGAGATTCCGGCACAGGAGATAATAATACTCCAGAGAGCTCCGAAGACAATCCCCTCCAGCAGGACTCAGCGCAGGAGGATGCAGAAGCAAGCCCTCATGAGGGAGGGGGCGGCAGACGAAGAGGTTGAGGATCATAATTATATGCCTCCCTCCGAAGACGAAGCAAGCCTCAACGATGACAAATTCGTCGTACCCGAGGATCCCGTCGAACAAGAGCGCTTTAGGCGCAGGCTCATCGCCACAGCAAACAGCCTAAAGAAAAAGCAGCAGCAGCTTCAAGCTGATCAGGACCTGCTGGCCAATCGATGGACCGAGGTCCTCGCGGCCGAAGAGTATAAACTCGAACGTCCCTCCAAAAGTTACCCAAAACACAAGCTGCTCCCCCGATTAGAGGAGGAAGCATACGTACCTCCATCACCAGCGCACGATATGGCTGACCGACCACCCCGTGGTCGTGACAGAGAGGCATCCAGGCCCCCAGCCAAGACCATACCCCGGCATCGCTCCCAAAGTACGAAGCCAAGAGGGAACGCGCCGGACTTGCGAGACATATTGGAGGACAAAGCAAGGCAATCCAGATCCATCTATGGATCACGTGGGCGCCCTACGACCCACGACGAATACCGTCGTGCCGGATACTATAACCCCGGCCGGGCCGAACACAGCAGACAGCGCTCTCTCGAGCTGCGTCGCGATATCGCTCAATACAGGGGCGCCGCACACCCACTATGTTTCACTGACGAGGTGCTGGACCATGAATTCCCAGCAGGATTTAAACCCATAAACATAGAGGCCTACGATGGAACAACAGACCCTGGAGTCTGGATAGAAGATTATATACTACATATACATATGGCCAGAGGAGATGATCTCCACGCCATAAAATACCTACCCCTCAAGCTCAAAGGGCCAGCCTGTCATTGGATTAAAAGCCTCCCAGAAAATACTGTTGGAAGTTGGGAAGAGCTCGAGGACGCGTTTAGAGCAAATTTTCAAGGGACTTATGTCCGCCCTCCGGATGCAGATGATCTAATTCATATAACTCAACAGCCCGGAGAGTCAGCGCGGAAATTCTGGAACAGGTTCCTTACCCAAAAGAACCAAATAGTCGACTGTCCGGACGCCGAAGCCTTAGCAGCTTTCAAGCACAGTGTCCGAGACGAATGGCTCGCCAGGCACCTCGGTCAAGAGAAACCGAGGACAATGTCCGCACTAACAAGCCTCATGACCCGCTTCTATGCGGGCGAGGATAGCTGGTTAGCACGATGCAGCACCAGCGACCCAAGTACATCAGAGATAAGAGATGGAAACGGAAAATCACGGCGCAGAAAAGAGCTGCGCCGGAATAAAGAGAAAAGCCCAAAGAGCGCGGCAGTCAACGCCGGATTCAAAAGCTCGCGGCCCAATAATAAAACACAGCCTCTTAAGGATGACAGTGACGAATTGTCCAACTTAAATAAAATGTTGGGTCGGATATGTCAAATCCACAGTACCCTCGGAAGGCCTGCAAACCACACCCACAGGGATTGTTGGGTTTTTAAACAGTCCGGCCGACTAAATGCCGAACACAAGGGGCTCGACGCGTCAAGCAAAGAAGATAAACCCCACCAGCAGAGCACCGGAAAACAAAAGACTTTCCCACAAGGGCTCAAAGCAGTAAACTCACTTCATGTGATAATACGGAAAAATAGTGCGGCACTTTCTAAAAAGAGCTTAGCGCGGTCCAACCCAGCAGACCGTAGAGATTGGATATCAAAACCAATCACTTTCGACCACCTGGACTATTCCAGAAGCGCTCGAAATGCGGGACGGACTCCCCTGATATTGAATCCCATAATAGACGGATTGCAATTTACTAACGTCCTAATGGACGGAGGCAGTGACTTAAACCTGCTATATTCAAACACAATCCGCAGGATGGGGATAGACCCTACCAAAATTCGACACAGCCGCACTTCCTTCAAAGGAGTGACGCCAGGCCATTACGCCAAGTGCACAGGCTCCATATTACTAGAAGTCGTGTTCGGATTGCCGAACAATTCTCGACGCGAAAAATTAATTTTTCATATCGTCCCATTTGAAAGTGAATATCAAGCGCTCTTGGGACGAAAGGCTTTTGTCCGCTTCAACGCCATACCGCATTACGCATCTCTTACACTCAAGATGCCCGGACCGCGTGGCATAATTTTAGTGCGAGGGTCACTTAAAGACCCCGGACTTGGATAGACGAATCCGGCGTCAGTAGGCTAGGGGCTCCCTAGCCGCATACCCCTTCACAGGGGGCTGCGCGCACAAATCACCGCGGGCTCATACAAACCCCGCTTTAATTATTTATATTTCTAATTTTTTTTGCACGAACTGTTTTTAAAACTAAACGTTCCTCTCTTTTTACAGATGAACAACGTGCATACCCGTCCAGGATAACGGCGCAACGGAGACACAGGCGCAGACGTGCAGTAGGGACCCGTTGTGAGGATTCTTTTCAGATTAAGACCCCGCGTAAACCTTTTTTACTGTCTCTTGTTGTTATTCTCCCTTGGTTTCTTCCTATAGCCAAAGCGGAGCCTGATGTTTTGGCATCGGCCGCGTCAGAAGACCATGCCCGTACCTGGACACTAGGGGCTTAGGGCATCGTTCTGCTCATTATTATAAAGACCGAACACCTTAGGGAGTGTTCGGCGTCTCGAGTTAGGCATTATATGCATCAGCTCCGAATCATGTCTTTGGTCAAATGTTGGGTTTGCCCGGCTCCTGTGTTTTGCTGCCTTACGTTCCGTATCATCGGCTAACGCGGCACCAGGAGAACTACTGCGATTGTGCCCCAGTTCGGCTGGGCGAGCACCTCAGTAGAGAAAGCCGAAAACTGACTGTCATGATACAGCGAGAGTCTGGTCAACCACTCGATCAACTATCGGAATGTTTAGAATTCCCCGCTTTGACGAAGGGCCGTTTCCCGGTCAGGCACACGCGCTCCGACTTCGGAGAAGGGCGATGCCACCAGGGGCTATATCATAGCCCCACCCTCGAGCTCCACTGGCTAAGTGAAAGTGATAAAGCATTATAGTCCGGATTGCCTCGTTCACTACGCTACCACCTCCTTATAACAGGACCGAGACATCGGATTAAGTGTGAAAACGCGCTATTTTTGCAAACACCCCAGCACCTTGTGCGTGGGGTCTGAAGCCGAAGACTGCCATCTTTCAAGTTATACACAAGTATACGTAAACGACCGCACAGGAGAAGTTTTACTACTTGAATGCACAAGTATAAAAAGCAGTTATAACATAATTATCGATTTACAAGCTAATGCGTTCATTTGAACGTTACATTCTTCGAGCACTGCGACTCTATTACACGAGCGCCACGCATAACTTCCCCGAAATAGTGCTCGGCAGGGAGCCGGTTTTCATCCGAACCCTGGGCAGCAACAGCGGTGGCGTCCATCTCTGGACAATGCGCCTTCACACGGGCAAGAGCCATCCACGCGCCCTCTATGCAGGCTGACCGCTTCATCTCCTTTATATGCGGCACCGCTCCAAGGAATTGCTGTAGTAAGCCAAAGTAGCTCATCGCCTTGGACCTCTCTGGCCAGACATGGGCCACGATGTCAGTCATGGCAAGTCCGGACAATCTATTTAGCTCGGCCCATTCGGCCAACCGGCCTGTCAATGGAAGTGGGCGATCCGGACTGTGGAATTGAGACCAATATAGCTCTTCCGTCTCGTGATCCTTCTGGCTCCGGAAGTGCTTAATGGCATCGGCCGCACTTGCGGCTAAGTCCATATACGGATTCTCCGGACTCCACAGCCGCTCAAATTGAGCATACTTCCCATCCATAAACCGGCGACGCAGCAGAAAAGGCTTGCCAGCCACAATCTCTCCGGCCTGGCACAGTTCCTCCTTCATAGCCCGCATTGCAGAGCGGGCATCCTTGGCTTCGGCGGTGGCCTTCTTCAGGTCTTCCCGCTCCAATAAGCGCTCCTTTTCAAGAGCCTCATTGCGGTCAGCAGCATCCTTTACTTTTATGGCCAATTCGGCCACCTCGGCCCTGCTTAGGCAGTGCGCAGCCTTTTCGGCTTTCAACTCCTCGGCCACCCTCGAGGCAGCTGCTTCACTCCTTCGGGCTTGCTCCTTAGCTCTAGCAAGTTCGGCCCGAAGGCCCTCCACAGCAGCAGCACCGTTTGTACAAACAGCATATAATTTATCAGAGGAGGGCTTCGACCCCCTTAATAAAGCGACTGCGGAGAACTCTTTTACCTTGCGACTCGTCAAGTCGCCTATTGACAAGTGCGATGTCCGCATCTGCCAAGTCAAATCGCTGATTTAACTCGGCAAACTCACTAGTCCGGCTAGCCCCCAGACTATCCGCCACCTGCATAGGAATGACGGAATTCATTCCTTTAGATTTCGATCCTCGGTACGCTGTCGTTTCCGACAACCTACCGAGTCTCAGGGGCTACTATCTATACAGGGCGCATTTTTTATATGCAAAACTGTTAAAAGACAAAGGGGTGCGTCATTCTCGCATACCTCAAATCCCGCCAGCAAACTCATGGCGGCATTACGCAATTCGCCCTCAGCGTACGAAATCCTTCCAATCACCACACGCATTAACGCACGGTGATCTTCTGAAATGGACGCCCTCTCAAGCAGATTCTTCAGTTCTCCCGGCCGGACACTAGTAGGTGTCGAACTCTCTGGCCCCTCCGGACTCGGGGATACCCTCCGTGATGACACTTCGGGTTCGCCTGCCTCATCTGGCGGCGCTGCGGACGGAGGCGTATCGCTCTCCATCATCTCCGGAAGAAGGTCCCCCGAAGATGAACTCATCTGAGAAGGCTGCAGATCCAAACTGCAATATAAATATTTTGGTTATCTACAGAAGCACAAATGAACTCCCTCTTTCCTTACTAATTAACTCCCTCTTTCATACTCACGGCTCGCTGGAGGGCCGATCCTTTGATGATGATTGTGCGTCCGGATTCTTTCCGGGCGCCGGACCCCCCGGGGAAGATCTCTTCCCACGCTTAGGGGCTTTGGCCTCCGGATTTTCGGAGGCGGTCCTCTTCTCCCCCTGAAGGGAGGGGTTCTTGCTTCCTCCCTCTTCAGTCGCCCCTTTGGGCGAAATATTATCTCCTCTATTTTCCCCTTCGCTCCCTTCTGTGGGCGCAACCTCCAACATTCTGACCAGCACGGGCTCCAGTCCGGTCTCTGGGAGGGGGGCCAGACACCTTATCAGCCTTGATCGCGCCACCCATTCCTGTAAGGAACAAAGGGTCAGGAGGTGAACTCTAGAAAGGCACATAAACAGAATGTCCGGACTCTGAGCTACTTACCTGAGTATCCGGGCGATCGCGGCTTAGGCCTGCATCCTCGGCTAAATCCGGACACGCCACCTGCGGTCCGAAGAACAACTTGTACATCTCCACGGGTGTCGCACCCACGAAGTGTTGGAGAATCCGAGGTCCCTCCGGGTTGAATTCCCATAGACGGAGAGGACGGCGTTTGCAGGGCAGAAGATGCCTGATTAGCATAACCTGCATCACCTTGATCAGGTCGATCTCCCTCGCTTGGAGATCTCAAATCCGGCCCTGCAGTGAAGGCACGTCTTCAGACGGCCCCTAATTGAGCCCTTGGTTGACCCACGACATCAGTTGGCGTGGAGGTCCCGGGCGGAATAAGGGCGGCGGCTTTTGCCTGCTGCCCCTTGGAGCGGTGATATAGAACCACTCCTGCTGCCACAGTCCAAGTTCCTCTTGGAAGGAACCCTCGCGCCACGGGGCATCGACCTTTTTGCTTATGGTCGCCCCACCGCACTCCGCTTGACGCCTCCCGATCATCTACGGCTCCACCTTGAAGGTCTTCAACCATAGGCCAAAGTGGGGAATGACGCGGAGGAAGGCTTCGCAGACGATAATGAATGCGGAGATATGGAGGATGGACTCCGGAGCCAAGTCGTGAAAGTCCAGCCCATAGTAGAACAGGAGCCCCTCACGAAGGGATCCGTCGGGAAGCCTAAACCCCGACGGAGGTGGGATACAAAAACGACGTATTCACCGGGCTCGGGGGCTGGCACGGCCTGCCCTTGGGCAGGCAACCTGTGCGAAACCACGTAGGCCAGGTACTTGGCCTCACGCAACTTCAATATGTCCTCCTCCGTGACGGATGAGGGCATCCACCGGCCCTGGAGGTCGGAGCCGGACATGATTGAGGATCCGAAGCGCTCGAATCTGAGGCTCTGGGTGTTGGAACTGGGAGCGGGGAAGAGATTCGATGCGAGATTGAAGAACAATGGCGAGCCTTGGTCCTCTTATAAAGGGGAAGAAATACCAAGGGCCGTCTCCGTGACCGTTTGGGATTCCCCTTCGATAGAGGAGGCGTGGCGACGGGAGCGGTTGGGTTACCCACGCACATATTGATGAGAATCCCGGAATAAGGGGAACACGATCTCTGCTTCGACAAGACGTGCCAAGGAAACCGCTTCGCTAAACATGCTGAGGTGGTATAGTAATTCGAACAAAGGCCTGGTGGCGGTGTGATGTCACGCCGCATAATACGTCAGCAGATTGAACTAAGTGTACATTTTATTCTCTCTACGGTGGAATGTGGAATTTATTTTGCAGAGCCGGACACTATCCTGGTGTTCATGATCTTCTCTGGATTATTCAAGGGAGGAACCCGCCTTGCAATGCTGAACATTATGCACGCCGGACTTATCGTCATTGAAGACTAGTTCAGGGGCTACTGAGGGAGTCCTGGACTAGGGGGTGTCCGGACAGCCGGACTATCATTATCCGCCGGACTCCAAGACTACGAAGATACAAGATTGAAGACTCCGGCTCGTGTCCGAATGGTACTTTCCTTGGCGTGGAAGGCAAGCTTGGCAATACGGATATGTAGATCTCCTACCATTGTAACCGACTCTGTGTAACCCTATCCCTCTCCGGTGTCTATATAAACCGGAGGGCTTTAGTCCGTAGGACAACATACATTACAACAACCATACCATAGGCTAGCTTCTAGGGTTTAGCCTCCTTGATCTCGTGGTAGATCTACTCTTGTACTACCCATATCATCAATATTAATCAAGCAGGACGTAGGGTTTTACCTCCATCGAGAGGGCCCGAACCTGGGTAAAAACATCGTGTCCCTCGTCTCCTGTTACCATCCGCCTAGACGCACAGTTCGGGACCCCCTACCCGAGATCCGCCGGTTTTGACACCGACAGGCACCATCATTGTGCATGGAAGTCGAAAGGTAGCCTTGGAATGTGAAGAAGGCAACGCGGCTTATGCTGAGTCTGCCTGTGCAGCGGAAGAGCTCAAATTTTATCAAGATAATGTTGACCCGACGGATATGACCTCCCTGGAGAAACCAACTACAGAGCATGACCCGGCATTGAAGTTTAAATCGGCCGCTGAGAGGAAGCTTGTTGATTTCACCCCAGGCGATTCTTCTAAGCAATGCAGCATCAGTACCAATTTGGATCCTAAATAGGAAAGCACGCTCATCGAGTTCATCCGTGAGAACCGGGACATCTTTGCATGGAAACCTTCTGACATGCCGGGTGTACCGAGGGAACTCGCTGAGCACACTCTCAATATTGATCCGAAGTATAAGCCGGTCAGGCAGTTTCTTCGACGGTTTAGCGAAGAGAGACGGAAAGCTATTGGAGAGGAAGTCGCCCGGCTCTTAGCGGCCGGGTTTATTATTGAAGTTTTTCACCCAGAGTGGTTGGCTAACCCGGTGCTTGTCCTCAAGAAGAACGGCACCTGGCGGATGTGTGTGGATTACACGGACTTAAATAAAGCTTGTCCGGCTGATCCTTTTGCTCTTCCCCGTATTGATCAAATCATTGATGCTACGGCGGGTTGTGAATGTTTGAGCTTTCTGGATGCTTACTCTGGTTATCATCAGATCAAAATGGCAGTTAAGGACCAGGAGAAGACGGCTTTCATCACTCCGTTTGGAGCCTTCTGTTATGTATCTATGCCGTTTGGTCTCAAGAGTGCTCAGGCGACTTATCAGCGATGTTGTGCAGAACTGTCTACATGATCAAATTGGGCGCAATGTTCATGCTTACGTGGATGACATCATGGTGAAGTCCAGAGAGAAGGAAACCTTGATATCTGACTTGAAAGAGACCTTTGATAATCTCCGGGTTTATAAGATGATGCTTAACCCGGCCAAGTGTGTATTTTGTGTACCTGCAGGCAAGATCTTGGGTTTTCTGGTATCAAACAGAGGCATTGAAGCTAATCTGGAGAAGATCAAGGCGATTACCTCTCTGGCTAAACCGGCGTACATCAACGATGTGCAGCGACTGGCGGGTCATATTGCCGCTTTAAGCCGGTTCATAAGCCGGTTAGGTGAGAAGGCCCTACCGCTGTATCAGATGATGAAGAAAACAGACACTTTTGTCTGGAGTGATGCTGCTGATGCTGCCTTTGAAGATTTGAAGACACAGTTATCTGAACCTCCGGTTCTTGCGGCCCCCATTGATAAAGAGTCGTTGCTGTTATATGTGGCTCCTAATTCAGGAGCCATTAGTGTTGCGATTGTAGTGGAGCGTAAGGAAGCCGGCAAAGAGCATCCGGTTCAACGGCCGGTTTATTATATCAGTGAGGTGCTTATTGAGTCTAAACAAAGGTATCCACACTGGCAGAAACTTGTTTACGGAGTGTTTATGGCAAACCGGAAGTTAAAACAGTACTTTCAAAGCCATCCTATAACTGTGGTAAGTTCTGCCCCCTTGGGAGACATCATCCAGAATAGGGAGGCCACAGGACGGGTCGCCAAATGGGCTATTGAGCTTGGGCCTCACGGTTTGAAGTACATGCCGCGTACTGCTATTAAGTCTCAGGCCTTGGTGGACTTTATCAATGATTGGACAGAGTTGCAGGCACCTGAGGAGAAGCCAGATAACACATATTGGACTATTCACTTTGACGGGTCCAGGCAGCTGGAAGGCTCGGGGGCTGGAGTTGTTTTAACTTCCCCTCGAGGTGAAAAATTTTGTTATGTGCTCTGGCTTATGTTTCCTTGTACTAACAATGCAGCAGAGTACGAGGCCTTACTCCATGGTCTCCGGATGGCCAAGGAGATGAACTTAAGCCGGGTAAGGTGTTTGGGCGACTCAGATCTCGTGGCTCAACAGGTGTCAGGCAAGTGGGATTCCAAGGATCCCCTTATGGCGGCTTATCGTCGTGAAGTAGATGTTGTGGTTGGTCACTTCAAAGGCTATCAAGTGGAGCACCTTGATCGAAGGAAGAATGAGGCGGCTGATGCTTTAAGCCGGTTGGGATCTCAACGTAAGCCGGTGCCGCCTAACACCTTTCTTGATGTTTTGCATAATCCTTCTGTCAAGGTGCCTACAGAGGAAGAGCTAGCAGTGCCAGACCCGGAGGCACAACTGGTGGCAGCTCTTCACGTCATCCCGGATTGGACGGTACCATATTTCGCCTATATGACCCAGGGAGAGTTGCCTGAGGACGAGACCTTGGCAAGACAAATCGTCAGGCGGTCCAAATCTATGACGATTGTTCATGGTGAATTACATCATCGAAGTGTCACTGGGGCGTTTCAACGTTGTGTGTCACCTGCGGAAGGCCAAAAAATACTTCATGAGATCCATGAAGGGGATTGTGGCCATCATGCCGGGTCAAAATCTCTTGTAGCCAAGGCTTTCCGTCATGGTTTCTACTGGCTGACGGCTCATGCTGATGCTGAGGATCTGGTCAGTAAATGTGATGGTTGTCAAAAGTTCTCACGACGAGCTCATGTGCCGGCTCAAGAATTGAGGATGATCCCAATCACTTGGTCGTTTGCAGTCTGGGGGCTTGACATGGTTGGTCCTTCAAGAGGTCTAAGGATAAAAAGACAGATCTCCTGGTGGCAGTGGATAAGTTTACAAAGTGGGTTGAGGCAGAGCCAATCAGTAAGTGTGATGCGGCCACGGCGGTTCAGTTCATGGAAAAGGTGATCTTTCCTTTTGGTTTCCCACACAGCATTATAACTGATAATGGCACTAATCTCTCCAAGGGTGCCATGGAAGAGTTCTGTCAACAAGAGCATATCCAGCTTGATGTTTCGGCTGTTGCTCATCCTCAATCCAATGGTCAAGTAGAAAGAGCTAATCAAGAGATCCTGAAGGGTATCAAGCCCTGGCTCTTTGTCCCCTTACAGCGGACTCCGGGTTGTTGGGTGGAGGAGTTACCTTCTGTGTTGTGGAGCATCAACACTACGCCTAACAGATCTACAGGCTACACACCTTTCTTTATGGTGTATGGTGCAGAGGCGGTCCTGCCAAGTGACATCCGGCAAGATTCACCCCGCGTGGCGGCTTAAGTTGAGGCTGACAATGAGAAAGCTCATCAGGATGCACTTGACTTGTTGGATGAGGAGCGAGACTTGGCAATAGCCCGCTCAGCAATTTATCAACAAGACCTGCGCCGCTATCACAACCGCCGGGTTAGGAGCAGAACCTTTCAGGAAGGCGATTTGGTGCTCCGGCTCATCCAGGGCCAGTCTGACATGCACAAGCTATCCCCACCTTGGGAAGGACCCTTTATGGTCAGCAAGAATTTGCACAACGGATCATACTACCTCATCGATGTTCGAGAGCACAAAGACTCAAGTAAGTCGGAGGAGGAGACCCGCCGGCCGTGGAATATTGCTCATCTCCGGCCTTACTATACTTGAGCCACCGGCTCTCAAGATGTATATATTTTGACAATATATATATTATATAAAGAAATAAAGCAGGACCTTTGTCCTTTTTACCCTCAAAGATTTATGTGTCTTCTTTATCAGGTGGTGGAAACAACCAACAAGGAGCGGATCACATTTGAATCCAGCTTTCCCTTTTGTCTGGCTTATGATCATGTCTGAATCTAGCCATGGTCACTTGGGGGCTTCGTGTTCAAACATAGGTCGTATTCGAAGCAAAGAGAACATAGCTATCGATACCCACTTGATCGGCATATTGCCAAACCCACTTGGGGGCTTCTTGATCATATTTGAATCACAGCTTAACCCCCTTGGGTCTGACGTGGATCGTATTTGAATCAGCGTCATTAAACAACTCTTATGGTCACTTGGGTACTTCCTGTTCAAACATAGGTCGTATTCGAACCAAAGAGAACATAGCTGTCGATACCCACTTGATCGGCATCGCCAAAGCCACTGGAGGCTATATGATCGTATCCGAATCTTAGCTTAACCCCTTTGGAACGGTTTACTGATCGTATTCGAATCAAAAGCCTATAAATGTTGTTTATTATCCATCATAAGCATAATTAGTTTGACTATCTTGAGATCTTCTTGAAAGCATTATGAGATGGTTTTTGATTCTTCCGGTTTAATATTGATCACCCCAGGTTGTTAAGTGCCAGGTGAACATCATATAAGTAGGGAAGATTATCAAAGGGATTGCAGGTATGCTATTATGATTATGTTTAACAAATATAGTCATAAACCGGCCTATATATGATGTCTTTGGTTCCGGGTTATCAATACTTTATGTGACCCCCGACGCAAAAAACCGCCAAGGGTATTTTTCTTGTTTTATGTGCAGGATAAGGCAAGCAAATTTAAATGTCAAGTAAATAAACGATCAACATAAGCCAGAAAAATATAGTGATGGCGGCTTACAAAAGTGTTAAGCGCTGGGAACATGTGCGAAGGCATGACAAACATTGAGAAGTTTTTTCTACCCTATTACAAGACTCCCCGAGTCTGAATAAATGAAGCATTGTTTTTTGCAAAACGCCTGGCGATTCACTCCTTCGGCGGGCTTCAAGATTCCGGGTTATCCTTCTCTGCCTCTCCGTTGGTTGCTTTGTCCTGGAAGGTTGACGAGGCCCAGTCAATGCCACTCAAGGCTTCAAACTCAGCTTCATCATCTATTAAACCGGCTGGGTCCACTTCAGGGGCAAAAGTATGCTTACGCGTTGGAGGGATCAGGCTGACTTGATCATATGGAGTGTTTGGAATTCTCCGGTTCTCATTGTCATAGCCCGGAGAATACTTGGTGAGGTCAGTATCGTCACCCAATAAGGGTAGCTGTCGGTGTCAAAACCGGCGGATCTCGGGTAGGGGGTCCCGAACTGTGCGTCTAGGCGGATGGTAACAGGAGACAAGGGACATGATGTTTTTACCCAGGTTCGGGCCTTCTCGATGGAGGTAAAACCCTACTCCTGCTTGATTGATATTGATGATATGGGTAGTACAAGAGTGGATCTACCACGAGATCAAGGAGGCTAAACCCTAGAAGCTAGCCTATGGTATGATTGTTGTAATGGTTGTCTTGTACGGACTAAAACCCTCCGGTTTATATAGACACCGGAGAGGGCTAGGGTTACACAGAGTCGGTTACAATGGTAGGAGATCTACATATCTGTATCGCCAAGCTTGCCTTCCACGCCAAGGAAAGTCCCATCTGGACACGGGACGAAGTCTTCAATCTTGTATCTTCATAGTCTTGGAGTCCGGCCGATGATGATAGTCCGGCTATCTGGACACCCCCTAGTCCAGGACTCCCTCAGTAGCCCCTGAACCAGGCTTGAATGACGATGAGTCCGGCGCGCATAATGTTCGGCATTGCAAGGCGGGTTCCTCCTCTGAATAACTCATAGAAGATTGTGAACACCAGGATAGTGTCCGGCTCTGCAAAATAATTTCCACATTCCACCGTAGAGAGAATAATATGTACACAAGTTCAATCTGCTGACGTTTTTTGTGGCATGACGTCATACCACCACCAAGCCTTTACTTGAATCATTTTTTATTATACCACCTCAGCACGTTTAGCGAAGCGGTTTCCTTGGCACGTCTTGTCGAAGCAGAGATCGTGTTCCCCTTATTCCGGGATTCCCATCAATACGGACGTGGGTAGCCCAACCGCGCCATTGATGGTGGCGCTTGGGAGATAAGCGAGTTTTACCAGGCCGGTGGGGACGCATAGTCTTTGTCCGCCTATATATAAGGGGATAAGGATCCACCTTTTCACCTACGCCTTCTTCCTCCTTTGCTTATCCATCTCTGCGCACTCGAGCTCCAGCGCCCAAGTCCGCACATCTCGTCTCAACCTCCTCCAGTCATGTCCGGAACGGGAGGCAAGTGGTTGGCCTCCTCCGTTACGGAGGAGCACATCGCAAAGTTGTGCGGCGCCGGATACCTTTCCAGCGACATCGCGCACCGGCTGCCCGACGAGGGGCAGCTCATCCCCACCCCCAGGCCCCATGAGAGGGTCGTATTCCTTCCCCACTTCCTCCGCGGACTGGGCTTCCCAGTTCATCCCTTCGTCCGGGGGCTCATGTTCTACTACGGCCTGGACTTCCACGATCTGGCGCCAAACTTCATCCTCAACATCTCGGCGTTTATCGTCGTGTGCGAGGCCTTTCTCTACACCCGGCCCCACTTCGTCTTGTGGCTCAAGACCTTCAACGTCAAGCCGAAGGTAGTGAAGGGCGTCCAAGCGGAGTGCGGAGGCGCCATGGTGGGCAAGATGCCCAACGTCCTCTGGCTCGAGGGCGCCTTTGTGGAAACCATCAAAGGGTGGCAATCGGGGTGGTTCTATATCACCGAGCCGCGGGACCCTAAATGGGCAGCGGCCCCTCAGTTCAGATCTGGTGCCCCTATGCAGCTCACCTCCTGGAAAAAGAAGGGCTTGCTATGGGGCAGTTCGGAGGAGCTGACCGGACTCCAGTCCTGTCGCCAGACCTTGGTGAACAAGAAGCTCAAGCTTGTCAACGTGATCCAGGTCATGCTCATCCGCCGGATTCTCCCCTGCCAACAACGGGCCTTCAATTTGTGGGAGTTCGATCCGGCACAGCACCAGGCCTTGAGCGGGCTCTTCGACACGACGTACGTAGCCGCCTGGAGGGTGTTGTTCAAGGGCGGAGAAGCCCCCGCATCCGCGACGGAAGACTGCGGATTCAGCACCAAGCGCCCGGCCGGCGAGGTAAGCTTTGTTATCCTCTATGGGACATTTATTTTCTTTCATAGTTTGACTCTATGTCGGATTTGAAACTCCCAATGCCTTTGACAGGACTGGCAGAGGACGTCCGGACAGGTAGACTGTCCTGCTCCCCTTCCCGAAGACCCAACGGACGCCCGTTTAACGGGGCTGCTGGTCCCGGCACTTTATGTGGTGCTGGAGAAGAAGGCCAAGAAGAAGGCCACGGGAACTCGAAGAAGTTCCCGGCGCTAGGTGATATCGAACTCATCGTCCGATGGATCCGAGGCGGACTCCTCCCCCGAAGACGAGGAGGAGAAAGAGGACTCTCTCCCAGAGGAGGGAGAGAGGAAGAGGAAGGCTTCCCCAACGGGGGAGGCCGAAGGGTCCAAGAGGGGAAGGACTATTCCCCCGGACAGCTCTGCCAACACCAATGTTGGCGACGAAGAGTGGCAATCAAGGGCCAGGCCTCCGGCAAGATTGTAAGTATCCGGATTCCTAAATGATTTATAATTTCTCTTTTGTGTCACATAGTGTCCTTCTAATGCCGCACACTACCTGTAGTCCGGCCGATGATGATCTCCCTGCTTCATCGAGCGGGTCGTTGGCTCCGTCGGATGTAGATTCCAACCCGACTGCCTCCACCCCTCGCGACGCTGAGGACGCCGAGGTGGGATCCCAGGAAGGGACCCATCAGGAGGAGGCTCCGGAGGTGCCACAAGGCAGCCTCCCGGACATTGCACCGGACTCCATGCCGAAACCCGCAGTGGTTCCAGAGTCCGGCAGGCGGCCCCTTCGCAAGAAGGGAAAGACCGTGACGCCGGCGGCCTCCGTCCAACCGGAAGCGCCGGACAACTTGTTGGAGGCGCTCAAAGGCGCTTCCATCGAGGAAGAACACCGCACTATCATGAGTGCGATGATTCAGAAGGTTCAGCTCGCCAAGAGCGGGCTGACCGAAGCCTGCAGTAGCCTTCTAACAGGCTTTGAGGTAAAAAGTTTAAAATATGTAATGTAGTACCGCATAGACAGTAGCCCCTGATGCTCGGTTCGGTGTTCGGAAAGAAAAACCGGATTGAGGATCTTTAAAAAGATATACGCAGGAGTGCTAAAAATTATGTCAATATGGGTTTGCAGGCTGCGCTGCTGACCTCTGCCGCACTGACTGCGGAGGTCGGTGCGTTGAAGCAGGACCTCGAGCGGTCCAAGCAAGAGCTCGGCCTTGCCAAGAAGCAGCTCGAGGACAAAGAAGGTGAGTAACATCACTTTTAAATTTGTACCTTACAGAAAAGGATTTTGGTTGCAATGGAAATAACAAGGATAACGTGGGTGCTGCAGGGGCCACGAACGAGGTGGCAACCCTGAAGGAGGCCATGTCCGCGGCCGAACGCAATGCGGCCGCGGAACGAGCAGAGCGAGAGAAGTAGGAGGCGCGGGTGGCGGAGGTGCGGCAAGAGCTCCAGGCTCTCATGGAAAAGCATGAGAGTTTGGAGCGCGACTCGAAGACTCGAGAGTCCGAGCTTGCCTCGGCACTTGAAAGTGCCAAAGCCGCTAAGGCCGAGGCCCATAAGGCCCTCCAGGAGATTGAGGAAGTGAAGAAAATAGCGGCGGGTAAGGCATTTTTCATGCATAGAAAGCATGTGAATGTAAATTACCTGTTACTTACCCGAATTCGGAGCTCTCCAGGGGCGTTTGCAGATCTGCGTCGTAGCGTTTCCGATGCCACCGCATTCTACCGGGCCGAGGAGGGGAGCTCAACGGAGAAGGTCTTCTGGTCTCAGTATGCTGAGGCCGGACACTCGGTGCCCCCTAGCGACCAGCTAAAGCAGCTGGTCGAGCTCCACAAGGTAGCCGAGCAGGCCATGAAGGGCCTCATAGTCCGGCTGCAGCCTGGAGAGGCCATGCCTGGGAGCTACTTCGGCCTCGTGCCGCGGCTGGTGGATGCGTGCCCCTGGGTGGAAGTCATCAAGCGCTCCGCCTGCATTGAAGGTGCCCGTTGGGCCCTTGCCCGCGCAAAGGTGCACTGGGGCAGGCTGGATGCTGAGAGGCTTATCACAGACGCGCCGCCGGCGGGCAAGGAGTATCGTACGCCCGAAATGTACTATAAGAGTGTCCTGAAGGGTGCCCGCAAGATTGCGGATGAGTGCCCCAAAGATGTAATTATTGAGTAAACTCGCAATATGTTATCCTGTGCACTGAAAACTTTGTTCATATGCGCTAAGCAACGCTTATTGATTTAAAATATTACCTTCTATGCGGCCGTTTATTAAATCTGAGAGATGGCAAGTCGTCGGCTTCAGCCCCCATGCCACGAGTGCTGGGGTGTTCGGGATAAACTTGAGCACTCTTGTTCCCATTTTTGGGTCCATCTAGGGAGGCGCTCAACACAGCGAACAAGGCAACCGGACTTATAGTGCTTGAACACTCTCACTTAGCCATAGAATTCTATAATTTTAAATTTCGGCGAAGCCCCTAGTATTCGGAAGACCGTGTTCGGGGCGCTATCCACGCCTGGGCCGGACACTATCCGGTTCCTCGCTCTAAGAGGCATAAGTCTTTAGGGACTCGAAAAGACCTCTCGAACAGCGACTAGTCTCTCGCCTTATCATGACAGTCAGTTTTATCTTTCTCCACTGAGGCGCTCGCCCAGCTCAACCGGGGCGCAATCGCAGTGGTTCTCCCAGTGCTACCTTAGCCGACAGAACGGAACGTAAGGTACCAAAACATGGGAGCCGGGCAAACCCAACTATTGACCCAAGACATGATTCGGAGCCGATGCATATAATGCTATAAGTTCGGGGTGCCGCACATGTGAAAGTGTTCGGACTTATCACACCATAATGCGGGGAACATAAGCACCTGGTGTATTCGGCCGTACCAAAATATACGGGTGTGAGATGTCATTAATGAACATATATGTAAAAAGGGTAATGCAATTATGGGCAAAAAGTGCTGCATTGTTTATTCAAGGAATTCTGCTATGAGTGCAGAACGATACAAATAGTACGGTAAGCGAGGGATTGGACTAATTAAACATGTCCCCCTCCAGGGGTGGGTTGCGTACTGATGTATTAACAAATTTAATGCTCGTAATGGAGACCACCTGAGTGTTCCTCGCAACCTTTGTCCTTCCCTGGCTGTTGCATCGTGAGTTCGGCAGGTTCGCCGCCGGACAGGGCCTCTGGTGAATGGAGTCCTGTGTATAAAAAGAAGAAAAATAAAAATAAAAAGAGCGACACACTTGGGAGCCCCTGGTGTGGTTGAGCCGCACTCTGGGCCTGTTGTGGTCGTGCCCCTCCCCTTATGCCCATGGTATCTCCAGAGCATAATGATGTACGCGGAGAGCTGGTCTTGCAATCATGCGAGGGCTGGGGTTGAGGCCGCATTGCTACGCGTGCTCGGAATGTGCCAGGTGGTCTTGATTGATGTTGCTTCGGGCGCGTTTGGCCGTGTCCGGTCGTTTAAGGGCCGGACTCAAAAATTGCCTTAAAAGGTTGCTCTGTACTTCTGCCGCGAGAGCCGCTGTGTGTTCCTCCGTTCGGAGGGAGCGTTCCGTATTTCCGTTGACCGTGATGACTCCACGAGGGCCTGGCATCTTGAGCTTGAGGTATGCATAATGCGGCACCGTGTTGAACTTTGCGAACGCGGTTCGTCCGAGCAGAGCGTGATAGCCGCTGCGGAACGGGACTATGTCAAAGACTAACTCCTCGCTTCGGAAATTATCCGGGGATACGAAGACCACTTCCAGTGTGACTGAGCCTGTACAATTGGCCTCAACACCTGGTATGATGCCTTTAAAGGTCGTGTTTGTAGGTTTAATCCTTGAGGGGTCAATGCCCATCTTGCGCACTGTATCCTGATAAAGCAGGTTCAGGCTGCTGCCGCCGTCCATCAGGACTCTCGTGAGGTGAAATCCATCGACGATTGGGTCTAAAACCAATGCGGCGAATCCTCCATGGCGGATACTGGTCGGGTGGTCTCTTCGATCGAAAGTGATCGGGCAAGAGGACCATGGATTGAACTTCGGGGCGACTGGCTCCATCGCATATACGTCCCTAAGTGCACGCTTCCGCCCCCTCTTGAGTATATGGGTTGCGTATATCATGTTTACTGTCCACACTTGTGGGGGGAAGCCCTTCTGTCCTCTACTGTTCGGCGGCCGGGTTTCCTCCTCGTCGTCGCTGTGCAGCCCCTTGTCATTGTTTTCGGCAATTAACTTGCCTGCCTGCTTGAATACCCAACAATCTCTATTGGTGTGATTAGCTGGCTTTTTGGGGGTGCCATGTATCTGGCAAGAGCGGTCGAGTATTCGTTCCAAATTGGACGGACCCGGAGTGGTTCTTTTGAATGGCTTCTTCCGCTGACCGGGTTTAGAGCCTCTGAATCCGGCGTTGACTGTTGTATCTTCATTGTTATCGCCGTTAACGCGGCGTTTGCTTTTGTTTCGATGCGACCTGCCATTGTGGTCCTTAGTATCCGAACTGCCAGCATTTTTGCCGAGGTTGTTGCTGCAAGCTAGCCAGCTGTCCTCTCCCGCACAGAAGCGGGTCATGAGTGATGTGAGGGCTGCCATGGATTTCGGCTTTTCCTGTCCTAGGTGCCGGGCCAGCCACTCGTCGCGGTTGTTATGTTTGAAGGCTGCGAGGGCCTCTGCATCCGGACAGTTGACGATTTGATTTTTCTTCGCTAAGAACCTTGTCCAGAACTGTCTGGCCGATTCGTCTGGCTGCTGAATTATGTGGCTTAGGTCATCGGCGTCTGGTGGTCGCACATATGTGCCCTGGAAGTTGTCGAGGAATGCGGCTTCCAGGTCCTCCCAACACCCAATTGACTATGCGGGCAGGCTGTTAAGCCAATGCCGAGCTTGTCCTTTAAGCTTGAGCGGGAGATATTTGATGGCGTGGAGATCGTCACTGTGGGCCATATGGATATGAAGCAGATAATCCTCGATCCAAACCGCGGGGTCTGTTGTGCCATCGTAGGATTCAATGTTGACGGGTTTAAACCCTTCATGGATTTGATGATCCATTACTTCGTCTGTGAAGCATAATGGGTGTGCGGCGCCTCTATATTGAGCAATATCACGTCGTAGCTCAAGAGAGCGTTGTCTGCTGTGTTCGGCCCGGCCGGAGTTGCTGTATCCGGTGCGAAGGTATTCGTCGAGGGTCGTGGGGCGCCCACGCGATCCATAGATAGATCTGGATTGTCTTGCCTTGTCCTACAATATATCCCGCAAGTCCGGCGCGTTCCCTCATGGCTTCGCACTTTTCGAGCGGTGCCGGGGTACGGTCCTGGTGGAGGGCCTAGATGCCTCTCTGTCGCGGCCATGAGGTGGTCGGTCTGCCGTATTGTGCGCTGGTGATGAAGGTTTGTATGCCTCCTCCTCTAATCGGGGGAGCAACTTGCGTTTTGGGTAGCTTTTGGAGGGGCATTCGAGTTCATACTCTTCGGCCGCGTGGACCTCGGTCCATCTGTCGGCCAGCAGGTCTTGATCAGCTTGAAGTTGTTGCTGCTTTTTCTTTAGGCTATTTGCCGTGGCCATTAGCCTGCGTTTGAAACGCTCTTGTTCGACGGGATCCTCAGGCATGACGAATTCGTCGTCGTCGAGGCTTGCCTCGTCTCCGGAGGGAGGTATGTAATTATCATCCTCGACCTCTTCGTCTGCCGCTCTCTTGTGAAGGCTGGCTTCTGCATCCTCCTGCGCTGAATCTTGCTGGAGGGGGTTGTCTTTGGCACTTTCTGGGGTGTTATTATCTCCTGTGCCGGAATCTCCATTCTTGTTGTGGCGGGATTTAGAGCGGCGCCGCTGACGTCGGCGCTTGGGCTGTTTCTTTAAGGAATCTGCCTCCGCTGCTTCTTTGCCGTCCCCATCTTTTGGGGTGTCCACCATGTATATGTCGTATGACGAGGTGGTTTTCCAGTGCCCTGTAGGCGCTGGTTCTTGATCGTCTCCGGCATCGTCGTCCATACCGTCGATTTCTTCGGAGTCATAATCTAGCATGTCGGTTAGATCGTCGACAGTGGCTACAAAGTGGGCGGTGGGTGGGCTTTGAATTTCTTCATCGTCCACATCCCAACCCTCCTGACCGCAGTCCGGCCAGGGCTCTCTTGATAGCGAGAGATGCTTTAGCGAATTTAGGATGTTGCCAAAGGGTGAGTGCTGGAAGATGTCTGCGGCGGTGAACTCCATGATCGGCACCCAATCGGATTCAATTGGCAGGGGCGTAGGAGGTTCGGAGTCCGGCTGGGAGTCCAGCACCTCGGAGTCACGGGCTTTATAGGGGACAAGGTCGGTATTCGGCTCCATCCCCGTAGCGGTTGCAGCTCCCGAGGCGGTGTCCAGCCACCCATCCTCGATCTACGCGATCGGCTCCGAACTATGGGTCGGAGCAGATTCGTGTGCGGCCTCCAAGGTACTGTCCGGCGGCAGAATTAGATCATGCCCATTGAGGGAGTCCTAGACTAGGGGGTTTCCGGACAGCCGGACTATCATCGTCAGCCGGACTCCAAGACTATGAAGATACAAGATTGAAGACTTCGTCCCGTGTCCGGATGGGACTTTCCTTGGCGTGGAAGGCAAGCTTGGCGATACGGATATGTAGATCTCCTACCATTGTAACCGACTCTGTGTAACCCTAGCCCTCTCCGGTGTCTATATATACCGGAGGGTCTTAGTCCGTAGGACAACATAACCATTACAACAATCATACCATAGGCTAGCTTCTAGGGTTTAGCCTCCTTGATCTCGTGGTAGATCCACTCTTGTACTACCCATATCATCAATATCAATCAAGCAGGAGTAGGGTTTTACCTCCATCGAGAGGGCCCGAACCTGGGTAAAAACATCGTGTCCCTTGTCTCCTGTTACCATCCGCCTAGACGCATAGTTCGGGACCCCCTACCCGAGATCCGCCGGTTTTGACACCGACATTGGTGCTTTCATTGAGAGTTCCTCTGTGTCGTCGCTGATAGGCTTGATAGCTTCTTCAATCAACAACAACTCAGTCCAGGGTGAGACTTTTCTCCCTGGACAGATCTTCGTATTCGCCGGCTTCGCACTGTGCGCCAATTCGCTTGGCCATCTGGAGAAGATCGAAAGCTACGCCCCTGGCCATCAGGTCAGGTTTGGAAGCCTAAACTTCACGGCAGACATCTGCGGAGACTTGATCTTCGATGGATCCGAGCCACAACTGAGCGCGCCGCGCTGTCACGACGGGCATGATCTAACTCTCCCGCCGGACAGTGCTTTGGAGGCCGCACACGGATCCGCTCCGACCTATAGTCCGGAGCCAATCGCGCAGATCGAGGACGAATGGCTAGACACCACCTCGGGAGCTGCAACCGCTACGGTGATGGAGCCAAATACTGACCTTGTCCCTTATAAAGCTCATGACTCCGAGGCGCCGGACTCCTTGCTGGACTCCGAACCTCCTGCACCCCAGCCAATCGAATCCGATTGGGCGCCGATCATGGAGTTCACTGCCGCAGACATCTTTTAGCACTCACCCTTTGGCGACATCCTAAATTCGCTAAAGCATCTCTCGCTATCCGGAGAGCCCTAGCCGGACTACGGCCAGGATGGTTGGGATACGGACGATGAAGAAATTCTAAGCCCACCCACCACCCACATTGTAGCCACAGTCGACGACTTAACCGACATGCTAGGCTACGACTCCGAAGACATCGACGGTATGGATGACGATGCCGGAGATGATCAAGAACCAGCGCCCACAGGGCACTGGAAGACCACCTCGTCATACGACATATACATGGTGGACACCCCAAAAGATGGGGACGGCGAAGAAGCAGCGAAGACAGATTCCTTAAAGAAACAGCCCAAGCGCCGACGCCAGCGGCGCCGCTCTAAATCCCGCCACAGCAAGAATGGAGATTCTGGCACAGGAGATAACAATACCCCGGAAAGTGCCGAAGACAATCCCCTCCAGCAAGATTCAGCGTAGGAGGATGCAGAAGCAAGCCCTCACGAGAAAGCGGCAGACGAAGAGGTCGAGGATGATAATTACATACCTCCCTCCGGAGACGAGGCAAGCCTCGACGATGACGAATTCGTCGTGCCTGAGGATCCCGTCGAACAAGAGCATTTCAAACGCAGGCTAATGGCCACAGCAAATAGCCTAAAGAAAAGGCAGCAGCAGCTTCAAGCTGATCAAGACCTGCTGGCCGACAGATGGACCGAGGTCCTCGCGTCCGAAGAGTATGAACTCGAATGCCCCTCCAAGAGCTACACCAAACGCAAGTTGCTCCCCCGACTAGAGGAGGAAGCATACATACCTTCATCACCAGCGCACAATACGGCCGACCGACCACCCCGTGGTCGCGACAGAGAGGCATCCAGGCCCTCCATCAAGACCGTACCCCGGCACCGCTCGAAAAGTACGAAGCCACGAGGGAACGCGCCAGACTTGCGGGATATATTGGAGGACAAGGTAAGACAATCCAGATCTATCTATGGATCACGGGGGTGCCCCATGACCCATGACGAATACCGTCGCGCCGGATACAACAACTCCGGCTGGGCCGAACACAGCAGACAACGCTCTCTTGAGCTACGTCGTGATATTGCTCAATATAGAGGCGCCGCACACCCACTATGCTTCACAGACGAAGTAATGGATCATCAAATCCCTGAAGGGTTTAAACCCGTCAACATTGAATCCTATGATGGCACAACAGACCCCGCGGTTTGGATCGAGGATTATCTCCTTCATATCCATATGGCCCGCGGCGACGATCTCCACGCCATCAAATATCTCCCGCTCAAGCTTAAAGGACCAGCTCGGCATTGGCTTAACAGCCTGCCCGCAGAGTCAATTGGGTGTTGGGAGGACCTAGAAGCCGCATTCCTTGACAACTTCCAGGGCACATATGTGCGACCACCAGACGCCGATGACCTAAGCCACATAATTCAGCAGCCAGATGAATCGACCAGACAATTTTGGACACGGTTCTTAACAAAGAAAAATCAAATCGTCGACTGTCCGGATGCAGAGGCCCTCGCAGCCATCAAACATAACATCCGCGACGAGTGGTTGGCCCGGCACCTCGGACAGGAAAAGCCGAAATCCATGGCAGCCCTCACATCACTCATGACCCGCTTCTGCGTGGGAGAGGACAGCTGGCTAGCTCGCAGCAACAACCTTAGCAAAAATGCTGGCAGTCCGGACACTAAGGACCACAATGGCAGGTCACATCGAAACAAAAACAAATGCCGCGTCAACGGCGACAACAATGAGGATACGGTAGTCAACGCCGGATTCCGAGGCTTTAAACCCGGTCAGCGGAAGAAGCCATTCAAAAGAACCACTCCGGGTCCGTCCAATTTGGACAGAATACTCGACCGCTCTTGCCAGATACATGGCACCCCCGAAAAGCCAGCTAACCACACCAACAGAGATTGTTGGGTGTTCAAGCAGGCAGGCAAGCTAATTGCCGAAAACAATGACAAGGGGCTACACAGCGACGACGAGGAAGAGACCCGGCCGCCGAACAATAGAGGACAGAAGGGTTTCCCCCCACAAGTGCGGACGGTAAACATGATATATGCAACCCATATACCCAAGAGGGAGCGGAAGCGTGCACTGAGGGACGTATATGCGATGGAGCCAGTCGCCCCGAAGTTCAACCCATGGTCCTCTTGTCCGATCACTTTCGATCGAAGAGACCATCCGACCAGTATCCGCCATGGCGGATTCACCGCATTGGTTTTAGACCCAATCGTCAATGGATTTCACCTCACGAGAGTCCTGATGGACGGCGGCAGTAGCCTGAACCTGCTTTATCAGGATACAGTGCGCAAGATGGGCATAGACCCCTCAAGGATTAAACCCACAAAGACGACCTTCAAAGGCGTCATACCAGGCGTTGAGGCCAATTGTACAGGCTCAGTCACCCTAGAGTGGTCTTCGGATCCCAGGATAATTTCCGAAGCGAGGAGTTAATCTTCGACATAGTCCCGTTCCGCAGTGGCTATCATGCTCTGCTCGGACGAACCGCGTTTGCAAAGTTCAATGCGGTGCCACATTATGCATACCTCAAGCTCAAGATGACAGGCCCTCGTGGGGTCATCACGGTCAACGGAAATACGGAACGCTCCCTCCGAACGGAGGAACACACAGCGGCTCTCGCGGCAGAAGTACAGAGTAGCCTTTTAAGGCAATTTTTGAGTCCGGCCGTTAAACAACCGGGCAGGGCCAAACGCGCCCGAAGCAACATCAACCAAGACCATCTGGCACGTTCCGAGCACGCATAGCAATGCGGCCCCAACCCCGGCCCTTGCATGATTATGCTCTGGAGATACCATGGGCATAGGGGGAGGGGCACGACCACGACAAGTCCAGAGTGCGGCTCAACCACACCAGGGGCTCCCAAGTGTGTCGCTCTTTTTATTTTTTCTTTTCCTTCTTTTTATACACAGGACTCCGATCACCAGAGGCCCTGTCCGGAGGCGAAGTGCCGAACTCACGATGCAACAGCCAGGGAGGGACGAAGGCTACGACTAACAATCAGGTGGTCTCCATCACGAGCATTAAATTTGTTAAATCCACCATTCCGCAGCCTACCCCTGGAAGGAGACACGTCTAATTAGTCCAATCCTTTGCTTACCGCACTATTTGTATTATTCCGCACTCATAGCAGAATTCCTTGAATAAATAATGCAGCACTTTTTTCCTATAATTGCATTACTTTACATATATGTTCATTAATGACATCTTGCACCCGTATATTTTGGTACGGCCGAATACACCAGGGGCTTATGTTCCCCGCATTATGGTGTGATAAGTCCGAACACTTTCACAAGTGCGGCACCCCGAACTTATAGCATTATATGAATCGGCTCCGAATCATGTCTTGGGTCAATAGTTGGGTTTGCACGGCTCCCATGTTTTGGTACCTTACGTTCCGTTCTGTCGGCTAAGGTAGCACTAGGAGAACTACTACGATTGCGCCCCGGTTGAGCTGGGCGAGCGCCTCAGTGGAGAAAGCTAAAATTGACTGTCATGATAAGGCGAGAGACTGGTCGCTGTTCGAGAGGTCTTTTCGAATCCCTAAAGACTTATGCCGCTTCGAGTGAAGAACCGGATAATGTCCGGCCAAGGCGTGGATGGTGCCCCGAACTCGGTCTTTCGAATACTAGGGGATTCACCGAAATTTAAAATTATAGAATTCTATGGCAAAGTGAGAGTGTTCAAGCATTATAAATCCGGTTGCCTTGTTCGTCGTGTTGAGCGCCTCCCTAGATGGACCCAAAAATGGGAACAAGAGCGCTCAAGTTTATCCCGAACACCCCAGCACTCGTGGCATGGGGGCTGAAGCCGACGACTTGCCATCTCTCAGATTTAATAAACGGCCGCACAGAAGGTAATATTTTAAATCAATAAGCGTTGCTGAGCGCATATGAACAAAGTTTTCAGCGCACAGGATAATACATAGCGAGTTTACTCAAAAAATTACATCTCTGGGGCACTCATCCGCAATCTTGCGGGCACCCTTCAGGACAGTCTTATAGTACATCTCGTGCGTGCGATACTCATTGCCCGCTGGTGGCGCGTCAGTGATAAGCCTCTCGGCATCCAGCCTGCCCCAATGCACCTTCGCGCGGGCAAGGGCCCGACGAGCACCCTCAATACAGTAGGAGCGCTTGATGACCTCCACCCAGGGGCACGCATCCACCAGCCGCCGCATGAGGCCAAAGTAGCTCCCAGGCATGGCCTCTCCAGGCCACAGCTGGACTATGAGGCCCTCCATGGCCTGCTCGGCTACCTTGTGGAGCTCGACCAGCTTCTTCAGCTGGTCGCTAGGGGGCACCGGATGGCCGGCCTCAGCGTACTGAGACCAGAAGACCTTCTCCGTTGAGCTTCCCTCCTCGGCTCGGTAAAACGTGGCGGCATCAGATACACTGCAAGGCAGATCTGCAAATTCCCCAGGAGAGCTCCGAATTCGGGTAAGTAACAGGTAATTTACATTAACATGCTTGCTTTGCATGAAAAATGCCTTACCCGCCGCTATTTTCTTCATCGCCTCAACCTCCTGGAGGGCCTTATGGGCCTCGGCCTTCGCGGCTTTGGCACTTTCAAGAGCCAAGGCAAGCTCGGACTCTCGAGTCTTCGAGTCACGCCCCAAACTCTCATGTTTTTCCATGAGAGCCTGGAGCTCTTGCCGCACCTCCGCCACCCGCGCCTCCTGTTTCTCTCGCTCCGTCCATTCCGCGGCCGTATTGCGTTCGGCCGCAGATACGGCCTCCTTCAGGGTTGCCACCTCGTTTGTGGCCCCTACAGTACACACGTTATCCTTGTTATTTTCATTGCAACCAAAATCCTTTTCAGTAAGGTACAAATTCGAAGATGGTATTACTCACCTTCTTTGTCCTCGAGCTGCTTCTTGGCAAGGCCGAGCTCTTGTTCGGACCGCTCGAGGTCCTGCTTCAACGCACCGACCTCCGTAGTCAGTGCGGCAGAGGTCACCAGCGCAGCCTGCAAACCCATATTGACACAATTTTTAGCATTCCTGCGTATATCTTTTTTAGATCCTCAATCCGGTTTTTTTTTCCGAACACCGAACCGAACATCAGGGGCTACTGTCTATGCGGTATTACATTAGATATTTTTAACTTCTTACCTCAAAGCCTGTTAGAAGGCTACAAACTGAGACCAAAAGACCTTCTCCGTTGAGCTCCCCTCCTCGGCCCGGTAGAATGCGGCGGCATCGGACACGCTGCGAGGCAGATCTGCAAACGCCCCTGAAGAGCTCCGAATTCGGGTAAGTAACAGGTAATTTACATTCACATGCTTGCTTTGCATGAAAAATGCCTTACCCGCCGCTATTTTCTTCACTTCCTCAATCTCCTGGAGGGCCTTATGGGCCTCGGCCTTAGCGGCTTTGGCACTTTCAAGAGCCGAGGCAAGCTCGGACTCTCGAGTCTTCGAGTCGCGCTCCAAACTCTCATGCTTTTCCATGAGAGCCTGGAGCTCTTGCCGCACCTCCGCCACCCGCGCCTCCTGCTTCTCTCGCTCTGCTCGTTCCGCGGCCGCATTGCGTTCGGCCGCGGACACGGCCTCCTTCAGGGTTGCCACCTCGTTCGTGGCCCCTACAGCACCCACGTTATCCTTGTTATTTCCATTGCAACCAAAATCCTTTTCTTTAAGGTACAAATTTAAAAGTGGTGTTACTCACCTTCTTTGTCCTCGAGCTGCTTCTTGGCAAGGCCGAGCTCTTGCTTGGACCGCTCGAGGTCCTGCTTCAAAGCACCGACCTCCGCAGTCAGTGCGGCAGAGGTCGGCAGCGCAGCCTGCAAACCCATATTGACATAATTTTTAGCACTCCTGCATATATATTATTAAAGATCCTCAATCCGGTTTTTCTGTCCGAACACCGAACCGAGCATCAGGGGCTACTCTCTATGCGGTACTACATTACATATTTTAAACTTTTTACCTCAAAGCCTGTTAGAAGGCTACTGCAGGCTTCGGTCAGCCCGCTCTTGGCGAGCTGAACCTTCTGAATCACCGCAATCATGATAGTGCGGTGTTCTTCCTCGATGGAAGCACCTTTGAGCGCCTCCAACAAGTTGTCCGGCACCTCCGGTTGGACGGAGGCCGCCGGTGTCACGGTCTAGCCCTTCTTGCGAAGGGGCCGCCTGCCGGACTCCGGAACCACTGCGGGTTCCGGCATGGAGTCCGGCGCAAAGTCCAGGAGGCTGCCTTGCGGCGCCTAAGGGAGTCCTGGACTAGGGGGTGTCCGGACAGCCGGACTATCATCGTCCGCCGGACTCCAAGACTACGAAGATACAAGATTGAAGACTCCGTCCCGTGTCCGGATGGGACTTTCCTTGGCGTGGAAGGCAATCTTGGCGATACGGATATGTAGATCTCCTACCATTTTAACCGACTTTGTGTAACCCCAGCCTCCTCCGGTGTGTATATAAACCGGAGGGCTTTAGTCCGTAGGACACAACATACATTACAACAATCATACCAGAGGCTAGCTTTAGGGTTTAGCCTCCTTGATCTCGTGGTAGATCCACTCTTGTACTACCCATATCATCAATATTAATCAAGAAGGACGTAGGGTTTTACCTCCATCGAGAGGGCCCAAACCTGGGTAAAACATCATGTCCCTCGTCTCCTGTTAACATCCACCTAGACGCACATTTTGGGACCCCCTACCCGAGATCCGCCGGTTTTGACACCGACATTGGTGCTTTCATTGAGAGTTCCTCTGTGTCGTCACCGATAGGTTCGATGGCATCTTCAACCAGCGATGCTGCCCAGGGTGAGACTTTTCTCCCCGGACAGATCTTCGTATTCGGCGGCTTCGCACTGCGGGCTAATTCGCTTGGCCATCTGGAGCAGATCGAAAGCTACGCCCCTGGCCGTCAGGTCAGATTCGGAAGCCTAAACTTCACGGCCGACATCCGCGGGGACTTGATCTTCGACGGGCTCAGCCAAGCGTGTCGCACTGTTACGACGGGCATGATCTAGCTCTATCACCGAATAGTGCCTTGGTGGCCGCACAACAATCCGCTCTGGCCCTTAGACCGGAGCCGATCGCCCAGATCGAGGACCGGTGGTTATACACCGCCTCGGGGGCTTCAACTTCCACGGCGATGGAGCCGAACACTGCCCTTGTCCCTCGTGAAGCTCGTGACTCCGAGGTGCCAGACCCCTCGCCGGACTCCGGACCTCCCGCACCCCTGCCAATCGAATCTAATTGGGCGCCGGTTATGGAATTCACCGCCACGGACATCTTCCAACACTCGCCCTTTGGCGACGTCCTAAATTCGCTAAAGCATCTCTCGCTATCCGGAGAGTCCTGGCCGGACTATGGCCAGGATGGTTGGGATACAGACGACGAAGAAATTCAGAGCCCACCCACCACCCACTTTGTAGCCACTGTTGACGATCTAACCGACATGCTAGACTACGACTCCGAAGGCATCGACGCTATGGACGACGATGCCGGAGACGAACAGGAACCAGCACCTACAGGGCACTGGAAGACCACCTCGTCATACGACATATACATGGTGAACAACCCAAAAGACGGGGACGGCGAAGAAGCAGCGGAGGCAGATTCATTAAAGAAACAGCCCAAGCGCCGGCGTCAGCGGCGCCGCTTTAAATCCCGCCACAGCAAGAACGGAGATTCTGGCACAGGAGATAATAATACCCCAGAAAGTGCCGAAGATAATCCCCTCCAGCAAGACTCAGCGCAGGAGGATGCAGAAGCAAGCCCTCACGAGAGGGCGGCAGACGAAGAGGTTGAGGATTATAACTATACACCTCCCTCCGAAGACGAGGCAAGCCTCAACGACGACGAATTCGTCGTGCCCGAGGATCCCGTCAAACAAGAGCGTTTCAAACGCAGGCTTATCGCCACGGAAAATAGCCTAAAGAAAAAGCAGCAGCAGCTTCAAGCTGATCAGGATCTGCTGGCCGATCGATGGACCGAGGTCCTCACGGCCGAAGAGTATAAACTCGAACGCCCCTCCAAAAGTTACCCAAGACGCAAGCTGCTCCCCCGATTAGAGGAGGAAGCATACATACCTCCATCACCAGCGCACGATACGGCTGACCGACCACCCCGTGGTCGTGACAGAGAGGCATCCAGGCCCCCAACCAAGACCGTACCCCGGCATCGCTCCAAAAGTACGAGGCCAAGAGGGAACGCGCCAGACTTGCGAGATATATTGGAGGACAAAGCAAGGCAATCCAGATCCATCTACGGATCACGTGGGCGCCCCACGACCCACGACGAATACCATCGCGCCGGATACAATAACCCCGGCCGGGCCGAACACAGCAGACAACGCTCTCTCGAGCTGCGTCGTGATATTGCTCAATACAGAGGCGCCGCACACCCGCTATGCTTCACTGACGAAGTAATGGATCATCAAATCCCTGAAGGGTTTAAACCCGTAAACATCGAATCCTACGATGGCACAACAGACCCCGCGGTTTGGATCGAATATTATCTTCTTCACATCCATATGGCCCGCGGCGACGATCTCCATGCCATCAAGTATCTCCCACTCAAGCTTAAAGGACCAGCTCGGCATTGGCTTAACAGCTTGCCCGTAGAGTCAATTGGGTGTTGGGAAGACCTGGAAGCCGCATTCCTCGATAACTTCCAGGGCACGTATGTGCGGCCAGCAGACGCCGATGACCTAAGCCACATAATTTAGCAGCCAGACGAATCGGCCAGACAATTCTGGACACGGTTCTTGACAAAGAAAAACCAAATCGTCGACTGTCCGGATGCAGAGGCCCTTGCAGCCTTCAAACATAACATCCGCGACGAGTAGCTAGCCCGGCACCTGGGACAGGAAAAGCGGAAATCCATGGCAGCCCTCACATCACTAATGACCCGCTTTTGCGCGGGAGAGGATAGCTGGCTAGCTCGCAGCAACAACCTCCGTAAAAATTCTGGCAGTCCGGATACTAAGGACAACAACGGTAGGTCACGTCGAAACAAAAATAAGCGCCGCATTAACGGCGACGACAAGGAGGATACGGCAGTCAACACCGGATTCCGAGGCTCTAAACCCGGTCAACGGAAGAAGCCATTCAAAAGAACCACTCCGGGTCCGTCCAATTTGGACCGAATACTCGATCGCTTATGCCAGATACATGGCACCCCTGAAAAGCCAGCTAACCACACCAACAGAGATTGCTGGGTGTTCAAGCAGGCAGGTAAGTTAATTGCCAAAAACAATGACAAGGGGCTAAACAGCGACGACGAGGAAGAGACCCGACCGCCGAACAATAGAGGACAGAAGGGTTTCCCCCCACAAGTGCGGACGGTGAACATGATTTACGCAACCCATATACCCAAAGGGGAGAGGAAGCGCGCACTAAGGGACGTCTATGCGATGGAGCCAGTCGCCCCGAAGTTCAATCCATGGTCCTCTTGTCCGATCACTTTCGATCGAAGAGACCATCCGACCAGCATACGCCATGGCGGATTCGCCGTATTGGTTTTAGACCCAATCGTCGATGGATTTCACCTCACGAGAGTCCTGATGGACGGCGGTAGTAGCCTGAACCTGCTTTATCAGGATACAGTGCGCAAGATGGGCATAGACCCCTCAAGGATTAAACCTACAAAGACAACCTTTAAAGGTGTTATACCAGGTGTGGAAGCCAACTGTACAGGCTCAGTCACACTGGAAGTGGTCTTCGGATCCCCGGACAATTTCTGGAGCGAGGAGTTAATCTTCGACATAGTCCCGTTTCGCTGCGGCTATCACGCTCTGCTCGGATGAACCGCGTTCGCAAAATTCAACGCGGTGCCGCATTGTGCATACCTCAAGCTCAAGATGCCAGGCCCTCATGGAGTCATCTCGGTCAACAGAAATACGGAACGCTCCCTCCGAACGGAGGAACATACAGCAGCTCTCGCGGCAGAAGTACAGAGCAGCCTTTTAAGGCAATTCTCGAGTCCGACCGTTAAACGGCCGGATATAGCAAAACGCTCCCGAAGCAATACCAACCAAGACCACCTGGCGCGATCAGAGCACGCGTAGCAATGCGGCCCCAACCCCCGCCCTCGCATGATTGCAAGAACAACCCTCCGCGTACATCATTACGCTTTGGAGATACCATGGGCGTAGGGGAAGGGGCACGACCACAATGGAACCAGAGTGCGGCTCGACCACACCAGGGGCTCGCAAGATTGCCCCCCTTCTTTTTTTATTATTATTATTATCGTTTTTCTTCTTTGTAGACACGGGACTCCGTTAACCAGAGGCCCTGTCCGGCTGTGAACCTGCCGAACTCACGATGCAATAGCCAGGGAAGAAAGAAGGCTGCGACGAATACTCAGGTGGTCTCAATTACGAGCATTAAATTCGATTATATACACCAAGTCCGCAGCTCATCCCTGGAGGGGGGCCTGTTTATTTAGTCCAAATCCCTTGCTTACCGCACTATTTGTATCAGTCCGCACTCATAGAAGACTTCCTTTAATAAATAATGCAGCACTTTTCGACTGCAATTACATCACTTTTTATATGTTCATTACATGACATCTTGCACCCGTATATTTTGGTACGGCCTAATACACCAGGGGCTTATGTTCCCCACATTATGGTGTGATAAGTCCGAACACTTTCACAAGTGCGGCACCCCGAACTTATAGCATTATATGAACTAGTTGGGTGACCCGCGCATTTGCGCGGCTAGACTTTCTTTATAGCTTTCTTCTTTTACTTTGCTACACTTCCTGTGAACTTGATGCTAATGATATGGTTATATTTAGTATATTTTTTCTCCACCAGTATTTGTGCATCGATAGTTAAATTATACTATTAAAAGTGCGAAAATGTGCATCTCCAGAAAAGAGATAATATTTCGGAATTCTGCTTTTAATTGTATTATTTTTTATTTGATCTGTGATAAAATTTGGCACCCTACCATGCAAGCCATATAATTTCATACCAATCTTTAGATTTCTCTCTTCCACTATTGTTGGCCATTTCCCTTCGATACATCATTTAAAATACAAACAACTATTGTAGTTGGAATGTGTGTCCTATGAAAAATCATCAAACGACAGGTAAACTCTTTTTGATAAATATATTATTGTTGCTAAAGTCATCGACGCCAGCCTGACAAAAGGTGAGTAACGGCGCTGATATTAAACTATTTGGGTCGCCAAAAAAATGTAAAGAAAGATATGCTAGAAAATATGAAAAAAGAAAAAAAATGAGGAAATTCATTTTGTAGACCTCTATTATAGAATATCATAGCCATTAGATGTTCTAAGTTCCATCCAAACACTATTCAAATGCATTGGACGTCTATGTAAGAAATATCTAGCTACTTCACATCCAAGTGATCATACACACATGCATGATATATAGCGTAGCAACAAAACTGAAAATATGCATATACCGCACGAAAAAGCATATATCTCACAAATGCATGCATGCACATGATATTTGTAGCATAGCGGAATTGCTAATCAAGCTCGAGCTCCGTTGAGCTTGAATTTTGAAAAATTCAAAATTCAAAATTTTTAAGTTTCAAAAAATATAAAAATAATAAAACACATACCTATGGATGTATACTACTTTTGTATAACGCTTTATGGCAAAATTCATTTAATTATATGGGATCTACAAAAAAAATTGATGTAATTATAGCACACGTACTATTCACTATAAAGGTATACATGATTTTGTTTTTTTATGTAAATCATATCACAACGTATATCATAATGAAAATTTTACACGCGTCTAGTATACATGTATAAGTACTTACGTATTTATTTTCGGATTTTGGAAACTTAAAAGATTGGTTTTGGATTTTCCAATATTTCTAGTTTGTTTCTTTTGGGGGGGAGTTTCGTGTTTGATTCAAAGGAGACCTAAAGCTGAAAAGCCTCAATCGTAGCCTAGCTAGTACGATTCTAGGTAGTAGATGGTATAATGCTTTCACAAAAAAAAAAGAAGTAGATGATATAATGAGGAACTAATTAACGTAAATGATGTACCAACGCAAGAAAGAGATCGCTCAACGCACTTGTTCACGTCCATATGCATGTGTACGTGCGTGCTTGTGTTATGCTGGGGCGAAGCTCTTGATCGCCACCACTGCTTTACTCGACGTGGTGTGGCCGCCACAACCTGACTAAGCGACCACACGGCCACGGCGGTGCATGCATGCGCTCCTGTCTTGCGACAAAAGCTTCTGCCGCTATAGTAGCCTTGAAGCCCAGACCGCCGATTCTAAAATCATAAATATCCAGCCAATAGATAATACTGGTGATTCTCTAGTCACAACAACTTGCGTCTTTGATGGTTCTTACCTCGGATCTAAATCATAGATCGTTGCCTGTGTGGCAACAGCATCAGCGACGGTGCGGCTGCCGCCTCTGTGGAAACAGCTAACATCAGTGACGGTGCGCTGGCGAGATCCTGTAAGGCATGAGTACAGCACGTTTTATCTTCAGTTTTACAGCAGCCTTGACTTGCATGCATGCAGGCTGTATCCATCTATTTTATCTCCAATTTAAAAGCGGCCTTGGCTTGGACGCATGCATGTAGTATCCATGTGTTCTGTGTCTTGGTTTTAACAGTCCTATGCACGTACGCTGCAGTTTTGTCTCCGAACTACTCCTTCTGAAGTAGATTTATTTTTCTTGTCAAATCTGAACCGCTCTTTTTTCTTTTCATGCGGAAGCTGAACCTCTTCAATTACATGTTTGTACGTGACAGTCCAATTGTTAGCTATGACAATATTTGTATGTAACGTGCAATTTTAAATCTCAACCGTTCATATAAGAAATTAATGGCTAAGATAATTTAATCTATGTGGATGAACGTGATGGCTTCTTTTACTTATGTTTTACTTATATAATAGATCGGCTCCGAACCATGTCTTGGGTCAATAGTTGGGTTTGCCCGGCTCCCACGTTTTGGTGCCTTATGTTCCGTTCTGTCGGCTAAGGTGGCACTGGAAGAACCACTGCGATTGCGCCCCGGTTGAGCCGGGCGAGCGCCTCAGTGAAGAAAGCTAAAACTGACCGGCATGATAAGGCGAGAGACTGGTCGTTGTTCGAGAGGTTTTTTCGGGTCCTTAAAGACTCACGCTGCTTCGAGCGAAGTTCCGGACAATGTCCGACGAAGGCGTGGATAGCGCCCCGGATTCGGTCTTCCGAATACCAGGGGCTTCGCCGAAATTTAAAATTATAGAATTCTATGGCTAAGTGAGAGTGTTCAAGCATTATAAGTCCGGTTGCCTTGTTCGTTGTGTTGAGCGCCTCCCTAGATGGACCCAAAAATGGGAACAAGAGTGCTCAAGTTTATCCCGAACACCCCAGCACTCGTGGCTCGGGGGCTGAAGCCAACGACTTGCCATCTCTCAGATTTTATAAACGGCCGCACAGAAGGTAATATTTTAAATTAAACAAGTGTTGCTTAATGCGCACATTAACAAAGTTTTCAGCGCACAGGATAACACATAGTGAGTTTACTCAAAAATTACATCTCTGGAGCACTCATCCGCAATATTGCGGGCTCCCTTCAGGACAGTTTTATAATACATTTCGGGCGTGCGATACTCCTTGCCCGGTGGCGGTGGGTCCGTGAGAAGCTTCTTCGCATCCAACCTGCCCCAGTGCACCTTTGTGCGGGCAAGGGCCCGACGAGCACCTTCAATACAGGCGGAGCGCTTGATGACCTCCACCCAGGGGCACGCATCCACCAGCCGCCGCACGAGGCCGAAGTAGCTCCCAGGAATAGCCTGTCCAGGCCACAGCCGGACTATAAGGCCCTTCATGGCCTCCTCAGCTACCTTGTGGAGTTCGACCAGCTGCTTCAACTGGTCGCTTGGGGGCACCGGATGGCTGGCCTCAGCATACTGAGACCAGAAGACCTTCTCCGTTGAGCTCCCCTCCTCGCCACGGTAGAATGCGGCGGCATCGGACACACTGCGCGGCAGATCTGAAAACGCCCTTGGAGAGCTCCGAATGCGGGTAAGTATCAGGTAGTTTACATTAACATGCTTGCTTTGCATGAAAAATGCCTTACCCGCCGCTATCTTCTTTAAATCCTCAATCTCCTGAAGGGCCTTACGGGCCTCGGCCTTGGCGGACTTGGCACTTTCGAGAGCCGAGGCAAGCTCGGACTCTCGAGTCTTGGAGTCTCCAAGCTCTCATGCTTCTCCATGAGAGCCCGGAGCTCTTGCCGTACTTCCGCCACCTGTGCCTCTTACTTTTCTCGCTCTACCCGTTCCGCGGCCGCACTGCGTTCGGCCGCGGACACAGCCTCCTTCAGGGCTGCCACCTCGTTCGTGGCCCCTGCAATACTCATATTATCCTTGTTAATTTTATTGCAACCTAAATCCTTTTCTGTAAGGTAACTATTCAAAGTGGTGTTACTCACCTTCTTTGTCCTCGAGCTGCTTCTTGGCATGGCCGAGCTCTCGCTCGGACCGCTCGAGATCCTGCTTCAATGCACCGACCTCCGCAGTCAGTGCGACAGAGGTCAGCAGCGCAGCCTGCAAACCCATATGGACATATTTAAAGCAACCCTGCGTATATCTTTTTAGATCCTCAGTCCGGCTTTTCTTTCCGAACACCGAACTGAGCATCAGGGGCTACTGTCTATGCGGTATTACATTACATAATTATAACTTCTTACCTCAAAGCCTGTTAGAAGGCTGCTGCAGGCTTCGGTCAGCCCGCTCTTGGCAAGCTAAACCTTCTGAATCACCGCACTCATGATAGTGCGGTGTTCTTCCTCGATGGAAGCGCCCTTAAGCGCCTCCAACAAGTTGTCCGGCGCCTCCGGTTGGATGGAGGCCGCCGGTGTCACAGTCTTGCCCTTCTTTCGAAGGGGCCGCCTGCCGGACTCTAGAACCACTGCGGGTTCCGATGTAGAGTCCGGCGCAAAGTCCGGGAGGCTGCCTGGCGGCGCCTCCGGAGCCTCCTCCTGATGGGTCCCACTCTGGGATCCCACCTCGGCATCCTCGTCGGTGCGGGGGGTAGAGGCCGTTGGAAGTGAATCCACATCCGACGGGGCCAACGACCCGCTCGATGAAGCGGGGAGATCATCATCGGCCGGACTACGGACAGAATGCGGCATTAGTAGGACACTGGGTGACAAGAAAGAAATTGCATATCGGGGATCCGGATACTTACGATCTCGCCGGACGCCTGGCCCTTGAAGGCCACTCCTCCTCGCCAACGATGGTGTTGGCGAAACTGTCCGGGGGAATAGTTCTCCCCCTCTTGGACCCTTCGGCCTCCCCTATTGGGGAAGCCTTCTCTTCTTCTCTCCCTCCTCCGGGAGAGAGTCTTCTTCCTCCTCCTCGTCTTCGGGGGAGGAGTCCGCCTCGTCGTCGGACGCCTGATTACGGGAACACTTTCGAGTCCCCGTGGCCACCTTCTTGGCCTTCTTCTCCGGCACCACGTGCGGTGCCGGAACCAGCAGCCCCGCTAGACGGGCGTCCACTGGATCTTCTGGCATGGGAGCCGGACAGATGAGCTGCTCGGCCTTCTCCATCCATTCCTGCCAAAGGAAAGGAGAGATTGAAACCCTCTTAAAATCAATCTATTCACCACAAGTGTCCCGTAAAGGGGTTGAATCACTTACCTCGTCAGCTGGATGCTGCGAGCAAAATCCGTGATCTTCCATCGCGGATGCGGGGGCTTCGGCGCCCTTAAACAGCACCCTCCAGGCGCCTTCGTACGTCATGTCGAAGAGCCCGCTCAGCGCCCGGTGTTGTTCCGGATTGAACTCCCACAGATTAAATGCCTGTTCTTGGCATGGGAGAATCCGGCGGATGAGCATGACTTGGACCACATCGACGAGCCTGAGCTTATTGCTCACCAGCTTCTGGATGCAGGCTCGGAGTCCCTTCAGCTCCTTCGGATTGCCCCACAACAAGCCCTTCTCTTTCAAGGAGGTGAGCTGCGTGGGGATACCAGATCTAAACTCGGGGGCCGCCGCCCATGTGGGCTCGCGCGGCTCGGTGATGTAGAACCACCCCGACTGCCACCCCTTAACGGAGTCCACGAAGGCCCCTTCGAGCCAAAGGACGTTGGGCAACTTGCCCAACATGGCGCCTCCGCATTCCGCTTGCGTGCCCTTCACAACCTTCAGCTTGACGTTGAAGGTCTTGAGCCACAGGCCGAAGTGGGGCCGGATGCAGAGGAAGGCCTCGCACACGACGATAAACGCCGAGATGTTGAGGATGAAGTTCGGCGCCAGATCGTGGAAATCCAGGCCGTAGTAAAACATGAGCCCCCGGACGAATGGGTGGAGTGGAAAGCCCAGTCCGCGGAGGAAGTGGGGGAGGAAAACAACCCTCTCATGGGGCCCGGGGGTGGGGATGAGCTGCCCCTCGTCGGGCAGCCGATGCGCGATGTCGCTGGACAGGTATCCGGCGCCGCGCAGCTTGGTGATGTGCTCCTCCTTAACGGTGGAGGCCAACCATTTGCCTCCCGCTCCGGACATGATCGGAGAAGGTCGAGGCGAGATGCGTGAGCTTGGGCGTTGGAGCTTGAGTGCGCGGAGATGGATAAGCAAAGGAGGAAGAAGATGTAGGTGAGAAGGTAAATCCTTATCCCTTATATATAGACGGACGGAGACTATGCGTCCCTCACCAGCCTGGTAAAACTCGCTTATCTCCCAAGCGCCGCTATCAATGGCGCGGTTGGGTTACTCGCGTCCGTATTGATGAGAATCCCAGAATAAGGGGAACACGATCTCTGCTTCGACAAGACGTGCCAAGGAAACTGCTTCGCTAAATGTGCTGAGGTGGTATAATAAAAAATGATTCAAGTAAAAGCCTGGTAGCGGTGTGATGTCACGCCGCAAAATACATCAGCAGATTGGATTTATGTGCATTATTCTCTCTACGGTGGAATGTGGAATTTATTTTGCAGAGCCGGACACTATCCTGGTGTTCATGATCTTCTCTGGATTATTCAAGGGAGGAACCCGCCTTGCAATGCCGAACATTATGCGCGCCGGACTTATCGTCATTGAAGCCTGGTTCAGGGGCTACTGAGGGAGTCCTGGACTAGGGGGTGTCCGGACAGCCGGACTATCATCGTCCGCCGGACTCCAAGACTACGAAGATACAAGATTGAAGACTCCGTCCCGTGTCCGGATGGGACTTTCCTTGGCGTGGAAGGCAAGCTTGGCGATACGGATATGTAGATCTCCTACCATTGTAACCGACTCTGTGTAACCCCAGCCTCCTCCGGTGTCTATATAAACCGGAGGGCTTTAGTCCGTAGGACATAACATACATTACAACAATCATACCATAGGCTAGCTTTAGGGTTTAGCCTCCTTGATCTCGTGGTAGATCCACTCTTGTACTACCCATATCATCAATATTAATCAAGCAGGACGTAGGGTTTTACCTCCATTGAGAGGGCCCGAACCTGGGTAAAACATCGTGTCCCTCGTCTCCTGTTACCATCCACCTAGACGCAGAGTTCGGGACCCCCTACCCGAGATCCACCGGTTTTGACACCGACAGCGCCTCCGGAGCCTCCTCCTGATGGGTCCCTTCTCGGGATCCCACCTCGGCGTCCTCAGCGTCACGAGGGGTGGAGGCAGTCGGGATGGAATCTACATCCGACGGAGCCAACGACCTGCTCAATGAAGCGGGGAGATCATCATTGGCCGGACTGCAGGCAGTGTGCGGCGTTAGAAGGACACTATGTGACACAAAAGAGAAATTGTAAATCACTCAGGAATCCGGATACTTACGATCTGGCCGGAGGCCTGGCCCTGGAGGGCCACTCTTTGTCGCCTACGTTGGCGTTGGCGGAGCTGTCCGGGGGAATAGTCCTTCACCTCTTGGACCCTTCGGCCTCCCTAGTTGGGTAAGCCTTCCTCTTCCTCTCTCCTTCCTCTGGGAGAGAGTCCTCTTTCTCCTCCTCGTCTTCGGGGGAGGAGTCCGCCTCGGAGCCATCAGACGATGAGTCCGATATCACCTAGCTCCGGGAACTTTTTCGAGTTCCCGTGGCCTTCTTCTTGGCCTTCTTCTCCGGCACCACATAGAGTGTCGGGACCAGCAACCCTGTTAAGCGGGCGTCCGCTGGGTCTTCGGGAAGGGGAGCCGGACAGTCTACCTGTCCGGACGTCCTCTGCCAGTCCTGTCAAAGGCATTGGGAGTTTTTAGATCCCACATAGAGTCAAACTATGAAAACAACTGTCCCATAGAGGATAACGAAGCTTACCTCACCGGTCGGGCGCTTGGTGCTGAATCCGCGATCTTCCGCTGCGGACGCGGGGGCTTCTCCGCCCTTGAACAGCACCCTCCAGACAGCTTCATACGTCGTGTCGAAGAGCCCGCTTAGAGTCCGGTGCTGTGCCGGATCGAACTCCCACAGGCTGAAGGCCCGTTGTTGGCAGGGGAGAATCCGGCGGATGAGCATGACCTGGATCACATTGACAAGCCTGAGCTTCTTGTTCACCAGGGTCTGGAGACAGGACTGGAGTCCTGTCAGCTCATCCGAACTGCCCCATAGCAAGCCCTTCTCTTTCCAGGAGGTGAGCTGCATCGGGGTACCAGATCTAAACTCGGGGGCCGCCGCCCATTTTGGGTCACGCTGCTCGGTGATGTAGAACCACCCCGATTGCCATCCCTTGATGGACTCCACGAAGGCCCCTTTGAGCCAGATGACGTTGGGCATCTTGCCCAGCATGGCGCCTCCGCACTCTGCTTGGACGCCCTTCACTACCTTCGGCTTGACGTTGAAGGTCTTGAGCCACAAGCCGAAGTGGGGCTGGATGCAGAGGAAAGCCTCGCACACGACGATAAACGCCGAGATGTTGAGAATGAAGTTTGGCGCCAGATCGTGGAAATCCAGGCCGTAATAGTACATGGGCCCCCGGACAAAGGGATGCAACAGGAAGCCCAGTACGCGGAGGAAGTGGGGAAGGAATACAACCCTCTCATGGGGCCTGGGGGTGGGGATGAGCTGCCCCTTGTCGGGCAGCCGGTGCGCGATGTCGCCCGAAAGGTATCCGGCGCTGCGCAGTTTGGCGATGTGCTCCTCCGTAACGGAGGAGGCCAACCATTTGCCTCCCGCTCCGGACATGGTCGGAGAAGGTCGAGACGAGATGCACGGACTTGGGCGCTGGAGCTCGGGAGTGCGCGGAGATGGATAAGCAAAGGAGGAAGAAGGCGTAGGTAAAAAGGGTGGATCCTTATCCCCTTATATATGGGCGGATGAAAACTATGCGTCCCCACCGGCCTGGTAAAACTCGCTTATCTCCCAAGCGCCACCATCAATGGCGCAGTTGGGTTACCCACGTCTGTATTGATGAGAATCCCGGAATAAGGGGGACACGATCTCTGCTTCGACAAGACGTGCCAAGGAAACCGCTTCGCTAAACGCGCTGAGGTGGTATATTAAAAAAGATTCCAGTAAAGGCTTGGTGGTGGTGTGACGTCATGCCACAAAACACGTCAGCAGATTGAACTTGTGTACATAATATTCTCTCTACGGTGGTATGTGGAATTTATTTTGCAGAGCCGGACACTATCCTGGTGTTCACAATCTTCTATGAATAATTCGGAGGAGGAACCCGCCTTGCAATGCCGAACAATATGCGTGCCGGACTAATCGTCATTGAAGCCTGGTTCAGGGGCTACTGAGGGAGTCCTGGACTAAGGGGTGTCCGGACAGCCGGACTATCATCGTCAGCCGGACTCCAAGACTATGAAGATACAAGATTGAAGACTTCGTCCCGTGTCCGGATGGGACTTTCCTTGGCGTGGAAGGCAAGCTTGGCGATACGGATATGTAGATCTCCTACCATTGTAACCGACTCTGTGTAACCCTAGCCCTCTCCGGTGTCTATATAAACTGGAGGGTTTTAGTCCGTAGGACAACATAACCATTACAACAATCATACCATAGGCTAGCTTCTAGGGTTTAGCCTCCTTGATCTCATGGTAGATCCACTCTTGTACTACCCATATCATCAATATCAATCAAGCAGGAGTAGGGTTTTACCTCCATCGAGAGGGCCCGAACCTGGGTAAAAACATCGTGTCCCTTGTCTCCTATTACCATCCGCCTAGACGCATAGTTCGGGACCCCCTACCCGAGATCCGCCGTTTTTGACACCGACACCCATCGTGACAGTGCGGCACGCTCGGCTATGGCTCGGATCCATCGAAGATCAAGTCTCCACGGATGTCCGCCGTGAAGTTTAGGTTCCAAATCTGACGTAACGGCCAGGGGCGTAGCTTTTGATCTGCTCTAGATGGCCAAGTGAATTGGCCCGCATTGCGAAGCCGCCGAATACGAAGATCTGAACGGGGAGAAAAGTCTCACCCTAGACTACGTCGTTGTTGATTGAAGAATCCATCAAGCCTATCGGTGACGACACAGAGGAACTCTCAGTGAAAGCACCAATGTCGGTGTCAAAACCGGCGGATCTCGGGTAGGGGGTCCGGAACTGTGCGTCTAGGTGGATGGTAACAGGAGACAAGGGACATGATGTTTTTACCCAGGTTCGAGCCCTCTCGATGGAGGTAAAACCCTACTCCTGCTTGATTGATATTGATGATATGGGTAGTACAAGAGTGGATCTACCACGAGATCAAGGAGGCTAAACCCTAGAAGCTAGCCTATGGTATGATTGTTGTAATGGTTGTCTTGTACGGACTAAAACCCTCCGGTTTATATAGACACCGGAGAGGGCTAGGGTTACACAGAGTCGGTTACAATGGTAGGAGATCTACATATCCGTATCGCCAAGCTTGCCTTCCACGCCAAGGAAAGTCCCATCCGGACACGGGGCGAAGTCTTCAATCTTGTATCTTCATAGTCTTGGAGTCCGGCCGATGATGATAGTCCGGCTATCCGGACACCCCCTAGTCCAGGACTCCCTCAGTAGCCACGGGACGTATGACTTTGACGCAGGCGGTGAAATCATGATCATCAAATACGGTACCATCCTCCTTCAGACTCGGGTATCCAAGAGCAAGGTCGGCCGGGTCTAGTTCTGGAATCCATGCCTTTGCCCGGCTCAACGCGGCTACGCCCCCGGCTCTTGAAGATGCCCGCCTTAAATCCTGGATCCGCTGAGGTAGCACAGCGAGACACTTCAGCATGTCTTGCAGAAGGTGGGGAGTGGTATTTGATAAGGCTACAACGGCCAAAGCACGTTGTGACCCGGTGTACAGTTGCTCCGCTAGAGTGTAAACCGCCTTAAGTTTGATCAGCATGTTCTGCTTGAGGTTAGTGCTCCTGGGGCATGTGTGTTCACAAACATAACAGTGAGCCGGAGATAACGATTACAGCAGTCATCAAAGGAAGGATTGCAATGTTTGGGGTTATGGACAGTAACATACCAAAGATGGCGGAGACCATTTGAGATATATGGCGCTTTAAGTCGGACAGCTCGGTTGTTGCTTCTGCAAGTGATGCCTCTGCCGTCTCGGCCTGGGTCACCAGTGAAGCCTTCTCATCAGCCCAGATTTTCTTCTCTGACTCAAAATTCTTCTTCAACTTCTCTTGTTCAGAGACGCTGAATTCAAATTTGGAGTTGGCTTTTTGAGTTTCAAGTTCTTGAGCTGTCAGGCGGCTCTTCAGGTCAGCAATCTCCGACTCAACTTGACTTATGGTGACCTACATTGATACCGGGTTATGGTAAGAATCGTGGTAGGATAACATTAAGTCCCAAGTACTTTGCAAGCAAAGGTTCTTGACACTTGGGGGCTAATGTATGCTGAAGAATTTTTAACCTACCATGCCGGGTCATGCATATTAAGTCTCAAGCACTTTACAAGTAAAGATACTTGACACTTGGGGGCTAACGTGTATCGCAAGTTCAACCTATCATGCTATAACCAGGTTAAATATATTCTCTTTAAACCGGACAAACCAACAGTAAGCAGATTTCTAAGTCTACAGCATATTTATTCATAAGCAATAGACTTGGGGGCTGGTACAGTAAGTAAGATTCAGGAAAATAGATAAGTTATACCTCAGATTTGTGTTGTATTTGTTTCACCATGTCAATTTCCAGGTCACGACTATTATGCACTTGATTCAGATAGCCCGAGACTATATCACCAATACTTAAGTGAGTATAATCAGTAATGTCCTGCTTGGCCTTTCAGCGTCCGACAAGTTCTTCCTTGGCAGTACATTTGGCAAGGACAGTAGGCCGCCCCGGTTCAACAAACTGACTTTTCAGAAATTCAACTTCCGTGTCAGTCGTCTTGACCGGGCTAGGAGCTTCCGGGTTATCGGAGCTATTGAGAGTATCTTCGGCAGGCGGGTCAGAGGTTGGCACCGGAATGTCAGAAGCCGGTTCAGGAGGCGGCTAATGGGTGGAGCTGTCAGGAGTAGACATATCAAGTGCTGGTTCAATCACAACCGGGTCTTGGGACGGCTTATTCTTCTTTGCCCTCTTACTGGGCTTCACTTACATGCTGTCAACAAAGGTAGAAGGATGAATACTAAAGCATGAGTAAGGTAAAGCCTAAAGTAACTAAAGTTATAGTACCCGGGAGCAGTTTTGAAAGCCGGCATGTTTGATTGCATAGACTCGCCGGAGGAAGGAGAGGTATCCTGATAATTGGAGTCAGATGAATTGAGAGGTTGGTGAATTAAACCCGCCAAAGGTAAAACAGAACGTAAATCGGAGATAACCTCAGTTCGACGCTTCCTAGTTACGTCAGATAAGCCGGAGGAGAGTTCTGCATCCTTGTTGGTCCGGGTCTGCCTCTGGTTTTCAAGTTGTTGTTGCTTCAAAAGAAATTGAGGATCTTGATAAGCTAGAGGATGTGAAAATCTTACTTTCCGGGTCACCCTTCGGATTTTTTTGCTTTGGCAAAGGCTCTGAGTCGGAGGAGATTATAGTTACCTCTTCGCCAACCGCTTGGTTGTTCCCCGTATCCTCCTGAAAGGATGGAATGTCAATAAAATAATGACAAAGGAGTTAAGAGAATTAGGGATTACCTCTTCATCATCCGAAGAAGTGTTATCCAATTTGAGTAAATCAGAAGCGTTGGGTTTCTTCTTCTTTGAAGTTCCCGTTTTGGCGGCTTTCCTTTCGGTTTTCTTTGTTGTCCTGGCTTGTTTGGCAGCCTTATGGTCATACTTGACCTTCCAAAAGTTGTCATCGGCCTGTGAAAAAAAAGATAAGAAATTATGAGTACAAGTAAGGTGTGACATGGCAAGGAGTATTTATTGAGGTTGATGACTTATTGCAGGGGCCGGGTTCTTATTGCAGAAGGGAAGTAAGCCGAAGGCATTACTAGTTATTGTGCCCTCCTTCAGCAGCGACTGGGTCGTAGCTTCCACCACATCATCTGGTAAGTCGTCAGGGCTATGACTCAGTGGATCATCCTTTTCGCCTTAATAAGTACACATTAAGCCGGGACGGCGGCTTAACGGAAGTACTCGCCAAGTGAACCAGACTCGGACCAGATAAATGTCGTTTAAGCCGTTTCCCAAAAGAGCTTTAATCTTCTTGATGGTGGGATTGAGAGGCAGACGCTCAATAGCAGCTAGTTTATCCGCCAGCGGATGGTTGGACTCAAGGCGCAGAGCGCGGAAGCTGGGCAGAGGGCTCTCATCAGCCGGATAAGTGTCCTGGCAATAGAACCATGTCTGATTCCAATCTTTCGGATGAGTCGGCAGTTCAGCGTAAGGGAAAAGGCAGTCTCTCCGCCGCTGAATTGAGATGCCGCCAAGTTCAAGACTGGGACCGTTGGCACGTTCATTCTGCCAGTTCGAATAGAAAAGCTATCTGAACAAAAGCAGATTTGGCTCTTCTCCCAGGTACACCTCGCAGAAGACTTGGAAATTGCAGATATTTGACATCGAATTGGGTCCAATATCTTGAGGTCTAAGGTCAAAGAAATTCAAAACCTCCCTGAAGAATTTTTAACCGGGAGGGGCAAATCCCCGATTCATGTGATCCGTCAAAACAATCACCTCCCCTTCTTTGGGTTGAGGCTTCTCTTCAGACGGGTCAGGGGCACGATAAGACATGACCTCTTTCTTAGGCAGATGGCCAGACTTCACAAATTCAGACAGTTTACTCCTTGTGACTGTGGATGGGACCCAATTACAGGTCACAGGAGCCTTGGCCGCCTTAGGTGCCATGACAAAAATTGAGGCCTATGACAAAATAAGAGGTTCCGGTTCAAATTTAACCCGGAGGAAAATATTTTAAAACTAGTCAAGGTGGCGGCTTAAGAAGGGGTCTAATGATATATGGATAACTATGCAATAAATATTAAGCCGCTACAGGTGTCAAAGAGCAGTTAAACATATTTGACAGAGGCAGTCTTTTACTTCCGGGTGAAACAAACAGGTTTCACAAGTTGCTGTTATTATTTTGGATCAAACAGCTGTTCTAAAAAGAAAATTTTCTAGACTTAGAACTGGCACAGATGAAGTTCAAGGGTTCAAACAGGGCCTCTGTGCGACGAAAGGGATCTACTTGCAATCAAAGTGGGTGTGAAACAGCTACCGCATCAGGTTTCTGCTATCTTTAAGATCAAAAAGAAAATGACGGTGGTGAGCAAATCTACGAGGGGTTCGTAATGAACAACGAAGAACACCGAAAAGGTCCTAATGCGGATCTGAGGAGAGAGGAAGAGGAGACTTACGGATGCAGGATTTCTGCGGAAGGTCGTCGCGTTTTTTCTGGTCAAACCAGGTTGATGCAGCGGCCTGAGTGGTGAAGACGAGGAGATCTGCGACGGCGGCGGCGGAGCTCGAGCGGCAGAGAAGCAGCGAGAGGAAGAAGACGACTGAAGGAGGAGAATGGGAATACCTAGGTCATGCCTATTTATAGGGAAGGGATGACTAAGACGGCGCGAGAAACGAGGAGATAAACATTATTATTCAGCGGCCCCGATGCCTCGGTTTTCGAAACGGTCAGTAAAGGCAAGGATCCTTTGGAGGATACGATGAAATAAAAAAAATAGATTTAAGTAAAGATGACATCACGGCAGGTTGACCCGGATCAAAAAGATGACATCATGGCGGGTTAAAGAAAACCTTTGCACAGTCAGAAGACTGAAAATTTATTTCTTAAGGTATTTTAAGATTGACATGAACAGGTTCAAATCAATCTGGGGCCTAATGTTGGGGATATAACTATTTGTGTAAGCCGCCCAGGAGGGGCCGGGTTACGCAAAGAAGACTCACCAGAAAGAAGCCCAAGACCAAGCATGAAGATGGCGGTTCAATAAAGGGACTAAGACCCACAGGCGACTTAAGGCCCGTCGTAGTAAACCGCCGTAATGGCATGACTTGTATCATAAGGTAGATTTAACTAGTCACCGAGCCGGACACTGTTTATAAGCCGGCCGGGACTCTGTAAGCCGCAGGGCATCAACCCGTGTATATAAGGAGGCAACCCGCCAGCGGCTTAGGGCAAGAAACAACTCATCGAGATCCGGGCATAGCGTATCTCGCTCCCTGGTCATCGAAACATCAATACCAACCCAACTAGACGTAGGCCTTACCTTCACCAAAAGGGACCGAACTAGTATAAACCTCTCGTGTCCCTTGTCCAAATTAACCCCTTCAAGATTCCTAGTTGCAATGGCTCCACAACTAAGTCCTTTCACGAGGACATCTGACGTGACAATTCCACGACAACAGTGCTTAGTGATATGCTCCAAAACCCTCAACTACTTTCTCATATCCACATATGACCTAACCCAAAAGTAAAACTCGAGTTCAGATGTCATAGCCACTGGCACAAACCCTAGGCAAATCGGTCTCACCGATAGGGATCTCGGTCTCACCGAGATGGGGCTGTAATTTCTCTGTTTCCCTTTGTAACGTTTCGGTACCACCGAGATGAGCGATCGGTCCCACCGAGATTGCAATATAAACTCCTTGTTTCCTTTTCGGAACATTTCAGTCCCACCGAGATGAGCGAATCGGTCCCACCGAGTTTACCTGACCAACTCTCTGGTTAGCTTATTACCAAAATCGGTCTCACCGAGTTTGTGTAATCAGTCTCACCGAGATTACATTATGCCCTAACCCTAACCATATCGGTCCTACCGAGTTGCATGTCTGTCCCACCGAAAATCCTAACGGTCACTAGATTTGATGAATCGGTCCGACCGAGTTTATCAATTCGGTCCCATCGAGTTTGGTAAGTTGTGTGTAACGGTTAGATTTTATGTGGAGGCTATATATACCCCTCCACCTCCTCTTCATTCGTGGAGAGAGTCATCAGAACAAACCTACACTTCCAACTTGCTGTTTCTGAGAAGGAACCACCTACTCATGTGTTGAGACCAAGATATTCCATTCCTACCATATGAATCTTTATCTCTAGCCTTCCCCAAGTTGCTTTCCACTCAAATCTTCTTTCCACCAAATCCACATCTTGTGAGAGAGAGTTGAGTGTTGGGGAGACAATCATTTGTAGCACAAGAGCAAGGAGTTCGTCATCGACACACCATTTGTTACTTCTTGGAGAGTGGTGTCTCCTAGATTGGCTAGGTGTCACTTGGGAGCCTCCGACAAGATTGTGGATTTGAACCAAGGAGTTTGTAAGGGCAAGGAGATCGCCTACTTCGTGAAGATCTACCGCTAGTGAGGCAAGTCCTTCGTGGGCGACGGCCATGGTGGGATAGACAAGGTTGCTTGTTCGTGGACCCTTCATGGGTGGAGCCCTCCGTGGACTCGCGCAACCGTTACCCTTCGTGGGTTAATGTCTCCATCAACGTGGATGTACGATAGCACCACCTATCGGAACCACGCCTCAAAAATCACCGTGTCTCCAAATTGCGTTTGAATTCTCCAAACCCTTCCCTTTACATTCTTGCAAGTTGCATGCTTTATTTTCCGCTGCTCATATACTCTTTGCATGCTTGCTTGAATTGTGTTAAGATTGCTTGACTTGTGCTAAGATAGCTAAAATCTGCCAAAGACTAAAATTGGGAAAAAGATAAGTTTTTATTTGGTCAAGTAGTCTAATCACCCCCCCTCTAGACATACTTTCAATCCTATAAGTGGTATCAGAGCTTTGGTCTCCATTTGCTTTGATTTCCATAGCTTTTGGTGGTCATGGCCTTGGTTTCACAACGTAGGAGAGTATGGCGTCTAGCAGGAAATTATCACCGTAGAGGTCGTTACTTTGATGGTACAAATTTTGCTAGTTGGAAGCATAAGATGAAAATGCATATTCTTGGACATAACCCCACCGTTTGGGCTATTGTGTGTATTGGCTTGCAAGGTGAATTCTTTGATGGGAGAGAACCAAACCGTGAAGCTAGTGTAGAAGAGTTGAAGATGTTGCAATACAACGCTCAAGCTTGCGATATCCTCTTCAACGGATTGTGCCCCGAAGAATTCAACAAAATCAGCCGTCTTGAGAATGTAAAGTAAATTTGGGACACTTTGATTGATATGCATGAAGGTACCGACTTCGTCAAGGAATCCAAGTTGGATGTGCTCCAAAGTCAACTTGACAAGTTCAAAATGAAGGATGGTGAAGGTGTCGCTGAAATGTACTCTAGGCTTACTCTTATCACAAATGAGATTGCGGGCTTAGGAAGTGAAGAGATGACCGACAAGTTCATCATCAAGAAGATCCTAAGAGCTTTGGACAAAAAATATGATACTGTGTGCACATTGATCCAAATGATGCCAAATTACAAAGATCTTAAGCCAACGGAAGTCATTGGAAGAATTGTTCCTCATGAGATGTCACTCAAGGATAAGGAGGAACTTCATACCAAGTCAAGTGGTGCTTACAAAGCCTCATGTGAAGCCCCCACATCATCAAGTGAGAAACAAACCTTCAATGAAGAATTGAGCTTAATGGTGAAGAACTTCAACAAGTTCTACAAGAGTAGAAGCAAAGAAAGAAGCTCCAAGTCAAGGTCCTACAAGGACAAAAGATCTTCTAGTCAAGAGCGCAATTGCTACAATTGTGGGAGACCCGGACACTATTCCCATGAGTGTACGGCATCCCACAAAAGAAGAGAAGAATCACCCAAGAGGAGAAGTAGAAGAGAAGAATCACCACCAAGAGATAGGAGGAGTAGAGATGATCATTATGAAGGAAGAACATCCCGAAGAAGCAAGGATTCGGAAAGGAATGACAAGTCGTCAAGGAGCTACACAAAACAAAGACATCAAGCTCATGTTGGTGAATGGGTATCCGGCTCCGACTCCGACAATCACTCCGAGAGAAGCTATCACTCCGACTCCGAATATACTCAAGATGAAGGTGTTGCTGGTCTAGCACTTGTGTCATCCAACTCCTACGACATATTTGATTCACCCAATGAAGGAATTGGAAGATGCTTCATGGCTAAAGTCCCAAAGGTAACACACCCCGAGTATGTTGATTTCAATAGTGATGAAGATGACTTGCTAGGTGATGATGATTTACTTGTTGACAACTCTAGTGATGAATACTATGATGAAACGTCAATTAATCAAGATAAAACGAATGACAATGATAAGGAGAAGATTGAGCTTCTAACTAAAGAACTAAACACTCTTAAGTTAGCTCATGAAACTATCTTAGAAGACCATCGAGAACTTTTAAGGACTCATGAGAAGTTACGCTTTGAAAAGCTCAACCTTGAGCAAGAGCATGAGTTCTTAAAGGCAATCAATGATGATCTCTGTAAGAAAAGTTCTTCTTACATTGCCAAGCGTTTACTCTTATCTACTTATATGCCTCAAGTCAAGTCCATTAACAAGAACAAGAAGGATTCTTCCTCTAGTAGTAACAATAATCATGCTAAATCAAATATTGTTGCTTCTAGTAGCTCTCTTGATTCCACTAATGATTCTCTTAGCCAAGTTACACTTGAGCAAGAAAATAGCTTATTGAAGGGAATTATAGAGAAAGGTGTTTACAAGAGCCTTGCCGGGAGTAAGCAATTTGAGGAAATTGTACGCAATCAAGGAAGGCACCGGAAGAACCAAGGTGTTGGTTTTGAACGAAAGTTCAATGCCAATGGAGTTGAGTGGGAAGAAGATCAATACCCCAAGACGAAGCTTGTTCCTCAACAAGAGAAGTATGATCCTACTTCCTTCAAGGGGACACAAGCTCAAGATGATCTTCCACCACAAGACCACAAGCAAAAAGGCAAGGACAAGCTTCAAGAAGAGATTGATGCATTTGAAGAAGCTCCTAAGGCCTTGGTCAAGTGGGTTCCCAAGACTACATCAAGCTCTACTTCATCGAGTACAACTACAACTCCAAGGATTCCCATCAAGATGATGTGGATCCCAAAGAAGAAGAACTAGAGAGTTCTTGAGGGATACTCAGCCAACATATTTCACTCATATCATTTTGGCAACAACAAGTGCAATAAACTTCCACATCTTGCACTAGTTCAAGGAGTCACAGACCCTCTTGTTGGTAAGACAAGGGACAAGGTAACCTAATGCTTTCATAGACATCATCTTGTGTGTGCATCAATCTATGTCTATGGATATCCTTGCTTGTTCCTTGTAGGACTAACCCGTGTAGGTATTGAAAGTGCAACTCACTCCAAGGGATTGCTCCAAATGATCTACATCAACATTGAGCATCCACATCTTCAACACCTACATGAAGTCATCATCGACAAAACCCAAGGTTAGTTTATCCCTCTAAGGGGGGATCTCACATCTAGGGGGAGCTTAACTCTAAGAATTGAGTCAAAGCAACTCTAATGGTGTGAACACATCAATGCATTATGTAAAAGTGGTAACCCCACTTGAGCTTAAATGATGAGTATGACCTATGATCATATGTTCTCATTTGACACCTAAGTCAATATACTCATATATATAGATGACCTAGCCATCGCCAATTGCTTGATAGATGCTAGACTTGGTTGTGCATGCTTTGCCACATATTTCATTTGCCATTTTATTGTGTGAGCATGTCGGTTGCATATTTTACTCATTCGAGGACATCCACTTGTTGTTTTGTTTGATTGGTTTCTTTTTCTTTTGCCAAGTGGATGAACAAGAATGCCTAAGAACCTTCTCTAGCTATCTATGCTCTTCTTGTCTCAAACTCTATTCATGCTACATCAAAAAATTTGATCAAGTCAGATTCGAACCACTCTGTGTGAGGAGCACTCGGAGTCCCCGATTCGTCATAGACTTAAACTTCCAAAACTTCTTTGTGCGTTTCGGTCTGACCGATTCCTCCATTTCGATCATACCGAGATCACTAAGTTCATCTAAGTTTTCAATCTCGGTGCAACCGATTTGAACTTTTCGGTCCCACCGAGTTGCTGTAACTGTCAACAGTTATGCATCTCGGTGCCACCGAGTTGTTCCACTCGGTCACACCGACAGGGTCGGGCTGTATATACTCACGGGCAAAAATTTGGAAACTTTCTCCAAACCTCTTCGCCCGTTCGTAGCTCGCTCTGCCTCCAGGGTCTCCGGATCGTCTCCTCATCGCCAGCCGCCTCCTGTCGCTGATCTCCGCCGCCGTCAACGGAATTCACCCCCGCCGTTGCCGTCATAGCGAGTTCATCGTCAAGCTAGGGTATGGACTCGATCACAGTGCTATCCCCCTCCGGTTCCTAGCACATTGTGTTCATTATGATTCTTGCCACGTTTGAAACGATTCTATCCAGCCAAAACAATCCTTAGATTAGAAGTGAATTGAAAATTTAGGGTTAGGTTTCCGCCGAAACCATCTCGGACCCACCGGGTTGCAGAACTCGGTTCCACCGATTTGGCGAATGCCATTGCACAAGTGATTCTCGGTCTGACCGAGAATTGAAAGTCGGTGTGACCGAGTTCAGGACTTTGTGAAACCCTAGAAGTCTCGGTGCCACCGAAATGTGACTCGGTCTGACCGAGTTCACTAGTTTTGGTTCCAAAAGCTACTTCGGTATTACCGAGTTTGCAAATCGGTTGATCCGAAATGCTTTCTGTGGAAAACTAAAACTAAGTTTTTGAATCATTCTTTTGCAAAAACCTCTGTATTTTGTGATGCTCATCCACTCTATCTCATCTACATCTATTCACAGGGTCAGCAGTCAGTGTTTGCAACATGTCTGATCAAAGTGATAGCCAGAACAGGGAAGAGGAGCAGATTCAGATGTGTGAGGGCACTAGTCCCTCTAGTACCTCAGATGAGGGCAGCAGGAGTACCCCAAGCAATCTGCCTAAAGCTACCACCAGGGACAGAAAGAAGAAAACCTCAGAATCTGAGGATGAAGACTATGTGGCGGTAGAGGAATAGGCCACTTCCAAGAAGAAGGTGGTCAAGAAAGAATATGGGTCAGCTGCAGCCACTAAGCCAGTAGTGCAGAAGAAGGCACCTGCAAGAAGGGTACCCACTTACAAACCCAGGAAGGTTGCCACTGGAGAAACCATGAAGTTTACTATTGAGTCAGAAGATGAAGCTGCTGGTCAAGACAAAAAGAAGAAGAGAGTCAGAACCACCATTGCCAAAGTTCTTGGCAATCCCTCTATGAGGAGAGACTCTGAGGGAGAGGAATAAGAGGTTGCTGCACCAGCACCCAAGGCTCAGAAGCTTATGGGTGATGCTATAAGATTAGGGGCTGCATCATCAAAGCCCAAAGAAGCACCCAAAGCTACCTCCAAGCCCAAGATTGCACCAAAGAGGAGTACTAGAAACATACCTGCTGCAGAGAAGAACAATGCCCCGGTGCCTGAAACTGTTGCTGAGGAAGAAGAAGATGAAGAGCATGTGTTGAGAAAGCTGAAGCCAAAGATTCCAAACCACAATGATGCTCATCCTATGGCTGAGAACATGAAGCTAAGGAAGGATGCAAGACTCAGACAGTGGAGGTTGTCTGATCCTTATGCTATCAGGAGAAGGGCTGCTGTTGACTACAGGTTCCATACTAAGGAACAACAGGATTTCTATGAGACAGTGTTGTTGGACAAGAAGCCTATAGTTTGTGACATGAGGTGGGTCGACTGGACCTACATGAAGGAAAATGAGGAACACTATCCTGGAGTGTGTCACGCCCAATATGCGACCCTATCCAAAAGGAACTCGAAGGTCCCACCAAGGATAGACCCGCATATTGAAACGCTTTTGCAAGGTGGATATCATTACATCAACATTACATAATAGATGGGGATACATACAAAAGGCATACAATGCCACACGAATACAACATCATTTTACATAAGAGCATCATCCGACTACGGATGAAACACAAACAGAAACTCAAACGACATCCACCCTGCTAGCCCAGGCTGCCGACCTGGAACCTATCCCCTGATCGAAGAAGAAGCAGAAGAAGAACTCCAAAACAAGAAAACATCGCTCTCGCGTCGTGATCATCGCATAACTTGTACCTTCAACTGTTGTTGTAGTAATCTGTGAGCCACGAGGACTCAGCAATCCCATAACCATGGGTATCAAGACTAGCAAAGCTTAATGGGAAAGGAAGGGGTAAAGTGGTGAGGTTGCAGCAGCGACTAAGCATATATGGTGGCTAACATACGCAAATAAGAGTGAGAAGAGAGCAAACGGAGCGATCGTGAAGCTAGCAATGGTCAAGAGGTGATCCTGAACTCCTACTTACGTCAAACATAACCCAAAACCGTGTTCACTTCCCGGACTCCGCCGAAAAGAGACCATCACGGCTACACACGCGGTTGATGTGTTTTAATTTGGATCTAGTGTCAATTTATCTACAACCGGACATTAACAAATTCCCATCTGCCACATAACCGCGGGCACGGCTTTCGAAAGATAATACCCTGCAGGGGTGTCCCAACTTAGCCCATGATAAGCTCTCGCGATCAATGAACGATATTCCTTCTCCCAGGAAGACCCGATCAGTCTCGGAATCCCGGTTTACAAGACATTTCGACAATGGTAAAACAAGACCAGCAAAGCTGCCCGATGCACCAACAATCCCGATAGGAGCTGCACATATCTCATTCTCAGGGCAACACCAGATGAGACATCCTACGAGTAAAACCAGACCTCGAGTTTCCCCAGGGGGCCCCGTAGTCTACTCGGTTCGGACCAGCACTTAGAGAAGCACTGGCCCGGGGGCGCTAAAATAAAGATGACCCTCAGGCTCCGGAAACCCAAGGGAAAAAGGGCTAGGTGAGGCAAATGGTAAAACCAAGGTTGGGCCTTGCTGGAGAAGTTTTATTCAAAGTGAACTGTCAAGGGGGTCCCATAAATCACCCAACCGCGTAAGGAACACAAAATCCGGGAACATAACACCAGTATGACGGAAACTAGGGCGGCAAGAGTGGAAAAAAACACCAGGCATAAGGCCGAGTCTTCCACCCTTTACCAAGTATATAGATGCATTAATTAAATAAGAGATATTGTGATATCCCAACATAATCCTGTCCATCATGGAGCAATCTTCAACTTCACCTGCAACTAACAACGCTATAAGAGGGGCTGAGCAAAGCGGTAACATAGCCGAGCAATGGTTTGCTAGGAAGGGTGAAAAGGTTAGAGGCTGACATGGAAAATTGGGAGGCTTGATCAACAAGAGATAGGTAGCACGGCAAAGCAATAGAACGAAGCAACTAGCATAGAAATGATAGTAGTGAGATCTAGGGTAGCGGTCATCTTGCCTGAAATCCCGCAAGGAAGAAGAACAAGTCCATGAAGAAGATGAAGCCACGAAGACGAACCAAGCATAGACGAACGAATCCTCACGACCGCAACGAAATGGGAACTATCGAGAAGAAGCACACAACATATATAAAGGGCAATGCACAAGATGAACATGGCAACAACATGATGATTACCAAAAGGTATATGACTGGGCATGCAAAATGACAAGAGGCAATGCAATATAACAATGATGAGCCTGGCATATGCAACAAATAAAGGAACAAAGCAAAACAAGATGACAAGGCAAAATGCAACACCCAAGCAAATGGCATGGCAACAACGATGAATAGCTGGAAGACACCTGGCGCATCGAATCCGGGGCGTTACTACTCTCCTCCACTAACAAGAGATCTCGTCCCGAGATCTAGGATGGCACCAGAGAGAAATGGAAGAGGAAGAGAATAGGTAAAACTAAGTTGCTTCTTCGACAAAAGAGTGAAACCAAAGAACCTTGAGAGGGTGAAAAGTTATGAATGACGAGTACATGGACAAGAAGGAATTTGAAACCACTCTAGTTAAAACGAGATAAACAAGGAACAAGGAAGAACAAATTCGGACAGCACTCCGGTTGAAAATAGATGCAAGACTTGATAAGATGAAAAGAACTTGAAAAGAGGACACAACACTCCGGTTAAATGGATAAGCATGAAAAGAACACAACCTTCACAATTCGAGATGATGAGTGAAAAGAGCAGCATCACAATGTCTCCGGAAGAAAGAATAGAAGATAGATCATTGGAATAACAGAATGGAGTAGAAAATGCCAACTTCTGCCACAAATGAGCTTGGAAAGCACCCTTCCCAGAAGGTTATAATAGAGTTGTTGGAAAACCAACAACGAAAAGAATAAGCTTGTAGTGGGCTTATGGAAACATCTCAACACTTGAGGTGAAAATCTGCTACTAACAAAAACAATTGCTTGCTTGAGATCAAAGAAGAGATGAAAACTTCTTTCGCCGAGAGGATAGGAGAAAACTCGGATCATTGATAAGCACCACAAATAGCAACATTCCTTAGGGAAGGCTTTAGGTGAAATCTATACCAAGATAACTCCAAGGAAGAGATTGATGGATTTAAAATACCTCATTCTTGACAACAATATGAATCATGAAACATGAAGGAAATTTGTCAAAAATGACATAACACCACCTCAAAAGATAAGGTAGAAAGAATTGCACTTTGGAATGCAAGATGAAGAATACTTGAACTCCTCAAAACAAGACATGTGTTGAGCACCATGTTTATTTTTTAGAGTATAGCTTGGCGGATCATAACTTCGAGAGAAATCTTGAAGAACAATTGAAGAATGAAGAGAATCCTTGATGAACCACCATGTAGACCCTCAGTGAAGAACTCCGGTAATAAAAGGATGATAAAAAGAAAGAGAAGTTGAAAACACAAGGTGAAGCCTTGCAATGATTTAGATGGAGCTTCGTGACGATAATGCGGAAACCTTGGAACTCCGGAAAAGAAAAGATGAAGCATCTCGAACCGAGAAATGTGACATGATGAATAACTCTGGAAAGAAGAAACTAGATCACTTGGATGAAACAATAATAAGAATTACATTATGTGTATCCTTCACCAATTTAAATTGATGACAAGCAACGGATTTGGCATACTACTTATTCTTCTTGAGGGATTAAGGATAATAGCGCAAACTTGAGAAGGTATTGATGGAACCACCGGTGGGATTTGGAAACAACCAATATTTGATATGATAACGAAGGAAGTGAAATCTTGAACGAACCACCATAAGAATTGAAAATGAAAGTAGCAAAGGCATAATTCACCGGGAAGAATTGGAAAACAAATGAAGATACTTGAGGGGATTTAGAGACATGAGAATGAAGAGGTCATGAACTAATTAGATGATATTTGAACGATGCACCGGAAGAATTCGAGAACACGAGTTGAAAGCTAAGAATGAAGAATTATGACATGATGGCCTTTGGAGGAAAGAAATGGAAACAACTCATGAAATGCTCCGAATGGGTGAAAAGAATTCTCACAATCGAAAACAAGTGCGAGAGGATGGCATCAAGCTTGAACTACGCATCTTTGGAAGAAAGGGTAAGGATTTAAGAGGAACTCTTCTTCGGTCTTCAAAATCCGAGAATGACGAGGAGAAACACCACCATGAATTGTTGAGACACTCCGGAAGAATGAAAGAAAACAAAGAGGTTGAGCCAACAATGAAAAATAATTTGAAAGCTACCTTGGAGAAGGCATGTGATTGATGGGATCCATTCCTACGTCACACTTGAAAAGAATTTGAGAATAACTTCGGGATAATTAGAAGAGTCAGGTAAGATCCTGGGAAAAGATCAGTGGGTTAGGGCCCACTCAAAAGAAAACACCGTTGAAAATGATTTTAAAGAGAGATTGCACCAGTTGAATTAAATGGCTTGAATGAGATAACAATCTCCAAATAGCTTGAACGGATTAAGAATGGAAACACAAATATTTTGAGATATCGTCAACACTATGGAACAAATGGATAGGAAGAAGTGAATGATTAAGAGGTGCAACGGCATGAGAAAGCATTAGAAATGAGGAAAGGAATATGATGAATATCGAAAGCTTGAATTGGATCCACCGGAGAAGAAAAAAGAACGAAGGATGATGAACTTGAAGCTCGTGAGCATCTTCACGAGGGATCACCGGATCAGAACATTGAAAGAAAAGAATGAAGAGACTTCCCACAAATAAAAGGATACATGATTAAGAAATATGAGTCCTTGAAGAAAAAGGGTGGGAGGGCGGGAAAACAAAGACAACTTGGGACGGATAAAACGAACACCGTTGAGAAAACTTAGAATTTTATCTCGCGGTTGAAATGATCGGATCCACTTGAAGAGAAGCACGCCAGTTGGAAAAGAAATAACGTGACACTCTCGATGATCAAAAAGGATTAGTACTCCCATAGAAATATGAGAACACTGCTTGAAAGGTATGGAATCAACACTTGACATTGAAGCAACTCAAATACCACAACTCAAAACAAAACAAAGGATTTGGCTTGCAGAATAAGCCGGAACAAATACATATGATAGAGATTTACCCAATCCCATATCATGCATCTGTCGGAAAGATATTCTAGGAGCTACTTGAATTCCCACCTATAAACTCCCGAAACTTTCTGGTTATGCAATCTGGTGTTGGGGATACAGGGGAAGCAATATATCTCACCCAAACTAACAATCCCTACATCCAGCTGTATCCATCCGTCAACACATAACCAAGAAAACTCCGGAAATCATGTACCTCAACCTTCGAAAAGCATCCGTTATACGAGCTATGGCAATACTCCCGAACTCCCCAGTACTGGGTGGCGTCGAGGTTATCTCACCAACAACTGCATAAAAGAGATTTTCGATGTCGGCAAAACTCAGGTATTCCAGAACTGCAACGATAAAATTGTGACGACAACACCTCGGAGCTCAACTCCCCGGGACACTGCCACAACCCCTAAATGTCAGGAGGCACCAAGAACAATGTTCTCGTCACAAGACTATTGGAACGATTCCAAGATACCCACGTGATCCTAAAAAAAATTAGTGAAATTTGAGGAGAGGAAAGACAAAACATCAATGTCAAGAGTCCTCACCAGAGAGACGAAGGGGGCTGAGGAGTAAAAAGAATCCTACTCTCCGACATATATAATCCTAAGACTCAAAATAGTTTTCTTCCAGACTCAACAACGGCCAACAATCAAGGGGGCTCATATGGTCAGTCGAGGCTCTGATACCAACTTGTCACGCCCAATATGCGACCCTATCCAAAAGGAACTCGAAGGTCCCACCAAGGATAGACCCGCATATTGAAACGCTTTTCCAAGGTGGATATCATTACATCAACATTACATAATAGATGGGGATACATACAAAAGGCATACAATGCCACACGAATACAACATCATTTTACATAAGAGCATCATCCGACTACGGATGAAACACAAACAGAAACTCAAACGACATCCACCCTGCTAGCCCAGGCTGCCGACCTGGAACCTATCCCCTGATCAAAGAAGAAGCAGAAGAAGAACTCCAAAACAAGCAAACATCGCTCTCGCGTCGTGATCATCGCATAACCTGTACCTGCAACTGTTGTTGTAGTAATTTGTGAGCCACGAGGACTCAGCAATCCCATAACCATGGGTATCAAGACTAGCAAAGCTTAATGGGAAAGGAAGGGGTAAAGTGGTGAGGTTCCAGCAGCAACTAAGCATATATGGTGGCTAACATACGCAAATAAGAGCGAGAAGAGAGCAAACGGAACGGTCGTGAAGCTAGCAATGGTCAAGAGGTGACCTTGAACTCCTACTTACGTCAAACATAACCAAAAACCATGTTCACTTCCCGGACTCCACCGAAAAGAGACCATCACGGCTACACACGCGGTTGATGTGTTTTAATTTGGATCTGGTGTCAAGTTATCTACAACCGGACATTAACAAATTCCCATCTGCCACATAACCGCGGGCACGGCTTTCGAAAGATAATACCCTGCAGGGGTGTCCCAACTTAGCCCATGATAAGCTCTCGCGATCAACGAAGGATATTCCTTCTCCCAGGAAGACCCGATCAGTCTCGGAATCCCGGTTTACAAGACATTTCGACAATGGTAAAACAAGACCAGCAAAGCCGCCCAATGCACCGACAATCCCGATAGAAGCTGCACATATCTCGTTCTGAGGGCAACACCGGATGAGACATCCTACAAGTAAAACCAGACCTCGAGTTTCCCCGAGGGGGCCCCGCAGTCTACTCGGTTCGGACCAGCACTTACAGAAGCACTGGCCCGGGGGGCTAAAATAAATATGACCCTTGGGCTCTGGAAACCCAAGGAAAAAAGGGCTAGGTGAGGCAAATTGTAAAACCAAGGTTGGGCCTTGCTGGAGGAGTTTTATTCAAAGCGAACTGTCAAGGGGGTCCCATAAATCACCCAACCGCATAAGGAACGCAAAATCCGGGAACATAACACCGGTATGACGGAAACTAGGGCGGCAAGAGTGGAACAACACACCAGGCATAATGCCAAATCTTCCAGCCTTTACCAAGTATATAGATGCATTAATTAAATAAGAGATATTGTGATATCCCAACATAATCCTGTCCATCATGGAGCAATCCTCAACTTCACCTGCAACTAACAACGCTATAAGAGGGGCTGAGAAAAGCGGTAACATAGCCAAGCAATGGTTTGCTAGGAAGGGTGAAAAGGTTAGAGGCTGACATGGCAAATTGGGAGGCTTGATCAACAAGAGATAGGTAGCGCGGCAAAGCAATAAAACGAAGCAACTAGCATAACAATGATAGTAGTGAGATCCAGGGTAGCAGTCATCTTGCCTGAAATCCCGCAAGGAAGAAGAACGAGACCATGAATAAGATGAAGCCACGAAGATGAACCAAGCATAGACAAATGAATCCTCACGACCGCAACGAAACGGGAACTATCGAGAAGAAGCACACAACATATATAAAGGGCAATGCACAAGATGAACATGGCAACAACATGATGATTACCAAAAGGTATATGACTAGCATGCAAAATGACAAGAGGCAATGCAATATAACAATGATGAGCCTGGCATATGCAACAAATAAAGGAACAAAGCAAAACAAGATGACAAGGCAAAATGCAACACCCAAGCAAATGACATGGCAACAACGACGAATAGCTGGAAGACACCTGGCGCATGGAATCCGGGGCGTTACAGAGTGCAATACAGTTTCATTGCTTGTGGAGTTGCAGACTTTGTTGGGCAGAAGCTCACAAAGTGGAATGATGAGCTCATCATGCAATTCTACTCCACAGCACACTTCTACCCAGATGGCAGGATAGTGTGGATGTCTGAAGGTACAAGGTACCAATCAACTATTGAGGAATGGGCAAATCTGATCAATGCACCCAAGGAGCAGGAAGATGACTTGGATGTCTATGCCAAGGAGAAGATGGATCACAATTACATGGCTCATATGTACAAGGAGATCCCACATGATGCAGTTGAGACACATAAATTTGGATCTGTACATTATCTTCTGTCAGGACTCCCAATGATCAACTAGATCCTCAGGCATACTCTATTGCCCAAGTCAGGTGACCACAACATGATAAGAGGCCATGCTATAAACTTGCTACACTTGTTTGATGTGCCACAGAAATTCAAGGTCATGAGCCTCATTGTTGAGACTATCAAGAGGACAGCAGCAGACCAGAAGAGAAGTTGTGGGTATGCCCCACAGATCCAGGAGCTGATTAACTCCAAGATGGGCACAGGCACATACTTGCTGGACAAGGAACATTTTCCCATCTATCCAGACTTTGAAGACAACCAAGTGGTTATGGATGAAGATGAACCATCTTCTGTGCATGCTCAAGCCAAGAAGGAGAAGGCAAGGACAGAGAAGGCTACCAAGATGCCAACAATGGAAGAGGCATCTCAGTACTTTCTGAAGAGCAAACTGGATCAACTAGGCTACTTGATTGTATCCACTCTGAGGATTGAGAAAGGGCTGGCCACCTTGACTCAAAACCAGGAGAGCCTGGAAAGGATCATGGAGCAGAAGTTCTACAACTTGGATGTGAAACTAACTGAGATCCAATCTGTTGTTGAGCAGCTTCAGGATGACATGGAGGAGAGGAAGGGCAAGACAACCACAGATGCATTTTCCAGAGTGCCTAGAGCTCAGAGATCAGCTGCAGTGCCAGTGACAGACACCAGAGCCACTTCATCTGCACCAGCTACAGCTCCTACAGTTCCAGTGCAACCAGCTTCAGCACCCACACCTCCAGCTCCGTCTACATCAACTGATGCTTTCGTCCTTGGCGTTCTATCTACACCACCACCAGAAGATCAAGCCTGAGATTCGATCTAGTACTATGCATTTTCTATGAACTTTTTGGTAACTTGTTGCCAAAGGGGGAGAAAAATGTATAGATCATAGGCTTTGAGAGAGAGTGTTGCCTTTTTTGTTCTCTCTTGCTTTGGTGGTTAAACTTTATTTGCCTTTTTGAGATACTCTATGTCTATGTGATACTTGATGATCATGTGTTTGATCATATGCTACATTTATGCTTGTTGGATGACGTTATCTCGTTTATCTCTATATGATCATTCACTTTGCTTGGTAATGAATGCATGTATTCAGTTATTATCATTTTGAGCGCTCCACCAAGATGTATGTGACATGGAAGAGTTACCCATGGGCCTAACTCCTTGTGCATTTGCAGTCCAAAGCAAATCTTAAACTATGCACAAATTTAGGGGGAGCTCTTGCTTATCACATACTTCTCAAAGCAACTATGTTTTCACTCTTATTATCATTTGTCGAAGCTTTGATCTATATGTTGTCATCAATTACCAAAAAGGGGGAGATTGAAAGTGCAACAATCCCTAGGTGGTTTTGGTAATTCCTAACAACATATAGCTCATTGGGCTAACATTATTCCAAGATGAATATTTCAGGAAAAGCTCAATGAATGGCATGGCATGGATGAGAAAAGGGGATCCCTCAAAATGCTAAGGATGAAAGGATTGGCTCTAGCTCAAAAGCTCAAGACTCTACATTTTATATTTTAGTGATCCAAGATCACATTGAGTCTATAGGAAAAGCTAATACTATCAAGGAGGGATGAGGTGTTGCTTAATGAGTTTCTTGCTCCGCAGTGCTTAGTGATATGCTCCAAAACCCTCAACTACTTTCTCATATCCACATATGACCTAACCCAAAAGTCAAACTCGGCCCTACCGATTCTTTCTACCCGGCGCCACCGAGTTCAGATGTCATAGCCACTGCCACAAACCATAGGCAAATCGGTCTCACCGATAGGGATCTCGGTCTCACCGAGATGGGGTTGTAATCTCTCTGTTTCCCTTCGTAACGTTTCGGTACCGCCAAGATGAGTGATCGGTCCCACCGAGATTGCAATGTAAACTCCCTGTTTCCTTTTCGTAACATTTCGGTCCCACCGAGATGAGCGAATCGGTCCCACCGAGTTTACCTGACCAACTCTCTAGTTAGCTTATTACCAAAATCGGTCTCACCGAGTTTGTGTAATCAGTCTCACTGAGATTACGTTATGCCCTAACCCTAACCATATCGGTCCTACCGAGTTGCATGTCGGTCCCACCGAAAATCCTAACGGTCACTAGATTTGCTGAATCGGTTTGACCGAGTTTATCAATTCAGTCCCACCGAGTTTGGCAAGTTGTGTGTAACGGTTAGATTTTGTGTGGAGGCTATATATACCCCTCCACCTCCTCTTCATTCGTGGAGAGAGCCATCAGAACAAACCTACACTTCCAACTTGCTGTTTCTGAGAAGGAACCACCTACTCATGTGTTGAGACCAAGATATTCCATTCCTACCATATGAATCTTGATCTCTGGCCTTCCCCAAGTTGCTTTCCACTCAAATCTTCTTTCCACCAAATCCAAATCCTGTCAGACAGAGTTGAGTGTTGGGAGACTATCATTTGAAGCACAAGAGCAAGGAGTTCGTCATCAACACACCATTTGTTACTTCTTGGAGAGTGGTGTCTTCTAGATTGGCTAGGTGTCACTTGGGAGCCTCCGACAAGATTGTGGATTTGAACCAAGGAGTTTGTAAGGTCAAGGAGATCGCCTACTTCGTGAAGATCTACCGCTAGTGAGGCAAGTCCTTCATGGGCGACGGCCATGGTGGGATAGACAAGGTTGCTTCTTCGTGGACCCTTCGTGGGTGGAGCCCTCTGTGGACTCGCGCAACCGTTACCCTTCGTGGGTTGAAGTCTCCATCAACGTGGATGTACGATAGCACCACCTATCGGAACCACGGCTCAAAAATCACCGTGTCTCCAAATTGCGTTTGAATTCTCCAAACCTTTCCCTTTACATTCTTGCAAGTTGCATGCTTTACTTTCCGCTGCTCATATACTCTTTGCATGCTTGCTTGAATTGTGTTAAGATTGCTTGACTTGAGCTAAGATAGCTAAAATCTGCCAAAGACTAAAATTGGGAAAAAGATAAGTTTTTATTTGGTCAAGTAGTCTAATCACCCCCCCCCCCTCTAGACATACTTTCGATCCTACAAGAACACAAGTGAGTTGTGGGCGATACAAGTCATACTGCTTACCAGCATGTCATACTTTGGTTCAGCGGTATTGTTGAATGAAGCGGCCCGAACCGACATTACGCGTACGCTTACGCGAGACTGGTTTTACCGCCATGCTTTGCACACAGGTGACTACCGGGTGTCTGTTTCTCCAACTTTAGTTGAACCAAGTGTGGCTATGCCCGGTCCTTGTGAAGGTTAAAACAGCACTAACTTGATGAACTATCATTGTGGTTTTGATGCGTAGGTAAGAACTGTTCTTGCTCAGCCCGTAGCAGCCACGTAAAATTTGCAACAACAAAGTAGAGGACCTCTAACTTGTTTTTGCAGGGCATGTTGTGACGTGATATGGTCAAGACGTAATGCTATATTTTTGTATGAGATGATCATGTTTTGTAACCGAGTTATCGGCAACTGGAAGGAGCCATATGGTTGTCGCTTTATTGTATGAAATGCAAGCGCCCTGTAATTGCTTTACTTTATCACTAAGCGGTAGTGATAGTCGTAGAAGCAATAGATGGCGGAACGACAACGATGCTACGATGGAGATCAAGGTGTTGCGCCGGTCACAATAGTGATCACGACGGTGCTTCGGAGATGGAGATCACAAGAACAAGGTGATGATGGCCATATCATATCACTTATATTGATTGCATGTGATGTTTATCCTTTATGCATCTTATCTTGCTTTGATTCACGGTAGCATTTTAAGATGATCTCTCACTAATTATCAAGAAGTGTTCTCCCTGAGTATGCACCATTGCGAAAGTTCTTCGTCCTGAGACACCACGTGATGATCGGGTGTGATAGGCTCTACGTTCAAATACAACGGGTGCAAAATAGTTGCACACACGGAATACTCAGGTTAAACTTGACGAGCCTAGCATATACAGATATGGCCTCGGAACACGGAGACCGAAAGGTCGAACGTGAATCATATAGTAGATATGATCAACATAGTGATGTTCACCATTGAAAACTACTCCATCTCACGTGATGATCGGACATGGTTTAGTTGATTTGGATCACGTGATCACTTAGATGACTAGAGAGATGTCTGTCTAAGTGGGAGTTCTTTAGTAATATGATTAATTGTACTTAAATTTATCATGAACTTAGTACCTGATAGTATTTTGCTTGTCTATGTTTCTTGTAGATAGATGGCTCGTGCTGTTGTTCCGTAGAATTTTAATGCGTTCCTTGAGAAAGCTAAGTTGAAAGATGATGGTAGCAATTACACGGACTGGGTCCGTAACTTGAGGATTATCTTCATTGCTGCACAGAAGAATTACGTCCTAGAAGCACCGCTGGGTGCCAGGCTTGCTACAGATGCAACCGACGATGTTAAGAATGTCTGGCAGAGCAAAGCTGATGACTACTCGATAGTTCAGTGTGCCATGCTTTACGGCTTAGAACCGGAACTTCAATGACGTTTTGAACGTCATGGAGCATATGAGATGTTCCAGGAGTTGAAGTTAATATTTCAAGCAAATGCCCGGATGGAGAGATATGAAGTCTCCAATAAGTTGTATAGTTGCAAGATGGAGGAGAATAGTTCTGTTAGTGAACATATACTCAAAATGTCTGGGTATAATAATCACTTGATTCAACTGGGAGTTAATCTTCCTGATGATAGTGTCATTGACAGAATTCTTCAATCACTGCCACCAAGCTACAAGAGCTTCGTGATGAACTATAATAATCAGGGGATGGACAAGACTATTCCCGAGCTCTTCGCGATGCTAAAGGTTGCGGAGGTATAAATCAAGAAGGAGCATCAAGTGTTGATGGTCAATAAGACCACTAGTTTCAAGAAAAAAGGGTAAAGGGAAGAAGAAGGGGAACTTCAAGAAGAACAGCAAACAAGTTGCTACTCAGGAGAAGAAACCCAAGTCTGGACCTAAGCCTGAAACTGAGTGCTTCTACTGCAAGCAGACTGATCACTGGAAGCGGAACTGCACCAAGTATTTGGCGGATAAGAAGGATGGCAAGGTGAACAAAGGTATATGTGATATACATGTTATTGATGTGTACCTTACTAATGCTCGCAGTAGCACCTGGGTATTTGATACTGGTTCTGTTGCTAATATTTGCAACTCGAAACAGGGACTACGGATTAAGCAAAGATTGGCTATGGACGAGGTGACGATGCGCGTGGGAAATGGTTCCAAAGTCGATGTGATCGCAGTCGGCACGCTACCTCTACATCTACCTTCGGGATTAGTTTTAGACCTGAATAATTGTTATTTCGTGCCAGCGTTGAGCATGAACATTATATCCGGATCATGTTTGATGTGAGACGGTTATTCATTTAAATCTGAGAATAATGGTTGTTCTATTTATATGAGTAATATCTTTTATGGTCATGCACCCTTGAAGAGTGGTTTATTTTTGTTAAAACTCGATAGTAGTGATGCACATATTCATAATGTTGGAGCCAAAAGATGCAGAGTTGATAATGATAGTGCAACTTATTTGTGGCACTGCCGTTTAGGTCATATTGGTGTAAAGCGCATGAAGAAACTCCATACTGATGGACTTCTGGAATCACTTGATTATGAATCACTTGGTACTTGCGAACCGTGCCTCATGGGCAAGATGACTAAAACGCTGTTCTACGGAACTATGGAGCGAGCAACTGATTTATTGGAGATCATACATACCGATGTATGTGGTCCAATGAATATTGAGGCTCGTGGCGGGTATCGTTATTTTCTCACCTTCACAGATGATTTGTGCAGATATGGGTATATCTACTTGATGAAACACAAGTCTAAAACATTTGAAAAGTTCAAAGAATTTTAGAGTGAAGTGGAAAATCATCGTAACAAGAAAATAAAATTTCTACGATCTGATCGTGGAGGATAATATTTGAGTTACGAGTTTGGTTTACATTTGAAGCAATGCGGAATAGTTTCACAACTCACGCCACCCGGAACACCACAAAGAAATAGTGTGTCCGAACGTCGTAATCGTACTTTCCTAGATATGGTGCAATCTATGATGTCTCTTACTGATTTACCGCTATCATTTTGGGGTTATGCTTTAGAGACGGCCGCATTCACGTTAAATAGGGCACCATCAAAATCCGTTGAGACGACGCCTTATGAACTGTGGTTTGGCAACTAACCAAAGTTGTCGTTTCTTAAAGTTTGGGGCTGCGATGCTTATGTGAAGAAACTTCAACCAGATAAGCTCGAACCCAAATCGGAGAAATGTGTCTTCATAGGATACCCAAAAGAGACTATTGGGTACACCTTCTATCACAGATCTGAGGGAAAGATTTTTGTTGCTAAATTCGGATCCTTTCTAGAGAAGGAGTTTCTCTCGAAAGAAGTGAGTGGGAGGAAAGTAGAACTTGATGAGGTAACTGTACCTGCTCCCTTATTGGAAAGTAGTTCATCACAAGAACCGGTTCCTGTGACAACTACACCAATCAGTGAGGAAGCTAATGATATTGATCATGAAACTTCAGATCAAGTTACTACCGAACCTCATAGGTCAACCAGAGTAAGATCCGCACCAGAGTGGTACGGTAATCCTATTCTGGAAGTCATGTTACTTGACCATGATGAACCTACGAACTATGAGGAAGCGATGATGAGCCTAGATTCCGCAAAATGGCTTGAGGCCATGAAATCTGAGATGGGATCCATGTATGAGAACAAAGTATGGACTTTGGTTGACTTGCCCGATGATCGGCAAGCCATCGAGAATAAATGGATCTTCAAAAAGAAGACTGACGCTGATGGTAATGTAACTATCTACAAAGCTCGACTTGTTGCAAAAGGTTTTTGACAAGTTCAAGGGGTTGACTACGATGAGACCTTCTCACCCGTAGCGATGCTTAAGTCTGTCCGAATCATGTTAGCAATTGCTGCATTTTATGATTATGAAATATGGCAAATGGATGTCAAAATTGCATTCCTGAATGGATTTCTGGAAGAAGAGTTGTATATGATGCAACCGGAAGGTTTTGTCGATCCAAAAGATACTAACAAAGTGTGCAAGCTCCAGCGATCCATTTATGGACTGGTGCAAGCCTCTCGGAGTTGGAATAAACGCTTTGATAGTGTGATCAAGGCATATGGTTTATACAGACTTTTGGAGAAGCCTGTATTTACAAGAAAGTGAGTGGGAGCTCTGTAGCATTTTTGATATTATATGTAGATGACATATTGTTGATTGGAAATGATATAGAATTTCTGGATAGCATAAAGGGATACTTGAATAAAAGTTTTTCAATGAAAGACCTCGGTGAAGCTGCTTACATATTGGGCATCAAGATCTATAGAGATAGATCAAGACGCTTAATTGGACTTTCACAAAGCACATACCTTGATAAAGTTTTGAAAAGGTTCAAAATGGATCAAGCAAAGAAAGGGTTCTTGCCTGTGTTACAAGGTGTGAAGTTGAGTCAGACTCAATGCCCGACCACAGCAGAAGATAGAGAGAAAATGAAAGATGTTCCCTATGCTTCAGCCATGGGCTCTATCATGTATGCAATGTTGTGTACCAGACCTGATGTATGCTTAGCAATAAGTTTAGCAGGGAGGTACCAAAGTAATCCAGGAGTGGATCACTGGCCAGCGGTCAAGAATATCCAGAAATACCTGAAAAGGACTAAGGATATGTTTCTCGTTTATGGAGATGACAAAGAGCTAGTCGTAAATGGTTACATCAATGCAAGCTTTGACACAGATCCGGACGATTCTAAATCGCAAACCGGATACGTGTTTATATTGAACGGTGGAGCTGTCAGTTGGTGCAGTTCTAAACAAAGCATCGTGGCAGGATCTACATGCGAAGCGGAGTACATAGCTGCTTTGGAAGCAGCAAATGAAGGAGTCTAGATGAAGGAGTTCATTTCTGATCTAGGTGTCATACCTAGTGCATCGGGACCAATGATAATCTTCTGTGACAATACTGGTGCAATTGCCTTAGCAAAGGAATCCAGATTTCACAAGAGCACCAAGCACATCATGAGATGCTTAAATTCCATCCGGGACCAAGCCCAGGTGGGAGACATAGAGATTTGCAAGATACATACGGATATGAATGTTGCAGACCCATTGACTAAGCCTCTTCCACGAGCAAAACATGATCAGCACCAAGACTCCATGGGTCTTAGAATCATTACTGTGTAATCTAGATTATTGACTCTAGTGCAAGTGGGAGACTAAAGGAAATATGCCCTAGAGGCAATAATAAAGTTATTATTTATTTCCTTATATCATGATAAATGTTTATTATTCATGCTAGAATTGTATTAACCGGAAACATGATACATGTGTGAATATATAAACAAACTTAATGTCACTAGTATGCCTTTACTAAACTAGCTCGTTAATCAAAGATGGTTATGTTTCCTAACAATAGACATGAGTTGTCATTTGTTTAACGGGATCACATCATTAGTAGAATGATGTGATTGACATGACCCATTCCGTTAACTTAGCACTTGATCATTTAGTATGATGCTATTGCTTTCTTCATGACTTATACATGTTCCTACAACTATGAGATTATGCAACTCCCGTTTACCGGAGGAACACTTTGTGTGCTACCAAACGTCACAACGTAACTGGGTGATTATAAAGGAGCTCTATAGGTGTCTCCAAAGGTACATGTTGAGTTGGTGTATTTCGAGACTAGGTTTTGTCACTCCGATTGTCAGAGAGGTATCTCTGGGCCCTCTCGGTAATGCACATCACTATAAGCCTTGCAAGCAATGCAGCTAATGAGTTAGTTACGGAATGATGCATTACGTAACGAGTAAAGAGACTTGTCGGTAACGAGATTGAACTAGGTATTGAGATACCGACGATCGAATCTCGGGCAAGTAACATACCAATGACAAAGGGAACAACGCATGTTGTTATGCGGTTTGACCGATAAAGATCTTCGTAGAATATGTAGGAGCCAATATGAGCATCCAGGTTCCGCTATTGGTTCTTTACCGGAAATGTGTCTCGGTCATGTCTACATAGTTCTTGAACCTGTAGGGTCCGCACGCTTAAGGTTTCGTTGACAGTTTTATTATGAGTTTATGAGTTTTGATGTACTGAAGGTTGTTCGGAGTCCCGGATGTGATCACAGACATGACGAGGAGTCTCAAAGTGGTCGAGACATAAAGATCGATATATTGGACGACTATATTTGGACACCGGAAAGGTTCCGGGTGAGATTGGGACAATACCGGAGCTCCGGGAGGTTATCGGAACCCCCCGGGAGGTATATGGACTCCCCCCTAGGGCGCGCCACTCCCCTTGGCCGGCCCCCTCCTCCACTCCTTTATATACGGGGGAGGGGGGCACCCCATAGACACAACAATTGATCTCTTGATCTCTTAGCCGTGTGCGGTGCCCCCCTCCACCATAGTTCTCCTCGATAATATTGTAGTGGTGCTTAGGTGAAGCCCTGCGATAGTAGAACATCAAGACCGTCACCACGTCGTCGTGCTGACGGAACTCTTCCTCGACATTCTGCTAGATTGGAGTACGGGAACGTCATCGAGCTGAACGTGTGCAGGAACTCGGAGGTGTCGTAGTTTTGGTGCTTGATCGGTCGGGCCGTGAAGACGTATGACTACATCAACCGCGTTGTGCTAACGCTTCCGCTTTCGGTCTAGGAGGGTACGTGGACACACTCTCCCCTCTTGTTTCTATGCATCACCATGATCTTGCGTGTGCGTAGGAAATTTTTTGAAATTACTATGTTCCCCAACAATTATTAGTGCTAACCTTTCAGAGCGAGAAGAAGAAAGATTATTGAAAACTCTGAAGAAGCACCGAGCAGCTATTGGATATACTCTGGATGATCTTAAAGGCATTAGTACCACATTATGCCAACACAAAATTACAGTGGAGAAAGATGCCAAACCAGTTAGAGATCCTCAATGACGACTGAATCCCAAGATGAAAGAAGTGGTAAGAAAGGAGATACTAAAGCTCCTTGAGGCAGGTATAATTTATCTCGTTGCTGATAGTGAATGGGTAAGCCCTGTCCATTGTGTTCCTAAAACGGGAGGTATCACCGTTGTTCCTAATGATAAAGATGAATTGATCCCGCAAAGAATTATTACAGGTTATAGGATGGTAATTGATTTCCGTATGTTAAATAAAGCTACTAAGAAAGATCATTACCCTTTACCTTTTATTGATCAAATGCTAGAAAGACTATCCAAACACACTCATTTCTGCTTTCTAGATGGCTATTCTGGCTTCTCTCAAATACCTGTGTCAGCGAAGGATCAATCTAAAGCTACTTTTACTTGCCCTTTTCGTACTTTTGCTTATAGACCTATGCCTTTTGGTCTATGTAATGCACCTAGTACCTTTCAAATATGCATGATGGCTATATTCTCTGATTTTTGTTAAAAGATTTGTGAGGTATTCATGGATGATTTCTCCGTTTATGGATCCTCTTTTGATGATTGTTTGAGCAACCTTGATCGAGTTTTGCAGAGATGCGAAGACACTAGTCTCATCCTGAATTGGGAAAAGTGTCACTTTATGGTTAATGAAGGCATTGTCTTGGGGCACAAGATCTTCGAGAGAGGTTTTGAATTTGACAAAGCCAAAGTTGATGCTATTGAAAATATGCCTGAGGGAGTCCTGGATTAGGGGGTGTCCGGACAGCCGGACTATCATCGTCAGCCGGACTCCAAGACTATGAAGATACAAGATTGAAGACTTCGTCCCGTGTCCGGATGGGACTTTCCTTGGCGTGGAAGGCAAGCTTGGCGATACGGATATGTAGATCTCCTACCATTGTAACCGACTCTGTGTAACCCTAGCCCTCTCCGATGTCTATATAAACCGGAGGGTTTTAGTCCGTAGGACAACATAACCATTACAACAATCATACCATAGGCTAGCTTCTAGGGTTTAGCCTCCTTGATCTCGTGGTAGATCCACCCTTGTACTACCCATATCATCAATATCATTCAAGCAGGAGTAGGGTTTTACCTCCATCGAGAGGGCCCGAACCTGGGTAAAAACATCGTGTCCCTTGTCTCATGTTACCATCCGCCTAGACGCACAGTTCGGGACCCCCTACCCGAGATCCGCTGGTTTTGACACCGACATTGGTGCTTTCATTGAGAGTTCCTCTGTGTCATCACCGATAGGAAGGATGCATCTACCCATCTTCAAGGACGGTATCTTCGTCAAAGGAGCCTTGGCCGCCGGCCAAAAGTATCCGGCTAGGTGGTTTTCTCATGACCGCCAGTTCGGTCACCGCTTCGACGATGACCTCTCGGGTCGTGAAAAGCAATCTTCACGTCAGCTCGGAATCCGCCGAGCGGCTGGATCCAATAGAGCTCTCGTCCGTAAACGAGCTCTTCGATCGCATCGCGGCCCTGGGAGTCGCTACAGACTACAATCAGATTGGGCTTAAAACCGATCTGAGAGAGATTAACTCTCCCCAGGTCACCCACCACGTTGCAGTGGTAGAGGAACAACGCGGCGACTCTTCTCCTGTATTGAAAACTAGTCATCCCGGACCCTCCATGCCGGATTCCCACGGAGGGACAGACTTCGATCAAGCACTAAACCTAAAGTCAGGCATCGGACCAGACTCGTTGGACAATATCCAGCAATCCAAGCTTCCAAATTTGGAAACTTCTCGGCCCTTGAGCCTCGAGATGGGTAGGGTTCCGGACTTAATTCCACCCACCCCCCAGACATATGCGATCTATCTCTAATCCGGCAAGAGCCCGCTGAAACAGTACATCACTACTGGGCCAGATTCCTCCTGGTTATGGACAGGATAAAGGACTGCCGAGAGGAAAACGCAATCTCAATCTTTTGCAATAATTGCACGGACGAGGGAATCTTGAACGCCGTCAGCCGTCGTGAAATTATACGCTTCGCCAACCTGGCGTCCATAGTATGAAAGTACTGTGCAATGGAGAGTTTCCGGAAAACCGAAAATAAGTTTTGGGACAACCCGGCCCCGAATACAACCCTAGTCCGCAACAAAAGGGTGCATTACACTCAGGCACCAGGTACAAAAACCAAAAAGCAAAAACCCCACAAAGGGCACAGAACCGTACTGGAGGGATGGCTTAGCGGACCCTGGAAAATTCATAGTACAGAGGGCACCATCCCAACACATAGCCTTCGAGCATGTTGGATATTACGGCAGGTTGCCAAAAGTGGCGAGGAGCTTCTAGCCCCGGAAAACCACTCCAACAATACCGGTACGGTATCAACAGTCTTCGAGACTTTCGCATCAAATAACATGCGGAAACGAACAATCCGCAGCCTCGCCGAAGTCTACCAAGTAGCAACAACAAATCCATGGAGCGACACAGCCATCACCTTCAACGCCAGCGACGAACCTAAATTCCGAACAGCCCGAGCACCAGTCGCATTGGTCCTTAGTCCAATAGTGGACAGCTTTCGACTTACCAAGGTACTCATGGATGGCGGCAGCGGATTAAATCTCATCTACGAGGAAACTCTTCAAAAAATGGAAATAGACTGGAGCCGCATTGAGCGAAGCAGCACAACCTTCAAAGGAATAATCCCTAGCCGGGAAGCATGCTGCACCGGAAAAATCACACTCGATGTGGTGTTCAGCTCGCCGGACAATTACAGATCCAAAGAAGTCACGTTCCAAGTGGCCCCGTTCAACAGCGGATATCACGCTATATTAGGACGAGAGGCATTCACAATTTTTTAAGCCGTACCCCATTACGAGTACATGAAGCTCAAAATGCCTGGGCCCGGCGGAATAATCACTCTCGTTAGTGATCCGAACATAGCACTCCGCGCCGAAAACAAGACAGCCGCATCAGCCCTGGAGGCACTACCGAAGCCCTAGCGGCAGAAGAACTCACCGCGCTATGCTCTACTGTGAATAGGGACGATGTGATACTCGATAAGAGATCCAAGTCCACCTCCTTTAAACCAGCGGACGAAATAGTAAAATTCCAGGTCCATCCAACGGACCCGACAAAGACGGCCTCCATCGGGGCACAGCTGAACCCTGATGTAGACGCCGCACTACGAGAATTCCTTCGGGAAAATTGGGACATTTTCGCCTGGCACCCTTCAGACATGCCCGGAATCCCACGTAGATTGGCAGAACACAGCCTAAACATCCTAAAAGGATTCAAGCTAGTCAAACAGGCCCTTCGACGATTTTCCAAACCCAAAAGACAGGCAATGGGAGAAGCGCTAGCCAAACTATTGGAAGCCAAACAACACAGCCTAAACATCAAACATCCGGATTGGCTAGCAAACCTGGTAATGGTACCAAAGAAGGACAAATCCTGTCGCCTATGTGCCGATTTTAAAGACCTCAACAAGGCATGCCCAAAGGATCCCTTCCCCCTCCCCCGCATCGACCAGATAATCGACGCTACCGCAGGACACGATTCATTGTGCTTCCTTGACGCATACTCCAGCTACCATCAAATCAAGATGGCGGAAGCAGACCAAGCAGCAACGGCATTCATCACTCCATATGGACCATTCTGCTTCAACACGATGCCCTTCGGACTTAAAAACGCCGGCGCAACATATCAGCGCATGATTCAAACATGTCTGGCCACCCAGATCGGCAAAACAATAGAGGCATACGTAGACGACGTAGTCGTCAAAACCAAACACGTTGAAACTCTAGTAGACGACTTGAGGCTCACATTCGACAACCTCCGAGCATATGACATCAAGCTGAATCCGGAAAAATGCGTTTTCGGCGTACCAGCCAGAAAGCTCCTGGGCTTCATTGTATCTGGCAGAGGAATCGAAGCGAACCCAGCCAAGATCCGAGCTCTATCACAGTTGGATATCCCAAAGGACCTCAAACAAATACAAAAATTGACTGGATGCGTGGCGGCTCTAAGCCGCTTTATCTCCCGTCTAGGAGAAAAGGCATTGCCCCTCTATCGCCTCCTCAGGCGCACCGAACACTTCGAGTGGACGGATGCTGCCACTGCCGGACTTGAAGAAATAAAAGCCATATTGGCAACAAATCCGGTCCTAGCTGCGCCCAACCTGGGCGAACCAATGTTGTTATACATCGCGGCAACACATCAAGTTGTAAGCGCGGTACTCGTCGTCGAACGAGAAACAGAAGGGCATAAATTCCCTCTTCAAAAACCAGTGTACTACGTATCCACTGTGTTAACCCCCTACAAGTCCCGCTACCCGCACTATCAAAAGATAGCGTATGCGGTGTTCATGGCATCCCGGAAGCTCCGACACTACTTTCAAGAGTGTTCGATAACAGTGGCCTCCGAAGTACCCCTCAACAACATTATAAACAACCGCGACGCAACGGGCAGGATTGCAAAATGGGCCATTGAGCTCTTATCATTCGATATAACTTACAAACCTCGGCGAGCTATAAAGTCGCAAGTTTTGGCTGACTTTGTCGCTGAATGGACCGAAGCCGAACTCCCTAAAGAGTACGGCGCATACTCCAATTGGATTATGCACTTTGACGGCTCTAAAATGTTAGCCGGATTGGGGGCTGGCATCGTATTGACGTCCCCAACCGGGGACACAGTCCAATACGTACTTCAGATAATGTACACGGACTCTAACAACGCAGCCGAATACGAGGCCCTTTTACATGGCCTCCGGATGGCAATCTCCATGGGCATTCAACGCCTAGAGGTGCGCGGGGATTCAAACCTTGCAATATCCCAAGTAAATTGAGACTTTGATGCCAAGGATCCGAAAATGGCAGCCTATCGTAACGTTGTCCTAAAAATGTCAGCTCGGTTTGAAGGACTTGAATTCCACCACGTAGCCCGGGATAATAACCAAGCAGCCGACATATTGGCACGCATTGGCGCAAAACGTGACACTGTCCCTCCAAACATCTTCCTGGAACGGCTCTTTAAGCCGTCCGTACTATGGGAAGAGGAGTCCGGAAATAACACACCAGAAGCAGCCGCATCAACCGAGAAAAAACAGTCTGACATAATCGGCGACTCAGCCGATGAAATAACACCTTCAGCCCACGAGCTAATGGCAGTAATCGCCCCGTGGACAGAACCATTCCTAGCCTACTTGCTTAGGCAGGAACCCGAAGACCAAAATGAGGCCCGCTGCATAGTTCGGCGATCTAAAGCCTACAAGGTCCATGAGGGAGAACTTTATAAGAAAAGCACAACCGGAGTCCTTCAAAGGTGCATCTCCGAAGAGGAAGGGCGAGACCTTCTAGCTGAAATCCATGCCGGACTAGGTGGACACCACGCCGCAGCTCGGGCCCTTGTAGGAAAGGCATTCTGAAAGTGCAACTAATCCCCGGGTGGTTTTGGTAATTAATAACAACATATATATCATTGAACTAATAGTTTCTTGAGAATCATTTCAGAAAGTTCAGTGATATGGGTATGGCAAGGACTGAAGAAGTGGACCCCTCAAAATGCTAAGGCAAGCATTGGCAAAAGCTCAAGACTCCATTTTTGGTTTAGTGATCCAAGATCACATTGAGTCTATAGGAAAGCCAATACTATTAAAAGGGGATGAGGTTATGATAATGATCTGGTTGCTCAAAGTGCTTAGTGATATATCTCCTAAACTATCAGCAACTCTCACTTCCATAATACACTCATAAGTAATCTCGGTCCCACCGATTTTCCAAACCCAGTCACACCGAGATGAACCACCTCAGCCATATAGCCAAACCCTAGAATTCTCGGATTTTCCGATTCTGAACTCGGTCTCACCGAAACTTGAGTTGCCAAGCTTCTGTAACCTTCTGTCATCAAATCGGTGTCACCGAGATGATGAAGTCGGTCCCACTGAGATTGGCAAGCTCTTGTCTTTGGACGAATCGGAATCACCGAGTTTGTATTTTCGGTCCCACCGAAAATCCCAACGTTCACATGATTTGAACTTTCGGTCTCACCGAGTTGTCAACTTCGGTCTGACCGAGATTGGTCAAATGTGTGTAACGGTTGGATTTTGTGTGGAGGCTATAAATACCCCTCCACCCCCTCTTCATTCGTGGAGAGAGCCATCAGAAAGAACTACCACTCCTACCTTACATTTCTGAGAAGAGAACTACCTACCCTTGTGTTGAGATCAAGTAGCTCCACTCCCACCATATGAAACTTGATCTCTAGCCTTCCCAAGTTGCTTTCCACTCAATCCTTTCTTCCACCACAGCCAAATCAGTGAGGAGAGTTGAGTGTTGGGGAGATTATCATTTGAAGCACAAGAGCAAGGAGTTCATCATCATCAACACCATCTATTACCTTTTGGAGGGTGGTGCCTCCTAGATTGGTTAGGTGTCGCTTGGGAGCCTCCGTCGAGATGTGGAGTTGAACCAAGAAGTTTGTAAGGGCAAGGAGATCGCCTACTGCGTGAAGATCTACCCCGAGTAAGGCTAGCCCTCCGTGGGCGTAGGCCATGATGGCATAGACAAGGTTGCTTCTTCGTGGACCCTTCGTGGGTGGAGCCCTCCGTGGACTCTCGCAGCCGTTACCCTCCGTGGGTTGAAGTCTCCATCAACGTGGATTGACGATAGCACCACCTATCGGAACCACGAGAAAAAATCTCCGTGTCTCCAAATTGCGTTTGCTCTTCTCCACCTCTCTTTACTACATGTGCAATTTATTTTCCGCTGCCTATACTCTAGAATTGCATGTGTAGGGTGATACTTGACTTGATCATCATTGTGAACTTGCCAAAAACTTGTCTTTATCAAAAGGCTGAATTTTTATATTGTCAAGTAGTCTAATCACCCCCCCTCTAGACATACTTTCGATCCTACAAGTGGTATCAGAGCTTTGGTCTCCATTGTATTGGTTTCCATTGCATTGGACTCCATAAGCTTGGTTTCACAACCTAGGAGAGTATGGCGTCTAGTGAGGGTAATTTTCGTAGAGGTCCTTACTTCGATGGTACAAATTTTGCTAGTTGGAAGCATAAAATGAAAATGCATATTCTTGGTCATAACCCAGCCGCATGGGGCATTATTTGTGTTGGTTTGCAAGGTGAGTTCTTCGAGGAAGGAAAGATTCCGGATCGCGAAGCTACAACGGATGAATTGCGGATGTTGCAAAACAATGCTCAAGCTTGTGACATTCTATTCAATGCTTTGTGTCCCGAGGAGTTCAACAAAATCAGCCGTCTTGAGAATGCAAAAGAGATTTGGGATACTTTGGTTGAAATGCACGAAGGTACCGAGTCCGTGAAGGAATCAAAGCTAGATATTCTTCAAGGTGAACTTGACAAGTTCAAGATGAAGGATGGTGAAGGAGTCGCTGAAATGTACTCTAGGCTTGCTCTCATCACAAATGAGATTGCCAGCTTAGGAAGCGAAGAAATGACCGACCGATTCATCATCAAAAAGATTCTCAGAGCTTTGGATGGAAAGTATGACACCATGTGCACTTTGATCCAAATGATGCCAAACTACAAGAATCTCAAGCCAACCGAAGTCATTGGAAGAATTGTTGCTCATGAGATGACACTTAAGGATAAGGAAGAGCTTCACAACAAGTCAAGTGGTGCTTACAAAGCTACAAGTGATGCTCCCACAACCTCAAGTGACAAGTTAGTTTCCAATGAAGAGATAAGCCTAATGGTCAAGAACTTCAACAAATTCTACAAGAATAGAGGCAAAGAGAGAAGCTCAAAGTCTAGATCATATGATGAAAAGAGATCTTCTAGTCGTGATCGAAACTGCTACAATTGTGGAAGACCCGGACACTACTCAAATGAGTGTACGGCTCCCCACAAGAGAAGAGAAGAATCTCCAAGAAGAAGAAGCTCAAGAGATGAGTCACCTCGGAAAGAGAGAAGGAGCAGAGATGATCGTTATGAACGAAGACCCTCTCGGAGAAGCAAGGATTCGGAGAGGAAAGACAAGTCATCAAGGAGCTACACAAGAAGAAAACATCAAGCTCATGTAGGTGAATGGGTCTCCGGCTCCGACTCCGACAATCATTCCGAAAGAAGCTATCACTCCAACTCCGACTACAGTCAAGATGAAGGTGTTGCCGGTCTTGCTCTCGTGTCCTCCAACTCCAACTCCTATGACTTATTTGATTCACCAAATGAGGGAATTGGAAGATGCTTCGTGGCTAAAGGCCCCAAGGTATCACACCCTGAATTCATTGACTTTGATAGTGATGAGGATGACTTGCTTGGTGAAGATGAGCTTTTACATGACAAATCTAGTGAGCCTAGTAATGATGAACATGCTAGTAGTCTTTATAGTCGAGAAGAGTCGAATGACAATGCTATGAAGGAGATTGAGCGTCTAACTAAAGAACTAAACACTCTTAAGTTAGCTCATGAAACAACTCAAGAAGATCATAGAGAGCTCCTAAGATCTCATGAGAAGCTACGCTTCGAGAAGCTCAATCTAGAGCAAGAACATGAGTTCCTAAAAGCAATCAATGACGATCTTCGAAAGAAGAGTTCTTCATATCTTGCCAAACGACTTCTATTGTCTAATTTCTTGCCACCTATTAAAACTAAGCATGACAAGCATAAGAAAAATTCTTCATCTAGAAGCAACAATATTGGTTCTAGTAGTTCTCTTGATTCCACTAACAATGTTTCAAGCCAAGTTACACTTGAGCAAGAAAATAGTTTATTGAAAGGGATTATAGAGAAAGGTGTCTACAAGAGCCTTGCCGGAAGCAAGAACTTTGAGGAAATTATTCGCAAGCAAGGGAGGCACCGGAAGAATCAAGGAATTGGTTTTGAGCGAAAGTTCAACGCCGAGGGTGTTGAATGGGAAGAAGGTCAATATCCCACTCCAAAGTTTGTTTCTCAAAAGGAGAAGTACGATCCTACTTCTTCCAATGTGGAACAAGCTCAAGATGATATTCCACCACAAGACCACAAGCTAAAAGACAAGGACAAGCTTCAAGAGGAGATTGATGCATTTATTGAAGCACCTAAAGCCATGGTCAAGTGGGTTCCCAAGGAAACGTCAAGTTCTACTTCGTCAAGCTCAACTACAACCCCAAGGATTCCCATCAAGATGATGTGGATCCCGAAGAAGAAGAACTAGAGAGTTCTTGAGGGTGACTCCGCCAACATACTTCACTCATATTCATTTTGGCAAGAACTTGTGCAATCAACTTCCACATCTTGCACTAGTTCATGGAGTCACAAACCCTCTTGTTGGTAAGTCAAGGGACAAGGTAATCATAGCTCTCATGGACATCATCCATTGTGTACTTCAATCTATGTCCATGGATATCCTTGTTTGTTCCTTGTGGGACTAACCCATGTAGGTATTGAAAGTGCCCGAATCCAAAGGATTGCTCCCAACTCTTGATGATCTCCATCAACATTGAGCATCTACATCTTCAACATCTACATGAAGTCTTCTACGACAACCCAAGGTTAGTTTGACCCTTTAAAAGGGGTTCTCACATCTAGGGGGAGCTTTGCTCTAAAGAATTGAGCTAAAGCATCTTCAAATGATGTGAACACATCAATGCTTTATGTAAAAGTGGTAACCCCACTTGTGCTTAAACGATGAGTATGACCTATGATCAAATGTTCTCATTTGACTCCTAAGTCAATATACTCATATATAGATGACCTAGTCATCAACAAATTGTGTGATAGTAGCTAGAGTTTTGATTGTGCATGTTTGACACATATTTCATTTGCTATCTTATTGTGTGAGCATGTTGGATGCATGATTTAATCCATTCGAGGACATCCATTTGTTGCTTTGGTCTTTTTGATTTTTTTCTTGACCAAATGGATGGACAAGAATGCCTAAGTACCTCCCCTATCTATCTATGCTTTCTTGTCTCAAATTCTATTCATGCTTACATCACAAACTTTGAACAAGTCATTTTCGGACCTTCCGAGTGAGGAGCACTCGGAGCCACCGATCCGTCAAGGGCTAACTTCCAAAACCTTCTAAGTGATTTCGGTCAGACCAACCCACTCAAACTCGGTCAAACCGAAAGCATTTGGATTGATCTAGGTTTTCACCTCGGTGAAACCGAGTTGTGAATTTCGGCGTGACCGAAGTGCATAACTGCCCTGCAGTTATCCATCTCGGTGCCACCGAGTTTTACAACTCGGTCCCACCGACAGCAAAGGGGTATATATACTCCGAGGGCCGCGCGTTGATTTCTACTTCAAAACGCTTCACCCCCACACCCCTTGCTGCCGTCGCCTGGTCTCCGGATCGTCTCCGTCGTCGCCTGTGCGCCCTCGCCGCAGGTCTCCGTCGCCGTCAACGGACATCTTCTCCGCGCCGTTGCCGCCGTAGAGGAACTCCACCAAGTTAGGGTGAGTTTCGATCCCACTCGTGCTCTCATCTCCGATTCAATGCACGTTTGGTTTGCCTGTAATCTTGCCACGATTGAAATCTTCCTGAACACAAGATTAGTTCCTTTGAACGAAATTCGAGTAAAAGTTTTAGGGTTAGGTTTCCGCCGAACACATCTCGGTGAGACCGATTTTACATTCTCGGTATGACCGATTTGGCCTCTGGCCATTGCACTGCACCTTTCGGTCCAACCGAGTTGTGCAAATCGGTGTGACCGAAATGAGGATTTAGTGAAACCCTAGTGTTTTCGGCAGGACCGAAACCCACTTCGGTCCAACCGAAAGTGGTGTGAATGCTTCTGTTTGAACACTTCGGATTCACCGAATTTTAAACTCGGACTGACCGAAATGTCTTCTGTGAAAACCTAATACTAGAATTTGAACTCATTCTGTTTGCAAAATCTTCTGCAGTTTGTGATAACTCTTCTACTCTGCCTACACCTTATCTATTCACAGGTTGTCAGCCATGTCAGATGCCAGTGACAGCCAGAACAGGTCTGAGTCACCTATTGCTGATATTCCAGAGGCAGGCACTAGTCCTGAACCCAGCAGCTCATCAGATGATGGTGAGAGGAGCACACCAAGTGGTTTGCCTCCTGCAGCCACCAGGGCCAGAAAGAAGAGGAACTCTGATGAAGAAGATTCTGATTTCATTGTTGAGGAAGAGGTCTCCTCCAAGCCAAAGAGAAAGGTTGTTGCCAAAGAGCCTCAAGGGCAGCAAACCAAGAAAGGCACCAGAAAAGTGAAGCAGTCCACTGTTGCCAAAAAGCTGAGTATGGAAGGGGAAACTACAAGCAAAGTGAAGAAAACTTCCAAGAGAAAGAGGATAGTGTATGTGTCAGGAGCTAGAGCAGATATGTATATTGATCCTCATGCAGATGCAGCAGTAGAGGATGAGGATGAGGAAGCACCCCAGCCTCCTCAGAAGCCTAAGCTCATGGGTGATGCCATCAGGGCTGGAGCCACTTCAAAGTCCAAGCCATCTGCTCCAGTCAAGGCAGCTCCAGCAAAGCCTGCTGCCAAGCCCAAGAAGACCGTCAGAAACATTCCAGCATCTGAAAAGAACAAGGATGATGTGCCACCAGCTGTGTCAGATGATGAGGCACCAGTTTTGCTGAAACTTCGTCCAAAACTGCCACTTCACAATGATGCTCATCCTCAAGCTGAAAACATGAAGGAAAGGAAGGATAGAGGTCTCAGGCTATGGAGACAAGCTGATCCATATGCTGTGAGGAGAAGAACTGCTGTTGATCCCAGATTTCACACCAGAGAGCAGCAGGACTTCTATGAGACTGTGCTGATGGACAAGAAGCCCATAGTGGCAGACACCAGATTTGTTGATTGGAAATACATTGACAGTGAAGAGCACAGAGACTTCTTTCCACATGTGCATGAGAGCTTCACTGCATGTGGTGTTGCAGACTTCGTAGGTCAAAAGCTGACAAGTTGGAATGATGAAATGATTATGCAATTCTATGCCACAGCTCATTTCTATCCAGATGGAAAGATCACATGGATGACTGAAGGCCAAAGATTCTCTTCAACTGTAGAAGAATGGGCAGAACTGCTGAATGCTCCAGTGCAGAGAGAGGATGATGTTGATGTCTATGGCATTCCCAAGAAGAACCATGAATCTATGAAGAATATGTACAAGGAGGTTCCAGCTAAGGATTTAGCAATCTGGAAGCTTGGCTCAGTGTATTATCTCCAGGCAGGTTTACCTACCACAAACACTATTTTGAGGCATACCTTGATGCCCAAGTCTGGAGATCATCGCATGATCAGAGGGTACTCTATCAACATGCTGCATATACTTGATGAGAAGGCACCGTTCAAGGTGATGGACTTGATAGTTGAGACTATTAAGAGGACTGCAGCTGACCAGAAAAGGTCGTGTGGATTTGCCCCGCATATTCAGATGCTTATCAATGCCAAGTTTGGCACGGGCACATTCTTGTTGGATAGAGAACACCTACCACTGCAGCCTGAGCATGAGGACAATGATGTTGTGATGGATGAGGAGGATCCAACTTCTGTTGAAGGTCAAGCAAAGATTGAAGCTGCCAAGAAAGCCAAAGCTGAGAAGGAAGCAGCAGCAGCAGCAGCTAAACCAAAGAGTGTTGGAGAGCAGCTCCTTGAAGCTACCCAAAGGATTGAACAACGCCTGGCCAGCATTGTACAGTCTCAGGAGAGCCTTGAGAGGATTGTTGAAGACAAGATCCATGCTCTGGATGTGAAGCTGACTGAAGTGCAAGTAACTGTCAACAAGCTTGAGGCAGATATCGAGGAAGCAAAGAGGGAGAAGGAAGAGCTCATGCGTGAGATGCAGGATGACCTAGTCCAGGATGCTTATGAACAGACTGCTCCGGTTCCCACAGGACCCCGATCAGCTGCTATTCCAGTGACAGACACCAGGACTACAGCCTCAGCACCTCCCACAGCTCCATCAGTTGCTCCAGCTCCAGCTCCAGTGACCACTCCTCCAGCTCCACAGACATCAGCAGAAGTCTTCGCCGATGCAGCCATCTCAACTCCAACATCAACCCAGACAGGAGCCGCCAGCAGAGTCCCTAGTGACGTTTAGCTCTATACTTTTCGAACTTTTTGGTAACTTGTTGCCAAAGGGGGAGAAATTGTATAGATCATAGGACTTCGAGAGAGAGCGTGCTATTGTTTTGTTTTGTTTGCGCTTTTGTTCTTTTGGTTTTCGTGACATTCTGTGTGTTTGATACTACGTTTGATGAGTGCTTGGTCGTACTATGCCTTAATGTGTGCTTAATGCTTATCATATGCTATTCCTATCTTGTATGACCATTTACTCATGTCTTGGTGATTGGGTGCATGCTATTCATTCTTATCATTTTGTGCGCTCCACCAAGATGTATGTGACATGGAAGAGTGACCCATGATCCTAATCGATTGTGCATTTGCATTCAAACGCAAATCTTAAATAATGCACAAATTTAGGGGGAGCTCTTGCTTATCACATACTTCTCAAAGCGACGATATTATTCATTGATTATATCCTTTGTCGAAGCTTTGATCTATATGTTGTCATCAATTACCAAAAAGGGGGAGATTGAAAGTGCAACTAATCCCCGGGTGGTTTTGGTAATTAATAACAACATATATATCATTGAACTAATAGTTTCTTGAGAATCATTTCAGAAAGTTCAGTGATATGGGTATGGCAAGGACTGAAGAAGTGGACCCCTCAAAATGCTAAGGCAAGCATTGGCAAAAGCTCAAGACTCCATTTTTGGTTTAGTGATCCAAGATCACATTGAGTCTATAGGAAAGCCAATACTATTAAAAGGGGATGAGGTTATGATAATGATCTGGTTGCTCAAAGTGCTTAGTGATATATCTCCTAAACTATCAGCAACTCTCACTTCCATAATACACTCATAAGTAACTCGGTCCCACCGATTTTCCAAACCCAGTCACACCAAGATGAACCACCTCAGCCATATAGCCAAACCCTAGAATTCTCGGATTTTCCGATTCTGAACTCGGTCTCACCGAAACTTGAGTTGCCAAGCTTCTGTAACCTTCTGTCATCAAATCGGTGTCACCGAGATGATGAAGTCGGTCCCACCGAGATTGGCAAGCTCTTGTCTTTGGACGAATCGGACTCACCGAGTTTGTATTTTCGGTCCCACCGAAAATCCCAACGTTCACATGATTTGAACTTTCGGTCTCACCGAGTTGTCAACTTCGGTCTGACCGAGATTGGTCAAATGTGTGTAACGGTTGGATTTTGTGTGGAGGCTATAAATACCCCTCCACCCCCTCTTCATTCGTGGAGAGAGCCATCAGAAAGAACTACCACTCCTACCTTACATTTCTGAGAAGAGAACTACCTACCCTTGTGTTGAGATCAAGTAGCTCCACTCCCACCATATGAAACTTGATCTCTAGCCTTCCCAAGTTGCTTTCCACTCAATCCTTTCTTCCACCACAGCCAAATCAGTGAGGAGAGTTGAGTGTTGGGGAGATTATCATTTGAAGCACAAGAGCAAGGAGTTCATCATCATCAACACCATCTATTACCTTTTGGAGGGTGGTGCCTCCTAGATTGGTTAGGTGTCGCTTGGGAGCCTCCGTCGAGATGTGGAGTTGAACCAAGAAGTTTGTAAGGGCAAGGAGATCGCCTACTGCGTGAAGATCTACCCCGAGTAAGGCTAGCCCTCCGTGGGCGTAGGCCATGATGGCATAGACAAGGTTGCTTCTTCGTGGACCCTTCGTGGGTGGAGCCCTCCGTGGACTCTCGCAGCCGTTACCCTCCGTGGGTTGAAGTCTCCATCAACGTGGATTGACGATAGCACCACCTATCGGAACCACTAGAAAAAATCTCCGTGTCTCCAAATTGCGTTTGCTCTTCTCCACCTCTCTTTACTACATGTGCAATTTATTTTCCGCTGCCTATACTCTAGAATTGCATGTGTAGGGTGATACTTGACTTGATCATCATTGTGAACTTGCCAAAAACTTGTCTTTATCAAAAGGCTGAATTTTTATATTGTCAAGTAGTCTAATCACCCCCCCTCTAGACATACTTTCGATCCTACACATTCCGAACAGGATTTTATTGGCCGACGGCCCGGGCAGACGCTCAGGACTTAGTCCAAAGATGCGTCGGTTGTCAGCTCTTTGCTAATCAGAGCCATATGCCACCCACCGCCCTCAAAACTATACCCATTACCTGGCCGTTCGCGGTCTGGGGGCTTGACATGGTTGGACCCCATAAAGGTGGAACCCACAAGCAAAGGTACCTATTGGTCATGGTGGACAAATTCACCAAATGGATAGAGGCCAAGCCAGTCAAAACGGCAGAGTCCGGACCAGTGATAGACTTCATATCTGGGGTAGTACACCGATATGGCGTCCCCCACAGCATCATTACCGACAACGGCACGAACTTCACCGCCGACGAGGTTAAATTATGGTGCCAAAATATGGGCATTAAGATCGATTATGCTTCAGTCTATCATCCTCAAACCAACGGTCAAGTGGAGCAAGCAAATGGTCTAATAATGAGCGGCATTAAACCCAGGCTAGTGCGGTCCCTGATAAAATCGGACACGCACTGGGTAGAGGAGCTCGACTCCGTACTCTGGGGGCTGCGGACGACGCCCAGCCGTACTACCGGATTCACACCATTCTTTATGGTATACGGCGCAGAGGCAGTTCTGCCCTGCGACATTATTCATGACTCACCTCGAGTGCGCATGTACAAAGAAAGAGAAGCCGAGTTGGATCGGCAGGATAGCTTGGATGCACTGGAGAAAGAACGTGACGTTGCCAAGGCTCATTCCGTATTCTATCAGCAGCAGGCTCGAAGATACCAAAGCAGAGAAGTACGGGCCAAAACCTACAATGTTGGCGAACTAGTTCTACGCCTGTCGGACAAGAAAAAGGATAAGCTCAAGCCCAAATGGGAAGGCCCCTTCATCATCGATCAAGTATTGACCGGCGGGGCATACCGTCTGCGAAATGCGTCGGACAACCGACTCGAGCCGAACCCATGGAACGCAGCCCGCCTCCGAAGATTCTATGCCTAGCGCCGGACTAAGAGTTCGTCCCCTTCCCCCGTCCAAATTTTTACGCTTTAGCTTCCCTTTGTTTCTCTTTTTTCTCTCAACCCTATTCATAAAAGCCCTAAAAGGCTTACTTGCACATTGTTCGCACACAATTGATGTGCTATCCGCACTCATTATACCTGGGGGCTTCTTTACAAGAAGCTTAATTATAAGGGCTTCATGCCCAGCACACGTGTCACACTTCCACGTGTACCTTTTATTCACCATTATATGCATCGATATGACTTAAGTTTTGGCCAAGCTGGGTTGCCTGGCTCCTGTGCTTACCCCTACGTTCTCGATTGTTCGGCTAGGAGGTAAAGGGAGCACCTCTACGATTGTTACTGCCGGGTCAGCCGGATGTGTACCTCCGACTGGGTGAAGCCGAAAGCTAGCGTTCTTAAGGGAATACTCGGTCGGTGACTTGAAAGATGATTTTTTACCTATTTATTTATCTGCCCCCAGATGTTCTTGCTCTTGTCGCAGTCCGGACATGCACTTTAGGGCATGCCTCCCAGGGAAAGGAACCCTTAACGGAACTATTCTCCCTGGAAGATGTTTCTTACTAACCATGTAATATAACATAACTAGTTGGGCACTTGTCTGATAAAGCACCAATGACCCCTACGCCTGGTCTCCATGCATGCCCCGGTTGTTTCTTAACCGAGAGGGTATTCGGACACACTCCGGACTCTAGGGTCCCGAGGTTGAAGCGAAAAGGTCGGCAAAGACAAACGATCTACAATCCGGCTAGAAGGCATTTTACATGTCATTTTACAATACATTGTCAAATCGACTGACTGTATTCTTCCTCAATCCCGTCTAACAGGCTTTCTAATTTACAGTCCCGTTGGGAAAATTTAGCGGCCAACTCTACTTGGCCGTATACTAAACTCACAGGGATCTCCTTCCCATCGGGCCCCATAGGTCCGACCTCGGCCATGTGGTTGGGATCTGCCTTCTTGTACCGCGTCTTCACCATGGCCCAGGCCTCCCTGGCACCTTGGTGGCAGGCCGAAATCTTCCATAAACGGAAGCGCTGCCGCACTCCCTGAAGCTTCTCCGCAAGTTCTCCAAGGCCCTCGGGTAGGGAGAGGGACGGCCATAAAGCCTGGATGACGCCGCTCATTACCTGCCGAACTCGTTCGAGCAGTTGCACCAGCTTGGGAAGCTGATCACCCGTTGATACGGGCATCTCCTCTGCAGGGCGACCTGTGAGTATAGCTACAGACATAATTTGTCAATTGTCTTCGTCGCCGAACTCTTCTTTTCAAAGGAGTTCACTCAAGCACTTACCATAGATGCCGCGACGAAGCCGCTGATTCTCCTTAACGGAGCCAGACAGCTCGGCCCGAACGCCTTTCAGCTATTCTCCAAGCTGGGCGTGGGCATCCTGGAGCTTGTTCCTTTCCTGCTGCACCCTCGTCAGCACTCTCTCGCCGGCCTTCAGCTGGCGCAGTAGTTCTTGCCTGTCCGGATCCTGTCCGGCAGCACCTGCAAAGTCATTTTTTTTAGACTTGCGCGCACGCCGCACACCACTTATCTTTTTAACAAAAAAAATATATTAATGTGTTACCAGGAGGGGTCCCTGTGTCTCCTCCTGCGGCAGCTAGTGCGGCCTCAAGTTGGGCCTTACACTCTTGCAGATCCTGGGACAGTTGGGTATTCTTCTTCGTAAGATCCTACATTTCAGTTGATCCTTAAATCAGTTAATACAACTACTTTAAGTCTCGCGGGCTATTGGCATATACAACTATTAAAATCTCTTACCCGTATGTCTTTTACATACTGCTCCGTGGCTCTGGTTAAACCATCTTGAGCAGCACGGAGGTGCGCGTCCCCCGCGTTAAAGGCATCCAACGCCTAAGGGGAGAAGCACGCGTCACGGAAGACTGTCTGGCGGCGCCTGTGGTTCATGGTGCTCTCCACCTCAGACTTGGTGGCGGACAGTCTGTCGGCATCCTCCGTTGGAGGAGTATCCGGCTCGCGCCTTGCGCTCGCCTCCCCCTCCAGACCAGGTGCTGGAGCCTGGCTGCTAGAGGCTGGGTTGGCAACTTCTACGCTCGTAGTCCGGCGGGCGCTTTTTCTCCTACAAAAGTCATGAGCGTTCAAACACTTCCTAGGAACGTTGCTCTAAATAACGAACCATGAGCTATACCTTTGCGGCGACCTTTCAATCCGCGCCGCGCTCCTCTTCCACCTACTGGGCCGGACTGACCCTTGTTGGTCAGCCGCTGTGGGCTCGGCTTCCCGTCTTGAAGGCGCCTCCTGCAAAACACCATCGTATACGGTGGTCAGAAATGAGCAAGGAAGAAATAATGGTGTCAGGACTTCGGTCACAATCACCTGGGAAGCCGGATATAGTCCAGGGTAGTCAGGCGTAATGGCGACCAAAGCATTATCCATGCTGAGCTGGTGGAACACCCCGTCGATCAGCTCCACCTTTATGTCCAGGTCCTCTTCAAAGGCCGGATCCTGGGATCTCTCTGGATCCTCGGGTTGCGGAGCTGGACTAAGCATGCCCTCCACAACCCGACGCAGCTCCTGCGTCGAAAGTATAATATAAGAAACTTAAACTTTGAAAGCACGGGTCGGGCACACAAAGTGTTCTCTTACCCAACGCCGAGGGTTATTCATGGAGAACCCGTTTAACGGGCTCGTCTGGAGGAAATCCTCCTTCTCCCCCTTGTACAGGCCGGACAGGATCTTCGCCAGGTCTTCGGCCGATCCCGGCCCTTTGCGGCCATGATGGGTGGCATCGTCCTCCCCGTTGAAATCCCACATAGGGTGGCCCCTGTATTGCAGCGGCTGCACCCCCTACATAATGCATGTTGCCATGACTCCAATCATGGTCAACCCGGAATGGGCCAGTAACCTTATCCGGCCCATCAAATAATGGACGCTCTTGTCTTCCTCCAGTTGGGGGCTCCGTGGGCGCCAGCTAAGGCGTTTCTTCAAAGGAGCATTACTGAACTCTGGGAGGCCGATCCGAACAGGGTCCGGCAGCAGAGCGTCTTCTATGTAAAACCATTCTGAAGGCCAGTCTTCGAACGCCATCTTAGGGGTTCCGGATGGATATCCGGTCCCAGCGATGCGCCATATTTCGGCACCGCCCACTTGATATATGGACCCCTCGTGAGAGCGGGGTACGAGGCAGAACAACCTCTTCCACAGCGCAAAATGGGGCTCGACGCCCAGAAATAGCTCGCAAAGAGCTACGTAACCCGCGATATGCAGGATAGAGGCGGGCGTGAGGTGATGGAGCTGGAGTCTGTAGAACTCCAGGAGCCCGCGGAGGAACGGATGTATAGGAAATCCGAGCCCCCTTATCAGATAGGGGACGAAGCATACCCGCTCCCCTTTGTTGGGACTCGGGGTAGCCTCCGCTTGCTACCCACCTTGATAGGTGGCTAGCCCGGCTCGAACCGGGACCATGAAGGCCGGAGGGAGATATCCCTCCGCTTGGAGCGTCACCAGCTCGTTGTGCGGGACAGAACATCTCGGCCAATCTCCCGACAGAGGGCTAGGAGCGCGAGAGGAGGAGCCGCGTCGACGGTCCATGATGGAATGGATTTTTGGTCAGAGGCGCTCCGATGAGTACTTGCGGAAGGAAGACGGTGTGATTTGGATCTGGATTCTTGCCTCTCTTATAGGCAGATTATTTGCGCAGCTAGGGGGTAAAACACAAAAGATACCCTGGCTTTTCGCATTCGTGCGACGCGTGGAAGAAGGCCATTATTGGGCGTGGAAGCCAAGAAGCACAACATTGATAAGGAAGCCGGACACTGTTCGGCAGGTACATGGAACTTAAAGGAGAACCCGCCTTGCAACGCCGAAGATTACATACGCGCTGGACTTATCGTCATTGAAGCCTGGTTCGGGGGCTACTGAGGGAGTCCTGGACTAGGGGGTGTCCGGACAGCCGGACTATCATCGTCAGTCGGACTCCAAGACTATGAAGATACAAGATTGAAGACTTCGTCCCGTGTCCGGACGGGACTTTCCTTGGTGTGGAAGGCAAGCTTGGCGATACGGATATGTAGATCTCCTACCATTGTAACCGACTCTGTGTAACCCTAGCCCTCTCCGGTGTCTATATAAACCGGAGGGTTTTAGTCCGTAGGACAACATAACCATTACAACAATCATACCATAGGCTAGCTTCTAGGGTTTAGCCTCCTTGATCTCGTGGTAGATCCACCCTTGTACTACCCATATCATCAATGTCAATCAAGCAGGAGTAGGGTTTTACCTCCATCGAGAGGGCCCGAACCTGGGTAAAAACATCGTGTCCCTTGTCTCATGTTACCATCCACCTAGACGCACAGTTCGGGACCCCCTACCCGAGATCCGTCGGTTTTGACACCGACAATGCCATGTCCCAAGGACATAAAAGGTATAAGAAGTTTCCTTGGTCATGCCGGATTTTATAGGAGGTTCATTAAGAACTTTTCTAAAATCTCTAGGCTTCTGACTAATTTATTGCAAAAAGATATTCCTTTTGTCTTTGATGATGATTGTGTAGAAGCATTTGAAATACTTAAGAAAGCTTTGATCACTGCACCTATTGTTCAGCCACCTGATTGGAATTTACCTTTTGAAATTATGTGTGATGCTAGTGATTATGTTGTAGGTGCTGTCCTAGGGCAAAGAGTCGATAAGAAATTGAATGTTATCCAGTATGCTACTAAGACTCTTGATTCTGCCCAGAGAAATTATTCTACTACTGAAAAAGAGTTCTTAGCAGTTGTGTTTGCATGTGATAAGTTTAGACCTTATATTGTTGATTCCAAAGTTACTATTCACACTGATCATACTGCTATTAAATATCTTATGGAAAAGAAAGATGCTAAGCCTAGACTCATTAGATGGGTTCTCTTGTTCCAAGAATTTGACTTGCATATTATTGTTAGAAAGGGAGCTGAGAACCCCGTTGCAGACAACTTATCTAGGTTAGAGAATGTTCTTGATGACCCACTACCTATTGATGATAGCTTTCCTGATGAAAAATTAGCGGTCATTAATGCTTCTCATACTGCTCCTTGGTATGCTGATTATGCTAATTACATTGTTGCTAAATTTATACCTCCTAGTTTCACATACCAGCAAAAGAAAAGGTTATTTTATGATTTAAGACATTACTTCTGGGATGACCCACACCTTTATAAAGGAGTAGATGGTGTTATTAGATGTTGTGTGCCTGAGCATGAACAGGAACAAATCCTACGCAAGTGTCACTCTGAATCCTATGGAGGACACCACGCTGGAGATAGAACTGCACACAAGGTACTACAATCTGGTTTTTATTGGCCTACTCTCTTCAAAGATGCTCGTAAGTTTGTCTTATCTTGTGATGAATGCCAAAGAATAGGTAACACTAGTAGACGTCAAGAAGTGCCTATGAATTATTCTCTTGTTATTGAACCGTTTGATGTTTGGGGCTTTGATTATATGGGACCTTTTCCTGCCTCTAATGGTTATACACATATTTTAGTTGCCGGTGATTACGTTACTAAGTGGGTAGAAGTTATTCCAACTAGTAGTGCTGACCATAACACTTCTATTAAAATGCTTAAAGAAGTTATTTTTCCGAGGTTTGCAGTCCCTAGATATCTTATGACTGATGGTGGTTCACATTTTATTCATGGTGCTTTCCGTAAGATGCTTGCCAAGTATGATGTTAATCATAGAATCACATCTCCTTATCATCCACAGTCTAGTGGTCAAGTAGAGTTGAGCAATAGAGAGCTCAAATTAATTTTGCAAAATAATGTGAATAGATCTAGGGAGAATTGGTCCGCAAAACTTGATGATGCATTATGGGCCTATACAACTGCATACAAAAATCCTATGGGTATGTCTCCATATAAGATGGTTTATGGAAAGGCGTGTCTTTTACCTCTTGAACTTGAACATAAAGTGTATTGGGCTATTAAAGAGCTCAACTATGACTTCAAACTTGCCGGTGAGAAGAGGTTGTTTGATATTAGCTCACTTGATGAATGGAGAACCCAAGCCTATGAGAATGCCAAGCTATTCAAAGAAAAAGTCAAACGCTGGCATGACAAAAGGATACAAAAGCGTGAGTTTAACGTAGGAGATTATGTGTTATTATTCAACTCTCGTTTAAGATTTTTTGCAGGAAAACTTCTCTCTAAATGGGAAGGTCCCTACGTTATCGAGGAGGCCTATCGTTCTGGTGCCATAAAAATCAACAACTTCGAAAGCACAAGTCCGAAGGTGGTAAACGGTCAAAGAAATAAACATTATATTTCAGGTAATCCTATCAATGTTGAAACCGATATTATTGAAACCGTAACCTCGGAGGAATGCATAAGGGACACTTTCCAGAACATTCCAGACTCCGAAAAGGAATAGGTATGCGGTACGGTAAGTAAACCGACTCCAAAACAACTCCAATGGCAATTTTTATCAGTTTTGGAATATTTCAAAATTTTAGGAAGAAAGAAGTAGTCCGAAAGGGACACGAGGCCCCCACGAGAGTGTGGGGCGCTCCCCCCTCTACTGGGCGCGCCCTCCTGTCTCATGGACACCTTGTGTGCCTCCCAGACCCCGTTTTCTTGCACATTACGTATTTTGGTCGGTAAAAATTCATTATATATACTCCCGAAGGTTTCGACCACCGTATCACGCAAATATCCTCTATTTTTGTTTCGAGTTGTTCCTGTTGCAGATTAAAAGCAAGATGTCTTCTCAGGAGTCAGTTGGGGAGAGTCGGGTGTCTCACCCAACACCAGGTCCAGGAGCAAATAGCGATGCTTATCACTTTGGACCATCAACGGAGGATGAGATGGAGGCTGATTTAAAAAGGATAGATGCCATGGAGGAAGATCAAGAAGTTACCTCTCGTCTCCAAGTAGAATTCATGATGGGGGAACTACCTAGCTTGGCTATTCCAACTTCGGTCATCCCTTCCAACTCTAGATTTCTTTCTTATGAAAATATGAAAAAGAGCTTCACTTGTTCTCCAGAAGCTATGCAGCATCCTTGGGTAAAGGGAGCTTTAACCGTTACGGGCAAGCTCCGTAAAGAAATTATGGACCTCAAACAACAAGTCAATAATCTCGAGGAGGAGAACCATATCTTGAGGGGCATCATTGCCAAGAAGATCATAACACCAACCATGAAGTATCGTATCACCATCACACTCCTACCTTTACCGTTTTATTTAGCTCGATCCTTTTAGTAGTATCTTTATCTAGTAGATTGAAGTTTTGATATCAAGTAGTTTTGAGTTTTGCCTTGTGATCTCTCTTTTTGTAATCGAGTCCGCGAGCTATCTATAATAAAGATTAGTGCTGAGTCAAGGGCTTTGCTATGTTGCTATGATCTTGAGAAAATAGAAAGAATAAAAGAGTTCATATTGATCTTATGGATAGTGATGACTTCACACATAGAAAGTATGAGGCATAAAAGTTGTTGAGAGTTGATAAATGTAGTTTTGGTCATCATTGCAATTAATAGGAAGTGATAAGGAAAGAGGGGTTCACATATAAATATATTATCTTGGACACCTTTTATAATTGGGAGCACTCATTAAGTATGACATGCTAAAAGAGTTGACGCTGGGCAAGGAAGACAACGTAATGGTTTATGTTTTCGCACATCTCAGTTAAAGTATATTGTCATTGACCTTCCAAACATGTCGAGCTTGCCTTTCCCCCTCATGCTAGCCAAATTCCTTGCATCAAGTAGAGATACTACTTGTGCTTCCAAACATCCTTAAACCCAGTTTTGCCATGAGAGTCCACCATACCTACCTATGGATTGAGTAAGATCCTTCAAGTAAGTTGTCATGTTCCAAGCAATAAAAATTGCTATCTAAATATGTATGACTAATTAGTGCAGAGAAAATAAGCTTTGTACGATCTTGTTGTGGAAGTAATAAAAGCGACGGACTGCATAATAAAGGTCCACATACAAGGGGCAATATAAAGTGATGTTCTTTTGCATTAAGATTTTGTGCATCAACCCTAAACGCACATGACAACCTCTGCTTCCCTCTGCGAAGGGCCTATCTTTTACTTTATGCTTGAGTCAAGGTGATCTACACCTTTCCCTTTTTGATTTTATCCTTTGCAAGCTCCTCATGTTTGAAAGATCATGATATATATATCCAATTGGATGTAAGTTAGCATGGGCTATTATTGTTGACATCACCTAAACATGAATACGTTGGGAGGCAACACAATAAGCCCCTATCTTTCTCAGTGTCCGGCTGAAACTCCATAACCACAAGTATTGCGTGAGTGTTAGCAATTATAGAAGACTACAAGATAGTTGAGTATGTGCACTTGCTGAAAAGCTCTATTGTTGACTCTTTCTGATGTTATGATAAATTGCAATTGCTTCAATGACTGAGATTATAGTTTGTTAGTTCTAATGAAGTTTTTGAACCATACTTGACATTGTGAATTGATTGTTACTTGTGCATAAGAAATCATATGATAAATCAATATATGTTGCTGTTATAAGAATGATCATGATGCCCTCATGTCCGTATTTTATTTTTATCGATAGCTCTATCTCTAAACATGTGGACATATTTTTCGATTTCGGCTTCCGCTTGAGGACAAGCGAGGTCTAAGTTTGGGGGAGTCGATACGTCCATTTTGCATCATGCTTTTATATAAATATTTATTGCATTATGGGTTGTTATTACACATTATATCTCAATACTTATGGCTATTCTCTCTTATTTTACATGGTTTACTATGAAGAGGGGGAATGTCGGCAGCTGGAATTCTGGCTGGAAAAGGAGCAAACATTGGAAATCTATTCTGCACTTCTCCAAAAATCCTGAAACTCCACGAAACATGTTTTTGGAACTAATAAGAATTATTGAGCTAAAGAAATACATCACGGGGCCCACACCTTGGCCAGGAGAGTGGGGGCTCCCCCCTGTCTCCTGGGCCCCCTAGTGGGCCTCCGGTGTCCATCTTCTGCTATATCAGAGCTTTCACCCTGGAAAAAATCGTGGGCAAGCTTACGGGACGAAACTCCGCCGCCACGAGGCGGAACCTTGGCGGAACCAATCAAGGGCTCCAGCGGAGCTGTTCTACCGGGGACACTTCCCTCTGGGAGGGGGAAATCATCACTGCTATGTCTTGAGCTTGCGTTGGTTTTCCTCGAAGAGGAGAGGGTGATGCAGCAATAGTAGCATAAGTATTTCCCTCGGTTTTTGAGAACCAAGGTATCAATCCAGTAGGAGGCTCCTCAAAAGTCCCACGCACCTACACAAACAAACTAAGAACTCGCAACCAACGCAATAAAGGGTTGTCAATCCCTTCACAGCCACTTGCGAAAGTGAGATCTAATAAAGATAGTATGATAAGATAAATATATTTTTGGTATTTTATAATATAGATGCAAAAAGTAAAGATGCAAATAAAAGTATATTGGAAGCAAATATGATAAGAGATAGACCCGGGGGCCATAGGTTTCACTAGTGGCTTCTCTCAAGATAGCATAAGTATTACGATGGGTGAACAAATTATTGTCGAGCAATTGATAGAAAAGTGCATAGTTATGAGATTATCTAGGCATGATCATGTATATAGGCATCACATCCATAACAAGTAGACCGACTCCTGCCTGCATCTACTACTATTACTACACACATCGACCGACTCCTACCTGCATCTAGAGTATGAAGTTCATAAGAACAGAGTAACGCATTAAGCAAGATGACATGATGTAGAGGGATAAACTCATGCAATATGATATAAACCCCATCTTATTATCCTCGATGGCAACAATACAATACGTGCCTTGCAACCCTTTCTGTCACTGGGTAAGGACACCGCAAGATTGAACCCAAAGCTAAGCACTTCTCCCATGGCAAGAAAGATCAATCTAGTAGGCCAAACCAAACTGATAATTCAAAGAGACTTGCAAAGATAACTCAATCATACATAAAAGAATTCAGAGAAGATTCAAATATTATTCATAGACAAACTTGATCATAAACCCACAATTCATCGGATCTCGACAAACACACCGCAAAAAGAGTTTACATTGAATAGATCTCCACAAGAGAGGGGAAGAACATCGTATTGAGATCCAAAAAGAGAGAAGAAGCCATCTAGCTAATAACTATAGACCCGTAGGTCTGTGGTAAATTACTCACAACTCATTGAAGGGGCAAGGACGTTGATGTAGAAGCCATCCATGGTTGATTCCCCCTCCGGCAGAGTGTCGGCGAAGGCTCCAACATGAGATCTCGCAGACACAGAAGGTTACAGCGGTGGAAATTGTGTTTCGTGGTGCTCTTGGATTTTTTCGGGGTACGTAGGTATATATATAGGAGGAAGAAGTACGTCGGTGGCCGCCCGAGGGGCCCACGAGACAGGGGGGCGCCCTACAGGGGGGCACGGCCTCCTATCTCGTGGGGGCCTCGGCTGCTTCTTGACTTGCACTCCAAGTCCTCTGGATCACGTTTGTTCCAAAAATCACGCTCCCGAAGGTTTCATTACGTTTGGACTCCGTTTGATATTCCTTTTCTTTGAAATACTGAAATAGGCAGAAAAACAGCAATATGCGCTGGGCCTCCGGTTAGTAGGTAAGTCCCAAAAATGATATAAATGTGTAAAATAAAGCCCATAAACATCCAAAAGGGGTAATATAATAGCATGGAACAATCAAAAATTATAGATACGTTGGAGACGTATCAAGCATCCCCAAGCTTAATTCCTGCTCGTCCTCGAGTAGGTAAATGATAAAAAAGAAATTTTTGATGTGGAATGCTACCTAGCACAATTCATAATGTAATTTTCTTTATTGTGGCACGAATGTTCAGATCCAAATGATTCAAATTAAAAGTTCATATTGATAAAAGAAATAGTAACACTTCAAGCATACTAATCAAAGTAATCGTGTCTTCTCAAAATAACATGGCAAAAGAAAGTTCATCCCTACAAAATCATATAGTTAGGCTACGCTTCATTTTCGTCACACAAAGATGTTCCCAACTTCTATACCCCCGATGACAAGCCAAGCAATTGTTTCATACTTAAATAATCTCAAACTTTTTCAACCTTCACGCAATACATGAGCGTGAGCCATGGATATAGCACTATGGGTGGAATAGAATATGATGATGGGGGATTGTGTGGAGAAGACAAAAAGGAGAAAGTCTCACATTGACGAGGATAATCAACGGGCTATGGAGATGCCCATCAATTGATGTCAACATGAGGAGTAGGGATTGCCATGCAACGGATGCACTAAAGCTATAAATGAATGCTCAACAAAAGAAAACTAGTGGGTGTGCATCCAACTTGCTTGCTCACGAAGACCTAGGGCATTTGAGGAAGCCCATCGTAGGAATATACAGGCCAAGTTCTATAATGAAAAATTCCCACTAGTATGAAAAAGACAACTTATGAGACTCACAATATGGAAAACATGGTGCTACTTTGAAGCACAATATATGAGACTCACTACATGAAGAACAAGGTGCTACTTTGAAGCACAAGTGTGGAAAAAGAGATAGTAACATTGCCCTTTTTATTTATTTTCTTTTTTATTTTTTTTATTTTTTTTATTTTTTTTATTTTCTTTATTTTTTTTTAATTTTTTTTCTTTTTTTGGGCCTTTATTTTTTTTCTTTTGGCCTTTCTTCTTTTTTTTCCTTTTTTTTTCTTTGGGCACTGCTCTAATAATGATGATCATCACACTTATATTGATTACAACATAAGAATTACAACTCGAAACTACAACAAGATATGACTCTATATGAATGCCTCCGGCGGTGTACCGGGATGGTGCAATGAATCAATAGTGACATGTATGAAAAATAATGCATGGTGGCTTTGCCAAAAATACGATGTCAACTACATGACCATGCAATGGCAATATGACAAAAGTAAAGTATGTCATGATGATGATGAACGGAACAGTGGAAAGTTGCATGGCAATATATCGCGGAATGGCTATGGGAATGTCGTAATGGGTAGGTATGGTGGCTGTTTTGAGGAGGATATAAGGAGTTTTATGTGAGATAGAGCATATTGTATCACGGGGTTTGGATGCACTGGCGAAGTTTGCACCAACTCTCAAGGTGAGAAAGGGCACGGTAGCGAAGAGGCTAGCAATGGCGGAAAGGTAAAAGTGCGTATAATCCATGGACTCAACATTAGTCAAAAGAACTCATATACTTATTGCAAAAATTTAGAAGTCATCAAAAATCAAGTACTACGTGCATGCTCCTAGGGGTATAGATTGGTAGGAAAAGACCATCGCTCGTCCCCGACCGCCACTCATAAGGATGCACAAGCCAGGTACACTTCATGTTTCAAATTTGTTACACAACTTTAACCGTACGTGCATGCTACGGGACTTGCTAACTTAAACACAAGAATTCTTTAAATTCATAATCACCCAACTAGCATGACTTTAATATCACTACCTCCATATCTCAAAACAATTATCAAGTATCAAATGATCATAGCATCCAATTCACTTCCTATGATAGTTTTTATTATACCCAACTTGGATGCCTACCATTCTAGGACCAATTTTATAACCATAGCAAATACCATGCTGTTCTAAAAGACTCTCAAAATAATATAAGTGAAGCATGAGAGACTAGTAATTTCTTCAAAATTAAGACACCACCGTGCTCTAAAAGATATAAGTGAAGTACTAGAGCAAAAACTATCAAGCACAAAAGATATAAGTGAAGCACATAGAGTATTCTAGCAAATTCTAATCAAATAGGCTTCTCCCAAAAGGTGTGCACAGCAAGGATGATTGTGGTAAACTAAAAAGTAAAGACTAATATAATACACGACGCTCCAAGCAAAACACGTATCATGTGGCGAATAAAAATAAAGTTCCAAGTAAAGTTACCAATGAACGAAGACGAAAGAGGGGATGCCTTCCCGGGGCATCCCCAAGCTTAGGATTTTGGCTATTCTTGAATATCTTGGGGTGACTTGGGCATACCCAAGCTTAGGCTCTTGCCACCCTTTCTTCCATATTCCATAAAAGCTTTACCCAAAACTTGAAAACTCCACAACACAAAACTCAACAGGAAATCTTATAAGCTCCGTTAGTGAAAGAAAACAAACCCACCACATAAGGTACTGTAATGAACTAAATATTCATTTATTTTGGTGTTAAACCTACTGTATTCCAACTTCCTTATGGTTTATAAACTAATTTACTAGCCATAGATGCATTGAAATAAGCAAACAACACACGAAAAACAGAATCTGTCAAAAACAGAACAGTCTGTAGCAATCTGTAACTAACGCAAACTTATGGAACACTAAAAATCCTACCAAAATAGGAAGTCTTGGAAAATTTGTTTATTGAACATCATCTAAAAGAATCAATGCAAAATCACGTTCCAGTGATTTAATAAAATTATATTCGTGCGCACAAAGTTTCTGTTTTTCAGCAGAATCAAATCAACTATCATCGTAGGTTATCCTATAGGTTCTACTTGGCACAAACACTAATTTAAAAGATAAAAACACATCTAAACAGAAGGTAGATGCAAGATTTATTACTAAACAGGAGCAAAAACAAAAAACATAAAGAAAAATTGGGTTGCCTCCCAACTAGCGCTATCGTTTAACGCCCCTAGATAGGCATAAAAGCAAAGATAGATCTAACGAGTGCCATCTTTGGCACAAAATTCATAAGTAGCCCACATGATAGATTCATAAGGTAATTTGACTTTATTTCTTGGAAAGTTCTCCATGCCTTTCTTTAATGGAAATTGGAATCTAATATTCCCTTCCTTCATATCAATAAGCGCACCAATCATTCTAAGGAAAGGTCTACCAAGAATAATAGGGCAAGAAAGATTGCAATCTATATCAAGAACAATAAAATCTACGGGCACCAAATTCCTATTTGCAAAAATAAGAACATCATTGATCCTTCCCATTGGCTTTTTAATGGTGGAATCCTCAAGGTGCAAATTTAAAGAGCAATCATCAAGATCATGGAAACCTAGAATATCACATAAAGTTTTCGAAATCGTGGAAACACTAGCACCCAAATCACACAAAGCAAAACACTCATAATATTTAATTCTAATCTTTATAGTAGGTTCCCACTCATCATTAAGTTTTCTAGGTATAGAAACTTCCAAATTAAGTTTTTCATCATAAGATTGCATCAAGGCATCAACGATATGTTTGGTAAAAGCTTTGTTTTGGCTATAAGCATGAGGAGAATTAACAACGGATTGCAACAAGGAAATACAACCTTTTAAAGAACAATTATCATAATCACATTCCTTGAAATCCGAGATAGTAGGTTCAATATTATTTGAAGTTGAGGACTCTCCAATCTCACTTTTACCAAATTTAGCATCAAGATCTAAAGACTCCGAATTTTTGGGACGCCTTCTAGGCAAAGTTGATTCATCATCAGTCCCATAATCATCAAAATTCATATTGCAAAACATAGATCTAATAGGAGACGCATCAATAACTTTAAGATCCTCATCATTATTTTCATGGAAACTAGAAGAACACGCTTTTATAAAGCTATCTTTTTTAGCACGCAATCTAGCGGTTCTTTCCTTGCACTCATCAATGGAAATTCTCATTGCTTTAAGAGACTCATTGATATCATGCTTAGGAGGAGAAGATCTAAGTTTAAGAGAATCAACATCAAGCGAAAGTCTATCAACGTTCCTAGCCAAATCATCAACTTTGAGCATTTTTTCTTCAAGCAAAGCATTAAAATTCTTTTGAGAAAGCATAAATTCTTTCACGCTATACTCAAAATCAGAGGGCATCTTATTAAAATTACCATAAGAATTATTGTAGGAATTTCCATAATTATTAGAGGAATTACTAGGGAACGGTCTAGCATTAAAGTTTCCTCTATAAGCATTATTTCCAAAACTATTCCTACCAACAAAATTCACATCCATAGATTCATTATTATTCTCAATCAAAGAAGACAAAGGCATATCATTGGGATCAAGAGGAGTATTTTTAGTAGCAAACATCTTCATAAGTTCATCCATCTTTCCACTCAAAACATTGATTTCTTCTATGGCATGCACTTTTTCACTAGAAGATCTTTCGGTGTGCCATTGAGAATAATTAGCCATAATATTATCAAGAAGTTTTGTAGCATCTCCTAATGTGATTTCCATAAACGTCCTCCCGCGGCCGAATCTAAGAGATTTCTAGAAGCAAAGTTCAAACCAGCATAAAATTTTTGTATGATCATCCATAAATTCAAACCATGAGTAGGGCAATTGCAAAGCATCAATTTCATTCTTTCCCAAGATTGGGCAACATGCTCATGATCAAGTTGTTTAGCATTCGTGATATCGTTCCTAAGAGTAATAATCTTAGCGGGAGGAAAATACTTAGAGATAAAAGCATCTTTGCACTTGTTCCAAGAATGAATACTATTTTTAGGCAAAGCCGAAAACCAAACTTTAGCAAACGGAAATAACTTCAATTTTACGATATTTTTATCCGTATCTTTCTTCTTTTGCATATCACACAAATCAACAAAGTTGTTTACATGAGTAGCAGCATCTTCACTAGGAAGGCCGGCAAATTGATCTTTCATAACAAGATTCAACAAAGCAGTATTGATTTCACAAGACTCAACATCATTAAGAGGAGAAATCAGAGTACTAAGGAAATTATTATTATTGGTATTCGAGAAATCACACAATTTGGTATTATCTTGTGCCATGGCAACAAGTAATCCAACACACAAGCAAGCAGAAAAAGGCAAGCGAAAAAGAGATGGGGAGATTGGGAAAGAGAGGGAAAATAAAATGGCAAGGGTGAAGTGGGGGAGAGGAAAATGAGAGGCAAATGGAAAATAATGTAAATGTGAGGAAGATGGGTTTGTGATGGGTACTTGGTATGTCTTGACTTCAGCGAAGACCTCCGCGGCAACGGTGCTAGAAATCCTTCTTGCTACGTCTTGAGCTTGCGTTGGTTTTCCTCGAAGAGGAGAGGGTGATGCAGCAATAGTAGCGTAAGTATTTCCCTCAGTTTTTGAGAACCAAGGTATCAATCCAGTAGGAGGCTCCTCAAAAGTCCCACGCACCTACACAAACAAACTGAGAACTCGCAACCAACGCAATAAAGGGGTTGTCAATCCCCTCACGGCCACTTGCGAAAGAGATCTAATAAAGATAGTATGATAAGATAAATATAGTTTTGGTATTTTATAATATAGATGCAAAAAGTAAAGATGCAAATAAAAGTAGATTGGAAGCAAATATGATAAGAGATAGACCCGGGGGCCATAGGTTTCACTAGTGGCTTCTCTCAAGATAGCATAAGTATTACGGTGGGTGAACAAATCACTGTCGAGCAATTGATAGAAAAGCGCATAGTTATGAGATTATCTAGGCATGATCATGTATATAGGCATCACGTCCATAACAAGTAGACCGACTCCTGCCTACATCTACTACTATTACTCCACACATAGACCGACTCCTGCCTGCATCTAGAGTATTAAGTTCATAAGAACAGAGTAACACATTAAGCAAGATGACATGATGTAGAGGGATAAACTCATGCAATATGATATAAACCCCATCTTGTTATCCTTGATGGCAACAATACAATACGTGCCTTGCAACCCTTTCTGTCACTAGGTAAGGACACCGCAAGATTGAACCCAAAGCTAAGCACTTCTCCCATGGCAAGAAAGATCAATCTAGTAGGCCAAACCAAACTGATAATTCGAAGAGACTTGCAAAGATAACTCAATCATACATAAAAGAATTCACAGAAAATTCAAATATTATTCATAGATAAACTTGATCATAAACCCACAATTCATCGGATCTCGACAAACACACCGCAAAAAAAGTTTACATCGAATAGATCTCCACAAGAGAGGGGGAGAACATTGTATTGAGATCCAAAAAGAGAGAAGAAGCCATCTAGCTAATAACTGTGGACCCGTAGGTCTGTGGTAAACTAGTCACAACTCATTGGAGGGGCAAGGATGTTGATGTAGAAGCCCTCCGTGGTTGATTCCCCCTCCGGCAGAGTGCCGGCGAAGGCTCCAATATGAGATCTCGCGGATAGAGAAGGTTACGACGGTGGAAATTGTGTTTCGTGGTGCTCCTGGATGTTTTCGGGGTACGTAGGTATATATAGGAGGAAGAAGTACGTCGGTGGCCGCCCGAGGGGCCCACGAGACAGGGGGCGCGCCCTACAGGGGGGCGCGGCTTCCCATCTCATGGGGGCCTCGGCTGCTTCTTGACTTGCACTCCAAGTCCTCTGGATCCCGTTTGTTCCAAAAATCACGCTCCCGAAGGTTTCATTCCGTTTGGACTCCGTTTGATATTCCTTTTCTTCGAAATACTGAAATAGGCAGAAAAACAGCAATATGGGTTGGGCCTCCGGTTAGTAGGTTAGTCCCAAAAATGATATAAATGTGTAAAATAAAGCCCATAAACATCCAAAAGCGGTAATATAATAGCATGGAACAATCAAAAATTATAGATACGTTGGAGATGTATCAAGCAACCCCAAGCTTAATTCCTGCTCTTCCTCGAGTAGGTAAATGATAAAAAAGAAATTTTTGATGTGGAATGCTACCTAGCACAATTCATAATGTAATTTTCTTTATTGTGGCACGAATGTTCAGATCCAAATGATTCAAATTAAAAGTTCATATTGATAAAAGAAATAGTAACACTTCAAGCATACTAATCAAAGTAATCATGTCTTCTCAAAATAACATGGCAAAAGAAAGTTCATCCCTACAAAATCATATAGTTAGGCTACGCTTCATTTTCGTCACACAAAGATGTTCCCAACTTCTATACCCCCGATGACAAGCCAAGAAATTGTTTCATACTTAAATAATCTCAAACTTTTTCAACCTTCAAGCAATACATGAGCGTGAGCCATGGATATAGCACTATGGGTGGAATAGAATATGATGATGGGGGATTGTGTGGAGAAGACAAAAATGAGAAAGTCTCACATTGACGAGGATAATCAACGGGCTATGGAGATGCCCATCAATTGATGCCAACATGAGGAGTAGGGATTGCCATGCAACAGATGCACTAGAGCTATAAATGAATGCTCAACAAAAGAAAACTAGTGGGTGTGCATCCAACTTGCTTGCTCACCAAGACCTAGGGCATTTGAGGAAGCCCATCGTAGGAATATACAGGCCAAGTTCTATAATGAAAAATTCCCACTAGTATGAAAAAGAAAACTTTTGAGACTCACAATATGGAAAACATGGTGCTACTTTGAAGCACAATATATGAGACTCACTACATGAAGAACAAGGTGCTACTTTGAAGCACAAGTGTGGAAAAGAGATAGTAACATTGCCCTTTTTATTTATTTTCTTTTTTCTTTTTTCTTTTTTTCTTTTCTTTTTTTTTGGGACTTTATTTTTTTTATTTTGCCCTTTCTTATTTTTTTTCTTTTTTTTTCTTTGGGCACTGCTCTAATAATGATGATCATCACACTTCTATTGATTACAACATAAGAATTACAACTCGAAACTAGAACAAGATATGACTCTATATGAATGCCTCCAGCAGTGTACCGGGATGGTGCAATGAATCAAGAGTGACATGTATGAAAAATAATGCATGGTGGCTTTGCCACAAATACGATGTCAACTGCATGATCATGCAATGGCAATATGACAAAAGTAAAGTATGTCATGATGATGATGAACGGAACAGTGGAAAGTTGCATGGCAACATATCTCGGAATTGCTATGGAAATGTCGTAATAGGTAGGTATGGTGACTGTTTTGAGGAGGATATAAGGAGGTTTATGTGTGACAGAGCATATCGTATCACGGGGTTTGGATGCACCAGCGAAGTTTGCACCAACCTCAAGGTGAGAAAGGGCACGGTACCGAAGAGGCTAGCAATGGCGGAAAGGTAAAAGTGCGTATAATCCATGGACTCAACATTAGTCAAAAGAACTCATATACTTATTGCAAAAATTTAGAAGTAATCAAAAATCAAGTACTACGTGCATGCTCCTAGGGGTATAGATTGGTAGGAAAAGACCATCGCTCGTCCCCGACCGCCACTCATAAGGATGCACAAGCCAGGTACACTTCATGTTTCAAATTTGTTACACAACTTTAACCATACGTGCATGCTACGAGACTTGCTAACTTCAACACAAGCATTCTTTAAATTCATAATCACCCAACTAGCATGACTTTAATATCACTACCTCCATATCTCAAAACAATTATCAAGTATCAAATTGATCATAGCATCCAATTCACTTCCTATGATAGTTTTTATTATACCCAACTTGGATGCCTACCATTCTAGGACCAATTTTATAACCATAGAAAATACCATGCTGTTCTAAAAGACTCTCAAAATAATATAAGTGAAGCATGAGAGGCTAGTAATTTCTTCAAAATTAAGACACCACCGTGCTCTAAAAGATATAAGTGAAGTACTAGAGCAAAAACTATCAAGCTCAAAAGATATAAGTGAAGCACATAGAGTATTCTAGCAAATTCTAATCAAATAGGCTTCTCCAAAAAGGTGTGTACAGCAAGGATGATTGTGGTAAACTAAAAAGTAAAGACTAATATAATACACGACGCTCCAAGCAAAACACATATCATGTGGCGAATAAAAATATAGTTCCAAGTAAAGTTACCAATGAACGAAGACGAAAGAGGGGATGCCTTCCTGGGGCATCCCCAAGATTAGGCTTTTGGCTATTCTTTAATATCTTGGGGTGCCTTGGGCATCCCCAAGCTTAGGCTCTTGCCACCCTTTCTTCCATAGTCCATAAAAGCTTTACCCAAAACTTGAAAACTTCACAACACAAAACTCAACAGGAAATCTTATAAGCTCCGTTAGTGAAAGAAAACAAAACCACCACATAAGGTACTGTAATGAACTCATTCTTCATTTATTTTGGTGTTAAACCTACTGTATTCCAACTTCCTTATGGTTTAGAAACTAATTTACTAGCCATAGATGCATTGAAATAAGCAAACAACACACGAAAAACAGAATCTGTCAAAAACAGAACAGTCTGTAGCAATCTGTAACTAACGCAAACTTATGGAACACTAAAAATCCTACCAAAACAGGAAGTCCTGGAAAATTTGTTTATTGAACAGCATCTAAAAGAATCAATGCAAAATCACGTTCCAGTGATTTAAGGAAATTATATTCGTGCGCACAAAGTTTCTGTTTTTCAGCAGAATCAAATCAACTATCATCGTAGGTTATCCTATAGGTTCTACTTGGCACAAACACTAATTAAAAGATAAAAACACATCTAAACAGAAGGTAGATGCAAGATTTATTACTAAACAGGAGCAAAAACAAAAAACATAAAGAAAAATTGGGTTGCCTCCCAACTAGCGCTATCGTTTAACGCCCCTAGATAGGCATAAAAGCAAAGATAGATCTAACGAGTGCCATCTTTGGCACTAAATTCATAAGTAACCCGCATGATAGATTCATAAGGTAATTTGACTTTCTTTCTTGGAAAGTGCTCCATGCCTTTCTTTAATGGAAATTGGAATCTAATATTCCCTTCCTTCATATCAATAATCGCACCAATCATTCTAAGGAAAGGTCTACCAAGAATAATAGGGCAAGAAAGATTGCAATCTATATCAAGAACGATAAAATCTACGGGCACCAAATTCCTATTTGCAAAAATAAGAACATCATTGATCCTTCCCATTGGCTTTTTAATGGTGGAATCCGCAAGGTGCAAATTTAAAGAGCAATCATCAAGATCATGGAAACCTAGAATATCACATAAAGTTTTCGGAATCGTGGAAACACTAGCACCCAAATCACACAAAGCAAAACACTCATAATCTTTAATTCTAATCTTTATAGTAGGCTCCCACTCATCATTAAGTTTTCTAGGTATAGAAACTTCCAAATTAAGTTTTTCATCATAAGATTGCATCAAGGCATCAACGATATGTTTAGTAAAAGCTTTGTTTTGGCCATAAGCATGAGGAGAATTAACAACGGATTGCAACAAGGAAATACAACCTTTTAAAGAACAATTATCATAATCACATTCCTTGAAATCCGAGATAGTAGGTTCAATATTATTTGAAGTTGAGGACTCTCCAATCTCACTTTTACCAAATTTAGCATCAAGATCTAAAGACTCCGAATTTTTGGGACGCCTTCTAGGCAAAGTTGATTCATCATCAGTCCCATAATCATCAAAATTCATATTGCAAAACATAGATCTAATAGGAGACGCATCAATAACTTTAAGATCCTCATCATTATTTTCATGGAAACTAGAAGAACACGCTTTTATAAAGCTATCTTTTTTAGCACGCAATCTAGCGGTTCTTTCCTTGCACTCATCAATGGAAATTCTCATTGCTTTGAGAGACTCATTGATATCATGCTTAGGAGGAGAATATCTAAGTTTAAGAGAATCAACATCAAGCGAAAGTCTATCAACGTTCCTAGCCAAATCATCAACTTTGAGAAATTTTTCTTCAAGCAAAGCATTAAAATTCTTTTGAGAAACCATAAATTCTTTCACGCTATTCTCAAAATCAAAGGGCGTCTTATTGAAATTACCATAAGAATTATTGTAGGAATTTCCATAATTATTAGAGGAATTACTAGGGAACGGTCTAGCATTAAAGTTTCCTCTATAAGCATTATTTCCAAAACTATTCCTACCAACAAAATTCACATCCATAGATTCATTATTATTCTCAATCAAAGAATACAAAGGCATATCATTGGGATCAAGAGGAGTATTTTTAGTAGCAAACATCTTCATAAGTTCATCCATCTTTCCACTCAAAACATTGATTTCTTCTATAGCATGCACTTTTTTACTAGAAGTTCTTTCGGCGTGCCATTGAGAATAATTAGCCATAATATTATCAAGAAGTTTTGTAGCATCTCCTAATGTGATTTCCATAAACGTGCCTCCCGCGGCCGAATCTAAGAGATTTCTAGAAGCAAAGTTCAAACCAGCATAAAAATTTTGTATGATCATCCATAAATTCAAACCATGAGTAGGGCAATTGCAAAGCATCAATTTCATTCTTTCCCAAGATTGGGCAGCATGCTCATGATCAAGTTGTTTAGCATTCGTGATATCGTTCCTAAGAGTAATAATCTTAGCGGGAGGAAATACTTAGAGATAAAAGCATCTTTGCACTTGTTCCAAGAATGAATACTATTTTTAGGCAAAGCCGAAAACCAAACTTTAGCAAACGGAAATAACTTCAATTTTACGATATTTTTATCCGTATCTTTCTTCTTTTGCATATCACACAAATCAACAAAGTTGTTTACATGAGTAGCAGCATCTTCACTAGGAAGGCCGGCAAATTGATCTTTCATAACAAGATTCAACAAAGCAGTATTGATTTCACAAGACTCAACATCATTAAGAGGAGAAATCAGAGTACTAAGGAAATTATTATTATTGGTATTCGAGAAATCACACAATTTGGTATTATCTTGTGCCATGGCAACAAGTAATCCAACACACAAGCAAGCAGAAAAAGGCAAGCGAAAAAGAGATGGGGAGATTGGGAAAGAGAGGGAAAATAAAATGGCAAGGGTGAAGTGGGGGAGAGGAAAATGAGAGGCAAATGGAAAATAATGTAAATGTGAGGAAGATGGGTTTGTGATGGGTACTTGGTATGTCTTGACTTCAGCGAAGACCTCCGCGGCAACGGTGCTAGAAATCCTTCTTGCTACGTCTTGAGCTTGCGTTGGTTTTCCTCGAAGAGGAGAGGGTGATGCAGCAATAGTAGCGTAAGTATTTCCCTCAGTTTTTGAGAACCAAGGTATCAATCCAGTAGGAGGCTCCTCAAAAGTCCCACGCACCTACACAAACAAACTGAGAACTCGCAACCAACGCAATAAAGGGGTTGTCAATCCCCTCACGGCCACTTGCGAAAGAGATCTAATAAAGATAGTATGATAAGATAAATATAGTTTTGGTATTTTATAATATAGATGCAAAAAGTAAAGATGCAAATAAAAGTAGATTGGAAGCAAATATGATAAGAGATAGACCCGGGGGCCATAGGTTTCACTAGTGGCTTCTCTCAAGATAGCATAAGTATTACGGTGGGTGAACAAATCACTGTCGAGCAATTGATAGAAAAGCGCATAGTTATGAGATTATCTAGGCATGATCATGTATATAGGCATCACGTCCATAACAAGTAGACCGACTCCTGCCTACATCTACTACTATTACTCCACACATAGACCGACTCCTGCCTGCATCTAGAGTATTAAGTTCATAAGAACAGAGTAACACATTAAGCAAGATGACATGATGTAGAGGGATAAACTCATGCAATATGATATAAACCCCATCTTGTTATCCTTGATGGCAACAATACAATACGTGCCTTGCAACCCTTTCTGTCACTAGGTAAGGACACCGCAAGATTGAACCCAAAGCTAAGCACTTCTCCCATGGCAAGAAAGATCAATCTAGTAGGCCAAACCAAACTGATAATTCGAAGAGACTTGCAAAGATAACTCAATCATACATAAAAGAATTCACAGAAAATTCAAATATTATTCATAGATAAACTTGATCATAAACCCACAATTCATCGGATCTCGACAAACACACCGCAAAAAAAGTTTACATCGAATAGATCTCCACAAGAGAGGGGGAGAACATTGTATTGAGATCCAAAAAGAGAGAAGAAGCCATCTAGCTAATAACTGTGGACCCGTAGGTCTGTGGTAAACTAGTCACAACTCATTGGAGGGGCAAGGATGTTGATGTAGAAGCCCTCCGTGGTTGATTCCCCCTCCGGCAGAGTGCCGGCGAAGGCTCCAATATGAGATCTCGCGGATAGAGAAGGTTACGACGGTGGAAATTGTGTTTCGTGGTGCTCCTGGATGTTTTCGGGGTACGTAGGTATATATAGGAGGAAGAAGTACGTCGGTGGCCGCCCGAGGGGCCCACGAGACAGGGGGCGCGCCCTACAGGGGGGCGCGGCTTCCCATCTCATGGGGGCCTCGGCTGCTTCTTGACTTGCACTCCAAGTCCTCTGGATCCCGTTTGTTCCAAAAATCACGCTCCCGAAGGTTTCATTCCGTTTGGACTCCGTTTGATATTCCTTTTCTTCGAAATACTGAAATAGGCAGAAAAACAGCAATATGGGTTGGGCCTCCGGTTAGTAGGTTAGTCCCAAAAATGATATAAATGTGTAAAATAAAGCCCATAAACATCCAAAAGCGGTAATATAATAGCATGGAACAATCAAAAATTATAGATACGTTGGAGATGTATCAAGCAACCCCAAGCTTAATTCCTGCTCTTCCTCGAGTAGGTAAATGATAAAAAAGAAATTTTTGATGTGGAATGCTACCTAGCACAATTCATAATGTAATTTTCTTTATTGTGGCACGAATGTTCAGATCCAAATGATTCAAATTAAAAGTTCATATTGATAAAAGAAATAGTAACACTTCAAGCATACTAATCAAAGTAATCATGTCTTCTCAAAATAACATGGCAAAAGAAAGTTCATCCCTACAAAATCATATAGTTAGGCTACGCTTCATTTTCGTCACACAAAGATGTTCCCAACTTCTATACCCCCGATGACAAGCCAAGAAATTGTTTCATACTTAAATAATCTCAAACTTTTTCAACCTTCAAGCAATACATGAGCGTGAGCCATGGATATAGCACTATGGGTGGAATAGAATATGATGATGGGGGATTGTGTGGAGAAGACAAAAATGAGAAAGTCTCACATTGACGAGGATAATCAACGGGCTATGGAGATGCCCATCAATTGATGTCAACATGAGGAGTAGGGATTGCCATGCAACAGATGCACTAGAGCTATAAATGAATGCTCAACAAAAGAAAACTAGTGGGTGTGCATCCAACTCGCTTGCTCACCAAGACCTAGGGCATTTGAGGAAGCCCATCGTAGGAATATACAGGCCAAGTTCTATAATGAAAAATTCCCACTAGTATGAAAAAGAAAACTTTTGAGACTCACAATATGGAAAACATGGTGCTACTTTGAAGCACAATATATGAGACTCACTACATGAAGAACAAGGTGCTACTTTGAAGCACAAGTGTGGAAAAGAGATAGTAACATTGCCCTTTTTATTTATTTTCTTTTTTCTTTTTTCTTTTTTTCTTTTCTTTTTTTTTGGGACTTTATTTTTTTTATTTTGCCCTTTCTTATTTTTTTTCTTTTTTTTTCTTTGGGCACTGCTCTAATAATGATGATCATCACACTTCTATTGATTACAACATAAGAATTACAACTCGAAACTAGAACAAGATATGACTCTATATGAATGCCTCCAGCGGTGTACCGGGATGGTGCAATGAATCAAGAGTGACATGTATGAAAAATAATGCATGGTGGCTTTGCCACAAATACGATGTCAACTGCATGATCATGCAATGGCAATATGACAAAAGTAAAGTATGTCATGATGATGATGAACGGAACAGTGGAAAGTTGCATGGCAACATATCTCGGAATTGCTATGGAAATGTCGTAATAGGTAGGTATGGTGACTGTTTTGAGGAGGATATAAGGAGGTTTATGTGTGACAGAGCATATCGTATCACGGGGTTTGGATGCACCAGCGAAGTTTGCACCAACCTCAAGGTGAGAAAGGGCACGGTACCGAAGAGGCTAGCAATGGCGGAAAGGTAAAAGTGTGTATAATCCATGGACTCAACATTAGTCAAAAGAACTCATATACTTATTGCAAAAATTTAGAAGTAATCAAAAATCAAGTACTACGTGCATGCTCCTAGGGGTATAGATTGGTAGGAAAAGACCATCGCTCGTCCCCGACCGCCACTCATAAGGATGCACAAGCCAGGTACACTTCATGTTTCAAATTTGTTACACAACTTTAACCATACGTGCATGCTACGAGACTTGCTAACTTCAACACAAGCATTCTTTAAATTCATAATCACCCAACTAGCATGACTTTAATATCACTACCTCCATATCTCAAAACAATTATCAAGTATCAAATTGATCATAGCATCCAATTCACTTCCTATGATAGTTTTTATTATACCCAACTTGGATGCCTACCATTCTAGGACCAATTTTATAACCATAGAAAATACCATGCTGTTCTAAAAGACTCTCAAAATAATATAAGTGAAGCATGAGAGGCTAGTAATTTCTTCAAAATTAAGACACCACCGTGCTCTAAAAGATATAAGTGAAGTACTAGAGCAAAAACTATCAAGCTCAAAAGATATAAGTGAAGCACATAGAGTATTCTAGCAAATTCTAATCAAATAGGCTTCTCCAAAAAGGTGTGTACAGCAAGGATGATTGTGGTAAACTAAAAAGTAAAGACTAATATAATACACGACGCTCCAAGCAAAACACATATCATGTGGCGAATAAAAATATAGTTCCAAGTAAAGTTACCAATGAACGAAGACGAAAGAGGGGATGCCTTCCTGGGGCATCCCCAAGATTAGGCTTTTGGCTATTCTTTAATATCTTGGGGTGCCTTGGGCATCCCCAAGCTTAGGCTCTTGCCACCCTTTCTTCCATAGTCCATAAAAGCTTTACCCAAAACTTGAAAACTTCACAACACAAAACTCAACAGGAAATCTTATAAGCTCCGTTAGTGAAAGAAAACAAAACCACCACATAAGGTACTGTAATGAACTCATTCTTCATTTATTTTGGTGTTAAACCTACTGTATTCCAACTTCCTTATGGTTTAGAAACTAATTTACTAGCCATAGATGCATTGAAATAAGCAAACAACACACGAAAAACAGAATCTGTCAAAAACAGAACAGTCTGTAGCAATCTGTAACTAACGCAAACTTATGGAACACTAAAAATCCTACCAAAACAGGAAGTCCTGGAAAATTTGTTTATTGAACAGCATCTAAAAGAATCAATGCAAAATCACGTTCCAGTGATTTAAGGAAATTATATTCGTGCGCACAAAGTTTCTGTTTTTCAGCAGAATCAAATCAACTATCATCGTAGGTTATCCTATAGGTTCTACTTGGCACAAACACTAATTAAAAGATAAAAACACATCTAAACAGAAGGTAGATGCAATATTTATTACTAAACAGGAGCAAAAACAAAAAACATAAAGAAAAATTGGGTTGCCTCCCAACTAGCGCTATCGTTTAACGCCCCTAGATAGGCATAAAAGCAAAGATAGATCTAACGAGTGCCATCTTTGGCACTAAATTCATAAGTAACCCGCATGATAGATTCATAAGGTAATTTGACTTTCTTTCTTGGAAAGTGCTCCATGCCTTTCTTTAATGGAAATTGGAATCTAATATTCCCTTCCTTCATATCAATAATCGCACCAATCATTCTAAGGAAAGGTCTACCAAGAATAATAGGGCAAGAAAGATTGCAATCTATATCAAGAACGATAAAATCTACGGGCACCAAATTCCTATTTGCAAAAATAAGAACATCATTGATCCTTCCCATTGGCTTTTTAATGGTGGAATCCGCAAGGTGCAAATTTAAAGAGCAATCATCAAGATCATGGAAACCTAGAATATCACATAAAGTTTTCGGAATCGTGGAAACACTAGCACCCAAATCACACAAAGCAAAACACTCATAATCTTTAATTCTAATCTTTATAGTAGGCTCCCACTCATCATTAAGTTTTCTAGGTATAGAAACTTCCAAATTAAGTTTTTCATCATAAGATTGCATCAAGGCATCAACGATATGTTTAGTAAAAGCTTTGTTTTGGCCATAAGCATGAGGAGAATTAACAACGGATTGCAACAAGGAAATACAACCTTTTAAAGAACAATTATCATAATCACATTCCTTGAAATCCGAGATAGTAGGTTCAATATTATTTGAAGTTGAGGACTCTCCAATCTCACTTTTACCAAATTTAGCATCAAGATCTAAAGACTCTGAATTTTTGGGACGCCTTCTAGGCAAAGTTGATTCATCATCAGTCCCATAATCATCAAAATTCATATTGCAAAACATAGATCTAATAGGAGACGCATCAATAACTTTAAGATCCTCATCATTATTTTCATGGAAACTAGAAGAACACGCTTTTATAAAGCTATCTTTTTTAGCACGCAATCTAGCGGTTCTTTCCTTGCACTCATCAATGGAAATTCTCATTGCTTTGAGAGACTCATTGATATCATGCTTAGGAGGAGAATATCTAAGTTTAAGAGAATCAACATCAAGCGAAAGTCTATCAACGTTCCTAGCCAAATCATCAACTTTGAGAAATTTTTCTTCAAGCAAAGCATTAAAATTCTTTTGAGAAACCATAAATTCTTTCACGCTATTCTCAAAATCAAAGGGCGTCTTATTGAAATTACCATAAGAATTATTGTAGGAATTTCCATAATTATTAGAGGAATTACTAGGGAACGGTCTAGCATTAAAGTTTCCTCTATAAGCATTATTTCCAAAACTATTCCTACCAACAAAATTCACATCCATAGATTCATTATTATTCTCAATCAAAGAATACAAAGGCATATCATTGGGATCAAGAGGAGTATTTTTAGTAGCAAACATCTTCATAAGTTCATCCATCTTTCCACTCAAAACATTGATTTCTTCTATAGCATGCACTTTTTTACTAGAAGTTCTTTCGGCGTGCCATTGAGAATAATTAGCCATAATATTATCAAGAAGTTTTGTAGCATCTCCTAATGTGATTTCCATAAACGTGCCTCCCGCGGCCGAATCTAAGAGATTTCTAGAAGCAAAGTTCAAACCAGCATAAAAATTTTGTATGATCATCCATAAATTCAAACCATGAGTAGGGCAATTGCAAAGCATCAATTTCATTCTTTCCCAAGATTGGGCAGCATGCTCATGATCAAGTTGTTTAAATTCGTAATATCGTTCCTAAGAGTAATAATCTTAGCAGGAGGAAAATACTTAGAGATAAAAGCATCTTTGCACTTGTTCCAAGAATGAATACTATTTTTAGGCAAAGACGAAAACAAAACTTTAGCACGATCTCTAAGTGAAAACGGAAATAACTTCAATTTGACGATATTGTTATCCGTATCTTTCTTCTTTTGCATATCACACAAATCAACAAACTTGTTTACATGAGTAGCAGCATCTTCACTAGGAAGGCCGGCAAATTGATCTTTCATAACAAGATTCAACAAAGCAGTATTGATTTCACAAGACTCAACATCATTAAGAGGAGAAATCGGAGTACTAAGGAAATCATTATTATTGGTATTCGAGAAATCACACAATTTGGTATTATCTTGTGCCATGGCAACAAGTAATCCAACACACAAGCAAGCAGAAAAAGGAAAGCGAAAAAGAGATGAGGAGATTGGGAAAGAGAGGGCAAATAAAACGGCAAGGGTGAAGTGGGGGAGAGGGAAATGAGAGGCAAATGGAAAATAATGTAAATGCGAGGAAGATGGGTTTGTGATGGGTACTTGGTATGTCTTTACTTGAGCGACGACCTCCCCGGCAACGGCGCCAGAAATCCTTCTTGCTACGTCTTGAGCTTGCGTTGGTTTTCCTCGAACAGGATAGGGTGATGCAGCAATAGTAGCGTAATTATTTCCCTCAGTTTTTGAGAACCAAGGTATCAATCCAGTAGAAGGCTCCTCAAAAGTCCCACGCACCTACGCAAACAAACTAAGAACTCGCAACCAACACAATAAAGGGGTTTCAATCCCTTCACGGCCACTTGCGAAAGTGAGATCTAATAAAGATAGTATGATAGGATAAATATATTTTTGGTATTTTATAATATAGATGCAAAAAGTAAAGATGCAAATAAAAGTAGATTGGAAGCAACTATGATAAGAGATTGACCCGGGGGCCATAGGTTTCACTAGTGGCTTCTCTCAAGATAGCATAAGTATTACGGTGGGTGAACAAATTACTATCGAGCAATTGATAGAAAAGCGCATAGTTATGAGATTATCTAGGCATGATCATGTATATAGGCATCACGTCCATAACAAGTAGACCGACTCCTGCCTGCATCTACTACTATTACTCCACACAATGACCGACTCCTGCCTGCATCTAGAGTATGAAGTTCATAAGAACAGAGTAACGCATTAAGCAAGATGACATGATGTAGAGGGATAAACTCATGCAATATGATATAAACCCCATCTTGTTATCCTCGATGGCAACAATACAATACGTGCCTTGCAACCCTTTCTGTCACTAGGTAAGGACACCGCAAGATTGAACCCAAAGCTAAGCACTTCTCCCATGGCAAGAAAGATCAATCTAGTAGGCCAAACCAAACTGATAATTTGAAGAGACTTGCAAAGATAACTCAATCATACATAAAAGAATTCACAGAAAATTCAAATATTATTCATAGATAAACTTGATCATAAACCCACAATTCAATGGATCTCGACAAACACACCGCAAAAAGAGTTTACATCGAATAGATCTCCACAAGAGAGGGGGAGAACATTGTAGTGAGATCCAAAAAGAGAGAAGAAGCCATCTAGCTAATAACTATGGACCCGTAGGTCTGTGGTAAACTACTCACAACTCATCGGAGGGGCAAGGATGTTGATGTAGAAGCCCTCCATGGTGATTCCCCCTCCGGCAGAGTGCCGGCGAAGGCTCCAATATGAGATCTCGCGGGTAGAGAAGGTTACGGCGGTGGAAATTGTGTTTCGTGGTGCTCCTGGATGTTTTCGGGGTACGTAGGTATATATAGGAGGAAGAAGTACGTCGGTGGCCGCCCGAGGGGCCCACGAGACAGGGGGCGCGCCCTACAGGGGGCGCGGCTTCCTATCTCATGGGGGCCTTGGCTGCTTCTTGACTTGCACTCCAAGTCCTCTGGATCACGTTTGTTCCAAAAATCACGCTCCCGAAGGTTTCATTCCGTTTGGACTCCGTTTGATATTCCTTTTCTTCGAAATACTGAAATAGGCAGAAAAACAGCAATATGGGCTGGGCCTCCGGTTAGTAGGTTAGTCCCAAAAATGATATAAATGTGTAAAATAAAGCACATAAACATCCAAAAGGGGTAATATAATAGCATGGAACAATCAAAAATTATAGATACGTTGGAGACGTATCAATCACCAACGTCATCACCAACGATCCTCTCATCGGGAGGGGGTCAATCTCCATCACCATCTTCACCAGCACCGTCTCCTCTCAAAACCCTAGTTCATCTCTTGTATCCAATCTTGTATCAAAACCACAAATTGGTACCTGTGGGTTGCTAGTAGTGTTGATTACTCCTTGTAGTTGATGCTAATTGGTTTACTTGGTGGAAGATCATATGTTCAGATCCTTTATGTATATTATTACCCCTCTGATTATGAACATGAATATGCTTTGTGAGTAGTTACGTTTGTTCCTGAGTGAAGTCTTGCTATTAGTAGTCATGTGAATTTGATATTCGTTCGATATTTTGATGAGATGTATGTTGTCTTTTCCTCTAGTGGTGTTATGTGAACGTCGACTACATGACACTTCATCATTATTTGGGCCTAGAGGAAGTCATAGGGAAGTAATAAGTAGATGATGGGTTGCTAGAGTGACAGAAGCTTAAACCCTACTTTATGCGTTGCTTCATTAGGGGCTGATTTGGATCCATATGTTTAATGTTGTGGTTAGGTTTACCTTAATACTTCTTTAGTAGTTGTGGACGCTTGCAATAGGGGTTAATCATAAGTGGGATGCTTGTCCAAGTAAGGGAAGTACCCAAGCACCGGTCCACCCACATATCAAATTATCAAAGTACCGAACGCGAATCATATGAACGTGATGAAAACTAGCTTGATGATAATTCCCATGTGTCCTCAGGAGCTCGTTTCTCATTATTAGAAATTGTCCAGGCTTATCCTTTGCTACATAAAGGATTGGGCCACCTTGCTGCACTTTATTTACTTTATTTACTTGTTACTCGTTACTATTTATCATATCACAAAACTATCTATCACCTACAATTTCAGTGCTTGCAGAGAAAACCTTATCGAAAACCGCATATCATTTCCTTCTGCCCCTCGTTGGGTTCGACACTCTTACTTATCGAAAGGACTATGATAGATCCCCTACACTTGTGGGTCATCAGCCCTTGCTGCAGCAGTCGCACACGGGTGCCCCCGTTCCTCCATGCCTGCCTGCTGCTCCAGCTGCGCGGCTCCCGCCGGCCGCATCAGCTCTGGCTCCTCCTCCAGCCCACCGTCGCGCGTTCCCGGCTCCGCCCGTGCTGCTCTGCTCCATGCTCCTCCGCCTCGCGTCATCGCGCCGACCCCCGCAGCGCTTGCCGGCTGCCAGGTCCATGCTGCTCCTCCGCCCGGCGGGTCTGCACTGCTCTTCCCCCCACCAACCCCTCGACCCGGCCGCATGCCGGCTCTGCCTCGCCTCCGCCCTGCGCCACTCCAGCCTCCCCAAGGCCCTCCTCCTCTCTAAGCTAAGCCTGCTGCCTGGCTGCTCTGCGCGCCATCTCCGCCCGCAGCGCCGGGTTCGACTCCTCCCGCATAGCGCCGGGTCCGGGTCCGACTTCCCTCCTCCGACTCGGCCGACCTTGCTCGCCGGCTTCGCGCGACTAACCTGTCCGGCACCCTGCGACCCAGCCATGCCGGCGTCCTGCGACCCAGCAACGCTGGCTCGCGCCCGCATCCCGGCGCGCTGCTCCAACCCCACGTAGGCCGGCTTCCTCCCGCGGCCCTCCGCCTCCTCCACGAACCCGGTCGGAGCCGGCTTCTCGTCTGCCGCCTCCCGCGCTCGCCCCTGCATCCACACGCCGCCGACGTACTCCGCCTCCATCGCGAGCTCCCCGTGGTCCGGCTCCGCCTGGCCGCGTTCGTGCACACCCTGCCGGGTCGCACGCTCCGTCCACCATGCCGGCCCTCCCGCGTCCCGTCCGCTGGTGGGGCTCGCCCGTCGACCCTCGGCGCTCCAGACGCCGGCTCACCCGACCCCGTCAGGCCCTGCGCCTAGCCGGGTCCGGCTCTGGGTCGCCGCCTGCGCCCTGCTTCGTGGCTTTCCGGCCGTTTGAAGAAAGAAAAGTCAGAAGAAAGAGTCGGGCCGGTATATATATATATATATATATATATATATATATATATATATATATATATATATATATATATATATATATATATGTATATATATGTCCGGTTGCTCCGGCCACGACCAACCCGCGTCACGTCTGGCCGCCCAGTCCGCCTGCCGGCTTCGATGCCTGGCCGACTAGGGGCCCGACCCGTTCGCTCGTCTGCCTCGACGTCGGCTGCGCTAAACCGGACCAGCCGTCAGTCCGCCTCGACGCCCGTTCGGTCGGACCCGACCGGTTGGGACCCCCCTTCGAGCACCCGGAGGATCGAAGGCTACCCCCAGTGGGTGTGTTGGCGCACTAGCGCCAAGCCGCGCCGGCTATCATCGACAACCTCCACCTCGTCTGCGTCAAATCAATGTGAGCTCCTCACTCGCGTACATTTTGCACCACGCTAACCAGATAACCCCGAGCGACACTCGGGGACCACCTCTGCCTTTATTACAGTTGCACTACTGTTTGCCCCAGCGCCAGCTAGTCTGGGCCCGGAGGCTGGCCGCTCGGCCCGATACGTTCATTCCCGTAGACGGCTAGTAGCGCACACGGTACCGAAGGTCCACTCTCAGCCACAGACCGCAGCGCGGCTGTCCGGCAAGCGAGAGCAAAAGCTGGAGGTCACCCCATGCAAAAAACGTCCGGGAGAAGACGGCTTGGGCAACCCGGCCGTTTCCCTTATGAGTATCTACTCGGTCGAATCTGCTCCTGTAGTCCGAGTATTGTACGCTCCACTCCGCGGCGACTCTTCGTAACAGCTACAGACCGGCTTCGGACTGTCTAGCTAACAAGAGGCAAAGCCAAAGAGCGGAGGGGGCCTGAAAAAGACTGAAGGGGGCTCGGACGAAACCGAGTCGGCACCCTCCGCATAAAACTTACAATGCTAAAAGCAAACATTTGATATATCTGCGCGGACTAACTTTGTGTTTTGCATGATCATCGCTGTGGGGAACCCCTCCTCGCCCGGAGACTTGGAGGCTACACGCGGTTTGCGGGCCCGACGCCGGCCGCAACCGGCGTTTCCATCGCCACTATCCACATCATCAACAGCAAGACCCTCCGGCCGGCTCTTCGAGTCGCCCGGAGGCTCGGAGGCTACACCCAGTGGGTGCGCTCGCGCGCCCCCACTCAGCCGGCGGACTCTGCGTCCGCATCCGGCAGGGCCCCGCGCCCTCCAGCCAGTGGAATCTGCGTCCGCACCCAGCACCCTCGACGTCAGAGTCGGCTTCATCAACAATAGGGAAGACCCTCCGCCCAACTTTTCCAAAGTTGCCCGAAGGCTCGGAGGCTACACCCAGTGGGTGCGCTCGCGCGCCCCCACTCAGTCGGCGGACTCCGGGTCCGCGTCCAGCAGGGCCCCGCGCCCTCCAGCTGGCGGACTCCACGTCCGCGCCCGGCGCCCTCGACGTCACCGTCGTATTCTTCAACAACGGCAACACCCTCCGCACAACTTTTCCAAGTTTCCCAGAGGCTCTGAGGCTACACCCAGTGGGTGCGCTCGCGCGCCCCCACCGGACGCAAGCCGCGCCGGCTGCGGTCCGCGGCCGGCCGTCATCACATCTACTGCTTCATCGATGCCCGCTAAAACCCTCCGCGAAACTTTTTCAAGTTGCCCGGAGGCTTGGAGGCTACTGACGGGGGGATGACCCCCGGGTAGGCCCAAGACGGCAAACGACGCTTCAAAAACATCGGGGCCAGCAACGCCCATCAACCCGGCTCGCACTGAAGGAAATATGCCCTAGAGGCAATAATAAAGTTATTATTTATTTCCTCATATCATGATAAATGTTTATTATTCATGCTAGAATTGTATTAACCGGCAACATGATACATGTGTGAATACATAGACAAACCTATAGTCACTAGTATGCCTCTGCTTGACTAGCTCATTAATCAAAGATGGTTATGTTTCCTAACCATAGACATGTGTTGTCATTTGATTAATGGGATCACATCATTAGAAGAATGATGTGATTGACATGACCCATTCTGTTAGCCTAGCACTTGATCGTTTAGTATACTGCTATTGCTTTCTTCATGACATATACATGTTCCTGTAACTATGAGAATTATGCAACTCCCATTTACCGGAGGAACACTTTGGGTACTACCAAACATCACAACGTAACTGGGTGATTATAAAGGAGTACTACAGGTGTCTCTGAAGGTACATGTTGAGTTGGCGTATTTCGAGATTAGGTTTTGTCACTCCGATTGTCGGAGAGGTATCTCTGGGCCCTCTCGGTAATGCACATCACTATAAGCCTTGCAAGCAATGTAACCAATGAGTTGGTCATGGGATGATGCATTACGTAACGAGTAAAGAGACTTGCCGGTAACGAGATTGAACTAGGTATTGGATACCGACGATCGAATCTCGGGCAAGTAACATATCGATGACAAAGGGAACAACGTATGTTGTTATGCGGTTTGACCAATAAAGATCTTCGTAGAATATGTAGGAACCAATATGGGCATCCAGGTCCCGCTATTGGTTATTGACCGAGAATAGTTCTAGGTCATGTCTACATAGTTCTCGAACCCGTAGGGTCCGCACGCTTAACGTTACGATGACAGTTTTATTACGAGTTTATAAGTTTTGATGTACCGAAGTTGGTTCGGAGTCCCGGATGTGATCACGGACATGACGAGGAGTCTCGAAATGGTCGAGACATAAAGATTGATATATTGGAAGCCTATATTTGGATATCGGAATCATTCCAGGTGAAATCGGCATTTTACCGGAGTACCTGGAGGTTACCGGAACCCCCCGGGGGGTTATTGGGCCTACATGGGCCTCGAGGGAGAAGAGGAAAGGAGCCATGAGGGGGCCGCGCGCCCCTCCCCTTCCTAGTCCGAATAGGACAAGGGAAGGGGGGCAGCGCCCCCCCTTTCCTTCCCCTCTTCCTCCTCTTTGCCCCCTTCTCCTATTCCTACTTGGAAAGAAGGGAGTCCTACTCCCGGTGGGAGTAGGACTCCCCCCTTGGCGCGCCCTCCTTGGCCGGCCACCTCCTCCCCCCTGGCTCCTTTATATACGGGGGTGGGGGGGCACCCCATAGACACACAAGTTGATCTACGGATCGTTCCTTAGCCGTGTGCGGTGCCCCCTTCCACCATATTCCATCTCGGTCATATCGTCGCGGAGTTTAGGCGAAGCCCTGCGCTGGTAGAACATCATCATCGTCACCACGCCGTTGTGCTGACGGAACTAATCTCCGAAGCTTTGCTGGATCGAAGCACGGAGATCGTCATCGAGCTGAACGTGTGCTGAACTCGGAGGCCCCGTACGTTCGGTGCTTGGATCGGTCAGATCGTGAAGACATACGACTACATCAACCACGTTGTGCTAACGCTTCCGCTTATGGTCTACGAGGGTACGTGGATGAACACTCTCCCCTCTCGTTGCTATGCCATCACCATGATCTTGCGTGTGCGTAGGAAAATTTTTGAAATTACTACGTTCCCCAACAGTGGCATCCGAGCCTAGGTTTTATGCGTTGATGTTATATGCACGAGTAGAACACAAGTGAGTTGTGGGCGATACAAGTCATACTGCTTACCAGCATGTCATACTTTGGTTCGGCGGTATTGTGAGATGAAGCGGCCCGGACCGACATTACGTGTACGCTTACGCGAGACTGGTTTCACCGTTACGAGCACTCGTGCTTAAAGGTGGCTGGCGGGTGTCTATCTCTCTCACTTTAGCTGAATCGAGTGTGGCTACGCCCGGTCCTTGCAAAGGTTAAAACAGTACTAACTTGACGAACTATCGTTGTGGTTTTGATACGTAGGTAAGAATGGTTCTTGCTAAGCCCGTAGCAGCCACGTAAAATTTGCAACAACAAAGTAGAGGACGTCTAACTTGTTTTTGCAGGGCACGTTGTGATGTGATATGGTCAAGACGTGATGCTATATTTTATTGTATGAGATGATCATGTTTTGTAACCGAAGTTGTCGGCAACTGGAAGGAGCCATATGGTTGTCGCTTTATTGTATGAAATGCAAACGCCCTGTAATTGCTTTACTTTATCACTAAGCGGTAGCGATAGTCGTAGAAGCAATAGATGGCGTAATGACAACGATGCTATGATGGAGATCAAGGTGTCGCGCCGGTGACGATGGTGATCATGACGGTGCTTCGGAGATGGAGATCACAAGCACAAGAAGATGATGGCCATATCATATCACTTATATTGATTCCATGTGATGTTTATCCTTTATGCATCTTATCTTGCTTTGATTGACGGAAGCATTTTAAGATGATCTCTCACTTAATAATCAAGAAGTGTTCTCCCTGAGTATGCACCGTTGCGAAAGTTCTTCGTGCTGAGACACCACGTGATGATCGGGTGTGATAGGCTCTACGTTCAAATACAACGGGTGCAAAATAGTTGCACACACGGAATACTCAGGTCATACTTGACGAGCCTAGCGTATACAGATATGGCCTCGGAACACGAAGACCAAAAGGTCGAGCGTGAATCATATAGTAGATATGATTAACATAGTGATGTTCGCCATTGAAACTACTCCATCTCACGTGATGATCGGACATGGTTTAGTTGATTTGGATCACATGATCACTTAGATGACTAGAGAGATGTCTGTCTAAGTGGTAGTTCCTAAGTAATATGATTAATTGAACTTAAATTTATCATGAACTTAGTACCTGATAGTATTTTTCTTGTCTATGTTTGTTTGTAGATAGATGGCTCGTGCTGTTGTTCCGTTGAATTTTAATGCGTTCCTTGAGAAAGCAAAGCTGAAAGATGATGGTAGCAATTACACGGACTGGGTCCGTAACTAGAGGATTATCCTCATTGCTGCACAGAAAAGTTACATCCTGGAAGCACCGCTGGGTGCCAGGCCTGCTGCTGATGCAACTGACGATGTTAAGAACGTCTGGCAGAGCAAAGCTGATGACTACTCGATAGTTCAGTGTGCCATGCTTTACGGCTTAGAACCGGGTCTTCAACAACGTTTTGAACGTCATGGAGCATATGAGATGTTCCAGGAGTTGAAGTTAATATTTCAAGCAAATGCCCGGATTGAGAGATATGAAGTCTCCAATAAGTTCTATAGCTGCAAGATGGAGGAGAATAGTTCTGTCAGTGAACACATACTCAAAATGTCTGGGTATAATAATCACTTGATTCAACTGGGAGTTAATCTTCCTGATGATAGTGTCATTGACAGAATTCTCCAATCACTACCACCAAGCTACAAGAGCTTCGTGATGAACTATAATATGCAAGGGATGAACAAGACTATTCTCGAGCTCTTCGCAATGCTGAAAGCTGCGGAGGTAGAAATCAAGAAGGAGCATCAAGTGTTGATGGTTCACAAAACCACCAGTTTCAAGAAAAAGGGCAAAGGGAAGAAGAAGGGGAACTTCAAAAAGAATGGCAAGCAAGTTGCTGCTCAAGAGAAGAAACCCAAGTCTGGACCTAAGCCTGAAACTGAGTGCTTCTACTGCAAGCAGACTGGACACTGAAAGTGGAGTGCCCCAAGTATTTGGCGGATAAGAAGGATGGCAAAGTGAACAAAGGTATATGTGATATACATGTTATTGATGTGTACCTTACTAATGCTCGCAGTAGCACCTGGGTATTTGATACTGGTTCTGTTGCTAATATTTGCAACTCGAAACAGGGACTACGGATTAAGCGAAGATTAGCTAAGGACGAGGTGACGATGCGCGTAGGAAACGGTTCCAAAGTCGATGTGATCGCGGTCGGCATGCTACCTATACATCTACCATCGGGATTAGTTTTAGACCTAAATAATTGTTATTTGGTGCCAGCGTTGAGCATGAACATTATATCTGGATCTTGTTTGATGCGAGACGGTTATTCATTTAAATCAGAGAATAATGGTTGTTCTATTTATATGAGTAATATCTTTTATGGTCATGCACCCTTGAAGAGTGGTCTATTTTTATTGAATCTCGATAGTAGTGATACACATATTCATAGTGTTGAAACCAAAAGATGCAGAGTTGATAACGATAGTGCAACTTATTTGTGGCACTGCCGATTAGGTCATATCGGTGTAAAGCGCATGAAGAAACTCCAAACTGATGGGCTTTTGGAATCACTTGATTATGAATCACTTGGTACTTGCGAACCGTGCCTCATGGGCAAGATGACTAAAACGCTGTTCTCCGGAACTATGGAGCGGGCAACTGATTTATTGGAAATCATACATACTGATGTTTGTGGTCCAATGAATGTTGAGGCTCACGGCGGGTATCGTTATTTTCTCACCTTCACAGATGATTTGAGCAGATATGGGTATATCTACTTAATGAAACACAAGTCTGAAACATTTGAAAAGTTCAAAGAATTTTAGAGTGAAGTGGAAAATCATCGTAACAAGAAAATAAAGTTTCTACGATCTGATCGTGGAGGAGAATATTTGAGTTACGAGTTTGGTCTGCACTTGAAACAATGCGGAATAGTTTCGCAACTCACGCCACCTGGAACACCACAACGAAATGGTGTGTCCGAACGTCGTAATCGTACTTTACTAGATATGGTGTGATCTATGATGTCTCTTACTGATTTACCGCTATCGTTTTGGGGTTATGCTTTAGAGACGGCCGCATTCACGTTAAATAGGGCACCATCAAAATCCGTTAAGACAACGCCTTATGAACTGTGGTTTGGCAAGAAACCAAAGTTGTCGTTTCTTAAAGTTTGGGGCTGCGATGCTTATGTGAAGAAACTTCAACCAGATAAGCTCGAACCCAAATCGGAGAAATGTGTCTTCATAGGATACCCAAAAGAGACTATTGGGTACACCTTCTATCACAGATCTGAGAGCAAGATTTTCGTTGCTAAAATCGGATCCTTTCTAGAGAAGGAGTTTCTCTCGAAAGAAGTGAGTGGGAGGAAAGTAGAACTTGATGAGATAACTGTATCTACTCCCTTATTGGAAAGTAGTTCATCACAAGAACCGGTTCCTGTGACAACTACAGCAATTAGTGAGGAAGCTAATGATATTTATCATGAAACTTCAGATCAAGTTTCTACTGAACCTCGTAGGTCTACCAGAGTAAGATCCGCACCAGAGTGGTACGGTAATCCTATTCTGGAAGTCATGTTACTTGACCATGATGAACCTACGAACTATGAGGAAGCGATGATGAGCCCAGATTCCGCAAAATGGCTAGAGGCCTTGAAATCTGAGATGGGATCCATGTATGAAAACAAAATATGGACTTTGGTTGACTTGCCCGATGATCGGCAAGCCATTGAAAATAAATGGATCTTTAAGAAGAAGACTGACGCTGATGGTAATGTAACTGTCTATAAAGCTCGACTTGTTGCGAAAGGTTTTCGACAAGTTCAAGGAGTTGACTACGATGAGACTTTCTCACCCGTAGCGATGCTTAAGTCTGTCCGAATCATATTAGCTATTACTGCATTTCATAATTATGAGATTTGGCAAATGGATGTAAAACTGCATTCTTGATTGGATTTCTGGAAGAAGAGTTGTATATGATGCAGCCAGAAGCTTTTGTTGATCCAAAAGGTGCTAACAAAGTGTGCAAGCTCCAACGTTCTATTTATGGACTGGTGCAAGCATCTCGGAGTTGGAATAAACGCTTTGATAGTGTGATCAAAGCATATGGTTTTATACAGACTTTTGGAGAAGCATGTATTTACAAGAAAGTGAGTGGGAGCTCTGTAGCATTTCTGATATTATATGTAGATGACATATTATTAATTGGAAATGATATAGAATTTCTGGATAGCATAAAGGGATACTTGAATAAAAGTTTTTCAATGAAAGACCTCGGTGAAGCTGCTTACATATTGGGCATCAAGATCTATAGAGATAGATCAAGACGCTTGATAGGACTTTCACAAAGCACATACCTTGACAAAATTTGGAAAAAATTCAAAATGGATCAGGCAAAGAAAGGGTTCTTGCCTGTGCTACAAGGTGTGAAGTTGAGTCAAACTCAATGCCCGACCACAACAGAAGATAGAGAGAAAATGAAAGATGTTCCCTATGCTTCAGCCATAGGCTCTATCATGTATGCAATGTTGTGTACCAGGCCTGACGTGTGCTTAGCAATAAGCTTGGCAGGAAGGTACCAAAGTAATCCAGGAGTGGATCACTGGACAGCGGTCAAGAACATCTTGAAATACCTGAAAAGGACTAAGGATATGTTTCTCGTATATGGAGGTGACAAAGAGCTAGTCGTAAATGGTTACGTCGATGCAAGCTTTGACACTGATCCGGACGATTCTAAATCGCAAACTGGATACGTGTTTTTATTAAACGGTGGAGTTGTAAGTTGGTGCAGTTCTAAACAAAGCGTCGTAGCGGGATCTACATGTGAAGCGGAGTACATAGCTGCTTCGGAAGCAGCAAATGAAGGAGTCTGGATGAAGGAGTTCATTTCTGATCTAGGTGTCATACCTAGTGCATCGGGACCAATGAAGATCTTCTGTGACAATACTAGTGCAATTGCCTTGGCAAAGGAATCCAGATTTCACAAGAGGACCAAGCACATCAAGAGACGCTTCAATTCCATTCGGGACCAAGTCCAAGTGGGGGACATAGAGATTTGCAAGATACATATGGATCTAAATGTTGCAGACCCGTTGACTAAGCCTCTCTCACAAGCAAAACATGATCAGCACCAAGACTCCATGGGTGTTAGAATCATTACTATGTAATCTAGATTATTGACTCTAGTGCAAGTGGGAGGCTGAAGGAAATATGCCCTAGAGGCAATAATAAAGTTATTATTTATTTCCTCATATCATGATAAATGTTTATTATTCATGCTAGAATTGTATTAACCGGAAACATGATACATGTGTGAATACATAGACAAACCTATAGTCACTAGTATGCCTCTACTTGACTAGCTCATTAATCAAAGATGGTTATGTTTCCTAACCATAGACATGTGTTGTCATTTGATTAATGGGATCACATCATTAGAAGAATGATGTGATTGACATGACCCATTTTGTTAGCCTAGCACTTGATCATTTAGTATACTGCTATTTCCTTCTTCGTGACTTATACATGTTCCTGTAACTATGAGAATTATGCAACTCCCGTTTACCGGAGGAACACTTTGGGTACTACCAAACTTCACAACGTAATTGGGTGATTATAAAGGAGTACTACAGGTGTCTCCGAAGGTACATGTTGAGTTGGCGTATTTCGAGATTAGGTTTTGTCACTCCATTTGTCGGAGAGGTATCTCTGGGCCCTCTCGGTAATGCATATCACTATAAGCCTTGCAAGCAATGTAACCAATGAGTTGGTCACGGGATGATGCATTACGTAACGAGTAAAGAGACTTGCCGGTAACGAGATTGAACTAGGTATTGGATACCGACGATCGAATCTCAGGCAAGTAACATACCGATGACAAAGGGAACAACGTATGTTGTTATGCGGTTTGACCGATAAAGATGTTCGTAGAATATGTAGGAACCAATATGGGCATCCAGGTCCCGCTATTGGTTATTAACCGAGAATAGTTCTAGGTCATGTCTACATAGTTCTCGAACCCGTAGGGTCTGCATGCTTAACGTTACGATGACAGTTTTATTATGAGTTTATAAGTTTTGATGTACCGAAGTTGGTTCGGAGTCCCGGATGTGATCACGGACATGAAGAGGAGTCTCGAAATGGTCGAGACATAAAGATCGATATATTGGAAGCCTATATTTGGATATCGGAATCGTTCCGGGTGAAATCTGCATTTTACCAGAGTACCGGGAGGTTACCGGAACCCCCCGGGGGGTTATTGGGCCTACATGGGCCTCGAGGGAGAAGAGGGAAGGAGCCAGGAGGGGGCCGCGCGCCCCTCTCCTTCCTAGTCCGAATAGGACAAGGGAAGGGGGGGTGCCCCTCCTTTCCTTCCCCTCTTCCTCCTCTTTCCCCCCTTCTCCTATTCCTACTTGGAAAGAAGGGAGTCCTGCTCTCGGTGGGAGTAGGACTCCCCCCTTGGTGCACCCTCCTTGGCCGGCCGCCTCCTCCCCCCTAGCTCCTTTATATACGGGGGCGGGGGGGGCACCCCATAGACACACAAGTTGATCTACGGATCGTTCCTTAGCCGTGTGCGGTGCCCCCTTCCACCATATTCCACCTCGGTCATATCATCGCGGAGTTTAGGCGAAGCCCTGCGCCGGTAGAACATCATCATCGTCACCACACCGTTGTGCTGACGAAACTCATCTCCGGAGCTTTGCTGGATCGGAGCACGGAGATCGTCATCGAGCTGAACGTGTGCTGAACTCGGAGGCCCTGTACGTTCGGTGCTTGGATCGGTCGGATCGTGAAGACGTACGACTACATCAACCGCGTTGTGCTAACGCTTCCGCTTACGGTCTACGAGGGTACGTGGACGAACACTCTCCCCTCTCGTTGCTATGCCATCACCATGATCTTGCGTGTGCGTAGGAAATTTTTTGAAATTACTACGTTCCCCAACACGCACTTGGCCGGGTTGCTCAACCTGGCCAAGTCCCTCAACCCGACCAGACTCCTCAACCCGGCCGCCCGGCCGGGTCCCTGTCCGGCTGCTCCAGCCGGCCTGCTACGCGAAGTTAACTGTGACATCACATCCGACGTGACACCAACAAGACGGCCATACTGCGACCACTGTTGCTGATAAAGCATACACTATTCACTCGTCATACGTGACATCATGTACAGTGCTACTTGTCCCTCGGCACTAGTGTATAAAGTGACCCAGGGAGGCACTTGGGAAAGAATTCCCTCCCTTCGCCAAGAAGGCATTGCCTTGGCCAAGGGGACACGCACCCATGCATGCATAAAAGCTCCATCCATCCATTCACGGCGGCTGGCTACACGGACATTCGGCCACAAGCCACAAGGCACACATGCCCACTCACTCCCTCACGCATGCACACATGCTCACGGGCACACACCCATCCATCCAGCCACTAGTGCCAAGAGCACTCATACTACGCGCATGCATATATGAGGCCAGATGCCCATAGCTGCATTCTGTAATACAGCTCCAGGAGCAACTCTGTACTGCCAGACGTATACACTGCATATATATTCAGACATGCAAGAGTAGGGATATTATCTCTCTGGAGAGCCCCGAACCTGGGTAAATCACCACGTGCTGTTTGCCCAATCCCGTCCCTTGACCTCCAAAGCAGTCTTGCCCTCACCACAAGCCACCTCGTGGCATCTGTCGTCTCGCGAACCCACCCGTGAGATAACCCCGACAAGGGTGGTCAGGGGGTTTGGGCGAAAGTAGCCCGGGGGTCTGGATGCCCTGGGAAAAGTGGTTCAAGTGCCCAGGGTGGTCATGAAAGTTTCCTGGCAAAGTCCCGGGGGTCCGGGTGCCTGGGATAAAGGGGTGCAGGTACCCGGGGTAGGCCGAGAAGACTCGATTTTGAGCGAAATTTTCATATCTCGAACTAGGTGTGGAAGAACTTGATTTCAAGCTCCAAATTGGATGGGGGGAAGAAAAATTGGGGCTAGGGAACGCCAAGGGAGGTAGATCAACTTGCCAAACACTAGATCCACGAATCAAAATCAACAAAAACTCACAAGTACCAACAAAATGCAAGAAATTTGTTTGGGTCTCTTTTTGTGGGGAATTTTTGAATTGGGACAAAAACACACAAAATTAGGCTAGAAAACAGTGGGGAAGACTGATATGTCTCCAACGTATCTACTTTTCCAAACACTTTTGCCCTTGCTTTGGACTCTAACTTGCATGATTTGAATGAAACTAACCCGGACTGACGTTGTTTTCAGCAGAACTACCATGATGTTGTTTTATGTGTAGAAAAGAAAAGTTCTCGGAATGTCCTGGAAATCCACGGAGGCACTTCTTGGAATTAATAAGAATTTTTGGCGAAAGAATTAATGCCAGGGGGCCCACAGCCTGTCCACGAGACAGGCCCCCCCTCCTAGGGCGTGGCCTCCTATCTCGTGGGCCCCCTGGACCTCCACCGACATCAACTCCAACTCCATATATTCACGTTCGGGGAGAAAAAAAATCAAGGAGAAAGTTTCATCGCGTTTTACAACACGGAGCCACCGCCAAGCCCTAATCTCTCTCGGGAGGGCTGGTCTGGAGTCTGTTCGGAGCTCCGGAGAGGGGGATTCGTCGCCGTCGTCATCATCAACCATCCTCCATCACCAATTTCATGATGCTCACCGCCGTGCGTGATTAATTCCATCGTAGGCTTGCTGGACGGTGATGGGTTGGATGAGATTTACCATGTAATCAAGTTAGTTTTGTTAGGGTTTGGTCCCTAGTATCCACTATGTTCTGAGGTTGATGTTGCTATGACTTTGCTATGCTTAATGCTTGTCACGCGGGCCCGAGTGCCATGATTTCAGATCTGAACCTATTATGTTTTCATGAATATATGTGTGTTCTTGATCCTATCTTGCAAGTCTATAGTCACCTATTATGTGTTATGATCCGACAACCCCGAAGTGACAATAATCGGGATACTTCTCGATGAAGACCGTAGTTTGAGGAGTTCATGTATTCACTATGTGCTAATGCTTTGTTCCGGTTCTATATTAAAAGGAGGTCTTAATATCCCTTAGTTTCCGTAAGGACCCCGCTGCAACAGGAAGGTAGGACAAAAGATGTCATGCAAGTTCTTTTCCATAAGCACGTATGACTATTTACAGAATACATGCCTACATTACATTGATGAATTGGAGCTAGCTCTATATCATCCTATGTTATAACTATTGCATGAGGAATCGCATCCGGCATAATTATCCATCACTGATCCATTGCCTACGAGCTTTTCACATATTGTTCTTCGCTTATTTACTTTTCCGTCGCTACTGTTACAACTACTACAAAAACCCAAAAACATTTATCTATACTTTTTCTACCGTTACCATTATTATCATACCACTCTTGCTACTAAATACTTTGCTGCAGATACTAAGTTATCCAGGTGTGGTTGAATTGACAACTCAACTGCTAATACTCAAGAATATTTTTTGGCTCCCCTTGTGTCGAATCAATAAATTTGGGTTGAATACTTTACCCTCGAAATCTGTTGCGATCCCCTATACTTGTGGGTTATCAGAGACTCCAAATTCGTGATCAACGTGGCTCTAGATACCAAGATGTTGTAGGGTGGAACCCTAAGTGAAGATATTTCACGAATTGGAGGGCAAATCCCCAAGAATAAGAGGAACACAAAGGGGAAAACACAAGAGACACTCAAGAACAAGTCCAACCACACATCCACTAGACTCAAATCCACACAAGATCCACAAAGGTACATAAACAACAAGAGGAACATGGTAAAGTTCATCCCAAATCCCAAAGGGGGGTGAGGTCTTGAATCCCTAAGGATCTTCTCCAATGGAGGCCTTGCACTCCAATGGAGCCTTCTCCCTCAAGAGGAAACCCGCAAGGGGAGATACATGAGCTAACCTCTAATGTCTAGATCTATTCTTAGCTGACCCTAGAAATGAGCTACATGGGGGGTACTTATAGCCTATGGACGAATTGGGGGAAAACGGGGGTACAAGGGTCAATTTGCCCATAGTGCACACAGGCACAGCTGGCGGGGTCCGGGCACCTGGGGGTCGCTGGGATGAGGAGGCTGGGCACCCGGGGTAGCACCAGGTGAGGGTGCAGGCACCCGGGGTGGTCAGGGGCCGCACCCTTTGGGGGCGGGGGTCCGGGCACCCGGGGCATAGGAGGCCGGGCACCTGGGGTGGTCCGAGGCATCCGGTGCTTCGCGTCTTGGTGTCCCTCTTCCTCATCCTTCGCCCTTCTTGGATGGTGTAGATGTTCTCTTGCGCTTGAACTCCTCCTCATCGTCAATGAAGCTCCGGTAATACCTATGAATGCACACCAGAGGGATGTCAAGTAGTATACCATCCTCGAAGCGATCAAGTGAACACGTGTAAAGGAGATGATTAACCTTTATGTATGTGAAGTAGATGTCGCACGTGTCACTTGCCGAACGGACTCTTGACATGGTGATGTTCGTAGGATGCTCCGCATCACAGGCTTGCTAGCTTCAATGGGGAATCCAGGAGGGGAGATCTCATCAAAGTGGTTACGGTTGTGAGGAAAAAATACTACGGACAACACTACGCGTCCCCGAATGAAGCACGGATCAGATCAGTCGCCTTCATAATCGTTGAATAGTGTGTGTGTTTTCCGATCTCTGCCTCATCAGTCACTTACTTCAACCCCAACCATTTGCAACATGGCTCGTGTTGTGCTTGAGGGTTGCAACATGAGCCATGTTGCGCCATGTCCAAGGCGTTTTCTATCATTGCAAAGTGGCCCATGTTGCAGCCGCAAAAAAACCTCTCTGATGCTGGCCTCTGTCCAGACATAGTTTCGCCGACCATGACGTATGTTCCAAACTTCTACAACATGGCCTACATTGAAGTCGTTGCCAAGGTTCCATCCATCATAACATCCATCATGTTGTAGCCGCTACATCTTCCACATTGCAATTGTCGCCAAGGTTCTCGCCATCTTAATATATTCCATGTTGCAATCGTCGCCAATGTTCCGACCATCGCAGCATCTTCCATGTTGCAGCTGAGAGATGCCTCGCAACACAACTGTGAGTGGTGCACCCAGGCCTTGTAGCATCCTCGCATCATCTTGCAACAACGATGGCATTGCTAAGAATAGAGCGCCCCCACACACACGCGCGCGCGTGCGCGCGCAGAAGTAGCCATCGACTCGTGTAGCAACATGTGACGAGCTCCGTCTGGCCAAGTGGGAGAGCTACATGGTTGTTGAAGCTTTCGTCCACTTTGAGAGGATTGGGTAATGTTGGTCGATTGCTAGTCTTCTTCGTCTAGCAGTTGACTATATTGAATCAAAAATATTGTTGGAGCTAATTCATGGTGGAGTTTTTTTAGAAGTGATGCACAAGTAACATACGAGCCAAAATGCAAAGCATATGCCAAATGTTTTGGTTTATTACATAAAAGCAATCTTGGATCCATCTAAAAGGTCGGCACAATGCATTGGCCAGTTGATCTTTGCCAAAGATTAGTCGATTTACGAGTCGCGGGATCTGACCCCACATAGTCGTTGGGTCAAGCTGCCACCAGCACAACACGAACGATGTTGCGGCCGCCCATCACAATATGAACAACCTTGATGTTGCCTTTGCAACATTGCCCATGTTGCGGTCATCTCCATTGCATGAGACACGCATCGATGTGCCTGAACCACATACTATGTTGCAACCCCGTGATGTGCCTAAGGCACCAGCGACATTGCAACCCAACGATGTGCTTGAAGCCCCGGCGATGTTACAACCCTCGAGCCCTTTTCACTGCACCGACCATGTAGCCCCTTCCCCTCCCCCGGCGTTTGCGCTTGCAACTTCATCAAGAAAACCAGTTGCAACGTTGGGTGCAACCACTGTCTTGCAGCATTGACTGTCAGGCCGCAGCACCAACGAGCGCTTCTCCTTGGTCACGGCCTAGAAACATCTTCTGCCATGTCACGCCGCTTCTGCAACACCGACGTGTGATGGCAACCTCGCATGGAAACTGCCCCTCAAAGCAATAGCGTCTATCTGAGGTAGGCTTGCAGCTATGCGCTGCATTGCAACATCTGCTTGCCGATGTAGGATGGTTGTGGGGTATGTGCGAGGGCGAGCTGCTAAAGTGGTAAGAGAAAAGAATAGGTAGGGGGCGAGATCCAAGGAGAAAGGAGGTTGGGCGAAGAGGAAAAACAAAGGTCAACGGGTGGTTGTGCTCGCTGCTGGGGATAAGGTGGATGGGGGAAGCAATGTGTGGCCCCGTGAGGGACACGCGGCAACCGCTCCAGTCGGCGAATCGCTCGGTGTGATCAATGGTTGTCTGTTAATGTTTCCCATGGTCGACGCTACCCATCAACACATTGATCTTCCGAAAGGATCATTCGTGTTGCTGGCTATCGGCTCTGTCTCCACGTAGCATTCCACTGCCACCATCGCAACACAAACGATGTTGCGGTTGCCCATTGCAACATGAACGACATTGGGTGACCCACTGCAACATAGGCGACACTGTGGTTGCTCATTGACGTTGTAGTCACTCATTGCAACACAGATGGCATTGTGGTCGTTCATTACAACACGGACGGCATTGCAGTCACTCATTACTAACACGAACGACATTGTGGTCGCCCAATTCAATACGGACGATGTTGCGAACCTACCACTCTTTGCAACAGTGCTACCTCTACCCATGTCTTACAACTTATTTGGAAAGAGAGGAGAGGGGAGAGGGATCGACAACCTTGTAAGCTTCCAGGAGGAGGATGGAAAGAAAGGGAGCAAGCTTGAGGGTTCATTTGGGAAAGATAAATGCTTACCGGAGGATAAGGATGAGGATGGATACAGAGAGGATAAGTGTGTTTGGATGGTTGATGAGACACGGATAAGTGTGTGCGGATGGTTGATAAGACACGTGTCTGGGTGGTTGGGCGGTGGCCGAAGCCACCGATGGGCGCCCTCTGTGTCGCATGACTAAAGCAGATCCAACGACTTCCCACGTCATTAGCGTAAACGACGCGATCATTTGGTGGATTTTAATCCTTTCTCAGAAAAAATATAGAAGAATTTCAGAAAAATGTCATACACAAATTGCACAAGCCTCTCACATAATTTTGAGATTTCCAGGTGCTCCCACACCTCCCGTGCTACGATGATATAGGGACTCGCCGTCCGTTGGATCAAAGATCCGATGGTCATAGGAAGAGCTGGCTCAAACTTGCAGAAAACCCCTCGAAGAGTCTCATAATCTTGCGCAGGTCAAGAGGCTTCAACACTAACCGTTGATCTCCGATCCGACGGACCACAAATTCATGTATCATGGTAGCACGGGAGGTGCGGGAGCACCTGAAATTCTCCCCTCTCACATAAGCGCCGACGTGGGTGAAGGGTTTGACAGTTTCCCCTCTTTTTGCGCCCTCGCCGCCGGGCTCCGCCGCCTCTTCCGCCGGCCGTTGCCACCCCGCCCCACCCTAAATCTCGCGACTTCGTTCGACTCCGATAAAATCATCTTGTGCTGGTCGCGGCGAAGGAGGGAGGAGGATGGCCGCGAACGACGGCGGCCCAGATCTGCCCGCCAACGCCCCCGTCGACGGCGACGGAGACGCCGGCGGGCCGTACATCCCCGCGGAGCTGGTCCCGGACATCGCGAAGCACCTGACGAGCCTGCACGACTTCTTCGCCCTCCGCGCCGGCTGCCGCGCCTACCGCGCCGCCCTGCCCACGTGCCGGTACCTGCTCGCGCTCCAGCCGCCGCACCTCCTCGTGCCCCACACCGCCGACCCCTCGCTGTCCCTCTTCAAGGTCCTCGAGCCCGGCTGCGCCGCCTTCTCGCTCGCCCTCTTCCACGTCCCCGACCGCCGCCTCCTCCGCTTCCGCGCCCGCCTCCCCTTCGCCCGGACCGGCGGCGTCCTCACCTCTGACGGCGCCCGCGTCGCCGCCGTCGACGGCGCCACCGGCGAGATCCTCGTCACCGACCTCCTCTCCGGCGTGCAGGCCCGCCTCCCCAGGCCCCCGCTGGACTACAGCCGCGTCATCCTCAGCGGCGGCTACGTCTTCGCCCCGGCGAAGGGCCGCACGGAGATCCAGTACTGCAGCCTCTGGTACGCCCACTGGGCCGTCGCGTCCTACGGCGGCGACTTTGAGATCCAGGACTGGCGCATCGTCAACGGCGCCCTCTACGGGCTCCTCCCCTCCTGCGGGCTCGTCATGGCTTCGCTCCCAAAGGACAACACTATGGAGCTGTGGATGCTTGGAGGCGAATTCGACGAGGACCTTGAAGAGACTCTGAAGGAGGCCGTAGGCGGATCAGTGCTGGGGGAGTGCGGCGGCGAGCCCCTGCTTATCTGCAAGGTGGGGCGCATCGATCCGGAATACAAGATTTTCCGGTGGGACTTCAATGTGGGGAAGTGGGTGATGACAACGAGCCTAGGTGGGCGGACGATGTTTATTGGCTACGACGATTTCGTCGCGTGCCTTGGTCCAGATGTTCCTGGGATCCGTGCCGACTGTGTGTATGGATCATTGCCATGGACTGGGGGATGGAGCGAGTATTCTCTGGTCGATGGGACCTGTAAATGCTTCCCTGCACAGTATCCAGGTGAACCAGGCGTTGGTTTCGGGAGGCCGCAGGTTTGGGTGCTTCCAAGCTTGTTCTGCGACTACTGAGGTTCAATGGAATCGTGCACCAAGGTATGCTTGCTCTTGGCTCTCTTGTTGCACAACGTGCACGGCATATATGCTCAGCTGTCATAAAGTTTAATTGTTGTCAATTTGTCATCCATTAGATATCATGTATATTTTGTTTGAGTATTACTCTGTGAATTGAAATCCTGTTTGCTGAATTGCTGTAAAGTTGAGAATATCTTCAGTTTGCTGCATCGATGGCACCAGCCGTGCCACAGCCAAAGTTCTTTATAAATGTGACTTTGCCAGAGTTTGTCATGTCTATTTGAGGAAAATAAATAAATAAAGTTCTGACCTGAAATTAGCTATTATACACCATCCATTAACAAATCATAATTCTGTAGTGCCGGCATATCATATTGGTAATGCCAAACATCACCCTGTTTTATTTATTTATTTATTTTAAGTAACATGACCCTTGTATCAGAAATTGTGTTGTTGCTGATGGTGCATATATATGCTAAAGCGTATATTGGTGGACTCCAATGCAGTCTACCATGCTCTAACGTTTGGTGAAAGTTCATGGAATGACTAATTGTTTCATACTGAAAAAGTGCTGAGTATTAGGTTCACAGAATCACTGAATATTTCACATGCCTTCATCTTCACGAGTATTTCATCACAATTTGCATGTCAGCTGTCATAAATTGGTGTCGAGTGGGGTGCTTTGGTGATCGGGCTCCATGGAGCCCAGAATTTTTGAAAAAATCAAAATTAAAACTTTTTTATTTCAAAAAAATCTGAAAAAATGTGCAAGTATACAAGGATGAAATGTACATGTGTGTAAAAATTCAGGATGAAATACGTTGAAATGCAACCTGTCCAAAAAAGCAAATTCATCGACTTTGAGGATGAATAATATCATGTGCTAAAAAGCCCCAGATTTGTTTTTGTTTTTTTGCACAGCCCTCATTTCAACATATGTTGTCCTGAAAATTTACACAGATGTACATTATGCCTCCATGTATATCTGTATTTTTTTAGAATTTTTTGAAACATACAAATATGAATTTTGAAAATTGCAAATGGAGCCCTTCATGGAGCTCAGCCTGCAAAAGCAATTTTCGATTGGTGTCATCCCTTGGAATGCATGTGTATTTTGTTTGTAGCGTTATTCTGTTAGTTGAAATCCTGTTTGCTGAGTTGCTGTGATATTGCTTACTGCTTTGAAGATGCCAGCCACGCCACAGTCAGAGTTCTTTATAAATGTAACTTTGCCAGAGTTTGTCATGTGTATTTGAGGAAAATAAATAAAGTTATGGCCTGAAATTAGCTATTCTATATCCATCCATTAACAGATCATAATTCTGTAGTGCTAGCATATCAGTTTGGTAATGTCAAGCATGACCTAGGTATCAGAAACTGTGTTGCTGCTGATGAATGATGATGCATATGTTAAAACATACGTTAGCGAGTCCAATGCAGCCTACCATCATGGTTGTTGAAGGTTCATGGGATGACTGATTGTTTCATGCTCTTGTGACATAAACTGTACCTGCATTGGCAGTCATTTACCCTTTTGATATCAAAGCTATGTCGTTATTTCTTATAATCGATGTGCCTTCTCTATACTCTATAGTAAAAACCATATATTCATGCCTTCTGTGTAGTAAAACTTATAATGTGATTGATTTTTATTTTTTAGAACTTATGCGTCCTTTTTTTTCCCTGTTGCAGGAACCTGATTCCAATAAAGTCTCCTTGCGATTAACTTATATTTGCTGTTTCAGCACATTATTGGAGAAATAACTTGGCAAGAAGCTTGTCTCCGCGGTCTGCTGTTAACTGTAGTCGATGTAGAAATCTCTCTATTGTGAAGCCGAAGTGGAGTTCTTGCGTATAGCCGAGCCTTGGTGCAATGCAATGAACAATCATGCTTGAACTGAAATTTCCAGTCATGCTAAATTTGTTGTTTTCCGCAACTTTTACCATAGGGATGGGTTTGGTTTGCCTCAAAGGATTAATATTAACAGTATGGTTAATTATAATATGTGTGCTGTGTTATCTTGGATTGTTTCACCTTCTTTATGTGTTTGATGGTGTGCTTTTATATTTATTCACTAAGCTTGAGATCACATTGTTTTACCTTAGCCGAATTGATGCAGGTTTCCAGATACAATAGGATGTGATCATGGCATGGATTTCCCATCCTACAAATAGTAGTTTATTCGATATTCTTTCGGTGTTCAAATCTGACATGGTTTTTATGTTCCCATAATCTGCATTCATATTCTTGAAAAAGAGCAGATATGTAATTTACTGCAAGAAGTGATACTTCTGGCAAAAGATTACTCTTTATGCTCCATAATCTTCGCTGCGTCAGATGTTGCATGTGAAATATCCGGTTGGCTTTAATAAAAAGATATTTATTTCAAAAATGTATTCAATCTACATCCATAAAAGATTTACTATTCTGACATCATTTGAATATGAATGTGGCATTCCTCCCTTCAGTCCGTTTTCAGGTATGGCCAAGAAAATAACTTGAAAATCTTTGTACAGCTATACTAGTACATAACAAGAAACAAGTGAGAAACTACTTTTCAAGACGCGGCAACCCAATCTTTGGTATTACAAATTAATCGTTTCCACCATCCCGGGGTCGAGGCGATTACGGAATAAATCAACAACACTACTCCTCTCTCACAGTTTATAGGGCGTGTGCGTACCTTTAGGTTGTCAATTTGACCAACCTAATACAACTCATATATTTTAAAAAATATACCAATATAAACTTCAGATGTTCTATTTTCAAACCGTATAATTTAAGAAGCAAACACATCTAACATGAAAGAACAAGCCGTCACAAACTAAGGACGACTTCTCTTTGATATCAGCATCAACATCTTTGATGATAGAAAACTTGCGGCAGAAATATCCAAAGTCAAGGAAAACACTTTCTTATCAATAAACCATCTTGTTATACTTGCACAAAATGCATCCGACATGTTCATACCATTGTGTCGTCCTTCTAGGTGCTTGAAACTGATAACCCTTTTCTGAATATTCCGGTCCTCGACAATCCAATGGATGGTGAATAATGGTGATACATATATATCCTTTGTTTTGGTTTGATGTCCACATGTCCATGGCCATATAGAATAACTACAAATATACTTCTTGATCATACTTATAAGGTGGAGTTGCAACAGTTTCGCCGGCCTTCTTCTCAATCTAGAGCTGCTGCTGACCTAGAACTACCTTGTGTGTCTTTAGGTGGTTCTTAAATTAAATACTGACATTCCATTTCGGGCACCTGTGCTCCTATATAAAGCAGTGAATCGTGAATTGAGCGACCACAAATCTGGTAATTATGTACTCCCTCCGTAAAGAAATATAAGTAGTGATCTAAACCTCTTATATTTCTTTATGGAGGGAGTAATTGACTACAGCTAGTTATGCAAATTGTATTGCTTGAATACATAATCATGCATGCTCTCATTTTTTAAGAATTGTCATCAGCTCAGTTGTACTCTTCTGCCTCTCAAATCTTTAGAATCCTTTAGCCCTCTTTCAAGGACATACAAAAAATTCCTAGCACCTATACAAGTGTATGTACAGTAAGATATGGTGTATGGCAGGCTGTCGTTCTTAACTTGACCTTGATCAGATTACTCTGCAACTGGCTACATTTTATAAAGGGTGGTTAAGAAGACACACTTGGCCATATATGTCTCGGCCAGTGGATGGACACGACAAAGTCTTGACTCCAATCAGATTACTCTGCACCTCAGCTGTTGTAGAAGTCTTTTTTCATTCCGGAAATTTTGCAGGATAAGCATTAGCTCGGTCGTACTACGGCCTCTCGTATTTTTAGATTCTAGTTTAGCTCCTGAGACAGAATATGTATTCACATTCCAGCACAAAGTGGAGTACTATGTATACATCTTATATAGTAGGGTGCATTTGGATACATTCCACGACTTTTGCAGATCATGATCATCTTACTATGCAAGTGGCTACATTTTATTTGAAGGGCCGTACAGAAGTACTCCCTCCGTTCCTAAATATTTGTCTTTCTAGGTATTTCAACAAGTGACTACTGTTAAACACCACATATGCGGCATGTATAGGAGATATAGAGATATGGCTAGGAGGTAGTTTGTATGGGATATTCTTGTAACTATCTCCTCCTCTTCTTCCTCTTCAAGTTGTATCTTGATTCTCTCTTATCCTCTCGTGTAACCGCATCATGTAAAGCCATCTAGGGTTTTGGCTCCCTCCTATATAACATGCACACGTCGCCCCCAACAGGGTAAGACGTTTCCTCGCTCGCACATGGTAATCAGAGCCCCTCTTCTTCGATTCATCTAGCTACCAAAACCATCTGTGCCGAAGCCACCATGTCTTCCTCCTCCGGCGCTTCCCTCCCGGCTAACCTCAATGGCCAGGTCACCGAGAAGCTATCCCGCACGAACTACGTGTTGTGGCGCACGCAGATGATCCCTCAACTGCGCGGCACCAGGGTCTTCGGCTACGTCGACGGCACCCAGCCGGAACCGGCGAAGCTGCTCGTCACCACCGACAAGGAAGGCAAGCAGACTTCAACGCCCAACCCTCTCCACCCAATCTGGGTCCGGGAGGACCAGCAGGTCCTTGGCTACCTGCTGAGCAACCTCACAAAGGAGGTGCTCCTCACGGTGACCGCGGTCACCACCGCGGGCGCGCTCTGGACGACGCTCGCCGGCATGTATTCGTCACAATCAGTAAGTCGCATCAACAATATTCGGACCTCTCTCATCAATGCGCAGAAGGGCAACCTCTCCGTCGCCTCCTACTTCGCCATCATGCGTGGCTACGCCGACGAGCTGGCCGCGGTGGGCAAGGCGATCCTCGACAACGAGCTTATCTCCTACATCATCCACGGCCTCGACGCTGACTATCAGCCTCTGATCTCTGCTCTCGACGCTCGCGTGACCCCTGTCACCCTCGACGAGCTGTTCGCGATGCTCTCCAACTTTGATCAGAGGATGGTGCACTTCCACGGATCCGGTGGCGGCGGCTTCAAGTCTTCCGCAAACTCCGCCTCCCGTGGTCGTGGTGGCTCCTCTCGGCGCGGCGGCTTCTCCCGTGGCAGGGGGAGGTCCAATGGAGGCGGGAACGGTGGCGGCTCCAACTCTCGCAACGGCGGGCGTGTCTCCTCCAACAACCGCACTCGCCGTGGCGGCGGCAACCCTCGCGCACGCCCCGATGCTCCTCGCTGCCAGATATGTGGCAAGTTGGGGCACACAGCAAAAGATTGCTGGTACCGCTATGACGAGGATGACGACTCCTCTCAAGATGATGACAAGGTGGCGGCGACTGCAGATGGCTCCTATGGCGTCGACACCAACTGGTATGTCGACAGTGGCACCACAAATCACATCACCAACGAGCTCGAGAAGGTAACCATGAAGGAGAAATACCGCGGAAAGGACCAAATCCACACGGCTAGTGGTGAAGGTATGAAGATCAGTCACGTTGGTCATTCAAGTTTTAGTACCCCTTCTCGTAAAATCCATCTTAGAAAAAATTTGCATGTCCCTAATGCCGACAAAAGTCTCCTCTCTGTCCATAGAATTGCTCTTGATAATCATGTCTTCCTTGAGTTTCACCCTTACTTCTTTTTGATCAAGGGTCAGGTGACGAGGAGAATTCTCTATCGAGGTAGATGCGTTCGTGGACTCTACCTGTTGATTTCGGAGCTTAGGAGACTGAATAAACAAGCTTGTGGTGCTATCAAGCTTTCATCCACACGATGGCATGATCGTTTAGGACATGCTTCTTTTTCTTTAGTTGAAAAATTACTTAGGAAAAATAAACTCCCGTTTGTTGGTGAGCGTAATACTGAAACTATTTGTGATTCCTGTCAACGAGCTAAGAGTCATCAGCTACCCTATCCTATATCCACCAGTGTGTCTATCAAACCATTACAATTAATCTTTTCAGATGTGTGGGGTCCTGCCCCCAACTCAGTAGGTAGACATACATACTACGTCAGTTTTATTGATGACTACAGTAAATTCTCCTGGATTTATCTTCTTAAGAAAAGATCCGATGTTTTTCAAGTCTTTAAGAACTTTCAAGCACTCGTTGAACGTCAATTTGACAGCAAGATACTTGCTGTCCAATCAGACTGGGGGGAGAGTATGAGAAATTAAACTCTTTCTTCCAAACTCTTGGAATCTCTCATCATGTGTCATGCCCTCACGCTCACCAACAAAACGGCTCTGCTGAACTCAAGCACAGGCACATTGTTGAGGTCGGCCTAGCTCTCTTAGCTGGAGCCTCCATGCCTTTAAAATTCTGGGATGAAGCCTTTCTCACTGTTGTCCACATCATTAATATGCTCCCTAGTCGCGTTATCAATAATGAAACTCCAGTAGAACGGCTGCTCCACACCAAACCTGACTACACGTCTCTACGTGTTTTTGGGTGTGCATGTTGGCCTAATCTTCGTCCATACAATCAACGCAAACTTATGTTTCGATCAAAGAAATGTGTATTTCTTGGGTATAGTGCCCAACACAAAGGTGTCAAGTGCCTAGATGTGTCCACGGGACGAGTCTACATCTCCCGTGATGTTGTTTTTGACGAAACAAAGTTTCCTTTCGCTGATCTTCATCCCAACACCGGTGCCTTACTTCGCAAAGAAATCCTACTTCTACCTCCCTCTCTCACCGGCCTTGATCATGGGGGAATTACTTGTGATGATTTAATGTTGACTGACTCTCCTAATGGTGCACCCGAGCTCTCCTGTGATGTTGCAGAAACAATCAGCGAAGAAAACCATGAAGAAAATGTCCCCCAAGTGCCATATTGGCTGTGTCCAGATTTGGGGAGCAAATCCCCCTCGGGTTCAGCGCCAAATCAACTGCCCAGAAGATCTGCGCCGAGATCCGTGCTGGCAGACACGCCAGGCCAGCCTGCGGCGGAATCTTCCGCGCGCGTGGACCAGACCCCGGCTGGTGGCTTCCCCGACGCCACGCGGCGGCGTCCCAGTGGTGGAGAGCCCGGCGCGCGGTTTCCTGACCAACCACGCTGCTACCAGCGGCGGGCTCAGGTGCGGCCGACCGGCACGGGCGTGGGCACAGGCTCCAGTGCCGACCCGACCAGCCAGGAGGTATTGGGGAACGTAGTAATTTCAAAAAATTTCCTACGCACACGCAAGATCATGGTGATGGCATAGCAACGAGAGGGGAGAGTATTGTCCACGTACCCTCGTAGACCGTAAGCGGAAGCGTTATGACAACGCGGTTGATGTAGTCGTACGTCTTCATGATCCGACCGATCCAAGTACCGAACGTACGGCACCTCCGAGTTCAGCACACGTTCAGCTCGATGACGATCCCCAGGCTCCGATCCAGCAAAGCGTCGGGGATGAGTTCCGTCAGCACGACGGCGTGGTGACGATGATGACGCTCTACCGGCGCAGGGCTTCGCCTAAACTCCGCGACGATATGACTGAGGTGGAATATGGTGGAGGGGGGCACCGCACACGGCTAAGGAACGATCCGTAGATCAACTTGTGTGTCTATGGGGTGCCCCCCCGCCCCCGTATATAAAGGATCAAGGGGGGAGGCCGGCCGGCCCTTGGGGCGCGCCAAGGAGGGGGGAGTCCTCCTCCTAGTGGGAGTAGGACTCCCCTTTCCTAGTCCAACTAGGAAGGAGGAAGGGGGGAGGAAAGAGGGGGAGAGGGAGAGGGAAAGAGGGGCCGCGCCCCCCTCCCTTAGTCCAATTCGGACTCCCCATGGGAGGGGGCGCGCCACCTCCTGGGCTGCTGCCCTCTCTCTCTCCCCTCAGGCCCACTAAGCCCAATACTTCCCCGGGGGGTTCCGGTAACCCCTCCGGCACTCCAGTTTTCTCCGAAATCACCCGGAACAATTCCGGTGTCCGAATATAGTCATCCAATATATCAATCTTTATGTCTCGACCATTTCGAGACTCCTCGTCATGTCCGTGATCACATCCGGGACTCCGAACAAACTTCGGTACATCAAAACTTATAAACTCATAATAAAACTGTCATCGTAACGTTAAGCGTGCGGACCCTACGGGTTCGAGAACTATGTAGACATGATCTAGAACTATTCTCGGTCAATAACCAACAGCGGGACCTGGATGCCCATATTGGTTCCTACATATTCTATGAAGATCTTTATCGGTCAAACCGCATAACAACATACGTTGTTCCCTTTGTCATCGGTATGTTACTTGCCCGAGATTTGATCGTCGGTATCCAATACCTAGTTCAATCTCATTACCGGCAAGTATCTTTACTCGTTCTGTAATGCATCATCCCGCAACCAACTCATTTGGTCATATTGCTTGCAAGGCTTATAATGATGTGCATTACCGAGAGGGCCCAGAGATACCTCTCCGACAATCGGAGTGACAAAACCTAATCTCGAAATACGCCAACTCAACATGTACCTTCGGAGACACCTGTAGTACTCCTTTATAATCACCCAGTTACGTTGTGACATTTGGTAGTACCCAAAGTGTTCCTCCGGTAAACGGGAGTTGCATAATTCTCATAGTTACAGGAACATGTATAAGTCATGAAGAAAGCAATAGCAGTATACTAAACGATCAAGTGATAGGCTAACGGAATGGGTCATGTCAATCACATCATTCTTCTAATGATGTGATCCCACTAATAAAATGACAACACATGTCTATGGTTAGGAAACATAACCATCTTTTATTAATGAGCTAGTCAAGTAGAGGCATACTAGTGACTATATGTTTGTCTATGTATTCACACATGTATCATGTTTCCGGTTAATACAATTCTAGCATGAATAATAAACATTTATCATGATATGAGGAAATAAATAATAACTTTATTATTGCCTCTAGGGCATATTTCCTTCAGTCTCCCACTTGCACTAGAGTCAATAATCTAGATTACATAGTAATGATTCTAACACCCATGGAGTCTTGGTGTTGATCATGTTTTGCTCGTGAGGGAGGCTTAGTCAACGGGTCTGCAACATTCAGATCCGTATGTATCTTGCAAATCTCTATGTCTCCCACTTGGACTTGGTCCCGAATGGAATTGAAGCGTCTCTTGATGTGCTTGGTCCTCTTGTGAAATCTGGATTCCTTTGCCAAGGCAATTGCACCAGTATTGTCATAGAAGATCTTCATTGGTCTCGATGCACTAGGTATGACACCTAGATCGGAAATGAACTCCTTCATCCAGACTCCTTCATTTGCTGCTTCAGAAGCAGCTATGTACTCCGCTTCACATGTAGATCCCGCCACGATGCTTTGTTTAGAACTGCACCAACTTACAGATCCACCGTTTAATAAAAACACGTATCCGGTTTGCGATTTAGAATCGTCCGGATCAGTGTCAAAGCTTGCATCGACGTAACCATTTACGACTAGCTCTTTGTCACCTCCATATACGAGAAACATATCCTTAGTCCTTTTCAGGTATTTCAGGATGTTCTTGACCGCTGTCCAGTGATCCACTCCTGGATTACTTTGGTACCTTCCTGCCAAGCTTATTGCTAAGCATACGCCAGGTCTGGTACACAGCATTGCATACATGATAGAGCCTATGGCTGAAGCATAGGGAACATCTTTCATTTTCTCTCTATCTTCTGTTGTGGTCGGGCATTGAGTTTGACTCAACTTCACACCTTGTAGCACAGGCAAGAACCCTTTCTTTGCCTGATCCATTTTGAACTTTTTCAAAATTTTGTCAAGGTATGTGCTTTGTGAAAGTCCTATTAAGCGTCTTGATCTATCTCTATAGATCTTGATGCCCAATATGTAAGCAGCTTCACCGAGGTCTTTCATTGAAAAACTTTTATTCAAGTATCCCTTTATGCTACAGAAATTCTATATCATTTCCAATTAATAATATGTCATCTACATATAATATTAGAAATGCTACAGAGCTCCCACTCACTTTCTTGTAAATACAGGCTTCTCCAAAAGTCTATATAAAACCATATGCTTTGATCACACTATCAAAACGTTTATTCCAACTCCGAGATGCTTGCACCAGTCCATAAATGGATCGCTGGAGCTTGCACACTTTGTTAGCACCTTTTGGATCAACAAAACCTTCTGGTTGTATCATATACAACTCTTCTTCTAGAAATCCATTCAAGAATGCAGTTTTGACATCCATTTGCCAAATTTCATAATCATGAAATGCAGCAATAGCTAACATGATTCAGATAGACTTAAGCATCGCTACAGGTGAGAAAGTCTCATCGTAGTCAACCCCTTGAACTTGTCGAAAACCTTTTGCAACAAGTCGAGCTTTATAGACAGTTACATTACCATCAGCGTCAGTCTTCTTCTTAAAAATCCATTTATTCTCAATGGCTTGCCGATCATCGGGCAAGTCAACCAAAGTCCATACTTTGTTTTCATACATGGATCCCATCTCAGATTTCATGGCCTCTAGCCATTTTGCGGAATCTGGGCTCATCATCGCTTCCTCATAGTTCGTAGGTTCATCATGGTCAAGTAACATGACTTCCAGAATAGGATTACCGTACCACTCTGGTGCGGATCTTATTCTGGTAGACCTACGAGGTTTAGTAGAAACTTGATCTGAAGTTTCATGATCAATATAATTAGCTTCCTCACTGATTGGTGTAGTTGTCACAGGAACCGGTTCTTGTGATGAACTACTTTCCAATAAGGGTGTAGATACAGTTATCTCATCAAGTTCTACTTTCCTCGCACTCACTTCTTTCGAGAGAAACTCCTTCTCTAGAAAGGATCCGATTTTAGCAACGAAAATCTTGCCTTCAGATCTGTGATAGAAAGTGTACCCAATAGTTTCTTTTGGGTATCCTATGAAGACACATTTCTCCGATTTGGGTTCGAGCTTATCTGGTTGAAGTTTCTTCACATAAGCATCGCAGCCCCAAACTTTAAGAAACGACAACTTTGGTTTCTTGCCAAACCATAGTTCATAAGGTGTCATCTCAACGGATTTTGATGGTGCCCTATTTAACGTGAATGCGGCCGTCTCTAAAGCATAACCCCAAAACGATAGCGGTAAATCAGTAAGAGACATCATAGATCGTACCATATCTAGTAAAGTGCGATTACGACGTTCGGACACACCATTTCGTTGTGGTGTTCCGGGTGGCGTGAGTTGCGAAACTATTCCGCATTGTTTCAAGTGTAGAACAAACTCGTAACTCAAATATTCTCCTCCATGATCAGATCGTAGAAACTTTATTTTCTTGTTACGATGATTTTCCACTTCACTCTGAAATTCTTTGAACTTTTCAAATGTTTTAGACTTGTGTTTCATTAAGTAGATATACCCATATCTGCTCAAATCATCTGTGAAGGTGAGAAAATAACGATACCCGCCGCGAGCCTCAACATTCATTGGACCACAAACATCAGTATGTATGATTTCCAACAAATCAGTTGCTCGCTCCATAGTTCCGGAGAACGGCGTTTTAGTCATCTTGCCCATGAGGCACGGTTTGCAAGTACCAAGTGATTCATAATCAAGTGATTCCAAAAGCCCATCAGTATAGAGTTTCTTCATGCGCTTTACACCGATATGACCTAAACGGCAGTGCCACAAATAAGTTGCACTATCGTTATCAACTCTGCATCTTTTGGTTTCAACACTATGAATATGTGTATCACTACTATGAGATTCAATAAAAATAGACCACTTTTCAAGGGTGCATGACCATAAAAGATATTACTCATAAAAATAGAACAACCATTATTCTCTGATTTAAATGAATAACCGTCTCGCATCAAACAAGATCCAGATATAATGTTCATGCTCAACGCTGGCACCAAATAACAATTATTTAGGTATAAAACTAATCCCGATGGTAGATGTAGAGGTAGCGTGCCGACCGCGATCACATCGACTTTGGAACCATTTCCCACGCGCATCGTCACCTCGTCCTTAGCTAATCTTCGCTTAATCCATAGTCCCTGTTTCGAGTTGCAAATATTAGCAACAGAACCAGTATCAAATACCCAGGTGCTACTACGAGTAGTAGTAAGGTACACATCAATAACATGTATATCACATATACCTTTGTTTACTTTGCCATCCTTCTTATCCGCCAAATACTTGGGGCAGTTCCGCTTCCGGTGTCCAGTCTGCTTGCAGTAGAAGCACTCAGTTTCAGGCTTAGGTCCAGATTTGGGTTTCTTCTCTTGAGCAGCAACTTGCTTGCCGTTCTTTTTGAAGTTCCCCTTCTTCTTCCCTTTGCCCTTCTTCTTGAAACTGGTGGTCTTGTTAACCATCAACACTTGATGCTCCTTCTTGATTTCTACCTCCGCAGCTTTTAGCATTGCAAAGAGCTCGGGAATAGTCTTGTTCATCCCTTGCATATTATAGTTCATCACGAAGCTCTTGTAGCTTGGTGGCAGTGATTGGAGAATTCTGTCAATGACACTATCATCAGGAAGATTAACTCCCAGTTGAATCAAGTGATTATTATACCCAGACATTTTGAGTATGTGTTCACTGACAGAACTATTCTCCTCCATCTTGCAACTATAGAACTTATTGGAGACTTCATATCTCTCAATCCGGGCATTTGCTTGAAATATTAACTTCAACTCCTGGAAAATCTCATATGCTCCATGACGTTCAAAACGTCGTTGAAGACCCGGTTCTAAGCCGTAAAGCATGGCACACTGAACTATCGAGTAGTCATCAGCTTTGCTCTGCCAGACGTTCTTAACGTCGTCAGTTGCATCAGCAGCAGGCCTGGCACCCAGCGGTGCTTCCAGGACGTAACTTTTCTGTGCAGCAATGAGGATAATCCTCAGGTTACGGACCCAGTCCGTGTAATTGCTACCAACATCTTTCAACTTTGCTTTCTCAAGGAACGCATTAAAATTCAACGGAACAACAGCACGAGCCATCTATCTACAAACAAACATAGACAAGCAAAATACTATCAGGTACTAAGTTCATGATAAATTTAAGTTCAATTAATCATATTACTTAAGAACTCCCACTTAGACAGACATCTCTCTAGTCATCTAAGTGATCACGTGATCCAAATCAACTAAACCATGTCCGATCATCACGTGAGATGGAGTAGTTTCAATGGTGAACATCACTATGTTGATCATATCTACTATATGATTCACGCTCGACCTTTCGGTCTCCGTGTTCCGAGGCCATATCTGTATATGCTAGGCTCGTCAAGTATGACCTGAGTATTCCGCGTGTGCAACTGTTTTGCACCCGTTGTATTTGAACGTAGAGCCTAGCTATCACACCTGATCATCACGTGGTGTCTCAGCACGAAGAACTTTCGCAATGGTGCATACTCAGGGAGAACACTTCTTGATTATTAAGTGAGAGATCATCTTAAAATGCTACCGTCAATCAAAGCAAGATAAGATGCATAAAGGATAAACATCACATGCAATCAATATAAGTGATATGATATTGCCATCATCATCTTGTGCTTGTGATCTCCATCTCCGAAGCACCGTCGTGATCACCATCGTCACCGGCGCGACACCTTGATCTCCATCGTAGCATCGTTGTCGTTATGCCGTCTATTGCTTCTACGACTATTGCTACCGCTTAGTGATAAAGTAAAGCAATTACAGGGCATTTGCATTTCATACAATAAAGCGACAACCATATGGCTCCTGCCAGTTGCCGATAACTTCGGTTACAAAACATGATCATCTCATACAATAAAATATAGCATCACGTCTTGGCCATATCACATCACAACATGCCCTGCAAAAACAAGTTAGACGTCCTCTACTTTGTTGTTGCAAATTTTACGTGGCTGCTACGGGCTTAGCAAGAACCGTTCTTACCTATGCATGAAAACCACAACGATAGTTCGTCAAGTTAGTGCTGTTTTAACCTTCGCAAGGACCGGGCGTAGCCACACTCGATTCAGCTAAAGTGAGAGAGACAGACACCCGCCAGCCACCTTTAAGCACGAGTGCTCGTAATGGTGAAACCAGTCTCGCGTAAGCGTACGCGTAATGTCGGTTCGGGCCACTTCATCTCACAATACCGCTGAACCAAAGTATGACATGCTGGTAAGCAGTATGACTTGTATCGCCCACAACTCACTTGTGTTCTACTCGTGCATATAACATCAACGCATAAAACCTAGGCTTTGATACCACTGTTGGGGAACGTAGTAATTTCAAAAAAAATTCCTACGCACACGCAAGATCATGGTGATGGCATAGCAACGAGAGGGGAGAGTATTGTCCACGTACCCTCGTAGACCGTAAGCGGAAGCGTTATGACAACGCGGTTGATATAGTCGTACGTCTTCACGATCCGACCGATCCAAGTACTGAACGTACGGCACCTCCGAGTTCAGCACACGTTCAGCTCGATGACGATCCCCGGGCTCCGATCCAGCAAAGCGTCGGGGATGAGTTCCGTCAGCACGACGGCGTGGTGACGATGATGATGCTCTACCGGCGCAGGGCTTCACCTAAACTCCGCGACAATATGACCGAGGTGGAATATGGTGGAGGGGGGCACCGCACACGGCTAAGGAACGATCCGTAGATCAACTTGTGTGTCTATGGGGTGCCCCCCCCCCCCCCCCCCGCCCCCGTATATAAAGGATCAAGGGTGGAGACTGGCTGGCCCTTGGGGCGCGCCAAGGAGGGGGGAGTCCTCCTCCTAGTGAGAGTAGGACTCCCCTTTCCTAGTCCAACTAGGAAGGAGGAAGGAAAGAGGGGGAGAGGGAGAGGGAAAGAGGGGCCGCGCCCCCTCCCTTAGTCCAATTCGGACTCCCCATGGGAGGGGGCGCGCCACCTCCTGGGCTGCTGCCCTCTCTCTCCCCTCAGGCCCACTAAGGCCCAATACTTCCCCGGGGGGTTCCGGTAACCCCTCCGGCACTCCGGTTTTCTCCGAAATCACCCGGAACACTTCCGGTGTCCGAATATAGTCGTCCAATATATCAATCTTTATGTCTCGACCATTTCGAGACTCATCGTCATGTCCGTGATCACATCCAGGACTCCGAACAAACTTCGGTACATCAAAACTTATAAACTCATAATAAAACTGTCATCGTCACGTTAAGCGTGCGGACCCTACGGGTTCAAGAACTATGTAGACATGACCTAGAACTATTCTCGGTCAATAACCAACAGCAGGACCTGGATGCCCATATTGGTTCCTACATATTCTACGAAGATCTTTATCGGTCAAACCGCACAACAACATATGTTGTTCCCTTTGTCATCGGTATGTTACTTGCCCGAGATTTGATCGTCGGTATCCAATACCTAGTTCAATCTCGTTACCGACAAGTCTCTTTACTCGTTTTGTAATGCATCATCCCGCAACCAACTCATTTGGTCATATTGCTTGCAAGGCTTATAATGATGTGCATTACCGAGAGGGCCCAGAGATACCTCTCCGACAATCGGAGTGACAAAACCTAATCTCGAAATACGCCAACTCAACATGTACCTTCGGAGACACCTGTAGTACTCCTTTATAATCACCCAGTTACGTTGTGACGTTTGGTAGTACCCAAAGTGTTCCTCCGGTAAACGGGAGTTGCATAATTCTCATAGTTACAGGAACATGTATAAGTCATGAAGAAAGCAATAGCAGTATACTAAACGATCAAGTGCTAGGCTAACGGAATGGGTCATGTCAATCACATCATTCTTCTAATGATGTGATCCCACTAATCAAATGACAACACATGTCTATGGTTAGGAAACATAACCATCTTTGATTAATGAGCTAGTCAAGTAGAGGCATACTAGTGACTATATGTTTGTCTATGTATTCACACATGTATCATGTTTCCGGTTAATACAATTCTAGCATGAATAATAAACATTTATCATGATATGAGGAAATAAATAATAACTTTATTATTGCCTCTAGGGCATATTTCCTTCAGGAGGGCGTGGGGTTCGGCGCTGATCCTCGTGGCTCCACGCAATCATTGGCTCATGATGAGCCTGCTGGCGCGGTAGGAGGAGCGCCAGGATCTTCTGCGGCTGATTCAACTCCACCATCACATGCTCCAACCACAGAAGATCCGGCGCGTGTGTCAGCCGAATCTACCTCGGGATCGCCTGTGCCAGGAACTCCTGTGCATGCCTCCGGATCCTTTGCGCCGGCTGAATCCGTAGCACAGTCCAGGCGGCTCACGCGGCTACAAAGAGGTGTAACTCAACCCATTAATTACAAAAATTTAAGCAAATATGGCCTTGTTTGTTCTACAGATGAGCATGCCGAACCAAAGAACTTGGATGAGGCACTTGGAGATGATAAGTGGAGAAAGGCAATGATGGAAGAATATGTTGCACTGAAGAAAAATGAAACATGGCATTTAGTTCCTCCACAGAGAGGTAAAAATCTTATAGATTGCAAGTGGGTGTTTAGAGTTAAAAGGAAATCTGATGGCACTATTGATAGATACAAGGCTAGGCTTGTTGCTAAAGGTTTTAAGCAAAGATATGGTATTGACTATGAGGATACATTTAGTCCCATTGTAAAAGCTGCTACCATTCGCCTTGTTCTGTCTATTGCTGTGTCCAGAGGATGGAGTCTCAGACAGCTAGATGTACAGAACGCGTTTCTTCATGGTGTTCTGGAAGAAGAGGTGTATATGAAACAGCCTCCTTGGTTTGAGAGCAAGTCTAATCCCTCGTTTGTTTGTAAGCTTGATAAAGCACTTTATGGCTTGAAGCAGGCTCCAAGGGCGTGGTACTCCCGTCTCAGTCACAAGATGCAGTCACTTGGTTTTGTTCCTTCCAAGTCAGACATTTCACTATTTATTTACAATAAGCTCAATACATGCATCTTTGTTCTCATTTATGTTGATGATATTATTGTTACAAGCTCATCTAGTGAGGCCATTGCATCATTGTTGAAGGATTTAAGTGCAGAATTTGCTCTCAAGGATCTTGGAGATTTGCATTTCTTCCTTGGAATTGAGGTGAAGAAACACAAGGATGGACTTCATCTCTCTCAAGAAAAGTATGCAACTGATTTGGTAAGGAAGGCGGGCTTGCAAGGTTGTAAACCCTCATTCACTCCATTATCCAGCTCAGAAAAGCTATCTCTCACTGAAGGGTAACTCTTGACTCAAGAAGATAGTACAAAGTACAGAAGTTTGGTAGGTGCATTACAGTACTTGACTTTAACAAGGCCTGATATTTCTTTTGCTGTCAACAAGGTATGTCAGTTTCTGCATGCACCACCACTGTTCATTGGACTGCTGCAAAACGTATTGTCAGATATGTCAAACATACTTTGAACATTGGTCTCAACTTCAGCAAGTCATCCTCAACGCTTGTTAGTGCTTTCTCTGATTCTGATTGGGCAGGCTGTCTAGATGATAGACGCTCTACTGGTGGGTTTGCAATATGTTTTGGACCCAACTTGATTTCATGGTGCGCAAGAAAACAGGCCACAGTGTCTAGGTCTAGTACAGAGGCAGAGTACAAGGCATTGGCAAACGCTACAGCTGAAATCATATGGGTTCAATCAATGCTCAGAGAACTTGGTATAAAAAGTTCCCAAGCTCCCTGCTTATGGTGTGATAATCTTGGTGCTACCTACTTATCTGCAAACCCAGTTTTTCATGCCAGGACAAAGCACATAGAGATAGATTTTCACTTTGTCAGAGAAAGAGTTGCAAGAAAACAACTTGATATTCGGTTCATTCACTCCAAGGATCAAGTTGTAGATGGGTTTACTAAAGCCTTGCCTATCAAAAGCTTTGAAGAATTTAAACATAATCTCAACTTGATGAAGTTGTGATTAAGGGGGTGTTAAACACCACATATGCGACATGTATAGGAGATATAGAGATATGGCTAGGAGGTAGTTTGTATGGGATATTCTTGTAACCATCTCCTCCTCTTCTTCCTCTTCAAGTTGTATCTTGATTCTCTCTTATCCTCTCGTGTAACCGCATCATGTAAAGCCATCTAGGGTTTTGGCTCCCTCCTATATAACATGCACACGTCGCCCCCAACAGGGTAAGACGTTTCCTCGCTCGCACAACTACATACGAAGCAAAATGAGTGAATCTACACTCTAAAATATGTCTATATACATTCATATGTGATAGTCCATTTGAAATCTTTAAAAAGATAAATATTTAGGAACGGAGGGAGTACCATGTAAGACTTGGTCGTACGTTTCGATCAGCGGATGTAAAGTAAGACGACTCGACTACAACCGATAGCCGGTGTTACTTCGGAGCGGCGACCTTCTTCACTCGGCCCCTCGTCGTTGCTGTGCAGCACACGATATCCACTTGTTTTTCGTTTTTTGCAAAGAGAGAATTGTCAGAACGTTTACAATCGTCACCACACAGCTGTTCAACACTGTTTAAAAAACTCCACTTGTTGTGAGACTTAATATCTAGACAGATGGGATTGCTTCATCTAGTAAACTTCCTCTCTAATTCCTATCTCCCTTTTTTAAAACTCTCCACGGGATGAATATATTTCAAAAAATAATTGTTTCACAAGATCAGGCGAGACGAAAGGTCGGGTAGTCACGCCACAGCCAGGCATGCGCCTTGAGATCCACCTGATTGAGGCAGTGGGACCATAGAGTGATCAAGGATAAAATCGAGATGATATTCCTAGTTACTGCCCCCCATAAATAAATAGATCTAAATGCTCTTATATTTCTTTACATAGGGAGTACATCATTAGGGGTGACCACTATATCCCTGAATACTTTGGCGTTTCGTGCATCTCAAATCTTCCAAAGAATGAGCAGAAGAACAAAAGGCCACACAGAATGTGGAAGCCCTTGTCGACACGAGGAGGGCCAAAGCTCCCTGATGGGGGAGGGGGAGCGAGGACATAGTCCAAGGGCACTCCATATCTGGCATGCAATGGGAGAAGGAAGAAAAGGTGGCCTCAATCTTCGGGAGCAAAAGAGCACCATGGTCATGTTGCAGCTTCCAGCAGGGTCTTGCAATGCAGGTTGGCACGTGTGTTGAGACGATCTAGGTAGAACAACCACCCAAAGACACAAACCCTGCTAGGGACCTTAGAATCCTAGGTGAAGGCGAGGTTGGGGTCGGGGAGCTAAGAAGCCAGCTCATCGTAAGCACCCTTAGTGGTGAAAGACGGTCCATTGAGAAGCCACCTGGCGTAAGGGGCTCCGGTAAGGCTCACATCCTGCAACAACAATCTTAAGGTAGAAAGTTCATTGGTAGCAGTTAAGGCTAGCCGGCTATGCAAACCCAAATCAATCCCCTTCATCATAACTTTTGCAGCAAGAGCATTGAGTTTGGTGTGTTGTGTAAAAAGAGCAGGGAAAGCAATGCATAAAGGTTCGGGAAGAACCCATCTGTCTAACCAGAAGAAGATGGAGGTACCGTCACCAACTGTCACATGGGAGACTCACGTAGTTTATGTAGGTGTTTGAGAATGGTCTTGCTGAGGAAGGAGGCAATTTTACCTAAACCTATGTGAAGGGGGAATGATGAACAATCCAATCCTTCCGAGGCACGTTTTGAGAGTGTAGGAATTTGAATGCAAATTTCAACATGTGACGAAAAAAATTGTGCTTGCAAGTTTTTAACACCTAGACCACCTGCTTGAAGTGACATTCAAACCCGGCCCAATGCTACCAGGCACTTAGCCCCCGAACAAGTATCATTGTTGGACTAGAAGAAGATTCACCTAAGCTTGTCTATTTCCTCGAGGACAGTTTATGGAAGGGTGAAGCCCATCACGAAGAAAGTCGGTAGGCTATCTAGGACAACGGAGAGGAGAATGGGACAACCACCCGGGAAAAACACGACTTAAAACCTTGATGGGCATTGAAGTGGAGCAGTGGATGGCCACAATGGCATTCCAGGACATCGGCATTTTGGTGGCCATGGGAGTGAAGAGAGGCTCGCTGGTGGCCGCGGAGGAGATGGGGTGGCTATGGTTTGGGAGCAGCGGTTGCATAGTGAATAGTGTTTGGGAGCAAGTCAGGCGCACAAATCTAGCCAATGATCTGATGTTTGATATATAGATAAAATGTGATTGTTGGTAAATTAACCTGTCCACACTAATACAGGAGTTTGTTGCACCGTGAGGGTCCGAAAAAAGGAGATGTTGGACCATGCGAGGATGAAAACTAGTGTGGGCTTGTTCAGGATCCACATGTCTGGTTTGTGGGGACAGGGGAGGAGGGGTGTGGATGAACATGCTAGAGTATGTCTCTAACAGAATGTCAAACTTATGATAGATGCTAGTATATCCCTAATAGAATGTCTAACTCAATATCAATTAAAGCCCCTCACATGGGATTATGGTTAGTACTGTTTCAATATTAAGTAAAGAAATCTAAAATGTGAAACACCAACAGTACGACTAATATATCATCTTTGTGATTGATGCTAATCATATTGTTTTGATTACACAAGTCAACTAATCATGGTGTTGCTCCCCACGCATCCACCAGCCCACTTGATTTTCTAGCTCGCGTACACATCCTCCTCGGGTCGCCTCTCGCGTGCCGTTATTGCTGCAGCAACGTCTCCATGGCGACTTTTTCTCGGGTCGCCTCTCACGTGCCATTGCCACTGTGGCAACGTCCCAATGACGACCTTTTCTGCGAGGAGGATTTGTACGGGAGCAAGAAAAATAGGCAGGCTCATGGATCCAAAATGATGCTTATGCTGACAGTGAAAGAGTCTAATGTACTTTCTGTGTTTCAAAATAGATAACCATTACAATTACATAGAACTCTGCGGAGCAACCTTGACTGTTAATATTGGTACAAATGTGTGAGTAAATAATGTGAAACTATTTCTCATGGTGAATTTAATGGTGCAGTTTTAATCTAAGGGTAACTAATGTAAACAGCTTATCATTTTATTAGTGGTAAAGCTATTGAACACTTTCTAGAGTGTCTTCTGTTTTGGAACGAGGGTAGTGTATTGACAGCTAATAGTCCAATAATTCATGAAAGAACCAGTCAGTAATGAACTTTTCTGTTGCCGAAAAAGTAGTCTGGTGGGATACAAGGGTACCGTGTTCCCCTTTATTAATCCTACAAAAGAAATGTGGGGATTCCTATAAAGAGATTAATCGCGCAAGATCTATATTTGCATTATACACCGTCAAATAAATAAAGACACACACACACACACACACACACACACACACACATATTATAATGTGAAGTACAGTGTAGTAAGAAATATTGACTTGCTAACGAATTATTTTCGCCATTAACTGCATTCTTGTCATATGTTACTTCATGAAATAAGAGATCATTAGGGTATTTGTGAGTCCTAGAAGTGGATTTGTTTGTTTTTGCGGGTAATCCTGGAAGTATATTTCATTCATTTTTTTTCGAGAAGACTATATTTCATTTACATCCCCATCATTTTGAATAATGTGATATCAAAGAGGTGCTCCAAACAAAGGGTTTTCCGATTAACTGAATGTCCAACCCTCTACCAGCTATCCGTGTATACGGATATAAAAAACAAAGCAAAAAAAGGTCCGCATATGCGCATCAGGCATCACAAGCATCTCCCGGCTAACCGCTGGAAGTGGCTTGTTGGTAGGGACGACGCTAAACAAAAATCCATATGGTGTCATCTATATATTATTTGTACTGCATTAGTGTCACCTTCTAAAACAAACAATAGTTAGTACTGATTAATTAAGAGTTTTCAAACATTCATTGGGGTCAGCTGACCCCCAATGCTAATATGCCAGCTCCATCTCTTCTTGTTTGTCATGCATATGGGTATCTTATCTTTGCACATCATCAACACTATACTAACTCTTGGGCTACCTAGTTTAGTGTTCATGTATGCTATAAATACCCCTTATCGTCTTATGTTCTTCACACAACACAAACCACAAAGCTTTACAGGCTAGTTAGTTGCCATTTGCTAGTTTGGTCTCCCACACCACAATACCTAATGGCCATAGCCATGTATAACATCAGCCGTTACTACGGTGCACCCGTGGAGAACACCAGGCTTGATTTCCAAAAGTTATATTTGCGCCGAATCTTTAGTGGAGAGAACTCCAACCAGGCACAGATAATAGATGGGCATGCTCATACTGCTAGCCCATTTGCCACGACTAGTGTCAACAACTGGGCAATATATGATGGCACTGGCGCGGGAGCAAGTATAGTTGCCCATGCAAAAGGCATCCACGTGGATGTTGATAACTGGTACATCTCATTCGTCATGGTGTTCGACACTGAGAGGTATATATGTAGCCTATATGTAGTTGTATTTGCATTTGTTCTTCTTTTTCGCATGGTGATACGATAGTGAAGATCCTAAGTTTTCATCCTATTCGTGATGGATTGTTTGGCACATGCACGGTGCATGATATTTCTCATATATGTGAGTTCACACAGGTTCAGGTTCAGGGTCGGACAGTCCATGATTCCGTCAACGCTTGCGATAACGGGAACATCCCTGGCGGAACCAGGGGAGTGGGCTATTGTTGGCGGGACCGGCTACTTTGCAATGGCGCGTGGTGTTATCAAGAAAACCATGTACGTGAATCCATTCAGTTTCAAGAACGATTGCGAACAAGTACAAGAGCTTACAATCGAGGCATTTTGCCGCACTCAACCTCAGGTGATCATCATATCCAATGTGGTTCTCATTTACTTGCACTATTTATCCGTTTCTTCTTAGCTCCTGCATTGTAAGGTGATGATGATTAGTCGGATAAATAGTCAATATGGATCATGCGTATCTTAATATACATACATATTAAGAAGATGTGTATGCAGATGAATATACCTTTGAATTAATGGGTTGTTTTTCAACAACATAAATGGTATATAGCCCATAATCATGACCAGGTATACAGATGTTTTAGTTCCACTATACTTGATAATTTTTAGCTATCAGGCTGATTTCTAAAGAGTTGCTAACATGCATTGCTCCATTTTCCCTTTTGAACGCACTAACACTGTTCCATTACTTGCACGCATGCAGCCCGCTGCAAGGATTGAACCACCACATGGTAGTGAAAATGCAGGAATCATTCGTGACATTACAGAGCTGCCTCAGTACCTAGAAAGTGTGACAATTACCACTGGAGGGGTAATTGATGCATTCACATTTTCCTACATTGACCAAGCTGGGGGCAGACAAACCATGGGTCCTTGGGGCGCCGGTGGACCAACTGGCGCGGTCACTACAACCGTGCGTTTACCCCCTATATATTTTCTCGTGCATCATTCACAATAGTTTCTTTCTTTTATTTGAGGTGCAACCAAAACATATAATGTATTTTTGGCATCTTCCTTTGCTTATGTGCCGGTTGCAGATTCGGATGCGCCCTTCAGAGTTTGTGAGGGCAATACATGGAACATGGGGCAAAATTGATCCTACAATAAGTGAAGTCATTGTTATAACGTCACTTACAATTGTCACCAACCTCCAAATGTATGGACCTATTGGAGATCCCAACTATATGGGTAAGGAGAACAACACAGCTTTCAGCATTGAAGTGCCACCAAACAGGGGCATTATGGGTTTCTATGGACGTTCCGAAAGGTATCTCAATGCGATCGGCGCCTATGCAATGGATCTTGGTCTCGTACAGTAATGTTGATTGACGAAGTGTGGGAACAAGATGGTTAGGGACATGGTTCCTGCACCAGCTTTAGTTTCGGTATCGTTCTTGTTATAAATAAGATGGTCGGGACATATTGATCCCTGCGCCAGCCCGTGTGATCTCTTACCTTCCCTGTACTTTTGAGTGCTTGTTTCACCAATTATGTTCTATTAAGAACAAAGCTATTGTATCATGTTATGTAAGTTTGCAAGTTTATTTATTATGAGTGATGATCTTGGTGAATTAGTCTGATGCGTATGGATGTTTACATTCGGTCATCTTGTAGATTTTTTGTTCACGTCATATCAGAACTTAATTACTTTTCGGTAAAAAAAGAACTTAATTAGTTGCTCTACAGATTATGCTTTTCAGTAATACCAGGACCCGTATAGGGAAAATGCATCCTACTACCGGGTGTAGCTACACCCATTTCTCATATACTACTATGTGGTAGTATATATACTACTTTATCATTTTTACTATGTTCATATACTATATCTAAAATACTCTAAAGCGAGTTATGTGAAAAAAATTCATGTGAGCCCATGTTTTTATCATATTTGTGAAAATACGTACATATTTGTACGTAAAAAGAAGTATGCTAAAAATATACTACATACTACCTAAAAAATAGTATATATACTACCTAAATATTCTTACATACTACATACTACGTATACATACACTGTTGTATGGTAGATACTACCTAAAACGTATAAAATAAAGTAGGAAAAATTTGTCCGACCCGTATACTTCTCCCATTCTAGCATGTAAACTGTTAGTTTGTGTACTCCTTGAAGTACATATGTTGCGCAAATTGAACTACACATGGCATGATTTTAATTTTAACTCTAATTTTCAAGGGAAATGATTCTATTCTGCAGGCCGATTAAGCTGGGGCGTCCGCAACCTCCTGCTCAACACGTGGCCTACTGGACCATGTCTCTCTTCCTCATTTTATCTCTGCAACAATGGTGGTGTTGCAAAACGATGGCAGCAAACGGCAACTGCGCAAGTGCGCGACGAGACCAGAGATGTTGTTGCAATTTTTGCAACATGGGCCTTGTTGCAAAAATTTAGATGCGGGGCGGTGGATCTTTCCAACGCGTAGCACGCCCCAATTTTCAATACTACTTAGAAACCAAATAGAGGTTTCCTGGCTCAAACGCGACGCAGTTTCCATTTACTGCAGTTTCTCTAGCATGTGAAACATTAGCGGTTTATCACAAGTGAACTCAGAGTGTAGAAATTTCATTTACCAGTTTCAGTTTATTTTAAAATGTTTATTTCAATATGCATTCGGTCTACATCCATAAATGATTTATCCAAATCTCAGAATCTTTGCAACCTGCATAACTGCAAGTATCCATCCATATTCAGATATGTCAGTCTATCGCACGCTAAGAACATACTTAACCATCAACTCTCAGAACGCCAGCAACAGGAATAACAGAACAGAGACGCACACAAGGCGCAACAGTGACAATGTAACATAGACAAAATATATCTCTGAAATGTATCAAGGGCTCAGCCCTAGTTCTTCTACATGTGAGCCAGCAACACAACTAGGAGGGAAACGATGACGTGCATTCGGATTACAGAGCGGGACATTCGCTAGTAAGAATAGGAACGGTAACGCAGGGAGCTTGTTATCGTAGTACAACTGCCGCGTTCCTGACGGCCAGGTACCTCTGGACGTATTCTTCGGGGAGCATTCTGATCTGCCTGAAGACCTCAGGATCAGCGTAGCACAGCTTCGTCCTCGGATCCACGTATGGTGCCTGCATGAAGGTAAAAAGATCAGACTTGTAAAAAGTACTCCCTGATAAGGGATGGCACCTAGTGCGCAACCAAAAATGCTCTGTATCAGATAAATGCCTCAGCTAGTACTCCTGAAAAATCCGTAACCAGCAACAGCATGTACGTAGCAACAAACAGGTCATACAAAATACAACAACATGCACATACTTGAACTGATTGATAAGATACAAGTAGGTTCTTGGCGGCAACACAGATGTTAGTTATAATATGTTTTCTCTTCTATTTTTTGCCAACACACTACATCATCTGGACTACAGTCCTCAGCAAAATCCAAGCTTAGGACAGATGGCCAGTGTTGGGCGCTGCTTCATTTTGGTCACTTTCCCTACCTCCAAGCTTTGAGTTCGATCAATAGGATTGTCATACCACTAGGGTTGGTTCATTTATTTAGGACAGCAATGCGTGGGTGAAAATGTGAACTACTTGTACAGATGACAGTAGGGCGATGTTCAAATTGTTCATGCATTACTAACAGTTGCAGACGTGCAGTGAAGTTTATGACCCCTTGGTAATACTGTACATGGCAGTACCAAATTAAAATTAACTAAACATGTTGTTCGCAGAGGCCACGAGAGAGATACGAACTGTGAAAAGAACATTATAACTGAGAAGTATTGATTTTAGTTCACTTGCCTGTTCTAAAACATTAGCAAACCCACCAAAAACACTAATCAAGTTTTCAACTCTTAAGTTCTATAATATGTGTATACACTTAAGTTCACTTTTTATGGGGGCTATGTTACTAACACTGTATTATAAAATATATACCGACTATAGTAGTGTATTTCGTTCATGCAGACTTCTACTTCATTCATATAGGAATCTGTTAGAACAGCACAGACTTTAATTACATATGTTTAGGGGTTTTCACACCAGACTTTTACAAACCATTCTAAATCATCAACACATTGCTAATTTTGCAATTTTCCAAAACTGTGATACATAAGTGCTAGTAAGTTTGATGGTCCACAGGTTGGTCAACCGGTGTAAACAACAATTAAACACCCCTACATAAGTGGCAGTATGAAAGCTACCAAAAACATCTAAATTTAGGTTGATAAATCTGTTCACAACATTTTTTCCAAAATGAGTCACAATTTTAGCAGCTCAATCTGGATTTTTTTCCAACCCAGTCTTGCTGGATCTCTACTATGCCAACAAGTTGAATCAAAAAGCATTCATATTAACCGTACAATTCAACAATCAAAATAACTACGACTCTGCTTCTTTTCTCCTTAAAAGGTTGCAACAATACTGTATTAGGCTCGAATTAGATTAATGTCCACATAGATGAATATCCATATGCAAAATTTAATTAGCCAGCATAAAATTAAATCTGAGGAACATTGCAACAAGTATACAGACAATAATTCTTTTTTTTTCGAGAAAACGCAAAAGACTTTTGCGTTTCATTGTATTGAAAAGAAGGAGTTTGGTACAATCCTCCTAGGAGGCGGGTTTACAAGGTAATTCTGGAAAATGGGGGAATGGAGTAAAGCAATTAGAACATTGCTGAATTAGAGCTTTCAGCGGGTAATCCATACAATTCTCACATTATTTAGCGGTACTTCTGTACTCCCTCCGTAAACTAATATAAGAGCGTTTAGATCACTAAAATAGTGATCTAAACACTCTTATATTAGTTTACAGAGGGAGTAGTAGTTAGAGGTTACCAAATACAATCAACTTTCGGATAATCACAAATTTAACTGGCTACCGTTCATTTGATTTCAACCTACACAAAACCTGATCATACGGTGTCAAATAATAGGTTGCACACACAAACTTACCTTGTCAATAATACATCCGAGTTGCTTTTAAAAGGGCTTGTGTTGGTTCGTACAAAGCAGATAGTGAGGACAGTGAAGAACTCCAAACGAAATGTTTATGGAGAGTAATTATAAGACATAAAAGATAACATTATGGCCACGGGGTCTCTAACATGAAATTATTTTTTGTTGATCTCTACCGGTACTGCTATGTCTTAGATCTAGCTGCTCATAAGCTACTTACTGAATTTTCCTATGAACCAGCTACTGGGATAATAAGTGAATAACTAAACTCAAAGTATCAGCTTCCTTCAAATTTATAGGCCTTGTTAAGCACAGCGCAAAATTTCATCTCACTGGGAGAGTTTGCAACCAATTAACACTGCATATAAACACGCAGTTTAGCATGATAAACAAAATTATGGTAAGCACAGGACACAACATTATGATCTACTTCAGACCTAAATATATTCAAATTCCAAACCTTATCATTTAGAAGCATTTCACAATATGTAAATCAACAGTTGGAGTCTATTGGGGTGACTTACCTCAAAACCTGTAACGTCACAATATCTCTTTGGTGGATAAACGGATGGGGGTGACTGAATATTTAAATCTGCATAAAGAACATACTGTGAACATTATATTCGCCCCAACAATTTGCTCTAAATACTACAGGTGTAGACTACCTGAACACACAAATAACTTGTTTCGCTAATGTAAAAAAATAATCTATGATCCAGCTTTATACTCATAACTGAAAGACACAAGTTCATGTAAAAGCTATCTAATCGCCTTAGCAGTGGAAGCTATGAATATTAGACACAAAGACAACAATCTATTCGTCTATTAACATGACATTCTATCAAGCATGAGTGCGGAACCAACTTTTATTCTACGAAAAACACTCCCTATAAATTGAGAAAACAATGATGTTTCAGGAGGAAATATCTGCATCTAAGGCTCTGAAGTGAATTGTGAGTTTGTATTCTGTAACATAAGAAGAAGCAATTCAATTGCTGCTATTTGTTAGCACCGAAATACAGCACAATGTGCATTGTGCAACCTCCCAGCATTGGTGGGCACTACAAAAAATCCATCATGCAGTTCCAATTTTCAATCTCTACTAGTCACCACAAGTTTCCAGGCCTAAAGTGGATCATCAAATGGTCTTAAAACACCTCAACGAGCACAGGAATGCCTAAAATCTACAGAACACTTGATTTGCACACGAAATCTCCAACAAGGGTTGAGCAATTAGCATCAGGAAGGGGATCGAGGCGCTCACAGTTGGGGCGGTCCGGGGGGAGCGAGGAGGCGTCGGCGGCCTGGAGGAGGTGGCGGAGGTGCTTCCACTGGCGGCCGCGGGACTGGCCCTTGGGGTACTTGTCGGCCGTCTGCACCTTCTTGAACGCCATCGTCGGCGCCAGCAGCATCTCCGCCCTCACTACCTCCGACTCCATGGTCCCCCTCCCTCCCGCTTCGAGGGGCTCGGGGTCGCGGCGATTCCGCTGGTGCGCGCTTAGGGTTCGAGGCGGTGCGGCCTACCGGACAGCGCCTGCTTCAGCCACCGGTGGCCGGCGAGACGGTTCGGGAAGTCACGAGGCGGTGGCGGCGGCGGTCGGGAGAGGAGGGGGCTGAGAGAGTGGCCGCCTGGTACACGTCACGCGAGTAATGGTTTTCCCCGGCTGTCCGACGGATCCAGCGTTCATGCCTCATCCGACGGGTGGGATACTTCTTCCTCCGTGGGTGCCCACGTGGAATGGCTGCCGTGCGTCGGAGCAGCGGTGACGGTGCGGCAAAGGTTGAGTGCACGGTGACGAGTTACCGCTGCGACTTCTGCCTCCTTCGTCAGATGTGATGAGGTCACCGCCGCGAGCGGGTTGCAATCATCGGGATGCCATGTGCTAAGCTCTGATGTAATAGATCCCAGGTACCCTAACTTGCATAAAATGGAATGATGGATGATTTAGTCTCAAATTTGTAAAATGTAACCCTGTCATACCCCAACTTGCACTACACGTGACATTTTAGTCCCATACAAATCACAGCTCGACAATTGGCAGCCAAGCGGCTGGGCCGGTCAGTGCACACACTTTTGCAGAACCCCCCCCCCCCCCCCCCCCTCCCGTTTTCTTTAATCAACCCGCACTCACCTCCACGTCGTCGCTCCCCTGCTGGGCCCCACCTCCGTCGTCGCGGCCGCTGCTGCTAGAGATGGCACCCGCCGGGTTTGGGTACGGGTGGAGACACCCCATACCCTTGCCCGTCACTCCAAACTTTACCCATCACCCGTACCCATACCCGTCGATGGGTACAACTTTTTCCCATACCCATCACCCGACAGGGTAAATGGGTACCCGTGGGTAAAATTACCCAGATTTGCAACACATCAATTGAAGCACTACATAATCATAAACAACAACTTGTAATAACAACACGGTCTTCATCTTCATACATTGGGGCAGACGTATCATCGACCGATTCAAAATGAACATCTACTTGGATGTTGGTGCTTGTATCACTGCAAAAATCAATGTTCACGTACATGAATAGATCACATCATCTATATACGAAAAACATATTTCTGTGAAAATAAAATATTTGTACTCAATCATCACACACAAAATTTCATATTTACATGTATATCATGCATCTCTATTCTTGCAAAAAAAATCATGCATCTCTATGCAGCAATCAAGGGTAATGTGTACTGATGTACATGAATATATCACAGAACATACATACACAAATAATTGCTGTTGGAAACAAAATATTTCATACTTAATCGGTCGCTTGCGTGCCGACCTAGGCGTGCCTATAGTTTCAACAAATATATTCTAATTGTATGATACATGCTCGTTATTGTAAAATCATAAACAAAATCGAAACTCACCTAGCCAAAATAGCCTTGCTCGTGTTCTTGTGCTTAGCGGCAGCGGCAGATCGACCATTGCTAAGCAGGCTAGGGCGTCGCTGCTTCACGGACGTCTCAGACGTAGTGCTGTGACAGTGCTACTCCTTGGACCCCGGAGCATGAGGTGGCGGACCTTGACTCGGCCGGGGAGTTAATTCCTTCCTGGCACGCAGAGGTGGAGTGCACCATCTGACAATAGGGTTGGCCTTGCCCTCGAGGTAGGCGTGCCATGCTCCTGGCCATGGTGGTCGCCGAGCTGCAGCTCCCGCGTGCGAGCTCTGGAGGACATGAACGGGGTGGTGGTGCGAGGCAGCAAGGCGGCCGGAGGCGCTAGCGGTGGTAGGCGGCGGCGAGAAGATGTGATCTAGCTGATGCGAGCCTGCGAGGTAATTCTGATTGCCAACCACGCTGATATAGCCATATAAGGAAGGAGGCAATTCTGGACATCAATTAATCACCTAGATACGTCTTTTTAGAATCAATCACCTAGATACGTATCACCTATGGGATTCTGATTGTGGGCTTGTGGCTTCGTTGTGGGCTAGCTGCAGTATTTATGTAAAAATCATTTAATATGTTTTTTTGAGAGAAATCATTTAATATGTTGATAAATAATATTTATTGCCAATTAATTAGATTATATGCGGGTCCATGGGTACACGGGTATGGGTTGTACTAAACCATACCCGTACCCGCTATACCCAATGGATTTTAAATTTTTCCATTTGTGTACCCATGGGTATTTTTCTGACCCATACCTTGCCCTAATAGAGTTTTTATCCGCCGGGCACGCGGGTAATGGGTGCCCATTGCCATCCCTAACTGCTGCCGAGAAGCCCGAGATGGCCGCCTGGTCGGCCGACCTCTCGTCGGCGCTCTAAAAGGAAATGGCGCCTGTGGTGCTCTGCCTCCTAAGTGTCATGTTCGTCGTCGGGATGGCGGACTTCAGCCGTCTCCCCGGCTGCGGAAGACCAACGAGGATGGACCTCCAGGAGCTCGCGGTCCAGGTGCGCTACACCCTCGTCCTCAGCGCCTCCGCGGCCGCCGGGGTACTCTCCTGGCTCGGCAAGGCGGCCGACGACCTGAGCGCCGCTGGGTGGGACTGGGAGATGCGCGCCATGTTCATCGTCGGCCTCAACCTCACCTTAACCTCGACGTTCCTTGCCCTCTCCGCCCTGGTCTTGGAGCTCTCCTGCGACATCGTCGTCAACTACTGCATCGCGGCGGCGCTCGTCGGCGTGCATCTCGTTGCCGCCTGGGTTGTCCGTAGTCGTCTCCGGGCACTGAGAGGCTCCGTCGAGCTAGGTAGGTAGCCAAGAACGAGGCGAGACGGTGGGACTGTCTCTCTCAATTGATTAGCAGGGTTGTGGTTGTGTTCGATCTCCAAATGATGTGTCCGGTGCGCGTACGTGCCTGGACAAAGACATCAATCAATTTACTATCATTGTTCTTAATCATAGGCCTCGGCATCGACTACGACGGGACGCACTCGGCGCAGACTGACATGTCGGTGGCTTACAGCCTGGAGGAGTACGCGGCGGCCGTGGTCGCCGCCGTCGGCCGCATCTGCGACCGCAAGGGCGTGCAGCACCCTGTCATCTGCAGCGAGAGCGGCCGCCCGCTAGTATCGCACCACTCGGTCCTCATCTTCGAGGCCTTCTCCGCGACGGCGCCGGCTTCCAACATGATGGACCTGGCCACCGCCTACCTGCTCGATGAGCTCACCGATGAATGTCGCAGTGACTACCGCAACCTCATGGCCTCGGCCGTGCGCGGCGACTTCGACACCTGCGGCCTGTACGCGGACCAGCTGAAGCGGCACTGCGCTGAGCAGTTCAAGGAGGGGGTCCTCGGGCTGGAGCACCTCGCCGCCGTGGACGGGCTCTGCGAGATCGTCGCCCGCGGCATGGGCGCGGTGGAGGGACTGCGCAGGTACCACATCAACCTGTCCATGTTGCTTGTCGTTTTCATCGGCGGCAGGAGCAGCCTCCCCCAGCACGAGCTCCCCACCCACGGCACCCGCGGCTACTACCTGGGCATGTTCTTGGGCGGTGCCTACCAGGAGGCGCTCGGCGGCCTGCACAACCTGTTCGGCGGGTCGAGCGTGGTGCGCGTCTCCCAGAGCGACGGGCCGCACTGCTTCGCCGTGACCGCTCGCCGCGCCGGCCCGTCCTGCGCCAACGTGCTCCGCGCCATGCAGCACGAGCCGGAGGTGATGTTCGAGGTGCTCAAGCAGAGGACCACCGACGACGGCGCCATAACCGCGCCCCTCGCCAGGGCGTTCGGGTCAATGTCGTGCATGTCGTTCAACGCCGAGGAGGCCTCGGCCATGAGCGGCGTGGAGTCGAGCGGCATGAGCAGCGACTCGGAGGGGTCGGCGGCCGGCGCCGCCGAGAATGATGACGAGGAGTGGGAGTTCATGCGTGGCTCATCGTGTGATCCACGGCGAGCTTACTCTCCTGTATCTATCGCCGGTCCAACCGGCTGGTGATGTTTACTTTACCAGCCAGCAAGCGGCAGTGATACGTCTCCAACGTATCTATAATTTTTGATTGTTCCATGCTATTATATTACCCCTTTTGGATGTTTATGGTCTTTATTTTACACATTTATATCATTTTTGGGACTAACCTATTAACCGGAGGCCCAGCCCGTATTGCTGTTTTATTGCCTGTTTTAGTATTTCGAAGAAAAGGAATATCAAACGGAGTCCAAACGGAATGAAACCTTCGACATCGTGATTTTTTGGAAGAATATCATCCTGGAGGCTTGGAGATCAAGTCAGAAGATACTCGAGGAGCCCAGGAGATAGGGGGCGCCCCCCCCCCCCCTATAGGGCGCGGCCCCCTGTCTCGTGGACCCCTCGAGCACCCCCCGACCGACTTCTTTCGCCTATATATCCCTACGTACCCTAAAACCATCGAATATCAAGATAGATCGGGAGTTCCGCCGCCGCAAGCCTCTGTAGCCACCAAAAACCTCTCGGGAGCCCGTTCCGGCACCCTGCCGGAGGGGGAACCCATCACCGGTGGCCATCTTCATCATCCCAGCGCTCTCCATGACGAGGAGGGAGTAGTTCACCCTCGGGGCTGAGGGTATGTACCAGTAGCTATGTGTTTGATCTCTCTCTCTCTCTCTCTCTCTCTCTCTCTCTCTCTCTCGTGTTCTCTCTCGTGTTCCCTCTATGGCACGATCTTGATGTATCCCGAGCTCTGCTATTGTAGTTGGATCTTATGATGTTTCTCCCCATCTACTCTCTTGTGATGAATTGAGTTTCCCCCTTGAAGTTATCTTATTGGATTGAGTCTTTTATGAGAACACTTGATGTATGTCTTGTCGTGCTTATCTATGGTGACAATGGGATATCATGTGCCACTTGATGTATGTTTTGGTGACCAACTTGCGGGTTCCGCCCATGAACCTATGCATAGGGGTTGGCACACGTTCTTGACTCTCCGGTAGAAACTTTGGGGCACTCTTTGAAGTACTTTGTGTTGGTTGGATGAATCTGAGATTGTGTGATGCATATCGTATAATCATGCTCATGGATACTTGAGGTGACAATGGAGTATCTAGGTGACATTAGGGTTTTGGTTGATTTGTGTCTTAAGGTGTTATTCTAGTACGAACTCTTTTATAGATTGATCCGAAAGAATAACTTTGAGGTGGTTTCGTACCCTACCATAATCTCTACGTTTGTTCTCCGCTATTAGTGGCTTTGGAGTGACTCTTTGTTGCATGTTGAGAGATTGTTATATGATCTATCTATGTTATTATTGTTGAGAAAATTTGCACTAGTGAAAGTATGAACCCTATGCCTTGTTTCCTATCATTGCAATACCGTTTACGCTCACTTTTATCATTAGTTACCTTGCTGTTTTTATTATTTCAGATTACAAATACGTTTATCCACTATCTATTTTGCATTGTATCACCATCTCTTCGTCGAACTAGTGCACTATACAATTTACCATTGTATTGGGTGTGTTGGGGACACAAAAGACTCTTTGTTATTTGGTTGCAGGGTTGCTTGAGAGAGACCATCTTCATCCTACGCCTCCCATGGATCAATAAACCTTAAGTCATCCACTTGAGGGAAATTTGCTACTGTCCTATAAACCTGTGCACTTGCAGACCCAATAACGTCTACAAGAAGAAGGTTGTGTAGTAGACATCAGGCAGCTGTCGGTGTTGTATCGTGTCACTCATGGTCGTAGTGAGGTCGTCGGGGGTTGTCAATCCCTTCGCGGCCACTTGCGAAAGTGAGATCTGATAGAGATAATATAATAAGATAAATATATTTTTGGTATTTTATAATATAGATACAAAAAGTAAAGATGCAAATAAAAGTAGATTGAAGGTTTATATGATAAAATATAGACCCGGGGGCCATAGGTTTCACTAGTGGCTTCTCTCAAGATGGCATAAGTATTACAGTGGGTGAACAAATTACTGTCGAGCAATTGATAGAAAAGCGAAAAATTATGAGATTATCTAGGCATGATCATGTATATAGGCATCATGTCCGCAACAAGTAGACCGACTCCTGCCTGCATCTACTACTATTACTCCACACATCGACCGACTCCTGCCTGCATCTAGAGTATTAAGTTCATAAAGAACAGAGTAACGCATTAAGAAAGATGACATGATGTAGAGGGATAAACTCAAGCAATATGATATAAATCCCATCTTTTTATCCTCGATGGCAACAATACAATACGTGCCTTGCTGCCCCTGTTGTCACTGGGAAAGGACACCACAAGATTGAACCCAAAACTAAGCACTTCTCCCATGGCAAGAAAGATCAATCTAGTAGGCCAAACCAAACTGATAATTCGAAGAGACTTGTAAAGATAACTCAATCATACATAAAAGAATTCAGAGGAGATTCAAATATTTCTCATAGATAAACTTGATCATAAACCCACAATTCATGGGATCTCGACAAACACACCGTAAAAAGAGTTTACATCGAATAGATCTCCAAAGAGAGGGGGAGACCATTGTATTGAGATCCAAAAAGAGAGAAGAAGCCATCTAGCTAATAACTATGGACCCGAAGGTCTGTGGTAAACTACTCACAACTCATCGGAGGAGCTAAGGTGTTGATGTAGAAGCCCTCCGTGGTCGATTCCCCCTCCGACGGAGCGCCGACGAAGGCTCCAAGATGGGATTTCGCGGATACAAAAGGTTACGGCGGTGGAAATTATGTTTCGTTGGCTCCCTGGATGTTTTCGGGGTACGTAGGTATATATAGGAGGAAGAAGTACGTCGGTGGCCGCCCGAGGGGCCCACAAGACAGGAGGCGCGCCCAGAGGGGGTGGGCGCGCCCTCGTATCTCATGGCCGCCTCGGCTGCTTCTTGGCTTGCACTCCAAGTCCTCTGGATCACATTCGTTCAAAAAATCACGCTCCCGAAGGTTTCATTCCGTTTGGACTCCGTTTGATATTCCTTTTCTTCGAAATACTGAAATAGGCAAAAAAACAGTAATACGGGCTGGGCCTCCGGTTAGTAGGTTAGTCCCAAAAATGATATAAATGTGTAAAATAAAGCCCATAAACATCCCAAAGGGGTAATATAATAGCATGGAACAATCAAAAATTATAGATACGTTAGAGACGTATCAACTTCCCTTTTTAATGTTAGAGGATCCACTTCCAAGATTCACCTGCATCCGTATGTGGAAAGCCTCAATGCTCTGATGTGTTGGAAGGTTGGTACTAGTTAACTCGACTCCCATCGCTACGTTGATCTTCCCTATGCTCGTTCTCGGTTTTTCTGTTGTGGTTTCCCTCTTGCATCGACAAGACCAGTTCGAATTTTTTCTAGTGTGGACATGCTAAAGCAAAGGGGGGAAGTTGTCTGGTCAATTGGAAGTTGGTTTGCACGCTGATGGAGTTTGGTGGGTTAGGGTCAAGAACCTGCATCTTATGAAAAGGCATGAGTGGACAAGCCTCGGGGAGGCTTGCTGATTGATATTCCTCAGGATGCGTGTGCTATGTTCGATGTTGCGGTGGAATGTTCGCCAGGGCACGGATCGAATATCAAGTATTGGTAGGACTGGTGGTTCGATGGTAGGAGTGTGGGACGACGCATATGTGAGGCTGGCGGAGTGACGTCAGCTAGTTGCTAAGGTTTTGCCAGAGGCCAAGTGGTTGCAAGCTATCAGGGAGCTTCCATATGTCTCGGCAATCGCTGAATTATTAAACCAATGGACCATGATGTAGAATGCTCCACACCTTCACACCTTCGGTTGGCGCCTGACTACGGACGGATAACTTCGTTCTCTGTGTATTTCGCTTCCACTCACAGTTCATGGATCAACGGTTACATCCACACAGGGAACACATATGACCTTTTTCATGCTTTTATTTTGCTTATCACTAGTTACAAGTTTACCGCGTTTGTTTGAGAAGATGAAAACTCAAAAATGGTAGAGTTCGAGATCTAACTTCACTATTTAAATAAACAAGGAGAGGAACAAAAGGGTCGGGGTGTTGTTTTGCATAAAGCATGTAAACCATTTGTCAATACATATGTGATCATCTTTCAGAACTCACAAATTATCACTAGCCAACGTAACGGAATAAAATTTTCTTTTAAATAGCATATATAATTCTCGTTGCATACAAACCAAAACTAAATATCGGGACTGGAATGACAGCTTATATCACTCTTTCCACTTTTTATAAAACATGACATGAGGGCTTATCATATCACTCCCTCCTTCAACTCTTATCATTTTCACATACCATCAAACATGATGTGAGAGCCTATCATATCGCCTCGTGGGATGTGTTGGTTATGTGGTTTGCATGTGTAACGCGGTTCACAATGAAATCTAGTAAGATAAACAACTACTTGGACCTGACTTGACCGATGCAAATTTAGCACATGTTCGGCCAGACACTACTCGTTCCTTTGAAGTTTTCCCGAGAACAAATGGTGCAACACTTGTGGGAAGATTTTTAGGACATAGCTTATCCCGCGACATGTGAAACATATGGTTAATAAAGTGTAACAGGCTACAGTTATAAAACTATAATAATTGACTAAATGATGACCCACAAGTATAGGGGATCTATCGTAGTCCTTTCGATAAGTAAGAGTGTCGAACCCAACGAGGAGCAGAAGGAAATGATAAGCGGTTTTCAGCAAGGTATTCTCTGCAAGTACTGAAATAAGTGGTAACAGATAGTTTTGTGATAAGATAAATGGTAACGAGCAACAAGTAACAAAAGTAAATAAAGTGCAGCAAGGTGGCCCAATCCTTTTTGTAGCAAAGGACAAGCCTGGACAAACTCTTATGATAGGAAAAGGCGCTCCCGAGGACACATGGGAATATCGTCAAGCTAGATTTCATCACGCTCATATGATTCGCGTTCAGTACTTTGATAATTTGATATGTGGGTGAACCGGTGCTTGGGTGCTGTTCTTACTTGAACAAGCATCCCACTTATGATTAACCTCTATTGCAAGCATCCGCAACTACAACAAAAGTATTAAGGTAAACCTAACCATAGCATGAAACATATGGATCCAAATCAGCCCCTTACGAAGCAACGCATAAACTAGGGTTTAAGCTTCTGTCACTCTAGCAACCCATCATCTACTTATTACTTCCCAATGCCTTCCTCTAGGCCCAAATAATGGTGAAGTGTTATGTAGTCGACGTTCACATAACACCACTAGAGGTTAGACAACATACATCTCATCAAAATATCGAACGAATACCAAATTCACATGACTACTAATAGCAAGACTTCTCCCTTGTCCTCAGGAACAAACGTAACTACTCACAAAGCATATTCATGTTCATAATCAGAGGGGATATAATGTGCATAAAGGATCTGAACATATGATCTTCCACCAAATAAACCAACTAGCATCAACTACAAGGAGTAATCAACACTACTAGCAACCTACTAGCACCAATCCCGGACTTGGAGACAAGAATTGGATACAAGAGATGAACTAGGGTTTGGATATGAGATGGTGCTGGTGAAGATGTTGATGGAGATTTCCCTCTCCCGATGAGAGGAACGTTGGTGATGACGATGGTGATGATTTCCCCCTCCCGGAGGGAAGTGTCCCCGGCAGAACAGCTCTGCCGGAGCCCTAGATTGGTTCCGCCAAGGTTCCGCCTCGTGGCGGCGGAGTCTCGTCCCGAAAGGTTGCTTATTTTTTTTCTCATCAAAAGACTTCATATAGGAGAAGATGGGCGTCGGATAGCCACCAGGGGGCCCACGAGGTAGGGGGGCGCGCCCAGGGGGGAGGGGCGCGCCCCCCACCCTCGTGAGCAGGGTGTGGGCCCCCTGGCCTTCATCTTTGGCGATGATTTTTCTTTATTTATTTTAAGATATTCCGTGGAGTTTCAGGAATTTTGGAGTTGCGCAGAATAGGTCTCCAATATTTGCTCCTTTTCCAGCTAGAATTCCAGCTGCCGGCATTCCCCATCTTCATGGTAAACCTTGTAAAATAAGAGAGAATAGCCATAAGTATTGTGACATAACGTGAAATAACAGCCCATAATGCAATAAATATTGATATAAAAGCATGATGCAAAATGGACGTATCACTAAACATGTGTTTACAAAACCGTTGTGATGAACTTATTTCAAGAAATCCAAACATCTAGATCCATCCACCTAGGCGAAGAAAATGAGGCTACCGATTAATAGACTTTCACACCCGATGCCAAAAACCGAAGTGACCAAGGCATGGACCCACCATCGCATCACCCATCTCCACCTATTTCTACTGCTCCGGTTCCTCATTTGTCTGTCACACCCGGAGAGGGAAATATCTCCCTTATATAGCAGGTGAGTTATTTCTCTCTAAAAACTAGAATGATCCGTCTCTTTAGTCAAGGTCATGCCACCATGGAGCTCGCACCAGCTTGAAAGCATCGGCTTTCCATGGAACTTAACTTGGCCGTGTTGGAGCTTGCTCCACTTTCTCTGGGTGTTTGATATGGCCACAGTGGAGATTGTCGGGGTGCTCAATCTGGCCACGATGGAGACTGTTCAAATCACCGGGGGCTCAATTCAGTCGTTATGGAGCCCACTCCAGTCGATGGGGCATTCAATCTATCACAGAGCACGTTCTGGCCATTTGGGGATCGATCCAGACGTGGTGGAACTCACTCTACCGTTGGAGTGCTCGATCTAGCCGTGGTGGAGCTCCCTCCGACCACTAGGGCACTTGATCTGACCGAGATCCAGTGCAGGGGGCTCTCGATCTGGCTGAGATCCACCATAAGGGGCACTCAATCTAGTCGTGCTCCCTCCAGTTACCAGGGAGCGACAGGCTACCTAGTCCAACCAACTGGGACAATGGTAAATCTTAGCACAGATTTCTCGCCTCCTTTTCCTCTCCCCTTTTCTCCCACCTTTATTTTTTTCTTGCTTTCCCTCATGGACCTCCCCGACACACAACGAGACCATGGTTCGGGCCCCATGCTGCCAGGGGCAAGGGCTATGGTGGCACCACCCATCCACATAGATAGAATAAAACAAGGCGATAGGTTCTACTCTACCCCCGCCCCCCCACACACACACACAAGCCGAGACTACAACCTCACTGGGGCCATACTCCCCTCCCTCTCCAAAGTACAGTATTCCAAATCCATCTTCCTCGTATGCATCTTCTTTCCCAAACCCCCTTCCATATCCATCTCTATGTACGATCCCAGCCGCCACTAACAGTGCTTTCTAGCACGAAAAATTCCCAGATCCGTCGCCTCTGCCTCATGTTTTTTCTACCCGTTCCCAGATCTGGATCCATTCCCACGCCTCTCTTCCTGGGTGCGCTTCAAGGATGTGCGATGGCTGGTACAAACTATCACTCCTTCGTTTTCTGTCGGCATCTAACTGTGTGATGGTGCGCATGGGCACGATCTCAACCGAAAAAAGTCGGCGCAGATCGGGGACGACTGTGTTCCTCCCAGATCCAGCACCGCCGTGCCGTTTTCTGCCGGATCTCGTGTTCAACCGGATCAAGGCCATTGCCAAATGGACGAGCTAAAGGCTATGTGGTCGACGAACTCAAGGTATTGCAGGCACCGACCATGGTGTGCGCACTTGCGCTACCTCCGTACCACACTATATCTTTCCTTTTTCGCCTTGTGTTTTCTTACTTTTTCCCCTTCTATTACCTAACCACCACCAACTTTGCTTTCTGGCATGAAAATTGCCGGATCCAGCGCCTTTGCCACATGTTTTTTCTACTCGTTCCCAGATCTGGATCCATTCTTGAGCTCTCTTCTTGGGCGTGCTTCAAGGATGTGCGATGGTTGGTACAAGCTCACACTCATTCGTTTTTGTCAGCATCCAACTGCGTGATGGTGCGCCTGGGCACGATCTCAACCGAAAAAGTCGGCGAAGATCGGGGACGACCGTGTTCCTCCTAGATCCAACACCGACGCGCCATTTTTTGCTGGATCTCGCGTTCAACCAGATCAAGGGCATTGCTAGATGGACGAGCTAAAGGCTATGTGGTCGACGAACTCGAGGTATTGCAGGCACTGACCATGGCGTGCGCACTTGCACTATGTTCGGACCACACTATATCTTTCCTTTTTTTGCCTTGTGTTTCTTTGCTTTTTTTCTTTTTATTACCTAACCACCACCAACTGTGCTCTTTGGCACAATAAATTCCCAGATTTGTCGCCTCTGCCTCATGTTTTTTCTACCCGTTCCCAGATTTGGATCTGTTCTTCCGCTCTCTTCTTGGGTGCGCTTCAAGGATGTGCGATGGCTGGTACAAGCTGTCACTCCTTCGTTTCTGTCGACATCCAACTGCGTGATGGCACGATCTTGACCGAAAAAGTCAACGCAGATCAGGGACGCCCATGTTCCTCCCAGATCCAGCACCGCCGCGCCGTTTTTTGCCGGATCTTGCGTTCAACCAGATCAAGGCCATTGCCAGATGGACAAGCTAAAGGCTATGTGGCTGGCGAACTCAAGGTATTGCATGAACCGACCATGGCGTGCGCACTCGCGCTATGTCCGAACCATACTATATCATTCCTTTTCCGCCTTGTATTTCCTTGCTTTTTTCCTTCTATTACCTAACCACCACCAACTGCGCTCTTTGGCATGAAAAATTCCCAGATCCATCGCCTCTGCCTCATGTTTTTTTTTGTCGGTGGCCAGATCTGGATCCATTCTTCCGCTCTCTTCCTGGGTGCGCTTCAAGGATGTGCGATGGCTGGTACAAGCTGTCACTCCTTCGTTTCTGTCAACATCCAACTGCGTGATGGTGCGCCTGGGCACGATCTCGACCGAAAAAGTCAGCGAAGATCAGGGACGCCCATGTTCCTCCCAGATCCAGCACCGCCGCGCCGTTTTTTGCCGGATCTCGCGTTCAACCATATCAAGGCCATTGCCAGATGGACGAGCTAAAGGCTATGTGGCTGGCGAACTCAAGGTATTGCAGGAACCGACCATGGCGTGCACACTCGCGCTACGTCCGAACCATACTATATCATTCCTTTTCCGCCTTGTATTTCCTTGCTTTTTTTCCTTCTATTACGTAACCACCACCAACTGCGCTCTTTGGCATGAAAAATTCCCAGATCCATCGCCTCTGCCTCATGTTTTTTTTGTCGGTGGCCAGATCTAGATCCATTCTTCCGCTCTCTTCCTGGGTGCGCTTCAAGGACGTGCGATGGCTGGTACAAGCTGTCACTCCTTCGTTTCTGTCGACATCCAACTGCGTGATGGTGCGCCTGGGCACGATCTCAACCCAAAAAGTCAGCGCAGATCAGGGACGCCCATGTTCCTCCCAGATCCAGCACCGCCGCGCCACTTTTTGCCGGATCTCGCGTTCAACCAGATCAAGGCCATTGCCAGATGGACGAGCTAAAGGCTATGTGGCTGGCAAACTAAGGTATTACAGGCTCCGACCATGGCGTGCACACTTGCGCTACGTCTGGACCATACTATATCTTTCCTTTTTCGCCTTGTGTTTCCTTGCTTTTTTCACCTTCTATTACCTAACCACCACCATTCGTACTCTCTGGCACAAAAAATTCCCGGATCCATCGCCTCTGCCTCATGTTTTTCTGTTGGTGGCCAGATTTGGATCTATTCCTCGCGCCCTCTTCCTAGGCGAGCTGCAGGGATGTGCGATGGCTGGCAAGTCATACACTCCATTCTTGCTGGAACCCATATGCGTGATCGTCCACCTAGGCACGATCTCAACCGAGCAAGGCTGGTGCAAATCGGCGACGATCGCGTTCCTCCCAGATCCAACACTATTGCACTGATTTTCTGCCGAAATCCGGTCGTGGCATGTCTGGCCTTGAACAAGATCGAGCCCATGGCCAGATGGACGAGCTTAAGGATATGCAGTCGGCGAACTTAAAGGTATTGTGTGTGTGTGTGTGTGTGTGTGTGTGTGTGTGTGTGTGTGTGCGGATCATTGCGTGCGCACTTGGTCCGGACCAAAATCTCTCTCTCCTTTCCCCCATCTATACCCTTGCTTTTTGTTACAATGTCCGAGTTCTTCAGATGGCATTCGGGCCTAGTTAGATTTATGTTTGTGTGTGTGTTTGGAGGTGCCGGGGCCGGGGGGGGGGGGGGGGGGGACAACATCATTGGGTCATACCATGAAAACCGCCCTCATTCGAACGAAACACAGTCACACTAGCACACATGCGCTAAGTCCAGACCACTCTCTTTCCTTTTCCTCTCTATCTCCGTAGCTTTTCACTGCAGCAGCCGGCAGTTCACATTGGCATCCGAGCTAGTTGGCTCCGGGAGGAGATAGCGGTGTGGGCCATATCATTGACATTGCCCTCATTCAAGTCACCTACACATTCACAACCCCTCTCCCCCTTCCCACACACAAAGTCTACCAACAACCAGATCAGAATTACAGAGTTTCAAGATTAACAAAGTCATCACAGACACCTCGTCCCGGCCTCGCTTGGCCCGCGGGACAGGTCGGGGCGACCCATTGGCCAATTTTGCCCAGCCGAGTGATAAAAAAACAAAAAATGAAAACCGTCATTGGGCGGCGCCGCATCTGAAAATCGCGAAAAAGAGCCGCGGAAACGGGCCTGCAGCCCGCGCGGCGCTAGGGCACTCCCGCACCCATTTCCCGCCGCTCTCCTCATCCTGCCGTCAGCCCCCCCTCCCCTCCCCACAATCCTTTTTCTCCCCCCCGTCGACGCCCCCATCCCCTCCTCCCCCCTCCCTCGGCCCCCAGCCCTCGCCGGTGGCCCAGATCCGGTCGCCCGCACCCGTCCCCCGGCGCGCCCCGCCTCTTCGATCGCCGAGGTACCGCTCCCCTCCCCGCTCTCCCTCCTCACCGCCCCGTACTCGTCCTCCCCGCGCCCTCCCACCCGCAGTTACCCGCCCTCGCCGCCTGCCGTCCGCTGCCGCCGCCTCCCCCGCCCCGTAACCACGCCCGCGTTCCTCGCTTTGGCCGGATCTGACGCGCTACGGTGAAATTTCCGCGGTTCGGTTGTGGGGAATTCGAGCTAGGGTTTGCGCCTACCGTCGCCCGCGTCGTCGCGGCGTAACCCTAGAACCTCGAGGAAACAGTCCCGTGTTGGTACGATCAGATTTGCGTATCTGGTCACATGTTTTGCGCTTTGATTTTCGCAGTAGTTTCGCTCGTATAATTGTTCATCTGGTCATACAGCTTTTGCAGGACTGAATTCGACCGAGTTCTACTCGAAAAGTACTAAATTAGACAGATTGATTTTATTTTTGTATTTTTATTGGAACTTGCACTGTTGTCTTGCACTATATGAGCGGTCTGGATCTTCAGTACTAGCAGTGATGGCAGTATGGAATCATTACTCATGTGCAAATCATGCACGGTTATCTTTACCTCTGCTTGGAAAAAGGCGAAATAGTTCATTGTGTTCATTATTGACAGATTAGATGACTGTTTTTTATCCTTAATTCTTGTTTGCAGATCGGATTTCTTGTTTTCACAATATTAATTCAGAATAATTGAATCAGTTTGCACGCTATGTTTTCAGGATAAAAAGGCTGTGATAAGCAATTGAGAATTGATGTTCTGGACTATCACTGCTCTTCTTCTGTGAGGTATTTGTCTTGGAGTTGAAGTATTTTCTGCACATCCATTGCCCTTGATGCTGTAAAGTGGTATTTAGACAGGCCAATGCCAATAATCTTCATTTGTTTGAACTAGTTTGTTTCCCTGAAGTGTGGCATTGTTACTCATGTGTGGATACTTAATATCATGGACAGTTATCTTTGACCTCAGTTTGGAAATAGGCAAAAGGTTTCATCATGTTCATATTAAATAGATAAGATGACTGTTTTTTTCCCTGGCTTAATAAACTATGTAGTGCTTTATGCTGTTTTAATGATGAGACTGCAATTCGTTCTTGATAACCTAAATCTGCATTACCAATGTGTTTAACGTTGCAAGAAATTATCACGGAGATACATGTATTGTTTCGTCTCAAAACATATGGTGCTTCGATGCTAAACCAATGTGGCAGTGTTTGGAGTGATACAAGACTGGGTTTCTTGTTTTTGCAGTATTAATTTTGACTCAGTTTGCATGCTTTGTTCCCAGGATAAAAGGTTGTGATAAGCAATTAATCCTTGGTGTCCTGGATTGTCACTCTTTTTCTGTGAGGTATGTATCTGGGACTTGAAATATTTTCTGAACATCCATTGCCTTTGATAGTGTAAACTGGTATTTGTCGACGATTGCACTAGCTAATTATCATCAATTTTACTGCAGTTTGGCTTGGTTAATGTGTGCTTCGTGGTAAAGATGGCAGAAAATGGTAAAGCAAAGTCAGGCTCAGGAGGAGCCTATACAATCAATCTAGAGATCTTCAGTAAGCGGCTTAAGGTGTTTTATGACCATTGGAATGGAAACAAGTCTGATCTTTGGGCTTCTTCTGATGCCATTGCAATTGCTACTCCACCTCCTTCTGAGGATCTCCGTTATTTGAAATCCACGGCTCTGGATGTTTGGTTACTTGGATATGAATTTCCAGAAACCATAATTGTCTTCATGCAGAAGCAGATACATTTCTTATGCAGCCAGAAGAAGGCAAATCTCATTGGAACCCTCAAGGATGCTGCAAGTGAGGCTGTTGGTTCTGATATTGTCTTGCATGTGAAAAGCAAGAATGGGGATGGCATTGACTTGATGGATGACATCCTGCGTGCTGTTTCTGCCCAGTCGAAGTCTGACACTCCAGTTGTTGGTCACATTGCAAAAGAGGCACCTGAGGGTAAGCTCCTTGAAACATGGGCAGAAAAGTTATCTGGTGGATCTGTACAACTTGCAGATGTAACACATGGGTTTTCTGAGCTTTTTGCCGTGAAAGACGCCACAGAGATCATATGTGTGAAGAAGGCTGCTTACCTAACTTCATCTGTGATGAAAAACTTTGTGGTACCGACCATGGAGAAGGTTATTGACGAGGAGAGAAAAGTCTCACACTCCTCATTGATGGATGACACAGAGAAGGTCATTCTTGATCCTCTGAAGGCCAAGGTGAAGTTGAAGCCTGAAAATATTGATATATGCTACCCTCCTGTCTTCCAAAGTGGAGGGAAGTTTGATCTTAGGCCAGGTGCCTCCAGCAATGATGATTATCTCTACTATGATCCTGCAAGTATTATCATCTGTGCAATCGGGTCCAGGTACAGTAACTACTGTTCCAATGTTGCCAGAACATTTCTGATAGATGCTACCCCGGCACAGAGTAAGGCGTACGAGACACTTCTGAAAGCCCAGGAAGCTGCTTTAGCAGCATGTAAACCAGGCAATCAGATGTCTGCAGTTTTTAAGGCTGCAGTTGCAGTGTTTGAGAAGAATGCCCCTGAACTGCTTCCTCATCTAACAAAGTCAGCTGGAACTGGAATTGGCCTTGAGTTCCGAGAATCTGGCTTAAACTTGAACGCCAAGAATGACCGTCTGATAAAAGAGGGCATGATTTTCAATGTCAACCTTGGTTTGAGTAATATGCAGGCAGAAACAAACAATGAGAAGACAAAGCAGTTCTCTTTGTTATTAGCTGATACAGCTTTAGTTAATGACAAGGCTGCAGAGATCTTGACCAATTGCTCCAAGGCTGTCAAAGATGTTGCATATTCATTTAATGAAGATGAGGAGGAAGTTCCAAAGCCCAAGCGGGCTAAGGTTGAGCCAAATGGCGCGGAAGCACTACCATCCAAGGCAACACTTCGGTCAGACAACCAGGAGATGTCCAAGGAAGAGCTCCGTAGACAGCACCAGGCTGAACTTGCTCGTCAAAAGAATGAAGAGACTGCTAGAAGGCTTGCTGGGGGTGGTTCTGGTAATGGCGATGGCCGTGGTCCTTCTAGGAATTCAAATGAGCTTGTTGCGTACAAGAATGTGAATGATGTACCTTATTCGAGGGAGTTGGTGATACAAGTAGATCAGAGGAATGAAGCTGTTCTCTTACCTATATATGGCAGTATGGTCCCTTTCCATGTTTCTACTGTTAAGAGTGTGACCAGCCACCAGGACAACCGCACCTGCACTATCCGCATTTTCTTCAATGTTCCTGGCATGCCATTCTCAAATGACAAAGATCTGAAGTCTCAAGGAGCTATCTACTTGAAAGAGATTACATTCCGCTCAAAGGATCCACGGCATAGCAGTGAAGTTGTCCAGCAGATCAAAACATTGAGGAGGCAGGTAGCTTCAAGGGAGTCAGAGAGAGCCGAAAGGGCCACCCTTGTTACCCAGGAGAAGCTCCAGCAGGCAAGCAACAAAACAAAGCAAATGAGGCTTAATGATGTCTGGATAAGGCCTCCATTTGGTGGTCGTGGGAGAAAGCTGACAGGAACTCTTGAGGCCCATGTTAATGGTTTCAGATATTCCACTTCAAGGGCTGATGAGCGTGTGGATATCATGTACGGGAATATAAAACATGCTTTCTTCCAGCCAGCAGAGAAAGAAATGATTACCCTCCTTCATTTCCATCTGCACAATCATATCATGGTTGGAAACAAGAAGACAAAGGATGTCCAGTTTTATGTTGAAGTGATGGATGTTGTTCAAACTGTTGGTGGCAGCAGGAGGTCAGCCCTTGACCCTGATGAGATTGAAGAAGAGCAGCGTGAGAGGGACCGCAAGAACAGAATCAACATGGAGTTCCAGAACTATATCAACAAGGTTAATGACCACTGGTCGCAACCACAGTTCAAGGGGCTTGACCTGGAGTTTGATATCCCTCTTAGAGAGCTTGGATTCCATGGGGTTCCGTATAAAGCTTCAGCTTTCATCATTCCAACTTCAACTTGTTTGGTTGAGCTGATTGAGACTCCCTTCCTGGTGGTGACCCTGGGTGAGATAGAGATTGTTAATCTGGAGAGGGTGGGCTTTGGAACAAAGAACTTTGACATGGCTATCGTGTTCAAGGACTTCAAGAAGGATGTTCTCCGCATTGACTCCATCCCGTCAACCTCACTTGATGCGATAAAGGAGTGGCTTGACACCACTGATCTCAAGTACTATGAGAGCAGGCTGAATCTGAACTGGCGCCCTATCCTGAAGACTATCATTGATGACCCTCAGAAGTTTGTTGACGATGGTGGCTGGGAGTTCCTGAACATGGAGGCAAGTGATTCTGAGGCAGAGGAAACAGAGGAATCAGACCAGGGGTATGAGCCTTCTGATGCTGAGCCCGAGTCTGAATCAGAAGAAGAAGACTCTGACAGCGCGTCCTTGGTGGAATCAGACGAGGATGAGGAAGAGGATTCTGATGAAGACTCTGAGGAAGAGAAGGGCAAGACCTGGGACGAGCTGGAGCGGGAGGCGACCAACGCTGACCGGGATCATGGCGCAGAGTCTGACAGCGAGGAAGAAAGGAGGCGCCGCAAGGTCAAGACCTTCAGCAAGTCGGGCGCACCACCGCAGCGTGGTGGTCCTAGCAGCAGCAAGCATGCTCCGCTGCCGCAGCGTGGTGGCAGCAGCAGCGGCAACAAGTCTCGCCCACCTCCCAGTAGCTCCAAGGGAGGGCCGCCCTCGAAGAAGCCGAAGTTCAGGTGATTGGTTCGTCTTGGTCGCCTGCTCCGAATCTGCCCTTTCGGGAGGCATGGTATTCGTATGGTTGGTTGTAGCAGAAGACTTGTTCGCTGTTTAGACCGTCGTGGTACTCGTTTCTGCAGTAGCTTTGCTTGTATTATCGTTATGTTATATAGTCAGTCGGAACCTTGGTGAATTGTTATGTTGTTATTACCTAGCGTGTGTGACAGAGTCTGAAGACTTGTTTTTTGTCGTTTGGATAAATTTCAAGCTGGTTCATCTGCTGTGTCATGGTTGATATAATGCTTTATTGTAGATTGTCTGACATCCAGTTTGTATAATTTTTCATTTGACAACTCTTTCCGCCTGTTTTCCGCGACTGTTCCTCTGCGCGGGAGGGACAAACATTTGGCTCCGTTACTAGTTGCCGAAGGCTTTGTCCTGTGACGATAATTTCTCGGTGCGGTGCAGAGTACACACATTTTGGCTGGCTTACATGTCAGAATAAATTTTGGAATCTCACACACCTGCAAGTGTTTGGATGTGGCTGAGAATAAACCAATGCCACCATGCGAAGGAGAAGACGGACGTCTGGCCGGTGGAGTGTGTGCCGGACCGGAAACCATGTCCACCTGGAGGTTTCCATGCCTGCTTCTCCTTTGGGGTCTGGGGCTTTTGCTTTGCTTACCGATCACAACCCACAACTCCATGGTTGTTCGGTGAACTGTCCATCTCATCAGGGCGCAGCTGCCCTTCTTTCTTTCTTTCTTTCTCGCCCGATTCCTCTCATTCCACCTTTCCCACCAAAAATATAGGGTCTGCTCCATTGGCAACGGCCATAGATAGTCGACAACGGCTACTGCAACAGTATCAAATCCCTCAAGCGCCCGGCCTGTCGCACCTTCTCATTTCCTTCCCATGGCCGGCCAGATTTCCTTCACTTCCTTACACCAGACTGACAAAGAGGTGTCCAGCATCCTCCTCCTCATTTCCGCTACAGAAAAAAACATTTACTGTCCTCTATTTGCACACCTCTGGTCACAAGATTTGTCCGTGTTGCAACAGAATTACGTGCCAGTCGCCATGTAAACATCTTAATCTTGTTCTGGCACGGCATCTTCCAAGCACGCCTTCACAACTTGTCCTCGCATCCCTACATTCTGTGACCAGCATCTCCATTGCTTGCAACTTCCTCTAACTTAACATGCAGCTTATAGCCCTGCTTCACAGAATGCATGCCCTTGTCAGGGGCGGAGCCAGAAAAGTTGGCCATTGGGTTCACTCATTGACACAATGTGAGGATTTGGGATGAATGGGTTAACTGTAATGTCCACTTTCATATTATTGTACAACAATAATATATCACTCAAAAATAGTATAGCGAATAGAAACATGATATCAATTATAACATATAGCTGTTACAGTAAAAACTGAAGTGTGCAAAGACATACCGGTTGGACGAAATTATGAAACAACTTTACAAATTGTAAGTAGAGTAATGCCAAAAATAAACTTCATAGCTTCAAGTGCAGGTTGTCATCCTCCTGAAAGCACCAGAAAAAATACCCACAAAAAAAGCACTAGAAAGAATGACAATTTTTTGGCAAATTTAAAATAAGTAGCATCAAATGAAAGAAGCACATAAAGTCACTCACATAGCGAATACATGATCATTACTGATGACATAAACCATATCTTTCTCCATATAACGAATACATGATCATTACCGATGACCTAAAACATATCTTTCTCCAGATGGCGAATTAAGCAACCAAACATGAATTGGTCACCTAATTTATTGCGCAACTTTTTGTTGACAACATTCATAGCCGAAAAATCATCTCGGCACCAATGATGTGGTAACTCGCTAGCTTTTTTAAGTTGATAGACCAAAGGAGAGATTGTTCTAGATTAAATCTTGGGTCTGTCTAAGGCACATCTAAGTGTCTCAATCAAACTAGAAAGAGTAAGAAAAAAAAACTAATGAAAATTCTTGTACGAATCTTCATGTAAATTCAATGGCATAGGATTTAGATGTGCAATACTTAGAGCACATCTAGATCTGCTTTAGCAAAACTGTAAAATCTTTGTGGAGCATCTCCAAACCCTACATGGATAACCAAAATAAGGCGGCGGCATATGATGTCCCTGGTCAAATATCTTCGCCTAATTTAATGTTACTTCTTAGGATTTTTGTGTACTCCAAAATTCCCTTCAGATCTGTATTAAAAGCGGGTCATCTAAATTAATTCTCTTTGTATAGAAGGCTTTGGGAAACTACGTGCACTTTGCCTAACGGGTTGCTTTGCCAAACTGCCAGCCCCGTTAATCACAATTCGGTGATTAGTTTAATTTTGAGAATTACAATTCTATAGCCTAGATAGGTCAAAGTTCAGGGAACAATCAATTAGGAAAATAATTAGGGCAAATGACATGATCGTATTAGGCTATTAGGATTGAGGGAGAAGATGTAGGGATATGATACCTTGAATTTGGACTGTCATTGACTTCCGTTTCGGCTTGTCGCTTCGCGCTGGGGATCAAGAGACTGAACGGGACGGCGGAATATCAGAGACGAGAGAGATGAGAGTCTCTCCGATGGAGAGGTCAGAGATCGAGTCAATTCTGGAGGTGTGCGGCCTGCCGTGTTACCTTCTTTTTAAGAGAGAGAATTCTGTTGCGTTACCTGCGTACATGCACGAGTCAGTCCGGATCCTGGGCATCACGTTAAAAATTAATGGACCAAAAGGCGCCTGTTTCTGCTTTTGTAACTCGCGTTGGGTTCAACCATAATTTTCTGTTGGGTTCATCCGTTCGATCAGGACATATACAGTACGTAGCGGCCATAATTCGTTGGGTTCACCTGAACCCAACGGCCATACGCTGGCTCCGCCACTGGCCCTTGTCATCGAAGTGCCAGGCTATGAAATCTTCAACACCTTCTCTCAGCGGGATTCCGAGGATGAGGTTGGCATCTTCCGGCGTCCCTAACAAGCTGCTCATCCCATTTAGCAGTGATCAGACTTATTACCTAGATCACTTGCTTTATCCAGCAGAAAGAAACCCGTTCCTTGGCGTTGTGACACGCCTAGACCATGCCTTTGGTAGCGATGGATCGTCCCAGATGTTCAGACTCTGACCATCGCCGATACGCCAAACATACCCTTGCAGTTTTACTAGCTCAAGCCCGTGCAGAAGGCTCCTCCAAATATGCCAAACATATTTACCTCGAAAGCATCGAAACAATGTATATCCCGGAAGCCCAAACTATCTCTACAACCTCTAATCTCAGTGGGTAGCTGTGGCTGCTCCTTTTTGCGTGGTGGTGTACCTGCCGGCAAGCGATAACCCCTCGCCTACACACCTGCTAGAAATTTTAATGCAATAGCTGTATTTGTAAATGTCCAATACAGCGTGCAAGCGTTGCATGCATACAAGGAGAAAGCCAATCACCAAATGTCTGAAAAAAGGCCGATAAAGTGAAGAAAAACGGGGTGCATATGATTTACCTTGTGTGCAATGTTTCATTTTTCTATGCATGAACTTGGGACGTCCGTCAATCGTCAGAGGAGATGCAAATGGAAAATAATTATCTTGGACAATAGGGCCAGTAAGTTTTTTGCATTTCAACCCTGGTTATATTTTTTTTTGCATGTCAACCCCGGTTATAATTAACCAATTAAACCAACTATTTGAAGTGAAAAGCAAAATGCTCACTGCCTAAGGCATTCACTTTAAAATCACAAACACGTGAGCACGTCAGTGGAGAAAGGTTGAGAAGTACAACACTCGAGATTTCAAGAGTAGCACCCTGTGCCGAGAGAGCTAATTAAGTTTTTATTTTTGCAGGAAGAGAGCCCATTAAGCTTGCACATAGTCCGGCCTGTAATAAACTGACGATGTCACCGACATGCATTATTGAATAATCCATGCACTTAACCATAATTTTATTAGTAAATAAAGTCTTAATACACTATGTGTATGTGGTTATTTGAGACAAATGAAATTCTAATACACATGCCCAACCATAAACAATTTTTGAATAAATACAATATGATGAAATTAGGGGGGGGGGGGGGGGGGCAAAGGCCCCCTACATACTTGCTGTCGTTATGCTCTGCAAATCAGAGTTTATAATTTCTTTAGATATGTAAATATATCGGGCACTCATTTAAGATGGGCCCTAGGCCATCATAACTTTTGCCATGGCCTAAGGCCATCCCTTTTTAGACTCCACATCCGTCGGCAGAGGTGTCGCGCAGAAAAGCTGAAGGAAAACCCAGGGTTGGAAGTACCAAAGCGGCAGCGACGAACCAGATAGGCCCGACTAGGAGCGAGCATGCTCGACGGACAAGAGGAAGAGGGAGGAGAGTATTTAACAAAAAACTACCACATTTCGTGAAACCGTGCCTACAAGCTAACACTTTATAAATTTATGCCAGAAACTACCACTTTTTGTCTAATCTTGACTGAAAACTACCATGTCGGGAAAGTGCCCGATTCGCCTCTTCTAAACATCTTTCTGACAGGATGGGTCCACCTGTCAGCATCAATCTTCTTCCTCCTCTCTCTCTGGCATTTCCTCGAACACCTCATGTGCACTCCTTCGCGCTACCGCTCTGCCCCTGCCGGCTGGCGAGCCCTGCCACCTGCGCCGCCCTCCCTCCTAGCCGAGCCGCCTGCTAGTGTACAAGGTACATACAGTCTTTCTTTTTCATACAGTCGATCTTTTTTCGTGTACAAGGTAAATACTCATGGAAATGCCACGGGTGCGTCTCGCTCTTGTTGTTGAGCGCGTTGGAGTTCTGCAGCACCACGTCCACGACGGAGCCGAGCGCCAGCCGGTACACCGGGCTGCCCACGGTCCCGTTCGTCGGCGCCGGCGCGGAGATGTCATGGCTCATGTTGTCGTACATGTCGGGCGGGGGGCGCTGTTCGTACGCGTCTTTCATGCCGCGCTTCATCGCCACCAGGTATGGCGTGGCCGGGAACATGAGGGACATGCCATTGATGGTCCACTTGATGTGGCCATCAATCCTGTTCTGGGTATTGAGGAGGAGCAGCATGCGCGCGGTTGGCCCTCGCCGGCATGGGCACGACGTGGCCTGGGTGCGCGAAGATGGCCTTGCTCTGCTCCACCTTGATCACCGTGTTGTTCCATGCCGGGCCAGCTGGTGGCGTCGTGGGCGGACGCATCCATGGGTTGTTTCCGTTGAAGGCGTAGCTCACGACGGCCTTGCCGGTCGGCGTCTGGCTGGGGTTGCGGCCAACGACGTGGGACGCAGCCCAGTAGTTTCGCCGCGGGTCCTAGTCGGCCTTGACCAGCACGGAGTATGTCTCGCCAGAGTAGATGAAGAGGCCTCTCACGGCGAACGGCCGCACGTAGTGCCCGTCGGCCTTCACGACCATCATCGGGTGGCCCTCGATCTCGAAGTAGAGCGAGGAGAGCGAGGTGAGGCTGCGGATGCGGAGGAGGTATGTCTTCCCCGGCACGGCGGCAAAGAGAGTCGGCAGAGCGCAGTCGGGGCGGGAGGCGTTGCACGTTCCACTGGGAGCGAGCGAGCAATTGAACATTCCTCTGCCGTTGATGAGAGGAGACTGGGCTCGGTGACAAAGACGAAGGGGTTGGAGGAGAGGCCCGTGGCCTGTTTGTAGACGCTCTTGTGAAACCAGTCACTGAGGAGGACGGTGTGCTCCTCGGCTAGGAGGGACGGCGGCGCAGGTGGCGGGCTTGCCGACCGGCGGGGGCAGAGCGGCAGAGCGAAGGAGTGCACATGAGGTGTTCGAGGAAATGCCAGAGAGAGAGAGAGAGGAGGAAGAAGATTGATGCTGACAAGTGGGCCCATCCTGTCAGAAAGGTGTTTAGAAGAGGCGAATCGGGCACTTTCCCGACATGGTAGTTTTTAGTCAAAGATTAGACAAAAAGTGGTAGTTTTCGGCACAAATTTATAAAATGGTAGTTTGTAGGCATGGTTCCATGAAATGTGATAGTTTTTTGTTAAATACTCGAGGGAAGAGGAAGAGGGAGGAGGAAAGGAGTGTCGGTGACGTGCCAAGGCGGTGATATGGACGGTGAGGTGCACCCAGTCATCCACGGCAGAAGGTTAGTGCACACGACCCCCTGTTAGTTTCGGCCATGCGCGCGAGGTAGAGGACGTGGTTTTTGCGCCAGCGTGGCGGTGTCAGGAGGATGAGTAGCCAAATACGAGTGGGGAACTCAACGAGCGAAAGTCAATATCTCGCCTAATTCATAAGAACAAGAGCTCAAATTTTCGTGCACAAATTTGGCACCATTTCCACGAGATTTTAGGAGTGGGATCAAAATCTTCGGGAGGCATAAAAATCACGGGGACGAGCACGAGTTTGGCAGCAGCAGCACGAGCTGCGCGGCTGTGTGTCATGCTGCAATATTCTAGCAACAGGGGGATGAAAACTAGTGGGCAAAACTCTAGCACTGCTTCCTCGCAACAAAATAAAACAAAAAGTAAAATCTAGCACTGCTTGTGTCTCGTATCATGTAGGCCAAAACATCCACAGAACTGAGCAAGTTTATTTTGCGGCATTGTGAAACGATGTTGGCAACAATTCCCATATGCACGAACACTACATAGGCAACAACCTGCTATGCTAAAACTTCCCATGTTGAAGATATCCCGTGTAAATGAGAGAACATAAAAATAAAGTCCGCACATGATTAGTTGAAGCATCTTCTAGCCCGTGAGTGCATTTTAAATTCTACTAGATTGTATTTAGCTGTTTGATAGCCCTCCCCTCGTGGCAGTAAAGCTGAACTAACATACCATGGTTCAGTAAAGCAATTAAGTACCCAAATGACGAGTGCAACACGTGTGGCAGGAAGTACTCCGGCCCTGATGTTTTTTACAACTAAAAGTGTTATTAAAAAAAATTACATAAAAAGGTAACTTGCTATCCGAAAAAAGTTGTCATCCTCGCGTCACTAAACTCACTGTCAAAAAATGTTCGGAGTTGCCATGTGTTTGTGCCACACGTGTGACACTTATCAGTCCATTAAGTATTGTTTTGAGCCCGTTCTGTTGTGAAATACGAGAATGATTTGAATTCACCTCGTTTATGTTAAATTATTAAAAAAGCAGTGAACATTAAATTTGTGAAAAACAAATGATTTGCTAGCATGTGGCTATTTGAACAAATGATTTGCTAGCATGTGGCTATTTGACTTAACTTCATTAGCAAAGAAATATTAAGAGCATGCCAAGTAATTGAGAATAACCGATCCACTGCATAGAAAGAAAAACACGCAAATTTATGAATACGTTTGGTACTCATGTAGTGACTCCTGAACTTTTGATTGCGGAGTCATGGTCGGAGCTGCCGCTCCTGGAAGGACGCCTTGTCCTAGCCGCAAGAGTGTTTTGGAGAAGGCAATACACGGCTTCACAGATAATCGAGGGGACATTGTGATATTTCCTGCATTGGGTATCAGTTTTGATACGTTGGGTGAAGCTTACGACTTTTACAATTTGTACTTGTGGGAGAAAGGATTCAACATTAGGTACAAGATGTAATCAACACTACTAGCAACCCACAGGTATCAATCTGAGATTTTGAGACAAAGAGTGAATACAAGAGATGAACTAGGGTTTGAGATAAGATGGTGCTGGTGAAGTTGTTGATGAGGATTGGTCCTCCCACGATGAGAGAATTGTTGGTGATGTCGATAGCTTCGATTTCCCCCTTCTGAAGGGAAGTTTCCCCCTGGAATCGCTCCGTCGGAGAGCAAAAGTGATCCTGCCCAGGTTCCTCCTCGAGACGGCGACGCTTCGTCCCGAAACCTTCCTCTTGATTCTTTTCTAGGTCAAATGACACCTTATAGCGGAAGATGGGCATCAGAGGCCTGCCAGGGGCCCCACAAAGTCCAGGCCCCCCAGGCTTGTGGCTGCCTAGTGGGTCCCCAGCTGATGATTCGTTAATAATTTTTTATATATTTAAAAATAATATTCCGTCAATTTTTAGGTCATTTGGAGTTGTGTAGAATAGGTGTCTATGAATAGCCCTTTCCCGTCCAGAATTTCAGCTGCCGACAATCTCCCTATTCATGTGAAACTTGCAAAATAAGAGAAAAAGGGCATAAGAATTGTATCATGTATCATAGAGTGAAATAACAATCCAAAATACAATAATTAACAGTAGGAAAACATGATGCAAATGGACGTATTAGTCCGCTAGTCAGATCTGGGCGGGGGCACTCTTTGATATGGGACATACAAAAGTAATAGGTGAGCTTGTACTAGTCGGATGTGGACAGATGTGAGAGATAAAGTGCGCATCTAAGCTCACGCTCAGAAGAGCACTTTCCATTACTGGACCCTTTCCTGCGAAGGATTGGTCTAGGCAACCCAACCTTTATCACATACACAAAAATAGGGGGATGTGTGGTTGTCCACATCCTAGATGTACATGAAGTCCATTCGCATCATACATGCAACAACAAGGTCCTTAGTTATCCATCTCTTTTTGAAAAGGTGTAGGCAACTTTTCTCAAAATTATTTTTAGTTTTAAATTACACTTGAAAGTAAAGTTAACTAATAGATTATTAACCCAAAATTTCAATGACAAGGGTATCCACAACAACACTTATCAAATCAATGAACGATAACTTAATGAATCGTGGTGAAAGTAGCTTGCGAGATTCTCGTATGTATTCAAGATTTAGTCCCTATAAGAAACACAACTGGCTTGCACTCCCTCATTCATAAAATAATTGTCTCAACTTTGTACTAACTTTAGTAATAACTTATTTTGGGACAGAGGGAGTACTTAGCATACATAGAGATTGGGCCACTTGCTGCATTCTATTGCTTTTTGTTACTATTTACCTTGCTACTAATTATCTTGCTATCAGATAACCTATCAAATTTTCTTTACAACATTTAAAGTGATATATTGTTGAAAACTACTTGTCAATTCCTTCTGCTCCTCGTTGGGTTCGACATTCTTACTCATCGAAAAGACTATGATTGATCCACCGGGAAAAACTAGGAGGTCAGTCGGAGATGCAGACTAACTCCCCCAAGGTTGCGAATGGCTTTGTCGTTTGTCTGCACCTGGATGTAGAAGAAGTGGCGAAACAGCTCAAAGCGAGGAGCCGTCCCGACATAACACTCATAGATGGTGATGAAGTTGGTGAAGAAAATATGCCCTAGAGGAAATAATAAAGTTATTATTTATTTCCTCATATCATGATAATTCATGCTAGAATTGTATTAACCAGAAACATGATACATGTGTGAATACATAGACAAACTTAATGTCACTAGTATGCCTCTACTTGACTAGCTCATTAATCAAAGATGGTTATGTTTCCTAACCATAGACATGTGTTGTCATTTGATTAACGGGATCACATCATTAGGAGAATGATGTGATTGACTTGACCCATTCCGTTAGCTTAGCACTTGATCGTTTAGTATGTTGCTATTGCTTTCCTCATGACTTATACAAGTTCCTATAACTATGAGATTATGCAACTCCCGTTTACCGGAGGAACACTTTGTGTGCTACCAAACGTCACAACGTAACTGGGTGATTATAAAGGAGCTCTACAGGTGTCTCCAAAGGTACATGTTGAGTTGGCGTATTTCGAGATTAGGTTTTGTCACTCCGATTGTCGGAGAGGTATCTCTGGCCCTCGGTAATGCACATCACTATGAGCCTGGCAAGCAATGTAGCTAATGAGTTAGTTACGGAATGCTGCATTACGTAACTGTAAGGGCATATTTATCCCTAAGGTGTTTTGGTGATTGATGACAATGCTTTTGCGGACTAATCGTGGGCTTTGAGTTTCTCAGACGCTTCATCGCTAGGCACAAGACGGTTCGGTGTCCCTCGAAGACTATTGAAGACGGCGTTTTTCTACGTTTCTTTTTGGGGAATTTGAATCGTAGGAGAGCCGTACTATTAAGAGGGGCTCCGCGTCGGAAAGGTTCAGGTGGAATCGTCACGTACACGTTTCCTTCATTGTCTCCACCTTTCCCTTGCACTTTAGAGCATCCCCCGTCTATCCTCTGTGCGTTTGTCTTGGCTGCTGCTGCTGAGCTTGCGGTAGTACTGCTCCCTGGAGCGGTAGTACCGCAGGCACCTGCGGTAGTACCGTGCCACGGCGCGGTAGTACCGCAGGAGCCCACGGTAGTACCGCTCCTCTGGAGCTGTAGTACCGTGGCTCCCAGGCCAAGTACCGCCGCTTCGCGGTAGTAGGGGCGGATGTAATTTTTTACATCCACGCCTCCGCGGTAGTACCGCATCTCGTGCGTGGTAGTACCGCGCTCGGCCTGCCAAGTCCCGCTGCTTCGCGGTAGTAGGGGCGGATGTAATTTTTTACATCCGCGCCTCCGCGGTAGTACCGCACTCCTTGCGCGGTAGTACCGCGCGTGGCCTGTTTCAGCTACATGCGGTAGTACCGCTCCCTAGCGGTAGTACCGTGTCGGACTGTTGCACTGTTTCGTTTCCAGCGGAAGTAGGCACGGATGTATTTTTATTCATCCACGCCCTTCCTAGGCTAGGACTTTCCTGCCTTGCGGTACTACCACAAGGGGGAGCGGTAGTACCGCGCTCGCGGAAGTACTGCTCTTAGTAAGGCATGTTCTAGTCTTTGCAGCTGTCGCGGAAGTACCGTGGTCCCTCACGGTAGTACCACGTGGCCTTGCGGTAGTACCGCGTTCCTGGAGCGGTAGTACCGCATGTCGCGGGCTGGATATGTGGATAACAGTTGGATCTTTTCCATAGCTATAAAAGGGGTGTCTCCTACCTCTAGTTGACTATCTCTTCCATCTCTAAGCTCCATTGTTGCTCCAAGCTCCATTTTCGCCTGATCTCTCTCCCTAGCCAACCAAACTTGTTGATTTGCTCGGGATTGGTTGAGAAGGCCCCGATCTACACTTCCACCAAGAGAAATTTGATTCCCCCACTAATCCCTAGCGGATCTTGTTACTCTTGGGTGTTTGAGCACCCTAGACGGTTGAGGTCACCTCGGAGCCATAGTCCATTGTGGTGAAGCTTCGTGGTGTCGTTGGGAGCCTCTAATTAAGTTGTGGAGATTGCCCCAACCTTGTTTGTAAAGGTTCGATCGCCGCCTTCAAGGGCACCAATAGTGGAATCACGACATCTCGCATTGTGTGAGGGCGTGAGGAGAATACGGTGGCCCTAGTGGCTTCTTGGGGAGCATTGTGCCTCCACACCGCTCCAATGGAGGCGTACTTCCCCTCAAAAGGAAGGAACTTCGGTAACACATCCTCGTCTCCACCGGCTCCACTCTTGGTTATCTCGCGCCTTTACTTTTGCAAGCTTACTTGTGTTGTATCCCTTGCTTGCTTGTGTGCTTGTTGTTGTTGCATCATATAGGTTGTTCACCTAGTTGCATATCTAGACAACCTACTTTGATGCAAAGTTTAATTTGGTAAAGAAAAGCTAAAAATTGTTAGTTGCCTATTCACCCCCCCTCTAGTCAACTATATTGATCCTTTCAATTGGTATCAGAGCCTCGTCTCTTTATTAAGGACATTGACGTCCGAAGAGTATGGTTGACACCATAGACCATGGGGAGGAGGAGCACTCCGGTGTGAATCCGATCTCGTCTACGGGTGATGGGGAAACCACGGTGTCCCGTGAGGAATTCAATGTGGCCTTGGACACATTGAAAACCTCCATGACAACCACGGTTGAAAGCATGTTTAATAAATTCTTAGAAGGACTTAAACTACCTACCTCGCCGTTGAAAGTGGGTGATCCCACTAACAAGGTGACGGATGCTAACTCCGACAAGGGGGAAGCTAATAGTGAGAAGGGTCCTTCTACTAGTGGTAGAAATGGCACCGACATCTTTGCCCATGTGGAACCTCCTGTTGGGGAACGTAGCAAAAATTCAAAATTTTCTACGCATCACCAAGATCAATCTATGGAGTAATCTAGCAACGAGGGAAGTGGGAGTGCATCTACATACCCTTGTAGATCGCTAAGCGGAAGCGTTCAAGTGAACGGGGTTGATGGAGTCGTACTCGTCGTGATCCAAATCACCGATGATCCTAGTGCCGAACGGACGGCACCTCCGCGTTCAACACACATGCAGCCCGGTGACGTCTCCCGTGCCTTGATCCAGCAAGGAGAGAGGAAGAGGTTGGGAAGACTCCGTCCAGCAGCAGCACGACGGCGTGGTGGTGGTGGAGGAGCGTGGCAATCCTGCAGGGCTTCGCCAAGCACCGCGGGAGAGGAGAAAGAGAGGTAGGGCTGCGCTAGGGAGAGGTGGAAACTCTTGTGTATGGCAGCCCCAGAACCTCAATTATATATAGGGGAGAGGGAAGGGGGTGCGCCCCCTCTAGGGTTCCCACCCCAAGGGGTGCGGCAGCCCCAAATCCATCTAGGGTGGCGGCCAAGGGGGGGAGAGGGGAAACTTGCCCCCCAAGCAAGGTGGAGGAGCCCCTCCCCAAACCCTAGGCGCCTTGGGCCCTTGTGGGGGGGGGGGGGGGGGGGGCGCACCAGCCCACCTAGGGCTGGTCCCCTCCCACACTTGGCCCATGCAGCCCTCTAGGGCCGGTGGCCCTACTTGGTGGACCCCCGGGACCCTCCCGATGGTCCCGGTACATTACTGATAACACCCGAAAATTTTCCGGTGACCAAAACAGGACTTCCCATATATAAATCTTTACCTCCGGACCATCCCGGAACTCCTCGTGACGTCCGGGATCTCATCCGGAACTCCGAACAACATTCGGTAACCACGTATATCTATTCCCTATAACCCTAGGGTCATCGAACCTTAAGTGTGTAGACCCTACGGGTTCGGGAGACACGTAGACATGACCGAGACAACTCTCCGGCCAATAACCAACAGCGGGATCTGGATACCCATGTTGGCTCCCACATGTTCCACTATGATCTCATCGGATGAACCACGATGTCGAGGATTCAATCAATCCCGTATTCAATTCCCTTTGTCTAGCGGTATAGTACTTGCCCGAGATTCGATCGTCGGTATCCCGATACCTTGTTCAATCTCGTTACCGGCAAGTCTCTTTACTCGTTCCGTAACACATCATCCCGTGATCAACCCCTTGGTCACATTGTGCACATTATGATGATGTCCTACTGAGTGGGCCCAGAGATACCTCTCCGTCACACGGAGTGACAAATCCCAGTCTCGATTCGTGCCAACCCCACAGACACTTTCGGAGATACCCGTAGTGCACCTTTATAGCCACCCAGTTATGTTGTGACATTTGGTACACCCAAAGCATTCCTACGGCATCCGGGAGTTGCACAATCTCATGGTCTAAGGAAATAATACTTGACATTAGAAAAGCTTTAGCATACGAACTACACGATCTTTGTGCGAGGCTTAGGATTGGGTCTTGTCCATCACATCATTCTCCTAATGATGTGATCCTGTTATCAACGACATCCAATGTCCATGGTCAGGAAACCGTAACCATCTATTGATCAACGAGCTAGTCTACTAGAGGCTTACTAGGGACATGGTGTCGTCTATGTATCCACACATGTATCTGAGTTTCCTATCAATACAATTATAGCATGGATAATAAAGGATTATCATGAACAAGGAAATATAATAATAACTAATTTATTATTGCCTCTAGGGCATATTTCCAACACCTCCAACTTATGGAGGACCGATTCCTTCTACTCATTTAAATCATGCCGGTCCTCCTCCTAAGATTGTGAAAAATGAGGATTTTGATTCTTGGGTGTATCGCTTCAAGCGTCATTTAAATCATGTGAATACTAATCTTTGGAGAATCATTGAAGAAGGTTTCTATCCACATGACCGAATTAACTTCACCCTGAGAGAAGTAGTGGATAATCAATTCAATGAGAGTGCTCTCTTCATCATCCAAGATGCAATCCTTCCCGAAGATCTCCCTCATCTTCGACCCCATGCCATGGCCAAAGACGCATGGCAATACATTGTGTCTCTCTATCGAGGAAGTGCTAGCATTCAATGCCTCCAACTATGAAGTGGTGCAAGATGAAGCCGATGAGTTTGCAATGAAAGAAGATGAAGAACCTCGTGAGCTCTTTCGAAGAGTGACCAAACTCGCGGTCTCACTCTGAGATCATGGGAGCAAGGACACGGATGACAATTGGATCAAGCGCAAGTTCCTCAAGGCCATGATGCCCTACAACAAGGCCATGTCCTCCGTCATTCGTCAAAGACCGGACTTCCACTCCATGACCTCAAGTGAAGTGTTGGATGAGTTCGTTGCAATGAGCATCTTGGACAAGACTGCCGACAATGCGGTGCTCCGTTCTCAAAGGGCAAAGAAGCCCAACCTTGCCTTGAAGGCCAAGGTTATTGTGGAAGAAGAGGAAGAAGAGGAGGATGAGGAGAGCAACCCCGAAGATACGAAATATGATTATCATGAGCACATGGCTCTTGCTTCAAGACAATTTTGGAGCAAGAAGAATTCAAGGCCCAATTTCAACAAGACCAACTCAAGTGGCTTCAATGGCAAGCAACAAGTAAGAACATGTTACAACTGTGGCAATGTGATCCATTTCGTTGCGGATTGTCCTTACGAGAAGCGGGAAGACAATGGTGGCAAGCTTATCTGAAAAGACAAAGCCAAGTCCTTTCCCAACAAGAATAACTTCACCAAAAAGACTCCTTCTCGTGGGTTGGTGGTTCAAGAAGAATACCGTGAGGATGACGATGATGATGAAGATAGTTAAGCGGTGGCCATGGCATCCGTTGCCATAGCCACAACTCCCCGGATGTCCCTCTTTGATTCACCCAACGAGAACATCACCGCCAAGTGCCTCATGGCCAAAGCCTCTAACAAGGTAACCCCCAACATCAAAACCACCATCACTACTAATCCCTCTTTGGAGGGTTGCATTGATGAACATGAGGGGTCTAATTAGGATGTGAATGATTTTGAGTCATTTATGAGTAAGCTCAAGGGCAAATCCAAGAAGCACTTTGTTGCTCTCTTGGAACAACTTGGTGAAGTCAATGACATGATCGAGGCTCACGAAGAAACCATCTCTAAGATGGAAGGTCATAGTCATGACTATGCCGATGAGATATCAGATCTCTCTAATGCTTTTGAGGAAGAGCGTGGGCATCGTTTGACTCTTGAGGAGTCACACAACGATGATCGTGCTAAGTTAAAGAAAGATCTTGATCATGCTCTTGTTGTGTCTCGTGTGCTATCTTTCGAGAAAGCTAAACTTGGAGTTGATCTTGCTAGACTCAAGGAGGAGTTTGATGTACTTGACAAGGCCCACAAGGTCTTGAAGGGTGCTCACGCTAACCTCAAGGAGTCTCATGCTCAACTCCAAGTTAAGCTAACTAAGGAAAAGGCCACCTTTCCTCATATGGTATTAATTGATAATGCATATGCTACTAACCCGTGTTGTGAGCATGTGCATCTTGTGGAGGAGAATGCCAAGTTGAAGGATCAACTTGAGAAAGGCCTTGTGTCATGCATTCAAGGTGAGAAGAACCTCAACGACCTTTTGAGCAATCGAAAGGAAGTTGTGGCCAAGAAGGGAATTGGGTTCGCACCCAACTCCAAGAACAAGAAGAAGAACGACAAGACCAAACGACCTCCTCCTCTCAAGCAAACTTTTGTGAAAGAGGGAGAGGGTGTAAGGAGAAGAAGGAAAATGAGAAGGGTGTTGATGTCAAAAAGGGCAAAACCATCTCCCCCAACAAAGCCGGCGACTTTAACCCTTCATATGTGTTTTGTGCCGTGCTAGTGATGGGCATGTTTATGCTAAATTTGTTGGTTCTCCTTATGAGTACATTGAATGGTCTATTTGGGTTCCTAAGACCCTTGTTACTAACATCAAAGGACCCATTACTAAATGGGTACCTAAAACCAAGCATTGATCTCTTGTAGGTGTTTGCTTCCGGTGGGGGATCATGGTTGCTCGATAGTGGAGCAACAAATCATATGACCGGGAGCAAGGACTTGGTGGTGGACGTGCACAAGATTCCTTCTATGCCCACCAATGTCGACTGGGGTGATGCCTCGTCTTCTAAGGTATTGGGTCTTGGCAAGGTTGTCATTTCTCATGATCTAACGATCGAGAAAGTCATGCTTGTTGAGTCCCTTGCATTCAATCTTCTTTCCGCTCGTCAACTTGCACTCATGGGCTTTGCCACTTTCTTTGATATTGATACCGTGGCCCTCTTGTGGAGCAAGACTCTTAAAGTAGCCTTTTTTGGGCATGTCGAGAACGGTCTTTATGTAATTAACTTTTCGGAGCAACCCACTAAGACCGCGACATGCCTAATGGCTAAAGTTGATGTGGGATGGCTTTGGCATCGTCGTTTAGCCCACGTCAATATGAGATCTTTGCAAAGTCTCCTTAAGGGGGACCATGTCCGTGGACTAACAAATGTTAGTTTTGCCAAAGATCGTGCTTGCAGTGCTTGTATTGAAGGAAAGCTTCATGAGAAGGCTCACCCTCCTACGACCATCATCTACTCGAAGAGACCCTTGGAGCTCCTTCACATGGATCTCTTTGGGCCTCCATCCTTTGATAGTCTTGGAGGTAGAAAGTATTGCTTGGTTATTGTGGATGATTATTCAAGATACACTTGGGTATACTTCTTCAAGAGGAAGAGTGAGACTCAACAAACCGTCATCGACTTTGCAAATGAAGCTCAACGTCAACATGATGCAAAGATCTTGACAATAAAAAGTGACAACGGCACCGAGTTCAAGAACTACACCTTGGATGAGTTTCTTAGTGATGAGGGGATCAAGCATCAATATGCTGCTCCATATACCCCTCAACAAAATGGTGTCGCGGAGAGAAAGAACCAGACGTTGATGGATGCAGCAAGGACCATGATGGCGGAGTTCAAGTCTCCATACAACTTTTGGGCTGAAGCCATCAACATAACATGCCATGCATCCAATCGGCTCTATCTCCGCAAAGGCTTGAACAAGACTCCTTATGAAATACTCACCGGTAACAAGCCCAATCTCAAGTACTTCCGGGTGTTCGGGTGTAAGTGTTTCATTCTCAAGAAAGATGTCCATTTGTCTAAATTTGAGGCTAGAGCTTATGAGGGCATATTTGTTGGTTATGCTACAAACTCTCATGCTTACCGTGTCCTCAACAAGTCCACCGGACTCATTGAGGAGACGTGTAACGTGGAGTTTGACGAAAATAACGGCACCCAAGTGGAGCAAAGTGGTACTTGTGATGTAGGTGATGAAATTCCTCCCCAAGCCATAAGAAGAATGGGTATTGGTCATATTCTACCCATTGAGGAACCCCTTGTGGCCGAAGGAGAAGGACAATGCTCCACTGAAGTGGAGCCATCACCTCCCCAAGACCCACACGATTCCGAAGAACCAAGTGAAGACCCTCAACCTCGTGAACAAGACCAAGGGCAAGATCAACCTCAAGATGGTGGTGAACCACCAAATGATGCCCAAGGTCAAGTTCTCCTACTTGACCAAGTTCAAGATCAAGAACAAGCTCAAGACGGCGCTCAAGATGATCAAGTTAACCCTCCTCCTTCCACATCCGAGGAGGAATTCGAGCGTCGTGCCGTGAAGATTGCTTCCAAGCTCACCCCCAAAGGTCATCTCATGGAGAATGTGGTTGGAAGCCTAAGAAAGGGGGTAAGCACTCGTAGACAATTAGCAAACTATTGTGAACATCACGCGTTTGTCTCTTGTGTTGAACCCCAAAAGGTCTATGAGGCGCTCGAATATCCGGATTGGCTCAATGCCATGCATGAAGAACTCAACAACTTCGAGTATAACAAGATGTGGAGATTGGTGCCAAGGCCGTCGAGGAACCACAACGTCATTGGAACCAAGTGGATTTTCAAGAACAAGTAAGATGCTCATGGGAACATCATTCGCAACAAGGCAAGATTGGTAGCACAAGGCTACTCCCAAGTCGAGGGTATCGACTACGGTGAAACCTTTGCTCCCGTTGCTCGCCTTGAATCCATTCGTTTGTTGATTGCTTATGCTTCCCATCACAACTTTAAGTTACAACAAATGGATGTGAAAAGTTCTTTTCTTAATGGTCCTATTAATGAGTTGGTTTATGTCAAGCAACCCCCCGGGTTCGAGGATCCCTACTTCCCGGATCATGTGTATCAACTCGATAAGGCACTCTATGGCCTTAAACAAGCCCCACGTGCGTGGTATGACCACCTTACTGAGTTTTTACAAGATCGTGGATTTGAGGTTGGGAAAATCGATCCCACTCTTTTTACTAAGAAGGTCAAAGGGGAGTTGTTTGTATGCCAACTATATATTGATGATATTATCTTTGGTTCCCCTAACAAAGCTTTCAATGAGGAATTTGTCGCTTGATACGTCTCCAACGTATCTATAATTTTTGATTGTTCCATGCTATTATATTACCCCTTTTGGATGTTTATGAGCTTTATTTTACACATTTATATCATTTTTGGGACTAACCTACTAACCGGAGGCCCAACCCATATTGCTGTTTTTTTTGCCTATTTCAGTATTTCGAAGAAAAGGAATATCAAACGGAGTCCAAACGGAATGAAACCTTCGGGAGTGTGATTTTTGGAACAAATCTGATCCGGAGAGCTTGGAGTGCAAGTCAAGAAGCTCCCGAGGGCCCCACGAGATAGGGGGCCGCGCCCCCCTTGTAGGGTGCGCCCCCTATCTCGTGGGCCCCTCGGGCGGCCACCGACGTACTTCTTCCTCCTATACATACCTATGTCCCCCGAAAACATCCAGGAGCACCACGAAACACAATTTCCACCGCTGTAACCTTTTGAATCCGCGATATCTCATCTTGGAGCCTTCGCCGACACTCTGCCAGGGGGGTGGGGGAAGCAACCACGGAGGGCCTCTACATCAACATCCTTGCCCCTTTGATGAGTTGTGAGTAGTTTACCACAGACCTACGGGTCCATAGTTATTAGCTAGATGGCTTCTTCTCTCTTTTTGGATCTCAATACAATGTTCTCCCCCTCTCTTGTGGAGATCTATTCGATGTAAACTCTTTTTGCGGTGTGTTTGTCGAGATCCGATGAATTGTGGGTTTATGATCAAGTTTATCTATGAATAATATTTGAATCTTCTCTGAATTCTTTTATGTATGATTGAGTTATCTTTGCAAGTCTCTTCGAATTATCAGTTTGGTTTGGCCTACTAGATTGATCTTTCTTGCCATGGGAGAAGTGCTTAGTTTTGGGTTCAATCTTGCGGTGTTCTTACCCAGTGACAGACAGGGTTGCAAGACACGTATTGTATTGTTGCCATCGAGGATAACAAGATGGGGTTTATATCATATTGCATGTGTTTATCCCTCTACATCATGTCATCTTGCTTAATGCATTACTCTGTTCTTATGAACTTAATACTCTAGATGCAGGCAGGAGTCGGTCGATGTGTGAAGTAATAGTAGTAGATGTAGGCAGGAGTCGGTCTACTTGTTATGGACGTGATGCCTATATACATGATCATGCCTAGATAATCTCATAACTATGCGCTTTTCTATCAATTGCTCGACAGTAATTTATTCACCCACCGTAATACTTATGCTATCTTGAGAGAAGCCTCTAGTGAAACCTATGGCCCCCGGATCTATCTCTTATCATATTTGCTTTCAATCTATCTTTATTTACATCTTTATTTGCATCTATCTTATAAAATACCAAAAATATATTTATCTTATCATATTATCTCTACTCCTAATGGAGCAGTTGGTAGCCTGGTACGGTTTATTTTCATCCGGTTATTTTTCGTCCCACCTCCCACGGCCCTTCCTACTGGTTTTCTCTCCCGCCCCGTACTGGTTTTCTCTTCCCCACCCTCGCACGATCGTAGCCCGCCTCACGGATTTTTTTCCAATCAAATTAGTCACCTCTTTCCTTTTTTTAGTATTGATTCCCCCATCTACGCCCCGAATTAAAGGGTTGCGGACCAGTAGGGCCAAAGCATGCCTGCATTGGCCAGCAACTACCACGAAAGATTCCTAACTAATCGATCATATCTTGATTCTCACGTCATTTAATGATTGGAATTGATCCCGCATGCACTCTTTCCTTTGCAGGCGCGTGCATCACGCCAGCATGGAAGTTGTTCCTTCCAATTCGCTGCACAAGTTGGGATGTGGGCGAAGAGTGCTCGGGCATAGGCCACGGAGAGGTTGTGTCGCTGCCGCTCGTTTCCTACCCACACCTTACCCGTGGGCTGTGCCCGGCCCTTCTTTCTCCATGGCGAGCTACACCGGCGGCAGCGCGGATGACCAGGCGACGGTGGTTCCCGCGCTCGTCATGCTCCACAAGCTGAACCTACCAGTGTAGATGCTAGATGGTGGCCGGGGTGGGGGCAGACAAGGAGGCGGCCACGCTACATGAGACGGTCAACTGCATCTTCAACCTCCGGATGGTCATCCCGACGATGCTGATGCCCCGCGAGCGGTATCCCACACGTACCCCGCCGCGACGCAATCCTTGCTCTGTCTTCCATCAATCACTTTGAGGTGGACGTGATGACGTGGAGGCACACAACCGCCGCCGTATACGACCGACACACGGCTCGGTAATGGTGGTTCCAGGACCAACACCTCCCGCAGCTGCTCCTCCTCTTGGTTTTTGTGGTGCGCTGGTAGCTTCTTCATCTTCTGTATGTATGATCTGATCATACTGAACATGTATCTGTTGGATCACTAGAAGTCCCCGTTCCCTCCTGACTTCCAGTTACATCTACACTGCTCCAAGATCCAGAGGCGCGCCATTGTCGCGGCAGATGGCAGCAGCAAGGGCGACAATGCGGAGGAGGGAGGGAGAGCGTTCAGCCCATCCAGGTTACGACCACCAAATCTGCGTTGATATCATTCGTGCTGGTGCTGCCACACTTCGAGGAGGTGCCGGCCAGCCGGCACATACGTCAGTGCATCATCTATCTCAGACTCTCAGTCACAGCTGTGATAATTAGAGTATATATATACATCTCCAGTTACAGGCCCATTTTTTGGTACAATCATTTATAGCCCCATATTTTTTTGGACATTCATTTACAGTCTCATTTTCCTTGGATGTGCAGATCTGGGAATTTAAACAATTCACCAACATAAGCCACTTCTTTGTAACAGAATAGTTGAGGAGTAAAGTAGTGTCATTTTCCTTGGATGTGCAGATCTGGGAATTTTTGACATTTTGCTCCACAGGTGGAGTTATCACGGGAACCTACCTATATCCAAGTACTTCTCCGAGGCATTGTACACCTTCCGTCTCAGCCAAAACGATCACACCGTAGGCTACTTGACCAATATGACCACCGAACAGATTGAGGCCTATGACAACGATCTCGTGGAGCAATGCAGGTACAGTTAAAACTAATTTGATCTGAGGCATTTTCGTTTCCTTTTGCCCCATGTGTTATATTTGACTGTTTGAACATTATTGTTATCAAGACGAAAGTCTTATGGTCTGCATGGATGATTTCCATTCATACTCTAAAATAGATTCCCTAAATATTTTTCTACATGTGGGTTCAGTTCTCCTTGACATTCATGATGGAAGTGATTTTTTTCTGATTCTGGCACAAAAACTACATGGAATTCCAGCCGTGCATGAAGCACATGAAGGGAAGTAGTAAGATATTAAGGTAGTGGTGTGTGGTTCTGCTGACTTTGTTAAGGCTGACATAAAGGAAGATGAACTTGGGAGTTATTTTCAGTGTGAGCTGTGCGGTGGCTCAATGTTGCAGTTTGTACATTACATGACCAATGTCTTTATATAATTTCTTGCTCCTGCTCCACCTGTAGCAACGCGAGCCACATTGAAGCCTGTGGCCAAGAAGGTTCTTATCAAGCCCGCAGCTTCTCCTGAGCAGGCCACGAAGAACGTCACTGACTCCGTTAGAGGATGTTGTCGGTGGCTCTACGTACCCTCGAAAATCTGCAGGAAGAAGGTCATCAACTAGCTGACCTCTGTGCTCAACCATTGCCCCAAGGTGAGAAACCCAATTCATCAAAAATCTATCTCCTTTAGTTACTGCTCACGGGTTGTGTATCACCTCAGCTGATTTCAGTGCCTTGAGCTTTGCTTGCATTTGTGAATGGCATCTCATGAGCGGGATGAGATGAAGAAGTTCAAGAGCAAAATGAGCTCACCATTGTCGAGTGTTTACTACATCTAGGTCATCTACAAGTACTAGAAGGAATCATATGTAACTACAAGAATCCTCTTCATCATGTCTTTTGTTTTGCAGGTATCATGTTTTTTATATTTACTGGTAGCATTTATGTTAAAGGCAATTCGTTAATCCTTCTGAGCTGAAATACAAGAATGTAATCACTTAATTATTGTATGATGGAGTGTTTGCTGATACAAAGCAATATTTATGTGAAGCCTCACTAATGTAAACTAAAGACAAACTATTTAGTAGGCCATTTCATTTTTTAATAGGCAAGTATTTTTCAAGTCGTGGTGCTTAGTTTATGGCTAACCAAGCAGTGAATACATAATAGCATTGAGTAGTAGGGTGAGGTGGTGGACGCTATCGCAGTCGCAGGGGGTGCAAGCATTCCTCGGTGCGTTTGGATGGTGACATGCACGATGGATCGTTGGCTACGATGGCTGATAATGCAGGGGCAGTTGTTGTTCAATTTGACAGGAAGAAACAATAGTGGTTGGGTTCAAATCATAATGAGAGGGTGATGCTGAGTTAAACAAAAATTAGGGGAGAATCTTTATGAGGGACTCCCATGTTCCTCTTGTATCCCCCAACCCTACCCATGCGAGACGCTCGACATCCATGTTCGTCCCCTCTGATGGCTACAAGGAGCGAGAGAGGGTGGGAGAAAGGGTGAGTGGAGGAAGCGAGAGACGGAGATATGTAGAGAAAGGAAGAGCGAGAGGGAGAGAGAGAGAGAGGGGGGGGGAAGGTTTACATTACGATTGTTGTCGAGTCATTCAAATATATTTGCATTGTAGCCCGTAGCAACGCACGGGCGTTCTACTAGTCTTTATTAGATCTCACTTTCGCAAGTGGCCGTGAAGGGATTGACAACCCCTTTATTGCGTTGGTTACGAGTTCTCAGTTTGTTTGTGTAGGTCCGTGCGACTTTTGAGGAGCCTCCTACTGGATTGATACCTTGGTTCTCAAAACTGAGGGAAATACTTACGCTACACTTTGCTGCATCACCCTCTCCTCTTTGAGGAAAACCAATGCAAGCTCAAGACGTAGCAAGAAGGATTTCTGGTGCCGTTGCCGGGGAGGTCTTCGCTCAAGTCAAGACATACCAAGTACCCATCACAAACCCATCTCCCTCACATTTACATTATTTGCCATTTGCCTCTTGTTTTCCTCTCCCCTACTTCACCCTTGCCGGTTTATACGCCCTCTCTTTCCCAATCTCCTCCTCTCTTTTCGCTTGCCGTTTTTCTGTTTGCTTGTGTGTTGGATTACTTGTTGCCATGGCACAAGATAATACCAAGTTGTGTGACTTCTCGAATACCAATAATAATGATTTCCTTAGTACTCCGATTGCTCCTCTTAATGATGTCGAGTCTTGTGAAATCAATACCGCTTTGTTGAATCTTGTTACGAAAGATCAATTCGCCGGCCTTCCTAGTGAAGATGCCGCTACTCATCTAAACAATTTTGTTGATTTGTGTGACATGCAAAAGAAGAAAGATATGGATAACGATATTGTCAAATTGAAGTTATTTCTGTTTTCACTTAGAGATCGTGCTAAAGTTTGGTTTCGTCTTTGCCTAAAAATAGTATTGTTTCTTGGAACAAGTGCAAAGATGCTTTTATCTCTAAGTATTTTCCTCCCGCTAAGATCATCACTCTTAGGAACGATATTATGAATTTTAAACAACTTGATCATGAGCATGTTGCCCAATCTTGGGAAAGAATGAAATTGATGCTTCGCAATTGCCCTACTCGTGGTTTGAATTTATGGATGATCATACAAAAATTTTATGCCGGTTTGAACTTTGCTTCTAGAAATCTCTTAGATTCGGCTGCGGGAGGCACCTTTATGGAAATCATGTTAGGAGATGCTACAAAATTGCTTGATAATATTATGGCTAATTATTCTCAATGGCACACCGAAAGATCTTCTAGTAAAAAAGTGCATACTATAGAAGAAAACAATGTTTTGAGTGGAAAGATGGATGAACTTATGAAGATGTTTGCTACTAAAAATACTCCTCTTGATCCCAATTATATGCCTTTGTCTTCCTTGATTGAGAATAATAATAAATCTATGGATGTAAATTTTGTTGGTAGGAATAGTTTTGGAAACAACGCTTATAGAGGAAATTTTAATGCTAGACCGTTCCCTAGTAATCCCTCTAATAATTATGGAAATTCCTACAATAATTCTTATGGTAATTTTAATAAGATGCCCTCTGATTTTGAGAATAGTGTGAAAGAATTTATGATTTCTCAAAAGAATTTTAGTGCTTTGCTTGAAGAAAAATTGCTCAAAGTTGATGATTTGGCTAGGAACGTTGATAGACTTTCGCTTGTGTTAATTCTCTTAAACTTGGATCTTCTTCTCCTAAGCATGATATCAATGAGTCTCTCAATGTAATGAGAATTTCCATTGACGAGTGCAAGGAAAGAACCGCTAGATTGCGTGCTAAAAAAGAAAGCTTTATAAAAGCGTGTTCTTCTAGTTTACATGAAAATAATGATGAGGATCTTAAAGTTATTGATGCGTCTCCGATTAGATCTATATTTTCCAATATGAATTTTGATGATTGTGGGAGTGATGATGAATCAACTTAACCTAGAAGGCGTCCCAAAAATTCAGAATCTTTAGATCTTGATGTTAAATTTGGTAAAAGTGAGATTGGAGAATCCTCAACTTCTAATAATATTGAACCTACTATCTCGGATTTCAAGGAATTTGATTATGATAATTGCTCTTTAAAAGGTTGTATCTCCTTGTTGCAATCCGTTGTTAATTCTCCTCATACTTATAGTCAAAATAAAGCTTTTACCAAACATATTGTTGATGCCTTGATGCAATCTTATGATGAAAAACTTAATTAGGAAGTTTCTATACCTAGAAAACTTAATGATGAGTGGGAACCTACTATAAAGATTAGAATTAAAGATTATGAGTGTTTTGCTTTGTGTGATTTGGGTGCTAGTGTTTCCACGATTCGAAAACATTATGTGATATTCTAGGTTTTCATGATCTTGATGATTACTCTTTAAATTTGCACCTTGCGGATTCCACCATTAAAAAGCCTATGGGAAGGATCAATGATGTTCTTATTGTTGCAAATAGAAATTTGGCGCCCGTAGATTTTATCGTTCTTGATATAGATTGCAATCTTTCTTGCCCTATTATTCTTGGTAGACCTTTCCTTAGAACGATTGGTGCGATTATTGATATGAAGGAAGGGAACATTAGATTCCAATTTCCCTTAAAGAAAGGTATGGAGCACTTTCCAAGAAAGAAAGTCAAATTACATTATGAACCTATCATGCGTGCTACTTATGAATTTAGTGCCAAAGATGGCACTCTTTAAATCTATCTTCGCTTTTATGCCTAGCTAAGGGCGTTAAACGATAGCGCTAGTTGGGAGGCAACCCAATATTCTTTATGTTTTTTGTTTTTGCTCCTGTTTAGTAATAAATCTTGCATCTACCTTCTGTTTAGATGTGTTTTTATCTTTTAATTAATGTTTGTGCCAAGTAGAACCTATAGGATAACCTATGATGATAGTTGATTTGATTCTGCTGAAAAACGGAAACTTTGCGTGCACGAATATAATTTTGTTAAATCACAGGAACGTGCTTTTGCGTTGATTATTTTTGCTGCTATTCAATAGACAAATTGTCCAGGACTTCCTATTTCGGTAGGAGTTTTAGAGTTCCAGAAGTTTGCGTTAGTTACAGATTTCTACAGACTGTTCTGTTTTTGACAGATTCTGTTTTTCGTGTGTTGTTTGCTTATTTCAATGCATCTATGGCTAGTAATTCAGTCTATGAACCATAATGAAGTTGGAATACAGTAGGTTAAACACCAAATTAAATAAAGAATGAGTTCATTACAGTACCTTATGTGGTGGTTTTGTTTTCTTTCACTAATGCAGCTTATAAGATTTCCTGTTGAGTTTTGTGTTGTGAAGTTTTCAAGTTTTGGGTAAAGCTTTTATGGACTATGGAATAAAGGGTGGCAAGATCCTAAGCTTGGGGATGCCCATGGCACCCCAAGATATTCAAGAATAGCCAAAAGCCTAAGCTTGGGGATGCCCCGGGAAGGCATCCCCTTTTTCGTCTTCGTTCATTGGTAACTTTACTTGGAGCTATATTTTTATTCGCTACATGATATGTGTTTTGCTTGGAGCATCGTGTATTATATTAGTCTTTGCTTTTTAGTTTAACACAATCATCCTTGCTGTACACACCTTTTTGGAGAAGCCTATTTGATTAGAATTTGCTAGAATACTCTATGTGCTTCACTTATATCTTTTGAGCTTGATAGTTTTTGCTCTAGTGCTTCACTTATAGCTTTTAGAGCACGGTGGTGTCTTAATTTTGAAGAAATTGCTAGTCTCTCATGCTTCACTTATATCTTTTTAAGAGTCCTTTAGAACAGCATGGTATTTGCTAGGGTCATAAAGTTGGTCCTAGAATGATGAGCATCCAAGTTGGGTATAATAAAAACTATCATAGAAAAGTGAATTGGATGCCATGATCAACTTGATACTTGATAATTGTTTTGAGATATGGAGGTAGTGATATTAAAGTCATGCTAGTTGGGTGATTATGAATTCAAAGAATGCTTGTGTTGAAGTTAGCAAATCCCTTAGCATGCACGTATGGTTAAAGTTGTGTAACAAATTTGAAACATGAAGTGTACCTGGCTTGTGCATCCTTATGAGTGGCGGTCGGGGACGAGCGATGGTCTTTTCCTACCAATCTATCCCCCTAGGAGCATGCGCATAGTACTTGATTTTTGATGACTTCTAAATTTTTGCAATAAGTATATGAGTTCTTTTGACTAATGTTGAGTCCATGGATTATACGCACTTTTACCTTTCCACCTTTGCTAGCCTCTTCGGTACCGTGCATTGCCCTTTCTCACCTTGAGAGTTGGTGCAAACTTCGCCGATGCATCCAAACCCCGTGATACGATACTCTCTATCACACATGAACCTCCTTATATCTTCCTCAAAACAGCCACCATACCTACCTATTATGGCATTTCCATAGCCATTCTGAGATATATTGCCATGCATCTTTCCACCGTTCTGTTCATCATCATCATGACATACTTTACTTTTGTCATATTGCCATTGCATGATCATGTAGTTGACATCGTATTTGTGGCAAAACCACCAAGCATTATTTTTCATACATGTCACTCTTGATTCATTGCACCATCCCGGTACACCGCCGAAGGCATTCATATAGAGTCATATCTTGTTCTAGTTTCGAGTTGTAATTCTTATGTTGTAATTATTAGAGCATTGCCCAAAGAAAAAGAAAAAGAAGAAGAAAGGCCAAAAAGAAAAAAAGAAAGGCCCAAAAAAAAGAAAAAAAAGAAAAGAAAGAAAGAAAAAGAAAATAAATAAAAAGGGCAATGTTACTATCTCTTTTTCCACACTTGTGCTTCAAAGTAGCACCTTGTTCTTTATGTAGTGAGTCTCATATCTTGTGCTTCAAAGTAGCACCATGTTTTTCATATAGTGAGTCTCATAAGTTGTCTTTTTCATACTAGTGGGAATTTTTCATTATAGAACTTGGCTTGTATATTCCTACGATGGGCTTCCTCAAATGCCCTAGGTCTTCGTGAGCAAGCAAGTTGGATGCACACCCACTAGTTTTCTTTTGTTGAGCATTTATTTATAGCCCTAGTGCATCCGTTGCATGGCAGTCCCTACTCCTCATGTTGACATCAATTGATGGGCATCTCCATAGCCCATTGATTATCCTCGTCAATGTGAGACTTTCTCCTTTTTTTGTCTTCTCCACACAATCCCCATCATCATATTCTATTCCACCCATAGTGCTATATCCTTGGCTCACGCTCATGTATTGCGTGAAGGTTGAAAAAGTTTGAGATTATTTAAGTATGAAACAATTGCTTGGCTTGTCATCGGGGGTATAGAAGTTGGGAACATCTTTGTGTGGCGAAAATGAAGCATAGCCTAACTATATGATTTTGTAGGGATGAAGTTTCTTTTGCCATGTTATTTTGAGAAGACATGATTACTTTGATTAGTATGCTTGAAGTGTTACTATTTCTTATGTCAATATGAACTTTTATTTTGTATTCATTTGGATCTGAACATTCATGCCACAATAAAGAAAATTACATTATGAATTATGCTAGGTAGCATTCCACATCAAAAATTCTCTTTTTATCATTTACCTACTCGAGGACGAGCAGGAATTAAGCTTGGGCATGCTTGATACGTCTCCAACGTATCTATAATTTTTGATTGTTCCATGCTATTATATTACCCCTTTTGGATGTTTATGGGCTTTATTTTACACATTTATATCATTTTTGGGACTAACCTACTAACCGGAGGCCCAACCCATATTGCTGTTTTTTTTGCCTATTTCAATTTTCGAAGAAAAGGAATATCAAACAGAGTCCAAACGGAATGAAACCTTCGGGAGCGTGATTTTTGGAACAAATCTGATTCGGAGAGCTTGGAGTGCAAGTCAAGAAGCTCCCGAGGGCCCCACGAGATAGCCCCCCCCTGTAGGGCGCGCCCTCCTGTCTCGTGGGCCCCTCGGGCGGCCACCGATGTACTTCTTCCTCCTATATATACCTATGTACCCCGAAAACATCCAGGAGCACCACGAAACACAATTTCCACCGCCGTAACCTTCTGTATCCACGAGATCTCATGTTGGAGCCTTCGTCGGCACTCTGCCGGAGGGGGAAGCAACCATGGAGGGCCTCTACATCAACATCCTTGCCCCTCCGATGAGTTGTGAGTAGTTTACCACAGACCTACGGGTCCATAGATATTAGCTAGATGGCTTCTTCTCTCTTTTTTGATCTCAATACAATGTTCTCCCCCTCTCTTGTGGAGATCTATTCGATGTAAACTCTTTTTGCGGTGTGTTTGTCGAGATCTGATGAATTTTGGGTATATGATCAAGTTTATCTATGAATAATATTTGAATCTTCTCTGAATTATTTTATGTATGATTGAGTTATCTTTGCAAGTCTCTTCGAATTATCAGTTTGGTTTGGCCTACTAGATTGATCTTTCTTGCCATGGGAGAAGTGCTTAGCTTTGGGTTCAATCTTGGGGTGTTCTTACCCAGTGACAGAAAGGGTTGCAAGACACGTATTGTATTGTTGCCATCGAGGATAACAAGATGGGGTTTATATCATATTGCATGTGTTTATCCCTCTACATCATGTCATCTTGCTTAATGCGTTACTCTATTCTTATGAACTTAATACTCTAGATGCAGGCAGGAGTCGGTCGATGTGTGGAGTAATAGTAGTAGATGCAGGCAGGAGTCGGTCTACTTGTTATGGACGTGATGCCTATATACATGATCATGCCTAGATAATCTCATAACTATGCGCTTTTCTATCAATTGCTCGACAATAATTTGTTCACCCACCGTAATACTTATGCTATCTTGAGAGAAGCCTCTAGTGAAACCTATGGCCCCCGGGTCTATCTCTTATCGTATTTGCTTTCAATCTATCTTTATTTGCATCTATCTTATAAAATACCAAAAATATATTTATCCTATCATATTATCTTTATTAGATCTCACTTTCGCAAGTGGCCGTGAAGGGATTGACAACCCCTTTATTGCGTTGGTTGCGAGTTCTCAGTTTGTTTGTGTAGGTGCGTGGGACTTTTGAGGAGCCTCCTACTGGATTGATACCTTGGTTCTCAAAACTAAGGGAAATACTTACACTACACTTTGCTGCATCACCCTCTCCTCTTCGAGGAAAACCAACGCAAGCTCAAGACGTAGCACGGCTCTCATGACCTCCAAGTTCAAGATGTCTTTGATGGGAGAGTTGAAGTTCTTCCTTGGTTTTGATATCAAACAAAGAATGGAAGGTACCTTCATCAACCAAGCCAAATACACTCAAGACATGATAAATAGATTCAAGCTAAGTGATGTCAAGCCGGCTTCTACTCCAATGCCTACCAAGTGCCAACTTGACATTGATCCCAATGGTAAAGCGGTGGATCAAAAGGTATATTGCTCCATGATTGGCTCCTTGCTTTACCTTTCTGCATCTAGACCGGATATCATGTTGAGTGTGGGAATATGTGCACGGTTTCAAGCCGCTCCGAAGGAAAGCCACTATGTGGCGGTCAAGCGAATCCTTCGATATTTGGATCATACCCCAAACTTTGGCTTATGGTACCCAAGAGGAGCAAACTTCTAGCTTGAAGGATATACGGATTCCGATTGGGCGGGAGACAAAGTGGATAGGAAGTCCACTTCTGGAGGGTGCCAATTTCTTGGTTGCTCTTTGGTGAGTTGGTCTTCCAAGAAGCAAAGTTGTGTGTCTCTCTTGTCCACCGAAGCGGAATATGTGGCGGCCGGTAGTTGTTGTGCACAACTCTTATGGATGAGGCAAACTTTAAAGGAGTACGGTGTCATTTGTGACAAAGTGCCTCTTTGGTGTGATAATGAAAGTGCCATCAAGATTTCTCTCAACCCGGTGCAACATTTCAAGACGAAGCATATTGAGATTCGGTATCACTTCATCCGGGATCACATTAGGCGAGGGGAGATTGAGCTCAAGTATGTCAACACTCATGATAACCTTGCAGATATTTTCACGAAGCCCTTGGATGAAGCAAGATTTCGCGAGTTAAGGCATGAGCTAAATATCATTGATTCGAGCAATGTGACTTGAACCCTTGCACCTCCCACCACACTCAACTTGTTGTCTAGTTTAGGTGTAGGCATGGACATAGGGGGAGTGTTGTTCTCTCAATGAACTCTCCCTCCCCCCATTATGCATAAATCGATCAACTCTTTCACATTAGCCATTTTTATGGTACGTGTGCTTCAAAGACGAGATTTGATCATGGGCCCAAGGATAATTCTTCGCGGTGCCATACCAACTGACTCAAACATAGGTGGCTCCGGCCACCGCCCTCTCTTTTGAGAGGTAGTGTCGCATGGTTGCTACCTGTTGTCTTTCTGCCTGTGTGTTGTGCGTGTTCTTGTGGTGTCTCTTGTGCTCGAAGTTTCCTTGCGAAGATCCCTTTTTGTGTGTTTTTCTTGAGCTCACGGTACTGCCGCGGCCTGCCACGATACTACCGCATGTGGAGAGAACGGTACTACCGCCCCAGCGCAGCAGTAATTTTTTACTGCCGCCTGGGAGAGCGGTACTACCGCGTTGGTGCGGTTCTTCAGCCCAAGCGGTACTACCGCGATGAGGTGCGGTAGTACCGCGCTATCGCAGACGCGTGGGGATAAGGACGGGCAGAGGGAGTTCTAACTCCCCCATACCCATTCGTCTGTTTCTCCCCACTCCGTCTCTCTCTCTCGCTCAAGAACGGGGTCGGAGTCCACCGCCGGATCTCCGCCTCCGGCTGCTCTCCCGCGATTCTGTCCGGTGGGATCGTTCCCCACCACGTGCTCTTGCCATGGAACAAGGTCCTTCCCCAAATCCCCTTCTTTTTGGCTTGTTTTCTTTGCCTCTAGGTTTTTTGGGGAGATACATGTGTTCTTGAGATTTTAGGCTAAATCTATGCAAGAGTAGGATGTAGGAGAGTAGTATTGCGTAGGGATTATACTTGATATGTTGTCCTGTGATGGATTTGATCAACCGTAGTACCGTCGTGGTTTCGCGGTTCCTCTCAGATTCAAATCCTGGTTCGGATCTGATGCGGTGCGCTACTACCGCGCCACATGTGCGGTACTACCGCTCGACCGGTACTACCACCCGTCCGGTGCGGTACTACCGCACCAGCTGCGGTACTAGGGTCTTACTACCGCTCCCAGTCCCGGTACTACCGTGCCCTCACACGGTACTACCGCAACTAGGAGCGGTACTAAAATTTTAGTACCGCAGCACCAGGCAGTACTACCGTTGGGTCAAAACTCTCTCATGGAAATTATCCCGTATGCTTTCTATGTGTTTCTTTTGCTTTGCCGAGGTCTTTGCACTGATCTTTCTTGCTTGTCATGGGTGTTTTGCGCTTTGTGTCTCAGGTGGTGGCTCTCGCCGTTCCAATCCAAGTCGTGACACTGGCTCCAAGCGTCTGCGCAATCTCGGTGAAGCACCAGAGGGCTCCACTGCCCCCAGGCGCTCTGTCAAGACCTCCGCTAGCAAGCACAAGGAGCCCGCTAAGGGCATGGACGAGATTCCTCCTTCTGAGTACGTTCGTCTCAGGCAGCTCAACCCGTATGTGAACCCTCGTGCTACCATCAGAGGCAGTGATTTGTTTTGGTCCAAGCAGCAGACTCTCATTTATCTGGATGTCATCAAGAACAAGCAAATACCTACGTGGATGTCAAGTGGATAGACATGCATCACCTGAGGAAGGACAAGTTTCGTGAGTACTTTGGAGAAACTCTGGATTTGGTGGTGCAGTTTGGTATTGAACATGTGATCTCTTTCCACCTTGACTATGACCCTGAACTTATCTGTCAGTTCTTTGCCTCAGTTTATTTTCACCCTGGGAAGGAGCGGAGGATGACCTGGATGACCAATGGCCGAAAGTTGACTGCTACCTGGAAGGAGTTCATGGATCTACTCCATGTTCCTGATGACAGGCTCGACACTCCCGTAGGTGTTCGCCCCCATGCCAATTCTGAGTCTGCTAACAAGGACAAGATTCAGCCATTCTATGTTGAGAAGGTGCTTCTCAATGGCAAGTCGGCGTGGGTGCTCAACTCTTTTCTGGATATCATGTATCGCATCTTCCGCAACTCTTTGTTCCCTCGCATTGGCGACAAGGACAAGGTTCATGCCTACATGGTGGATATGATGCTCCTGGGCGAGGAAGCTCGTGTGTCTCAGACTCAGCCACTTGATGTCTCATACATCATGTGGTGTGAGCTTCGGTTTGCGGTGTTCAACCGCAAGGTGCCTATCTATGGACCATATCTGTTTCTGTTGATCTCCAAGACTTGGGAGAAGATGTACCCTGGTGATGAGTTCCTTGCTCCAGACTGGATTCGACATGATCCCATCAGTCTCCGTGTCAAGCCCAACTGGGCCAACACCACTACTCGTGCTGAGGCGTCTGCTGCTAGGAGGGCTGTTGATGAGGAGGAGGCTGGGGCAGAGGATGTTGCTGAGGACCGTGCTGCTAGGTCTTCCCATAGTTCCTCTGAGCCCTCGTGGGCCAAGAAGCTGAAGGACAAGATGAAGACTCTTTTCTGCATGCAAGCTAAAGGGCAGTACAAGACTCACATGGCATCCAAGGAGAGTCGCCGCCGGGACAAGAAGATAATGAAGCTGTATGGAGAGGACGTGTCTGGCGAGTCTGAGGATCGCATCACTCCAGAGGCTGAGTGGATGGAGAAGCAAGGCTACCGGTGGACTGATTCTGAGGAGGACGTCAAGGAGACCATTCCTGCCACCGAGTCTGACGAGGAGCGTTGGGATGATTTCTCTACTTGAGCCACCCCTTGTGTGTAGGTGTCCTCTCTGCCTTTTTGGCGTCTCGATGCCAAAGGGGGAGAGAGTGTAGGGATTTGCGAGTCGTGTGTCGTGTTCGGTGTGTTTGCTCTTTCGTTTGAACCTCGTTTTGGTTGCTTTGGGTTGCTTTCCTTCATATGGTGTAAGACATATGCACTCTACCTATCTTAGTGAGCTTGTGATATATTGTCCTACCTTTGTGTTATGCTCTTGCTTAGATGTTAGTCTTACCCTTGCAAGATCATGCCTTGTCTCTAAAATATAGGGGGAGTATTGATCCTAGTTTGTGTGCTGAGCAGTCCAAAGCATCCATCTAGATTGCACACATCTAGGGGGAGCCCGTCTATATTTTAGAGAGGAGGGGTTTGCCTCTGCTAATTATTCTTACTCTTTGTGCAAATCCCGTATTGTCATCAATCCACCAAAACGGGGGAGATTGTAAGGGCATATTTATCCCTAAGGTGTTTTGGTTATTGATGACAATGCTTTTGCGGACTAATCGTGTGCCTTGAGTTTCTCAGACGCTTCATCGCTAGGCACAAGACGGTTCGGTGTCCCTCGAAGACTATTGAAGACGGCGTTTTTCTATGTTTCTTTTTGGGGAATTTGAATCGTAGGAGAGCCGTACTATTAAGAGGGGGTCCGCGTCGGAAAGGTTCAGGTGGAATCGTCACGTACACGTTTCCTTCATTGTCTCCACCTTTCCCTTGCACTTTAGAGCATCCCCCGTCTATCCTCTGTGCGTTTGTCTTGGCTGCTGCTGCTGAGCTTGCGGTAGTACTGCTCCCTGGAGCGGTAGTACCGCAGGCACCTGCGGTAGTACCGTGCCACGGCGCGGTAGTACCGCAGGAGCCCACGGTAGTACCGCTCCTCTGGAGCTGTAGTACCGTGGCTCCCAGGCCAAGTACCGCCGCTTCGCGGTAGTAGGGGCGGATGTAATTTTTTACATCCACGCCTCAGCGGTAGTACCGCATCTCGTGCGTGGTAGTACCGCGCTCGGCCTGCCAAGTCCCGCTGCTTCGCGGTAGTAGGGGCGGATGTAATTTTTTACATCCGCGCCTCCGCGGTAGTACCGCACTCCTTGCGCGGTAGTACCGCGCGTGGCCTGTTTCAGCTACATGCGGTAGTACCGCTCCCTAGCGGTAGTACCGTGTCGGACTGTTGCACTGTTTCGTTTCCAGCGGAAGTAGGCACGGATGTATTTTTATTCATCCACGCCCTTCCTAGGCTAGGACTTTCCTGCCTTGCGGTACTACCGCAAGGGGGAGCGGTAGTACCGCGCTCGCGGAAGTACTGCTCTTAGTCAGGCATGTTCTAGTCTTTGCAGCTGTCGCGGAAGTACCGTGGTCCCTCACGGTAGTACCACGTGGCCTTGCGGTAGTACCGCGTTCCTGGAGCGGTAGTACCGCATGTCGCGGGCTGGATATGTGGATAACAGTTGGATCTTTTCCATAGCTATAAAAGGGGTGTCTCCTACCTCTAGTTGACTATCTCTTCCATCTCTAAGCTCCATTGTTGCTCCAAGCTCCATTTTCGCCTGATCTCTCTCCCTAGCCAACCAAACTTGTTGATTTGCTCGGGATTGGTTGAGAAGGCCCCGATCTACACTTCCACCAAGAGAAATTTGATTCCCCCACTAATCCCTAGCGGATCTTGTTACTCTTGGGTGTTTGAGCACCCTAGACGGTTGAGGTCACCTCGGAGCCATAGTCCATTGTGGTGAAGCTTCGTGGTGTCGTTGGGAGCCTCTAATTAAGTTGTGGAGATTGCCCCAACCTTGTTTGTAAAGGTTCGATCGCCGCCTTCAAGGGCACCAATAGTGGAATCACGACATCTCGCATTGTGTGAGGGCGTGAGGAGAATACGGTGGCCCTAGTGGCTTCTTGGGGAGCATTGTGCCTCCACACCACTCCAATGGAGGCGTACTTCCCCTCAAAAGGAAGGAACTTCGGTAACACATCCTCGTCTCCACCGGCTCCCCTCTTGGTTATCTCGCGCCTTTACTTTGCAAGCTTACTTGTGTTGTATCCCTTGCTTGCTTGTGTGCTTGTTGTTGTTGCATCATATAGGTTGTTCACCTAGTTGCATATCTAGACAACCTACTTTGATGCAAAGTTTAATTTGGTAAAGAAAAGCTAAAAATTGTTAGTTGCCTATTCACCCCCCCTCTAGTCAACTATATCGATCCTTTCAGTAACGAGTAAAGAGACTTGTCGGTAACGAGATTGAACTAGGTATTAGGATACCAACGATCGAATCTCGGGCAAGTAACATACCGATGACAAAGGCAACAATGTATGTTGTTATGCGGTTTGACTGATAAAGATCTTCGTAGAATATGTAGGAGCCAATATGAGCATCCAGGTTCCGCTATTGGTTATTGAACCGAAATGGTTCTCGGTCATGTCTACATAGTTCTCGAACCCGTAGGGTCCGCACGCTTAAGGTTTCGATGACAGTTATATTATGAGTTTATGAGTTTTGATGTATCGAAGTTTGTTCGGAGTCCCGGATGTGATTACGGACATGACGAGGTGTCTCGAAATGGTCGAGACATGAAGATTGATATTTTGGAAGCCTATATTTGGATGTTGGAAGTGTTCCGGGTGAAATCGGGATTTTACCGGAGTATCGGGGGGTTACCGGAACCTCCCGGGGGCTTAATGGGCCTACATGGGCCTTAGTGGAGAAGAGGAGAGGAGGCAAGGGCTGGGCCGCGCGCCCCTCCCCCCTAGTCCGAATAGGAGAAGGAGAGGGGGGCGGCCCCCCCTTTCCTTCCTCTCTCCTTCCTCCTTCCCCCTTCTCCTAGTCCAACAAGGAAGGAGGGAGTCCTACTCCCGGTGGGAGTAGGACTCCCCTAGGCACGCCCCCTCCTAGGCCGGCCGCCCCCTCTCCCCTGGCTCCTTTATATACGGGGGCAGGGGGCACCTCTAGACACAACAATTGATCTCTTGATCTCTTAGCCGTGTGCGGTGCCCCCCTCCACCATAGTCGTCCTCGATAATATTGTAGCGGTGCTTAGGCGAAGCCCTGCGACGGTAGAACATCAAGATCGTCACCACGCTGTCGTGCTGACGGAACTCTTCCCCGACATTTTGCTGGATCGGAGAACGGGGATCGTCATTGAGCTGAACGTGTGCTAGAACTCGGAGGTGCCGTAGTTTCGGTTCTTGATCGGTCGGGCTGTGAAGACGTACGACTACATCAACCGCGTTGTTCTAACGCTTCCGCTTTCGGACTACGAGGGTATGTGGATAACACTCTCCTCTTTCGTTGCTATGCATCACCATGATCTTGCGTGTGCGTAGGAAAATTTTGAAATTACTACGTTCCCCAACAGTGGTATCAGAGCCAGGTTTTATGCATAGATGTTATATGCACGAGTAGAACACAAGTGAGTTGTGGGCGATACAAGTCTTACTGCTTACCAGCATGTCATACTTTGGTTCAGCGGTATTGTTGGATGAAGCGGCCCGGACCAACATTACGCGTACGCTTACGCGAGACTGGTTCTACCGACGTGCTTTGCACACAGGTGGCTGGCGGGTGTCTGTTTCTCCAACTTTAGTTGAACCGAGTGTGGCTACTTCTGGTCCTTGCGAAGGTTAAAACAACACTAACTTGACGAACTATCGTTGTGGTTTTGATGCGTAGGTAAGAAAAGTTCTTGCTCTGCCCGTAGCAGCCACGTAAAATTTGCAACAACAAAGTAGAGGACGTCTAACTTGTTTTTGCAGGGCATGTTGTGATGTGATATGGTCAAGATGTGATGCTATATTTTATTGTATGAGATGATCATGTTTTGTAACCGAAGTTATCGGCAACTGGCAGGAGCCATATGGTTGTCGCTTTATTGTATGAAATGCAAACGCCCTGTAATTGATTTACTTTATCACTAAGAGGTAGCGATAGTCATAGAAGCAATAGATGGCATAAACGACAACGATGCTACGATGAAGATCAAGGTGTCGCGCCGGTGACGATGGTGATCACGACGGTGCTTCGGAGATGGAGATCACAAGCACAAGATGATGATGGCCATATCATATCACTTATATTGATTGCATGTGATGTTTATCCTTTATGCATCTTATCTTGCTTTGATTGACGGTGGCATTTTAAGGTGATCTCTCACTAATTATCAAGAAGTGTTCTCCCTGAGTATGCACCGTTGCAAAAGTTCTTCGTGCTGAGACACCACGTGATGATCAGGTGTGATAGGCTCTACGTTCAAATACAATGGGTGCAAAATAGTTGCACACGTGGAATACTCAGGTTAAACTTGACGAGCCTAGCATATACAAATATGGCCTCAGAACACGGAGACCGAAAGGTCGAGCGTGAATCATATAGTAGATATGATCAACATAGTGTTGTTCACCATTGAAAACTACTCCATCTCACGTGATGATCGGACATGGTTTAGTTGATTTGGATCACGTGATCACTTAGATGACTAGAGAGATGTCTGTCTAAGTGGGAGTTCTTAAGTAATATGATTAATTGAACTTAAACTTATCATGAACTTAGTACCTGATAGTATTTTTCTTGTCTATGTTTGTTGTAGATAGATGGCTCGTGCTATTGTTCCGTTGAATTTTAGTGCGTTCCTTGAGAAAGCTAAGTTGAAAGATGATGGTAGCAATTACACGGACTGGGTCCGTAACTTGAGGATTATCCTCATTGCTGCACAGAAGAATTACGTCCTGGAAGCACCGTTGAGTGTCAGGCCTGCTGCAGATGCAACTGACGATGTTAAGAACGTCTGGCAGAGCAAAGCTGATGACTACTCAATAGTTCAGTGTGCCATGCTTTACGGCTTAGAACCGGGACTTCAACGACGTTTTGAACGTCATGGAGCATATGAGATGTTCCAGGAGTTGAAGTTAATATTTCAAGCAAATGCCCGGATTGAGAGATATGAAGTCTCCAATAAGTTCTATAGCTGTAAGATGGAGGAGAATAGTTCTATCAGTGAACATATACTCAAAATGTCTGGGTATAATAATCACTTGATTCAACTGGGAGTTAATCTTCCTGATGATAGTATCATTGACAGAATTCTTCAATCACTGCCACCAAGCTACAAGAGCTTCGTGATGAACTATAACATGCAAGGGATGGACAAGACTATTCCCGAGCTCTTCGCAATGCTAAAGGCTGCGGAGGTAGAAATCAAGAAGGAGCATCAAGTGTTGATGGTCAATAAGACCACCAGTTTCAAGAAAAAGGGTAAAGGGAAGAAGAAGGGGAACTACAAGAAGAACAGCAAGCAAGTTGCTGCTCAAGAGAAGAAACCCAAATCTGGACCTAAGCCTGAGACTGAGTGCTTCTACTGCAAGGCGGATAAGAAGGATGGCAAGGTGAACAAAGGTATATGTGATATACATGTTATTGATGTGTACCATACTAATGCTCGCAGTAGCACCTGGGTATTTGATACTGGTTCTGTTGCTAATATTTGCAACTCGAAACAGGGACTACGGATTAAGCAAAGATTGGCTAAGGACGAGGTGACGATGCGCGTGGGAAATGGTTCCAAAGTCGATGTGATCGCGGTCGGCACACTACCTCTACATCTACCATCGGGATTAGTTTTAGACCTAAATAATTGTTATTTGGTGCCAGCGTTGAGCATGAACATTATATCTGGATCTTGTTTGATGCGAGACGGTTATTCATTTAAATCAGAGAATAATGGTTGTTCTATTTATATGAGTAATATCTTTTATGGTCATGCACCCTTGAAGAGTGGTCTATTTTTATTAAATCTCGATAGTAGTGATACAGATATTCATAATGTTGAAGCCAAAAGATGCAGAGTTGATAATGATAGTGCAACTTATTTATGGCACTGCCGTTTGGGTCATATTGGTGTAAAACGCATGAAGAAACTCCATACTTATGGATTCTGGAATCACTTGATTATGAATCACTTGGTACTTGCAAACCGTGCCTCATGGGCAAGATGACTAAAACGCCGTTCTCCGGAACTATGGAGCGAGCAACTGATTTGTTGGAAATCATACATACTGATGTATGTGGTCCAATGAATATTGAGGCTCGCGGTGGGTATCGTTATTTTCTCACCTTCACAGATGATTTGAGCAGATGTGGGTATATCTACTTGATGAAACACAAGTGTGAAACATTTGAAAAGTTCAAAGAATTTCAGAGTGAAGTGGAAAATCATCGTAACAAGAAAATAAAATTTCTACGATCTGATCGTGGAGGAGAATATTTGAGTTACGAGTTTGGTTTACATTTGAAGCAATGCGGAATAGTTTCGCAACTCACGCCACCCGGAACACCATAACGAAATGGTGTGTCCGAACGTCATAATCGTACTTTACTAGATATGGTGCGATCTATGATGTCTCTTACTGATTTACCGCTATCGTTTTGGGGTTATGCTTTAGAGACGGCCGCATTCACGTTAAATAGGGCACCATCAAAATCCGTTGAGACGACGCCTTATGAACTGTGGTTTGGCAAGAAACTAAAGTTGTCATTTATGAAAGTTTGGGGCTGCGATGCTTATGTGAAGAAACTTCAACCAGATAAGCTCGAACCCAAATCAGAGAAATGTGTCTTCATAGGATACCCAAAACAGACTATTGGGTACACCTTCTATCACAGATCTGAGGGCAAGATTTTTGTTGCTAAATTCGGATCCTTTCTAGAGAAGGAGTTTCTCTCGAAAGAAGTGAGTAGGAGGAAAGTAGAACTTGATGAGGTAACTGTACCTGCTCCCTTATTGGAAAGTAGTTCATCACAAAAACCGGTTCCTGTGACAACTACACCAATCAGTGAGGAAGCTAATGATAATGATCATGAAACTTCAGATCAAGTTACTACCAAACCTCGTAGGACAACCAGAGTAAGATCCGCACCAGAGTGGTACGGTAATCCTATTCTGGAAGTCATGTTACTTGACCATGGCGAACCTATGAACTATGAGGAAGCGATGATGAGCCCAGATTCCGCAAAATGGCTTGAGGCCATGAAATCTGAGATGGGATCCATATATGAGAACAAAGTATGGACTTTGGTTGACTTGCCGGATGATCGGCAAACCATCAAGAATAAATGGATCTTCAAGAAGAAGACTGACGCTGATGGTAATGTAACTGTCTACAAAGCTCGACTTGTTGCGAAAGGTTTTCGACGAGTTCAAGGGGTTGACTACGATGAGACTTTCTCACCCGTAGCGATGCTTAAGTCTGTCCGAATCATGTTAGCAATTGCCGCATTTTATGATTATGAAATATGGCAAATGGATGTCAAAACTGCATTCCTGAATGGATTTCTGGAAGAAGAGTTGTATATGATGCAAGCTCCAGCGATCCATTTATGGACTGGTACAAGCCTCTCGGAGTTGGAATAAACGCTTTGATAGTGTGATCAAAGCATATGGTTTTATACAGACTTTTGGAGAAGCCTGTATTTACAAGAAAGTGAGTGGGAGCTCTGTAGCATTCCTGATATTATATGTAGATGACATATTGTTAATTGGAAATGATATAGAATTTCTGGATAGCATAAAGCGATACTTGAATAAAAGTTTTTCAATGAAAGACCTCGGTAAAGCTGCTTACATATTGGGCATCATAATCTATAGAGATAGATCAAGACGCTTAATTGGACTTCCACAAAGCACATACCTTGATAAAGTTTTGAAAAAGTTCAAAATGGATCAGGCAAAGAAGGGGTTCTTGCCTGTATTCCAAGGTGTGAAGTTGAGTCAGACTCAATGCCCGACCACAGCAGAAGATAGAGAGAAGATGAAAGATGTTCCCTATGCTTCAGCCATAGGCTCTATCATGTATGCAATGCTGTGTACCAGACCTGATGTATGCTTAGCAACAAGTTTAGCAGGGAGGTACCAAAGTAATCCAGGAGTGGATCATTGGACAACGGTCAAGAATATCCTGAAATACCTGAAAAGGACTAAGGATATGTTTCTCGTTTATGGAGGTGACAAAGAGCTAGTCGTAAATGGTTATGACGATGCAAGCTTTGACACTGATCCGGACGATTCTAAATCGCAAACCGGATACGTGTTTATATTGAACGGTGGAGCTGCCAGTTGGTGCAGTTCTAAACAAAGTGTCGTGGCGGGACCTACATGCGAAGCGGAGTACATAGCTGCTTCAGAAGCAGCAAATGAAGGGGTCTGGATGAAAGAGTTCATTTCCAATCTAGGTGTCATACCTAGTGCATCGGGAACAATGAAGATCTTCTGTGACAATACTGGTCCAATTGCCTTGGCAAAGGAATCCAGATTTTAGAAGAGGACCAAGCACATCAAGAGACACTTCAATGCCATCCGGGACCAAGTCCAGGTGGGAGACATAGAGATTTGCAAGATACATACGGATCTGAATGTTGCAGACCCATTGACTAAGCCTCTTCCACGTGCAAAACATGATCGGCACCAAGACTCCATGGGTGTTAGAATCATTACTGTGTAATCTAGATTATTGACTCTAGTGCAAGTGGGAGACTGAAGGAAATATGCCCTAGAGGCAATAATAAAGTTATTATTTATTTCCTCATATCATGATAAATGTTTATTATTCATGCTAGAATTGTATTAACCGAAAACATGATACATGTGTGAATACATAGACAAACTTAATGTCACTAGTATGCCTCTACTTGACTAGCTCATTAATCAAAGATGGTTATGTTTCCTAACCATAGACATGTGTTGTCATTTGATTAATGGGATCACATCATTAGGAGAATGATGTGATTGACTTGACCCATTCCGTTAGCTTAGCACTTGATCGTTTAGTATGTTGCTATTGCTTTCTTCATGACTTATACAAGTTCATATAACTATAAGATTATGCAACTCCCGTTTACCGGAGGAACACTTTGTGTGCTACCAAACGTCACAACTTAACTGGGTGATTATAAAGGAGCTCTACAGGTGTCTCCAAAGGTACATGTTGAGTTGGCGTATTTCGAGATTAGGTTTTGTCACTCCGATTGTCGGAGAGGTATCTCTGGGCCTTCTCGGTAATGCACATCACTATAAGCCTTGCAAGCAATGTAGCTAATGAGTTAGTTACGGAATAATGCATTGCGTAACGAGTAAAGAGACTTGCCGGTAATGAGATTGAACTAGGTATTATGATACCGACGATCGAATCTCGGGCAAGTAACATACCGATGACAAAGGGAACAATGTGTGTTGTTATGCGGTTTGACCGATAAAGATCTTCGTAGAATATGTAGGAGCCAATATGAGCATCCAGGTTCCGCTATTGGTTATTGACCCGAAATGGTTCTCGGTCATGTCTACATAGTTCTCGAACCCGTAGGGTCCGCACGCTTAAGGTTTCAATGACAGTTATATTATGAGTTTATGAGTTTTTATGTACCGAAGTTCGTTCGGAGTCCCGTATGTGATTACGAACATGACGAGGAGTCTCAAAATGGTCGAGACATGAAGATTGATATATTGGAAGCCTATATTTGGATGTCGGAAGTGTTCCGGGTGAAATCGGGATTTTACCGGAGTACCGGAGGGTTACCGGAACCCCCCGGGGGCTTAATGGGCCTACATGGGCCTTAGTGGAGAAGAGGAGAGGAGGCAAGGGCTGGGCCGCACGCCCCTCCCCCCTAGTATGAATAAGACAAGGAGAGGGGGGCGGCGCCCCCCCCCCCCTTTCCTTCCTCTCTCCCTCCTCCTTCCCCCCTTCTCCTAGTCCAAATAGGAAGGAGGGAGTCCTACTCCCGGTGGGAGTAGGACTCCCCTTGGCGCGCCCCCTCCCCCCTGTCTCCTTTATATATGGGGGCAGGGGGCACCTCTAGACACAACAATTGATCTCTTGATCTCTTAGCCGTGTGCGGTGCCCCCCTCCACCATAGTCCTCCTCGATAATATTGTAGCGGTGCTTAGGAGAAGCCCTACGACGGTAGAACATCAAGATCATCACCACACCGTCGTGCTGACGGAACTCTTCCTCGACATTCTGCTGGATCGGAGAACGAGGATCGTCATCGAGCTGAACGTGTGGCTAGAACTCGGAGGTGCCATAGTTTCGGTGCTTGATCGGTCGGGCTGTGAAGGCGTACGACTACATCAACCGCATTGTTCTAACGCTTCCGCTTTCGGTCTACGAGGGTACTTGAACAACACTCTCCCCTCTCGTTGCTATGCATCACCATGATCTTGCGTGTTCGTAGGAAAATTTTGAAATTACTACGTTCCCCAATAGTTGGCGATGTGTAGAATTCCATTTGTCATTAGGTTACGGAGCTAACAACTGGAGAATAATAATAGCCCATGCACAAACCCGTGTAGCGAAACCCAAGCCCATGACCAAAGAAAACTTGATGGAGCACACGCTTGCTGGTGATGTCTACTACACAACCTTCTTCTTGTAGACGTTGTTGGGCCTGCAAGTGCACAGGTTTGTAGGACAGTAGCAAATTTCCCTCAAGTGGATGACCTAAGGTTTATCAATCCGTAGGAGGCATAGGATGAAGATGGTCTCTCTCAAGCAACCCTGCAACCAAATAACAAAGAGTCTCTTGTGTCCCCAACACACCCAATACAATGGTAAATTGTATAGGTGCACTAGTTCGGCGAAGAGATGGTGATACAAGTGCAATATGTATGGTAGATATAGGTATTTGTAATCTGAAATAATAAAAACAGCAAGGTAAGTAATGATAAACGTGAGCGTAAACGGTATTGCAATGATAAGAAACAAGGCATAGGGTTCATACTTTCACTAGTGCAAGTTCTCTCAACAATAATAACATAGATAGATCATATAACAATCCCTCAACATGCAACAAAGAGTCACTCCAAAGCCACTAATAGCGGAGAACAAACGAAGAGATTATGGTAGGGTACGAAACCACCTCAAAGTTATCCTTTTTGATCTATCTGTTCAAGAGTTCGTAGTAAAATAACATAGAGCTATTCTTTCCGCTCGATCTATCATAGAGTTCATACTAGAATAACACCTTAAGACACAAATCAACCAAAACCCTAATGTCACCTAGATACTCCATTGTCACCTCAAGTATCCGTGGGCATGATTATACGATATGCATCACACAATCTCAAATTCATCCAACCAACACAAAGTACTTCAAAGAGTGCCCCAAAGTTTCTACCGAAGAGTGAAGAAAACGTGTGCCAACCCCTATGCATAGGTTCATGGGCGGAACCCGCAAGTTGGTCACCAAAACATACATCAAGTGGCACGTGATATCCCATTGTCACCACAGATAAACACGGCAAGACATACATCAAGTGTTCTCAAATAAAGACTCAATCCGATAAGATAACTTCAAGAGGGAAACTCAATTCATCACAAGAGAGTAGAGGGGGAGAAACATCATAAGATCCAACTATAATAACAAAGATCGCGATACATCAAGATCGTGCCATAGAGAGAACACGAGAGAGAGAGAGAGAGAGATCAAACATATAGCTACTGGTACACTACTAGGGAAAAGGCTAGCAGCAGCGCGGGTTTTAGATGTATTAGTAGCGCGTGTACCCGCGCTACTAATAAGGCGCTACAGCTAACTCATAGCATTAGCGCGTGCGCACCCGCGCTACCGCTACACAAGTGTAGCAGCAGCGCGGTTAGAGGAAGCTTGCTACCGCTAGTAGCGCTAGCACTCTTTGGTTGGACGCGCTACTGCTATTGAGGCGCTGCTGCTAACTTTTATACACTCGCTACTGCTAATTTAAGTAGTTTTTTTGGCATATTTTTTTTGCATTTGAACCGGCTTTGTAGAAGAATCTTTAGCACATAGAAATGTCATCATGATACACATACAAATGCCTGCGAGACCACAAATGTAATCATAGCATGTACATACAAATAGTCTCATCATAATCATCATCCAACACAAAGTGATATCTTGTCATCATCTCGAAAATAGCAATACATGCAAGTCTCGAATACTTGCAACTACAACAACGTCATCCATCTAAACAAAGGTATACGCAAGGAGTGCTATCACTATGAGTGAGAGCGGAACTATGCAGTACATGAGGTGGCGGTTACGAGTCCTGTCTCGCGCTAGCGTGAACCTCAAGTAACTAGCTTCTCCTTCTTGTCTGCTTTTGAAGCCTTTATGGCTGGCGCCCGTGAACCCATTCACTTGCGCCTGACACTCATGCCACTCGTTGTACACCCCTGGAACCTTCCCTTTGTACACGACATAGCATTTCCATCTCGCCATCAAGAAACTAGGTACCTGTTAGAGATGCATGTTCATGAAGAGGATGTACAATCATATATATGCAACAAAATATACTAGAGCAACACCAAAAAAGAAAGGGTTAGCAACTAGATGCAACATATACAGTACGCAAATTAATTAACTAGAGGTACACAGGTCATCGTACGCAAACTAACAAAGTAGCGTTACGCAAGTTCGGCAGGGACCATGGACATCACAAAGTTTCATCGCTACAAAAAGTATACAAGTTCAACCGACACATATCATCATCATCGGCATCATAAATCACTAGAAGTTCCATCCTTCCATATCATCGAGGACGAACCCTAGCTTCTTGAACGGCGTCAGGTCTAGACGTTGCATGCCTATGCGAGTTCGGACGTCAGTTCGCGATATAGGGCCGTGGTGGAACATCCCCTTCTCATCGACGACTTCTTTCATGATGATCGTCGCAATGTCGCTTTGGATGCGAAAGAAGTCATCTCTAAGTTTATAATTCGCTTCTCCATGAGATTCTAGCCACTTGTGGATATGATCATCATTTCTGCTGTTAATGCGAAGCTTTTGGTGATCCGTGTTGAACTGAATCATGAGATGGACGATGTAGAATCCATCCTTCTTGCTTGTTTTTGGGACATGGATGCAGGAGAAGTTAGTTTTATGCGCGAAACCCACCTTCTTGTTCTTTTGTTTCTTGATATGCACGTGGCCACCTCTAAAGCTGAAGCCTTGGAGAGCATCATCTAGAATATTCATTATGTGGGTGTAGTCCTTTTTCTCGTAGTCTCTGGAAGGGTCAAAATACACGGCGTGGGAGACTTGCGGGTAAAGAACGATAAGGACGGCGCGCCCGTTGCTGCGGGGAAAAGACACCTCAAATTATTCCCCATATGAGAGAGAAGGAATGATTGAAATGTACGAAAGGGTTGTCCGGAACTGACTTACTTTGGATGATAAGGCACGAGGACAATTTCCCGGTCCTTATTATGTACCATGAAGTTTTGGAGGTACTCCCTAGCAGTTTCACGCTCAAAGTCGCCGAGACTCAAGAAAGACTCGTGCATGTAGTACGGATCCGCCACACAGATTTGCGAGACTTCTTCACTCTTCATGACGGAGCTCATATGTAGCGCAAAAAGGCGGAAGATGGTAAAATCAAGCCGCCTTGTTAGAAACATCTCAAAGATATGGTCAAACTGCAGGAAGAACACCTCCGCGGGCCGTGTGTCAACGTAGCACTTCCCCTCAGGCACACGAGCCGCATATGTCGGATATCCTGGATCCTTTGAGGCTAGTAGGCTTTTCTCAGTCGACAGCACATGGTCATGCAGTCTCCTGAGATCCCCTGATAGTGCCTCCAGCGGTTTCGGCGGTAGCATCAGCTCGCCCGTGAGATGGAACATGACCGCACCTTTTCGTATCCTCTGCTTCTTATGCTTCCTCTTTTCGGTAGCGGCATCGGGGCCGGTACCTTCCCTGCCGGTACCTTCCCCACCGGTCTCGGTGCCGCCATCGGTGCCGGCGCCGTCGGTGTCGATGTCGGCGTCAGTACCATCATCGAGGCCGACCTGCAAACCTTGCTTAGCAGTCAAATAGTCGAGGTACTCTTGTTCACCCTCATAATCCATCTTGTCTGCATCTTGGTCAGAAGGCCCAGTTTCTTCGTTGTTTGACATGTTTCCTATTATTAAGTGGCCTCATTTATTTCTAAAAGTATGAATAAACGAGAAATGACATAAAAAGAAATCTATGTGCCAGCACTCGATATGCCAACTATGTAGCACAAATCATGCCTTTATTCACGGGAAATTTCGGCATGAACTTTGCTAAAAAATGGACATATCGAGCGCCTGAAATTCACCGAAACGGAAATGAATCAACATTCCGGCGTAACATAGGCCACTCGGATCATTTTCCAAACATGACATGTCCAAAACATGACATATGCACATATCACATGTCCAGTTCAAATTTGCATATAAATTCAGCTAATTTTGAAACCTAGCTAAATTCATAACTAAATAGATAACCTAATTAATTAACATAACCGAGGAACCCTAGCAGAGAGGGGGGGGGTTTACAGAGAGTGCAGGGGCGAGGAGGCAGGCCCGACGACGGCCGGCAGGGGAGAGGAGGGAGGCGAGGGCCGACGGGTCGGGGGCGAGCGCACCGGGGTCGGGGGCGAGTGCGGGCGCCGGAGTCGGGGGCGAGCGGCTGGGTCGGGGGCGAGCGGCATGGTCGGGGGCTAGCGCCGGCGCCGGGGTCGGGGTCGAGGGCCGGGACGGGGGCGAGCGCCGGGGCTAGCACCGGCGCCGGCGGAGTCGGGGGCGAGCGCCGGGGCCGGGTCGGGCGCGGCGGTGCAACGGGGGAGAGAGAGTGGGGATTTGGGGGGAAATGGCGGGATGAAGCAGGGCGAGTGAGAATTTTGGGTTAAGTGGACGTAGCAGTAGCGCGTTATGTCAAAACGCGCTGCTACTAAATTCAGTAGCTGCAACTGTTTATGTCAAAACATATCACACACACATAAACACATTCCCATTTTGCAAAAGCATGAAATTTTCATCACCTCTATCTCGATCGAGATCGAGCACACGGTGGAGATGATATTGTAGATCAAAAGTGCACAAAGCTCTTCTTGACAAAGATAGATCTAGTTAGGGGGCAAATAGGTCACTTAACTAAAACCTACATCTACCTAGCTACCTAATTTGGGAGGAGACAACTTCAACTAGTGGAGGGGGAAGGAAAAAGAGAAAGGAGATGCATTAATGGAGGTGGTGTAGTTATGTAGGAGTAATGAAGAGAGAGAAAGGTGGATAGAAGAGAGAGAGTAATGGGGGAGAAGTATTGAGGAGAAGAAGAAGAGTGAGAGTGGGAGCATGTGGTGGAGGTAGGGGGAAGGGAAGAGAGGAGGGGCAGGTAGGGGGAAGGGAAAAGAGGAGGGGGAGGGGAGGGACGGGTGGGGAAAGGTGTTGGGTTGGTGCGGGTTAGCAGTAGCGCGGGACCTAAAATGCGCTGCTGCTAAGGATTTAGCAGCAGCGTGCTTTACGGTACGGCGCTACTGCTAACTGGGACAAAAAATTGTGGCAATTTGAAACTTACCAGCAGCGATCTCGAAAAAAGCGCGCTACTACTACATACTTAGCAGTAGCGCTGTTCTTGCGACCGCGCTACTGCTACTTAGAGTTAGGTGAACACCACCGGTCGATATTTGTAGCAGCGCGTTTCTAGCCGAGCGCGCTACTGCTAAATCCTTATCAGCAGCGAGTTTACATAACACGCGCTACAACTAGTTAGCAGCAGTGCCCCATTTTGAACCGCGCTGCTGCTAAGATTCTGTGTATAGGCTTTTCCCTAGTAGCGGTACATACCCTCAGCCCCGAGGGTGAACTACTCCCTCCTCGTCATGGAGAGCGCCGGGATGATGAAGATAGCCACCGGTGATGGGTTCCCCCTCCGGCAGGGTGCCGGAACGGGCTCCCGAGAGATTTTTGGTGGCTACAAAGGCTTGTGGCGGCGGAACTCCCAATCTATCTTCTTCGTGGATGTTTTTAGGGTACGTGGGACTATATAGGCGAAAGAAGTCGGTCGGGGGGTGCTCGAGGGGCCCACGAGACAGGGGGCGCGCCCAGTAGGGGGGGCTATCTCTTGGCCTCCTCAAGGATATTCTGACGTGAACTCCAAGTCTCCAGGATCCAAAAAATCACGCTGCCAAAGGTTTCATTCCATTTGGACTCCGTTTGATATTCCTTTTCTTCAAAATACTGAAACAGGCAATAAAACGACAATATGGGCTGGGCCTCCGGTTAGTAGGTTACTCCCAAAAATGATATAGATGTGTAAAATAAAGCCCATAAACATCCAAAAGGGGTAATATAATAGCATGGAACAATCAAAAAATATAGATACGTTGGAGACGTATCATGTATCCCCAAGCTTAATTCCTGCTCGTCCTCGGGTAGGTAAATGATAAAAATAGAATTTTTGATGTGGAATGCTACCTAGCATAATTCTCAATGTAATTTTCTTTATTGTGGCATGAATGTTCAGATCCAAATGATACAAAATAATAGTTCATATTAACATGAAAATGGTGATAATTCAAGCATACTAATCAAAGTAATCATGTCTTCTCAAAATAACATGGCCAAAGAAAGTTATCCCTACAAAATCATATAGTCTGGCCATTGCTCTATCTTCATCACACAAAGTATTTAATCATGCACAACCCCGATGACAAGCCAAGCAATTGTTTCATACTTTAATAATCTCAAACTCTTTAAACTTTCACGCAATACTTGAGCGTGAGCCATGGACATAGCACTATATGTGGAATAGAATGGTGGTTGTGGAGAAGACAAAAAAGGAGAAGATAGTCTCACATCAACTAGGCGTATCAACAGGGCTATGGAGATACCCATTAATAGATATCAATGTGAGTGAGTAGGGATTGCCATGCAACAAATGCACTAGAGCTATAAATATATGGAAGCTCAACAAAAGAAACTAAGTGGGTGTGCATCCAACTCGCTTGCTCACGAAGACCTAGGGCATTTTGAGGAAGCCCATCATTGGAATATACAAGCCAAGTTCTATAATGAAAAATTCCCACTAGTATATGAAAATGACAATATAGGAGACTCTATCATGAAGATCATGGTGCTACTTTGAAGCACAAGTGTGGAAAAAGAGATAGTAGCATTGTCCCTTCTCTCTTTTTCTCTCATTTTATTTTTTTATTTTTTTATTTTTTTTTATTTTTTTCTTTTTTTTTCTTTGGCCTTTCTTTTTTTCTTTTTGGCCTTTTTTTCTTTTTTTTTCTTTTTGTAAAGTCCGAAGTCTCATCCCGACTTGTGGGGGAATCATAGTCTTCATCATCCTTTCCTCACTAGGACAATGCTCTAATAATGAAGATCATCACACTTTTATGGATTTACAACTCAAGGCTAGAACAAGATATGACTCTATATGAATGCCTCTGGTGGTGTACCGGGATATGCAATGAATCAAGAGCGACATGTATGAAAATTATGAAGGTGGCCTTGCCACAAATACAATGTCAACTACATGATCATGCAAAGAGCAATATGACAAAAGTAATGCGTGTCATATGAACGGAACGGTGGAAAGTTGCATGGCAATATATCTCGGAATGGCTATGGAAATGCCATAATAGGTAGGTATGGTGGCTGTTTTGAGGAAGGTATATGCTGGGTGTATGGTACCGGCGAAAGTTGCGCGACACAAGAGAGGCTAGCAATGGTGGAAGGGTGAGGTGCGTATAATCCATGGACTCAACATTAGTCAAAAGAACTCATGTACTTGTTGCAAAAATCTAGAAGTCATCAAAAGCCAAAGCACTACGCGCATGCTCCTAGGGGGATAGATTGGTAGGAAAAGACCATCGCTCGTCCCCGACCGCCACTCATAAGGAAGACAATAAATAAATAAAATTGTGCTCCAACTTCATCACAAAGCGGTTCACCATACGTGCATGCTACGGGAATCACAACCCTTAACACAAGTATTTTTCATAATCACCTCAACTAGCATGAATTTAATATCACTACCTCCATATCTCAAAACAATTATCAAGCATCAAATTTATCATAGCATCCAATTCTATTTCTATGATAGTTTTTATTATACCCAACTTGGATGCTCATCATTCTAGGACCAATTTTATAACCATAGCAAATACCATGCTGTTCTAAAAGACTCTCAAAATAATATAAGTGAAGCATGAGAGACTAGCAATTTCTACAAAATATAACCACCGCCGTTCTCTAAAAGATATAAGTGATGCACTAGAGCAAAAGACAAACTACTCCGAAAGATATAAGTGAAGATCAATGAGTAGTCGAATAATTGTGCAACTATGTGAAGACTCTCTAACATTAAGGAATTTCAGATCTTGGTATTGTATTCAAACAGGAAGCAAAAAAATGACATTGCAAGGATAGCACAACTCATGTGAAGAAGCAAAAATTTAGGCTCAACCGATACTAACCGATAGTGTTTGAAGGAGAAAGGTGGGATGCCTACCAGGGCATCCCCAAGCTTAGATGCTTGAGACTTCTTGGAATATTATCTTGGGGTTCCTTGGACATCCCCAAGCTTGAACTTTTGTATCTCCTTAATTCCTCTCATATCATGGTTTCTCTTTTTATCAAAAGCTTCATCAACAACAAACTCAACAAGAACTCGTGAGATAGGTTAGTATAAACCAATGCGAAACCTTATCATTTTCTGCTGTAACAAATCACTAAAATTATTATTCAACATTGCATACTAAATGCCTCTGCATATTTAATACTCCTATCCTCAAATAGAATCATTAAACAAGCAAACATATGCAAACAATGCAAACATAACAGCAATCTGCCAAAACAGTACAGTCTGTAAAGAATGCAAGAGTATCAATACTTACCTAACTCCAAAAATTATGAAATAAAATTCCCACTGTAGTAAATTTATCAGAGCTCATCATGCAAAAAGTTTCAACATTATATCATTCTCTGACTTTTCTAGGGAATTTTTGCAACAACGGTAAACTTTCTGTTTCCAAACAGCAACATGTATACTAGCAAAATAAGCATGGTAAAGGCTATCCTTGACATTTTCATTGAAAATAAAGATGCAAAACATTAATCTAATACTAACAAAATAAAATGACGCTCCAAGCGAAACACATATCATGTGGTGAATAAAAATATAGCTCCAAGTAAAGTTACCGATGAACGAAGACGAAAGAGGGGATGCCTTCCCGGGGCATCCCCAGGCTTAGGTTTTTGGCTATTCTTGAATATCTTGGGGTTCCTTAAGCATCCCCAAGCTTAGGATCTTGCCACTCCTTATTCCATAGTCCATCAAATCTTTACCCAAAACTTGAAAACTTCACAACACAAAACTCAACAGAAAACTCGTAAGCTCCGTTAGTATAAGAAAATAAAACAACCACTTAGGTACTGTAATGAACTCATTATAAATTCATATGGGTGTAATATCTACTGTATTCTAACTTCTCTATGGTTCATACCCTCCGACACTACTCATAGATTCATCAAAATAAGCAAACAACACATAGAAAACAGAATCTGTCAAGAATAGAACAGTCTGTAGTAATCTGTATCAAACGTATACTTCTGGAACTCCAAACATCCTACCAAATTAGGAAGTCCTAAGAAATTCATGTACCAATCCATAGCAAAAAGAATAAGATCAATAGAACGTTTCTTTTAATTAACAAAACTAATTTACTGGGTGCAAAAGTTTCTGAATTTCAGCAGGATCAACACAACTATCACCGTAAGCTATCCTAAAGGTCTTACTTGGCACTTTATTGAAAAAAAAGCTATAAAACATGATTACTACAGTAGCATAATCATGTTAACACACAAAAACAGTAGGGGTAAATATTGGGTTGTCCCCAAGAAGCGCTTTTTGTTAATGCCTTTCTAGCTAGGCATGATGATGACAATGATGCTCACATAAAAGATAAGAATTGAAACATAATGGGAGCATCATGAAGCATATGACTAGCACATTTAAGTCTAACCCACTTCCTATGCATAGGGATTTTGTGAGCAAACAACTTATGGGAACAATAATGAACAAGCATAGGAAGGTAACACAAGTATAGCTTCAAGATTTTAAGCACATAGAGAGGAAACTTGATATTATTGCAATTCCTACAAGCATATGTTCGCCCCTCATAATAATTTTCAGTAGCATCATGAATATATTCAACAATATAACCAGCACCTAAAGCATTCTTTTCATGATCTACAAACATAGAAAATTTACTACTCTCCACATAAGCAAAATTCTTCTCATCAATAGTAGTGGGAGCAAACTCAACAAAATAATTATCATGTGAGGCATAATCCAATTGAAAACTAAAATCATGATGACAAGTTTCATGGTTATAATTATTCTTAATAGCATACAAGTCATCACAATAATCATCATAGATAGCAACTTTGTTCTCATAATCAATTGGAACCTCTTCCGAAATAGTGGATTTGTCACTAAATAAAGTTGACACTCTTCCAAATCCACTTTCATAAATATTATAAGATTCAACATCCTCCAAAATAATGGGATCACTACTTCCTAAAGTTGACACTCTTCCAAACCCACTTTCATCAATATAATCATCATAAATAGGAGGCATGCTTTATCATAATAAATATTATCATCAAAACTTGGGGGACTAAAAATATCATCTTCATCAAACATAGCATCCCCAAGCTTGTGGCTTTGAATATCATTAGCATCATGGATATTCAAGGAATTCATACTAACAACATTGCAATCATGCTCATCATTCAAAGATTCAGTATCAAACATTCTATAGATTTCTTCTTCTAGCACTTGAGCACAATTTTCCTTTTCATCATACTCACGAAAGATATTAAAAAGAAGAAGCGTATGAGACAAGCTTAACTCCATTTTTTTTGTAGTTTTCTTTTATAAACTAAACTAGTGATAAAACAAGAAACAAAAAGATTCGATTGCAAGATCTAAAGATATACCTTCAAGCACTCACCTCCACGGCAACGGCGCCAGAAAAGAGCTTGATGTCTACTACACAACCTTCTTCTTGTAGACGTTGTTGGGCCTGCAAGTGCACAGGTTTGTAGGACAGTAGCAAATTTCCCTCAAGTGGATGACCTAAGGTTTATCAATCCGTAGGAGGCGTAGGATGAAGATGGTCTATCTCAAGCAACCCTGCAACCAAATAACAAAGAGTCTCTTGTGTCCCCAACACACCCAATACAATGGTAAATTGTATAGGTGCACTAGTTCGGCGAAGAGATGGTGATACAAGTGCAATATGGATGGTAGATATAGGTATTTGTAATCTGAAATAATAAAAACAGCAAGGTAACTAATGATAAACGTGAGCGTAAACGGTATTGCAATGATAGGAAACAAGGCATAGGGTTCACACTTTCACTAGTGCAAGTCCTCTCAACAATAATAACATAGATAGATCATATAACAATCCCTCAACATGCAACAAAGAGTCACTCCAAAGCCACTAATAGCGGAAAACAAATGAAGAGATTATGGTAGGGTACGAAACCACCTCAAAGTTATCCTTTTTGATCTATCTATTCAAGAGTTCGTAGTAAAATAACATAGAGCTATTCTTTCCGCTCGATCTATCATAGAGTTCATACTAGAATAACACCTTAAGACACAAATCAACCAAAACCCTAATGTCACCTAGATACTCCATTGTCACCTCAAGTATCCGTGAGCATGATTATACAATATGCATGACACAATCTCAAATTCATCCAACCAACACAAAGTACTTCAAACAGTGCCCAGAAGTTTCTATCGGAGAGTCAAGAAAACGTGTGCCAACCCCTATGCATAGGTTCATGGGCAAAACCCGCAAGTTGGTCACCAAAACATACATCAAGTGGCATGTGATATCCCATTGTCACCACAGATAAACACGGCAATACATACATCAAGTGTTCTCAAATAAAGACTCAATCCGATAAGATAACTTCAAGAGGGAAACTCAATTCATCACAAGAGAGTAGAGGGGGAGAAACATCATAAGATCCAACTATAATAACAAAGCTCGCGATACATCAAGATCGTGCCATAGAGAGCACACGAGAGAGAGAGAGAGAGATCAAACACATAGCTACTGGTACATACCCTCAGCCCCGAGGGTGAACTACTCCCTCCTTGTCATGGAGAGCGCCGGGATGATGAAGATAGCCACCGGTGATGGGTTCCCCCTCCGGCAGGGTGCCGAAACGGGCTCCTGAGAGGTTTTTGGTGGCTACAGAGGCTTGCGACAGCGGAACTCCCGATCTATCTTCTTCGTGGATGTTTTTAGGGTACGTGGGACTATATAGGCGAAAGAAGTCGGTCGGGGGGCTGCTCGAGGGGCCCACGAGACAGGGGGCGCGCCCAATAGGGGGGGGGGGCGTCCCCCTATCTCCTGGCCTCCTCGAGGATCTTCTAACGTGAACTCCAAGTCTCTAGGATCATATTCTTCCAAAAAGTCACGCTGCCGAAGGTTTCATTCCGTTTGGACTCCGTTTGATATTCCTTTTCTTCGAAATACTGAAACAGGCAATAAAACAGCAATATGGGCTGGGCCTCCGGTTAGTAGGTTAGTCCCAAAAATGATATAAATGTGTAAAATAAAGCCCATAAACATCCAAAAGGGGTAATATAATAGCATGGAACAATAAAAAATTATAGATACGTTGGAGACGTATCAGCTGGCGGCCGGCGTTGACGGGACCTCATGTTCACGTACCCGGTGCTCCAGATCCACTGGGAACAACCTCTGCCTTCAGCCTCCTGAGATCTTCCTTCGAGGCGGTCGAGGGAAACCCCTTTCCGATGGTCTCATTAGCTTCCCTCTTCTTCAACTCCTCAGCGACGACCCTCTTCCATTTCCGCTCGGCGATTAACGTCGCCTGAAGGGTGCCTTTCCAACGGCCTTGAGCTGTGCCGGGAATCAACACTAAGTACCCTACCGAGGGTATTGACGGGAATCGGCACCATCAATTAGGACAATTATTACTAGTAGATTCACTGAACAAAACAAGTTTACTCTACCTTGCACGCTACAAAAAGGCAACCAGTGACTTCGGCCATACTCCATCTGGCAAGCCTCTATCTAGCTGCAAAAGATGATGCTCTAGCATAAGAAGATGCAAAGTAGGATATGATATTAGTGACCCTAGGAACCAAACCTTGCCTAGCCTGCTAATAATAAGAATGTTTGTCAAACATATATCATGAAATGTTAATCTAGTAGCATCCACACCTTCAAAATGAGTAGAATGGATGAAATGAGATGGTATATGCATGCTCAACAATGTAAACAATTCTCATACCGCACAGTGTTCCAAAATCCGAAGAACACCGGGAATGATTATTAGGCGAACTTAGACTTACACAGTAATACACATATGCCAACGATAAAAGAAGAAGGAAACATAGTCGCCTCACCATAAAGTACAATATATGGTTTCATTCTAACACAATCACAACAACAACCAACATCCATTAAGGTAGTGAAAGGAGACTAATAGCCACATTTCAGGTATTGGAGGAAATAAACCTTATGCAATTCCCAATTTCTACATAGAAAACATGCATACATTTTAATTGCAAAAGGAGGATGATGCCGAACTGATTTCATATTTGATTAGCTCAACAACTAACCCCAGTCAAACACTATCCGCAAGTGTGAAACAAATATTGACATGTCTGAATCTTTATGCGCGCAGAAACATAACCGCTATAGCTCCCAATTGTCTAATTCCATCACAAAAAATGAACGCATTTCACACGTTTTCTCTTGTGATGATGTGTATGAATGGCACGATGTACCAGTTCTCTCATCCGTTACCGCAATCCCTCGTCCAAACATAAACACAATAAGGCAAAGGGAGAGATAGAGTGACAAATAGCCATATAGACACACACACGCGCGCGCACACACACATAGAAAGAGAGAGAGACGAGAAGGAAACCAAAACCCTTTGTTAACAACTCACACATGATACATCCCTCTCGCACCGTGCGTTCAAACTCAAGCAGGAAGTATCCTTGCCGTCCTAAGGGGGTTCACCAGCTAGAACTAACCGAACCGTCAGTGTAGCTCCATGGTTGACCTGACGTGCTTGCCCCAAACCTCACACAGACACTGGGCGAGGCGGAGTCCCTAAAGAAACTGATACATGCAATATTTTTTGTAACATGGTAGTAATCATGCTTTTAAAACAAGTACAACTTATGAACTAGAAGGTATATTTGTGTTCAACAATGCAACTGTGCATCATACCCTACAAGGCTTTAAAATCCGAGTCAAACATTGAGAATCATTATTATGCGAGCTTAGACTTGCACAATAGAATAGAAATGCATGTAGTTCGATGACAAAAGAGGAGGAACCACGTGAGTTTGCCCTAACTCAAAACATGGCAACACCCAACATCCATTAAAGCAGTGAGAGGAGGTTCATACCAAAATTTTGGTACTCGGGGAAAGTAACCGCCGTGTCCCCCATGTTGGAACAACGACGGTGTTGCTCCGTGCTAGGTGCAGGTAATGCCGCCTGCACACACACACACACACACACACACATAGAGAGAGAGAGAGGAGGAAACCAAAACCACTTGCTAACAACTTTCACATGATACACCCCTTGCACGACACGTCCAAACCATAGTAAGATGTATCCGTGCTGTCCTATGAGGTCCACCAGCTAGAACTGATCTGGACAATCCACGCGGCCCCGTGATTGTTGTCATGTGTTCGCCCCACCTTCCTCAGCAGGCACTACGCGAGGCAGAGTCCTCGAAGAAACTGATACATGCCAGATTTTGTTTAGTATAGTAGCAATCACGCCTTTAAAATGATTACAACAGATGATTTGTGTTCAACAATGTAACCATGTATCATACTGCAAAAATTTTCAAAATCCGAATTAAATGTCAAGAATCATTATTAGGCGAGCTTAGACCTACAGAACAGAATAGGAACGCATGTATTCCGATGACAAAGGAGGAGGGACCAAGTGAGTTCACGCTAACCTAATCATGGCAACAACCAACATCCATTAAAAGCGGCGAGAGGGGGTTCATGCCCAGATTTTGGGTATTCGGGGAAAGAAAGTGTCGTGCCCCTCATGTTGGAGCAACGACGACGTTGCTTCCGTGCAACGCCGTTTGTCGGCACATTGGGAGTAAACATAGGGTTGCGTGGAAAGGGGAGAGGGAAGTTGGACTGAGACAAGGAAGGGTGCCGCCATGAATCAAGAGATGGTGTGGTCATTGCGAAGGAGGTGCTGTGGCCCACACGTCGTCACACCATTGCGATGGGATAAGGCGGGGGCAGAGGATACCACGAAAGATGACATACAATCGTCTGTCCCCCGTTTTTCTTTTGACGGGAAAGGCCTTCATGGCTAGCTTTATTAACCTCAAATAATGCTTACATCGTCTGCTAAAAATTTAGCAATAGTACCCGAAGGTGCATCCACGCATAAAGAAGGGGTGTTTGCACGCACCCACTCAACTAGCTCACGAGCAACTACATTTGATTCTCTATTACAGTGCTCAATAGTAATCTTTTCGAACTCTCGTAATAACTCTCTGCAACCATCTAACTGCGGAGCCGCCACCATAGAATGTCCCTCATTCAGATGTATAGCATCGACCAGAATAGAATTATCCATCCTCACCAAGATATTATTGCACCCCATACTTTGAAGTAAATTTAAACCTTCAAGTAATGCCGCCGCTTCCGCAGAGACGACATTTGCCACATGCTCAAGGCGAGAAGTAGAGGCAGCAATGAAATTACCTCTGTGGTCTCTAACTATCGGCCCACATGACCCCGTATGCAGATCCTCAATAAAAGATGCATCAACGTTTATAATTTGTTGCACTGCCAAAACAATGGGCCGTGTGTTCCATCCAGGTGCAGTAGTTTGTTTCGCCGCCGCTCGTTTGAAGTTAAGAGCCAATGCATGGATGGCTAGCACAGATCGCAACGGCGTCTGCACTTGCTCCCCTCTGACCCGCTGTCTACGCTGCCACCATACAATCGCCTACCCCCGTTAACAAGATGATCAAATACCACCGGCGACTTAAAATCAAAGGTGCAGGAACCTGCAAAACAAAGGGCTCAAGCGTGTATATTAATAAAACCCTTCACGATCCCCAATTCAAACACAGAAAACCGTGCGTTTAGTTTGTACTATAAGCATGATAGGACGATATCACATGGACGTCATGACCCACTCAACCACTAGCCTTAATCGAATACCGCCCATGCTACAAATGCGAAACAACAAATCCCGACGTGTTCCCTGAATTTACGCGTGTCCAAAAATAGAACCTCCGCGACGACGACGACGACAATGACGACGACCAGCCCCAACAACAGAACCGGCACACGCGTTTGGCACACTGTTTTCTCCGGTGGCGACGACGTTGCGCAGGCCAGGGAAGGAATGTCACGGTCGGGGCAGGTCCGATCCGCCCAACCACCGAACCTTAATCCAACAACGACACTGTTCTAATCCACCCATGACGTTCTCCCCCACGGCCGCCCGCCCGCCCGCCTGCCGCCGTCCACCGTCCTCCAAACAGGGACACGCCAAGACGCGCCGCGGGAGCGAGCGACCCCGACCCACAAGGAAAGAAAAATCAAAACCCCACGGCCAGCGTCGGCGCCGTCGTATGGGCCGATCGGGGCCGTCCACTTGGCCCAGCGACGGGCGTCACGTGCGGGGGGGCGGAGTCCCCGAAGAGGGCCGGGAATTTATTATTTTAGGCCGCACAGCCCCCATCTGCGTCCCTCTCCCCTCACCCCCTCGGGATATCCGCCCGCTCGCCAGCGCCCGCTCCACTCTCCCCCCGTCTCCGGCACCGTGCGCGCCGCCGCCGCCAAGATCCAGCCCCTCGTCCGCTCCGCCACGCGCCAGCGCCGAGCACGCGTCGGCCCGTCCGCCCCGCCGCCCCCGAGGTGCGCCTCTATTTATCTCTTCCCCCCCTCGCGTCTCCCCCCATTCCCCCTGTCGCTTCCCCCAGGTCAGGTCAGTGCAGGCCAGGCCAGATCCGCCGCCCGATCCGCCTCCGCTCCCGGAGGTGAGCCCGGCCGCCCGCCGCCTTCCTCCGCCGTTGCTCTGTTTCCCGCGCGCCGAGCCGGGGCGCTGCGTGGGGTGCTTGGTTCCTGGGTGGCGGGGAGAGGGTTTAAGGGTTCTGCGCCTGCGCTGCTCTGCTCTGCTCCGCGCGGGACTTACTGTAGTAGGTGTTCGAAATTGCGCGGAGCTTGGAACTGGGATCTTCGGAGCTTGCGCTGGCATGCTTCGTTGTTAGTAAGCGCTGATGGAGGCATCAATTCTGGAATGTGGCTCCCGCACTGTATGCACAGTAGTCAATTATCGGTGATTTTGGCTGGTGTGGCTCCCCAGAGCTGCCCTGTGGGTCGGTGTGCTTCCATGGACACACGCTCATGCTAAGTGCAAGCTGACCCAGGGTGGTTGCACAACGACACGGTGATACAGGGGTAGCGGTCCAGTGTTGTAGCCAGTTTGCCGCCGTACGCATGCCTTTTCCGCCGTTCAGTCTCCACTTCTTTGGGTGAGGGAGTCGTGTGTCGTTTCGGTCGTGTTGATGATACCCGCTGTCATAATGCACTGTGAGCAGTAGTATTGTGCTGGGAATGGTAGTTGCTGTTTTTTCCCCTCTCTCTCTAACCTGGTGATCTAGCCACTCTATTACTTTGCCTGCCATCTTATCTTTTTGGCTGCATGTGTTAGTTGTGAAAGCGTATAATCATTTGTGTTGGTACTATTTTTACGTACCTGCGTCATAGGAGTAATCACACACGTTATCTGTTTTGGTCAAGAGCATCTTGGATGTTCAAACTTACACAGGAAGGTCATGAATTAGCCCATAAAGTACTTGTGTCTTGTCTCTGTGAACTAATAATTTGTATTCACGTGCATCTGTCAGGTTTCAAAACTCGGGGTTTACACACCTTTGATGGCACTGTCTCTTTGAAGAACACTGCATCTGCGCTGTTTGTCCAAAGGGAGGACGATGGGATCCACACATTTGCCCATTGTCGGCTTTAATGCCTCGACAACACCATCGCTATCCACTATTCGCCCGGTAAATTCAGCCGGTGCTGCATTCCAACCATCTGCCCCTTCTAGAACCTCCAAGAAGAAAAGTCGTCGTGTTCAGTCATTAAGGGATGGAGGCGATGGAGGCGTGTCAGACCCTAACCAGTCTATTCGCCAAGGTAACAACCTGAAAACCATTTCCTTTCTACAAACTACACTTTGTTGTCATCCTCAAACTTGTGTAGATACTTTTATTGACTGAGAGCATGTTGGTTTTAGTGTAAGGTATCTCAATGCTAGATCACAGAATGGCGGTTATTGACCTCGTTAAAGATGCAAATGACTGCAGCAATATTTAACAATTTTTTATGTGATACGATAGTACTTGTTCTATAACGAGTAATGAGTAAAGCCCAGTTTTTCTTGATTAAATGGGTTTAGTGGAAGGAATGTTTAATATTCAAAATGATGTTTTATAAGGGAAAGGAACATGAAAGTGCAAGAATACATATAAGCAGCATATTAGTTATGTATGACCGAGTCATTTTCCTTATATAATACTTCTAAAAGAGAAGAATGTCTAGAAACCTTTTCTGATAATTTACTAGCATGAAGAACAATAACATTCGTAAAGTTGTCACCTGTGCTTCTTCTTAGCTATCGTGTAAACTTGCTCAGTTTCTAATGCATATCTGGATGTAGGTCTTGCCGGCATCATTGACCTCCCAAAGGAGGGCACATCAGCTCCGGAAGTGGATATTTCACAGTAAGTACTTGAGCATTTTAAAATTAGAATTAGCATATCTCTCTTTAAAATGGAAAAATATCTATAATTTAATATAGAATTATTATAGATTATGCTTATTTTATTATTCGCATATGCTGATATTTTGAATTGCATTTGATATATTTTTATAGATTTTTACTGAACTACATTATAGTTGCCATACACAATGCATTTGCTCAGGCACATCACTGTTGCACTGCATGGAGTATTTTTGTGCACTTAGGAATCATTTTTCAGAAAGCCTTTTGCCTATAATTTTAAAAATAATAATTTAATTACCATCTGAAACCCGTACCCACATGACGGATGAAAGCTCATTTGAAGTTTTCGATTTACAGTAACCAAGTATTTGTTATGTTATATTGTTATGGTCACCATCGTAATGATTTTGTCCTTTTTTCTCTAGTGGGTCCGAAGAACCCAGGGGCTCCTACCAAATGAATGGGATACTGAATGAAGCACATAATGGGAGGCATGCATCGCTGTCTAAGGTTGTCGAATTTTGTATGGCATTGGGCGGCAAAACACCAATTCACAGTGTATTAGTTGCGAACAATGGAATGGCAGCAGCTAAGTTCATGCGGAGTGTCCGAACATGGGCCAATGAAACATTTGGGTCAGAGAAGGCAATTCAGTTGATAGCTATGGCTACTCCAGAAGACATGAGGATAAATGCAGAGCACATTAGAATTGCTGATCAATTTGTTGAAGTACCCGGTGGAACAAACAATAACAACTATGCAAATGTTCAACTCATAGTGGAGGTTAGTATTGCTCATCCGTTGATGTGCTATCGATGCGCAAGTTATTCATTTAGCATGACATGACAATTTTGCTGTTGCAGATAGCAGTGAGAACCGGTGTTTCTGCTGTTTGGCCTGGTTGGGGCCATGCCTCTGAGAATCCTGAACTTCCAGATGCACTAAATGCAAACGGAATTGTTTTTCTTGGGCCACCATCATCATCAATGAACGCACTAGGTGACAAGGTTGGTTCAGCTCTCATTGCTCAAGCAGCAGGGGTTCCGACTCTTCCTTGGAGTGGATCACAGGTGAATCTCACATTCTCTGATAACTCATTGTCTGATCTTTGTACTGGACACATTTTATAACCGAAAGACACTATATTATAGGTGGAAATTCCATTAGAAGTTTGTTTGGACTCGATACCTGCGGAGATGTATAGGAAAGCTTGTGTTAGTACTACGGAGGAAGCACTTGCGAGTTGTCAGATGATTGGGTATCCCGCCATGATTAAAGCATCATGGGGTGGTGGTGGTAAAGGGATCCGAAAGGTACATCATTCATTTGATTGGACTATATTAAAAAGATTGTGTGGGTTGTTGTGTGATATTTTATGCCCAGAGTTAGCTCTAACCTTTTCAACATATTAACTCAATATCTGTTGCAGGTTAATAATGACGATGATGTCAGAGCACTGTTTAAGCAAGTGCAAGGTGAAGTTCCTGGCTCCCCAATATTTATCATGAGACTTGCATCTCAGGTTAGACTTCTCTGCAAGTTGCATTTTTTCCAAGCATGTTGTTCCCGAGTTGTATATTATACGCCTGGAAGCTTCGTATGTTATTCCTTGCAGGCTAGAAATCTATGCTGGAACATGTGCTCATATGGTATATTATGTTTTAATCCTCCCCTTTTTTCTTTTGTAGAGTCGACATCTTGAAGTTCAGTTGCTTTGTGATCAATATGGCAATGTAGCTGCGCTTCACAGTCGTGACTGCAGTGTGCAACGGCGACACCAAAAGGTAACGCTGGTCCAGATCCGAAAACATCACGTGTATTACATGTTCTACTTCATACTCGTAGTTGTTTATCAAAAGGACCAATTGCGTCCATTTTTTGTTTATACCAGATTATTGAGGAAGGACCAGTTACTGTTGCTCCTCGCGAGACAGTGAAAGAGCTAGAGCAAGCAGCAAGGAGGCTTGCTAAGGCTGTGGGTTATGTTGGTGCTGCTACTGTTGAATATCTCTACAGCATGGAGACTGGTGAATACTATTTTCTGGAACTTAATCCACGGTTGCAGGTATATTCTTTTGAACATTCCTCTGGACTTAATTTTTTGTCGTCAGTTATTTACATTGTTAAATGGCATACATCCAGGTTGAGCATCCAGTCACCGAGTGGATAGCTGAAGTAAACTTGCCTGCAGCTCAAGTTGCAGTTGGAATGGGTATACCCCTTTGGCAGGTTCCAGGTAATAATTATATTATTGTAAGCTTTTAGTTACTTTCCCATGTTATTTCTGTGCCTAACTTTCTCCTTATACAGAGATCAGACGTTTCTATGGAATGGACAATGGAGGAGGCTATGACATTTGGAGGAAAACAGCAGCTCTTGCTACTCCATTTAACTTTGATGAAGTGGATTCTCAATGGCCAAAGGGTCATTGTGTAGCAGTTAGGATAACCAGCGAGGATCCAGATGACGGATTCAAGCCTACCGGTGGAAAAGTAAAGGTGAGATTTCATGATGCCGTCTATGGTTCTAGCACATTAGATTTGTAAACTGACTGGATCTTGATTTTCTTATAATTCAGGAGATCAGTTTTAAAAGCAAGCCAAATGTTTGGGCTTATTTCTCTGTTAAGGTAAGCTGTTCATGGCTCTGTTGCACTGTTATATTGATGAGTTGGGCAGAAAATTGGGCTGCGTTTTTTTTGAACTAGCTTTTCCATTTGGGCTTTGACCAAGTATTAACCAAATCGAACACATTTTTGTCCCCCCTTTTATCTGTTTTCAGTCCGGTGGAGGCATTCATGAATTTGCTGATTCTCAGTTTGGTATGCAAAATTTGACCCTGTGAATATTCCTCTTTGTTATTTGTATTGGTCCTTACGTTTGGAAGATTACTCTTTTCATTACAGGACATGTTTTTGCATATGGAGTGTCTAGAGCAGCAGCAATAACCAACATGTCTCTTGCGCTAAAAGAGATTCAAATTCGTGGAGAAATTCATTCAAATGTTGATTACACAGTTGATCTCTTGAATGTAAGAAATACCACCTGCATATTGAATCCCTGCTTTTGATGTAATACAACCATTTTACATCTGGCATTCCTTTAAAGTAATCCCATGCCTCAATTTTCTGTATATTTAAATCAGGCCTCAGACTTCAAAGAAAACAGGATTCATACTGGCTGGCTGGATAACAGAATAGCAATGCGAGTCCAAGCTGAGAGACCTCCCTGGTATATTTCAGTGGTTGGAGGAGCTCTATATGTAAGAAACTATGCCCCTCTTACTGCAGCTTTTGTCAAACCAATTGCGAAAAACACAATTAGTTGTTTAATGCAAATCACTGTCTTGTGCTGCAGAAAACAATAACGAGCAACACAGACACTGTTTCTGAATATGTTAGCTATCTCGTCAAGGGTCAGATTCCACCAAAGGTAGTGTTTTAATGGGCTTAACTCTGGATATTGCTTGAAGATGAATGTTGTTGAATGTTGACCAATTTCTTTTGTGCAGCATATATCCCTTGTCCATTCAACTGTTTCTTTGAATATAGAGGAAAGCAAATATACAGTAAGTCTTACATTCCTTTAAAAAAATGAGTCGTTGTAATGAAGTAACAGCTATCGTTGACGCTCATCTACACCATGTCACAGATTGAAACTATAAGGAGCGGACAGGGTAGCTACAGATTGCGAATGAATGGATCAGTTATTGAAGCAAATGTCCAAACATTATGTGATGGTGGACTTTTAATGCAGGTGATTTTGTCTTGTTTTTATACCTGCCCATAAGTATGATATATAATGTTGTGAGGTACTGGTGAAAGAGTTCTGATTCAGTAGCTGTAATTTCTTCAGTTGGATGGAAACAGCCATGTAATTTATGCTGAAGAAGAGGCGGGTGGTACACGGCTTCTAATTGATGGAAAGACATGCTTGTTACAGGTAATAATTGTCTGTTTGTTCCTTTCCTTCTAACTAATCTTGGTGTTTGATTTGATATTTTCCAGCCCTATTTGTGGCTTTTTACGTCATTCGCTTCATTAGCATTCATTTCTTTCCACTTTCATTTAAAGAAATTTAATTACGATGTTTATTTCTAGTCATGTGCCATAAGAAACCACAATTAAATCATTATTATGGACTAATTGATGTCAAAACAAGCTGCTATTGAGGTAAATGTGACTACCTAAGCAGCCAAACAAACCAGGTCATAATGATAAGCGTTATCAACGGCATGTCTTGTGAAGTTGTGATGTAAAGACAAGTTACATAGCTGTAAATTTTTTAATAGGGCTCCAGTTTTTATATTGCTACTTCTGTTTCTTAATTTGAGCAACTACCGACCACAATGCTTTGTGTTTATTACAAATTTACAATCAAGAATTTATTATAATCAAGCTGTAATAAACTATGTCATGAACCTTCTAGGGCGTCATGTTACTGCATCAATTTTTTGGTGATAAAAAAGGAACTATTAATAATTAATGATTCTTGATCATGCCACATTGTATCCTCGTGTAAATAAATGACACATCGTTCTTGCAGAATGATCACGATCCTTCAAGGTTATTAGCTGAGACACCCTGCAAACTTCTTCGTTTCTTGGTTGCCGATGGTGCTCATGTTGAAGCTGATGTACCATATGCGGAAGTTGAGGTTATGAAGATGTGCATGCCCCTCTTGTCACCTGCTGCTGGTGTCATTAATGTTTTGTTGTCCGAGGGCCAGCCTATGCAGGTTACATCACAACGTTTCCATTGCTTCAGCTGTACATAACAATTGCACGTAAAGTATCTGAACTTAATATATTTTGTCTAGGCTGGTGATCTTATAGCAAGACTTGATCTTGATGACCCTTCTGCTGTGAAGAGAGCTGAGCCATTTAACGGATCTTTCCCAGAAATGAGCCTTCCTATTGCTGCTTCTGGCCAAGTTCACAAAAGATGTGCCACAAGCTTGAATGCTGCTCGGATGGTCCTTGCAGGATATGATCACCCGATCAACAAAGTAAACATCAAGAACCTTGCAGTACCTATATTTCTGGTTTTTTGTCACGTCTTTCTTGTTCTCCTTAAACACCTTTTTTTTATGTTACGAACTCTGGATTATCCCTAATTCCTCCTTGACTTTGGCTCCCTTATGCTACAAAACTGTTTGTAACCTATGGAAGTTTATTATGCCTGTCTTGGAAAATCTGAATTTGGGTGCTCTTTCTCTTATGTTAATCATGGTCATTACAGATTGTTTTTATCCTTGTGCTATTTTTCTCTCTTTCAGCAATTTATGTTTTGGTTTGTTTTTTTCCGATCTATACCTATTTGTTCAGCATTTGTTTACCTTTTTCGTTATACCCGGCTTTCTTTTCAGGTTGTACAAGATCTGGTATCCTGTCTAGATGCTCCTGAGCTTCCTTTCCTACAATGGGAAGAGCTTATGTCTGTTTTAGCAACTAGACTTCCAAGGCTTCTTAAGAGCGAGGTATGTGATAATAGATGTGATATGTAGCGTCTGGGTAGATTTCAATCTGCCATGTGGATTTCTAATTGGTGATATAGAAGGGTTGTATCACTTTGCATAAGCATCATGTCACTATATCTTGTTAATTTTCATTTTACATTGTCCAATCACCGGTAATTTTCCGTAGCTTATTGTGTAACTTCTAAAATTGCCTTTTCCTAATAATGTAATCAAAACTTGAAATATTTCATTTTAATTCTTCTTAGCTTGGAACATTTGATACTTCATCTCATCAATTTGCACTGTAGCTCAGAAGTTCTCATTTGATTTTAACCCAGTTCTTGCTTATTGATCTTTATATTTTTTTGTGTGTTCTACCATAACGGTTTCAACTTTTTATGCAACCAGTTGGAGGGTAAATACAGTGAATATAAGTTAAATGTTGGCCATGGGAAGAGCAAGGATTTCCCTTCCAAGATGCTAAGAGAGATAATCGAGGTCAGTATTAGGTTTCTTTTATGATATCCTTGTCTAGAATTTCTACTGCTCTTTGTAACATGTTTTCTTGTAGGAAAATCTTGCACATGGTTCTGAGAAGGAAATTGCTACAAATGAGAGGCTTGTTGAGCCTCTTATGAGCCTACTGAAGTCATATGAGGGTGGCAGAGAAAGCCATGCACACTTTATTGTGAAGTCCCTTTTCGAGGACTATCTCTCGGTTGAGGAACTATTCAGTGATGGCATTCAGGTTATCTGACATTCCAAAACTCAGATCTACTAGATATCATTGTTTTAGAAGGATATTCCTTTTTCCCTTTTATTTACGAGAACATTATCAACTAATGTCATGCACATATTATAGTTTGCACCAGAATCTATCAGTAATTAAGTAGCTAATGATTTTAGGTGTAAAAAAGGTAGCAAATAGTTTGCATATGGCTCATGTCTTGTTTCCTTAGAAACGCTTTCTGCTTATTTGTTTCCTTCAACTGTCATGTTTTGTAGTCTGATGTGATTGAACGCCTGCGCCAACAACATAGTAAAGATCTCCAGAAGGTTGTAGACATTGTGTTGTCTCACCAGGTAAATGTTTTGTGATCTGATGGCTTAGTGCAAATGATTACTGAAGCAGTCTTCATTACTTATAATTCGATTTTGTTGTAGGGTGTGAGAAACAAAACTAAGCTGATACTAACACTCATGGAGAAACTGGTCTATCCAAACCCTGCTGCCTACAAGGATCAGTTGACTCGCTTTTCTTCCCTCAATCACAAAAGATATTATAAGGTGACAATGGCAACCTAAAATAATGCAAGCTTTTGAATCATACTTTTCTGATATCTTAGTCTAATGAATTACTTACATCATAATAAATGCAGTTGGCCCTTAAAGCTAGCGAGCTTCTTGAACAAACCAAGCTTAGTGAGCTCCGCACAAGCATTGCAAGGAGCCTTTCAGAACTTGAGATGTTTACTGAAGAAAGGACGGCCATTAGTGAGATCATGGGAGATTTAGTGACTGCCCCACTGCCAGTTGAAGATGCACTGGTTTCTTTGTTTGATTGTAGTGATCAAACTCTTAAGCAGAGGGTGATCGAGACGTACATATCTCGATTATACCAGGTATTACATAAAATCATTTTTTGGACTTGATCATACTCTCCCTTTGCATTTCTAGGAAGCATACACTAAAGTTCCTATTGAAACAAGATGCTTATGCTTCTTTAAAATAAATCTGGCGGAATCTAGGTGTGGAAATATTTGATTTTACTACTCCCTCCGTCCCAAAATAAGTGTCTTGAGCTTAGTATAAATTTGTACTAGAGCTAGCACAAGTTGAGACACTTATTTTGAGACGGAGGGAGTACATCTTACTGCTCTTGAAGTTGGCTAACACCAAAAACATTTTCAGCCTCATCTTGTCAAGGATAGTATCCAGCTGAAATATCAGGAATCTGGTGTTATTGCTTTATGGGAATTCGCTGAAGCGCATTCAGAGAAGAGATTGGGTGCTATGGTTATTGTGAAGTCGTTAGAATCTGTATCAGCAGCAATTGGAGCTGCACTAAAGGATACATCACGCTATGCAAGCTCTGAGGGTAACATAATGCATATTGCTTTATTGGGTGCTGATAATCAAATGCATGGAACTGAAGACAGGTATGTTCATGTGCAATATTAGTGCTAATGAGCTGTATCTGGTTGTTAATATTTGGTGGAATAATTCCTTTAATAATTTAACTCATTCCTTTCAGTGGTGATAACGATCAAGCTCAAGTCAGGATAGACAAACTTTCTGCGACACTGGAACAAAATACTGTCACAGCTGATCTCCGTGCTGCTGGTGTGAAGGTTATTAGTTGCATTGTTCAAAGGGATGGAGCACTCATGCCTATGCGCCATACCTTCCTCTTGTCGGATGAAAAGCTTTGTTATGAGGAAGAGCCGGTTCTCCGGCATGTGGAGCCTCCTCTTTCTGCTCTTCTTGAGTTGGTATGTGACTATCAAAATGCCTGCGTGTTGTTTGATACACTCCATAACTCCACATTCCATATGCTTTAATTATCCTGTTTGCTATTTGTATTTATTTAGCCTGTTGTGGTTACAGGGTAAGTTGAAAGTGAAAGGATACAATGAGGTGAAGTATACACCGTCACGTGATCGTCAGTGGAACATATACACACTTAGAAATACAGAAAACCCCAAAATGTTGCACAGAGTGTTTTTCCGAACTCTTGTCAGGCAACCCGGCGCTTCCAACAAATTCACATCAGGCCACATCAGTGATGTTGAAGTGGGAGGAGCTGAGGAATCTCTTTCATTTACATCGAGCAGCATATTAAGATCGCTGATGACTGCTATAGAAGAGTTGGAGCTTCACGCGATTCGGACAGGTCACTCTCATATGTTTTTGTGCATATTGAAAGAGCAAAAGCTTCTTGATCTTGTTCCTGTTTCAGGGTAAGCCTGCACACTGTTCATTTGGTGGCACATAATATGTCTTGCTCTTGTGTTTTGCCTTCAATGAACTTTTCATCTTACTCAGGAACAAAGTTGTGGATATTGGCCAAGATGAAGCTACTGCATGCTCGCTTCTGAAAGAAATGGCTCTACAGATACATGAACTTGTGGGTGCAAGGATGCATCATCTTTCTGTATGCCAATGGGAGGTGAAACTTAAGTTGGACAGCGATGGGCCTGCGAGTGGTACCTGGAGAGTTGTAACAACCAATGTTACTAGTCACACCTGCACTGTGGATGTAAGTTCCTTCCCCTTGCGTCTTATTTTTCTATGTGTAACCAATCAAACTAAATTGAGCTTGTAGCATTTATTCATAGAAGTATTGTGATCATTTAGTTATCATTTCCACCTAATCATGTTTGGAAGCTCATTGTGTTTTTAATGCTTTTAGATCTACCGTGAGGTTGAAGATACAGAATCACAAAAACTAGTATACCACTCTGCTCCATCGTCATCTGGTCCTTTGCATGGCATTGCACTGAATACTCCATATCAGCCTTTGAGTGTTATTGATCTGAAACGTTGCTCCGCTAGAAACAACAGAACTACATACTGCTATGATTTTCCGTTGGTGAGTATCTCCCTCTCTTTCTCTATACATGTATCTATTGTGTTAGCAGATTCTTAGCGATATTATGTGTCCAAAAGCTGACAAGTACTCAAAAATGTAGGCATTTGAAACTGCAGTGCAGAAGTCATGGTCTAACATTTCTAGTGACAATAACCGATGTTATGTTAAAGCAACGGAGCTGGTGTTTGCTCACAAGAATGGGTCATGGGGCACTCCTGTAATTCCTATGGAGCGTCCTGCTGGGCTCAATGACATTGGTATGGTAGCTTGGATCTTGGACATGTCCACTCCTGAATATCCCAATGGCAGGCAGATTGTTGTCATCGCAAATGATATTACTTTTAGAGCTGGATCCTTTGGTCCAAGGGAAGATGCATTTTTTGAAACTGTTACCAACCTAGCTTGTGAGAGGAAGCTTCCTCTCATCTACTTGGCAGCAAACTCTGGTGCTCGGATCGGCATAGCAGATGAAGTAAAATCTTGCTTCCGTGTTGGATGGTCTGATGATGGCAGCCCTGAACGTGGGTTTCAGTACATTTATCTGACTGAAGAAGACCATGCTCGTATTAGCACTTCTGTTATAGCGCACAAGATGCAGCTTGATAATGGTGAAATTAGGTGGGTTATTGATTCTGTTGTGGGGAAGGAGGATGGGCTAGGTGTGGAGAACATACATGGAAGTGCTGCTATTGCCAGTGCCTATTCTAGGGCCTATGAGGAGACATTTACGCTTACATTTGTGACTGGACGGACTGTTGGAATAGGAGCATATCTTGCTCGACTTGGCATACGGTGCATACAGCGTACTGACCAGCCCATTATCCTAACTGGGTTCTCTGCCTTGAACAAGCTTCTTGGCCGGGAAGTGTACAGCTCCCACATGCAGTTGGGTGGCCCCAAAATTATGGCGACAAATGGTGTTGTCCATCTGACAGTTTCAGATGACCTTGAAGGTGTATCTAGTATATTGAGGTGGCTCAGCTATGTTCCTGCCAACATTGGTGGACCTCTTCCTATTACAAAATCTTTGGACCCACCTGACAGACCCGTTGCTTACATCCCTGAGAATACATGTGATCCTCGTGCAGCCATCAGTGGCATTGATGATAGCCAAGGGAAATGGTTGGGGGGCATGTTCGATAAAGACAGTTTTGTGGAGACATTTGAAGGATGGGCAAAGTCAGTTGTTACTGGCAGAGCGAAACTCGGAGGGATTCCGGTGGGTGTTATAGCTGTGGAGACACAGACTATGATGCAGCTCATCCCTGCTGATCCAGGCCAGCTTGATTCCCATGAGCGGTCTGTTCCTCGTGCTGGGCAAGTCTGGTTTCCAGATTCAGCTACTAAGACAGCGCAGGCAATGCTGGACTTCAACCGTGAAGGATTACCTCTGTTCATCCTTGCTAACTGGAGAGGCTTCTCTGGTGGACAAAGAGATCTTTTTGAAGGAATCCTTCAGGCTGGGTCAACAATTGTTGAGAACCTTAGGACATACAATCAGCCTGCCTTTGTATATATCCCCAAGGCTGCAGAGCTACGTGGAGGGGCTTGGGTCGTGATTGATAGCAAGATAAATCCAGATCGCATTGAGTTCTATGCTGAGAGGACTGCAAAGGGCAATGTTCTCGAACCTCAAGGGTTGATCGAGATCAAGTTCAGGTCAGAGGAACTCCAAGAGTGCATGGGTAGGCTTGATCCAGAATTGATAAATCTGAAGGCAAAGCTCCAGGGAGTAAAGCATGAAAATGGAAGTCTACCCGAGTCAGAATCCCTTCAGAAGAGCATAGAAGCTCGAAAGAAACAGTTGCTGCCTTTGTATACTCAAATTGCGGTACGGTTTGCTGAATTGCATGACACTTCCCTTAGAATGGCTGCTAAGGGTGTGATTAAGAAGGTTGTAGACTGGGAAGATTCTAGGTCTTTCTTCTACAAGAGACTACGGAGGAGGATATCCGAGGATGTTCTTGCAAAGGAAATTAGAGGTGTAAGTGGCAAGCAGTTTTCTCACCAATCAGCAATCGAGCTGATCCAGAAATGGTACTTGGCCTCTAAGGGAGCTGAAACAGGAAGCACTGAATGGGATGATGACGATGCTTTTGTTGCCTGGAGGGAAAACCCTGAAAACTACCAGGAGTATATCAAAGAACTCAGGGCTCAAAGGGTATCTCAGTTGCTCTCAGATGTTGCAGACTCCAGTCCAGATCTAGATGCCTTGCCACAGGGTCTTTCTATGCTACTAGAGAAGGTACACATACTTACTGTTTTATTACTTGAAAGTAATTTATTGAGGTTTAGTGAAATGTTGCCATCTTATGTATATATAGTGTCTTAACAAATAATGTTAATGCTTTTTCTTTTGGTCACTTGTTCAGATGGATCCCTCAAGGAGAGCACAGTTTGTTGAGGAAGTCAAGGAAGTCCTTAAATGATCAGATGATACCAACGCATCCAATTCAGAATGTGCATGACATCGGTTTCTCTTGAAGTACATATATAGAAGGATACTATTCGGCTGTAACCGACCATAGCTGATCTGAGTCAACCATTATTTTGTAAACCTTTTTCGCGGTCTTCTCTGTTATTCGAGGCAAAACTTGCTTTCGGACGCCTCCGAATGGTTGATGAGTGTAGTTGGATGTGTTAGTTCCGCTTCCAGAAGGTTTGAGATGAATGCCGGCGGTGGGTGGGGGCTGCCGTTGGCAAGAACACTGGTGATCTAGAGTTGTTGTTCTGTGGTGTTCCGGTTTCTCCAGTATGGCGATTGTGTTTCGCTGTAGTTCTGTGATGTACTATCGGTTGGTGATGCAATTCTAGTCTTTGTAGACTCTTTGAGTACGAGTGAGTCGTCCATTCAATTTTGAACTTGAATAAATGTGCTCTCTAGGCTTATGTGTATTACTACGTGGAAATAATGATTGTTGAGTTAGCATTGAACTTGTGAATCTGTTGGAATTATGATGTACCCCGTCCATTCCAAAATACCTGTTGTGGTTTTAGTTCAAAATTTTCAAATTTAAACTAAAACCACGACAAGTGTTTTGGAACGGAGGGAGTATGTTGGAACTGTAATCATGTTAGCTCTTGGATATGGTCTCGTGCATTACCTGATGGCAGCTTGGCTTCTCGCAACATGCCATCTTTGGCGCGTGGTAGGACTTACTGAAGCAGTTCTCTGGTGGCAAATCTTATTTCTATGATGTTGTTTCCTAGTTCATTTTGCACTTGATGTTAATCAGCTAAGGTTTCATTCTACGTGCACTTTGTGAAAAATTAGGATGTGAGCTAATCTTTGTCTCAAAATTAAATTGGTCAAATGGTTTCTCATTCCACTCTAGGGTGAAACTGGTAAAAAAAAACATTGGGTTTATTTGGTCACTGGAGCCTTATTCATTAGGGTTCTCATTTTTTTCTTTAAAAAAATCCAAGGCTACAATTGTCATTGTTGTTGCAGTGTACTTTCCTCCTCTGAAACATTGCTCTACAGCAACTTAAAAAAAACCCAAAGAAAAAAACCCGTGCTGAAGTTAGGCTACCAAACTGTCTGTCAAGCTATATGTTGTTCCTGATGGGGGTGATAAGCGGTTTCACATGCCAATTTTGGAAGCAGCCCTTGATGCCATCCTCAAAGAGTCAAAGTGATGGGCAGACAGAGAGCCCGTGAACCAATGTTCATTTGCTACTCACGTGACCCGCTTTTTATGTAGCCCTACTGAGATCTTTAAAAAGGCTTATATTTAGGAACTGAGGGAGTATATATTGTGATTTTCTTTGAGAATTTGGAGCGGATTGGATGAGCAGCCTGCCAAGCTGAAGCCGCCTTCCAACAGCTGGGTTCATGCTCTTCTTCATATGTCCTAGACTCTTGATCTCACACCGGTGCCCGGCCGGCCCTGCCCCTGACCCTTGTGGTTTGTTACTAGACAATTCTTGGTGAAATTTAGCAGTATATGTTGCTTTGCAGATCTGTTGATTAAAATGCCACCCTGTGAATCAGAAACAAATAACCTATCATTCTTGGTTTTGTCTAACGATAAGTGTTTTGTTGATTTAATTAGCTCGATCTGCACCAGCGCAGCAGGCGTAGACGATATATAATAACCTGCATAATTTGATGAACCCGTGTGGCGGATTTCCTTCCACGGAAGCCGGAATATGCAATGAAAGGGAACATTGAAAAGACTGAATTTCTTTTTTATTTTCTTGCATATGCATGGCTTTCCATTTCAAACTAGCTACTCCGTATCATTGATACGAAAAAACAGTTGACCTACTTATGCACTAATCCATGTATAAGTGTGGTATCATAAGGATCAATGACTCAAGCTTTGGCACACGTGTCGGCTCCCTAAAGTGTGACCTTGGAGCTGACTAAAACTGAAGATAAATGCAATTTCAATCGACGACCGCACAAAGTATACATGAGCCGGGGAAATTTATGCGTGTGACACCCACAACTCCACCACCCCAATGAATGGTAATCCTACAGTTTTTTTTCCAGAGAGAAGTTATTCGTGCTTAAGTATGAACAATGGGGGCAACGGCCTTGTGTCGGGCTCTTTGGTTATGCAGAAATGAGGTGGCTTTTGAACCGTCTCAACAGTTTTTATCACCTCGATGCGACGAGCGAACCAAACAAATTCCATTGTCAAAAAAGAGTACGAGCCATCCACAAAGTTTTACTTAAGGCAACATTCAATTTCCAAAAGACTAGCTTGTAAAAAGTGATCCAATAAAGTTACCAATCCCATGGCATATTATGATGCAGCAATCATTGGATCCACATGCTGCCGAGACCTATATATCCAGACATGTCCCCCCGCCCTTGCCACAAATCGTCACCACTGCAAATAATGCCCCCATCCAGTACACACACACACACACACACCACATTAATAATCAACAAATATATCATTGCACGCATAATAATCAAACGTGATTCGTGACACACCCATGTTAGGTGCGCTCTTGGACAGTTGTAGTTGGACCTTTGCCTCTCCACGGCCAGAGTCTCGCGTGCATGACTCACACCGGTCGTACAAACATATTTCAAATCGGTCCATCCATATATCAAATCCATCAGCGAAATTTATATTGTGACAGTGACATGGACGGCGGCTGTCCCCGGGATAGAATAGGCGTGCATGCATGTGATCGAGTTGCAAGGAAAAGATTCGTGGTGAAAAGTCCCGGGAATAATACGTACTCGATCGTAGGGGGTCAACCTTCGTACGTGGTACACGACAAGTATACGTAGCGCAATTATTGTGGCTGGTATATTTGTTTGGGTTCCACTGTTGTTTATTTTGGGTGGGTGTGGCCACTGGGGTGAAAGGAACGTGTGTGGCAGATCTTATCTAGATTAAGTTCTTGGTTATTACTTCTTTTCTTGAAGTGAATCGTCACTCCATCCGCCCGAAGAAATGTAAGGAGATTTAACTTTTCATGGTCTTCAGGGCACGATGCTGGCTATAATTTGTACTTGTAAGGGCATCTTCAACTCTGACCCGCAAACCTCCCGCATGCATTCGAACTGCGCTGTTCGGAACACGGAAGCCATCCAACGCGGTCCTGTATCGATCCGTGGCGTGGTCTGGACGTGTTATCTCCCGCAAACGGGAGACAAACGTGGGGGGCTTTGCGGGAGTCCGGACACGAGAAACGCCGCTCTATACCCCTGGCCACACAAAAGGAAGGCGGAGCCCGCGCTTTATAGCATCCCACATTGTTTCTGCGCCAAAATCCCACACTCTCTTCTTCCACCCCCCCGCCGCTCTCCGCCCAATTCCCGCTCTTTTTTCCCACCCCCTCCTTCCTTCCTCCGCCGACGCTTGGAACCGTTGGAAAACCTGTCGAAGATGGAGCCGACGGACGTGCCGGAGGATCTGAGCATCACACTCTCTCGGAAGATCAGCTCGGCGATGCAGCAAACTCGACGCGTCAAAGTGAAGGCCGCAAAGGAGGAGAAGCTCAAGAAGTGGTTGGCCGCCGGTGGGCCTGGTGGTGGCGATGGGCGTGGAGGTCGTGGCGGGCGAGGCAGTCGGCGCGGCCGTGGTGGACGCCGTCAGACGGGTACGCCCACAGTACAGACGGCCCCGTGGCCGGAGCCTTATAAGCCTCCGTACAACTGCGCCGCCAAGCAGCTCGGAACCCCCACCGGTACGGTGCCTTACATCGTCGACGTTAACGCGACGCCGCTCTTCTGCAAGTACTCTTCGCCGTAGCTCGTCTGGGCGCAGACGGCAGTTGGGGAGCAGATGGGTGCCCACGCTGTTCGCTGCAATGCCTAGAGCAGGGGAGCTGGCGTACGACACAGACAGGGAGATGCTCGACATCATCCACGATGGAGGCGAGGGAGGAGGAGTGGGCTATGAGGACGGGCAGGTGGAAGACTTGGATCCCACCCAACCCGGCAACTACCAGCAACAGCGGTCCTACACCCAGACCGGCAATGGCATACAACAACAACAACTTTGGGCCGCCAGAGAGCAACATCCGGATGAGGAGGCGGAGAAGGACGGCGACGACGATGGTCCGGATGATACAACCGGCGATCCAAAGAAGGGTAGAGAAGAAAGCTTCAACATGCGGGAGGACAAGCTATTGTGCGATGCATGGTTGGCCACTAACATTGATCCGATCCATGGCACGGAGCAAAATGGCACAACCTTTTCGAGGAACATTCACATATGGTTCCATGAACACAAGCATTTCACGCCCTACTTCGACGCGGTCATCCGCAACCATGAACGGAAGTCCCTCAACCATCCATGGTACACCATCCAAGATGTTGTGTCCAAGTATTGCAGGCACTTGAAGCATCTCATATCGTACATTGGCCTAGCTAGCGGTGCACAAATCACCGAGGTAGTAAGTTGATCACTAGCCGGATATGCTTTAGTTTTGTTGATCACTAGTCGGACATGTATTGTTTTGTTACTCACTAGACGTATATGCATTGTCGATATTTTTTCACTTTGTAGCCTACTCATGTCTACTACGCAACCTTCTTCTTGTAGACGTTGTCGGGCCTCCAAGTGCAGAGGCTTGTAGGACAACACTACTAGGGAAAACCTTATACACAGAATGTTACCAGTAGCGCTGTACAAAATCATACGCTACTGCTACTTAGTAGCAACGCGCGTAAATAAACCGCGCTACTGCTACGACTTTAGTAGTAGCGCTGCTGCTGCTTTGTTTGACCTGGGCGCACATGGCTAGCCCAACCTAGCAGTAGCGCGTATACTGGCCCAGCGCTACTGCTACTCTCCTTAGCTGTAGCGCGCTTACGTGTAAGGCGCTACTGCAAACGGAAATAAAATAAAGTGAAAACAAGTAGAAAAGTAAATGAAAATGAAAGAAATAGAAAAAGAGAAAGAAAAAAAAATAAAATATAAAGAAAAAGAAAAGAAAAAAGGGAAAAAGGAGAAAGGAATAGCAGTAGCGAGTTTCAGGAAACGCGCTGTAGCTAACTTAGCTATAGCGCGTTTTTGGAAACGCGCTCCCGTTACGTTTCACTTAAACAGCGGCCCCCCCCCCCCCCGCCCCCCGGCCACCACACTTCTTCCCCAAATCCCTCGCCCTCGCCGCCGTCTCCCCAATTCGCCGTCGCCCCACTTCGCCGCCGTCTCCTGCCGGCGTGGACGCCCGCAACCTCACCGTCCACCCCCGAGGCCGCCATCATCCTCACCGCCGCCGCCCGAGGCCGCCCTCAGCCTCACCGCCACCGCCCGAGGCCGCCCTCGACGTCACCGTCGGCGCCCTCCACCTCACCGCCGCCCGAGCCCGCCCAGGACCGCCGTTGCCCGTGCCCGAGCCCGCCCTCTCCGCCCCTGCCTCCGCCACCGAGCACCTCCCCGCCACCATCTCTCCCCTCTCTGTAAGTCCCCCACCACTCCCCCCGCTCCTCTCTCTCTGCATTTTAGAGAAAAAATTAGTAGAGCAACAGTTTGTTTATAGCAAAAAATCTAGTTTAGAGCAAATGATGTTAAGTAGTAGATGTTAGAGCAAAAATTAGTTTAGAGCAAAAAATTTGGTTTAAAACAAAAGTTAGTTAGGGCAGTAGGGTTTAATTAGGGTAGATGCTGCTTGTATAGTATATAGTGATACTAGTAGATGTTAATTAGGTTAGGACAATAGTGGTACTAGTAGATGTTAATTAGATGTTTTTCAGTTAGGGCACTAGAGTTTTGCTAGGTTAATTAGGTTAGTAGTGCTGCTAGTAGTAGTGGTACAGTAGGTTAATTAGGTGATGTTAAATGAATAACCTAAATGAATGAAATTAGTAGTTAACTGAATTTTTTTCCTTTCATCATTATAGAGCACTAAAGTTAACTGAATCTTGTTCTATTAGTAGTTAAATGAATTTTCTTCTACACTTTGTTTTTGAATTAGCTTGTGAAATTTGGACATGTGGTTGCTCGTGTATATTTGGACATGTGTTGCGGTGTCGAAGAGGAATATTTGAACACTGTTTCCAGGGAATGATGCTGAGTGGCCTATGTTTTGCCGGAATGTTGATTCATTTCTGTTCCGGCAAATTTCAGGTTCTCGATTTGTCCACTTTTTAGCAAAGGTCATGCCAAAATTTTCCATGAATTTCGGCATGACTTGTGCTACAAACTAGGACATATCGAGTGCCCGGGATTTGCCGCACCAGGAAGGAGTCAACATTCCTGCAAAACAGTAGGCCTTTTTTATGTCATTATTCATTTTATTACGTCTAGAATTAATTGACTAGATTTAATCATAGGAAACATGGCTAGCAACGATGAAGGACAGGGTTCTGGTGATTGCGACGACGTCTACCGGGCGGCAGACGAATTTTTTAGCCTTACCGACGATCAACCGATGTTGTTGCTGGGCCCACCGGTGGCATCGGGGACTGAGACCAACACGCAGACCGGTGCTGAGACTGAGACCGGCGCTGAGACTCAGACCGGCATCGAGACCGGCGCTGAGACTGAGACCGGTGCTGCCTCAGGGAGCGGAGCCGGTGTAGAACCGAAAGCAAAGAGGCAACGGCTTCCTAACAAACTCAGGACTACTAGACTGGTGGTCACGGAGGTGGACAACGCCAATTTTGAGCCAAAGGCGCCCGATGAAGCGCGCGCGTGCTACGGCAATCAACTAGGCTGCATCGTACGGACAACCGCCACCATCAACGATGAGAAACTACAGAAGATAGAAAATATGAGGCGCTCCCTCCTAAAGAAGTTTCACCAGATATTCTTGTTCCCGGGCCGGAATGAGAAGGATTATGAAGATCCAGACGAGGACCCGACAATGAAGAAGATAAACAAACATGCCATGACCAAGTTTAGCGACGCGTTGGCCGCCTGGAAAACTCAAGTGAAAGCAAAGATCATCGACAAGAAGGAACCCTACTCCGAGATTGTAAAGGATAATCCGGCAATCACGGAAGAGCAGTTTTAAATATTCAAGGAGGCTTGCGAGGCCGGAGCTGCCAAAAAAAAGTCTAAGTACATGAAGGGGCTTCAAGAGAGGAACATTGGGAGTCACCACCTCGGAAGCCGTGGTTACGGCGGAAAGAGGTCCAAATGGGCTAAGGAGGACGCGGAAGCCGCGAGTCTGGGCATCCCAGACCCCTTGGCGGATTTCACCGTCCCGCAGGAGCGTGACATCCTGAGGGCCCGACACCGTTGGGACCCACTGAAGAAGGTTTATGAGACAACACCGGTCATTACGGAGTTCATGAGACTGCTGGTAATTTTAGTTTCTGATCAATTCGACTGCACATGTTAGTCATATTTGTAAACGATCCTTGTGCCTTTTGCAGAGAGAGCAGCACCGGATTGCGGCCGAAAGCGACTCGCCGTCTGAGGCATTGGCGAGGCCCAAGTGGGACACTCCGTTCAACTGGGCGTTGAACATATTGAAACGACAACCGGTGGATACTCGACCGTCGTATGGACGCGTGCACGGTGTCGGAGACGGTGCCATGTGGAAGAAGTACTACCGTGAGACCACGGAGGAGAGAAAGGAAAGACGGAGGTTAACTGAAGAAAACATCGACAAGAAGGTTGAGATTGCGGTTGAGAAGAAATCATCTCAGACAGTCGCAACAGCGGTAGCTGCCGCAAAACAGGTGGTTGTAGCTTTGTCTACTTCCTTGGGAGCACCTGCTCCCGCACTTGCTCCCGCACCGACTCCCGCACCGGACGTGCTCGGTGGTGCCTCGTCTTTGGCTGAGCTCGACGCCCTCACGGTATCTGTCACACCGGCCCCCTTCAATATAAATGTATAATCTCCCGTTTTCGTTGCCTTTTGGATGTCTCACGTCGCATACTTTTCTTTGCAGGCCGACGAAACCCCCTGCACCATATTGTACACCATCGGCGACTAGAAGGTGGACGTGGGGAAGGCGACGATAATGGAGCTGAAGGAACCATTATTCCATAGCCGGCCGATCCCCCCGAACGTCTTCAAGGCTTCCGTGGCCAGTGTCAAACCGGGCCACGAGAATTTGCCTCCTCTAATACTAGTGGGGGATGACGACGAGACCCCGCGGCGGCTTGGTGATTGTTGCAATGGGTGGGTCCTGTTGTGGCCAAAGAGTCTGCTTCGTCTGGAGGCGGCCGGGAGCACACCCACGAGCACGCAGCCTCAGCAAGGTATGAACATCAACACCCACCTACCCAATTAGCGTCGGGTGTCGGGTTGGGTGATAGCGGATGGGGTAAGGAGGAGGCTCCATTAGTAGCTCATGACGTCGGCATGGATGAGGATGAGGTTGACGATGACGCTGAACAATATGTCTATACTGGCGCCTCCTCAGGGTTTGAGCGTCATGAGTCGGTGCCTGAATTACCGTCTCAATGTATTATGGACGACCTTCTGGTAGTAAAGAAGTCTAGGAAGAGAGCGAGGAAAGGCAAAAAAGCTGATTCTATGATCCAGCCGCCTCAGCAGCCTCGGCTTCAGGACCGTATAGATATGCCCGATGCGGATAAATGGCATATCCCCGGTCAACCAATCCTACCTGCAACAGCGCTACGGGCCAGATTCGGCGATCTAAGGAGACTTCATGACGATGTGCTGCGGGTAGAGAAAGGCCTCATCGCCTCGAAAGATCCAGGATACCCACTCTACGTGGTTAACGTTCCGTGGCAAATGTCGTACGTCGACAGCTTCCCCGCGGATAAGTTCTTCCTCCGATTCGATTACATATTCGACATGTTTCACGTGAAGAAGCTGGATTTTATGTTTGTCTGCCTTTATGCCTTGCACATGAACTACATCATTGGGGTTGAGCAGATACGTCATATCTGTGTCGCTGACCCGTACTACATGCACGAGGGCTTCTTGGGAGTCTGCGCAAAGCACCATGGATACGCGAGGCATTACATCGTCAGTTTCATGCTCGCCAATAAGGACAAGGAGGCGATTCTCGTGCCTTATCATCCCGTGTAAGTCATCCGCGCTGCTATCCTTCCTTCGATTTCAATAATTCATTTGCACGGTGGAGGCTAATTAATTTGAGGTGTACTTATTTTGCGCAGCGGCGGGCGCGCCATCCTCATCATCCTCTACCCCCGATTCTCCCACGCTCTTTACTTGGACTCGTCGAAGAACATTCACAAAAAGGATTACACCCACATCAAAGATGTTCTCGACAGTGCTATGTTTTACTACCAAGCAAGGGGTGGAGAGGTTAGGGACAAGAAGAGAAGGGGCGGCAGGGTCGCCTTCAGCCATAAGACTGACTTCTGCTGCATCCAGCAACCGAAAGATTCTCTTAATGATGGATTCTATGTCCTACACCACATGCTGGAGTACAGACGGGATCACCAGAACCTTCGCATGTCACCTAGATCTGGCGATGCCCATATTCTGCAATGGGCAAAGGACATAGGAGATATCGAGGATCGTCGACTTCGAGCTGAGTTCTATAACATCCAGCGCGAACTTGCCCAAATCATCATGAAGAAGGTCGTCGGAAAAACAGGGATGTTCTACGGAGAAGGACAAATGTCGCGGGAAGACGTCCAAACATGGATAGCCTCTCAGCGTCTTGACATGAAGCCTTTCACTAAGCTCGAGGACTATCTCCCTGACATGGATGGATGGCACGACATGGTGGAGTGATTGTCGATATATGACAATGTGTCCGTTTAGTCCATACTTTTTGTATGACAAAACTTTGAGTTATGCACGGTGAAACTTTATTTGTGATGTAATTAAACCTTCCTCCTCCTCGACTAGCGAAAATCACTCTAGTTAGGGCATTTTGGGTACGACGAACTTTGTTATTTATGCTTATGATATGTTGTTTCCATTTTTGCCAAGTCTGTCTCTTTCTGTTGCTCAACTATATATGTTGCATATCATCGACTCATGTGACGATGCAGGTGCATAGATCATAGATGGCGAAGAAGTGCTATGCCAGGAGTATATATACGACAAGTGGCCGAAGTGTCAGGCCCAGGCAGTAGTTAGTTTAGGTTCACGCTAATGCGAGAGAGGGATACGAACTCATGTACTCAAAGTGATATCTCTTCTCGCGTATATCATTGTTTAGATGGATGACGATGTATTTGCAAGTAATCGAGACTTGTATCGCTATTTTTGAGATTGATGACGAGAGACCACTTTGTGTTGGATGATGATTATGATGATGACATGATTTGATGAGACTAATTGTATGTATATGCTATGATTACATTTGTATGTGTATGATATGCTAAAGATTATTGTATAAAGCCTATTCAAATACAAAACAAATATGCAGGAAAAAAAACTAATAAAACTAGTAGTAGCGAGGGGAGAAAATTTAGCAGTAGCGCCGCCTTACCAGTAGCACTTCCCTGTAAACAGTGCTGCAGATAATATCAGTAGCGCCCTTTTCTAAAGAGTGCTACAGCTATTCATGTATAGCAGTAGCGTGGGACAACAGGCGCTACTGCTATACGTTAGCTGTAGCGCCTTATTAGTAGCGCCGGTCCCCGCGCTACTGAGAGGCCCAAAACCCGCGTTGCTTCTAGGCTTTTCCCTAGTAGTGCAATAGCAAATTTCCCTCAAGTGGATGACCTAAGGTTTATCAATCCTTGCGAGGCGTAGGATGAAGATGGTCTCTCTCAAACAACCCTGCAACCAAATAACAAAGAGTCTCTTGTGTCCCCAACACACCTAATACAATGGTAAATTGTATAGGTGCACTAGTTCGGCGAAGAGATGGTGATACAAGTGCAATATGGATTGTAGATATAGGTTTTTGTAATCTGAAATTATAAAAACAGCAAAGGTAACAAGTAATAAAAGTGAGCGAAAATGGTATTGCAATGCATCGAAACAAGGCCTAGGGCTCATACTTTCACTAGTGCAAGTTCTCTCAACAATGATAATATAATTAGATCACATAACAATCCCTCAACGTGTAACAAAGAGTCACTTCAAAGTCACTAATAACGGAGAACAAACGAAGAGATTATGGTAGGGTACAAATCCACCTCAAAGTTATTCTTTCCGATCAATCCATTGGGCTATTCCTATAAGTGTCACAAACAACCCTAGAGTTTGTAATAAAATAACACCTTAAGACACACATCAACCAAAACCCTAATGTCACCTAGATACTCCAATGTCACCTCAAGTATCCGCGGGTATGATTATACGATATGCATCACACAATCTCAGATTCATCTATTCAAACCAACACAAAGAACTTCAAAGAGTGCCCCAAAGTTTCTACCGGAGAGTCAAGACGAAAACGTGTGCCAACCCCTATGCATAAGTTCACAAGGTCACTGAACCCGCAAGTTGATCACCAAAACGTACATCATGTGAATCACGTGAATATCCCATTGTCACCACAGATAAGCATATGCAAGACATACATCAAGTGTTCTCAAATCCTTAAAGACTCAATCCGATAAGATAACTTCAAAGGGAAAACTCAATCCATTACAAGAAGGTAGAGGGGGAGAAACATCATAAGATCCAACTATAATAGCAAAGCTCGCGGTACATCAAGATCGTGCCATATCAAGAACACGAGAGAGAGAGAGAGAGAGAGAGAGAGAGAGAGAGATCAAACACATATCTACTAGTACATACCCTCAGCCCCGAGGGTGAACTACTCCCTCCTCGTCATGGAGAGCGTAGGGATGATGAAGATGGCCACCGGTGATGGATCCCCCCTCCGACAGGGTGCCGGAATAGGGTCCCGATTAGTTTTTGGTGGCTACAGAGGCTTGCGGCGGCGGAACTCCCGATCTAGGTTTCTTTTCGGTGGTTTGTGTATTTATAGGAATTTTTGGCATTGGTTTCACGTCAGGGGGTTCTCTGAGTCAGCCACGAGGTAGGGGTGCGCTACCAGGGGGGTAGGGCGCGCCCCCACCCTCGTGGATGACTCAGGACTCTTCTGGCCCAACTCTTTTGCTTCCGGGGCTTCTTCTGGTCCATAAAAATCTCCGTAAATTGGCAGGTCAATTGGACTCCGTTTGCTATTCCTTTTCTGTAAAACTCAAAAACAAGGAAAAACAAAAACTAGCACTGGGCTCTAGGTTAATAGGTTAGTCCCAAAAAATCATATAAAATAGCATATAAATGCATATAAAACATCCAAGATGGATAATATAATAGCATGGAAGAATAAAAAATTATAGATATGTTGGAGACGTATCACCTACTCGTGCTTGTGTGGTGTACAACAAGTTGGAGAAGAATGCCTTCACGATCATGCATTGTTCTTTGAAGTTGAATGGGCAACCGAAGTGGGACCTTTTCATTGCCAAGACCACCGCCAAAGCAAATAAGGAAGAAACCGGTGACCCTACCGACTCAACTCAAGAACCACGAAGAAGATTAGAAGAAATTTACAGGGGAAGAAGTGGGAGGAGGAGAAGGCAAAGCGAAAAGGTGTGGCAGCTAAGCTGACGAAGAGGTTTGAGGACATCTTGGTGAAGAAGGAGGAGGCATGCGTGAGGCACTCGTACATAAAGGAGGGAAGAAGGCGGAGATGTTCAAGCTGTTGATGGAGGTGATGGACAAGAAGCTCAAGCTGGAAGAGAGGAGGACCATGATCGAAGTGAGGAAGGTCACACTCAAAGAAAAGAGGGTGAAGATCGCCGCCAATGTGGAGGACGCCAAAATGTTGATCTTGAATGTCGAATCTTTGGATGCCGACGCAAGAATGATTGTGCAATCCGCCCACTACCAGATGTTGCAGCAGCAGAAATATGAGTTGGTGGCGACAGATTATGAGGACGCGGAGGCGGAGGCTACCTACATACGGCGACGACACCTCCTTGATCAGGGAGCAGCTGGCTGGGATTGCCAGTTCAGCAGGGCAAAAATGCACGAACTGGTGGACTGATGTTCTTTTGGATTTAGGCATGTAAAAACTAGCCATATTTGCATCATTTTAGTTGTGATTGGGCATCCGATCCGGCGCTGGTGTGATCCGGCGCACTATGTGGATTGGAGTAGATTTGAATTTGAATTTATTGGCGGACATATACATGATGTGGTTGGATGGCAGTCTCCCGCATCCATGCCCACAGACTGGTCCACCCGTTCGCGGACGGATGCAAGAGGAAATTTGTGGGTTGCCACTCGAGATGCCCAAATATACATAAAAGATAGTAAAAACAATGATATCATGAGAAAGAATTTTGCAAGATAGATACAATGATATTATTCTTGCAAGTCCAACCAGAAACCCTAGACAGTCACTGCCGCTCCATCCACTCCCTACTGATGAGGCCACAGGTCCGCTCCTCCTTCGCCTGTTGCTCTGGCATTAGGAGGGGTTGGGGAACATTTGTTTCCATTGTGGAGTTGTAGTTAGGTCTCTAAGGAATAGTGTTCTGTTCCTCAACAACGTTGCTGTGATGGTAATGGCAACACCATGCTGATCAAAAATAAGATTTCATCGACTCCTGGCCCACCTCATCGACGACATAGAGGAGGGCAAAGTATTGTCTGGTCTTGTGGATATCTCCTAATTCCCTCTCCCGGAGTGGTGGAATTGGTTGTGTCTTCATACTATGCTGGTGGTCTTTGAAGGCGTCTTTCGACAGAGTGGTTGGTCCTATGGCTCTTTCTTTGACCGGTAATGTTCTACTCCCTTTGATGTCATTGGGAAGCTTGTGAGGGTAGGTCTCACTAAATCTATATGGCCAGTGGTGGTCGTTTAGCTCCCTTCATTGCCTTCTTCTCTGGGAGGATGGTCTATCCCAGAGCGATGTTGATGACGTTTTCTAGCTTCGACCGACGAGCTTTTTGGCTGATGCGCGGATAATGCTTCTGTCGGTGTTCTAGGAACCAGGGTACCCAAACTTGCCTGCCTACGGCCCACGGCGTGGCTCCATCGATGGCCTGGTATGGCCCATCTACGGCACCACCAAGACAAGACCCTCGCGAGGGGCCAAGCCTCACGAGGGAAACGACGCCAAGACTTCCTAAGGGAGCAGCCTCCTTCCCAGGCTGCCCCCGAGGAGCGGAGATTCCTATGCAGGTGCCCAACCTCATGAGGTTGCGGTGATGCAAGCCATGACAATCAAGGCCAGGCGAGCGCCAGCGGGCACAAAGAAGACATTTTCCTCTTTGGTGCTAAGGAGGCAAGCGCAGGCGTGGGTTCCCGAGGAACTAGGCAAAGGTTTCCATTCCGGTGCAATGAGACCAAGGCCACCAGGACAGATGTCATCGCCGAGCCCACCGCAGCGTCACGACCAGAAGCTTTGCAGGAGAAGACCACCTTTTGTTAAGATAAGATGTACTACTTGTCCCCTTTCAAATTGGCCACTGTGGGATCCCTTCCCGCCTACGTTTTGGGGGAAGAGGACCAAGGCCACTATAAGTATAGGTTAGCCACCACCGAGGGCCGGATCCGGATCCAGATCCACCGAACCCCTCGACTCTTTCCCTCACCATAGAAGACCTCGTGAGGTTGTTCATACCTTGTACTTGTTCATCCTTAGCCCCCCGTGAGGCAAATCCACCCCATAGCAGGAGTAGGGTCTTACACCGCAAGGTGGCCCGAACCTGGGTAAACTGTCGTGTCATCTACTTCCTTGTTCATCGAGCTAGGCCATGGGATGATGGGTCGGTTGGCCAGAGAGGTTGAGTTCTTCGCACACGCCCCAGAGTTTGAACCTTTCTTGGGTCTGCATAGCCCTGAATTCGACATTTGGCACGCCAGGTAGGGGTGTGTCGAAGCCTCTCTTCCATGGTTTGCTCCACCGTTGTTCCGCCGCTCCTATGGTTGACATTCACTGTGTTCGTACCAAGCACCGGGCCGCTCGCGTCGCCCTAACGGAGCCTGCCGGCAACGGCGCTCCTTGCCGCTCAGCTTCCTCCGCGGCCAACACCGCCACCGGTCCTGTAGCTCACGAGCAGCAGGATTCGTCGCTGCCACCTTCCGTGCGGCATGAAGTTCGCACCGCCACTCCATCGCCTACCCTAGCCACTGCGTCCTCCTCTCATGCTCGTCGGGGGCCAGCGAATGCGCAGGCTGCACTACTCATGGCGCGCGAACTCTTGCGCTATCATCCGGCCAACGACCTATACGAAGACTGGCTAGGCCGCATCAGCGAGCTCGTCAGCGCCGCTGGAGAGGCCCCTGCACTGTCTCGCTCGCTGCCTCCCCTGCTGTCCCAGGCGGGCGACAAGACCGACGACGCATCTCCTCCTCCTCCTAGGTGCGACGTTGTCCCCGAGCCCTAGTGCGATGCACTCCAACGTGACCCGCCGCGCGGGGCGCTGGCGCACGATGAGGCAAGCTGCCAGGTTGTGCAGCGGCCGCTGGCCGCTGCACGTGCGCTCTCTGTGACTCAGCGCCACCACCAATACCTCGCGTCACCAGCGCCGGTGGCACGTGGGCGTCAAGACCAAGCTCCTCCCATGTGACCCGCACCAGTGAGTGCGGCTGGCTTCGTGCCTTCACTCCGGAGCTGCGCTTCGTTGTTTGGCCCGACAAGTTCAAACCGGATCTGCCTCCACGCTATGACAGCACCCCTGACCTTGCCAAATTCCTCTAGCTCTATGAGCTGAGCATCGAGGAGGTGAACGGTGATGACAAGGTCGTGGTGAATTGTTTCCCCATGGACCTCAAGGATGGCGCACGTTCTTGGCTCCTGAACCTCCCAGTGGGATGGATCTCCTCCCGGGACGAGCTGCGTGAGTGCTTCATTGCAAACTTCCAAGGCACTCGAGACCGTGCTCCTGCAGCAGGCAACCTGTAGCGTATAAGGCAGCAACTGGGCAAGACCTTGCGCAAGTACATACAATGCTTCACGAATGTTCGCCTCAAGATCCTGAAGCTGTCCGATGAGGCCATCATCTCAGCGTTCTTTGATGGTGTCTGGGATGTCAAGATGAAGGAGGAGCTCGCCATCCACAAAGACTTGTGTTCGGCTCTGGAGATGTTCAACATGGCAACCAGATGCACAAGGGCAGAGGAAGGTTGCTGTCCCTTCTGGAGCTTCCATAGGCCGATCCTGAAGACAAGAAAGCCAAGGCTAAGGAGGTGAAGCGCAAGGGCCCAACTGTGCTTGTGGCTGAACCTGAGCTGAAGCGCGGCTGCGACCATGGCGAATCCTCCACAGGCAACTGATACGTCTCCAACGTATCTATAATTTTTGATTGTTCCATGCTACTATATTATCTGTTTTGGATGTTTTATATGCATTTATATGCTATTTTATATTATTTTGGGGACTAACCTATTAACCTAGAGCCCAGTGCCAGTTTCTGTTTTTTCCTTGTTTTTGAGCTTCACAGAAAAGGAATACCAAACGGAGTCCAAATGGAATAAAACTTCACGATGATTTTTTGTGGACCATAAGAAGCCCACGGAGAATCGGAGATGGACTAGAGGAGCCACGAGGCATCCACAAGGATGGAGGGCGCGCCCCCTGCCTTGTCTTTGCCTCGTGGACCCCCCTGACTTGTCCTTGACGCCAAAAACTCCTATAAATAGAGAAAACCCCAGAAAGAAACCTAGATTGGAAGTTCCACCGCCGCAAGCCACTGTAGCCACGAAAAACCAATAGGGAGCCCGTTCCAAAACCCTGTCGGAGGGGGAAACCATCACCGGTGGCCATCTTCATCATACCGGCGGTCTCCATGACGAGGAGGGAGTAGTTCACCCTCAGGGTTGAGGGTATGTACCAGTAGCTATGTGTTTGATCTCTCTCTCTCTCTCTCTTGTTCTTGATTTGGCACGATCTTGATGTACCGCGAGCTTTGTTTCTATAGTTGGATCATATGGTTTCCCCCCCCCTCTATCTCCTTGTGATGAATTGAGTCTTTTCCTTTGAGGTTTTGTTATGTCGGATTGAATCTTTGGATGTGATAGCACTTGTTGTATGTCTTGTGATGGGATATCCGTGGTGACAATGGGATGTTCTATTGATCCACTTGATGTATGTTTTGGTTATCTACTTGCAGGTTCCCGTGGTGACATTGGGGTAACCTATGCATAGGGGTTGGTACGCGTTTTCATATTCCTTTCTCCTATAGAAATCTTGGGATACTCTTGAAGTTCTTTGTGTTGGATTGAATATTATGAATCTGAAGTTGTTTGATGCATATCGTATATTTGACCCACGGATACTTGTGGTGACATTGGGGTATCTAGGTGGCATTAGGGTTGACTGATGTGTGTCATATGGTGTTATTTTACAACAAACTCTAGGGCTGTTTGTGACACTTATAGGAATAGCCAATGGATTGATCGGAAAGAATAACTTTGAGGTGGTTTCGTACCCTACAAGCAATTTCATCTGATGTTCTCTGTGATAGGAACTTTCAAGTGAATTTTGTCGCACGTTGAGGGATTCTCATATGGTCTAATTATGTTATCATTGTTGAGAGAACTTGCACTAGTGAAATTATGAACCCTAGGCCTTGTTGTCAAGCTTGATGTCTACTACGCAATCTTCTTCTTGTAGACGTTGTTGGGCCTCCAAGTGCAGAGGTTTGTAGGACAGTAGAAAATTTCCCTCAAGTGGATGACCTAAGGTTTATCAATCCGTGGGAGGCGTAGGAGGAAGATGGTCTCTCAAACAACCCCGCAACCAAATAACAAAGAATCTCTTGTGTCCCCAACACACCCAATACAATGGTAAATTGTATAGGTGCACTAGTTCGGCGAAGAGATGGTGATACAAGTGCAATATGGATGGTAGATATAGGTTTTTGTAATCTGAAAATATAAAAACAGGAAGGTAGCAAGTAACAAAATTGAGAGAAAACGGTATTGCAATGCTTCGAAACAAGGCCTAGGGTTCATACTTTCACTAGTGCAAGTTCCCTCAACAAAGATAACATAATTAGATCATATAACAATCCCTCAACGTGCAACAAAGAGTTACTCCAAAGTCACTAATAGCGGAGAACAAACGAAGAGATTATTGTAGGGTACGAAACCACCTCAAAGTTATTCTTTCCGATCAATCCATTGGGCTATTCCTATAAGTGTTAGAAACAACCCTAGAGTTCATAGTAAAATAACACCTTAGGACACACATCAACCAAAACCCTAATGTCACCTAGATACTCCAATGTCACCTCAATTATCCGTGGGTATGATTATACGATATGCATCACACAATCTCAGATTCATCTATTCGAACCAACACAAAGAACTTGAAAGAGTGCCCCAAAGTTTCTACCGGAGAGTCAAGATGAAAACGTGTGCCAACCCCTATGCATAGATTCCCAAGGTCACGGAACCTGCAAGTTGATCACCAAAACATACATCAAGTGAATCAATAGAATACCCCATTGTCACCACGGGTATCCCACGCAATACATACATCAAGTGTTCTCAAATCCTTAAAGACTCAATCCGATAAGATAACTTCAAAGGGAAAACTCAATCCATTACAAGAAGGTAGAGGGGGAGAAACATCATAAGATCCAACTATAATAGCAAAGCTCACGGTACATCAAGATCGTGCCATATCAAGAACACGAGAGAGAGAGAGAGAGAAAGATCAAACACATAGCTACTGGTACATACCCTCAGCCCCGAGGGTGAACTACTCGCTCCTCATCATGGAGAGCACCGTGATGATGAAGATGGCCACCGATGATGGATTCCCCTTCCGGCAGGGTGCCAGAACAGGGTCCCGATTGGTTTTTGGTGGCTACAGAGGCTTGCGGCAGGCCGAACTCCTGATCTAGGTTATGTTCTGGAGGTTTGGGGATTTATAGGAGAGCTTGGCGTCGAGAACAAGTTAGGGGGCCCCACTGAGAGTCCACGAGGCAGGGGGTGAGCCCTAGGGGGGTCCTCCACCCTTGTGGGGCCCACGGGACTCGCCTCCGGTAACTCTTCATTCTAGTATTTTTATATTTTCCACAAAAAATCTCCATTGATTTTCAGCGCATTCCAAGAACTTATATTTCTGAAAAACAACAACACCACGGTAGTTCTGCTGAAAACAACATCAGTCCGAGTTAGTTCTAACCAAATCATGTAAAAATATTATAAACATGTCATGAATACATAAAAAATTATAGATACGTTGGAGACGTATCAGTGCTCAGGCCCCCGCTTCTCATCACATCTTCAAGCAGTTCACTCGTGAGGTGGACACGACCCTCCCCAAGCTCGAGGAGTCACACCCCCTCGGGTGTGGTCCAAGCACGCCATCACCTTTGACAATATGGACCAGCTCATGTGCTCGACCGCCGCTGGCGCGCTCTCGATGCTCTGCACGGCCACCATCAGCAATGTCCCCGTCACCAAGACCCTCATCGACGGTGGTGCGGGGCTCAACGTCCTCTCCGTCGAGACGTTGGACACACTCTAGGTGCCATACGACCATCTTCTGCCCACCAAGCCTTTCTCAGGGGTGACCGATGGCTCCATGATATCACTTGAAGCTACGTCGGTATTTCCCCAAAGAGGAAGGGATGATGCAGCACAACGGCGGTAGGTATTTCCCTCAGATATGAAACCAAGGTTATCGAACCAGTAAGAGAACCAAGCAACACAACGTAAACAGCCCCTACACACAAATAAGAACACCTCGCAACCTGGCGTGTTAAAGGGGTAGTCAATCCCTTTCGGGGTACGGCGCCTCAAGATAGGCAAAGGACGTGAAGTAAATTTGTAGTAGATTGATAGATCAAACGCCAAATAAAATAAATAAGAATAAATTGCAGCAAGGTATTTTTTGTATTTTTGGTTTAATAGATCTGAAAATAAAGGCAAGGAAAAAGTAGATCACAAGGCAAATATATGAGAAAGAAGACCCGGGGGCCGTATGTTTCATTAGTGGCTTCTCTCGAGAAAGATAACAAACTGTGGGTGAACAAATTACTGCTGGGCAATTGATAGAACTTCAAATAATTATGAAAATATCCAGGCAATGATCATTACATAGGCATCACGTCCAAGATTAGTCGACCGACTCCTGCCTGAATCTACTACTATTACTCCACACATTGGCCGCTATCTAGCATGCATCTAGTGTATTAAGTTCAAGGAAAAACAGAGTAATGCAATAAGAATGATGACATGATGTAGACAAGATCCGTTTATCTATTGCGGCAGATATGGATCCATCTTTTTATCCTTAGTAGCAACGGTACATACGTGTCGGTTCCCTTTCTGTCACTGGGATCAAGCACCGTAAGATCGAACCCACTACCGGGCACCTCTTCCCATTGCAAGATAAATAGATCAAGTTGGCCAATCAAAACCCAAATATCGGAGAAGAAATACGAGGCTATAAGAGATCACGCATATAAGAGATCAAAGAAACTCAAATAACTTTCATGGATATAAAAAGATATAACTGATCATAAACTCGAAGTTCATTGGATCCCAACAAACACACCGCCAAAAGATTTACATCATATGGATTTCCAAGAGACCATTGTATTGATAATCAAGAGAGAGAGAGAGAGGAAGCCATCTAGCTACTAACTACGAACCCGAAGGTCTACAAAGAACTACTCACGCATCATCGGAGAGGCACCAATGGAAGTGGTGAACCCCTCCGTGATGGTGTCTAGATTGGATCTGGTGGTTCTGGACTCTACGGCGGCTGGATGAATATTTCGTTGACTCCCCTAGGGTTTCTGGAATATTGAGGTATTTATCAAGCAAAGAGGCGGTCCGGGGGGGTACCCGAGGTGGCACAACCCACCAAGGCGCGCCTGGGCCTCCTGACGCGCCCTGGTGGGTTGTCCCCTCCTTGGGACTCCCCCCAAGTGCAACTAGGGCCCATCTTCTTCCTTTTGGTCCATAAAAAATCATCGTAAATTGATGTGGCATTTGGAATCCGTCTGATATTGATTTCCTGCGATGTAAAAACACATGCAGAAAACAACAACTGGCACTTGGTACTATGTCAATAGGTTAGTACCAAAAAATGATATAAATGACTATAAAATGATTATAAAACATCCAAGATTGATAATAAAACAGCATGGAATAATCAAAAATTATATATACATTGGAGACGTATCAGCATCCCCAAGCTTAACTCCTGCTCATCCTCGAGTAGGTAAGTGATAAAAACAGAATTTTTCAGGTGGAGTGCTGTTTATCATGTCATATCATATTCTTTTTTATAGCATGGACATTTGGACTTTTATGTGATTCAAAGCAATAGTCTAGTTTTGACATAATAATTTAGATACTCAAGCATATCAACAAGCAACCATGTCTTTCAAAATATCAATGCTAAAACAAGTTATCCCTAGCCCATCATGCTCAAACATTGATCCATTCATGAAACACACTCGAATATTAGCTACACCCAATACTTAAGTACGATCATATTGCCTCCTAGGGTGCTTTTATAAGAGAGGATGGAGACCCAATTTCAAAAATAAAAATTGCATAAAGTAAAAGAAAGGCCCTTCGCAGAGGGAAGTAGGGATTTGTAGAGGTTCCAGAGCTCAAAGCGAAAAAAATAGAGATAAAAACATTTTGGGAGGTGTATCCATCCCACTAACGAAAATGACTCAGAGCATCCCAACACTTTCCATGCTAGATATATCATAGGTGGTTCCCAAACAGAAAATAAATTTTATTCCTTTTTCCACCATACTTTCACTTTCCATGGCTAGCCGTATCCACGGGTGCCCTCGATACCAAAACTTTCCAAAATTTTATTATTTGACAACATAAAGTAAATTCATTTTTGTGTTTCGGGACTGGGCATCCCTAAACCTTTGCCTTACGCTCGTGCAATGACAAGTGAATAAACACTTGTTGTGAGAATAACACATCTAGCATGGAAAATATTAGCTACCCGTTACCGTTCCGCGAGCAAAACAAACAAACAAAAGAGAAGTTTATTTTGAAAATTAGAGATGGCACATGCAAATTTGCTTAGAACGGCAAAATAATACTGCATATAGGTAGATATAGTGAAGTCATGTGGCAAAACTGGTTTAAAGGATTTTGGATGCACAAGTAGAGGTCATACTTGGTGCAAAATGAAGGCTAGCAAAAAGATTGAGAAGCGACCAATCAAGAAATGAATAATCTCATAAGCAAGCATTAAGCATAATTAACACCAAATAATGCACCACAAGAAGGATATAATTTTTATTGCATGATTATTGACTTTCGTGCATGCATAGGGAATCACAAACCTTAACACCAATATTCTTACTAGAGCACAATTACTCATCAACATAACTCACATATCACATCATCATATCTCAAAACTATTACTAAGAATCAAGTTTATTTTATCCAATGATCTTCATGACATATATTTTTTTCTTTCTTTATCCTTCTTGGATATCTATCACTTTGGGACTAATTTTCATGTGTTGCTTTTCATAAGCTCAAACAAATATAAGTGAAGATCATGAGCATAACATATTTTCTTTCTCTCAAAATAATTTAAGTGAAGCAAGAGAGAATTTCTTCAAAATTTTACTAACTCTCAAATAATTCTAAGTGAAGCAAGAGAGCATTTCTTCAAAAATACTACGCACACCGTGCTCAAAAAGATATAAGTGAAGCACTAGAGCAAGTCCATTGCTCGTAAAAATTTAAGTGAAGCATAGCGAGCAATTCTAACAAATCATGACATAATTTGGCTCTCTCAAATAGGTGTGTCCAGCAAGGATTGATGACTTAAAACACAAAATAAAACAAGCAAAGACACATATCATACAATACGCTCCAAGAAAAACACATATCATGTGACGAATAAAAATATAGCCTCGAGTAAAATACCGATGGTCGTTAGAAGAAAGAGGGGATGCCACTCGGGGGCATCCCCAAGCTTAGTTGGTTGCTCATTCTTGGATAATATCTTGGGATGCCGGGGCATCTCCAAGGTTAGGCTCTTCTATCTTTCTTTCATCCATCATAAGATAACCCAAAACTTGAAAACTTCAATCACACAAAACTCAATAAAACCCTTGTGAGATCCGTTAGTAAAAGAAAGCAAACCACTACTATAAGTGCTGTGTGAAACCAATTATTATTTTGTTTTTGTATTGTATCTAATTTATTCCAACTTTTCTATGGCAAAAACTCATCAAAGAAAACCATAGAGCCATCAAAATAAGCACACAATACAAAGAAAACAGAATCTGTCAAAACAGAACAGTCTGTAGTAATCTGGAACTTTCGAATACTTCTGTAACTCAAAAAGTTATACCAAATTAGGAAGACTAGAATAATTTGTATTTTAATCTTCTTCAAAAAGAATCAGGGCAAAATCTATTTTCTGTGATTTATGATAATTATTTTCGTGAGTGCAAAGTTTCTGTCTTTTTCAGCAAGATCAAACAACTATCACCCCAGAAGATCCTAAAGGCTTTACTTGGCACAAACACTAATTAAAACAAAAAAGCACAATCATACTGCTACGTCTTGAGCATGCATTGGTTTTCCTTGAAGAGGAAAGGGTGATGCAGCAATAGTAGCGTAAGTATTTCCCTAAGTTTTTGAGAACCAAGGTATCAATCCAGTAGGAGGCTCCTCAAAAGTCCCACGCACCTACACGAACAAACAAAGAACTCGCAACCAACGCAATAAAGGGGTTGTCAATCCCTTCACCACCACTTGCGAAAGTGAGATCTAATAGAGATAGTATGATAAGATAAATATATTTTTGGTATTTTATAGTATAGATTGGAAGAGTAAAGATGCAAATAAAAGTAGATTGAAAGCTTATATGATAAAGGATAGACCCGGGGGCCATAGGTTTCACTAGTGGCTTCTCTCAAGATAGCATAAGTATTACTGTGGGTGAACAAATTACTGTCGAGCAATTGATAGAAAAGCGAATAATTATGAGATATCTAGGCATGATCATGTATATAGGCATCACGTCCGTGACAAGTAGACCGACTCCTGCCTGCATCTAGTACTATTACTGCACACATCGACCGCTATCCAGCATGCATCTAGAGTATTAAGTTCATAAGAACAGAGTAACGCATTAAGAAAGATGACATGATGTAAAGGGATAAACTCAAGTAATATGATATAAACCCCATCTTTTTATCCTCGATGACAACAATACAATACGTGCTTTGCAACCCCTGTTGTCACTGGGTAAGGACACCGCAAGATCGAACCCAAAGCTAAGCACTTCTTCCATTGCAAGAAAGATCAATCTAGTAGGCCAAACCAAACTGATAATTCGAAGAGACTTGCAAAGATAACTCAATCACACATAAAAGAATTCAGAGGAGATTCAAATATTTCTCATAGATAAACTTGATCATAAACCCACAATTCATTGGATCTCGACAAACACACTGCAAAAAGAGTTACATCGAATAGATCTCCACAAGAGAGGGGGAGAACATGGTATTGAGATCCAAAAAGAGAGAAGAAGCCATCTAACTAATAACTATGGACCCGAAGGTCTGTGGTAAATTACTCACAACTCATCGGAGGGGCTATGGTGTTTATGTAGAAGCCCTCCATGGTCGATTCCCCCTCCGGCGGAGCACGGCCGAAGGCTCCAAGATGGGATCTCGCGGATACAGAAGGTTACGGCGGTGGAAATTGTTTTTCGTTGGCTCCCTGGATGTTTTCGGGGTACGTATATATAGGAGGAAGAAGTACGTCGGTGGCTGCCCGAGGGGCCCACGAGATAGGGGGGCGCGCCCTCCACCCTCGTGGCCGCCTCGGCTGCTTCTTGGCTTGCACTCCAAGTCCTCTGGATCATGTTCGTTCCAAAAATCATGCTGCCGAAGGTTTCATTCCGTTTGGACTCCGTTTGATATTCCTTTTCTTCGAAATACTGAAATAGGCAAAAAAACAGCAATACGGGCTGGGCCTCCGGTTAGTAGGTTAGTCCCAAAAATGATATAAATGTGTAAAATAAAGCCCATAAACATCCAAAAGGGGTAATATAATAGCATGGAACAATCAAAAATTATAGATACGTTGGAGATGTATCACATACCAGTAGCATAATTGTGTTAACACACAAGAACAACAAGCAAAAAGCAAAAATAAATTTTATTCACCGGGTTGCCTCCCAACAAGCGCTATAGTTTTACGCCCTTTGCTAGTCATAAAGCAAGGATCTAAGTTTTGTCATCTTTTTTCTTCTTAATTTTCTTAGTGGTATTTTCATCATGGGGTTTCGTAAACACAACATAAAACATATTATCCATGGAAACTTTAGCATTTCTTAGTTGGTTTTCATCATAACCCTTTTGATTACCCGCAACTTGTTGGATTATATCTAGAACATGGACTTCTTTTTTAAGATTCTCATCCAAGATCTTATTATCCCCAAGAAAATGCCTTAGTGCATTATCACTGTTGTAAATAATTTCATCTATCACAGGTTTTTCATGATTCATACCATAAAAATCAAAGATTTCCCTAGCTTCCCGTATTATGTAGTCAAATTCATTTATAAGAACGAGAGTGGCCTACTTTTTTGCCCTAGGATTCTTTATGTCAGGGAGCTAAAAAACAATCTTTGCAAAGTAGGATGGGTATGAATAAATTTACTTTCAAGTTTTAGAACTAGTGCTGAAATAGCATCCGCATAAGATCTAGTAGTTTTAAGTATAGGAGCATCATCAAGGCTTATATTCCCAACACAATTAAAAAAATTCTTGAATACGTTCTTTTCCCATAACATTCCCTTGCCCCAAGATAAAAGTTTTAGCATCCATATTGCCCGTACGTCCAAATTTAGGAGTTAGGACATCATCTGTTGGTGCCATACCGAAATCACTCATGATTGCAAGCAAAGGATAGATCTGACAAGAAAACGGCGAATGGACAAAGAGAGGCGAATAAAATGGCAAATTTTTGTGAAGTGGGGGAGAGGAAAACGAGAGGCAAATGGAAAATAATGTAAATTGCAAGGAGATGAGATTTGTGATTAGGAACCTGGTTATGTTGAAGATCCTCTCCGGCAATGGCGCCAGAAATTCCTTTTGATGTCGCTTGAAGCTACGTCAGTATTTCCCCATAGAGGAAGGGATGATGCAGCACAACGACGCTAGGTAATTCCCTCAGATATGAAACCAAGGTTATCGAACCAGTAGGAGAACCAAGCAACACAGCTTAAACAGCCCCTACACACAAATAACAACACCTCGCAACCCGACGTGTTAAAGGGGTTGTCAATCCCTTTCGGGGTACAGCGCCTCAAGATAGGCAAAGGACATGAGGTAAATTTGTAGTAGATTGATAGATTGAACGCCAAATAAATAAAAATAAATTGCAGCAAGGTATTTTTGTATTTTTGGTTTCATAGATCTGAAAATAAATGCAAGGAAAAAGTAGATCGCAAGGCAAATATATGAGAAAGAAGACGAGAGGGCCGTAGGTTTCACTAGTGGCTTCTCCCGAGAAAGATAACAAAAGGTGGGTGAACAAATTACTTTTGGGCAATTGATTGAACTTCAAATAATTATGACGATATCCAGGCAATGATCATTACATAGGCATCACGTCCAAGATTAGTAGACCGAGTCCTGCCTGCATCTACTACTATTACTCCACACATCGACCGCTATCCAGCATGCATCTAGTGTATTAATTTCATGGAAAAACGGAGTAATGCAATAAGAACGATGACATGATGTAGACAAGATCCGTTTATCTATTGCGACAGATATGGATCCCATCTTTTTATCCTTAGTAGCAATGACACATACGTGTCGGTTGCCTTTCTGTCACTAGGATCAAGCACCGTAAGATCGAACCCACTACCGGGCACCTCTTCCCATTACAAGATAAATAGATCAAGTTAGCCAAACAAAACCCAAATATTAGAGAAGAAATACGAGGCTATAAGAGATCATGCATATAAGAGATCAAAGAAACTCAAATAACTTTCATGGATGTAAAAAGATATAACTGATCATATACTCGAAGTTCATTGGATCCCAACAAACACACCGCCAAAAGACTTACATCATATGGATCTCCAAGAGATTATTGTATTGATAATCAAGAGAGAGAGAGAGAGAGGAAGCCATCTAACTACTAACTACGGGCCCGAAGGTCTTCAAAGAACTACTCACGCATCATCGGAGAGGCACGAATGGAAGTGGTGAACCCCTCTGTGATGGTGTCTAGATTGGATCTGGCAGTTCTCGACTCTGCGGCGGCTGGATGAATATTTCGTCAACTCCCCTAGGGTTTCTAGATTATTGGGGTATTTATAGATCAAAGAGGCGGTCCGGGGGGGGGGGGGTACCCGAGGTGGGCACAACCCACCAGGGCGCGCCTGGGCCTCCTGGCGCACCCTGGTGGGTTGTCCCCTCCTCGGGGCTCCCCCCAGGTGCAACCAGGGCCCATCTTCTTCCTTTTGGTCCATAAAAAATCATCGAAAATTGATGTGGCATTTAGACTCCGTCTGATATTGATTTCTTGCGATGTAGAAAACATGAAGAAAACAACAACTGGCACTTGGCACTATGTCAATAGGTTAGTACCAAAAAATGATATAAATAATTGTAAAATGATTATAAAACATCCAATATTTATAATAAAACAGCATGGAATAATCAAAAATTATAGATACGTTGGAGACGTATCAGCATCCCCAAGCTTAACTCCTACTCGTCCTCGAGTAGGTAAGTGATAAAAACAGAATTTTTCATGTGGAGTGCTGTTTATCATGGCATATCATATTCTTTTCTTTATAGCATGGACATTTGGACTTTTATGTGATTCAAAGCAATAGTCTAGCTTCGACATAATAATTTAGATACTCAAGCATATCAACAAGCAACCATGTCTTTCAAAATATCAATGCTAAAACAAGTTATCCCTAGCCCATCATGCTCAAACATTGATCCATTCATGAAACACACTCGAATATTAGCTACACCCAATACTTAAGTACGATCATATTGCCTCCTAGTTGGTGCTTTTATAAGAGAGGATGGAGACTCAATTTCAAAAATAAAAATTGCATAAAGTAAAAGAAAGGCCCTTCGCAGAGGGAAGTAGGGATTTGTAGAGGTGCCAGAGCTCAAAGCGAAAAAATAGAGATAAAAACATTTTGGGAGGTGTATCCATCCCACCAACGAAAACGACTCAGAGCATCCCAACACTTTCCATGCTAGATATATCACAGGCGGTTCCCAAACAAAAAATAAAGTTTATTCCTTTTTCCACCATACTTTCACTTTCCATGGCTAGCCGTATCCACGGGTGCCCTCCATACCAACACTTTCCAAAGAATTTATTATTTGACAACATAAAGTAAATTCATTTTTGCATTTCGGGACTGGGCATCCCTAAAACCTTTGCCTTACTCTCGTGCAATGACAAGTGAATACACACTCATCGTGAGAATAACACATCTAGCATGGAAAATATTAGCTACCCGTTACCGTTCAGCGAGCGAAACAAACACACAAAAGAGAAGTTTATTTTGAAAATTAGAGATGGCTCATGCAAATTTTCTTAGAACGACAAAAGAATATCGCATATAGGTAGATATAGTGGACTCATGTGGCAAAACTTGTTTAAAGGATTTTGGATGCATAAGTAGAGGTCATACTTGGTGCAAAATGAACGCTAGCAAAAAGATTGAGAAGCGACCAATCAAGAAACGAATAATCTTGATAAAGGAGGTGCCAGAACCTCGCGAGCCCCCCGAACCTCCGGAGCCCCTCGGGGCTCAGGAGCCGGCTGGCCCATGAGGAGTGACCTCTGCAGCACGTGTCTTCAGATACTTCGGCGCTTCTACAACGATGGTGCGAGGTGACTTTTTGGTTTGTTCAGTTGAGGGCGCCCCTCAGGCTGCATTATCATCTGGCTGCCAGGGCTCGCCCCTGCAGCTGTGTAATTTTGATTCATGTACTCCAGACAAGTTATGCATGCTCAAGTCATTATGTTTTTTATTGTTCCACCTGCCGTCTCGTTATCTACGGAGTTGCCCTTCGCAGCCTCCGCGTGTTGCTAACCCGCCTTTTACTCATCCCGCAATGGGGGCTGCTGGCACGACGCCTGTGCTCGGATCCGTCCGTGCAGAATTGACAAATCTAAGAGAACGAGCTCCGGCTCACGACTCGCCCGTGCACGTGACCTCACCGGATCCTTAGTGCCTTCATCTCCTCGCGGAAAGATCACGGGCAGGATAGCAAGCACGACTGCTTGTTGTGTTTTGTGGCTAACCTGCAGGAACCCCCAGAGGAAGGTCCGCGGGTGGCTTCTCTAGTGCCACGCCGCGTGCCAAGGGGCCTAGCCCCTCTCAGGTACCCTCACGGGGCACGCCGCTCCTGTCTCGCACAGACCACTTGCACATTAAAGGGGGGCCCTCAAGCACCGTGCCTCAGGGGCTTCTACCGGCCCTCGAGCCCTCACCCTTGGCCTTGACCATGGCATCGCGACCTGGCATATCGGCGGCGGCCGAGCCTCTCTCGAGAGCTGGGTCTTGATGACGTAGAGCACCCTAACGAGCGGGAGAGATGGAGACGGCAGGGGCCCTGCAAGGAAGGGGCACCATCGGGAGAAAGGCGCAGCTAACTTCACACAAGAAGCTCGCCCTCGCAGCAAAGGAATCACCACAGGCTCGCCAAGATAAGTCACCTCGCACGCGCAGACGTGAACCTCATGATCAACGCTTTGTCTCCGGCGATCTCGCTCGGGCAAGGAAACTTCCCTCTTAGTCCTTGCGGAGCCGCTTGTGCCCCAAAGGGGACCTCTTGAGCATCGTGCCTCAGGGGCTCTTACCGGACCTCGGGCCGCTCACTGATGTCTACTACACAACCTTCTTCTTATAGACGTTGTTGGGCCTACAAGTGCACAGGTTTGTAGGACAGTAGCAAATTTCCCTCAAGTGGATGACCTAAGGTTTATCAATCCGTAGGAGGCTTAGGATGAAGATGGTCTCTCTCAAACAACCCTGCAACCAAATAACAAAGAGTCTCTTGTGTCCCCAACACACCCAATACAATGGTAAATTGTATAGGTGCACTAGTTCGGCGAAGAGATGGTGATACACGTGCAATATGGATGGTAGATATAGGTTTTTGTAATCTGAAAATATAAAAACAGCAAGGTAACTAATGATAAAAGTGAGCGTAAACAGTATTGCAATGATAGGAAACAAGGCCTAGGGTTCATACTTTCACTAGTGCAAGTTCTCTCAACAATAATAACATAGATAGATCATATAACAAGCCCTCAACATGCAACAAAGAGTCACTCCAAAGCCACTAATAGCGGAGAACAAACGTAGAGATTATGGTAGGGTACGAAACCACCTCAAAGTTATTCTTTCGGATCAATCTATAAAAGAGTTCGTACTAGAATAACACCTTAAGACACAAATCAACCAAAACCCTAATGTCACCTAGATACTCCATTGTCATCTCAAGTATCCGTGGGCATGATTATACGATATGCATCACACAGTCTCAGATTCATCCAACCAACATAAAAGTACTTCAAAGAGTGCCCCAAAGTTTCTATCGGAGAGTCAAGAACGTGTGCCAACCCCTATACATAGGTTCCCAATGTCACGAAACCCGCAAGTTGATCACCAAAACATACATCAAGTGGCACATGATATCGCATTGGCACCACAGATAATCACGGCAAGACATACATTAAGTGTTCTCATAAAAGACTCAATCCGATAAGATAACTTCAAAGGGGAAACTCAATTCATCACAAGAGAGTAGAGGGGGAGAAACATCATAAGATCCAACTACAATAGCAAAGCTCGGGATACATCAAGATCGTGCCATAGAGGAACACGAGAGAGAGAGAGAGAGAGATCAAACACATAGCTACCGGTACATAACCTTAGCCCCGAGGGTGAACTACTCCCTCCTCGTCATGGATAGCATCGAGATGATGAAGATGGCCACCGGTGATGGGTTCCTCCTCCGGCAGGGCACCGGAACGGGCTCCCGAGAGGTTTTTGGTGGCTACAGATGCTTGCGGCGGCGGAACTCCCGATCTATCTTCTGTTCTGGAAGTTTTAGGGTACAAGAGTATATATGGGTGCAGGGGGAACGTCGGAGGAGCTACGGGGGCCCCACGAGGCAGGGGGCGCGCCCCGGGGGGGGGGGTGTGCGTGCCCCACCCTCGTGGGCAGCCTGGATCTCCCCTGACGTGCACTCCAAGTTCCCTGGGTTGCTTTCCTTCCAAAAATAACTTCTCCAGTTGATTTTGTTCCGTTTTGACTCCGTCTGATATTCCTTTTCCTCGAAACACTGAAATAGGCATAAAACAGCAAATCTGGGCTGGGCCTCCGGTTAATAGGTTAGTCCCAAAAATAATATAAAAGTGGATAATAAAGTCCAATATTGCCCAAAACAGTAGATAATATAGCATGGAGCAATCAAAAATTATAGATACGTTGGAGACATATCAAGCATCCCCAAGCTTAATTCCTGCTCGTCCTCGAGTAGGTAAATGATAAAAAAGAATTTTGGATGCGGAGTGCTACTTGGCATAATTTCAATGTAAATCTTCTTACTTGTGGTATGAATATTCAGATCCGAAAGCTTCAAGACAAAAGTTCATATTGACATAAAAATAATAATACTTCAAGCATACTAATAAAGCAATCATGTCTTCTCAAAATAACATGGCAAAAGAAAGTTCATCCCTACAAAATCATATAGTTAGGCTATGCTTCATTTTCGTCACACAAAGATGTTCCCAACTTCTATACCCCCGATGACAAGCCAAGCAATTGTTTCATACTTAAATAATCTCAAACTTTTTCAACCTTCACGCAATACATGAGCGTGAGCCATGGATATATCACTATGGGTGGAATATAATATGATGATGGGGATTGTGTGGAGAAGACAAAAAAAGGAGAAAGTCTCACATTGACGAGGATAATCAACGGGCTATGGAGATGCCCATCAATTGATGTCAACATGAGGAGTAGGGATTGCCATGCAACGGATGCACTAGAGCTATGAATGCTCAACAAAAGAAAACTAGTGGGTGTGCATCCAACTCGCTTGCTCATGAAGACCTAGGGCATTTGAGGAAGCCCATCGTAGGAATATACAAGCCAAGTTCTATAATGAAAAATTCCCACTAGTACAAAAAAGATAACTTATGAGACTCACTATATGAAGAACAAGGTGCTACTTTGAAGCACAATATATGAGACTCACTACATGAAGAACAAGGTGCTACTTTGAAGCACAAGTGTGGAAAAGAGATAGTAGCATTGCCCCTTTTTTCTTTCTTTTTTTCTTTTTTTGGGCCTTTCTTTTTTTTTCTTTTGGCCTTTCTTTTTGTTTTGTTTGGGCAATGCTCTAATAATGATGATCATCACACTTCTATTGATTACAACATAAGGATTACAACTCGAAACTTAGAACAAGATATGACTCTATATGAATGCCTCCGGCGGTGTACCGGGATGGTGCAATGAATCAAGAGTGACATGTATGAAAAATAATGCATGGTGGCTTTGCCACAAATACAATGTCAACTACATGATCATGCAATGGCAATATGACAAAAGTAATGTATGTCATGATGATGATGGAAGTTGCATGGCAATATATCTCGGAATGGCTATGGAAATGCCATGATAGGTAGGTATGGTGGCTGTTTTGAGGAAGATATAGGGAGGTTTATGTGTGATAGAGCGTATCGTATCACGGGGTTTGGATGCACCGGCGAAGTTTGCACCAACTCTCAAGGTGAGAAAGGGCAATGCACGGTACAGAAGAGGCTAGCAATGACGGAAAGGTAAAAGTGCATATAATCCATGGACTCAACATTAGTCAAAAAAACTCATATACTTATTGCAAAAATTTAGAAGTCATCAAAAACCAAGTACTACGCGCATGCTCCTAGGGGGATAGATTGGTAGGAAAAGACCATCGCTCGTCCCCGACCGCCACTCATAAGGATGCACAAGCCAGGTACACTTCATGTTTCAAATTTGTTACACAACTTTAACCATACGTGCATGCTACGGGACTTGCAAACTTCAACACAAGCATTTCTCAAATTCACAATTACCAAAGTAGCACGACTTTGATATTATCACCTCCATATCTCAAAACAATTATCAAGCATCAAACTTATCTTAGTATTCAACACACTCATAAGAAAGTTTCACATATCTTGAATACCAAGTATATAACATTAATCAAATTACCATGCTATTTAAGACTCTCAAAATAATATAAGTGAAGCATGAGAGTTCATCTGTTTCTTCAAAATAAAACTACCACCATGCTCTAAAAGGTATAAGTGATGCACTAGAGCAAATGACAAACTACTCCGAAAGATATAAGTGAAGGTCAATGAGTAGCTAAATAATTATGCAACTATGCGAAGACTCTCTCTCATTTAATAATTTCAGATCTTGATACTTTATTCAAACAGCAAGCAAAGCTAAATAAAACTACATTACAAGGATAGCACAACTCATGTGAAGAAGCAAAAACTTAGGCTCAACCGATAGATGCTTGAGACTTCTTGAAATATTATCTTGGGGTGCCTTGGGCATCCCCAAGCTTGAGCTTTTGTGTCTCCTTAATTCCTCTCATATCATGGTTTCTCTTTTTATCAAAAGCTTCATTCACAAAAAACTCAACAAGAACTCGTGAGTAGGTTAGTATAAACCAATGCAAAACCTTATCATTTTTTACTGTAACAAATCACTTAAATAATTATTCAACATTGCATGCTAAATGCCTCTGCATATTTAATACTCCTATCCTCAAATATAATCATTAATTAAGCAAACATATGCAAACAATGCAAACATAACAGCGATCTGCCAAAACAGTACAGTCTGTAAAGAATGCAAGAGTATCAATACTTCCCTGACTCCAAAAATTATGAACTAAAATTCCCACTGTAATAAATTTATCATATCTCAATATGAAAAAAGATTCAACATTATACCACTCTCTGACTTTTCTAGGGAATTTTTGCAACAGCGGTAAACTTTCTGTTTTTCAAATAGCAACATGTATACTAGCAAAATAAGCATGGCAAAGGCTATCCTTGACTTATTTATTGAAATTAAAGATGCAAAACATTATTCTAAATAACAGCAAGCTAATACTAACAAAAGAAAATGATGCTCCAAGCAAAACACATATCATGTGGTGAATAAAAATATAGTCCAAGTAAAGTTATCAATGAATGAAGACGAAAGAGGGGATGCCTTCCGGGGCATCCCCTAGCTTAGGCTCTTGGTTGTCCTTGAATATTACCTTGGGGTGCCTTGGGCATCCCCAAGCAAAGGCTCTTGCCACTCCTTATTCCATAGTCCATCGAATCTTTACCCAAAACTTGAAAACTCCACAACACAAAACTCAACAGAAAACTCGTAAGCTCCGTTAGTATAAGAAAATAAAACAACCACTTAGGTACTGTAATAAACTCATTCTAAATTCATATTGGTGTAATATCTACTGTATTCAAACTTATCTATGGTTCATACCCTTCGATACTACTCATAGATTCATCAAAATAAGCAAACAACACATAGAAAACAGAATCTGTCAAAAACAGAACAGTCTGTAGTAATCTGTATCAAACGTATACTTATGGAACTCCAAACATCCTACCAAATTGGGAAGTCCTAAGAAATTCGTGTACCAATCCAGAGCAAAAGGAATCAGATCAGAATCATGTTTCTGTGAATTAACAAAACTAATTTACTGGGTGCAAAAGTTACTGATTTTCAGCAGGATCAACACAACTATCACCGTAAGCCATCCTAAAGGTCTTACTTGGCACTTCATTGAAACAAAAGCTATAAAACATGATTACTACAGTAGTGTAATCATGTGAACACACGAAAACAGTAAGGATAAGTATTGGGTTGTCTCCCAACAAGCGCTTTTCTTTAATGCCTTTCTAGCTAGGCATGATGATTTCAATGATGCTCACATAGAAGATAAGAATTGAAACATAACGGGAGCATCATGAAGCATATGACTAGCACATTTAAGTCTAACCCACTTCCTATGCATAGGTATTTTGTGAGCAAACACCTTATGGGAACAATAATCAACTTGCATAGGAAGGTAAAACAAGCATAACCTCAAGATTTTAAGCACATAGAGAGGAAACTTGACATTATTGCAACTCCTACAAGCATATGTTCCTCCCTCATAATAATTTTCAGTAGCATCATGAATGAATTCAACAATATAACCAGCACCTAAAGCATTCTTTTCATGATATACAAGCATAGAAAATTTACTACTCTCCACATAAGCAAAATTCTTCTCATGAATAATAGTGGGAGTATCATAAGAGACTTGAACACTAAAAATTGTTTCCACATTAAAGAGTAATGTTCAGAAAAAGGATAATCATGATCATGACAAGATATAATCATCACTACTTTTTATAGCATAAGTTTCACAATAATCATCATAAGTAGCAACTTCGTTCTCATCATAATCGATTGAAACCTCTCCCAAGATAGTGGAATCACTAAATAAAGTTGACACTCACTACTAGAAAACCTATTATTGACGACCATGACAAAAAAATTTCGGTCGTTAAAATCCGAGCAAGCCTCCCCCTGTGAAAATCACACCACCGAATTACCTTTAACTACCACTTATTTGTCCGTCGCTAGCCAAAACATAAGTGTGTGGTCATATTTTGTTCCGATCTCCTCTGGTGTCTAGTTTAATTAACAAAAAACATGGCACAAACTGTTAGGATTGTCCATAGGATAACCCTACCCAACGTAAAAATAGATCTGTTATGATCTTATCCCTACGATTCCTTTCCTCGAGCCCTCTGCCCTGTTTTCCCCTTGTCCCGAATACCGATCCTGATCTATCTTCTTTCTGCGCAGGTGGTGGCGACTAGAGTCATGATGTCCGCCGCCAAACACTGCCACGAGCGGGCCTGCAGCAGGCAAGCGACGTCGCCCGTCGAGACGGGACTGGTTGTGGGAGGAGCTGCTAACGAGAGACGCGCCGTCAGCTGCCCACCGTGGCAGGACCTACAGCAGGCCAGCGATGTCTTCGTCTGCCGGGAGCCCGTGACTTGTCTCCGGAGGAGCTACGCGGTTCATTGGGGGATCGATCTGGCGAAGGAGAAGCTCGGGCCGCGTGGTCGCCGGAGCCATGGCGGGACGCATCATTATCTACAACCTCGTGGATTCACCCGAGTGAAAAGTGGGATCCTTTTCCAGGAGCCGAAGCTGCTGCGACGCCTGTTGTCTGCCGGCACCGGTGGTGCCATCTTTGTCAGACTTGGAGGATTTAGACCACCATCTTTGGATGCATTCGCGGCAGCACGGCCGCATTTCGTACAGAGCTGCAAGACCTTGGAGGAGGCTCAAATGCGTGGATGCTTGTGGCTGGGCGCACAATCCATGGCTAATTCTAAATTACACATGTGAGTTTTGCCTTTTTTGTTCTTGTTGGCCAATTGAAAATAGTCACAGTCTCAGATTTCTAGTATTTTATATTAGAGCTTGTACCTGTGTTGTTCAATCTGCAGGCTCATCAGCCAAGCCATCCTTTTGGATTTTGGTAGACATAACGGAGTACATTCAGCCACATTGCCCGTAGCCAAAACAAGTACTCGAAGAAACAGTCAATGCTGTGGTGCAAGAAGTGTGAGAACTTCAGTTTCTTATAGCCGGTAGATCTCCACGTGATAGCTGTGGTGAAATCTAGCATGATCAAGTAAGTTTGTCTCATACATTATTTTTCTATGCTCTTATACTTTGTGCCAATTTATTTACATAGATTGACTTCAATAAATTACTTAACGTTTTTTTAGGACTGGCGGTGCACAGTAATATAGGATCATCAAGAGGCATTGTTATGGCTGATGAAGAATGATCCATTCAAACAACAATGGTGTCCCTCAGTCGAAGATTAATAAATATAATGTTTTGTAGTTGTCTCGCTTTCCAGTTAGATATGAGCAAGTATGTGGTCATACAAGGAGTGTTTTATAATTCCAGAATTACATGTCAGAATTTTGTTAACTTATATGATTTCTATTAATGAAAGAGGCTATGATCTTTTTCAATTCACATTATTTTGTTTTCATATTAATGTGGAAGTTAATACTCAAATGTTGGATGGTGCATAATTTAATCGTTGAACGGAAAGTTATACTATATATAAGTGGTTTTGAAGAATATCAAAATGGTGAAGGGAGAGATCGGCAGGTCGCTAAAACAACAAAGTGGTTGTTACTAATACGTTGGCCATCATTAGAACGTTATTAATGATGACAATTGTGGTCGTTATTTCCCCAGGATCGACGATGACACACCATCCCGTTGTTATAAGAATAACGACCACAAAAGGTATGTGGTCGTTATACTTTTAACGACGGAGCCTACTACGACCAGCATATTGTGGTCGTTATTAACCTTTAACGACCACAATCCCACCTTTAACAACCACATATACCGTCGTTAAAAACAGTTTTCCTAGTAGTGACTCTTCCAAATCCACTTTCGTATTCATCACAATAAAATTCAACATCCTCCAAAATAGTGGGATCACTACTTCCTAATGTTGACTCTCTTCCGAACCCACTTTCATCAATATAATCATCATAGGTAGGAGGCATGCTATCATCATAACAACTTTGCATATCAAAACTTGGGATGCTAAAAATATCATCTGCATTAAACATAGCATCCCCACGCTTGGGACAAACATTAATTCCAGCAAATATATTCTCAAATATTTCATCTCAATCAAACATAGCTTCCCCAAGCTTGGGCCCTTTCATATCATAAGCATAATCACTCTCATCATTAAAAATATTGATAGCACCAATAGTATAGCAATTATCATCATCACAATGAGTAGTAGGAGCAACATCATTTGGGAGGGATACCTTTATACCTTTGTTGCTCCTTCTTTTCTTCTTCTTCTTCACATTATGTGTGGGTTCAACCTTCCTCTTTGAGCTCCTTATTGATGAGATTGGTTGAATAGAAGGCTCCTCCTCGTTACCTGATTCATCATAAGAAATAATAGGAGGAGATTGGGAAGCCTCTTCCCTTTCATTAGTATTCTCATCATCTTCCATTTGCTTTCTTTTCCTTATGTAATTGGCAATATAAGGATTTTCAATACATTTCATTGCACAATACATATAAATTTTCTCTAGATCAAAATGAAGAACTTTATCAAGGGAAAATTTTGGAATACCCTCAGTTATACGTTTCATTTCTTCATAACCCAAAAGAAGGCTAAGCTCTTTATGATGCTCAAGGGTAATCAATTTATCACAATATTTGGGAACGACTTGATCATGAAACAAATAGCATTGGAGCTTTAAATGACCATGTTCATTGCAAAGTTCACAAGGGGCGCGAAAAATATTGAATCTTTCAGCACATTCATCTAGCTCTTCTTGCAAAAATTTGGTTTCTAAGTACTTATGCCTCTTGCAATAAATATCTTCTCTATTTGGTGTGTTCATGCAAACATGCACTCCACAAAAGTTGACATGCTCATAAGAGATATTTTCATCATAACTAGTGCAATCATCATTAGCATCATGGATATTCAAAGAATTCGTACTAACAACATTGAAATCATGCTAATCACTCAAATATTTAGTGCCAAACAATTTAGAGATTTCTTCTTCTAGCACTTGAGCACAATTATCCTTTCCATCATACTCACAAAAGATATTCAAAAGGTGAAGCGTATGAGACAAACTCAATTCCATTTTTTGTAATTTTCTTTTATAGACTAACTAGTGCTAAAACAAGAACCAAAAAGATTCGATTGCAAGATCTAAAGATATACCTTCAAGCACTCACCTCCCCGCAACGGCGCAAGAAAAGAGCCTGATGTCTACTACAGAACCTTCTTCTTGTAGACGTTGTTGGGCCTGCAAGTGCACACGTTTGTAGGACAGTAGCAAATTTCCCTCAAGTGGATGACCTAAGGTTTATCAATCCGTAGGAGGCGTAGGATGAAGATGGTCTCTCTTAAACAACCCTGCAACCAAATAACAAAGAGTCTCTTGTGTCCTCAACACACCCAATACAATGGTAAGTTGTATAGGTGCACTAGTTCGGCGAAGAGATGGTGATACAAGTGCAATATGGATGGTAGATATAGGTTTTTGTAATCTGAAAATACAAAAACAGCAAGGTAACTAATGATAAAAGTGAGCGTAAACGGTATTGCAACGATAGGAAACAAGGCCTAGGGTTCATACTTTCACTAGTGCAAGTTCTCTCAACAATAATAACATAGATAGATCATATAACAAGCCCTCAACATGCAACAAAGAGTCACTCCAAAGCCACTAATAGCGGAGAACAAACGTAGAGATTATGGTAGGGTACGAAACCACCTCAAAGTTATTCTTTCGGATCAATCTATAAAAGAGTTCGTACTAGAATAACACCTTAAGACACAAATCAACCAAAACCCTAATGTCACCTAGATACTCCATTGTCACCTCAAGTATCCGTGGGCATGATTATACGATATGCATCACACAATCTCAGATTCATCCAACCAACATAAAAGTACTTCAAAGAGTGCCCCAAAGTTTCTATCGGAGAGTCAAGAACGTGTGCCAACCCCTATGCATAGGTTCCCAATGTCATGAAACCCGCAAGTTGATCACCAAAACATACATCAAGTGGCACATGATATCCCATTGTCACCACAGATAATCACGGCAAGACATACATCAAGTGTTCTCATAAAAGACTCAATCCGATAAGATAACTTCAAAGGGGAAACTCAATTCATCACAAGAGAGTAGAGGGGGAGAAACATCATAAGATCCAACTACAATAGCAAAGCTCGGGATACATCAAGATCGTGCCATAGAGGAACACGAGAGAGAGAGAGATCAAACACATAGCTACTGGTACATAACCTTAGCCCCGAGGGTGAACTACTCCCTCCTCGTCATGGATAGCGTCAGGATGATGAAGATGGCCACCGGTGATGGGCTCCTCCTCCGGCAGGGCACCGGAACAGGCTCCCAAGAGGTTTTTGGTGGCTACAGAGGCTTGCGGCGGCAGAACTCCCGATCTATCTTCTGTTCTGGAAGTTTTAGGGTACAAGAGTATATATGGGTGCAGGGGGAACGTCGGAGGAGCTACGGGGGCCCCACAAGGCAGGGGGCGCGCCCGGGGGGGGGGGGGGGGGGGGCGGGGGGGTGGGTGGGCGCGCCCCACCCTCGTGGGCAGCCTAGATCTCCCCTGACGTGCACTCCAAGTTCCCTGGGTTGCTTTCCTTCCAAAAATAACTTCTCCAGTAGGACTCCTCTTTCCTAGTAGGAGTAGGAGAAGGGGGAAGGGAAGGAGAGGAGGAGAAGGAAGGAGGGGGCGCCGCCCTTCCCCTTAGTCCAATTCAGACTAGGCTTGGGGGGGCGCGCGCCCCAGCCCTAGCCAGCCCCTCTCTCTCTCCCTAAAGCCCATTAAGGCCCATATACTCCCGGGGGGAGGGGGGTTCCGGTAACCTCCCGGTACTCCGGTATTTATCGGAACCCTTCCGGTGTCCGAATATAACCTTCCAATATATCAATCTTTATGTCTCGACCATTTCGAGACTCCTCGTCATGTCCGTGATCTCATCCGGAACTCCGAACAATCTTCGGTACATCAAAACACATAAACTCATAATACCGATCGTCACCGAACGTTAAGCGTGCGGACCCTACGGGTTCGAGAACTATGTATACATGACCTAGACATGTCTCCGGTCAATAACCAATAGCGGAACCTGGATGCTCATATTGGCTCCTACATATTCTACGAAGATCTTTACCGGTCAAACCGCATAACAACATACGTTGTTCCCTTTCTCATCGGTATGTTACTTGCCCGAGATTCGATCGTCGGTATCTCAATACTTAGTTCAATCTAGTTACCAGCAAGTCTCTTTACTCTTTCTGTAATGCATCATCCCGTAACTAACTCATTAGTCACATTGCTTGCAAGGCTTTATAGTGATGTGCATTACTGAGAGGGCCCGGAGATACCTCTCCGAAACACGGAGTGACAAATCCTAATCTCGATCTATGCCAACTCAACAAGTACAATTGGAGACACCCATACAACACGTTTATAATCACCCAGTTATGTTGTGATGTTTGGTAGCACACAAAGTGTTCCTCTGGTAATCGGGAGTTGCATAATCTCATAGTCATAGGAACATGTATAAGTTATGAAGAAAGCAATAGCAGTAAACTAAATCAATAAAGTGCTAAGCTAATGGAATGGGCCGAGTCAATCACATCATTCTCCTAATGATGTGATCTCATTTATCAAATGACAACTCATGTCTATGGCGAGGAAACTTAACCATCTTTGATCAACGAGCTAGTTAAGTAGAGGCATACTAGTGACACTCTGTTTGTCTATGTATTCACACATGTATTATGTTTCCGGTTAATACAATTCTAGCATGAATAATAAACATTTATCATAAATTAAGGAAAGAATAGCTTTATTATTGTCTCTAGGGCATATTTCCTTCAGTCTCCCACTTGCACTAGAGTCAATAATCTAGACTACAAAGTAATGATTCTAACACCCATGGAGTCTTGGTGCTGATCATGTTTTGCTCGTGAGAGAGGCTTAGTCAATGGGTCTGCAACATTCAGATCCGTATGTATCTTGCAAATCTCTATGTCTCCCACCTGTACTTGATCACAGATGGAATTGAAGCGTCTCTTCATGTGCTTGGTTCTCTTGTGAAATTTGGATTCCTTTGCCAAGGCAATTGCACCAGTATTATCACAAAAGATTTTCGTTGGACCTGATGCACTAGGTATGACACCTAGATCGGGTATGAATTCCTTCATCCAGACTCCTTCCTTTGCTGCTTCCGAAGCAGCTATGTACTCCGCTTCACACGTAGATCCTGCCATGACGCTTTGTTTAGAACTGCACCAACTGACAGCACCACCGTTCAATATAAACACGTATCCGGTTTGCGATTTAGAATCGTCCGGGTCAGTGTCAAAGCTTGCATCGACGTAACCAGTTACAACGAGCTCTTTGTCACCTCCATAAACGAGAAACATATCCTTAGTCCTTTTCAGGTATTTCAGGATGTTCTTGACCGCCGTCCAGTGATCCACTCCTGGATTACTTTGGTACCTCCCTGCTAAACTAATAGCAAGGCACACATTAGGTCTGGTACACAACATTGTATACATGATAGAGCCTATGGCATAAGCATAGGGAACATTTTTCATTTTCTCTCTATCTTCTGCAATGGTCGGGCATTGAGTATGACTCAACTTAACACCTTGTAACACAGGCAAGAACCCTTTCTTTGCTTGATCCATTTTGAACTTTTTCAAAACTTTATCAAGGTATGTGTTTTGTGGAAGTCCAATTAAGCGTATTGATCTATCTCTATAGGTCTTGATGCCCAATATATAAGCAGCTTCATCGAGGTCTTTCATTGAAAAACTCTTATTCAAGTATCCTTTTATGCTATCTAGAAATTCTATATCATTTCCAATCAACAATATGTCATCTACATATAGTATTAGAAATGCTACAGAGCTCCCACTCACTTTCTTGTAAATGCAGGCTTTTCCAAAAGTCTATATAAAACCATATGCTTTGATCACACTATCAAAACGTTTATTCCAACTCCGAGAGGCTTGCACCAGTCCATAAATGGATCATTGGAGCTTGCACACTTTGTTAGCACCTTTTGGATTGACAAAACCTTCTGGTTGCATCATATACAACTCTTCTTCTAGAAATCCATTCAGGAATGCAGTTTTTGACATCCATTGGCCAAATTTCATAATCATAAAATGCGGCTATTGCTAACATGATTCGGACAGACTTAAGAATCGCTACGGGTGAGAAAGTCTCATCGTAGTCAACCCCTTGAACTTGTCAAAAACCTTTCGCAACAAGTCGAGCTTTGTAGACAGTAACATTACCATCAGCGTCAGTCTTATTCTTGAAGATCCATTTATTCTTGATGGCTTGCCGATCATCGGGCAAGTCAACCAAAGTCCACACTTTGTTCTCATACATGGATCCCATCTCAGATTTCATGGCCTCAAGCCATTTTGCGGAATTTGGGCTCATCATCGCTTCCTCATAGTTCGTAGGTTCGCCATGGTCAAGTAACATGACCTCCATAATAGGATTACCGTACCACTCTGGTGCGGATCTTACTCTGGTTGACCTACGAGGTTCGGTAGTAATCTGATCTGAAGTTTCTTGATCAATATCAGTAGCTTCCTCGCTAATTGGTGTAGGTGTCACAGGAACCAGTTTCTATGATGAACTACTTTCCAATAAGGGAGCAGGTACAGTTACCTCATCAAGTTCTAATTTCATCCCGCTCACTTCTTTCAAGAGAAACTCCTTCTCTGGAAAGGATCCATTCTTAGCAACGAATGTTTTGCCTTCGGATCTGTGATAGAAGGTGTACCAAACAGTCTCCTTTGGGTATCCTATGAAGACACATTTCTCTGATTTGGGTTCGAGCGTACCAGGTTGAAGCTTTTTCACATAAGCATCGCAGCCCCAAACTTTAAGAAACGACAACTTTGGTTTCTTGCCAAACCACAATTCATAAGGCGTCGTCTCAACGGATTTAGATGGTGCCCTATTTAACGTGAACGCAGCCGTCTCTAAAGCAAAACCCCAAAACGATAGCGGTAAATCAGTAACAGACATCATAGATCGCACCATATCTAATAAAGTGCGGTTACGACGTTCGGACACACCATTACGCTTTGGTGTTCCCGTTGGCGTGAGTTGCGAAACTATTCCGCATTGTTTCAAATGAAGACCAAACTCGTAACTCAAATATTCTCCTCCACGATCAGATCATGGAAACTTTTTTTTCTTGTTACAATGATTTTCCACTTCACTCTGAAATTCTTTGAACTTTTCAAATGTTTCAGACTTATGTTTCATTAACTAGACATACCCATATCTGCTTAAATCATCTGTGAAGGTGAGAAAATAACGATACCCGCCGCGAGCCTCAATATTCATCGGACCACATACATTAGTATGTATGATTTCCAATAAATCTGTTGCTCGCTCCATTGTTCCGGAGGACGGCGTTTTAGTCATCTTGCCCATGAGGCATGGTTCCCAAGTACCAAGTGATTCATAATCAAGTGATTCCAAAAGCCCATCAATATGGAGTTTCTTTATGCGCTTTACACCAATATGACCTAAACGGCAGTGCCACAAATAAGTTGCACTATCATTATCAACTCTGCATCTTTTGGCTTCAACATTATGAATATGTGTATTACTACAATCGAGATTCAACAAAAATAGACCACTCTTCAAGGGTGCATGACCATAAAAGATATTACTCATATAAACAGAACAACCATTATTCTCAGATTTAAATGAATAACCGTCTCGCATCAAACAAGATCTAGATATAATGTTCATGCTTAACACTGCCACCAAATAACAATTATTCAGGTCTAAAACTAATCCCGATGGTAGATGTAGAGGTAGCGTGCCGACCGCGATCACATCGACTTTGGAACCATTTCCCACGCGCATCGTCACCTCGTCCTTAGCCAATCTTTGCTTAATCCGTAGTCCCTGTTTCGAGTTGCAAATATTAGCAACAGAACGAGTATCAAATACCCAGGTGCTACAGTGAGCTTTAGTAAGGTACACATCAATAACATGTATATCACATATACCTTTGTTCACTTGCCATCCTTCTTATCCACCAAATACTTGGGGCAGTTCCGCTTCCAGTAGTCAGTCCCTTTGCAGTAGAAGTACTCAGTCTCAGGCTTAGGTCCAAACTTGGGTTTCTTCTCCTGAGCAGCAACTTGTTTGCCGTTATTCTTGAAGTTCCCCTTCTTCTTCCCTTTACCCCTTTTTCTTGAAACTGGTGGTCTTGTTGACCGTCAACACTTGATGCTCCTTTTTGATTTCTACCTCCGCAGCCTTTAACATCGCGAAGAGCTCCGGAATTGTCTTATCCATCCCTTGCATATTATAGTTCATCACAAAGCTCTTGTAGCTTGGTGGCAGTGATTGGAGAATTGTGTCAATGACACTATCATCCAGAAGATTAACTCCCAGTTGAATTAAGTGATTATTATACCCAGACATTTTGAGTATATGTTCACTGACAGAACTGTTCTCCTCCATCTTATAGCTGTAGAACTTATTAGAGACTTCATATCTCTCAATCCGGGCATTTGCTTGAAATATTAACTTCAACTTCTGGAACATCTCATATGCTCCATAACGTTCAAAACGTCGTTGAAGTCCTTGTTCTAAGCCGTAAAGCATGACACACTGAACTATCGAGTAGTCATCAGCTTTACTCTGCCAGACGTTCTTAACGTCATCAACAGCATCTGCAGCAGGCCTGGCACCCAGCGGTGCTTCCAGGATGTAATTCTTCTATGCAGCAATAAGGATAATCCTCAAGTTACGGACCCAGTCTGTGTAATTTCTACCATCATCTTTCAACTTATCTTTCTCAAGGAACGCATTAAAATTCAACAGAACAACAACACGGGCCATCTATCTACAACAACATAGAGAAGCAAGATACTATCAGGTACTAAGTTCATGATAAATTAAAGTTCAATTAATCAAATTACTTAAGAACTCCCACTTAGATAGACATCCCTCTAATCATCTAAGTGATCACGTGATCCAAATCAACTAAACCATGTCCGATCATCACGTGAAATGGAGTAGTTTTCAATGGTGAACATCACTATGTTCATCATATCTACTATATGATTCACGCTCGACCTTTCGGTCTCAGTGTTCCGAGGACATATCTGCATATGCTAGGCTCGTCAAGTTTAACCCGAGTATTTCTGCCTGTGCAAAACTGCCTTGCACCCCTTGTATGTGAACGTAGAGCTTATCACACCTGATCATCACGTGGTGTCTCAGCACGACGAACTTTGGCAATGGTGCATACTCAGGGAGAACACTTATACCTTGAAATTTAGTGAGAGATCATCTTATAATGCTACTGTCAATCAAAGCAAAATAAGATGCATAAAAGATAAACATCACATGCAATCAATATAAGTGATATGATATGGCCACCATCTTGTGCCTTTAATCTCCATCTCCAAAGCACCGTCATGATCACCATCGTCACCGGCTTAACACCTTGATCTCCATCGAAGCCGTCTCGCCAACTATTGCTACTACGACTAAAGCAATTACAGGGCGATTGCATTGCATACAATAAAGCGACAGCCATATGGCTCCTGCCAGTTGCTGATAACTCTGTGACAAAACATGATCATCTCATACAATAAAATTTAGCATCATGTCTTGACCATATCACATCACAACATGCCCTGCAAAAACAAGTTAGACGTCCTCTACTTTGTTGTTGCCAGTTTTACGTGGCTGCTACGGGCTGAGCAAGAATCGTTCTTACCTACGCATCAAAACCACAACCATATTTCATCAAGTTAATGTTGTTTTAACCTTCAACAAGGACCGGGCGTAGCCACACTTGATTCAACTAAAGTTGGAGAAACTAACACCCGCCAGCCACCTGTATGCGAAGCACGTCGATAGAACAAGTCTCGCTTAAGTGTACGCTTAATGTCGGTCCGGGCCGCTTCATCCAACAATACCGCCGAATCAAAGTATGACATGCTGGTAAGAACTATGACTAGTATCGCCCACAACTCACTTGTGTTCTACTCGTGCAAATAACATCTACGCATAAACCTGGCTCGGATGCCACTGTTGGGTAACGTAGTAATTTCAAAAAAATTCCTACGCACACGCAAGATCATGGTGATGCATAGCAACGAGAGGGGAGAGTGTCGTCCATGTACCCTTGTAGGCCGTAAGCGGAAGCGTTATGACAACATGGTTGATGTAGTCGTACGTCTTCACGATCGACCGATCCTAGTATCGAACGTATGGCACCTCCGCGATCCGCACACGTTCTGCTCGGTGACGTCCCACGAACTCACAATCTAGTAGAGCTTCGAGGGAGAGTTCCGTCAGCACGACGGCGTGATGAAGGTGTTGATGAAGCTACCAACGCGGGGCTTTGCCTAAGCACCGCAACGATATGATCGAGGTGGATTATGATGGAGGGGGGCACCGCACATGGCTAAAGATCAATGATCAACTTGTGTGTCTTGGGGTGCCCCCTTGCCCCCGTATATAAAGGAGCTAGGGGGGAGGCGGCCGGCCAAGGAGGAGGCGCGCCAAGGGGGGAGTCCTACTCCCATCGAGAGTAGGACTCCTCTTTCCTAGTAGGAGTAGGAGAAGGGGAAGGGAAGGAGAGGAGGAGAAGGAAGGAGGGGGCGCCGCCCTTCCCCTTAGTCCAATTCAGACTAGGCTTGGGGGCATGCGCGGACCAGCCCTATCCAGCCCCCCTCTCTCTCTCCCTAAAGCCCATTAAGGCCCATATACTCCCCCGGGGGGGGGGGGGGGGGGTTCCGGTAACCTCTCGGTACTCCGGTATTTATCCGGTGACCCCCAGAACCCTTCCGGTGTCCGAATATAACCTTCCAATATATCAATCTTTATGTCTCGACCATTTCGAGACTCCTCGTCATGTCCGTGATCTCATCCAGAACTCCGAACAATCTTCGGTACATCAAAACACATAAACTCATAATACAGATCGTCACCGAACGTTAAGCGTGCGGACCCTACGGGTTCAAGAACTATGTAGACATGACCTAGACACGTCTCCGGTCAATAACCAATAGATGAACCTGGATGCTCATATTGCCTCCTACATATTCTACGAAGATCTTTATCGGTCAAACTGCATAACAACATACGTTGTTCCCTTTGTCATTGGTATGTTACTTGCCCGAGATTCGATCGTTGGTATCTCAGTACTTAGTTCAATCTCGTTACCGGCAAGTCTCTTTACTCGTTCTGCAATGCATCATCCCGTAACTAACTCATTAGTCACATTGCTTGCAAGGCTTTATAGTGATGTGCATTACCAAGAGGGCCCGGAGATACCTCTCCGAAACACGGAGTGGCAAATCCTAATCTCGATCTATGCCAACTGAACAAATACCATTGGAGACACCTGTAGAGCACCATTATAATCACCCAGTTACGTTGTGACATTTGGTAGCACACAAAGTGTTCCTTCGGTAATCGGGAGTTGCATAATCTCATAGTCATAGGAACATGTATAAGCTATGAAGAAAGCAATAGCAGTAAACTAAATCGATAAAGTGCTAAGCTAACAGAATGGGTCAAGTCAATCACATCATTCTCCTAATGATGTGATCTCATTTATCAAATGACAACTCATGTCTATGGCCAGGAAACTTAACCATGTTTGATCAACGAGCTAGTTAAGTAGAGGCATACTAGTGACACTATGTTTGTCTATGTATTCACACATCTATTATGTTTCCGGTTAATACAATTATAGCGCATGAATAATAAACATTTATCATGAATTAAGGAAATAATAACTTTATTATTGTCTCTAGGGCATATTTCCTTCAGACGCGGCGACTCGTAGCTGTCTTCATCGCTCGTGTCTGGTCCGGAGGAAGCGACGCTTCTGTGGAGGAGTCCCCGGAAAGGCCAATGGCAAGTTCACCGCCAGAGGCCTCGCCGCCTCGTAGGACTGGAAGGGAGTCGCCGTCTTGTTCGCCTCCCCCGAGGAAGCACTCCAGATGTTGGCCATCCTCCCCGAAGACCTTGATGAAGATCGTCGATGCCCCATCGTACTCGAAGTGGATGGCGTGCCTCCCCTCCAAGTTGGAGGCGCGGGCAATCGCGACCCATCCCCGAGTCATGAAGACGTCGCTGGAGGCGACGACCTTGACCTCGGCCTCCGAGGCTTGGTCGTAGTAGCCGTTGTGCTGCAGCCATAGCTCGACGGCCCCCCTCGGTGGTATCTCCCTCGCCAAGGACCGCGGGAGCCGGATCCATGTCCGCGGCGGCATTGCCGCCCACACCACAAACTCGCGGTCTGTGCCCTCGGCATGGGCTTGCGGGCAAGGTGGCCGCACGTGAAGGAAATATGCCCTATAGGCAATAATAAAGTTATTTTATATTTCCTTATTCATGATAAAGGTTTATTGTTCATGCTAGAATTGTATTGATCGGAAACCTTAATACATGTGTGAATACATAAACAAATAACGTGTCCCTAATGAGCCTCTACTAGGCTAGCTTGTTGATCAAAGATGGTTAAGGTTTCCTAAACATGGACATGCGTTGTCATTTGATAAAGGGATCACATCATTAGGAGAATGATGTGATGGACAAGACCCATCCGTTAGCTTAGCATAATGATCATTCAGTTTTATTGCTATTGCTTTCTTCATGTCAAATAAATATACCTTTGACTATGAGATTATGCAACTCCCACATACCGGAGAAATGCCTTTTGTGCTATCAAACGTCACAACGTAACTGGGTAATTATAAAGATGCTCTACAGGTATCTCCGAAGGTGTTTGTTGAGTTGGCATAGATCGAGATTAGGATTTGTCACTCCAAGTATCGGAGAGGTATCTCTGGGCCCTCTCGGTAATACACATCATAAAGCTTGCAAGAAAATTACTATGGATTTAGTCATGAGGTGATGTATTACGGAACGAGTAAAGAGACTTTCCGGTAACGAGATTGAACTCGTTATGAAGATACTGACGATCGAATCTCGAGCAAGTAGCATACCGATAGACAAAGGGAATTACGTATGTTGTCATGACGGTTCGACCGATAAAGATATTCGTAGAATATGTAGGAGCCAATATGGACATCCAGGTTCCACTATTGGTTATTGACCAGAGAGGTGTCTCGGTCATGTCTACATAGTTGTCGAACCCGTAGGGTCCACACGCTTAACGTTCGATGACGATATATTATTATATGAGTTATGTGATTTGGTGACCGAATGTTGTTCGGAGTCCCGGATGAGATCACATACATGAATAGGAGTCTCAAAATGGTCGAGAGGTAAGGATTGATATATAGGACGATGGTATTCAGAAACAGAAGTGTTCCGGAGGGTACCGGGTACATATCGGGTCACCGGAAGGGGTTCCGGGCGCCCCCGGCCAAGAGGGGAAACACACCAGCCACAAGGGGCTGGTGCGCCCCTCATATGGGCCGGCCTAAGTAGGGGAAGGAAAGGGGAGAAAGGAAAGGAAAGTGTGGATTAGGATTCCCGCTTCCTTCCCTCTCCCATCCTCTTTACTTCTCCCTTGGTTAAATATGGCAGGGGGCGCCACTTGGGGAGGACCCCAATTAGGATTCGGCCTACTTGGGGCGCCTCCTGGCAGCCTCCCCTCTCTCTCTCCCACACACACACACACACACACACACACACACACACACACATAGAGAGAGAGAGAGAGAGATATGGGGAGGGGGCGAGCACACCCTAGACAATTTCCTAGCCGTGTATGGTGCCGCCCTCCACCGTTTACACCCCCGGTCATATTTTCATAGTGTTTAGGCGAAGCCCTGCGGAGATCACTTCACCATCACCGCCACCATGCCGTCGTGCTGACATAGCTCATTTACTACCTCGATGTCTTGCTCGATCAATAAGGTGAAGGACGTCACCGAGCTGAACGTGTGCAGAACACAGAGGTGCTGTGCGTTCGGTACTTGATTGGTTGAAGCACGAAGAAATTTGACTACATCAACCGCGTTGTGAAACGCTTCCGCTTACGCTCTACAAGGGAACGTAGACACACTCTCCCCCTTGTTGCTATGCATCTCCATGGATAGATCATTGCGTGTGCGTAGATTCCCAATAGCGCGGCCATCGCTTGTCCTTCCTTACGACTCGGTCCCCCGCAACTTCTGCAGGTGCTCCCACAGACAGGGCTGTGCGCGAGTGTACGCGCGGACGGGGAAACCCGGCAGTGCACGTTCGTGCCAAGGCCGCGCTCCCGTGGGCTCCGCGAAGGACTCACGGGGGTAGCCATGCCTCTTTCGGCTGGAGCAGCTCTAGTTCTACCTACGGATTTTTTTCCCTTCTCCCTGGCAGATAACCTCCTCACTGGCGCCATGGGTGCCTTGGCAAGACGGCCGCGCGGCGAAGCAGAAGAAGGAGCAAGCAGCGAGAAGATGAAGATGAGCTGGGGAGGCTCCGCTCCCTCTCCCATTTATAGCTGGAGGAAGGCTAACTACCGTCCTTTCATGTCCCAGGCAATGATGGCCTTTCTGCATGCGGTAGGCAGTTGTCAAGTCGGGCAGTTGCCGAGGCGGCATGGGAAAGTGTACACGCCAACGTCCCGTCAAGCGCCACGCGTCAGCCTGGCCCGTAGGCGATTGGGGCCGCGGCGCTTTGCCCTTGCCCTTTGGCTTTGCACTACTAGGGAAAAGGCTAGCAGCAGCGCGGGTTTTAGATGTATTAGTAGCGCGGGCACCCGCGCTACTAATACGGCGCTACAGCTAACTCATAGCAGTAGCGCGTGCGCACCCGCGCTACTGCTACACAAGTGTAGCAGCAGCGCGGTTAGGGGAAACTCGCTACCTCTAGTAGCGCTAGCGCTCTTTGGCTGGACGTGCTACTGCTATTGAGGCGCTGCTGCTAACTTTTGTACACTCGCTACTGCTAATTTAAATAGTTTTTTTTGGCATATTTGTTTTGTATTTGAACCGGCTTTGTAGAAGAATCTTTAGCACATAGAAATGTCATCATGATACACATAAAAATGCCTGCGAGACCACAAATGTAATCATAGCATGTACATACAAATAGTCTCTTCATAATCATCATCCAACACAAAGTGATATCTTGTCATCATCTCGAAAATAGCAATACATGCAAGTCTCGAATACTTGCAACTACAACAACGTCATCCATCTAAACAAAGGTATACGCAAAAAGTGCTATCACTATGAGTGAGAGCGGAACCATGCAGTACATGAGGTGGCGGTTACGAGTCCTCTCTCGCGCTAGCGTGAACCTCAAGTAACTAGCTTCTCCTTCTTGTCTGCTTTTGAAGCCTTTATGGCTGGCGCCCGTGAACCCATTCACTTGCGCCTGACACTCATGCCACTCGTTGTACACCCCCGGAACCTTCCCTTTGTACACGACATAGCATTTCCATCTCGCCATCAAGAAACTAGGTACCTGTTAGAGATGCATGTTCATGAAGAAGATGTACAATCATATATATGCAACAAAATATACTAGAGAAACACCAAAAAAGAAAGGTTAGCAACTAGATGCAACATATACAGTACGCAAATTAATTAACTAGAGGTATGCAGGTCATCGTACGCAAACTAACAAAGTAGCGTTACGCAAGTTCGGCAGGGACCGTGGACATCACAAAGTTTCATCGCTACAAAAAGTATACAAGTTCAACCGACACATATCATCATCATCGGCATCATAAATCACTAGAAGTTCCATCCTTCCATATCATCAAGGACGAACCCTAGCTTCTTGAACGGCGTGAGGTCTAGACGTTGCATGCCTATGCGAGTTCGGACGTCAGTTCGCGATATAGGGCCGTGGTGGAACATCCCCTTCTCATCGACGACTTCTTTCATGATGATCGTCGCAATGTCGCTTTGGATGCGAAAGAGGTCATCTCTAAGTTTATAATTCGCTTCTCCATGAGATTCTAGCCACTTGTGGATATGATCATCATTTCTGCTGTTAATGCGAAGCTTTTGGTGATCCGTGTTGAACTGAATCATGAGATGGACGATGTAGAATCCATCCTTCTTGCTTGGTTTTGGGACATGGATGCAGGAGAAGTTAGTTTTATGCGCGAAACCCATCTTCTTGTTCCTTTGTTTCTTGATATGCACGTGGCCACCTCTAAAGCTGAAGCCTTGGAGAGCATCATCTAGAATATTCATTATGTGGGTGTAGTCCTTTTTCTCGTAGTCTCTGGAAGGGTCAAAATACACGGCGTGGGAGACTTGCGGGTAAAGAACAATAAGGACGGCGCGCCCGTTGCTGCGGGGAAAAGACACCTCAAATTATTCCCCATATGAGAGAGAAGGAATGATTGAAATGTAAGAAAGGGTTGTCCGGAACTGACTTACTTTGGATGATAAGGCACGAGGACAATTTCCCGGTCCTTATTCTGTACCATGAAGTTTTGGAGGTACTCCCTAGCAGTTTCACGCTCAAAGTCGCCGAGACTCAAGAAAGACTCGTGCATGTAGTACGGATCCGCCACACAGATTTGCGAGACTTCTTCACTCTTCATGACAGAGCTTATATGTAGCGCAAAAAGGCGGACGATAGTAAAATCAAGCCGCCTTGTTAGAAACATCTCAAAGATATGGTCAAACCGCAGGAAGAACACCTCCGCGGGCCGTGTGTCGACGTAGCACTTCCCCTTAGGCACACGAGCCGCGTATGTCGGATATCCTGGATCCTTTGAGGCTAGTAGGCTTTTCTCAGTCGACAGCACATGGTCGTGCAGTCTCCTGAGATCCCCTGATAGTGCCTCCAGCGGTTTCGGCGGTAGCATCGGCTCGCCCGTGAGATGGAACATGACCGCACCTTTCACGGGTACACGCTCTTCAGAATGCATCGTCTGGCTGCTGTGTGCTCTGGCTTGTTTGGAGGCAGTTACCTTCCCCGATCTCTTCCTCTCCTTTTTCTTGGGCACACCTTCCAGACCCTTCCTTAACCCCTGCCCAAGTGTTCCCGGGCTAAGTACTGTACGACCCTCGCGCCCGGCTAGTTGAGCCTGTGTTGAGGCGGCATCTTTAGGCGTGTCCTGTGAGGATTTCATGAAGAGAGACTTTTTGCAATCCATGGTACGGCCCTGCCCGGGCATATCATCCATATCCTCATTAGCAAGCTGATAGCCCGATTCGTCATATGGTTGACTCATCATATCTATGTCACAGTCATACGCGTTTGTATTGAGGTAATCCATAGGGTCGACCTCCGTCTCATCATCCATTCTCTGTTCTACAGGAGAAATTACATTAGCCAGTACTATTGCACCCCCTTCATCATGTCGTCCGCCGCTCTCACCCGGCACTACTACAGGAGCTGGTAATTGCGTAGGTGGGGTGGTGGTCTCCGCACATGCTTGTTGATGTGTGGTAGTTATTGATATGCTCTCGGCCGGCTCCAGACGAATAAGATTCTTCGGCCATAGCAGCACCCAACCCTTGCAGCGTCCAATCCGCGGCGGGGTCTCGTCGTCCGCTCCCACATGCTGTACTGGAGGAGGCAAATCCTCGTGCCCCGATTTCACACTGGTCAAGCTAACCCTAAAGTGCCCAGCGGGGATCGGCTGGTTGTGGAATGTGCGTTGAGAGGGGTCCATTATCATCCCCTTTCCCACGTCCACCTTCTGGCCTTTGATCAAGTAGAGTATGGTGCATGGGGTTTCTTTCGCCTGCAAACACATATGTCTGTGGTGTAAAACAACCGAAAGGCAACAAAAATGGAATATTATCAATCTATATATATATATATATATATATATATATATATATATATATGTTGGTGCGACATGTAATTACCGTGACGGCGTCGAGCTCGGCCAAATACGAAGGCCCACCTAGCGCGCCTAAGACTGAGGACAGGCTACTATGAGCGGGAGCGGCTGCGAGAGGAGGCCCGGTTGCTTGAGCAAGTGATGGTGCGATGGTGTTGTTGTTCATGGAGTTGCTCGCGACGAAACTGGGCATCGGGAAATCATGTACCGTCTTGTCTGGATTTTCCTTCGCCCAGTTGATGATAACTGGAACCAAGTTAGTAGCAAAATCATTTCTGCAGGCAGTTACAGCTGCATTGACTGCCTACTGCAGGGCAGTGAACGAAGGGAGGCGATATATATTGCATCATTTGACGGTTAAATATGTATGCAAAATAGGAACATATATATTACACATCATTGGACCCATGCATAATAATGGCTAAGTGTGTATACAAAATAGGAACATATATATATTACACATCATTGGACCCATAACATACGTTTCCTCAGTGCTGACGTTTTCGTTTTTGAGTCAGCTTCTTTCCCTTCTTGTTCGTTGAAGAATAATTGAGCCCCTCATTGTGACTTTGCCTTTTCCATGGAGTACGATTTTTCTTAGGTAATGTAGTATTGATTCTTCTTTTGACGTATACTTCATCATCATCGTCATCTTCCCTCATTGGGTTGCCGTACTGATCATAGTCTTCCTCGTTGGCGACTCCATCCATTCCAATGATGTTCCTTTTGCCTCTCCTCATGACAACATGGATGGGATTGCGCGGGTCAGTTATGAAGAAGCATTGTGTCACGTGCTTAGCGTGTACCCATGGCTCATTTTTTGCGATAGCGTTCACGGTAGCGCTCTTGGCGTCGGGTATAGTCATGGTAGTGAACATCCGGCTTTCTCTTTCGACATTCTTAGCCCATCTAACACGGAACATCGTCGTGTTGTGCAGTCCAGAGTAGTCAAGCTCCCAGATCTCCTCGACCCTTCCATAAAATCGTTCAGTTGTGCCGTTGTCGCTGCCGGTCATGCATTCCATCGTCACCCCTAAGTTCTGATCATCACTGTCCATATCTTTTGCCTCCGTGTAGAACGTGTATCCGTTGATATCATATGCCTGATAGGTTATGAGGTTGGGCGAGGGGCCATGTGCTAAGGCGTATATGAGCAATCCGTCCTTAGAGCCCTCCTCCGGGGGATTAGCAATAATATGCTCTTTGAACCAATGCAGGAAAGTGGAGTTGTGCTTTCTAGTAACTTCGGCGTCCGTCCTGCATACCCCCCGGTCACGATACTTCTTTGCGATAATTTCTTTGTGCAGTGCCACGAAAGGATCTACCTCGTCTAGGTGTTGTAGCACTACCAAGTTTGCTCTGTCAAAGTCGCTGCGTCGATCTGAGTATGCCACGTGCAGTTCCCTACGACCATTGCAGTGACCATCTCCTTCGAGCCTCCCATCGTGCTTGTTAACGGGCAAACCAACACTAACACCAGGCGGCTGGTCTGCGCTGTATAGAAAATTCTCACAGAAAGAGATGCACTCTTGTGCCAAATAGCCCTGGACGATGCTTCCATCCGGACGGGACATGTTACGAACGAATCCTTTGATGATCCCATTCATCCTCTCAAACGGCATCATGTTGTGCAGGAATGACGGCCCCAGGTCTATTATGTCATCCACAATATGGACACACAGATGCACCATCACGTCGAAGAACGCGGGCGGGAAGTACATCTCAAGCTCATTCAGTATCACAATGATCTCTTCCTGTAGCCTTTGGAGCTGCTTCACACTGATCGACTTTCGAGAGATGACGTCGAAAAAGTTGCAGAGACCAATAAGCGTGTCACGGACGTGCTTGTCCATTATCCCTCTAAGGGCAACAGGTAGTATCTGCGTCATCATCACATGACAGTCATGAGACTTCATCCCGCTGAACCTTTTCTTGTCCGTGTCTAGATATCTGCTTATCTTGCCACAGTAACCGGAACTAACTTTCACTCCGGTAAGGCACTTAAAGAATTGATTGATCTCAGCCTGACTTAAGGTGAAGCAAGAGGGGGGGGGGGGCAATAATATTCTTTCTTTAATTTCTTGCCCTTCTTCTCCCGTGCCTCTGTCTCCGTCTCTGTCTCGTCTGACATTTTACGGGGCGGCATGTGCAGATCTTCCCTGATTTTCAAATCTTGCAAGTCTTTTCTTGCCTTCGGCCCATCCTTGGTCTTATCCGGCATGTTCATCAGTGTTGCGAGCAAGCTCTCAAGGACATTCTTTCAGATATGCATTTGATCAAGGCAATCAGGTGTATCGAGTTTGTGCCAGTACTCCAAGTCCCAGAACACAGACCTCGTCTTCCATACCTTCAGCAGCGGCTCCGGCGCCTTTCTCATCGTCTTTCCTGGCGCGGGGCACTCCTTCCAGTTTTTCAATAGCTCATCGATTTCGGCACCGCTCCGCTTACGTGGAGGTCCTCGATGCTCAGCGTGACCATTGAATAGATCTCCACGGTTTCTCCACGGGTCGTCCTGTTCAAGCCATCTTCGATGCCCCATGTACACGATTTTCCCAGACCCGCCATCTTTCCTTGATGTTAGCTGCTGAGACGTTGTATCATCCATGCACCGCGTGCATCCGCAATATCCATGGCACACCTGGCCTGCCACATATCCGTAACCGAGATAGTCCTGCACTGTCGTGATCAGTGCAGCTCCCATGTTGAAATACTCACCTTTGCTGGCGTCCCATGTCTTGGCCGGTGTTTTCCATAACGTGTCTAACTCCTCTTGAAGTAGCCCCAGATACAAATTAATATTATTTCCTGGTTGTTTCGGCCCTTGAATAAGCATGCTCATGTGAATGTACTTCGATTTCATGCACAACCAGGGGGGAGGTTGTACATCCATACAAACACGGGCCATGTACTATGGTTGGTGTTCTGGTTGCCAAACGGATTCATGCCATCGGTACACGCGCCGAGCACGATGTTCCTTGCATCACATTCAAAATACCGATAGAAGCTGTTCAACGCTCTCCACTGGCTTCCATCCTTCACGTGTCTCAGCTTCGGATCATCTCCATCGTCGGGCTTCTTCCCCTCCGCGTGCCAGCGCATTAGCTTTGCTTCCTTGGGATCTACAAAATACCTCTGGAGACGGGGAGTGATCGGTAAGTACCATACAACTTTCTGGGGACATTTCTTCCCGGCCTTCTTGTATCGAGAAGCATTGCACACCGGACAGCTTGTTTTTTCTGCGTGCTCCTTCCGATAAATTATGCAATCGTTGATGCATGCATGGTATCTAACGTGTGGCAGATCAAGAGGGCACACGATCTTCTTGGCCTCATCAACACTAGTAGGACATAGATTACCCGCGGAAAGAACATCCTTTAGGTACTTGAGATGCTCATCGAGGCTAGTGTCGGTCCATTTGTTTTTAGCCTTCGTCTTCAGGAGTTGGAGCGTGAAACTCAACCGGGTCACCTCAGGATTGCAACCATCATACAATGGAGTGTTCAAGTCTACCACCAGTTGCTCCAGCTTAGCCTCCTCTCTAGAAGCAGCTCTCTCAGTACTCGTCTCCTTGCGAAGCAATGCTTGAACATGAGGGTCCCGCACAATTGAACTTAGTACCGACGAACTCTGCTGCGTGGAGTCCATGTCGTTCTCTCCGCCGCCATGTCCGGCCCCTTCTCCGCCGCCATGTCCGGCCTCTTCCCCGCCGCCATTATCGATCATCTCTTCGTCTTGCCCCGTGTCATCATTGCCTGCCCCGTCGGCATCCTCAACATCGTCATCCTCATCTTCAATTATCCACCGAGTATAGCCATCCATGAAACCAGTCATGAGCAGGTGCGCTTCGACACGACCATCATCATGGGGGTCGAGCCAAACTATTCCTTTGCATTTTCGACACGGACATAAAACCTCTGTCCGGTTATTTTCTTTCATGTCTTGCACCGCCGACCGCAACCACCTGTCCACCATCGTTCCACTGACCATCGTCAACTCTGCACGGTAATAATAAAAAAATTGATTGTAAAAATGCATGCATGCATCAAAGTCATAAAAAAATTTGGCATGACCTTCCCTAAAAATAGGACATATATGGATCTAGAGTTTGCCCGGAATTCGCCGAAACGGAAATAAATCGACATTTCGGCAAAACATAGGCAACTCAAAAGCACAATTTGGGGGCGTCAACTCATGCCACACACACAATTTCCACAAACATATCACACACACATAAACACATTTCCATTTTGCAAAAGCATGAAATTTTCATCACCTCTATCTCGATCGAGATCGAGCACACGGTGGAGATGATGTTGTAGGGAGATCAAAAGTGCACAAAGCTCTTCTTGACAAAGATAGATCTAGTTAGGGGGCAAATAGGTCACTTAACTAAATCCTACATCTACCTAGCTACCTAATTTGGGAGGAGACAACTTCAACTAGTGGAGGGGGAAGGAAAAAGAGAAAGGAGATGCATTAATGGAGGTGGTGTAGTTATATAGGAGTAATGAAGAGAGAGAAGGTGGATAGAGAATAGAGAGAGTAATGGGGGAGAAGTATTGAGAAGAAGAAGAGTGAGAGTGGGAGCATGTGGTGGAGGGAAGAGAGGAGAGGGGGAGGTAGGGGGAAGGGAAAAGAGGAGGGGGAGGGGAGGGACGGGTGGGGAAAGGTGTTGGGTTGGTGCGGGTTAGCAGTAGCGCGGGAGAGAAAACGCGCTGCTGCTAAGCATTTAGCAGCAGCGCACTTTGCGGTACGGCACTACTGCTAACTGAGACAAAAAATTGTGGCAATTTGAAACTTACCAGCAGCAATCTCGAAAAAAGCGCGCTACTACTACATACTTAGCAGTAGCGCTGTTCTTGCGACCGCGCTACTGCTACTTCGAGTTAGGTGAACACCGCCGGTCGACATTTGTAGCAGCGCGTTTCTGGCCGAGCGCGCTACTGCTAAATCCTTATCAGCAGCGAGTTTACGTAACACGCGCTACAACTAGTTAGCAGCAGCGCTCCATTTTGAACCGCGCTGCTGCTAAGATTCTGTGTATAGGCTTTTCCCTAGTAGTGTTGCTTTGAAGCCAAGTCCGAGCGCGCCTTGGGCCCCGGGGCTACGAGATGTCGGATTCAGGGCTCCGCAGACCCAAGAAAGGTTCGAACTCTTGGACGTGTGCGAAGAACTCAACCTCTCCGGCCAACTGACCCATCACTCCACGGCCTAGCTCGATGAACAAGGAAGTAGATGTCACGACAGTTTACCCAGGTTCGGGCCACCTTGCGGTGTAAGACCCTACTCCTACTTTGGGGTGGACTTGCCTTGCGGGGGGCTAAGGATGAACAAGTACAAGGGATGAACAATCTAGCGAGGTCTGCTCTGGTGAGGGAAAGAGTCGAGGGGTTCGGTGGATCTGGATCCGGATCTGGCCCTCGGTGGTGGCTAACCTATACTTATAGTGGCCTCGGTCCTCTTCCCCAAAATGTAGGAGGGAAGGGATCCCACAGTGGCCAATTTGAAAGGGGACAAGTAGTACATCTTATCCTGACAAAAGGTGGTCTTCTCCTGCAAAGCTTCTGGTCGTAACGCAACGGTGGGCTCGGCGATGACATCCATCCTGCCATCCTCGTAGTCTTGGTCTCGTTGCACCAGAATGGAAACCTTTGCCTGATTCCTTGGGAACCCATGCCTGCGCTTGCCTCCTTAGCACCAAGAGGAAACTGTCTTCTCTGCGCCCGCTGGCGCCCGCCTGGCCTTGATCATCATGGCTTGTGTCACCGCAACCTCATGAGGTTGGGCACCTGCATAGGAATCTCCGCTCCTGAGGAGCAGCCTGGGGAGGAGGCTGCTCCCTCAGGAGGTCTTGGCGTCGTTTCCCTCGCGAGGCTTGGCCCCTCACGAGGGTCTTGTCTTGGTGGTGTCGTAGATGGGCCATACCAGGCCGTCGATGGAGCCACGCTGTGGGCCGCAGATAGGCAAGTCTAGGTACCCTGGTTCCCAGAACGCCGTTGGTGGTTCAGATGGTGTTTTGGACGTTCAGAGGCGGCAACGGGCTTGGTACATGGCGCGCTGCCTGCAAGCGCAGGAAGAAAATATTGTTGATTTCTCCAAGGATCTATGTGTAATTTTTAGTTTCTATAAGGATGGCCTTGTAACGGTTGGTCTGACTTTAATATAGAACTCCACTAGAAATGTAATGTCAGATTTTTGAGCATGGCAAATCGAACGTTTTTCATGGCAAATTATGTTCGTCGAGGATGAGAAGTTTAGTTGGCGAGCATGGCAAATCCATGTTAGTTCATTTTTTTGCCAAAAAATTGCCGTGCTTGCAAACTAAATTTGCCATCATCGTGCCAACATAAATTGCCATGAAAAACATCAGATTTGCCATGCATAAAAAATCCGATGTCAGACTTTTAGCGTTTCTGCTAATATATGGCAATTGGCGGTTTTCACAAAAAAAAGTCCAACCAAATAATTTCACACGCACAAGTGGTCATAAATCTGAAAAGTTCACTGCAAGCATGGTTTTACTCGCAAAACCTTTTCCAGCTCACCTTGCTCGCTCGTGTATAGTCCTCTGAATCTCAAATTTCCCGACTTAATTAATTAGAGGGTCCATTGCCGACCTGTGAACACGACGAGACAAAGACTCTGTGTTCCCGCACCCCATGGAGAAACCAAGCTTAATTAACCGTCCTTGTGCACGCATCTTGCCAAAAGAGGACCTTTACTTTACCTCGTCCGTGCATGGACGCATCCAACGGCACATGCATGCATGCATGCACAAACGAGGTAGTACTCCTCATGCTCCTTTGCAGTGCAGCGTGCGTAAGCCCGTGTAAATGCACGAAGATTACACGCGACAAATTAAGCAGGTACGGGCCTGCCGAGATTAGCTATCACTTTCAGTACACTGGAGCCTTTGCTAGGCTGCTAAACGTCCGTGAGAACTTTTCTCATGCATAACGCGTGAGAGCGAGAGGTACGTACGTAGGAGTACTATATACGTATGAGGTATGACCACTTGTCTCAATGTCTCCTGCCCGCGTTTAATTTGCTGGGTTTTTAGTCTGCCGTCCATGCAGGAAAAAACGCACCGGGCGGGCAGGGTTTTCAAAGCCTGCTACCTACCTGCTGCCCACTGATGATTAGCCCAGCCTGTTTTGCTATTAGTTTGCCCAGGTCGGACTATCTTGTTTTTTCCCGGCGTGAGAGTAAATTAGCTTGGAATTTCAAGAATGTCGAGTATGATTCCTTTTTTCCTAAAGCAATGTACCTTGGATTGGTTATGGGCGATTTAATCGGCATAAGGTGCCAACTCATTCATGCTGCAACCGTGGGGACATATTCATATACTTGGCTCTTTGATTAGATTACACTAACGGCTTCCTATATTTATTCAATTGGGACAATTACTTTAATGGATCTTTATCACAAATTATGCAGTGCCCCTTATTACAAGAGGATATCTGGATCATTTCGCACCATAAGAAGGTCTATTGTTCAATCCCTGGTCACGAGGGTCTAAATTTTGGTCGATAGTTCAACAAAAAGATTGGCCGCGGGTGAACTTTGAAGCATTTCAGATTATTTCTAATTTCCTTTGCAAAATAATTTTGGAAAATTCATTAAAAAATTAAAGTTAAGTGACTATTCATAGATGCCTCACAAATTGTGAGATCAAACTCAGAAAAATTACACTCTATCCATATTACTATATTTCTTTAACCCACCATATGCGCAAACCAACTAATACGAAATATAATATTAATTATTACAAGATAAACTTACTTAAGATACCTAGTTACCCGAAGTAATTGAATAAGCATATAAAATGAATAACGTAATCATAGCATTATCGATTTTCTAAATAAACAAATGTAATCTGAAACCAAGTTTCTCGACGTTGGCCAGAAATATAGCAAAAATACAATATATTTTAAAAATAATTAATAGGAAATCTTAAAATTCATAATTCAATTGTATTAGTGAATCTTTTATAAAACTAATTTTATACATTAAAAATTTGACAATTTTCTTCCAAATACAGTATTATGTTAGACATAATATATTTGTGCTCATGTCTTATAGAACATTTGCTTTTTCTATTTTATTAAAATTAAATCATTAACACACAATGCAGGTTGCTTATTTTATATGATGTAAAAGATTTTTTTGTTGATACAATTCAAACTTGTAAGCGAAAATGCATGACTAGTTTAGACATATTTTTTGGCCTAAGTCGAATTTGCAACACTTAATTTTTTATATTAAACTTTTATACCTTTTAAATACATTTTTATTAAACTATAACTTAATAATTTCATTTTTTCTATTTAGTTATCATTGTTTTTTGCGGGGTATTTAGCTATCATTGTTAAGTACACAACAATATGTTAAATATTAATTATGATTTTTTATGTAGTTGCAATTTATATGACTAAAAGTTTGTTTCTGCTAACTTAAATTATATATTGTAACAAAAGTTCATTTTGAAGTACATTTAATAATTGTAGAAATTATATAGTTGTGTGTCCAGTTTGATATTGTTAAATACCATGATAGATATGTGTAAAGCGTATACTATCTCACAAATATCTTAATAGTGGTTCTAGTGTATTATTACATAAATATATTGAAGAGTTCGTTGAGTAATACCCAGCCTTCTGGCAAATTGTCTTTGCAAGTTGGTTTTGTAATAGGTTTTTACTTATTACTGAAGTAACATCAGTTATAATAATCACACATGACCATTAAGTGGTGCCAATTTTTTTAATGTTGTGTACATACAATTTGATCATCTGAAATGCTTATCTAAAATGTGCTTGGATTTATCTCGTGTATAAAAGAGCTCCAAGAGTCTCTAAATAAAAAAATAGTCAATGAAACTAAACATATAAATGTAGTTACGTAGATTTTAATACAGCTTGTATGCCGTTAACTAGAGAGTACCAACCTAATTAAACTCATTGCCGCCGATCGGATTAGTGTCTATGTGGTACATGCTAGTATATGTTTCTGGTGTGCAATTTGCTCATGCAATTTGAGGTTTTCTTTTTACAACATATTCATTGATGTTTTAGGCGTAATGGATAACTGTATGGTTATTCCTAGTACAATTTAGTATTTGGAGTCTCATCCTCTTATTGCCCGGAGCCGTTGTCCTTTTTGCCCGGCCTATGAGTCAGAGCTGTGAAAACAAATTTAATTAAGCTGAATGATTAAATATTCATGATATTTCTATAATAACTTATTGATATATATTGACCTACTATTCTCTAGAAGTTACTATGTATGTGTGAAATTTCCATGATGCTAGACCAAAAGATATATATTTTGGGAAGCTTCCTCTCTTTCTCTTCGCCCCAGCCGCTCTAGCGAGCCGCGGGGCGAAACCCTAGCCGTGCCGCCAGCAGTCCACTCCTCACTTCCCCTCTCTCTTACCGCCGCTGGAGGGCACGGCCGGGCAAAGACTGGCTCACGTCGGTGGGCCTGGCGGCGGCATGGCGTGATAGCGGCGGGACGCGTAGCGGTGTCGGAGGCATGGGTGGGCTACCTTGCTGCAGTGGCCACGCGGGGGCTCGTGTGCTCACCCGAGCCTGAGCGGTGCGTCGCGTGGAGCGTACGATCTAGCGGCGGCGCTCGTCGACCCGTGGCGGGGCGCGGGGGTGGCGGGCGTGGCCGTTTCTCTAGGCGTTGTGGTGGTGGTGGCCACGCCCCGGGTGCGCAAGGATGGCTCGGGCAGCGGTGTCTCCATTTCGTGTCTGTCCTGGGTGTTGTCTCTCCCTGGTAGGGTGTTCTAGTTCCGGCGGCCGAGGGACCTAGGAATTGTGTTGCTGACGGTGCAGTACAGTTGCCAGTCATGTGCGTCTCAGTGACCGGCTATCAGTGAGGGTGCGGGCTTGTGGTAGTTCGTTGGCGTGGATTTGGTTGTCGGGCTTCGGCAGGCTGTGTGGGGTGGTGGTGGCAATACTTCCTCTTCGGGGGTCCGGGCGTCGACTGTCGGCGCCTTGGACCTCGGTCTCGTGCTTAGGCGAACCAGATCTAGGCCCAATGTGGGTCCGGGATGTCGCTCCGGGTAGAAGTGATTGGGCGTGGTTTGGGTGGTGTCCGTGCGTGGTGGTTGAGGGAGTCCTGGATCAGGGGTCCTCGGGGAGCCGACCCTTTGGATATGGGCCGAATTGATGGGCTACTATGGTGCCAGGCTGGAGTGCGGACCCGTGACCGGACATGATATCTTCGGAGTCGTGGTGTGCCCTCCAAGTCAGCATTAGCGTGATCTTTCCTTCATTGTAACCGATGGCTTGTAACCCTAACCCTACTGGTGTCTATATTAACCCTAACCCTATTGGTGTCTATATTAGCGGGACAGTAGGTAGTAGCTAGATGGCTTCTTTCTCTCTTTGATCTTCAATACAATGTTCTTCTGGGTGTTCTTGGAGATCTATTTGATGTAATGACTTTTTGCAGTGTGTTTGTTGGGATCCGATGAATTGTGAGTTTATAATCAGTTCTATCTATAAATATTATTTGAGTCTTCTTTGAACTCTTATATGCGTGATCTTTATAGCCTTGTATTTCTCCTCCGAAACTATGGTTTGGTTTGGCCAACTAGATTGATTTTTCTTGCAATGGGAAGAGGTGCTTTGTGATGGGTTCGATCTTGCGGTGCTTAATCTCAGTGACAGAAGGAGAAGTGACACACATGTATCGTTGCTAAGGATAAAAAGACGGGGTCTATTCCTACATGAATAGATCTTGTCTACATTATGTCATCGTTCTTATTGCATTACTCCGTTTTTTCCATGAACCTAATACACTAGATGCATGCTGGATAGCGGTCAATGTGTGAAGTAATAGTAGTAGATGCAGGTAGGAGTCGATCTACTAATCTTGGACGTGATGCCTATATACATGATCATTGCCTTGGATATCATTATAATTATTTGCTCTTCTATCAATTGTCCAATAGTAATTTGTTTACCCATCGTATGCTATTTTCTCGAGAGAAGCCACTAGTGAAATCTACGGCCCCCGGGTCTATTTCTTATCATATTATTTTTAGATCTATTATTCCGAAAACCCAAAAATACCCTGCTGCACTTTTTCTTTATTTCTTTTATTTTATGTTTTTGCAAGATCTATTTATCAAATCTCATACAATTTAATCTACCTAAATACAATGGGGGGGATTGACAACCCCTCTTACGCGTTGGGTTGCAAGTATTTGTTATTTATATGCAGTTACCGTTTACATAGTGTTGTTTGGTTCCCCTACTGGATTGATACCTTGGTTTCATAACTGAGGGAAATACTTACCGTTGCTGTGTTGCATCATCCTCTCCTCTTCCGGGAAATACCAACGCAGATACAAGCAATCCGGATCTCACGAGAACAGAAGCTTGCAGCGGTGAAAAAGTATTTTTGGTGTGCCCTCTGGTCTTTAGAGAATATTTGGGTATTTATAGAAGAAGAATTAGGGTTAGAGGAGCCACATGGGCCCCAAAGCCTTGGGGGCGCCCCTGAGCTTGTCGGCGATGTGTGACCCTCCTGGCTTCCTCCCGAAGCTTTCAGGGTGTCTTGTGGTCAAAGAAAAATTGTCAAAAGTTTCGTTCTGTTTGGACTCTATTTGATATCGATTTTCTGTAAAGGCAAAAATAAGAAACAAAAATAGCAACTGGCATTGGGCACTAGATTAATAGGTTAGTCCCCAAAAAGATATAAAATAGCATACTAATGCATATAAAACATCCAAGATGGATAATATAATAGCATCGAACAATAAAAAACTACAGATACGTTGGAGACGTATCAATGGGCATGGTGTCGTGTGAGCTTGCCTGGACAAGGGCTCGGGGCTAACTCACCGGCGGCCGGCGGCAGTCTCAGAGTCATGCCCCCCTAGTCCAACGGGTTCTCGTTGGGGATGCAGATGCGGGTGCCTTCTACGATGGAGGTGCCTACCCAGACTCGGGGACAGATGTCGGGCAAGGAGTAATAGAGTGCCATCACTCTTCCTACCATGGTTGAGTGCGTTGTGATGTGGGTGGCGCACGGTATCTCACGACAGGGGTCGCCAGGGCCGCGGCCCCGAATGGCGGTCTGCATGGTTGCTCTTCGGTGGGCATCATTGCGGTTGTGTGGGAACCCGGAGGTGTCGCGACGGGTAGATCGGGCGTACCCTCTCTTGATGGGGCCACGTCATGATCTAGATCTGGGGATCTAACATCATCGTGATCCTCCTAGCGGCCTCGTAGTGGCATGAGTGAGTTCCCGAGGAAAAGCTCTGTGCTTTTGGTGCCGAGGACGGCGACGCCCGAGGGTGTTGTGCTCTTTTTGAAGACGTTGTTGTGGTTCTTCTCTACGTGCCAGAGCTCCGGGTGAAGACCTTTGTCCGGTGTGGACTCGGCAGCAGCGAAGCTCTGCGCCATTCTCCCTCTTGGGGGCGTTGTCATGGATCTTAGGTGTGCTAGGTCATAGCATAGGGGTGTTTAGTTCTTCTGATGCTCACTATTGGTAGCGTAGTCGCGTGTATTCTGCGTGTGTTGGATATCTCAGGATCGGCTTTGTAGGGCTACCTCACTATTGTTGCTTTATTTATAAAGCGAGGTGAAAGCCTGTTTCGAGCAAGAGAGAAGATACATATTTCATCATGAAGCTACATATACAACTACAACACAGAGACGCGGAGTTTTGCCTTTAGGGAGCATATGCTATCATAAATAAAAAACAAATAGGAAATAAATTTTTAAAAATTGATTTTTTTTTGTCGATGTTCATGTTAATGTAACAAACATGCTTTTCAATTTTCATGTGAAACAGGATAGCAGTGCTTTGTCAGTAAAACAACAAAATTAGGTGTACCATTTGAATGTAAAATTTCTCGTTCGACTAGTTTTTGTTTTCACAGGTCAACATGCTTAAGCTTTCCACCTAAAAATTTACAGATAGCCTTTTGATGTGACAATGAACACATCTATTTTTTTAACCTTGACAAAATACATTTTTAGCGTGCAGGAGCATATGCCCCTAGAGCCAAATGCAATATTTAACACCACGTCTTATACAATTTTCCACAACAGTTACTATTTAGTGGCAGCTAGGTTTCTTGTGAGAGTGGCGGCTTATCCGTGCCTGGCTGGGACTGAACTAGTTCAGCAGATTGACTTTATGATATTTCTAAAATGTTGTGATATTGAACGACCTAGCTAGTCTTCCCCGGAATTTATTACTATGTACAAGTGTGGAAATTTCCTTACTGCTAGATCAAAACATAATGTTTTTTTGTCATGAAGAAGCTACCTAGCCACAACACCACCACTTATCCAATTTTCCACAATCAGTTACTATTTACTTTACGCGTGCAGGAGCTGGAGCTGGACTAGCACATCAAAGTAATCAACAAGCAGGCACGAAGGATTCCCATGTGCAAGTGTACTTTGTTTACAGAAAGGGAGAGCGCGGTGTGGGGGCAGTACCCCCGCTAGGCTACGAAATTTCGATTTGAAGCGGCCAACCAGCAAAGCGGAGGTGATTGAAACCAAACAAGCGCAAGCCAACACTTTGACTTCTTAGAGCATCCACATCGTCGTCTCTCTCATCTCTCTCTGATCGATCAACTGTCTGCTGTCAGTGTTATATATTTTTCTGCCCTCCTTTGTTGCCTTGTGCTGGCTTAGCTCTGGCCTCTCTTCCCCACCTCTCAAGCTTAGCCACAGCCATAGCCATAGCCCTCCTCTCCTCCTTGCTTTCTGTGCCCTCCAACAATATATCTTCTCTCAGAGGCAGTCTTCCTCTGTCTTGTAGCTAGCCAAAGCTCAGAGCTGCCTGCCTCGACGCTTCGGCTGCTAGCTAGCTCAGACTCAGAGTGTTTAACAAAGGAGGGTTAGGAGGAGCAGCTAGCTAGCAGCAGTGGGATTCGGTAGCGACTGCTAGGTGTCGCCGCTGCCTTGTATCTACCTTTGTTTCTTCCTCCTCATCTTCTTCTTCTTCGATATATCAATCGATCTCACCTGATGGGGAGGGCGCCATGCTGCGACAAGAACAACGTGAAAAAGGGGCCGTGGTCGCCGGAGGAGGACGCCAAGCTCAAGGAGTTCATGGACAAGCACGGCACCGGCGGCAACTGGATCGCTCTCCCGCAGAAAGCAGGTGTGTATGATCGATGTTCCTGCCTTGTAGATTTATGATGCATGTGCTGGTTTGGTTCTTTGGTTTGTGTAAGGATATGGGTGACCTGTCTTAACTTCTCTTGATTTATTTGCAGATGAGGTTTCTTCTTCCTCTCTTGAATTTGTCCTTGATTTGCTTCCGTCTTTTTTTCTTGACTTGGGGATGATCAGTTGAAATTTGGATGAATTTTTTTCTCACGCGTCTAGAACAAATAGTCCCTAATTAAGCATGTCATCATTGTCATGACCCATGAGTCTCTCTACTCTAGTAGTCTGGATAGAGACATCTCTCTCTAAGTCGAAATGCCGTCAGTCTTTTGTGGCAACTTCTTCTTTTCCAATCTATTCGACTTATCATTTCCCCCTAATCTATTAGGAGTACATTCACTCTACATAACAGGATCACCAAACACTTGTTCCATGTTTTTAGGAACCAAAAAGGCTTGTAGTTAATCATTCTCTACCTCTTTATTGTCTGTCACAAAACGGCGCACCCAGTTCTGCTTGGACTAACGAGCATACAATTTTCCAATTTGATGCACCTACAATAACTAATGCTATGACTCGCTGAATTCCATTTCTCAGATGTCAAATTTATGTTTTTTCTGTTATATTCGGTTAATCATTTGCTACCTATTGTTTCTTTTCCCCTTTTTTTCAGTATTGAACAATGAATTTCTAGTTCAATTAGACATTTCTAATGGCCTTAATTTGTTGTCACAATTAGGGTTGAGAAGATGTGGCAAAAGCTGCAGGCTTAGATGGCTAAACTACCTGAGGCCTAACATTAAGCATGGGGAGTTCACCGAGCATGAAGATAGGGTCATCTGCAGCATGTATGCAAGCATTGGAAGCAGGTACCCGAGACTCTTCTTCTTCTCTCTCTTAAGAGCATGCATGTTGTCCCACATTGTTAGGAGGCACACCCAAGTTTATGTTAGTCCTGAAATTTTTAGCCGAAAACATGACTATCCTTGGTCTGCCTACAAAAATTCTTCCTGTCAATGTTTTCCTTTGTGCAGGACACAACAAAATGTTTTTTGGATAAAATTTGCACATTTTCATGTTACAGGGAAAAACTCCTTACCAAAATATCCCTAACACATGCATGACAGTTTCTGCTCCCTAGAAGAATCTCCCACAAAAAGGATATGTTTTTCCTATCTTGTGCTCAGAGCTGAAGATCCAAAACTATCATAGATCTAGGTAGAAGCATATACACATCAACACCACAAAATGTGATTTCTGTATAAAGAAGTAAGCTCTTCCATTATCCCCCCAAAAGGAAAGAAAACCTAGCAACAACTCAGGATGCAGCGCAACTATCTACTGCAGATTAGCATTTCTCATTCTGTGGTACAATCCAGGTGGTCGATCATCGCGTCGCAGCTCCCCGGCCGGACTGACAATGACATCAAGAACTACTGGAACACCAAGCTGAAGAAGAAGCTCCTGGGCTCCACCACCATGGCCGGCGCCGGCCCTCCGCCGCGCGCGCCACGGCAGAGCCACCACCAACACCGGCCGGTCCTGCTGCCCTACTCATCGTCGCCCCACTCCAACTACAGCAACTTCTTCCCCGGCGCCGGCGCCCTCCTCCAGCAGTCCGCGGAACCCCTAACCCTACAAGCCCAAGACCACTACATGCTCGGCAGCTCAGGCTCCTTAAGCTTGAACCCCATGAACAACAACAACAATGGCGCCTCCGCGGTTCAGCTCCAACTGCTGCACGCAACGACGGCCCACCGGCAGCTGCAGGTGAAGGAGGAGTGCGGCGGCGGGGGCGCCATGATCGCGTTCGGCTGCGGCGACCAGCAGAGCTGCAGCTCGTCGGACGGGACGCAATACGCCGGCGGCCAGTACGTGCACGGCGGCCGCCACCACGGGAAGGAGATGAGCTTCGACAATAACAACGGGTACAGCGCCTACGGAGTGTACGGCAGCGGCGCCGGCGCCGGGGAGCAGGAGCACAAGCTGTCGTTTCAGCTGCAGCACCAGCAGGAGCAGCAGCAGGCGCAGCTAGACTACAGCTACGAGGAGATCAAGCAGCTGCTGATGACGGCGGCGGCGAGCGGCGCCGACGGCACCGGCGGCCTGATCCACGACCCGGAGCTGATCGGCGCGCACGCAGCGGCCGCCGCCGGGAAGCTGACGATGATGTAAAAACCAGAGTAATTAAGGATCGGAACGTACGTACGCACGTAAAGAAGATCATCAAGGTCGAATTGAAGAAGGTGTGTGTTAATTTCTACTGCTCGCGCGATCTGTTTTCCTCGTTTCTTTTATGTTTTGCTTCGATCCGTGTAGTGAAGTGGATTAAACGCTCCCGTGTCACGGCTGCATGCATGCAGATGCACGTGGCTGACAGCCTAGCTGTGCTGTGCCGCTGTGTGTGTATGTGGGCGTGACATGGGATCAAGATTCTCTCTCCCTCTCTCTCCTTTCTCAATCTCTCTCTTACTTGCTGTTACTGTTGTTGTACCTCTCTCTCTCTCTCATCTTTGTCAGCAAAAGGTATAGTGTTATGAAGTTCATAAAAGTACTGTGAAAAACTGACAGTGTTTGTTTGGCCAGACCTTGACTCTCATAGCTTGGTGTGGTACCAACCTAGCTACTCCATCATGTGTGTGTCCATTTCTTCTCCATGCATGCATGCATCCATGTGTGTGTGATAGCTTCGATGTGATGTGTCTGACACCCTGAATGTACTATATGACACGATCTCCCCCGGTCTCTCTCATTCACTCACTCACTCACTCGTTGATGCTGCAACGCAACGCATAGGAGTCCCTAGGAGTAGGACAGCGAGAGCGCATGTGAAGGCTCACAAGCTGCAAAGCATACACGGATTAAAGTTTGTCGAGAACGTCGGTTTGTGGTATCGTGGAGTTTTCTTCTCTTACCGTTCGTCTTGTAGCCAAGATTCTATCAAACTTTGCCATGAATGTGGCAGCTATTACTTGTTTTGTTTCACAGTGTTTGTTTGGCCATGACTATGGAACATCCATATTTTTCTAGCAGCTTCTCTGACCTAGACATGTTTTTTCTAGTTATTATAAAGAGGCTACATGAAATCACATGTTACTCGGTCGGTGGATTATGGTCCACTGCATATATAGAGTTTATACACAAGATTTTGGGATGTTGCCGCGAGAGACATCCTATGTGGATGCCACTTGGATCTGGAACCTACATGCTGATGCTCACAATTTCGATAGTCATACTGGTGATTTGGAGGAGATTTCTCGAAAAGTCTTTAGTGCTCATTTCGGGCAACTTTCCATTATCTTTCTTTGGTTGAGTGGCATGTTCATGTACTTTCATGGCACCCGTTTTTCCAGTTATGAAGCATGGCTAAGTGATCCTACTCACAGTCTTGGTTTTTTTTCTTCTAATTTTGATTAAAGACGAAATGGCCACAAGAAGGTATGTATTGCCAAACCGGAGACAGCGGGAGCAGCCAATCGAACTAGATAGTGACAAAAACGCAGCGCAAAGTTTTCGCCTGTTCTAAAAAATTATGGAGATGCCATGAAAAATATAAAAACAAAAATGAAAATTTACAAAACGGGAGCAGATTCAGAAAGTTTTTGTTTAAGTAGCACACGCCAAATCCACCCATATACACCTTTGGACCTACTCAGTCCTATCACCCAAAAACATAATCTTTCCCCAGCTCCTACTTCTCGAGATCCAGTTCTTCCCTAACAATGTTCTTTATTATGTTGAAAAAACTGGAAATACATGCACAATACTAACTCATTATATATCCATGATATATCATAGTATTTGTAGTCGTAAGTATTAGCATTGGAATCTGTTGGTTGGTTTTATTTTATTTTTGGTTCAAGAGGTTTTTGAGTTCCGACGAATTTAATTTGTTTCATATTTATTTGCACATCATATTCTTTTCCGCCACTACCCGCTTCCCTATTTTATCTGGGATTTTAGTGTTCTTTTCCAGCTCCGCTCAAAATGTGAACAAATGTGGCAACACACAATTACATCTGTTTCTGCTCTCATTTTCATCCCGAAGTCATCCCATCGAATTTACCATGTGAAACTAAAAAAGAAGAGAAGGGTAGAAGAGAAAAAAATAAGTAAAACACTCCCAAAGCTCTAGGAGAATGGGAGGGCTCCGGTTTTAGATGTCCTTTTGAGTTTTGTTAGGTTTGTGTCCTGCTTAGGAGGACGAGACGGTGACGCCTTCCTGAAGATGGAATAAGATTCTTCTCGCCTAGCCCCCGTCCCAGTGGTGCGTATAGCATCGTCGGTGGGCGTGTGGAGTGGTGTATCTGGTGGATCCATCCTTGGTGGATTTGCTCGGATTTGGTCATAGTTCATCTAGGTTCGTGTGTCTTCAGGTTGGATCCTTCTGATCTATGCTGCTCTTCAACAATGGTGGTTGTTGTTCTGGTGTGTTGGTCCTATGGGGCCTTAGCACGACGACTTTTCGACGGTCTACTACAACAAGTTTTGCCCGTCTCCGGCAAGGGTGGGGCGATGACGATGGCGCGCCTTTGGATCGTTTCAGTGCTTGTGGTTGTCGCTGGGTGGTCCACGGGTCTAGATGTATTTTTTATCATTTCTGATGTTTGTTGTACCGCTATGATTGAATTTGAATATCCCTGAAAATCCGTTTTTTACTGCTCCTCACATACTGCAAGGACAAACTCTTTTGCCACGTTCTTTTATGCTGTCGTCACTGTTCTCTAGGGAGTACCTACCTACTCCCTCCTTTCCGGTTTATAAGGCTTATCTCAAAATTTTAGTTTTTTCATTTTATAAGGCTCAATTTGGTTGTTCCCCATCACATGTTGAGATTTCAAGGTGCATTAAATCATTGCATGCAAGTATTAAGAGAAAATTGACCAATGCATGTACTTTATGCATGCATGCATTGCAATTAATGCATTGGTAAACATAATTTTTTAGGAAAACAAGAGCATTAATTGGGTACTTTTTACAAATTACAAAAAGTATTCCACCATTCACCATTTACCTTGGTTGGTGAGATTTTTGAATTGAGCCCTATAAACCGGAAAGGAGGGAGTATAGCGGAATAGCGCGCGCGTGGACCGGGCCGTACGTGGACAGGGCAGCGAAAGGCGTCTCCTATAGACTGTAGTAGTACTCGTATACTGTCTATCTGAAGCCTGGACTACTCGCCGCGAGAAACGCGGCTGGGTGTGTCGTGTAAGCATCAGTGTCAGTGTCAGGCAGGCGCCCCATTGTTTTGTGGCACTTGCAGGCGCAGAAGCTGGCATGCATGGGCGCATGGCGATGCGAGCCTATTGCTTGCTTGCTTGCTTGCTAGGGCAGAGCGATCGATGAAAGATTCCGCGTGAGATCGGGGGCCGAAAAGATTCCCCGCGCATCAATGTTTGATTAGTATGCGCGCGCGGCCGGACAGGGAGACAGACATCGCGGAACGACGCGAGGGATATCCGCCTCACTGTCGTCGTCGTCGGTTCATGTGAATAAAACGTTTCTTATGGTTGAAACCTGTGTATAAAATTGTGTAAATCTCTCTTCTCTCTGTCTCTCTGTCTGTCACCGTGATAAGTTCCCTTTAGTATCATGTCCACTTGTGATGTGCATGCTGGTTACCTCTGTCTGGAATTGAGTTGTCCATGTCGATCAGGGGCAGCAAAATTCTCGAATGGTTCCGGCCGGGTTCCGGTGTACTCTCTTACTATAGCAAAAAGAAAAAAACCCGCATTTTTGGGTTTTATAAAATTTCAAACTTACCAATATAAAATTCATGAAAAATATGCCAATCTGTGACCTGTGTAAAAAAATAGTGCTATAGTTCATTCTCACCTTTTCATTTTGATACGGGTCACAAATGATCATATGATATCATGGAGATTTTTTTTAGATGGGCTTATGGAATTTACACAAGTACATTGCTAAGTGCAATACATATGTGCATGATTTTTTTCCTGGAGTTTTTCCCAACACTTAACCCGCTTCCCCTCTCAAGGGTGCCCTTGACACACATCAAGTACCCTCCACAAGCCGACACACACGTCGCCCGTGAAGCGAGTGGTCGAGGTATGCGGATATCAACCATGAGATCCACAGAAATATCCATGGTGATAGAAAGAGATTATATGTGTGAAAATTGATAGATCTCAAAGCTCTTCTAGTCATGATCCTACCATGGTCTGGCTGGGGTCCTATCCAGCAAAACTTGAGCCTGCCAAATTATACTAGTTCATCCCACCTAGTCTGCCAAACTTCATAAAGGGGGTGTACCCAAGCAAACTAAAAATCTCTATTTCCCCTAACAAAACATAAAACAATAATTGCACATGACATCTCTAAGTAAGTCTTCCAAACAGCTATTACATGAAATTTTTTCCAGGAGTACCACTGAGAACGTACGTTTTGCTGTCAAAAGCCATGCATGCAGCAGAAACCAAGAAGGATCCGTAGGCACATGCTTGCAAGCGAGCCAATCAATCATTCCAAGAAGAAGGCATCAACTTTGCTAATGCTACGGATGTAAAAGAGATCCCTGTCATTTGTCGGGTACGATCGAGCTGTGGGACGGAAGAGCACGTAATAACTTTTTATAAAAAGGGTGGCACTGACAGTTCATCAATTGGATATAGCTGGTCTCGTCGTGCATCGTCCTAGCGGTCTCAAATTGGTCAACTTGCACATCAGTCATTCTAGAGTATCTTATCCATTGGAAAAAGGTCCCCGTTGTGATATAGTAGTAGCAAAGTTTGGTGAAAGGAAGAACTGTCGTCTGGGTAACTGAGAACTATTTTACATGGTAGTACTAGATCCTAAGCCCTGGTGCACACATTTTTACGTGAACGTAGACACGGCTGTGTTTAGTTTAAGTCAGGTCTTTAATTTGTGATTGCGGTGAACAATTCTTATTACACTCTCGTCCTTTTGTTAAACCCACTATGGTCTGCCATTCATTGAAATTCTACGTTTGTCCTAAATCAAACTTCTTTTAAGTTTGACCATGTTTATAGAACAAGCACACATATCCACAACATCAAATATATATAGTATGAAGATTTATGTTATGATAAATCTATTGAAACTAATTTGGCATTGTAGATGATGGTATATTTTCCTATAGACTTAGTCACACTTAAAATAGTTTGTCTGAGGACAAAACTAAAACTTCAAAAAATTTGGAATGGAGGGAGTAGCAAGCTAACGTCTCATCTACTTTATTTAATATCTTATTTGAATGATAATATTGATGAATAGTGCAGGCGTACACAATTTTATCCAATTGCAACATTAAAATAAACTAATTAATCCAAACTATAGTACAACTATAAATCGGATCTCACGTTTTGGGTCCCTACCAGTGCATCTCTGATAAATATGTACCTCTTTTCCTTATTAACGAGAATAGAATAACTTCTCACAAGCTAATCAACAACATTTTTACAAATGTCTTGTAGGAGTAGGACTTAATAAGAGCTGTGAAATGGATTATTGTCAATCCAGGACCTTAGCTATTTCAAAATGTTAAATGCTCCAAAAGTAAATGATAGTACAATATATTTATACTCTAATTTTTATAGACTAAGTTGGACATTCATTTACCAGATCGTAGCAAACCATGTGCCATATGGGCTGCTAATTAAACTTCCTTCGTCGTGGCAATTACTAAATCACAGCTGCAATGAGCGCGTGCTATACCGGTTCATCGCTGTCGCGTTTTCCTCATTATCAATTTATCATGCATGCATAAGTACGCCTTCTGACTGCTAGGCACAAACAAAGGTCACGTACAGGAGGTACACCACGATGACTGTCACTAGTTCTGGTCTTTTGGATGTTCCTTGGCTTTAATACCAACGTGGTACAACGCATGCATCATGTAAGGTAACTACAGCTATGACACATGGGAAATGGGGAGGGAGCGAGGGATTGTTGATACTAATATGGAAGGAAGTCTTTTTGCCCGCCGTGGTATGTGACGATTCAAAGTCACTAGAGTGCAGCTAATGATGCTCTGGCTCACATTTTAGACAGTCGGGTGGCGAGGGGGACACCGGTACATAGGTCTTTACCTAATTGGGTAATAGTTTTACCTCTCACAATATAATGCAATCTTGTGTAATATTATTAACCCATATGGCACATTGTTTGCTACGATCTGGTAAATTAATATGTCAACAATATAGTTTTACCTAGGCATATTACCCTGTAAAAGGAAAACCAGGCATATTATTGACATGTCATATTATTAATTAATTGAGAAAAGAGAATATAATAGTATCATATCATGGTACCACTAGTAGAAAAGAGGGCTTTGGTCCAGACCGGTTTAGCCCATTAGTCCCGGTTCAATCCAGAACCGGGACTAATGGGGGCATTAGTCCCGGTTCGTGAGCCCAGGGGGCCGGCCGGGCCACGTGGGCCATTTGTCCCGGTTCGTCTGGACCTTTTAGTCCTAGTTGGTGCCACGAACCGGGACTAAAGGGTGCGATGTCCATTAGTCCCGGTTCGTGCCACGAACCGGTATTAATGGGGTTTGAGGCATTAGTACCGGTTCATGGCACGAACCGGTACTAAAGGTCCCATTTTCAAACTCTACCCCCCCTCCCCCCCCCCCCCCCCCGGTGGATCGCCTTTTCAGTTTTCAAAAAAATAAAAGAAAATGATGAAAATGTCCAAAAAATAAAAGAAAATAAGTTTCTCATGTGATATGTGGTCTAGTTGTTGGGAAAATTTGCAAATGTGAATTTCGACTTTATTTGCAAAATCTCTCTAGAATTTAGTAAAATGGGCATAACTTTTACATACTAACTCGGATGAAAAAGTTTTTTATATGAAAAATCATCTACTCGAAAAGTTACATCCAAATTTAACGGGGGAACCCGTTAAACATTTTTAAAATCCTCAAAAACCTAATAGAAAAAAAGTTACGGGGCTTTTAAGATCTAGAGTGGAAAAAATCGAAAAAATTTCAAACTGTGTGGTGAAACTGTGGTCAAACAATGGTATAACTAATTATTCTAGAATATTCATGTTACTAAATAATTATTTCAGTTATTTTGAATTTTGGTCAAATCTGGTCAAACTATTGTCAAACTGTGGTCAAACAATGGTCAAACTAATTGTTCAAGAAAAATTAGTGTTACTAAATAATTATTGTTTTTTAAAACAATAGTTTCAAACTCAAACAGTGAAATGTGTCAATTCATGCAAAATTCCTGAGGGTTAATAGGATTGACATCTTACTATTGTCAGGAAAACAACAAGTGCAGACTTGGAAACGAGGGAGAATAGAACCCGGAAGTTAAGCGTGCTTAGGCTGGGGGAATGGGAGGATGGGTGATCGTTCGGGAAGTTAGATGATGAGGGGTGATTAGAGATTAGAGGATAAATTGAGCAGTGATGAGGGGTGGTGATTAGAGATTAGAGGTTAAAATAATTCAAAAATTTGAAAATAAAAAATTCAAAAAAAAATTCAAAATTTTTTTTCAAGAAAGAAAAATCATAAAATTACCTTTAGTCCCGGTTGGTGTTATCAACCGGGATTAAAGGTGGAGCTCCACGTGGCCACGACCTTTAGTCCCGGTTCCAGTTTGAACCGGGACTAAAGGGGGGAGGCATTAGTAACGACCCTTTAGTCCCGGTTCAAGAACCAGGACTAAGGGCATCTCCAGCCGCGCCCCCAACAGGCCCTCCCCAGGCGATTTCGCCGCGCCGGCGCCGAAAAAAGGCCCCAGTCGCGCCCCCAGAAGCCCGTTTTTCGCCGGCTCGGGCCAAAACTGGTGCCGGCAGACCCAGGCCGAACCCGGCGCCCTGGGGGGCGCTTGGGGAGCTGGCGCAAGCGAAAAAGGCGCGTGGGCCCGCACTGGAGGCGACCCGAGGGCCTTTTCCCGCCGTTTTGCTGCCGCTTTTCTCACTTCTCTCCCGCTCGCTCGCCTTGCTCCCGCCATTCTCCCCCCCCCCCCTTTCTCCCGCGACAAGGCCAAGGAGACGTACAAGCCGGACGCGCCGACTCCGGGCGCGTCGGAAGGGCGGCCGGACGGCCACAAATTGGCCAAGAAGGGGAAGAATGCCGGCACGCAACCGCGCGAGTGCAGGAGTCCATCGAGCATTGCCTCGCCGACGTCCAGGCCCGGGCCGTCCTACGCGAAGAGAAGACCAAGGCGCGGTGGTCGGCGCTAATGAAGAACAACGCCATCAAGCTCGACCTGCTCCGGACGAACGTCGCCGTGAAGAAGAGGAACACCGACATGGCTTTTCTGATGGGTGCGGCGGACTTGCTTCAGAGCAACGACGAGAAGCTCAAGGCGTGGTACCTGGTTCAGCGCGGCCTCATCCTGAACGAGCTGCCGATGGCAACGCCCACGACGCCGACGACGCCCACGGCCGCACGGACGCCAAGCCCGAGCGAAGCCTCTACGTCGCCGCCCAGTAGTGTCGAAGCCGCGCCGACGCAGCCCAACACCGAAGCAGCTCCGACACCGCCGAGCTCGCGCACGCCGACTCCGCCAACACCTGGGACCAACCCCGCCGAGTGATGAATGACCCCGCCGAGGCGGCGGCGCTCTTTTTTTTGTAACGACAGACTATGCCCGATCGCCGGACTTGCGGCGTCTTGAGAGCGGGAACGGCCAAGTTTGAATTAACCGCGTCCTGGGGCCGGCGCGTGGGTGCGTGACTGGGAGCTAGCTCGCCCCCAGGGGCCGAGCTAGCGCCGGCACGCCCCCAGGATGCCGAATTTAGACGCCCTGGGGGGCCGAACGGCTGGAGATGCCCTAAAGGCCCTTACGAACCGGGACTGATGCCCCCTTTTCTACTAGTGTACCGTAAATAAATAAGGTATTATATTCCATACAAAATATTGAGAGTTTTTGCTGTCCGGAAAATGTATGTACCTCTACAGATAGCGGCAGATGATTGTTATTCGTGTATCCAAAGAATAACCAAGAAAACTCCAACGTTCCATAAAATTTTGGCTTTTTATTGTGTTGTGTGTTAGTTAATAGCCTAATATACTTACATGCAGATGCCGCAGGTTAAACTCTACTGCAATTGTATCATCTTGATGCAATGAGATTAGACAAATAAAAGCTTAATTATCTAGAAACAATGCAGTATTGGGTGCCCAAAATTTCATGAACAATGGCACCATGCACTCCAACATATGTTTTCCTTTCCTGGGAAATTCGTACGTTCCTTTACTTTTTCTGAAAACGAGTCAAAAGACTTGACATTTTGAGAAAAGGGGTTTCTCCCCGCTTTATATTATAAAGCAAATCTCTGATACATCCAGCACGCTGGGGCCGCAGCACAAATAAGCCCAAAAAAACAAAAGAAAATGAAAGAGAAATGAATGCCGACACCGGCAGATCAACGACGAAAAGAAGACCGGCAACCGCTGCACCCTCCGACGAAGTGCCACCGCGCTCCCAGCATCTCGAATAGCCTCGCACCAAGCAACACCTTCAGGAAGGAATGCGACGACGCCGCCGCTGTTGCCTGAACAAGTTCTAGGGTTTCCCCCAGTACGCGAGGGATGGTGGGGAAGAGATATATCCGACGCCCCTCAGGAGGGTCCAATGGCGCCCGCAAGCGTCACCGCGTCGGTGCCGGACAAGCCGACAAGGATTTCTCCCGATCCACAACCACCACCATCACCCGAGGCACTTCAAGATGCACCACCACAACAGCCGCCCACCAGCCTGTGCCACCACGGTTACCGGACACCCCCGTCGCCTCTCTGGAGCTGCCAACACGAGGCCTAGCTCGGGCAAGGAGACCCCGGCCACGGGAGCGAGCACAACTCGGACGGGGGGAGGGGACAACCTCCACCGCCGCAGCGGAGCCGACTGGACGCGGCGACGAGGACTTGCCGGGCCTCGACGGCCCGGCCGGGTCCACTTGGACCCGCACAATCCTGTCGCCACGCTGCAGCTCGCTGACCGACGAAATCCTCACCACCCGAGACCGCCGCCACCATGCCATCACCAGAAAACGACGCCACGGAACACCGAGCCACCGGCCCACCCAAACCCAGATGGGGCCCAAAAGGGCCCAGATCTGGGCTAGGCGGGCGCCGCTAGCCACCAGCGCCACCATGCCGCCCCACGGCCAACGGCCGCACCGCCGCGTCGAGCACCACCGTGGCACGCGACATCACCGCCGACGGGCCACACCGACGCCGGCCGAGGAGCACCGCCGCCAGCGGTCGGGCATGGGGGGCCGCGCACGGGGAAGGGCAGGCCTGCCGCCGCCAGCACCACGCGGCCGAGGCCCGGCGGCGCACGCTGGCGGCGGCGGGAGGAAGGAGATGCGAGGATAGAGCCTAGAGGGGAGCGGCGGAAGGGCCCCCCGGCCGCCTCGCCCGGGGAGGCGATGCGGGGGGTACGGGGAAGGGGGGAGGGGGGTGGGGAGGGGTGGGGGAGAGGGAGAGGTGCGCGGCGACGGCGGGCTCCGGCCGCGGCCGCGGCTCCGCGCGGGGGAGCCGCCGGCGGCGGCGCAGGAACCCGAGGCGGAGGAGGGAGCTCGGGGTCGGGAGCGCTCGGTCCCCCTGCCAACCGACTTGACATTTTAGAAGAAAGCAAAAGCTAGCTGCCTAGTTAATTAGGGAAAAACCGGACGAAACTGTTTCAAACCCATCCACATTGCCGCCATGGATTACAACAGCAAAACAGGGCACCATCGGCCAACCTGTGCCGAGAAGGACGCCACAGAGTTGTTGAGAAGAAAAGACGCCAAACATGTTTGCAAGCATCATCGTCATCATTGTTACCATACCCAAGTCCCGAATGAACAAGCGACTTCGACTTCAACGAAGTGCTCCCAGCAAGCAACTACACTAAGCCCATGACTGCCCATGCCAGCAGTCGGCCACACACGCCAACAAGAGACATCGTCGACTTTGACACCGATCTTTGCTAGAGAGATAAGCAGGACCTGCGCCGACCGAGCCTTCCACAAACGACCACCGAGAACATGCCATCATCACTGCCTGGACTCACTCCTCCGCAGCTCCGACTCGCTCCACCGGCAGTATGTTCCTGTACATGTGTGAAAATAATAGGATTGCAATATATGGTGGCTGATGCTCTGATGTACACTCTCTCGAAGAGTTTGTAACAGGTTCCACCTAACCTAAATTTTGTTTGGTGGTGCGTTGCTGTCAGATCCCAACCATACATATTCAGCCCGAACATGCACAAACTTCTGCGAGCAAGGCCGTGCGAACGAACAGGTCAACATGCGTTGGCATATTGGAAGCATCCAACTAAGACATCGGTGATTTTCAAAGTGAACTGGTTTATATGCTTGTTTAGGACGACAACCAACGGCAAACGATAAGTAATGTGCTTAATTAAGTTGTTAGATTAGACTGAGATCGCATTAAGAAGCTAAGTAACGACGACAAATTCCGAACAAATGAAAACAAAAAGATTATGATGACACGGCTACTCTACCTATAAAACATACAGTGGTTGTTGGCCAACTCTAATCTTCGAAAAAGACCTGGCTCAACAAAGCATATGCATGAACCCATTCATGCCAATTTGCCAACAACATGATGATAGCTAGTTACACAACACACTTATATAGCCAGGTTCGTGCTTTATTATATTTCTGTATATTAGACTGTGTATTTTGTCTTCCCATTTTCATTTTTGCATGGGTGATCTTCTGACTTGGAGCAAGAGTCAAGGCTTATACACAGCAACGAATGCCGCTCACCAAACACACCACGTGGCATAGTAAAATGGGCAGATCTATTCTGAAATTTTGTGTGAAACCATGCATGTTTGCTTTGGCATTATTGTTGTGGGTGCCACCAATATACTCAGTTCCAAATTAAGGAACAAGGAGAGAAAAATCTTGTGGTTGTTGCAGCGACAGCGACAGTGTTTTTGCAAGAGGAACCAAATAATATTTCACAAATGCTGTTTGCATTGACCTCTGACCTTTCCACATATGCTTCGAGACTGTTGCCGGCCGTTAGCATTTGATTTAGTCTATATGATCGATCAGCACTACTGTATATTATGCAACAGCTAGTCCTGTCCAAAGGATTACTCAATTGATTCGATTCTCGGATGAATAGCTGATGACATCATAATAATATGATGTAGTCCCTGGTTTGGCATTTGTAGACGAAAAAAAAAACAGTCGCATGCAGAGCGTAAACATAAATCATAGGCTTTTCTCCAAATTTGTGCTTCATGAGGATTCTTGCGGCGGACATGCATGCAATTCGGGGCTGGGGTTACCGCATCACGCAGGTGCCAACTTTGTTTGACCATCCTTGAAACCGCAACCCACCTATGCAAAGATTGTTCTTTCCTCATATGCACTCTAGGGTTAGGTTTTTGCTTGCTCAACTGATATGACCTTCGGGAGCTCGTTATCCGCGTTGTTCCTGATTGTCTCTAACTTGGTTTGTTCCTGATTGTCTCTAACTGATGTGTGCCAGCATACTCAAGGCTACGAGAAAGATCATGAGGCATAGACGAGGTGGTCTTTTTTTTTAAACGGAGGCAGAAAGCTTTGCCTCATCTCATTAATTAAAGAGTAAGACATAGTTTTAAGGTTACAGGACAACCCAGGCCTGAAAAAAAGGGATCACTCTCCCCGAATTAAGTTTCCCAATAATCTAACCCCGGCGATAGCCCAAGTCTTCGCCTCATCCTTAATCGTCACAACCACCCTGGAAGGAAGTGCTGCTTTGGAGCGGAAGACCCTAGCGTTTCTTTCGTTCCAAATTTCCCAGCATATGAGCATCTGCAGAGAGTTGTTGGCCTTCCTGGAGTTCCTTAGCATTCCATCATTTGAGATTACTCCAGCCCTGAGTCACCGATTGTATTCCCAACCAGTATTGTATTCCCAACCAGTCGAAGACCATGTTCCAAACTTTAATAGTGGGCATTCCTTGCCATTTTAAGACATCAACCAATGCAATTCAGCTTATAGCGGTGTGGGTTGGAGTTTTGTCCATGTTATTTTACATATAGTAAATCAAAAATTTATACTAGAGACACATCCACCACACTGAAGTTTCATTCGGGTTGCATGGATGTTGGATATTCTCTTCTTTATATAAATAGCAACATATTAATATAAGCTAATATCAACACATTTGGACTCTACAATAACACAATGTCGAGAGTCCATTAAGACATAACTAATGCATATACGAAATCCTAAATACCTAAAGAGTGATTCCCACTATTCTATTTATCTTGACATGCAGTTTATCCACATCATTAAATAGGTCACTGATACGTCCATTTTGCAACATGTTTTCCTATTGATATTTATAATGTTTTTGATCATTATTACATTATGTGATGCAATTTGTAACATCCCAATTTTCAATTTGGATGTTTATAAATAGATCATTCATATGCATCCATGATTTATGCATTTTTGCCTTCATTTGTTTTATTTGAATTTGGATCCAAGGAACTTTGAGCAACTCAAGGACCAAAAGAGAGTTGGAAGTTTCCCTAAAATCCATTTTTGATATTTTCAAAGTTCGGAATTTGGATTAAATTTGGTTTCACCAAAATTCAATGCCATTATTTCAAAAAAAATAAAAAAAATAAGGAGGGAAGATAAAATGACTTCTTCAAAAAACAGAGGGGAAATATTGGAAATTGAATTTGAAATGAAAATATTTGTATTGGGATTTATTTGCAAAATTATTTTGATGCAAATTTTATTAGCATAGCAAAAATGCTTATTTTTTAAAATTGCATATTAGGCCAGATAAAAGTTCACAAGGTCATATATAAGACCATACAGCTATGTGAATTTTTCTGGGATTTTTTGAATTTATTATTATTGTATTTTTATGCCTTAATGCTTCTGTAGAAGAAACCCCAAAAATAGAAAACGTTTTTATATATTAAAAAAAGCCACCGGCCGCCAGCTCCCACCGAGGCCATGGCCCATCCCCGCCAAAGCGGTACGCCCCACCGCGTCCCTCTCTCTCGCCCGCCCCGCAGCCACCGACAGGTGAGACCCACCTGTCGAGTTCTTCCTCCCCAAGCCGACACCGAGTCCTGCTCCAGTACGCCGACGCTGGCCGACGCCGAGTCCGCTCGGGACTCTCTTCTTGCCTTGCCCCTCCTCCACGAAGCCCCTCTTTACATAGCCCTCGACCCCGGCTTCTTTTTCCCTCAAACTCCATCGCCCGAAACCCACCGCAGATACCGCACGAGCATCGCCGGAGATCCGCCGTCTTGTTTCGTCCGCCCTCGACACCCTTGACCGACACAACCTCCACCATCGGATGCGCCACCCCGCGCCGCACCTCCCCATCTACTCCGTCGTTGCCGTCGACCTCGGAGCAGTCGTCGCCCTCGACGTCCGAGCCGCCGCGTCCATCTTCTCCGTCGTCGTTGACTTCCACCGCCGCGGTACGTCACCGGAGCGACCTCGTCCGTCCGATCTCACTTCTACGGTTCGGATTAGACTAGTTTCATTTTTTATTTAGAATTGGTATTCTGATTTTTTTTGTCCGGTTTAACTAAACCGAGTCACCTAGGTTTTTCTCGCCTAGCCGCCGCACTCGCAGAAATCGCTACAGATCGGCCATCCGCCCGCAGCAGTCAGCCGCAGCCTCTCTCAGCGCACCGTGTGGCACCTCAGCCACGGTCGGCCGAGACCTAAGTTTTTTCAGTTTTTCATTTATTTTCAAATATATCCTGATTTTGTTTTTATCATATCTTTAAATCTATAGATTCAATTTAATTGATTCTTTTTCCTACAGTTTCATAAAAATCTCATCTAACCAAAGAACCAAACTAAAAATATTTTTTTGAAAATTTTCAAATTTGAATTCAAACAGATTTGTTTTCAAACTTTCCTAATTTGAGTTTTGTAACTCCCTTTTGAGTGATTCTTTTTGCAGATTGAAGCACATGACGTCTACTTTCTGTTGAGATCAAAATCACACAATTTTACTACTGTTAAAATTTCGGTTTGTACAAAAGTTTTATTTGGTTGTTTTTGGAGTTTTCTGAAGTCTTTTCTTCATTTTCTTTTGATTCGTTGCTTGATTGCTTATGTGTGTCAATGTTTGCTTCGTTAGATCATCCGGAGTGCAAAGCTTGCTACTACGAATCCCTAGAGTTTAACCACCGTCAGCAAGGCAAGTTCACACTTTGATCATACTTTTCTATACCCGTTTTTTACTATGCATTAGTTTTCACCCTTACAATTTTGCATGAGTAGGATTGGGAATTGGGGCATTGCTATGTAGTTCATGAGGTAGGAACCTATGACTTTTGATCACCTCGGGAATATTCGTTATGTCATATATTGCTTAGCCATGCTCGTATACAGGAATTGGTATGTGTGATTCATGCAAGTTATGAGAGATAAATAATAATTTTGGGTTAACCTTAAGGTGGCAACATTAACACAACTCTGGGTGGAATGGTTTGGGTACCTGGAGAATCCAGTGCTTGCCCTAGGGGATCATGGAGGACCCGTTTGATCACCCTATGGAATGCCACGCAGGCTCAAAGGGATCATACCATACTTCATGCCTAGAAACTTCCGTGTGCAGCCACAAGCCAATATGGGCTCTGGCATAGTTGAGTAAGTTTGTGTGAGCCTTTCCGGGTAGGCTAGCAGATGTAGTGGAAAGTAGGTGTACCGACCTATCCAGGGTTAAGGGGAACACATTAAGAAAGAATATTTCTCGATCTTCCGATCATGGAGGTGGTCGAGTCTTGTGGGGAAAAGTGTGCAAACCTCTGCAGAGTGTATAAACTAGTCATGATTAGCCATGTCCCCGCTTATAGACAAATTTGAGTATCTAGAAGTGAATTATTGGTTGATCTCATCACTTTTTTCAATTAATGCATTGGGTTATTAATAACTTGGGAATTCTGGGATTGAGTTGGAGGAACCTTCTCAATAATGGCATGAACTTGGTAGTAAATAAAAAAATATTCCTTTGTTGTAGGAAAAAAATTAGCTTTATGCAAAATTAAACTTAGAGCCTCCACCAGCGAAAATTTGCATATAGGGATAGATATTTTCATTATTATTCTATAGTGTGACATTGCCAGCATATTCCATGTGGTGACCTACACGGCTGCAACGTCTCATGTTGTAGAGTTTTCCGACGAGGGTTAAGGTGCGATGGGTCGTTGTACTGCACTCAGTTTTGTCGTGGAGTCAGATGGACTCATTTACCTTCGAAGCTTCCGTAGTTATTTTATTTAGATGGCCTTCATCCATATTTATGTAATAAATACTCTTTTGAGGACCTCGATTTAATAAAGTGTGTGATTGAACTCTGTTGTAATTCCTCGAGTACTATGTGTATTAGCATACCGATCGGGGGATGACACATAAGCATAGAGACTTCAATCCATTTGGATCGGGTCGCTACACAATCCTAATGCATTTTCTCTCTTAATTTGCAAGATTTACATGGAAAGGGAGATTACCGGCAACTAGAATTCTGGACCTAAAAATGCTACAACAGAGATACATATTCTACATAGCTCCAAATGACCTGAAACTTCATGGAGATTTTTTTGAATATATAGAAAATCCATGACAAAGAAATACCCACAGCTAGTCTCCGGTGCCCATCTTCTGCTATATCAAATGTTTTGACCTAGAAAAAAAGGAGATAAGAATTTCAAGATGAAGTGTTGCCGTCTCGAGATGAAACCTGGGCATGCAGGAGCACTTTTGCTCTCCGGCAGAGCGGTTCCATCAAAGATACTTCCCTTCGGGAGGGGGAAATCGAAGCCATTGACATCACCAACGATCTTCTCGTCGTGGGAGGACCAATCTTCACCAACATCTTCACCAGCACCATCTCATCTCAAACCCTACTCCATCTCTTGTGTTCAATCTTTGTATTAAAATCTCAGATTGGTACCCGTGGGTTGCTAGTAGCGTTGATTACATCTCGTGGTTTATGCTAATTGATTTATTTGATGGAAGATTATATGTTTAGATCCTTATGATATTCAATACTCCTCTGATCTTGAACATGAATATGATTTCTGAGTAGTTACTTTTGTTCTTGAGGACATGGGAGAAGTCTTGTTATGAGTAATCATGTGAATTTGGTATTCTTTTGATATTTTGAAGATATGTATGTTGTTGCTTCCTTTAGTGGTGTCATGTGAATGTCGACTACATGACACTTCACCTTACTTTGGCTTAAGGAATACATTGTGGACTCATAAGTCTAGAGTGACAAAAGCTTAAAGCTTAGTTTATGCGTTATTCCGTAAGGGGCTATTTTGGATCTATATGTTTCATGTTATGGTTAGATTTATCTTAATTCTTCTTTCATAGTTGCAGATGCTTGCGAGAGGGAGTAATCATAAGTGGGATGCTTGTTCAAGATAGAACAACACCCAAGCATCGGTCCACCCACATATCAAATTATCAAAGTAACTAATGTTAATCAACTAAACATGATGAACGTGACTAGATGATAATTCCCATGTATCCTCAAGAATGCTTTGCTCATTATAATAGAATGTTCCGGCTTACGCTTTGCTATGAAAGGGATTGGGCCACCTTGTTACACCTTTGTTACTATTTCTACTTGTTACTAGTTACGAACTATCTTGCTACCAAACTATCTGCCACTGCTATTTTTAGTACTTGCAGAGGTGACCTTGCTGTAAACCGCTTATCATTTCCTTTCGCTCCTCGTTGAGCTCGACACTCTTACTTATTGAAAGGACTGCAATTGATCCCTATACTTGTGGGTCATCAGTCAGACATGTAAAAAATCCTCCCACTAACCCTTCGTGCCCATGCAACTTGCCAGAACATCAGTTTTATTTTCGTTTAACCACCATTTAAATCTCATAGTTTACCACATAATAACATATACTTTTCTGGTCTAAGTGTGTAATTCCACATGCAGCCCAAGCGTCCCTAATAATCGATGAATTGCAGGCCTCATCAAATCTTCCACATGCAACCCAAGCATCCCTATGCACCAACAGAACTGCACGCTCCTAGCCTCCTCAGGCCTCTTCCAATGCACATGTGCTAAGATGGGGTGCTAGATGCATTAAAAAGTTTAGCAACTAAAGTCTCCAATGCATAGTTGCTTAGTTTATTGTTGCTAAGCTTCCTACATTTAATTGTTTTGCAACTAAACTATTTCATGCATAGGCCAAACTTCTTTCATTTAAGTGCTTTGAATAGGTCCACGTGCTTGACATTGGTTCTTCCTAGGGTCATCACACTCTTCTCTCACTTCTTAATTACCTTGTCACATCAGATTACTCTCTCTATGTGGCATGCTTAGCACCTGTACACCATGGAGCATTGGGAAGGGCCTCAGTATTCACTACATATTCTCATCTTAATGGAAGTATTAACTGCACCTTTTGCCTTTTTTCGGAAACACATAAGCTTTATTCATTGGAAATAACAGTTACACCATTAATGAGGATGGTACAATTTTGATCACGGGCTCCTCAAAACAATCAAAACTCGAAGAAACTCTAGCCAACCTAGCAAGTCGATGAGCAACTTTATTTGCTTCTCAATAACAATGTTCAAACCTAGAAATAGGAAAATCACAAGCAATATGATAACAATCGTTGAACATTGCCGCCGGCCCGCCGCTGCTCCTGCCGATTGTCCATAGCTGCCACCTCCATCTCATCTCCATAGCCGTGGCCTCCGTCATCACCATAGTCATCCATCTCCAACTAGTCATACTTGTAATATCGAATCCGACAACTATTGTAAGACATATATCAATCAATCGTTCATCTTTATATTGTATTCAATGAGTTCATTTTGCGATCCGATCGCCATGTGTGATTAATTCAGTAAGGCAATGGGTTCAGGCACTGCCTTGCAACCCGATGTATTTGTGGAAGGGATCGTTGGAATGACTTTGTATATTTGATATTATTTCTATGGGTCCGATTGCAATAAAACTGTCTATTATCCTGTTCTTGATCTGAGGCACTGCGGGTACCCAGGATCCCATAGATCAATCAAGGAGAAGGTAAAGAGCGAGGTGGACATGGAACGCTATCCGGAATGGCAGTGAAAGAATGGGTTAGTACGGTAGCAGAAAGCTATTCCTTGGGGAAGAATGAGGTGTAGTCTTAAACGTCCAATGCTTTTGTCGGAATATTTATTCTTAATAACCGAGGTAATCCCATGCGACGGTAAGGACCATCTGTTGGACAACTAACTCTTGATGCAGTTTGTACACCGATCAAGTCATACTTTGGAACCCTTCCCCCACATCTTTGCGTCCCAAGCACATCATAGAAGGTGTCTTCCAAAGCACAACTTAATATCATTAAGATTCAGATCACAAATATAAGGTCGAAGCCCTCATGTTCATGCCTATTTTAATACTAGTGTTTACACCCAAAAGGTTGTAAAGGTCCGGTTGTTAAACTATAATTTAATTCGTTAGCAATAACTTGTCAGAATCTTTGCCGTAGTGCACATCGTCTCGCAGGTTCGATAACTCAGGATCAAGTGAGAGAGAGTGAGCAAGTGAACGAGAGTGAGCAGCCACTGTTTCCTTTAGGGGAACGGGCCGACTGGCTCAGTCTGTACGATCGTTAACACCCGTTAGTGGCGCGGTGTCATCGTTGTCGGCCCGCGAGTGATCGGCCCCGTCAAAACACGCTAAAAAATGGTTTAGTGTTTTTGCCATTGTCAAATCTTCGGTGCAGTGCAAAGTGTCCAGTTTTGTAAAGTGGTAGTTTTCTGAGAGCTATGATGTGAAAGTGGTGGTTTTATGCATTTTACTCGCGGTGATTAGATCATGTCGGAAGTGATTCAGACTTGCCTCGGTGTACTCTTCTTCTGTCGCTTGCCCCCGGCTCAACAAAATTATAACCGTCGAAGTCGGATGTCTTTGGTCCTCAGGGAAAATCGATGTATCACTATCGATAGCGTGGATACGATTATTATCCTTGTGTCCCAAGAATAATCAAGAAAACTCCAACGCACCATATAATTCCGGCCTTTCACTGTGTGCATGCATGTTAGCAAATATGCTTACATGCAGATGCCATAGGAACTCTATTGCAATTGTATCACCCTGATGCAACGGGACGAGATTAGAAAAATAAAAGCTTCATTATCCGGAAAAATGCAGTATTGAGTGCCCAAAATTTCATGATCAGTGGCACTGTTTCACCTGACCAAATTTTAGTTAGGTGAGGTGTTGTTGTCAGATCCCAACCATACATATTCAGCCCGAACATGCACAGTTTTTCGCAAGGCCATACCTACGAACAGGTCAACATGCGTTGGCATATTGGAAGCATCCAACTTAGACACCGGTGATTTTCAACGTGAACTGGTTTATATACTTGTTTAGGACGACAGATACATTGGCCGTATGCATCTTTCAGATGCAGAGGCCGGGGGTATTCCTCCTTTTCAAGAAAAAAAAGGACGACAGATAACGGCAATTGATATATAATGTCTGTGTTTACTTAAGCTTAATCAAGTTGTTACACTGAGATTACATCAAGAAGTAAAGTAACGTCCACAAGCTCTTGGAATAAATGAAAGAAAACATGATGACGCGTCTACTCTACCTATACACATACCGTAGTTGTTGGCCAACTCTAATGTTGGAAAGAGATCCGACTAAGACAAGCACATGTATATGCATGAGCCCATTCATTCCAAGTTGCCAACTAGCTAGTTACACAACACACTTATAGTCAGGTATGTGCTTTGATTGCATTTCTGTATAGTTTTGCCTTCCCATTTTCATTTTCTGCAAGGTTGATCTTCTGACTTGGAGCAAGAGTCCAAGCAGACGACTAGGGCTTATACACATTGAGTGATGCAGCTCACCAAACACATCATGAGCACTCCACTACTAAGCACATCTATTTGTCAAATTCTGTGCGTAACCATGCAGGTTTGCTTTGGCATTATTGTTGTGGGTGTCACCGATAATACTCAGTTCCAAATTAAGGATCAAGGAGAGAAAAACCTTGTGGTTGGTGCAGCAACAGCGACAGTGTTTTGGCAAGAGGAACCAAATAATATTTCACAAAAAAATGTGTTTACGCTGACATCTGACCTTTCCACATATGCTTCGAGACTGTTGCCGGCCGTCAGCATTTGATTTAGTCTACTATGATCGATTAGCACTACTGTAGATTATGCAACAGCAAGTCCAATCCAAGGGATTACTCTACTGATTCGATCCATGGATGATTAGCTGGTGGCATCATAATAATATTTTGTAGCCCCTGGTTTGGCATTCGTAGCATTGAGAGGCAAAGAGTGAACAAACGACAATGAAAAGAAAAACAGTTGCATGCAGAGCCTAAACACATAAACCATAGACTTTTCTCCTAATTCGTGCTTTATGAGGATTCTCCCGGTACACATGCTTGCAATTAAGGGTTGGGATTGCCGCATCATGAAGGTGCCCACTTTGTTCTAACATCTTTGAAACTGCAACCCATCTCTACAAAGATTGCCCTTTCATCATCCACACTCTAGAGATAGGCTTTTGCTTCGTCACCTGACACGACCTTTGGGAGCTCGTTATCCCTGTGTCGTCCGCGATTGTCTCTAGCTAATGCGGGCATGCGGCATTATTCTATTATAAATGTTCTACAATCTATAGAGTTCTTCTTCTTTCTTTTGACATTATTGGTGTAGGTGTCAGTTGTGTAATTTGTTCCTATTTCAGAAAGAATAGAAGTGTTCAGTTGTGGCCCAAATACATGTAAAGGCTAACTTCCGACAGGGCGAAGCGGAGGCCCGTCACCAGGAGGCTTGGGCCATAGCGGACCAGTTTTGACATAGGTCACCACTGCTATACACACCCCTTGTAAGCCGCCGCGCGGGATAAGATCATCATTGTAAATCCTTGCCGTTTGTAAAATCTCCTGATATAGTGAATTTCGTTGGCTGGTGCCTGCGGTTTTCTATCCTTCTCATCGGAGGGGCGTTTCATGTTAAAATCTCATGGTCTCTGTGTTGATTTGATCTTCCTTGTTTTCTATTGCTAGTCGTATCTCTAACAAGACACTAGTAGAAAAAGGATCGTGAAGCACATTAGTGCCGGTTTGTATTAGAGCCGGCACAAATGTATACATTAGTGCCGGTTCCAACGGCTAGCCGGGCCGCTCTCATTAGTACCGGTTCGTGGCTAACCTTTAGCACCGGTTCGTGCCACGAACCGGTACTAATGAGGGTGGTGGCAGGATGTTGTCAGTCTGGGCCCCCTCCAGCACCTTTAGTACCGGTTCGTGCCACGAACCGGTACTATAGGTCCTCCTGCATATAAACCCTTCGTCCAGCTCGCTCTGTTCTTCCCCCTTTCCCCTCTCCTCTTCTCTCTGTTCTTCCTCTTCTCCCCTCGAGCTCATCACACATTTTGCTCAAAATTTGTCAAGATTTGAAGGCCCCCATCCATTCAAGTGATCACAAAGGTTAGCAACTTTGTCCTTTCATCTCTCATTGCTAGATTAGCTCTTGCAATGCTTTATATAGTTATTAATTTGTGAGTTTAGTAATTTGGGAGGAAATATATATATGTGCTAGTATTTGATTTATATGCAATTTGAGGTCAAAAATAACACTTAGTTTGCATATGTAGGTGTGGTTTACTTAGTGCCTTCTAAATCTCCGTCGTAACCACCGTCGATCGCCCGCACCGTCCCGTCGCCGGCACCACCTTGTGGTGAGCCTCTTGTTCATGAAATTTTATATAAAAAAATTGATGTTTGTGTGATTTGGATATATAGTTAATCGTGTAATAATTATCTTACCCGTACGTTGTTTGTTATACATAGTGCCATGGTTTTGATATCCGTCCCCGTCGGCCCTGGTCCTTGTTATGATTCGGATGTGGTATATTCTCTTTTAAAACTATTTGTTGCATTTCGTGTTTATGACAAATTATGTCCATCAAGTTGACATAGATATTTTTATCTAGGAGGTATGTGAACCAGAAATTCCAACCGACCCTATTGTCGAGAGGTTAAATTTAGTTGAAAGAGAAAATGAGTACTTGAAAGAAAAATTGAAAAGAATTGAGGGGGGGGGGGAGATGGAATTGGAGTTGCATGTTGCCGATGTCGTCGATGATCACAAGATCAAAATGGAGAAAATGCGCTTGAAGATTAGAAAGGTTAGAAAATATGCCATCGATAGTGAGGCTTGGTATCATTATGCTGTTGGATCAATTGTTACCTTAGTTGCGATCTTGATCGCATTTGTTGTTGCATTTAAATGCTTTAGCTAGAGAGTTATTTGTTTGTTGCATTTAAGTGTTGTATGAACTTTATGTATGAACTTGTATTAATTTGGTCTATTCGATGTTGTGTAATGAAGATGAGCCGGCAATGGATGTACGATGACCGATGCTCTCCCCAGTTCATTGAGGGCGTGCATACTTTTCTGCTTGCGGCTGAGGCAAACAAGCGGGCGGATGGTTTTATGCCTTGTCCATGTGATGGCTGTAAGAATGGTCGCAATTACTCTACGTCAAGAACCATTCACGTCCACCTGTTTGAGTCCGGTTTCATGCCCCACTATAATGTTTGGACCAAGCACGGAGAAAGAGGGGTTATGATGGAAGACAATGAAGAACAAGAGGACGACGACAGCTATCCTGGCCATGGGTTCCCTGAATACGATGATACAACAATGGGGGAAGAAGCTGAGCCGGTAATGCGGGAAGAAGCTGAGCCGGCAATGCGGGAAGAAGCTAAAGAAGAGGCATCAGATGAGCCCGTTGATGATCTAGGTCGGGCCATTGCCGATGCAAAGAGAAACTGCGCAAGTGATTTGGAGAAGAAGAAGTTGCAGCGCATGTTAGAGGATCACGAAAAATTGTTGTACCCGAATTGCGTAGGTGACAAGAAAAAGCTGGGCACCACACTAGAATTGCTGCAATGGAAGGCAGAGAATGGTGTATCTGACAAGGGATTTGGAAAGACCTAGAGGTCCGCTCCGCAATCGACGTGATGCACGTGACGAAGAATCTTTGCGTGACCCTGCTTGGCTTCTTGGGCGTGTATGGGAAGACAAAAGATACACCTGAGGCACGGGAGGACCAGCAACGTATGCAAGGAGAAGACGGCATACATCAGGGTCATGCAAGCTACGCTCTTACCAAAGAAGAGAAGGAAATCTTCTTTGAATGCCTGCTCAGTATTAAGGTACCGTCTGGCTTCTCGTCGAATATAAAGGGAATAATAAACATGGCAGAGAAAAAGTTCCAGAACCTAAAGTCTCATGACTGCCATGTGATTATAACGCAACTGCTTCCGGTTGCATTGAGGGGGCTTCTACCGGAAAACGTTCGATTAGCCATTGTGAAGCTATGTGCATTTCTCAATGCAATCTCTCAGAAGGTAATCGATCCAGAAATCATACCAAGGTTACAGAATGATTTGGTGCAATGTCTTGTCAGTTTCGAGTTGGTGTTCCCACCATCCTTCTTCAACATCATGACGCACGTCCTAGTTCACCTATGCGAAGAGATTAACGTTTTGGGTCCTGTATTTCTACACAATATGTTCCCCTTTGAGAGGTTCATGGGAGTCTTAAAGAAATATGTTCATAACCGTGCTAGGCCAGAAGGAAGCATCTCCAAGGGCCATCAAAATGAGGAGGTCATTGAGTTTTGTATTGACTTTATTCCTGACCTTAAGCCGATTGGTGTTCCTGAATCGCGGCATAAGGGCAGACTGGATGGGAAGGCACGCTAGGAGGGGAACAAATAATATGTATGGACGGACATTCTCCCACTGAAGCACACTATACAGTTCTACAGAATTCCACCTTGGTGGCTCCGTATATGGATGAACACAAGAATTTGCTATGCTCCAAACACCCGGAGCGGTCTGATGACTCGATTACACGTGAACAAACCAGGAGTTTCGCCAGCTGGTTGCAGACACGTACCATGCATGACACCTCTATTGAAGATGACCTGTACTTGCTGTCCCAGTTACCATCTTCGAATATAATGACTTTCAAAGGGTACGAGATAAATGGTAATACATTTTACACGATCGCCCAAGATAAGAAGAGCACCAACCAAAACAGTGGTGTCCGCTTTGATGCAGAAACCAAGACGGGAAATGAAACATATTATGGTTATATACATGACATATGGGAACTTGACTATCGACGTGGTTTAAAGGTCCCTTTGTTTCGGTGCAAATGGGTCAATATGACACGAGGCGGGATAACGGAAGACCCGCAGTACGGAATGACAACAGTGGATCTCAACAATCTTGCGTATGCAGACGAACCATTCGTCCTAGCCAATGATGTGGCACATGTTTTCTATGTGAAGGACATGTCTACCAAGCCAAGAAAAAGAAAAGATAAGGAAGCGAATGCATCGTACGATGAGCCAAAGCGGCACATAGTTCTTTCTGGGAAGAGAAACATCGTGGGAGTGGATGACAAGACAGACAAGTCAGAAGTTTATGAAAAGTTTGATGAAATTGCTCCATTCACAGTGAATATTGACCCGAGCATCCCGTTAAATGATGAAGATTTTCCATGGTTACGGCGCAAAGGGACACACGCGAAGAAAAAGTTTCACACCCAAAGATCTGGGATGTGATCGGCTTCACTATCATCACTTTCTTCTGTGTTTCACACCCAGGAGGAAATGTCTGTAATAGTTAGGGTAGTTATGTGTTTTGGCATTTGAAACGCGAAGAAATTTTATGTGCAAACAAATTCTTTTCATGCATTTACTGATTTTTTTCCAGCTAAATGACCCTGAAATTGAAAAGCAATTCAAATGAACTCAGAAAAGATTGAAAGTTGGCATGGTATCATAATTTCATACAAATAGCATGTGCAAGAAAGTAGTGAGGGTTACGGCAAAAACTGGATGCACTTCGTGTATAAAATGGACAATCTCTTTCGAAGTATCAGGGTTTCCGACGAAAACTGAACTGTTACAAAGGCATTTCATTTTTTAAATAACCTAAGCATTACTAAATTGAATATAATGATAAAATACACTAATATTAAACATAAGAAAAAAGAAACACTGAAAAAACTTTTTTCAAAGTTAAGTTATTCACACAAATTTCAAATAATTCAAAATTTAAACTATTCAAATTTGAAATTTACCGGCACTAACAGAAAGTTTGTAATTTTTTGTACCTAAAGCAAAAATATTCACAAAGAAACTCTAAATACAGCAAAAAACAACTCAAAAATAAATAAAACAAAAATAAATAAAGCGAAAAAAAATTAAGAAAAAAAGCCCGTCTACTGGGCCAAAGCGGCCTGCATACGACTAGCGACACAACCTTTCGTTGGGCCAGGATGCAGGCCCGCAAAGGCCCAGTAGGCCCACTAGGCGAAGAGGACAGGTAGGCCCAGTAGGCCTGGTTAGGAGAGGAGCTCGAGAGAGCTACCGCACTAGGGCTTATAAACCAGTGCGGTAGCCCCTCGACTAGCGAGGTGGGACTAAACTTGCTGCACCGCACCTGCGCCAGCGCACCCCCTTTAGTACCGGGTCGTGGCACAAACCGGTACTAAAGGGGGGCCTTTAGTACCGGTTTGTGCCACCACCCGGTACTAAAGGGGGTCGCTTCCCGCCGCTTGGCCTGGCCAAAACAGGCCTTTAGTACCGGTTGGTGGCTCCAACCGGTACTAAAGGTGCCCTCTATATATGCTAGAGTGCGAAAATTTCGTTTTCCCTCTCTGTTCGTTCCTCTGTTTCCGTCTCCATCGTCGTCGCCGCCGCCCTCGATCGTCTCCGTCGCCGCCCCCGTCCCCGTCGCCGCCCCCGTCCCCGTCGCCGCCCTCGTCTCTGTCACCGCCCCGGGCCCGTTCCCGTCGCGTCGTCCCCGCCGTCGCCTCGCCGTCGCCATCGCCCCGCTGTGAGCTCTCCCCCTCTAACCCCTCTCCCTCGCCCCCGGCGGCCACCATGGGCGCCGCCCATCCCGGAGCCCATACACACACACACACACACAAGCATGCATGATGAACACACACACACACGTACACATGTTTAATTAGTTTAGATTATTTAGATTAGTGTTATATAGAAATTAGTGTTATATAGAAATATTAGAAATTTTAGTGTTATATAGAAATGTTAGAAATTTTAGTTATCAAAATGTTAGAAATTAGTGTTATATAGAAATGTTAGAAATTAGTGTTATATAGAAATGTTAAAATTTTAGTGTTATTTAGTTTATTTAGATTAACATAATTAGTGTTATATAGAAATGTTAGAAATTTTAGTTATCAAAATCCAATCATTAAAAAATGTTACTTTTTGCGGGCATAAAGCTAGTATTTGTTCTCGACGATGCCCGGCCCGCATCCTCGCCGTCGACCCGTCCGCGACAACGTCCAGCCGACCCATGTCCGGGACTGGGCTCCGCCGGGCTGGCACTGGGAGGTGCTGCCTGGAGGGGCGCGCCGCTTGATGAGGAACCCGGCCCCGGGTCCCATCGTCGACCCTGATCTCGTTTGGTGGCGTTCGCGTGGGCCAGTTTCGGTGCGGAGGGACCCGGCCCCACCGGAGGTGGTACGTCGCCGTGTCAGGGAGGAGGACGAGCACGTCCATCGCTACATGGTTGCGTTAGAGGGCGGCAGGTTCTCCAATACCTGGCAGTTTCTTCGGGGATCTCACTTCAGCTATGATCCTGTGAGGGTTCCTTCTCTTTGGGTGTCCACGGCCCGCGTCGGAGGATCCGCGAGTGTCCTAGATTCTTCTGTAGTATTCGATCTTGATTAGCTAATAGCCAGTGATGTACTATTCAATATTATATATTATTCGAGACGATGTATTTGAGATTATATCTATTATTCTAGACGATGTATTCGAGATTATATCTATTATTCGAGACGATGTAATTTGAATACTAAATTGTTTTATATTTCTTTTGGATTAGTTAAATAAAAGCTATGGCAGACAATACCGACAGAGAGGGAGAACAGACCATGTTCGATATGATACGCGGGCCAGATGATGATCAGAATGAAGAAGATTATGACGGCTCCGAATTTCTAAACAACACCGGAGAGGGTGATATGATATTCGATCGCGACGACCGAATTGATGAAGTCATGGACTACGATTATGACGATGACGAAGAACATGTTGATCCTGAAACAACAAAGACCGGCGAGGTATATATATTTATATAAGCAGGCATCTGGTGATCATCACATGTTTTAAATAACTTGAAGATATATTAACGAATCGATCTTTGTTCTTTCAGCCATCCGGATCGAGCAAATCTTCAGGCAAAATGACGAAACGAGGCCCGAACAAAAAGTTGAAGCAGGGCGTAAAGTACAATATCGAGGCATGCAGCCCTACTGGCGAACCATTAGCGCCTAAGAAGATTGCAGACAAGTTCGTTCGTCAGTGCGGAGTTCTTGTGAAGGACCAACTACCGATCAAACTTCAAGAATGGAGAGAGCTAGCAAAGCCACGTCCAGATGTTACTTTTGTCGACAAGAATCAAAAAGATCTGCTTTGGGATACTCTCATGGAACATTTCACCCTACCAGATCATTTCACAGAAGCAGATGTGCAGAAAGTCAAGGAGGCTGCTCTTAGGAAGATGGCGATTGCATTCAAGAACCACAAGAATCGTGAATGGAACAAGTACGTCAAGGGAGGAAGGAAGACTCCAGTATTCAAGGGAACACTAGAGAACCAACGTGCTCATTGGGACGATTTCGTGAAATTCAAGGATTCGGAATTAGCTAAGGAACGGTCGAGAATAAACAAGAAGAATGCCAAAAAAAGGATAAATTCCATAAGCTGGGGCCAGGTGGCTATGCGGTGGCAATGCCTAAGTGGGATAAGTCTGAGAAAGAGATGGAGGATGCAGGTGTCACTCCGGTTACTAAGAGCTGGCCCCCAGGGTCAGGACTTGATTAATTATTATCTAATCAAATTCCATTCTCGTAAAGGCCCTGAAGCAGGCGCAAGGGACTGATCTGTGTGCATTCTGCGTTTGCGAGAACATTCGCATGATGGCGTCCGAAAGGAGCAGATCTCAAAGACATGAATGGGTACGCTTGTCAGAACACTATTCACAATTTTTACACCATTATCGATATCTAGTCACACAACTAATACACATGCATATTGATCTCTTTCTTAACAGTTCAAAGAGGTGCGGGAGAAACTCCTAGAAACGGAGCGCGTAGAAGCACTTCAAGAGGAAATAGCGGGATTTTTGCTCGACCAGGTCATAAATCCGAAGGAAGAATTCTATTACCCGCTACCGCCCCATGAAAACCACTTCCAATTGTCATCGTGCTCAGAAGGCACCAATTAGGCTAATGCCACTGGCTCCGAAGGCAACATGCATATGTAGGAGAAATTGTATATAGCTATACATGTGTGTATGTGTGAATTAATTAATATGGTGGTTTGTGAGACATTGATGATATATATATATGCATGATTGGTTCTACTAGAAATTCTATATATATACTATAACGTGTACAATGTGTAGTATCGTAAAATACCAGCAAACGAAAAAGAATTAAAATGGAAACACAAAATTAAATGAAAAAGAAATCATAAAACTAAAAACCCCCCAAACCTTATAGTACCGGTTGGTCTTACCAACCGGTACTAAAGGGCTCCAGGCCCCCGGAGCTGGCTCGTGCCACGTGGTTGCCCTTTAGCACCGGTACTAAAGGGGGGGCCTTTAGTGACCACAATTTAGTGCCGGTTATGGAACCGGCACTATAGGGCCTTACGAACCGGTGCTATTGCCCGGTTCTGCACTAGTGAGAAGACCCCCCCTGGTTGTTGCAGCAATAATGCCGACATTTATGCAAGAAGAGCCAAATAATATTTACAAATGATGCCTGCATTGACCTATGACCGTTCACATATGCTTCGAGAATGTTGACGAATGATCAGTTTTTTTTTATAAAATGATCACTATTATATAAGCAAAAGTTATAGATAAAAAATCCATGCCAAAGACTTGTTCTATTGATTTGGACGAGAATGGAGCATCACTCTATTGGCAAGGTGTGCGAGTGCGTAGCAAATCTTCCAGCATTCCAGTCTCGACTCCACAGGGCGCTCAAGATCATATCGTCTAAGGCCAACACACCTTTTAAAATTTCTCCAAGAAAACCTAATGAGAAATTTGATACGAAAAATTACTATGGAGTACTTCAATTATATGCACTTAGTAAACAAGTACGGCCTCACTCTAACTTTCCTCTGATATCATGTATATGTTCACATATGAAGACCGAATATCTTCTTCTTTTTAAGCATCATGAAATATCTCCTTGAAGACTATAAATATAGTGTCTTATGCATGTGGTTTCATTTTGGCGGAATTGAATGTGCATTTGACATGATTTGCAAAGCTCAAACATTTGTTAACCCGTGTTGGGTAGTAGTCGACGATATTTTCACTAGCAGAATTTCTGCAACGGTATTGGACAGGAAAAATATTTTGGGCTTTGTTGTATTTGTCGCTCGTGCAATGTTCAATCTGTGAAGTCGGACCAAACATTTCTACTTTATTTTGCTCGACCTTTGTATAGCCCATCTTAATAGTAACACCCATCTTGTCGCTAAATCCGAGCTAACCAGCCAACCCCTCCCATTCCGGCAGAACAGAGGCTTAGATTCCGGCCACCGGAGGAAATCCCATCACACGGAGGAGAGCCGGATCCACAAGGAGATGAGCGGAGTCATATTGATGGTACTTCAAAACGGTGCAATTAATCATGTCATATCAATTTTCTTGTGTTCTCTCTATTATGTGACGATGTCCAATCTTTGTAAGATTTTTCATTTATATGGTGTATGTCTAGGCATGTCATTGTGTATTTATTAAAAAAATTAGATTTCCTATTACTCTTGTTTTTTTTCTAAAATCTACTAAGGATATGTAATATTCTTATTTACCCCCAAAAGAATTGTAAGTTTCTAATTTAAAATGAATTATTTATGATGTTCCTGAATTTATTATTTTAATGGCTAATCTTTAATGTAATTTTTTAAATTTCGTGTGTGTGAGAGGGATTGTCGCGAAAACCCCACATTGACAAAAAAAAAAGAGATTTGCCCCACTGAGAGTGAGGGTCCCGTGTACACCTAGAAAAAACCATCTATGGTTTTGTGCCCTAATGTTTTGTATCCTAGAATTCAAACATATCTTTATATGGCATTTGTAACTATTATTAATAGTAACCTTTTATATTGGATGTTATTAACCATGCTAGTTCGATTGTTCTGTAGCAACCCCATCACACATTGTAAGGCCAACGCGCCATCTAAAACTGCTCCAAGAAAACCCAGTGAGAAAAGTGGTATGCAAAATTACCAAGGACAAACTTAAATTCTACTCCCTCCATCCCAAAATAAGTGTCTTAACCTTAGTACAACTTTGTGCTAAAGTTAGTACAAAGTTGAGACACTTATTTTGAGACGGAGGGAGTATGAACTTAGCATACGAGTGTGCCCTCGCTACAACTTTCTTTCTAGTAGGCCCTAGATATATCGTAGATATTCATGTATAAAGATAAAATATCTCTTTTTAAGCACCATAAATATCTCATTGAAGACTGGAACTATCGTGTCTAATGCTGCTTTTGACATGATTGGCAGGGCTGAAATTCATTAAGGCACACTTGCCACCATGAACTGGATTAGTATCGACAATGACTGAGCCTAACCCTTTGTCGACGTGGAATGAAGCATTAACTTTGAATTTTATAAATCCTAAATATCGGCTTGGTCCACTTTCTTGCTCCTTGGGCACCGGAGGAGGCCGATATTTTCGCCAGCAGTATTTTGCAGGAGTATTCAACAGGAAAAATGTATTGGGGGTTTTGTTTTGGAGAAAATGTATTGGGGTTGTATGTAGGTGCCGCTCATTTGCCGAGCATTTCCACTTAGCAGATGGGCTGTAAGAAGGTCAATCTGCGGCCGGCCCACTTAGCCGAACATTTCCACTTTATTTTAGTCGCGGCCTTCTTATAGCCCATCTGATAGTATCAGCCATTTCTCGATAGATCTCCGAGCTGACCAGCCCAACTCCCCCCCACTCCGGCAGAAGGCAACAGAGGTCTAGGGTTCCGGCCGCCGGAGCAGATCGCGCCACACGGAGGAGCAGAGCCGCCAGAGGGGAGATGAGCGGGAGCGCGTTCAACGCGTTCAAGTCGCGGGTGCCGGTGGCGTGGAGCCCGAAGCTGTACATCACGCTGGTGCGCGGGCTCCCCGGGACGCGCAAGCTCCACCGCCGCACCCTGGAGGCCATGCGCCTCCGCCGCTGCCACCGCACCGTCGAGCACCGCACCACGCCCTCCCTCCTCGGCATGCTCACCCAGGTCAAGCGCCTCGTCGTCGTCGAGACCCAGGAGATGTACAACGCGCGGAAGCAGGCCGACGAGCAGCGCCGCGCGCTCAGGCCCCCGCTCGTCGTCTCGCACGCCCCGCCGCCCAAGCCCGCCGCCGCGCCGGAGGGCGCGGGCCAGTAGTCGCCTCTGGTTAGTTCCACCCCCCGTGATGCTTCGGTTTGATTTGCTTTTGCCTGCCTGCCTGCACGCGCGGCAGGTGTTCGACGCAATGCCTCGGAAGGGTTGGCGCCCTTTTTTTTTAATAGAAATGCTGTAGTGGTCTGTGGCATCTTGAATTAATGGGAATAAGTGAGGAATTTCCTGTGATCGTTCAATTTTACTACTGATTGTTATATTGAAATGTAAGGCCCAAGTCATATCAGTTGATGTTGCGCGACGCTTTGAATGTTGAATATAGATATGCCTGTAATACACGTTGGAAGGGCTCTCTAAATGTGATTCCCACGACCAATGATACTGCAAGCTGTTGTAACTGTTGCAGCTATCTTGATTTTGAGGCCCAGTTCGATAAAAGTTTAAGCAGATTTCATTTAGCTACTGTTGGTATGATGGCCAGATAGGTCTTTTGGCTATACTTTATGCTGTATTTAGATTTGGGAGATGCAGCTATCAAAGACATGCTTTGCTATTTTCAAGAAATTTATCTAGAATGCATTTTGCACTATATGTGAAAAATCTCTCATAAATCTTAGATTGATTCTGGCACAGACATTCCAATACAAGAAGTTGTTACTCATTCCGGAGTAGTAATCTGTGATGTCTTGACTTAATAGGAATATAAGTGAAGAATTTCCTGTGATTGTTCAATTTTACGACTACTGATTGTTTTGACATTTTACTGAAATGTAAGGCCTAAATCTGTTGTAACTGTTGCAGACGTCTTGTTTTTAATGTCCAGTTCGATAAAAGTTTAAGCAGACTGGCTGTTATGGCTTTTGCCTATACTTCATGGCTTTATGCTATATTTTGATTTGGGAAATGCAGCCATGCTTAACAAATTTCAAGAAGTTCGTCTAGAATGTGTTTTGCACTATATGTGAAAATTCCCTTGTAAATTTTTGTGTGAGATGTTTGATGTAATGCCTAGAAAATTCCTTGGAACACTTGGTGGACATGTGTCTTCTGATTCTAAATCTAACTTAGGAAGCTTGTTGTAGAACGTAGAGCGCCTATGCTTCTACACAGAAGTAGCTGAATTCATAGTTCAAAAAAGCGCTAGGCGTTAATTGTGCGTTTTGCCACCGCCTTGCGCTTTACTGACCAAAGCGTATGCTTATGCGCAATTATGCGCAATGCGTTTTGCCAACGCCTAGAGCCTAGGCGTGCTTAAGCGCTGCTTAGGCGCGCCTTTTTTAACTATGGCTGAATTACATCAATTAGGTATATTCATCGGTCCCATGACTGGTGTAGCTTATCTAACCCGGCTGTAGCAAGAAGTTCACACACAACAAACAAAGCTATTTTATCACCTGTTTATAGTCATCAAACTCTGAATCCCATTTACATGTTCACTGGAATTCAATTGGTTAAAAGGTGGTAGAAGACGACCTCGTAATGCATGGCTAAGGCTAGTTTAACTTGATATCAGATCCACCTTTTTAGTTCTTCTTAGCTTTTCTGCCATGTGTACTTTTGTGAGCTTTTAGCTTGACCAATTCAGGTGGTTTCGTGATCTATGTATCTGTAACATCAAGGAAATGGAAGCTTCTATTTACTTCCAATTATATAGTGGTTACATCTTAAGAACTGGGAGTATTTGTTATCAGTTGGGAAATATACTTCCAGGATTTCATTTCTACTCCTACCATTTTACTGAATGGTGTTTATACGCTGAAGTGAATGGCGCTAGATTCTATACGTGATGTCCTAACTGCAAGTAAATAAACTTCGAGTATACATGCTATGCTTCTACACTATAGTAGCAGAATTAGATCTATTGGGTATATTCATCAGTCCATAAGTGGTGTAGCTTATCTAATGAAGCAGGAAATGCACACACAGTTATTATTTCATCACCTGCTCTATTGTCATCAGCTCTGAATCCCCATGACGTGTTAAGTGGAATTCAATTGGTTGAAAGGTAGAAGACACGTCAAGCTCTGATGCGGCCTCACAGTGCATGGCTGACTTAACTTGCTATTATATTTCCTCTTAGCTTTTCTGCCATGTGTACTTTTGTGAGCTTTTGGCTTGGTTTAGAGACGGTTATGATATACTACCTCCATTCCTAAATATTTGTCTTTTTAGGATTTCAAATGGACTACCACATACGGGTTTATATAGACATATTTTAGAGTGTAGATTCACTCATTTTGCTCCATATGTAATCACTTGTTGAAATCTCTAGAAAGACAAATATTTAGGAACGGAGGGAGTAGCCGTTTTAATTCATCTTTTAACTTAAGCAATCTTAGTTGATAAATGACCCATATTTGCCTGTTGTGAATACTTGGGATCTTGAAGTGCATATATCTAGGAGCCAGTTAAACTAATATCTGTAGTCCTTACCTTTGGTTGTAGGGCATCAGAGTCATCACAAGCTCTGGTCGTGTTGATGAACTGAGCCGTCGTTTCATTTGCTGAGGCCGCCTCTTGGCTTCAGATTTCTAGTTCCTTGTCGTGTGTTCTTGCTCCAAAGATTGTGACTTCTCAGTTCTTGTGATCTGTTTATTTTTTGATAAGTGGAGCAGCCTTAATCAGAGCAGAAAATTTTTGCAGCAATGAGGGGGATTCCTCATCAAAGGGATTACTAGCTTGGCTTATATTTTTTGCCTTATTGCCAGCGTCGCAACAACTGTTTGACTTCTTAAAATCAATTTGGTAAAATTATTCGAGGGATTGGCAACTGATGTCGATGATAGACCGGCGGTGAAATTAACTACTCTCCCCGTCCCAAAATGTAAGACGTAGCAGGGAGCAAGGATCATCGTTAGTCACTGGAAAATTTTCCTGTGAAAACAGACCGACTTTTTCTGGCTGAACACCACTGGAACAGAATTTTCGTTTTGACATTATTATCCGTCCCATGTCCACTTCTGGCTGAACGCTGCTTTTTGAGTATGTGGTCGTAAATCAACAATAATGTACAATGACCAAATTGCGCTCACGTGACGAGTTCAATGGCTTCTGAGAGTGGTTTATCCACCATGCACAAGTTAGTTGATACACGGCAATTTTCTGTTAAAAGATAAATTGGAGCATGAGAAGATTGCTAGCTAAAGTTGTCTTTCTCACGTCACTAAACTCTCGAAAATATTCGATTTGCCATGTGCACGTATTGTCAGGTTCTAAAAAGTATATAATACTTTTTGACCAGGTTAGCTGATACAACATATTTTTCAAAAAAAAAAGTTGATACAACATAAATAATTAAGGGAAAATTTTGTTTTTGCCACTCTAGATTTTGCCAATTTTCCTTATGCCACTCTATATTTTGACATTTCAGTTTTGCCACTCTCAGTTTTTGACAATTATCACAATTGCCATTTTGTGGCAAAAGCAAAATAATTTTATTTCATTTCTGCCACTCTTAGCTTTTGATAATTATTGCAATTGCCACTTTGAAAATTTTGCTTTTGCCACGGAAATGTCAATTGTGATAATTGTCAAAAACTAAGAGTGGCAAAAATGAAATGTCAAAATCTAGAGTAGTCTAAGTAAAATCGGCAAAATCTAGAGTGGCAAAAACAAAATTCCAATGAAGAGAACACACACAAATCCAATGTAACACTTTGAAACAGACAAAAATTTAATAAAACAAAGTAATAGTATTATGAATCTCAAAGCAACCACGGTGGATCCGCTCACGGCAGAATTGCTTTTCACTCTCACCCTGTTCCAGCTTCCAACCGTTAACCCCCCTGTTTTCATCGTTCTGGTCTAGAGAGGGAGAGCCCTTCCGGCGAGCAGCGCAGGAGAAGTTTGCGAAGGGAACGCCGCAGGCTGGCGGCGGCCGGCGCCGGCAGGACCTCTCTTCCCCTCCCGTCATCGCACTAGACCTTCGCTTCCGCCTGCGCACACCTTCGCCATGCCTCTGTTTCTCTTGTTGGCGGAGGCCGTGCCTGCGGCGGTGGAGCCAGCCGACGCCCGCCGAAACGCCGAAAATCGAGGTCGCCGCCGTGCAAGCATGCGCACTTCCGGCCTCTTCCTCCGTCGGTCCAACCACACAAGAGTCCAGTCCACCACATCTAAAGCAGAGCATGTTACCACCGCTCCCTCCGCCGAGGAGGAGCTGTTGGTGCACGTCACATGCTTGTTGTAATGCCCAGCCCATCTTCTTGACAAAATCAAGATCCGACTCTGCATGCTTAACAATTTCCACCGACTTGTCTGTTAACATGAGCCCCCTCCTATCATCGCCGCAAGCATTTCGTTTCTATTGACGAGTGGAAGGAAGGCAAACTGAATCCCCCTCCTGGCTGTTTTTCCTCCTCTCTGCCAGGCAAAACTGCAGAGCCGTGTCAGCTCCATCCTTGAGCTATCTGCAGTAAATGTGTTGTAGGCCCTGAAAATGAAACCCTCTCCCAGTCTCTCGGTCGCAAGCTGGATCAACTTCATGGATGGACCAGTCTTTGCAGACCATCTCTTTCTGGGTCTTGGTCACCTTTTCCTGTCGATTCCCATCCACATGTTGTTCTACCGCTCTGGTGTTGGTCTGTGATGGAGGTTACAGGCAGGTCAACACCAAGTCTACTCTGAGGGACACATATAGAGAAGGAATGCGCACAAGACGAGATACACTGCATTAGACATGGCACCTGAAGGAACTCTCTGCTCTCTTTCCCCACATGGCATCCTCATTCTCTTCACCCACCTTCTCATCTTCATGTCGTCCAACATCGTCGCGAAATCCATCAGCAACGGGTCCGAGGTCGACCTGCAGGCCCTCCTCTCCTTCAAGGAGAGCATTTCCAATGATCCATTTGGTGTCCTGTCACCATGGAACACCTCGATCAGCTTGTGCAGCTGGCCAGGGGTCGCTTGCGGTAAAACTCTTCCACCTCGTGTGGTCTCACTCGGATTAAGCTCTTTAGGCCTTAGTGGTCAGTTATCTCCTTGGATAGCTAACCTTACATCACTAGAACAGGTAGACCTTTCAGAGAATCATTTCGTTGGGGGCATCCCTGAGGAACTAGGCACACTTCAACACCTACAATCTCTGAAACTTGGAAGGAACAATCTTGTAGGTATCATTCCTATATCATTATGCACTAGTAGATCACTTAGAGAGGTCAATCTCTCATCAAACCGCCTTGGTGGCCCTATTCCAGATTTCCATAAGATGTCAACCCTTCAATTACTTGATCTTTCAGAAAACAACCTTTCTGGGAGCATACCTTCATCACTGGGAAATGTTTCTTCTCTTGAGGCAATATTGCTTGACGAAAACAGCTTGTCAGGTTCAGTTCCAGAAACTTTGAGCCTTATTCAGAACCTTATTGCGTTGAGTATAAGTAACAACTACCTGTCAGGGCACGTCTCACTATGTAACATGTCATCGCTCATTTATCTTGGACTAGACCAGAATAACCTTACTGGACAAGTACCATCTTGCATTGGAAACACGTTACAGAACCTTGGATTGCTGTCCATGTCGGGTAACAAATTTGAGGGATTAATTCCATCATCACTAGCAAATGCGTCGAACCTCCAATATATTGATCTTGGACACAACTTACTAAAGGGACGAATTCCATCTCTAGGATCTCTATGTAACTTAACCTTTCTAAAATTAGGAAATAACTTCCTACAAGCTGAAAATTGGGAATTCCTTGTCTCTCTGACAAACTGTGCGCAACTTGAAACATTGGATATGAATGGAAATGCCCTGAATGGAAATATCCCTATATCAGTTGGAAATCTTTCTAGAAGTTTAGTGCGTTTAATTCTTGGAAACAATCAAATTGTCGGCACAATACCAGTTGGGATTTTTAACCTTCGAAACCTCCAAATGCTTGCTATGGGCCAAAACTTGCTTTCCGGTGTTATTCCCCCTCTTATTGGGAATCTAGGCCATCTGATTGTCCTAAACCTATCAGGAAACAAATTTTCTGGCCAGATCCCATCTACAATAGGTAATCTTTCTCGGCTGAACAAGCTTTATCTACAGAACAATGAGTTGAGTGGGAACATCCCAGCAACTTTAGGAAATTGCAATCAACTGTATATGCTAGAATTATCTTTTAACAGCCTTGAAGGACCAATACCAAGTGAACTCTTCAGTGGCACAACCCTGGTCGGTTTGGATTTGTCAAACAACTACCTTACAGGATCAATACCACCACAAATTGGTGCATTGCTTCAACTTCTCCGACTCGATATTTCCTTCAACCAATTGTCTGGTGAAGTTCCAGTTACATTTGGCGGATGTGTCCAACTATCTTCTCTCAGATTGAGAAGTAACATGCTTAATGGAAGTATACCTCGATCATTCATTAACCTGAGGTCCATCGAGCAAATCGATCTTTCCCATAACTCCCTTGTTGGACAAATTCCAGAGTTCTTTGCAAATATGGGTTATTTGCAGCAACTTTATCTGTCTATGAACTACTTTGAAGGGCCGATTCCAACTGGTGGCATCTTTCAGAATCATAGCGCAGTAAACTTGGAAGGCAATGATGAGCTTTGTGCAAGTGCAACCACCACCTTATATCAATTCCCAGTTTGCACCACAACATCAGCTGTTGGCAGCAAGAAGAATGCACTCTTATTGTTAAAAGTAATTCCTCCAGTTGCCATTGCCCTGATCTCTTTCATATGCTTTGCGGTCACTCTTCTGAAGAGAAGGCAAGCAGAAGCAGCTCCATGCTACAAGCAGACAATGAAGAAAATTTCTTATGGTGACATCGTTAAAGCTACCAACTGGCTCTCTCCGATTAACAAGATCAGCTCAAGTCGCACCGCTTCGATCTACATTGGTAGGTTTGAGTTTGACACGGACCTGGTCGCTATCAAGTTATTCCATCTCGAGGAGAATGGTGCGCGCGGCAGCTTTGTTACCGAGTGCGAGGTGCTGCGAAACACCCGCCATCGGAATCTTGTCAAAGCTGTCACCGTATGTTCGACAGTGGACCTAGAAAACAATGAATTCAAAGCTATTGTTTTTGACTTCATGGCCAATGGAGGCTTGGACATGTGGGTGCACCCGAAGCTACACAACAATAGCCCCAAGAGAGTACTGAGCTTGGGCCAGAGGTTAAGAATAGCGATGGACGTTGCGTTGGCTTTGGATTATATGCACAACCAGTTGACGCCCCCTCTAGTCCACTGCGATTTGAAGCCAGGCAATGTTCTTTTGGACTACGACATGACCGTGAGAGTTGGTGATTTTGGGTCAGCGAGGTTTCTCTCTTCAGTTCCTGGTAGTCCAGAAGACTTGGTTGGTGTGGAAGGAACAATTGGATACATCGCACCTGGTGAGTTCAACTTTGTTTCAAGTATTTTCTTATTGTTTTTTTTCTCCTGTAGTAATAATGCCATAACTGATTTTACAGAGTATTGTATGGGATACAAAGTCTCGCCAGGATGTGATGTATTTGCTTTTGAATCCTCATTCTAGAAATGCTCACCGGAAGGCGACCGACGGATGCAATATTCACCGATGGCCTGAGCCTGCACAAGCTTGTGAGCTCAGCATTTCCTGGCAGACTTGGAGAGGTTTTAGATCCCCATTTGTCCCACAGTCACACGCATCCATGTGACAGAGTGTTTATGAGGAGATATATGGTACCCTTGGTTGAAGTTGGCCTCCTTTGTTCCATGGAATCGCCTAAAGATCGACCAGGAATGGGAGAAGTTTGTGCCAGAATTTTGTCTCTCAAAGAGGCGTTCTTTGAGTTCTGCTGATTAACCTACAGATCTACATGTTCTTGAATAAGAGTATAAGGTGTGAATATCTTTGCTGTAATTTTAGTGTGGGAAAATCATTAGAACTCTACTTACCGAAATATTGAATTCCCAGAAAGAGTACATGTTCAGTATTGGAGCTCCCTATGTTGGAAAAAACTGGTATCTGTATTCTATTAGACATGATATTTTAGAAGCTGAGTTCATGTGATCCCAATTATTGATCTGCGTATTCAGAGAAGTATATTGCAGTACATATGCGCATTTGCAAGTTTCGGTGAGATTTTATTATTAATAATTCATTGCCCTAGATTTCTGAGAAATGATTTTTTGGTTCTTGATAAAAATTAACTTAAAACAGTACACGTGTTAACCTGTCTTTTGAACTGATACACCTGTTAACTTTCCTATGGTTGCAGTGTGTTAAAGAGTATTTCCAACTGAACCTTCTTGTCCGCGGACACTTTCGACAGCGCCCGCTTTGAATCCCTATTTTGTTCGTGTGCATGCAGTCGTATCCCCCTAAATTATGCGGACACATGCATATCATTGGTAGGGATGGAAAGAGAAAGTGGTCTGGGGTGGGCTGCATCCGATGTGGCGGTGTGTCCAGATGTACGATTTGATAGCTCTAGTTGGATGGCGTTTTTCTTTCTCTCTTATCCAAGAAATTTTCGTCCATCCGAACATATGGGGGAGGAAATAGGAGTGACTGTAATTCACGTCTTAGCTCGTGCTCATTTGCGCTCGATGAACAGTAAATTAAAAATAATTAAAATATAAAAAAATTGGAATGTTTTGACATCAAAGATGCTCGGCTGCATAAAATTTTGTGATGTTTGGACATTTAAGGACTTGCAAAAAACAAATCAGGTGCAAATAGTGCTCCTTTTGAAAGTTTCTTTCACGGTCAAATTTGTTTTTTGTCACGACAATGTGGAATGTCCAAACACCACGAATGTTGCCAACCACATCACACACTAGAGCATCTCTGGATGCCAAAAGAAATTCAGTTTTTTTTACTATTTTATTTAATTTTGCTGCTTGCCACACTCGTCCAGCTGAAGATGCTCTTAAATTTAGTTGCGGTGAGAGAAACTGAGACCAATTTTAACGCGACGGCGCAAACGGATGCAGATTTGATTGGGTTTTTCGGTCGGATTGGAACCGAAATCGGACGCGCGTTGGAGCTGGCCTTAGAGCATTACTAGTAGAACCCTCAAACCCTCAAACCCTCACTAGCGTTTTAAGGGTCCAAAAATGGTCTTTTTGTGCACTTTTACGGGTTGAAAAACAGGGGCAAAGATTAGAACCCTCAAACCCAACCCTTATAAAGGAATATTCCCCATGAACGATATTGTCGTTGCGGGCATACCGTCGAGCACCTCGTGCACGACAGCCGGAGGGCAGCGCGGGGGCAGAGGCGGATGGCGGGGCGGGCGCGGGCGGAGGGCAGTGGCCAGGGGATGGGAGGCGGAGGCGGAGGGCGCGGGGGCGGGAGGCGGAGGGCGTGGGAGCGGGCACGGGCCGAAGGGCGGTGGCGGCGGGTCGAGGCGGAGGGCGCGGAGTCGGAGGGGCGCGGGAGGAGGAGAGGTCGGGGGGCGGGAGGCGGAGGCGGCAGGCGGGCGCACGGGAGTAGAAGCCGGCAGGGCGGCAGGCGGCGCAGGCGGCGGGACGGATGGCGACGGCCGGGGGCGGGGCGAGCGCGGCCGCGGCCGGGAGGAGGTGGAGGAGAGGCCGGCGGCTGGGGGCGGGCGGGCGCGGGAGGTCGACGGGGCGGCCGGCGGCTGCGGGGGCGACTAGCAGCGCCGGACGCGGGCGTGGGCGCGGGCGCGGGAGTTGGCGCGAAGATAACCGCCAAGTGAGGGTTGGGGTAGGTTTTGCTCCCCAACCCTTACTTCTGAGGGTTGGGAGAGGGTTTGAGGGTTGGACTCTTAATTTTTTTTAAGGATTTGAGGGTTAAGGGGTTCTAGTCTATGCGATTTTTTGCTCGCAAACTGCAAAAAAGCAATTATTTATAAGAGTTTGAGGGTTTGAGGGTTCTACTAGTAATGCTCTTGCGTGCGACCACAGCCGTCTGATCTTGACGCTCGTGCTCCCCTCCTCATCCGACAGGGGAGCGGACTCACCGCCGGCCGTCGTCCGCTGCCTTCCTTCCCGGCGTCCAACGCCTCCACCAGTCCCCTCGCCGAATCAACGAGCGGTCGCCGCCTCCCGAGCCCGGGCGGGTCGCCGCACCGCGCGGACGACGCCACCACCGGCCGCCACCTACCCACCGTCGCCGCGCCTCCACCGGGGTTCCTTCTTTCCGGGCCCGCAGCCGCAGCTCGTCGGATTCGATCCGCAGTTCAGTTAGCGGTGCTAGCCCTCGCTGCTGCGGCGGCTCCCTACGGCGAGCTTCGCCGCCACCCCGGGCGCGCGGAAGACGAAAGACGAGTGAGCAGCATCTCGCAGCATCCGGTAAGTCCAGTCCTCCAGCAGATTCCCAATCCGCCACGCTGAAATGGACGAGATTTGTCTGTCCCTCCGAAATCCCGTTCAGTTAACCAAGCATTTTTCAATCATCAAGCATGATAGCGCAACGCTGACGGAATTGCAATGCAGCATCATTTTTGCTCAAGAGGAAGAAGGGATGCACGAGCGAGCCGTTTGGATTTTTTTGTGCGATCTTGGTGGACAAGCATGCCGTTTGTTTGCCTCTCCAGCCTCTAGTTCGATGCTGCTGTCAAACCTGCCGCTCTGCACCCACCAGTCGCAGTCTGCAGTCCACGCGTGTTTTCATTCAGAGGTCTTTGTTTCCCTTGCGCACACGTTCACACTGACCTGCCGTGCAGTCAAGCATGCCTTCTCGTCCATGTCTGGTACACAAATCCTTCAAAAGTCATCCTTCACCCAAGATCAGCCAAGGCAGCTCCAACCTTAGCACCCCCTGTCGTTCTTGCACATCGGCATCATGCCCTCTCTCTTGTCTCTACTCTGTATTTTGCTCAGCCTTCTCTGTTTCAACACCTCAATACCAGCCGCAGCAGAAGCAAACATGTCCGAGATCGATCGCCATGCCCTCCTCTGCTTCAAGTCCGGCATCAGCTCTGATCCCCTTGGCATCCTACACTCATGGAGCAATGGCTCGCTTGACTTTTGCAGCTGGAACGGGGTCGCCTGCGGCACCAAGTTTCCACCCCGGGTGGTCTCTCTTAACCTCACCGCCGCTCGTCTCGGTGGGCAGTTATCTGGATGCGTCGGCAACCTGACATTTCTTTCCCGGATGAACCTTGCTGATAATCACCTGTCAGGAACCGTCCCCGAAGAGTTGGGTAAGCTTCCAAGCCTCCATACACTGAATCTTGCCGGCAGCAATCTGGAAGGTAACATCCCTGATTCACTAGGCACTAGCAGTTTTCTTAGCTACATCGACCTTGCAAACAACACACTTACCGGCAAGATCCCTCTCTCATTAGCCAGTAGCTCCTCACTCAGCACACTTATACTGTCACGTAATAGCCTCTCTGGGGAGATCCCTTCTACTTTGTTTGGTAATTCGTCCAAGCTTACCGTCGTCGATCTCCAGATGAATTTTTTCACTGGTCCCATCCCACATTTCCATAAGGTCACAACACTCAAATTTCTTCGTCTGACAGACAACTTCCTCTCTGGGAGCATACCTCCTTCAATAGGAAATGTTTCTTCCCTCACTTCTATATTGCTCGGACGAAATAGGTTATCGGGATTAATTCCAGAGACTTTGAGTCACATTGCAAAACTGCTGGAGCTTGATCTAAGTTTCAACAGTTTATCAGGGAGTGTCCCTTTGTCTATTTACAGCATGACATCACTCGAATTCTTCAATGTGGGCAGCAATGCCCTTGTTGGACAGATGCCATCTCACATTGGTTTCTCACTACCAAACCTCCAGTTCCTTATCATGGGAAGCAACAGGTTGGAGGGCCTGATCCCTGCTTCACTATCCAACATGTTAAATCTCCAAACACTTGATCTTTCAAACAACTTGTTACATGGCTCTGTGCCATATCTTGGTTCTTTGGCAAACTTGCATCTGTTGGATTTAGGAATTAACTTGCTAGAAGCACACGACTGGTCATTTCTTACATCTCTAGCAAATTGCACCCAGCTGACAAAGTTGTCCTTGGAAGGGAATCTTCTAAATGGCAGCCTACCTGTATCAATTGTTAATCTTTCCAGGAGGCTAGAACATTTATCGCTTGGGTCAAACCAAATTTTGGGCTCCATACCTGCTGAGATTAGCAATTTTGTTAATCTCTCTTCACTTGGGATGGAGAGTAATTTTCTTTCTGGAAGCATACCTTCTACCATCGGGAAGCTACAGAACCTATACATCCTGAATCTATCAAAGAACAAATTATCAGGTCAGATCCCTCCCTCAGTGGGTGGCATTACTCAACTGGGCAAACTTTATCTTGATGATAACAACTTGAGTGGAAACATACCTGGTAGTTTAGGTCAGTGCAAGGGACTTCTTGAACTAAACTTGTCTTGGAACAATCTTGACGGGTCAGTACCAGACGAACTGTTTGCTTATCCTCCACTCTCCTTGGTTCTGGACTTCTCACACAACAATCTCACAGGGGAACTACCATTGGTAGTTGGTACACATAGCAGTGGTGGTCCAGTATCCCTTCACATGGAAGGAAACAAGTTTCATGGACAGATTCCAGAAAGATGGCATCTACTAGTATCAACCCAACAGATTAATCTTTCTCATAATGACTTATCCGGTGCCGTGCCTGAATTCTTTGAGCGATTTGATATGCTGAAGCAACTTGATCTGTCTTGCAATAACTTGGAAGGGTCTGTTCCTACTAGTGGGATCTTTGAGAAATATGCTGCAGTAGTTCTGGGTGGCAACAAGGGACTCTGTTTAAATTCCTCCAAGTTGATAAAAATAAGAAATTCCTTCAGGCCAGCATTACCAGTTTGTCCTCACATCTCAGCTTTAGTGACTAAATCAAAACACCATCTGTCATTCCTGGCGACCTCGCTGCTAATTGTACTACCAACACTTAGTATTGGTTCCCTGGTGTTGTTATGGTTTCTGCTCACTCTTTGGAAGAAAGGGTTGTTTTCGTCTTCACGATGGGATCTTGTGTCCAAGGTGTTTCCTAATAGAAGAGAAGTGCATTCAGCCCCGTGCCATGATGAGAAGAAGCTGAAGAGAGTGTCATACCAGGACATTCTTAAAGCTACCAACTGGTTTTCTTCGGTCCATACAATCAGCACAACCTGTACTGGTTCAGTTTATGTTGGTAGGTTCAAATCCGACAAGAGCCTAGTTGCCATCAAAGTATTCAACTTGGGTGAACCTTGTGGATATGATAGTTACCTTATTGAGTGTGAAGTGCTACGAAGCACCCGCCATAGAAATATAATGCGACCTGTGACCCTATGCTCAACACTGGATTCACAAAACCATGAGTTCAAAGCACTAATCTTCGAGTTCATGGTTAATGGCAGCCTAGAGAAATGGTTGCATTCTGACCAACACAATGGAATCGCAGATAAAGGGCTAAGCTTTGCCCAGAGGATATGCATAGCAGCAGATGTGGCTTCTGCTCTTGATTATGCCCACAACGAACTGACGCCTCCTCTGATCCATTGTGATTTGAAGCCAAACAATGTCCTTTTGGATGATGACATGACTGCGCGGCTCAGTGACTTTGGCTCAGCGAAGTTTCTATCACCAGGTCTGCTAGTTCCTAAAAGCCTGGATGATGTTGGAGGGACAATTGGATACGTGGCACCTGGTGAGTTTTACCTTAACCGTTTCCACTTAATTATAGTTTGTATTGTATGTGTGTGTATTATCTAAACACATTACGTCTTCACAGAGTATGGAATGGGTTGCGAGATCTCCGTAGCCGGCGATGTGTATAGTTTTGGAGTGCTTCTACTGGAATTGCTTACTGGAAAACGACCTACTGATGATATGTTTGTGGATGGACTTAGCCTTTGTAAGTTCTGTGAATCTATGTTCCCAGACAGAGTTTCTGAGATTCTTGATCCTCGTATGGCACATGAGGAGCATCAAGGGTGCGCAGAAGGATGGATTCAGAGATATGTTGTCCCCTTGGTTGCCCTTGGGCTGTCATGTACCGTGGAATCTCCGAAGGATAGGCCCGGAATGAAAGACGTTTGTGCAGAACTTTCTGACATTAGAGCCTCTTTTCTTTAACTGTCATGATGATTAATAAATATATCAATTATGTTAGAGCATACTGATTCATTGTATTAAGAATGTGGTTTTTTACTGGTACAGTGCATATTGTACCCAATCTATTTGACAATCTGAAACGAACTGTGGAGACAGAGATGTGATTTGCAGTTAGTCGTAGTAGGATATTGGAAATATCAACCATTCTTTGTTCTAGATTTGTTGATTATTTTTTATTTTGATATTGACGTGTATGTATTGTCAAATTCTTGCACTAATTTATTTGCAAAGGGTGTATGTAAAGGTGTTTTCCGATGAAATGATATGTTTAATTTACAGCCTGATGGGTAATATTCGAAGGATATGTCTTAAGGTTGCATTCTGCATCAGTAGCCAATTATAAAGTAAAGAAAGATATTCATATGACATAACGAACAATCCTCTTTTGCTCTCAAACTGTTATCTCCTTGCATGAATGAGGTTGCATATGCTTGAGTTGTCCATGGCCCACTATTGTCAAATATTGAAAGGAATGAAATTCCTGAATAAGTTTTTTACGTCGGGAGAGGAACACTAAAGAGGCCCATGATGGTGTTAGTTGAAAGGGATGAAATTACTGAATAGGTAGACAAGTATGGGCAAGACAAATAAAACTTCTTTTTTTTAGGTGGAGATGACAACAAAGACTGTTGACAAAAAAAAAAGATAGTAACATAAACTAATACTGTATGATCCATCATTGCACTGGCAAGGCATTCATTTAATTCAATCTTGAGTCTCCATGACATTGTTCTTCGGTAGGCGAAGTGTGAGTGTGTGCACTTATGCTCGCTGGTTTTCCAAAACCATATGAAATGACGTTTTTCCTACCAAAGTTCTAATTAACGCAAGCCGCGCCGGGGGGGGGGGGGGGGGGGGTACTGTACAAGTGCATAACATGTTCTGTTTTCAACCTGTTGTTTACTCCGGCTTCTTGTGGAAGCGCCCTCAATATACACTTCCATAAATTTCCTGTAATTCATCCATGAGTTAAAGAGTCTTGCATTGAGTATCCAAACCTGTAGTTACGTTTATTTACAAAGATACACAACATATATGCAAACATGATTAGGATAAAATATTTATAATGATATGATGTAATTATAGTTGGAAAAAAATGTGTATTGGTTGATTACTTACTGTGGGCAGTTCCAATAAGCATGAGTTGGCCAAAAAGATCCATATAGTGAGTAGAAGCTTGAAAGCCAACCATTTCAGATTTGCACGGCAAAAAAAAGGACACGGTGATTTCTCTACGCAAGAAATGCTACTTTGCCAAAAAGATAGGTAACAACTGAATCCATAAAGTGATCACTTCTACTTCGGTGCCCCCCCCGCCCCCCCCCCCGGGCGCTAAACACATCAACGGTGGAGATCTCTTCATACCCCGTCATAATAAAGGGTAGGTTGGTCTTTTTTAATAGCATGTATACCCTTAGTACAACCGCGGTAACCAACCAGACTATTTTCTTGTTATGTCTGGTCACCTTCTTTTTTCTTCTTTAATTGTAACACTAACCAACACGAGTCTACTTGGGTTTTTCCGGTTTTCGTTTGTCCAATTTTCTTCTATTTTTTAATTTTCTCTTTCTTTATCTTTTTTTTATTTTTTTAAAATTCATGAATTTTTCCGTAAATCTGTGTACTTTTCAAATTCGTGAACTGTGTTTTCAAATCCGTGAACTTTTTTCCAAATCCGTCAACATTTTTTCAAATACATGAACTCTTTTCAGCTTTTACAAACTTTCCTTTAAAGCCCGTGATTTTTTTTCAAATTCAAGAATTTTTTTTCTGAAAATTGATGAACTTTTTTTAAATCCACGAATGCTTGGGCCGCCCCCACAGGCGCCCGATGGGAGTGATGCAGTCGCCTCTTACATTTCATAAACATTTTTCTGAAGAGCATGAACAACTTTTAAACATGTGAGTCTTTTTCAAATGTCACGATCAATTTTTTAAATGCTATGAACTTTTCTACAAATAATATGAACATTGTTTTATATTCATGAACATTTTTATAAAATTTCACAAAATATTTAAATGTCTGAACATTTTGGAAAATATACGTTTTTTGGTTAGATGATATGAACTATTTTTAAAATTAAGTTAACAAATTTGCACTACACTTTTTTCTAATACACCGTGATTTTTAAAAAAAATTTAAGTAAATGCTATGTCTAGTTACCGTGAGACAGTACTAGCGCTCGCCTATAGAGTTTGCCCGAGTGGGCTAGTCCATTAGGAGCTGTGCACGTGGGTTTTTTTCGAAGCTTCCCTGGTCGACATAGACCGGTGTAGGAACCTTCCGCCCAGTTTTGGGAAGGTTTTGCAAGTTTAATTTTTATTTATGTTTTTATCAGTTTATAATGAATTACTTTTTTCAGTTTTCTCTTTTTTTTCAAATTTTCAAATACATGTTAACTTTTCTAAAATACAAGTTATTCATTTTCTCTATATAGGCTGGACATTTTCTAGACACATGTTAATTTTTTGTCAAATACATGATGAATATTTATCTGAATACATGTTGACCATTTGGGAAAAGCTGAACTTTTTTTAATACCCAATGAACATTATTAAACACAGGTTGAACTTTTTTCATAATCTTGTGATTTTTTTTCTAAAATTGTGCAAACATTTCAAAACAGTTTATCAACATTTATTGATAGAAGTTTGCGAAATTCAAAACATGTATTCATTTGAAAAATAGTTCACGGATTTAAAGAAACTTCATGAATTCAAAAAAAAGAAAAAAACTTCACGAATTTAATAAAAAGAAAAAGGAAATAGAAAAAAAAGGAAAAACACGAAGAACAAAAGGCGAAACAAAAAAACCCAGACTGAGAAGATGCCAACAAAAAGAATAAAAGAAGGGAAAAGGTTATAATCAACCGACTAATTTCTTGCGTGGCATCAGCCGCCCGCTCCGCCGTTTGATTCCACCCGCGCGTGTTCCGTGATGAGAGCGCCGCATGCAGGCTGCATGATGCGGGTCCCCACTACTACTACGCCTGTACACATTTCATTTTTAAATTCTACGCCTAGTACTTTTTTGCTGCTATGCATGACGTGGTGATGTTTGCATCAGCATGGACCAGTTACTTTGCTACTAGTCCATTGATGGAGTTACCATTCTTCTAAAAACAGAGTGGGTGTGTCCTCTACTAGCAAAAATAATTATTGTGGGCATCTGTGATGGTCACGCTTCGCTGCTGCGAGTGGGTCGTGCAATGATGCCGTCCTTGTCGTGATCGGGGTGTGCGATGCTGCAATAGCCAGTCACGAACTGCGTATGAACACGCGACACTGCAATGGTCACTTGTCATTGCTGTGATCAATATGCACGACGTTGCAATGGTTGGTCGTAGTTGCTGAGAGTGGGACACGCGGCGCTGCAAGGACCGGTCATTGTTGTTGCGATCGGAATGCAGGATGCTGCAAGGACCGGTCGTTGTTGCTACTATCGGATGCACGATGCTGCAACAGTCGGTTGTCATTGTTGTGGGTGTGCGGTGCTCAAAGGACCGGTCGTTGTTGTTGCGATCGAAACACACAACATTGCAAGGACCGGCCATCGTCATTGTGATTGGGTGCACGACGCTGCAATGGCTGGTTGTCACTGTTGCAGACGCACGACGTTGCGATGGTCGGTAGTCGTTGTTTGCGATCGGAACGCATGACGCTGCAAGGACCGGATATGCATGACGCTGCAATGGCCGGTTGTCATTGCTGTGGACGCATGACGTTGCAATGGCCGGTAGTCGTTGTTGTGGACGCATGACGCTGCAATGGTTGGTCATCCTTGTTGTGGTTGAGACATGTGACGCTGCAACGGTTAATTGCCGTTGCTGTGAGCAAGGTGTGAAACGCTGCAAGAGAGGACCTCCACTGCCGCAAGGGACAGTTACTATTGCTGCAAGAGGGGGCGTGACATGCTGCCGGGGTCGGCAGCCAAAACCGAAAAGCCCCGCCACCAAAGTTCCACACCGGTCGACGTTAGCTTTAGCAGTGCAACTAAGCCGGACGGCCCAACTGTAACAAACTTCTTCCTGCGTGTGAGTCACTACTCGTTTATCACGACCTTTGTAAATACTTGCTACATCCTTTGCATTTTTTGTGCTTTTTCCTAGATTTCTACGGTGTATACCTCATTGCAATTTTGTAAAGAAATTGCGTTGCATAAGATTGTTTATTTTAACACTTGGTTGGGTAGTTGTTTGTACGCGATGGGGCCCAGCCACGTGACCCTCGCATGTTGCTTTTTGAATCACATGCAAGCTTCGTACAGTGTGTGTGTGAGGGCAGAAATCACATATTTGACCTGAGGCAGAAATCAAATCACAAATTGACCTGCTTTCAAAAAAAATTCACTCTGCTGACCCTTTAGTGTGGCGCCCGACAGCTGGGCGCCGCACACTACTATGCAGCGCCTCTGCCTTAGGCGTTGCACCTCCTGCCAGCGTGGCAGCCCTGGTCCAGCTGCGGCCCCACAGACAGCACTGCAGCGCCTAAGGGTTAGGCGCCACACATGTAATGTGCAGCGCCTAGCTCGTGGGCGCTGCACAGTCTGTGTTCCACTTGGGCTGGCCCCACCCTCTCTTCCCTCCCACCCCCACCCCACACACCCCCACCCCACCCAAACCCTTAGGCTTGCGGCCCTCCTCTCTTCCCCTCTCCCCCTCTCAAATCCTTCTCAAATCTTGCAAATCCGGAGTATTTGACCGTGGATTTCGAAGCCAACCCCTCCCTTAAGGTAATCTCCTCCGATCCCCTCGTTTTCATCCATAGGAATTGTCACATTCGCTCAAATCTTGCTAGTGTGGGGGAAACCCTAGTTTTGACTTGGATTTGCAAATTTGTGTTGAATGATGTTATGTTTCTTTGCTAACTTGGGTTGGTTAAGCTTCCATAGTATGCTAGGGTTAGGGTTATGTGTGTTTGATGTTGGGGTTAGGGTTATGCTATGTTTATGGTTGTTATATATGTTAGGGCATATGTGTGCAAATATTTTTCTTAGGTATTTACTTGATATATGTGTGTTTTTGATTATCGTAGGGATGGGGAGAACATGTGTTTATGTTCATCATGTGGATAGAGAGGCCTTTTTGAAAGGCAATGTTGAGACGGACCCGGATGAGCTTGACATGGTGTTTGAGAGTAGTCCTAGCTATGCGGAACTTTTGGAACAAGTGAGGAAAGATTTGAATTGGATGGACCCAAGTGACGTTGTTGAGTTCGAGGGAAGGCATAATGTTGGTTTTGGAATGCACATCCGTTGGAAGACAATGCGTGTGAACTCCGAGCAACGTTGGGTTGCTACAAGGAGACGGTTGCCGAATCTCTAGACAAGGCTCTTGAGTTATTTGTCTCCAAGAAGGTTGAGTCTACTTTGAATTTAGACTTGAACCGGAACCCCTCCCCGTTGGTTGCTAGCACTCCCCCACCCATGAACCAAGATCAAATGAGTGAACCTCAATTCACACAACAAGATTGGCCAACATTGAGCCCGACTCCAAACAACCAAAATGAAGGTTTTGAGAGGAGAATGATGAGTACGAGGAGGATGACAACGAAGTTGACCTCCATGACAACAATGTGGGTGATCTCGACCAATATCATGTGCAAGAGACAATGGACCAATCCATCCCTTTTTCCCGTGCATATGCATCGGACTCGGATGACGATGGTCCCGATGAAGAAGTTGATGAGGAGGGGTTCACGCCGAAGGAGGCCGAAGCATTCAAGAAGGTATTCGGGCGGGATCACAAGACACCATTGTTCAAGGATCTTAGTCTCGCGGATGAAGCCGTTGTGGATGGTGGCAAATGCATATCTCTTGGAGCTAGGCCAAGTTCTCACCGTGATTTGGAAGACGGCAAGAACAGGATATATCCCGGTTGTGAGTTTCAATCCTTTTTGGAATTGAAGATGTGGCTCGACAACTACTCGGTTACACATTATCATGCACATAAAGTGGCCAACTCGGATGTTAATGTGCATTACACGGTGAAATGTGAAGTGCCAACATGTCCATGGATTGTGCGTGCAAGGCCATGGAAAGGAGGTCCCACTTGGCGCATAGTGAGTTGTCTACCAACTCACATGTGCCGGCACAAGAATGCGGATGGCAAGCTTGTGTACCAACAACACAGACAACTCACGTCCGAGTCCATTGCTTACAGGCTGTCCAACCAAATATCCACACTTCCAATAATGAGCATCAAGAGTGTCATTGACCTTGTGAAAGCCATCTTTCATTACAAGGTGAAGTACGGCAAGGCATGGAAGGCGAAGCAAGCCGCATTCAAGATGTTGTATGGCAATTGGGAGGAAGCATACAACCGACTCCCTAGGTTGTTGTTAGCTATGGCCACCACAAACCCAGGCATGGTTCACGTGGTTGAGCCTCATGGGCACCAAATTTTGATTCATAATGGGAGGACCGTCCGAGTATTTGGCCGTGCATTTTGGGCCTTTGAGCAATGCGTGAGGGCTTTTGAGCATTGTCGACCCGTCATCGCCATTGATGGCACGTTCTTGACCGGACAATACAAGGGTACTTTATTGGTTGCAATAGCAAGTGATGCCAATAACCGGGTGTTGCCTTTGGCTTTCACTTTGGTTGAGGTGGAGAACAATGATAACTGGGAGTGGTTCTTGCGTCAACTGAGAACAAGGTTATTACCGGCTGAAAGGGAAATTTGTGTCATATCGGATAGCCATGGCAGTAGTGCAGCGCCTAAGGGTAGGGCGCCTAAGTGCAGTTGTACTTCCCCTTTGCTAGATCCTCATAGTTTACTGGTTCTTCAAGAATATCCTCATTATATGCCGGCGGCAATATCTCAACTCGAGTAGTTCCAATAAACCATCGTGCGTAGTTATAAAAAGCTTGTTGGCTGTGCTCATGAAGCGGGGCGCGTGCAGTGCTATGAGCTTGCTCCACAGAAAGCTGGAAGCGGGTAACATACGAAGCATGATGCTTGTCCCAGTCCTTTATCTTCCATTGCCTTCTCCTGTCCAACCTGCGTGGTATAAAACCAAGCATTAGCACAATCAAAAGGAGTCCCGATGCTTAGACAATACGCAGACATGCTCTCTTACCTATGAAGTGCTTTGTCCGTGTCCACCCAGTCCGGCGGGTGAGGTTGGAACAGACCAAACTGACGATAAACGCGATGCGGCAAATGAAACTCAACCGCCCAGTTGCATATCAGTGGGCACCGCATAAGCCAGAGATCCTTATCCCGCAAGCACATCAGGTTTATGCGGAACTCCTAGGTGTACCCCAAGCTCTCACCCGCGCCATATGGATGCCATTCCACCTATGAAACAGGGCAACAATGCAAATTTGATGACTATGTTTCAAGCAAGCATGAGAAAGGACTGAAGTAATGACCTCCTTACCTGCTCAGCCGTAATCGTGTCCAACTCGGCAATGTACTTTTGGTACATGAGATTGACATCGTTCGTCATCTCGGAAACGATATCCCACTTGTAAGCCCACGTGGGGCACCGTAATTCGTCATGTTCATCTGCATACCAAGGATCAAACCTGACGCTCTTCGGGCGTCCAACAGGCAGACGCTCCCAGCTCCATACAGAAAGTAGAAGCAGATTACCACCAATGCCTGCACTATCTGTGATCCTGCAACACGCATCGTCCAGCTACATATGAAAGAAAAAAACAATGTTAACTTGACAGCAAGCTTGCATTGCTAATGAAGAAATGAGTTGATCACAAAACAGACCAACTACCTGTCGGTACAAGTAGGCAAGAGTCGCTGAACCCCATCTCCATTTGCTATCGAAGACGGTCAACGCCTTCAGCCACATCCATGGAGCGTTCTTGCCAGTGGAGTCAGGAAACAAAGTCCTCGACACAACGTACCACATATACACACGAGCATGTGTCTGGATCACATCATCAGTGGCATCCGGAGGGCACGTCGCAAAGTTATTTTGAATCCACGTGAAAGCAGCTCCGGCTGCTTTCCTTTCCCTCTTCTTCTTCTCTTCTCCCTCCTCTAGATCAGCCTCAGCCTCGGTAGGAGCCATACCGATAAGAGCAATCATCTGCTCGCGCCACCCATCAGAATCGGTGCTCATACAGAGAGGCCTCCCGTCGATAGCAAGACCGGTGATCAACGAGACATCCTCGAGCGTCACGGTCATCTCCCCAGTCCGAAGATGGAAACTGTGCGTCTCCGGCCTCCATCGATCAACAAGAGCGGACACCAGTGGAGCGTTCAGATTCGGCGTGGACCGGCTGACCAACAGAATCCACGGGAGTAGTCCTGCCTGCTTGATGTACGGTGTGTACCGCTCGTCATAAGGCATGGCAGGACCAGAGACCCCGTGATACCGAATCTTGAGAGGTTCAAGCTTCTGCAAAAAACAAGTAATGACAAATCTTAGGGCATGTAAATTTCAACTAAAGGCAAATTTGCAAAAGATTTAGATTACTCATTATTACCTTATCCTTCTCGTGCATCATGTAGGACCGGTGTTGCACGTCGTAGACATCGTCCAGAAGCCAAACCATCCTTACAATTTCAAACAATAAACATACATGAGTTCATCTTCATCTCAAATATACACTAAACATATAACATGTGTTCAACTAAAAGAATCTCAACATCTCCTTCTCACACAATGAATATGTCATATGTGTTCAAAGAAACTAAACATGTAATATTTCAAATAAACTAATCATCTAATATTTCAAATAAACTCAACATCTAATATATATCTAAACAAACATCTCATATATGTCTACAAAAATCAACATCTCATAGTTATCTATAAAAATAGGCATCTCATATATATCTAAAAAAAACTAAACAATCTAGGGTTTCACTAATAAGACTCATATATTGTGAACTAATAAATAACACTAGGTACTACCAATATGAATACACATCCTAAATCGAGCAAATCAAACAAATCAAGGGTTCCATCAAATCTTGGACAAATCTCTAAAATGGCAACAAATTTACGGAGCAAAAGAAAGAGAACGGAAGAGTTTACCTAGTAGGATGGATTGGGGATCGAATCCACGGATCAAATCTTCAGATCGGAGAGGGATGAGGGGGGGGATTAGATGGGGGCGCCGCCGCTGCTCTCTGTCCAGAGAGCGGAGAGACAAAGAAACTGCCTGGTCGGGCTGGGGCGGCCGCGCTTAAGTCACTGTGCAGCGCCTAAGGCATAGGCGCTGCATGTCACAGTGTGGCGCCTATCCCTTAGGCGCTGCACAGGTGCGTGTGGGGCCGCAGCTGGACCAGGGCTGCCACGCTGGCAGGAAGTGTGGCGCCTAAGTGATGGGCGCTGCACAATAGGGTGCGGCGCCCAGCTGTCGGCCGCCACACTAAAGGTCAGCAGAGTGAATTTTTTCGTGACCAGGTCAGTTTGTGATTTGATTTCTGCCTCAGGTCAAATATGTGATTTCTGCCGTGTGCGAGCAGCTATTTGAGTGGTCCCAAACGCTCCAAGGCTGTGAAAAGATGCTAATCATCGCATCTGACTGCTCCGCGCTCTGTCCAGCTAAAATTTCTAGGAGACGTCAGATATGGGCAGATCAATCGAGGTGGTCGAGGCGGCTTAATTTTGGCTGTTATCAGCCGATTGATCGGTAGCAGCCGCCATAAAAGAAGTAACCAGGCACAAAAGGTGAAGGGAAACGCTTACTGTCTATAGTCTGAAGAGAAGCCAGCCTCAGACCAATCAAACGCCGTTGATTCAATCCAAATCTGACGATCCAGATTTTGCTTCGTATGTGAAAAAAGGAACAAAAAATCTCTTCTGACTAACAGCCCGCAATCCCCGCGCCGTGAACCTCTCTCCATAATTCCTCCCGATCCCGTCGCCCCTAATCGCACGCACCGCCCCGAGCTCTTCCTCGCCCGCGGCTCGCCTCGCCCGACCTCGCCTCGCCGTCAACAGAACCGCTCCTCCGCTCCAATTACACCGCCCACCACCTGCTCAGGCCCGTAACCCCTCAACTCCCACTTCCTAGATCCGTTCCTCTACTCCTTTCTCCATCTTCAAATTCATGGATGCGTCCTTCACCAACGGGGTAAGCTCTCCATTCGGGAGGCTCACCGGCAGCGGCGGGAGGTCGTCGACGAGCCCTTCCATCCTCGTCCGACAATGCTACCATGGCTACAACACATGCTGCGTCTCCCTTGGTGGAGTGGCCGTCACCGCCCATGGTTCGTGACTGTTTCCTAGGCAAGGGAAAACAGTTCATCGACATAGTGTTTCTATTACATGTAAAGAATGCTTCCATAGCATGAGATAATGCTTCACCTCCTATGGCAACTGCTTCCTAATTTCGCTCCTATATAATGCTTCTTTAGTACTTTGCTAGTGCGTATTCCTATAATGCTTCGACAGTAATACTATGATATTTTAGCAGTCAGTGCAATGTGCTTCCTATTTTCTTCTGGTGCAAATTCTAATATCCATGGAAACCGGTGCTTGATGCATGATCTTTGTGTGTAGGAAGCATGAACCAATGTCTCTTGCACAATGTCATGAGCAACAGCAGAGGTGGCCACGTTCGCTTCGTTTTCAGCTTCTCTGCGGCCATCGACGGCCAACCGACGTGTAGTTGAGGACAACAACAGCAAGGTGGCTGCTAGGGGTAACAGAGGCAATGGCGAGGATGTCGCCAAACAATCACTAGTAGAAAAGAGGGCTTTGGTTCAGGCCGGGTCAGCCCATTAGTCCCGGTTCAGTCTAGAACCGGGACCCATGGGGCATTGGTCCCGGTTCGTGAGCCCAGGGGGCCGGCCGGGCCACGTGGGCCATTGGTCCCGGTTTGTCTGGACCTTTTGGTCCCAGTTGGTGGGACGAATCGGGACCAATGGGCCTGGCTCCTGGCCCACCATCATTGGTCCCGGTTGGTGGCTTGAACCGGGACAACAGGCTGCTCTTTAGTCCCGGTTCGTGCCACGAACCGGGACCATTGAGGTGCCTATATATACCCCTCGCTCGCGAGCAGAGCACTTCACTGCTCTGTTTTTCTCTGGCCGGGGAGAGGAGGGCTTTGTGGTGCTCTAGCTCACCTCCTATGCACATGAGGTGTTTGATGAAATGCCCAAGCCACACTAGTTAAGCTTTCTCCTCTCGAAGCACGACCTCCGAACTCTATTTTTCTCAAGATTTGTCTAGGTTTATATTAGCGGCCCATCACGCCCCGTCCCCGTCTTCACTATTGTCGATCGCCCGCGCCGATCTCGTCGCCGGCACCACCGTGGTGAGCCTCTTGTTCTTATCTTCTTTCTGAAAGAAAAAAATTCTTGCTTTATATAGATACTTGTCTAATTTTCTTACTATTTTATTGCTTGTTATTATATAGTGCGATGGTTTTGGTATCCGCCCCTGTCGGCCCTCGTCCTGTCTATGATTCGGATGTGGTGTATATTATCTTTATAACTATTGCTTCATTTATTGTTTATGAAAATTATGCCGACCAATGTGACATAGATTTTATTTATCTAGGAGGTATGTGAACCGGAAATTCCAACCGACCCTATTGTCGAGAGGTTAAATTTAGTTGAAGAAGAAAACAATTTCTTGAAGGAAAAAATAAAAAAAAATTAAGGCGGAGAAGATGATGTTGGAGTTGCATGTTGCGGATGTTGTCGATGATCACAAGATCAAGATGGATGCAATGCGCCATTCATACCGAGGCTTGGTATCATTATGCCGTTGGATCAATTGTTACATTGGTTGCGATTATGATCGCATTTGTTTTCGCATTGAAATGTTTTACATAGTTTCAATGTATGGTTTAATTAATTTAGATGTTCTGGAGAGCTTTATGTTGTTAGATGAGAACTATGTATGTACTTTGGTTTTAATGTGATGATGAACTTCTATTAATTTGGTCACTTAATTATCTATTCATGATGTTCTGTAATGGTTTTTGACACACTTAATTATAAATAATGCACGCAGATGAACCGACAATGGATGTATGGTGACAGACACACCTCCGAATACATTCAGGGCGTGCATGATTTTCTCGAAGTGGCTGAGGCAAACAAGCAGAATGGTTTTATGTGTTGTCCATGCCCTAAATGTGGGAATACGAAGTCTTACTCTAACCGGAAAATCCTTCACACCCACCTGCTTTACAATGGTTTCATGCCACACTATAATGTTTGGACGAGGCATGGAGAAATAGGGGTTATGATGGAAGACGGCGAAGAAGAAGAGGACGATGACAACTATGTGCCCCCTGAATACGGTGATGCTGCAATGGGGGAAGCTGCTGAAGATCAAGAGGAACCAGATGATGTGCCCAATGATGCTGCAACGGGGAAGTTACTGAAGATCAAGAGGAACTAGACGATGTGCCCGATGATGATGATCTCCGCCGGGTCATTATCGATGCAAGGATGCAATGCGAAAGTCAAAAGGAGAAGCTGAAGTTCGATCGCATGTTAGAGGATCACAAAAAAGGGTTGTACCCCAATTGCGAAGATGGCAACACAAAGCTCGGTACCATACTGGAATTGCTGCAGTGGAAGGCAGAGAATGCTGTGCCTGACAAAGGATTTGAGAAGCTACTGAAAATATTGAAGAAGAAGCTTCCAAAGGATAACGAATTGCCCGACAGTACATACACAGCAAAGAAGGTCGTATGCCCTCTAGGATTGGAGGTGCAGAAGATACATGCATGCCCTAATGATTGCATCCTCTATCGCGGTGCGTACAAGGATCTGAACACATGCCCGGTATGCCGTGCATTGCGGTATAAGATCAGACGAGATGACCCTGGTGATGTTGACGGCGAGCCCCTCAGGAAGAGGGTTCCTGCGAAGGTGATGTGGTATGCTCCTATAATACCACGGTTGAAACGTCTGTTCAGAAACGAAGAGCATGCCAAGTTGATGTGATGGCACAGTAAGGACCGTAAGAAAGACGAGAAGTTGAGAGCACCCACTGACGGGTCGCAGTGTAGAAAAATCAAGAGAAAGTACTGGACTGAGTTTGCAGGTGATCCAAGGAACGTATGATTTGGTTTAAGCGCGGATGTCATTAATCCTTTTTGGGGAGCAGAGCAGCAATCACAGCACCTGGCCCGTGACTCTATGTATGTATAACCTTCCTCCTTGGATGTGCATGAAGCGGAAGTTCATTATGATGCCAGTTCTCATCCAAGGCCCTAAGCAACCCGGCAACGACATTGATGTGTACCTAAGGCCATTAGTTGAAGAACTTTTACAGCTGTGGAATGGAAACGGTGTACGTACGTGGGATGAGCACAAACAGGAGGAATTTAACCTGCACGCGTTGTTATTTGTAACCATCAACGATTGGCCCACTCTCAGTAATCATTCAGGACAGACAAACAAGAGATACCACGCATCACGCACTGTTTAGATGACACTGAAAGTATATACCTGGACAAATGCAGGAAGAATGTGTACCTGGGCCATCGTCGATTTCTTCCGACCAACCATCAATGTCGAAAAAAAGGCAAGCATTTCAAAGGCGAGGCAGATCACCGGAAGAAGCCCGCCATGCGTACGGGTGATCACGTACTTGCTATGGTCAATGATTTACACGTAATCTTTGGAAAGGGTCCCGGCGGACTAGCTGTTCCGAATGATGCTGAGGGACACGCACCCATGTGGAAGAAGAAATCTATATTTTGGGACCTACCCTACTGGAAAGACCTAGAGGTCCGCTCTTCAATCGACATGATGCACGTGACGAAGAACCTTTGCGTGAACCTGCTAGGGTTTTTGGGCGTGTATGGGAAGACAAAAGATACACCTAAGGCACGGGAGGACCTGCAACGCTTGCACAAAAAAGACGGCATGCCTCCGAAGTAGTATGAAGGTCCTGCCAGCTACGCTCTTACGAAAGAAGAGAAAGAAATCTTCTTTGAATGCCTACTCAGTATGAAGGTCCCGAGTGGCTTCTCGTCGAATATAAAGGGAATAATAAATATGCTAGAGAAAAAGTTCCAGAACCTAAAGTCTCATGACTGCCATGTGATTATGACGCAACTACTTCCGGTTGCATTGAGGGGGCTTTAACCGGAAAATGTCCGATTAGCCATTGCGAAGCTATGTGCATTCCTCAATGCAATATCTCAGAAGGTGATCGATCCAGAAATCGTACCAAGGCTAAGGAGTGATGTGGCGCAATGTCTTGTTAGTTTCGAGCTGGTGTTCCCACCATCCTTCTTCAATATCATGATGCACGTCCTAGTTAATCTAGTCGACGAGATTGTCATTCTGGGACCCGTATTTCTGCACAATATGTTCCCCTTTTAGAGGTTCATGGGAGTCCTAAACAAATATGTCCATAACCGTGCTAGGCCAGAAGGAAGCATCTCTATGGGCCATCAGACAGAGGATGTCATTGGGTTTTGTGTTGACTTCATTCCTGGACTTAAGAAGATAGGTCTCCCTAAATCGCGGTATGAGGGGAGACTGACTGGAAAAGGCACGCTTGGAGGGGACTCAATAATATGCAGGGACGGATATTCTTGTTCTCAAGCACACTACACAGTTCTACAGAACTCTACCTTGGTGACCCCGTATGTCGATGAACACAATAACACTCTGCGCTCCAAACACCCGGAGCAGTGCGACGACTGAATTACATGTGAACACATCAGGACTATTAGTAGTTGGTTGGAAACACGTCTCAGAGGTGACAAGACTGTTTGTGATGAGCTGTACTTGTTGTCCAGGGGACCATCTTTGAATGTATTGATTTACAAAGGATACGAGATAAATGGGAATACATTTTACACGATTGAACAAGATCAAAAGAGCACCAACCAAAACAGCGGTGTCCGCTTTGATGCAGCAACCGAGAGGGGAAAGGACACATATTATGGTTACACAGTGGACATATGGGAACTTGACTACGGACATGATTTTAAGGTCCCTTTGTTTAAGTGCAAATGGGTCAATCTGTCAGGAGGCGGGGTACAAGTAGACCCACAGTACGGAATGACAACAGTGGATTTGAAAATCTTGGGTACACTGATGAACTGTTCATCCTAGCCAATGATGTGGCACAGGTTATCTATGTGAAGGACATGTCTACCAAACCGAGAAAAAGAAAAGATAAGGAAGCGAATACATCATATGATGAGCCAAAGCGCCACATAGTTCTTTCAGGAAAAAGGGACATCGTGGGAGTGGAGGGCAAGACAGACATGCATGTTTGAAGATTATGAAAAGTTTCATGAAATTCCTCCCTTCAAAGTCAAGGCTGACCCAAGCATCCTGATAAACGATGAAGATTATCCATGGTTACGGCGCAATAAGCAAATGACACAAGCGAAGAAAAAGTGAAGACTTTCTCCCGCAACTATTATGATGATACCATGCCAACTTTGTAACAGACGAGTATGATACCATTGTCCGTTTTATACATGCACATGCTATGTGGGTGAAATTATGATACCATGCCAACTTTTAACTTTTTCAGAGTTCATTTGAAATGCTTTAATGTCTTATAGTTCGGCCCTCGTAATACCATTAATCCCGGTTCGCTCCTTGTCAACTATGTTCTCACCAAGAACACTCAAGAGGGTAGCCACGTGGGCCATTGGTCCCGGTTCGTCTGGACCTTTTGGTCCCGGTTCGTCTGGACCTTTTGGTCCCGGTTCCACGCACGAACCGGGACCAATGCGCCTCGCCCCTGGCCCATGACCATTAGTCCCGGTTTGTGCCACAAACCGGGACTAAAGGGTTGGTCCTCGTTGTGGTAAGAGTTTAGTCCCACCTCGCCAACCGAAGGGCACTCACACCGGTTTATAAGCCCCTCCCTCTCTGCCTTGTTGAGCTCATCTCAAAGTGAAAATAGATGCCCTTATACAGGGAATTTGACCTAAATTCATACTGAATTTCTCTGAAATTCATAGAAATTTATTATGAATTTAGGTTGAATTTTCTCTATAGGCGCATCTATGCTCATTTTTTTAGTAAAGTTAATCATAAACTTGTGATTCACACTAATTTCAAAGAATTCAAATTTCAACTATTCGAATTTGAAAACTAATGGCACTAACAGAAAGTTTATAATTTTTGTGACTTAAAGAAAAATAATTAAAAACAAAATTTAATAAAATAAATAAAAATAGCAACAATAAGTATTTTTTTGTAAGTAGAAACAAAATAAAATAAATAAAGCAACAAAGAAAACAAAATAAACAAAATAATTTTTCTAAAACTAATGGCACTAACAGAAAGTTTATAATTTTGCTGACCTAAAAGCAAAAAGAATTAAAAAATAAAGCAAAAAACAAAAGGAAATAAATAATGCAAAAAAAACAAAAAAACTGGAAAAAAATTTGAATTTTAAACACAGTAATATTAAGTACAGTAATTTTAACTATTCAAATTTGAAAACTAATGGCACTAAGAGAAAGTTTATAATTTTTGTGACCTAAAAGAAAAATAATTAAAAATAAACTTTAATAAAATAAATAAAAATAGCAACAATTAGTATTTCGTTGTAAGTAGAAACAAAATAAAATAAATAAAGCAACAAAGAAAACAAAAAAGCAAAAAAAGTGCCACCTACTGGGCCCCCACAGCCTGAATATGACTAGAAACCCTACCATGGGCTAGGATTCAGGCCCGCAGGAGGCGTAGTAGGCCCACAGGCACATAGCGTACGGTTGGGCCCGAAAGCCTACAATTGAGAGGAGTTCGAGAGGGTGGGCGCAGCAGCGCTTATAAACCACTCTCGAGCTCTCTCAGCTAGCGAGGTGGGATTAAACTTTGGCCGCGACGCGGGCAGCATAGGGGGCTTTGGTCCCGGTTGATAGCACCAACCGGGACTAAAGGGGTGCATTGGTACCGGTTCGTGGCACCAACAGATATAATGCCCGCCCTTTAGTCCCGGTTGGTGCTACCAACCGGGACCAAAAGCCGCCGCTTCCCGCCCTTTGGGCTACTGAAAAGAGACTTTTGGTCCCGGTTGGTGGCACCAACCGGGACTAAAGGGTGGCATTGGTCCCGGTTGATGCCACGAACCGGGACCAAAGCCTTTTCTATATAAGCAAACACTTAGCAGTTTCTCCAAAATTCACTTGTTCTTTGCTCCGACGCCCCACGCTGCTCCTCGTCGCCGTCGCCGCCGAGCCCTGCCCCGACGCCGTCGCCCACGCCCTTGCCCAACGCCGTCGCTGCCGAGCCCTGCCCGTGCCCTCGCCCGACACCGTCGCCGCTCACCGCCCTGCCACGACGCGCGTCGCCCCGGCCCACGCCCCCGTCGTCGCCGTCGCCCTGCCCTGCCCCCTTCCTTGCCGGCCGTCGCCCCTGCCCTGAGCGCGCGCCCCTGCCCCGTCGCCGTCCTCGCCGCCGAACCCGCGCCCCTGCCCCTCCTCACCTTGGTCCGGCCGGCGCCCCTCCCATGTCCTTGTTTTTTTTCATATATTATATGCTTGTTTTTTTTCAGATTATATATATGTATATATGTGAGTATATGTATTGTGTATATATGATATACGCCTTCTTTTCAGATTTTTTGTTCATATATATGATGATTTGTATTTTTCTTTTTTATAAAAATGTATATATGTTTGTATGTTCTCTCTGTGTATATATGTTCATATATGAAAAAGTTAGATTTATATATTTAGAAAAGTTTTATATATTTAGGAAGAAGGAAGAGAAGGAAGAAGGAAGAAGTAGAAAAAGTTTATATGCAAAAGTTACATTTTTAGAAAAGTTTTATCTATATATGTTCTCTGATTTAGTACATTTTAGGTTAGTTTCATTTTTAAAAAAGTTTTATATATTTAGGAAGAAGGAAGAGAAGGAAGAAGGAAGAAGAAGAAAAAGTTTTATATATGCAAAAGTTACATTTTTAGAGAAGTTTTATATATCTGGCTAGGAAGAAGGAAGAAGAAGAAAAAGAAGGAGAGGAAAAAGGAAAATAAGAAGAGGAAAAAGGAGAAGAAGAGGAGAGGAAGAAAAGGAAGAGGAGAAGAAGAGGAGAGGAAGAAAAGGAAGAGGAGAAGAAGAAAGGAATAGTGGAGAAGAAGAAAAAAAATAGAATTTTCTTCTTCTCCTCTATTCCTTTCTTCTTCTCCTCTTTTTTTTCTTCTTTTTTTTTCTTCGATCTTATCCTCTATTCCTTTCTTCTTCTCCTCTTTTTATTTCTTCTTCGTTTTCTTATGTTTTATCGGGCCTGTCGTCGTTGATATACCCCTCCCGATAACTTCAACACGAGGGGGGGGGGTCGATATAACCCCCTCCCCGATAATATTATTTTCCCATGTACGTATGTCGTCGTTGTCGATATAACCCCCTCCCGATAACTTCAACACGTGGGGGGGGGGGGTCGATATACCCCCTCCCCGATCACATTATTTTCCCGTGTATGTATGTCGTCGTTGTCGATATTACCCCCTCTCGACTGAGATAATTTGTACCAAAACTCTTGAGGACACCCAAACCCTAGAAAAAACGATGTCAGTCTCCTACCCCCTCCCGCCGCGCCCCTACCCGACAAACTCTCTCGAGGCCACCCCCTTTCGCTCGACCAAAACTCTCGGGGACACCCAAACCCTAGGAAAAAAAACGATGTCGGTCTCCTACCCCTCCCACCACGCCCCTACCCTTGAAGCGTTGCCGAGGCCACCCCAAACCCGGAATAAGCTCGGTCTACGTATGCCACTAATATATCCACCTGTTGTCATGTTTGTGTAATAATTGCCATGTTGTAATATTTGCAGAAACAATGGAGCACATATGAGACGAGGAAGCAGAAGAGGTGTTGGGGGACATAATCTTAGCCGGAGGTGTTATCTTGTCGTATCTTAACGACAATGATGGTCTGGAAGAACAGGGTGAATACGAAGCAGGCTACGGTGATCAAAGAATGGAGGAGGAAAGACATGGTTATGATGGCTCCGATGACCCAATGACGGTGCAAGAAGGAGACCGTGATGACGGCTCCGGTGACCGTACCGAGTCTGGCTAGATATATATATTAGTTAAGCCTGTGCTGACTAGCTAATTGATGCATTCATTGTTTTGGTATATGTGCACATATTAATTAACTCTCGTCTTTCTTCTTTTTTCTAGCCCTCTGGATCGAGCACAACTTTGGTAAAGAGACGAGGCCCGAATAAAAAGTTGCGCTCGGATGAAAGGTTTGAGATCACAGCAATCGCGCGCGACGGCCAACCGATTGAACCCATCCGGACAAAGGAAGCATTTGCTGCTCAGTGTGGGGTTCTTGTTAGGGACAAGATCCCAATCAGCATCCACCAATGGTATAAGCCTAAGAACGAAGACCCTGAGGTGTCTTATGTCAATGATATGCAGAAAGATAATCTTTGGACTGAGCTGAAGGCAAATTTCACCCTACCGCTAGAGGAGGATCCGAAGAAGCCAGTTAAAGAGCAATTAATCAAGTCTCATGCTCTTAAGAAGATGGCAGACCTATTCAGGAGGTGGAAGAATGAGCTGAAAAGGTTTGTCGACAAAGAAGAGACACCAGAATTCATCGGCAAATATGATAAGATCAGAGATCACTGGCCCGCATTTGTGGCCGACAAGACATCGGAAAAGAGTAAGAAGATGTTGGCGACAAACAAGCAAAATGCTGTGAAGAAGAAGCTTCACCATTGCACGGGGTCAGGTGGCTACCTCAAAGCCCGGCCTAAGTGGGCCAAGGCTGAGAATGATCTGCTTGATAAAGGGATCGAACCAGAGACAATGAACTGGCCAGACCGTTGCCGGACTTGGTTCTTCGGGGCTGGCGGAACCTTGGACCCTGTATCAGGGAAGTGCCTTTGGACGGACGAGCAAATGAAAATACCAGTCAAGAGGCTTCAGCACTATATCGATGCAACGCGGGAAGGGATGTTCGTTCCAGACAGAGAGAACGACGAGCTCACAATGGCCCTCGGGAATCCTGAGCACCCTGGACGGACACGAGGCACGCTAAGCTCCGTTCCGTGGAGGGCTGGGTTTCCGGACGCAGGCGGTTACAAATGCCAGGAGATGAGGAAGAAAGTGCAGCAGACCGAACTGCAGGCGCTGCATGCAAGGGTACAAGCGATAGAGGAACGAGAAGCAAGCTGGATCAACTTCATGGATGGACCCGTTACTGATGGATTCTTGAGCTATCTGTAGTAAATGTGTTGTAGGCCCTGAAAATGAAACCCTCTCCCAGTCTCTCGGTCGCAAGCTGGATCAACTTCATGGATGGACCAGTCTTTGCAGACCGTCTCTTTCTGGGTCTTTGTCACCTTATCCTGTCGATTCCCATCCACATGTTGTTCTATCGCTGGGGTGTTGGTCTGTGATGGAGGTTACAGGCAAGTCAACATCAAGTCTACGCTGGGGGACACATATAGAGAAGGAATTCGCACAAGATGCACTGCATTAGACATGGCACCTGCAGGTACTCTCCGATCTCTTTCCCCACATGGCATCCTCATTCTCTTCACCCACCTTCTCATCGTCATGTCGTCCAACACCGTCGCAAAATCCATCAGTAACGGGTCCGAGGTCGACCTGCAGGCCCTCCTCTCCTTCAAGCGCATCGTCAGTGATCCGCGCCAAGTCCTGTCCTCATGGAATACCTCGATCGGCTTCTGCATATGGTCAGGGGTCGCTTGCGGTACAACTCTTCCACCTCGTGTGGTCTCACTCAACTTAAGCGCTGCAAACCTTAGAGGTCAGTTATCTCCTTGGGTAGCTAACCTTACATCACTAGAACTGGTAGACCTTTCAAATAATGACTTCTCTGGAGTCATCCCTGAAAAGTTAGGCACACTTCAACACCTACAATCTCTGATACTTGGAGGGAACAATCTTAGAGGCTTTATTCCTAGATCATTATGCACTAGTAGATCACTTAGAGAGGTCGATCTCTCATCAAACCGCCTCGCCGGCTCTATTCCAGAGTTCCATAAGATGTCAACCCTTGAATTTCTTGATCTTTCAAGAAACAACCTTTCTGGAAGCATACCTTCATCACTAGGAAATGTTTCTTCTCTCGAGGAGATATTGCTTGACGAAAACAGCTTGTCAGGTTTAGTTCCAGAAACTTTGAGCCTTATTCAGAACCTTATTGCGCTGAGTATAAATAACAACTACCTGTCAGGGCATGCCTCCGCCAAACTATGTAACATGTCATCACTCATTTATCTTTCATTAGACCAGAATAACCTTACTGGACGAGTACCATCTTGCATTGGGAACACGTTACAGAACCTTGAATTGCTGTCCATGTCGGGTAACAAATTTGAGGGATTAATTCCATCATCACTAGCAAATGCGTCGAACCTCCAATATATTGATCTTGGACACAACTTACTAAAGGGACGAATCCCATCTCTAGGATCTCTATGTAACTTAACCTTTCTAAATTTAGGAAATAACTTCCTACAAGCTGAAGATTGGGAATTCCTTGTCTCTTTGACAAACTGTGCGCAACTTGAAACATTGGATTTGAATGGAAATGCCCTGAATGGAAATATCCCTATATCAGTTGGAAATCTTTCTAGAAGTTTAGTGCGTTTAATTCTTGGAAACAATCAAATTGTCGGCACAATACCAGTTGAGATTTTTAACCTTCGAAGCCTCCAAATGCTTGCTATGGGCCAAAACTTGCTTTCCGGTGTTATCCCCTCAGTTATTGGGAATCTAGCCCATCTGATTGTCCTATTCCTATCAGGAAACAAATTTTCTGGCCAGATCCCATCTACAATAGGCAATCTTTCTCGGCTGAACAAGCTTTCTCTAGACAACAACAACTTGAGTGGGAACATCCCAGCAAGTTTAGGAAATTGCAAGCAACTAGCTATGCTAAACTTATCTTTTAACAGCCTTGAAGGATCAATACCAAGTGAACTCACCAATAGCACTACCCTCCTCAGTTTTGATTTGTCAAACAACAACCTTACAGGATCAATACCACTACAAGTTGGTGCACTGCTACAACTTGTCCGTCTTGATATTTCCGTCAACAAATTGTCTGGTCAAGTTCCACTATCACTCGGCCAATGTGTCCAACTAGTGTCTCTAAGATTGAAAAGGAACATGCTTAATGGAAGCATACCTCAATCTTTCAGTAACCTGAAGTCCACCTATCAGATCGATCTTTCCCAAAACTCCCTTGTTGGACAAATTCCCGAGTTCTTTGCAAACATGAGTTATTTGCAGCAACTTGATTTGTCTATGAACTACTTTGATGGGCCGATTCCAACTGGTGGCATCTTTCAGAATTATAGTGCAGTAATCTTGGATGGCAATGCAGGGCTGTGTGCAAGTGCAACCACCACCTTATTCGATTTCCCACTTTGCTCCACAACGTCAGCTGTTGAGAGCAAGAATGCACCCCTATTGGTGAAAGTAATTCCTCCAATTGCTATTGCCTTGGTCTCCTTTATATGCTTTGTGGTCACTCTTCTGAAGAGAAGACAAGCAGAAGCAGCTCCATGCTACAAGGAGACAATGAAGAAGATTTCTTATGGTGACATTGTTAAAGCTACCAACTGGCTCTCTCCGGTTAACAAGATCAGCTCAAGTCGCACAGGTTCGATCTACATTGGAAGGTTTGAGTTTGACACGGACCTGGTCGCCATCAAGTTATTCCATCTCGAGGAGAATGGTGCACGTGATAGCTTTGCTACCGAGTGTGAGGTGCTGCGAAACACCCGCCATCGCAATCTTGTCAAAGCTGTCACCGTATGCTCGACAGTGGACCTAGAGAACAATGAATTCAAGGCTATAGTTTTCGACTTCATGGCCAACGGAAGCTTGGACATGTGGGTGCACCCGAAGCTACACAACAATAGCCCCAAGAGAGTACTGAGCTTGGGCCAGAGGTTAAGAATAGCAATGGACGTCGCATTGGCTCTGGATTATATGCACAACCAGTTGACGCCTCCTCTAATCCACTGCGATTTGAAGCCCGGAAATGTTCTTTTGGACTATGACATGACCGCAAGGGTTGGTGATTTTGGGTCAGCAAGGTTTCTCTCTTCAACTCCTGGTAGCCCAGAAGATTTGGTTGGTGTGGAAGGAACAATAGGATACGTCGCACCCGGTGAGTTCAACTTTGTTTTGAGTATCTCTTATTGTTTTTTTTCTCTTGTATTAACAATGCCGTAAATGCTTTTACAGAGTATTGCATGGGATACAAAGTCTCGGCAGGATGCGATGTCTACGGTTTCGGGGTCTTGCTTCTGGAAATGCTCACCGGGAGGCGACCGACAGATGCGATGTTCACCGATGGCCTTAGCCTGCACAAGCTTGTGAGCTCAGCGTTTCCAGGCAGGCTCGGAGAGGTTTTAGATCCCCATTTGTCCCACGAGCAGCAGCATGGGTTTGACAGAGTGTTTATGCGGAGATATATGGTATCCTTGGTTGAAGTTGGCCTCCTGTGTTCCATGGAATCGCCTGAAGATCGACCAGGAATGGGAGAAGTTTGTGCCAGAATTCTGTGCCTCAAAGAGGCATTCTTTGAGTTCTGCTGATTAACCTGCAGACCTACACGTTCTTGAACAATAAATATACGGCTTGAATATCTTTGCTGTAAATATTGGTTCTGCATATCACATTTAGTGTGGGAAAATCACCGGAACTCTAGTTATCGAAGATTTGAATTCCTAGAAAGGGAACATGTTCGGTATTGGGGAAGTGTTGGAAAAACTAGTATATGTATTCTGTTTAGACACAAGAAGTCACTTTGGAGCCCTATATTTTGAATAGTGCCAAAATGCTATTTTGAAGTTTCAAAAATTCTGGAAACAAATCAACATGTTTGTATGGATGTATATTGCACATGCGTAAATTTTGATGCTGAAATAAGTAACCATGTAGGTTACACAAAAATGACAAAATCAGGATTTTGGAAGGATGAACAATGCATGTATTTTTCACTATTTAGAAATAACTATTTTGTAATTTTTGTATAGCTCACATGTTTACTTATTTTATCACCTTCAGTATAACGCGATATAGATTCGCTCTGGCTAATTTATTTTAAGTACTATGCTATTTGTTTTTTCCTTGCTAAAAATAGGAAAACGAGCGTGACAACATTCAGTCGAGGCGAAGCTGCCGTGGATCTCCATGGAGGAAACTCTGTGAACTAGCGGCAGAGACGCTGTCTCGGGCTTTCCACGCCGGCGGGCGGCGGCGGCCCCCTCCTCTTCTTCTGTCGGTCCAGCTACAAAAGAGTAGTACTTGTGTACAACAACCGTCTCCTTCGCCCATTGTTGAGGAGGAAGCTGGTGCTGCACATCACATGCTTGTTGTAATGCCCTGCCCATGTTCTTGGTAGAATTCAACAAAGGGCCTGCTTAAACCTTCGTCACTTTTCTCTTTTCCTTCCTCTCGTTGGTCGTCAAGGCCGGGCCGGAGGAGGTGCACGCCTGGGGCGATGGAGGAGCAGAGCCGACGCCTGAACACGGCTGCCCTGAATCGAGGTCTACTTTTCCTCCCTGGCCTCCTATAACTTGTTTTGCAGCTATACAGAGTCCAGCCCACCATGGTCTCAACCAAACATTCGCCGTTTGTTTGCTCCTCTCGTCTTGCATCGAGCTAACGTGGAGGGAGCTGTTGTTGCACATGACGTGTTTGTTCTCATGCCCTGCCCATGTTCTTGGTCAAAACCAAGGATTGTTGCTTAGCGACGTCCTATACTTCCTATTAGCATTCCCACGAGCATTTTGCTTCCACCGGTCAAGACCCAAGAGATGGGAGATTCACTCACTCCGGTGTTGTTGCTGCACATCACGTGTTTGTTTTATTATTGCCTTCTTTCTTGGTAATAAAAATTAAGGATATCTAGTTGCTTAACAACGTCTAGTACTTCTTGCCAAGTGTTTACCTTAGTTTGGTCATCAAGAGATGGAATATAGACTGGATGTCTGAATCCCACTTCTCTGAACCTCTATCTATATTACTGAAAGCATTCAGTAGAGGAGTAAACTGGTATATCTGCAGTAAACGTGTAGCAGGCCCTCCACTGAACCGAAAACTGGTCTGGGGTTGGCAGTAGCGCATCATAACCTAGAAAAGTACCAAGTGCTGATGTACCAGTCCCTGCACGCGTTTTTCTCTCTGCTTTTTCGTCGAGTCGCCGTCTCATTTCTCATCCACTTTTTGTTCTGCCACCGAGGAGTGTTGGTCTGTGTCTCTGTGACGCGTGACGAAGATTACAGGCAAGGCAACACCAAGTCAAGTAAAGGTCCCAGAAAAGAAAACACCCGGCCAACTAGTCAAGTGTCCAAGTCTACTTAGGGAAACACATACTATATAACACAATGAATTCGCACAAGATGCACTGAATTAGACATGGCACCTGCAACAACTCTGCGCTCTCTTTCTCCACATGGCATCCTCATTCTCTTCACCCATCTTCTCATATTGTTCTCCTCCAACACCGCCGCACAATCCCTCAGCAACGGGTCCGAGGTCGACCGGCAGGCCCTCCTCTCCTTCAAGTCCGGCATCTCTAGCGACCCAAACGGCGTCCTGCGATCATGGCGCAGCGGCTCCCTCAGCTTCTGTAGCTGGAGTGGTGTCACCTGCGGTATTACTCTTCCAACTCGTGTGGTCTCGCTGAACTTGAACTCTAGACAACTCAGTGGTCAGTTATCTCCTTGGATAGCTAACCTTACGTCACTAGAACGGTTAGACCTTTCAGAAAATCTCTTCTCTGGAGGCATTCCAGAGGAGTTAGGCACACTCCCACAGCTACAGTTTATGATCCTTTCAGCGAACAACCTTGTAGGTACCATTCCTAGATCACTAGGCACTAGTAGATCCCTTATACATGTCAATCTCACACAAAACATGCTACTTATTGGTACTATCCCAGATTTCCATAGGTTGCCAGCCCTCCAAACTTTGATACTGTCAGAAAACATGCTTATAGGTACCATTCCTAGATCATTAGGCAATAGCAGATCTCTTCAAAATGTCGATCTCTCATTAAACCAGCTCATCGGCCCTATCCCAGATTTCCGTAGGTTGCCAACCCTCCAAACTTTAATACTGTCAAGTAACTACCTTGTAGGTATCATTCCTAGATCATTATGCACTAGTAGATCTCTTAAAATTGTTGATCTCTCATTAAACCGCCTTGCTGGCCCTATTCCGGAGTTCCATAAGATGTCAACTCTTGAATTTCTTGATCTTTCAAATAACAACCTTTCTGGAAGCATACCTTCATCACTGGGAAATGTTTCTTCTCTCACATATATACGTGTTGACACAAACAGGTTATCGGGTTCAGTTCCAGAGACTTTGAGCCTTATTCAGAACCTTAGTATGCTCAGTTTAAGTAACAACTACCTGTCGGGGCACGTCTCCACCAAACTCTGTAACATGTCTTCACTCATTTATCTTGGACTAGACCAGAATAACCTTACTGGACGAGTACCATCTTGCATTGGAAACGCGTTACAGAACCTTGAATTGCTGTCCATGTCGGGTAACAAATTTGAGGGATTAATTCCATCATCACTAGCAAATGCGTCGAACCTCCAATATATTGATCTTGGACACAACTTACTAAAGGGACGAATTCCATCTCTAGGATCTCTATGTAACTTAACCTTTCTAAAATTAGGAAATAACTTCCTACAAGCTGAAAATTGGGAATTCCTTGTCTCTCTGACAAACTGTGCGCAACTTGAAACATTGGATATGAATGGAAATGCCCTGAATGGAAATATCCCTATATCAGTTGGAAATCTTTCTAGAAGTTTAGTGCGTTTAATTCTTGGAAACAATCAAATTGTCGGCACAATACCAGTTGGGATTTTTAACCTTCGAAACCTCCAAATGCTTGCTATGGGCCAAAACTTGCTTTCCGGTGTTATTCCCCCTCTTATTGGGAATCTAGGCAATCTGATTGTCCTAAACCTATCAGGAAACAAATTTTCTGGCCAGATCCCATCTACAATAGGTAATCTTTCTCGGCTGAACAAGCTTTATCTACAGAACAATGAGTTGAGTGGGAACATCCCAGCAACTTTAGGAAATTGCAATCAACTGTATATGCTAGAATTATCTTTTAACAGCCTTGAAGGACCAATACGAAGTGAACTCTTCAGTGGCACAACCCTGGTCGGTTTGGATTTGTCAAACAACTACCTTACAGGATCAATACCACTACAAATTGGTGCATTGCTTCAACTTCTCCGACTCGATATTTCCTTCAACCAATTGTCTGGTCAAGTTCCACTTACATTTGGCGAATGTGTCCAACTATCTTCTCTCAGCTTGAGAAGTAACATGCTTAATGGAAGTATACCTCGATCATTCAGTAACCCGAGGTCCATCGAGCAAATCGATCTTTCTCATAACTCCCTTGTTGGACAAATTCCAGAGTTCTTTGCAAATATGGGTTATTTGCAGCAACTTTATCTGTCTATGAACTACTTTGAAGGGCCGATTCCAACTGGTGGCATCTTTCAGAATCATAGCGCAGTAAACTTGGAAGGCAATGATGAGCTTTGTGCAAGTGCAACCACCACCTTATATCAATTCCCAGTTTGCACCACAACATCCGCTGTTGGCAGCAAGAAGAATGCACTCTTATTGTTAAAAGTAATTCCTCCAGTTGCCATTGCCCTGATCTCTTTCATATGCTTTGCGGTCACTCTTCTGAAGAGAAGGCAAGCAGAAGCAGCTCCATGCTACAAGGAGACAATGAAGAAAATTTCTTATGGTGACATCGTTAAAGCTACCAACTGGCTCTCTCCGATTAACAAGATCAGCTCAAGTCGCACCGGTTCGATCTACATTGGTAGGTTTGAGTTTGACACGGACCTGGTCGCTATCAAGTTATTCCATCTCGAGGAGAATGGTGCACGCGACAGCTTTGTTACCGAGTGCGAGGTGCTACGAAACACCCGCCATCGCAATCTTGTCAAAGCTGTCACCGTATGTTCGACAGTGGACCTAGAAAACAATGAATTCAAAGCTATTGTTTTTGACTTCATGGCCAATGGAAGCTTGGACATGTGGGTGCACCCGAAGCTACACAACAATAGCCCCAAGAGAGTACTGAGCTTGGGCCAGAGGTTAAGAATAGCGATGGACGTTGCGTTGGCTTTGGATTATATGCACAACCAGTTGACGCCCCCTCTAGTCCACTGTGATTTGAAGCCAGGCAATGTTCTTTTGGACTATGACATGACCGTGAGAGTTGGTGATTTTGGGTCAGCGAGGTTTCTCTCTTCAGTTCCTGGTAGTCCAGAAGACTTGGTTGGTGTGGAAGGAACAATTGGATACATCGCACCTGGTGAGTTCAACTTTGTTTCAAGTATTTTCTTATTGTTTTTTTCTCCTGTAGTAATAATGCCATAACTGATTTTACAGAGTATTGTATGGGATACAAAGTCTCGCCAGGATGTGATGTATTTGCTTTTGGAATCCTCATTCTAGAAATGCTCACCGGAAGGCGACCGACGGATGCAATATTCACCGATGGCCTGAGCCTGCACAAGCTTGTGAGCTCAGCATTTCCAGGCAGACTTGGAGAGGTTTTAGATCCCCATTTGTCCCACGGTCACACACATCCGTGTGACAGAGTGTTTATGCGGAGATATATGGTACCCTTGGTTGAAGTTGGCCTCCTATGTTCCATGGAATCGCCTAAAGATCGACCGGGAATGGGAGAAGTTTGTGCCAGAATCTTGTCTCTCAAAGAGGCATTCTTTGAGTTCTGCTGATTAACCTGCAGATCTACACGTTCTTGAATAAGAGTATACGGTGTGAATATCTTAGTTGTAAAAATTGGTTCTACAGATCACATTTTAGTGTGGGAAAATCATCAGAACTTAGTTATCAAAATATTGAATTCCTCGAAAGAGTACATGTTCAGTACTGGAGCTCCCTATGTTGGAAAACCAGCATTTGTATTTATTTACACAAGATATGTCAGAAACTGGGTACGTATGAACCCAATTTTCCATCTGCTTATTCAGAGAAGTATATTGCACTACATATGTGCATATTCAGAGAGGTTTATTGCACTACATATGTGCATATTCAGAGAAGTATATTGCACTACATATATGCATTTGCAAGTTTTGGAAAATATTATATTAAGAGCATATCAGACAGATGATGCAAAATAGGACAAATGCCAAAAAAAACTGATTTTTGGGGCATTTGGACCAAAAAACACAGCCAAGCAGATGATGTGTCCGTATATGGAGCTGCAAATTTTTTTGGCCCAAGCTGCTGTATATCTGCAGCAGCCACGTGGTTGTTGCAAAATACTTCCGCAGACGCGTAGCCCAAGCGCCAAGGGGAAACTTCCGGCCTCGCACCCTCCGTGTGCCTTCACTACCCCTGATTCTAGTCATGATTGCCCCACGCCGGATATATGCCCCCTTCCCTCTTGATCTGAGCGATCGGCCACCGCATCAGCACCACCCCATTCGGCCACCGCCTCACCGCACTGCACCAGGTCCACGCCCCACATTCGTCGATCCGACCACACCGCCACCACCGCACAACCCCATTCAACCGCCGCTCCTCGTTGGATCCGTCACCGCTGCATCAACCACCGAGCCAAGGATGTCACCGCCCCGCTAGCAACACGATGTTTGACTCTGGCAGTCCGGATGGTACACCGCCAACACGGGCTTCCGCGATGTTTAGCTCATAAAATGTTTTTTGTTGTTAATAAAATTTAAAATTTTTCTTTGGAAAAATATTGTTGTGTATTCAAAAAGTATTGAAGACGTGTATTTTAAAAAATGTATGTAATGTATTGAAAAATGTTGAAAGTGTATCAAAAAGTATTTCTGTCTGCGCTAAAAATGTACATTGGTTACTGAGAATAATTAGACTTGTGTAAAAAAAACCAGTCACCGGTAAAAAAGCAAAATAAAATCGAAAAACTAACAATATAAAGAGAATTAAAAAAGAAAAAAAGTATAACGAAGAAAGAGAAACCAGAGAAAAAACATAGTATAATGAATAAAAAAAGAAAACCAATGAAAACCCAAAGAAAAACGAAAATAAAAAGAAAAAACAAAGGAAAACCAGAGCAGCGCGAGCGACTACATAAATGGGCCGGCTCAATTCAGCGAATACCAGCTAAATCCTCTCGAGGTTCAAAATAGACCGGGATCAGAGAGTTTAGTGTGCCAATTTCTTGGATTGAGAGTTCAGGGTCTGATTTAGCTTTCGCCTACAAGTTTAAGGTTTATTTTGGACTTTTTCCGTAAATCTCATGTGACGGGCGGCTGACGTGGCTCGACACCTGGCTCGACACCTACGACACGATGGAGCTTGCCCTGAGAACTGATTCTAGTTCTTGATTAAAGTTAACTTTTAGTAATAAACAGTATAAAAGAGTTAACTTTCTTTTTCTTTGAAAAGTGTTAATTTTCTTTTTAAACTTCTTTTTAGATGAAAAAAAAACACCGCATTCGACTGTTGCAGTTTAGATTTAGTTTCAGAGACGAGTACCGCGCACTGTAACATGGACGACGGTGCGACCACAGCCGTTGGATCTTCTCGCTCATGCTCCGCACCTGCTTTGGTCTGAGTCTCCGCAGACTCGCCGCCGTCGCCCCCTGCCTTCCTTCCCGGCGTCCAGCTCCTCCACCAGTCCCCTCGCCGACTCAACGGCTGCGGGCGCCTGGCTCCCGAATCCACGTGGGTCGCTCCGGCTCGCCGGCGACGCCACCACCTGCCGTCGCCTACCCACTGTCGCCGCGCCTCCTTTTCGGGCCTGCAGCCGCTGCTCGTCGGCAGTCTGCGGCGGCTACCTACGGCGAGCTCCGTCGCTCCCCCGGCCCCACGGCGCGTGGAAGACGAGTGAGCAGTACTCGTATCTGGTAAGTCCTCGGTAGATTCCCAATTTGCCTGGCTAAAATGGATGAAATTCGGCTGTCTGTTCGAAATCCTTGTGTTGCCGTGCAAGCATGTCAATTATCAAGCATGTTAGTGCAGCACGGAATTGCAATGCAGTTTTTTTGTTGGCTGAAGAAGAAGGGATGCTTGCGCTGAAGGTATAACCTACCACAGCTCTACCAGTCGCAGTCTGTACTTCACACGCGTTCTCATTCAGCAGACCAGAAGAAGTCTCTGTTCCACTCCCCTGCTTGTCCTTCCCCTCGCACACACGTTCACACTGAGGCAGCCGGCCGTGTCCAATCAAGCATACATACCTTCACGTCCATGTCTGGTAGCCAAATCCTTCAAAAGTCATCCTTCAACCAAGATCATCCAACCTCCAGCCTTAGCACTCCCTGTCGTTCTTGCACATCGGCATCATGCCCTCTCTCTTGTCTCTACTCTGCATTTTTCTCAGCCTTCTCTGTTTCAACACCTCAATGCTAGCCGCAGCACAAGCAAACATGTCCGAGATCGATCGCCATGCCCTCCTCTGCTTCAAGTCCGGCATCAGCTCCGATCCCCTTGGCATCCTACACTCATGGAGCAATGGCTCGCTTGACTTTTGCAGCTGGAAAGGGGTCCCTTGCGGCACCAAGTTTCCACCCCGGGTGGTCTCTCTTAACCTCACCGCCGCTCGTCTCGGAGGGCAGTTATCTGGATGCGTAGGCAACCTGACATTGCTTTCCCGGATGAACCTTGCTGATAATCATCTGTCAGGAACCATCCCCGAAGAGTTGGGCAAGCTTCCAAACCTCCATACACTGAATCTTGCCGGCAGCAATCTTGAAGGTAACATCCCTGATTCCTTAGGCACTAGCAACTCTCTTACCTATGTCAATCTTGCAAACAACACTCTTACCGGTGGCATCCCCGTCTCACTGGCCAATAGCGCCTCACTCAGCACACTTATACTGTCACGTAATAGCCTCTCGGAAGAGATCCCTTCTACTTTGTTTGGTAATTCATCCAAGCTTACCGTCGTCGATCTCCAGATGAATTTTTTCACTGGCCCCATCCCACATTTCCATAAGGTCACAACACTCGAATTTCTTCGTCTGACAGACAACTTCCTCTCTGGGAGCATACCTCCTTCAATAGGAAATGTTTCTTCCCTCGCTTCTATATTGCTCGGCCGAAATAGGTTATCGGGATTAATTCCAGAGACTTTGAGTCACATTACAAAACTGCTGGAGCTTGATCTAAGTTTCAACAGTTTATCAGGGAGTGTCCCGTTGTCTTTTTACAACATGACATCACTCGAATTCTTTAATGTGGGCAGCAATGCCCTTGTTGGACATATGCCATCTCACATTGGTTTCTCACTACCAAACCTCCAGTTCCTTATCATGGGAAGCAACAGGTTGGAGGGCCTGATCCCTGCTTCACTATCCAACATGTTAAATCTCCAAACACTTGATCTTTCAAACAACTTGTTACATGGCTCTGTGCCATATCTTGGTTCTTTGGCAAACTTGCATCTGTTGGATTTAGGAATTAACTTGCTAGAAGCACACGACTGGTCATTTCTTACATCTCTAGCAAATTGCACCCAGCTGACAAAGTTGTCCTTGGAAGGGAATCTTCTAAATGGCGGCCTACCTATATCAATTGTTAATCTTTCCAGGAGGCTAGAACATTTATCGCTTGGGTCAAACCAAATTTTGGGCTCCATACCTGCTGAGATTAGCAATTTTGTTAATCTCACTTCACTTGGGATGGAGAGTAATTTTCTTTCTGGAAGCATACCTTCTACCATCGGGAAGCTACAGAACCTATACATCCTGAATCTATCAAAGAACAAATTATCAGGTCAGATCCCTCCCTCAGTGGGTGGCATTACTCAACTGGGCAAACTTTATCTTGATGATAACAACTTGAGTGGAAACATACCTGGTAGTTTAGGTCAGTGCAAGGGACTTCTTGAACTAAACTTGTCTCGGAACAATCTTGACGGGTCAGTACCAGATGAACTGTTTGCTTATCCTCCACTCTCCTTGGTTCTGGACTTCTCACACAACAATCTCACAGGGGAACTACCATTGGTAGTTGGTACACATAGCAGTGGTGGTCCAGTATCCCTTCACATGGAAGGAAACAAGTTTCATGGACAGATTCCAGAAAGATGGCATCTACTAGTATCAACCCAGCAGATTAATCTTTCTCATAATGACTTATCCGGTGCCGTGCCTGAATTCTTTGAGCGATTTGATATGCTGAAGCAACTTGATCTGTCTTACAATAACTTGGAAGGGTCTGTTCCTACTAGTGGGATCTTTAAGAAATATGATGCGGTAGTTCTGGGTGGCAACAAGGGACTCTGTTTAAATTCCTCCAAGTTGATAAAAATAAGAAATTCCTTCCGGCCAGCATTACCAGTTTGTCCTCGCATCTCAGCTTTAGTGACTAAATCAAAACACCATCTGTCATTCCTGGCGACCTCGCTGCTAATTGTACTACCAACACTTAGTATTGGTTCCCTGGTGTTGTTATGGTTTCTGCTCACTCTTTGGAAGAAAGGGTTGTTTTCGTCTTCACGATGGGATCTTGTGTCCAAGGTGTTTCCTAATAGAAGAGAAGTGCATACAGCCCCGTGCCATGATGAGAAGAAGCTGAAGAGAGTGTCATACCAGGACATTCTTAAAGCTACCAACTGGTTTTCTTCGGTCCATACAATCAGCACAACCTGTACTGGTTCAGTTTATGTTGATAGGTTCAAATCCGACAAGAGCCTAGTTGCCATCAAAGTATTCAACTTGAGTGAACCTGGTGGATATGATAGTTACTTTATTGAGTGTGAAGTGCTACGAAGCACCCGCCATAGAAATATAATGCGACCTGTGACCCTATGCTCAACACTGGATTCACAAAACCATGAGTTCAAAGCACTAATCTTCGAGTTTATGGTTAATGGCAGCCTAGAGAAATGGTTGCATTCTGACCAACACAATGGAATCGCAGATAAAGGGCTAAGCTTTGCCCAGAGGATATGCATAGCAGCAGATGTGGCTTCTGCTCTTGATTATGCCCACAACGAACTGACGCCTCCTCTGATCCATTGTGATTTGAAGCCAAACAATGTCCTTTTGGATGATGACATGACTGTGCGGCTCAGTGACTTTGGCTCAGCGAAGTTTCTATCACCAGGTCTGCTAAGTCCTAAAAGCCTGGATGATGTTGGAGGGACAATTGGATACGTGGCACCTGGTGAGTTTTACCTTTTCCGTTTCCACTTAATTATAGTTTGTATTGTATGTGTGCGTATTATCTAAACACATTACGTCTTCACAGAGTATGGAATGGGTTGCGAGATCTCCGTAGCCGGCGATGTGTATAGTTTTGGAGTGCTTCTACTGGAATTGCTTACTGGAAAACGACCTACTGATGATATGTTTGTGGATGGACTTAGCCTTTGTAAGTTCTGTGAATCTATGTTCCCCGACAGAGTTGCAGAGATTCTTGATCCTCATATGGCGCATGAGGAGCATCAAGGGTGCGCAGAAGGATGGATTCAGAGATATATTGTCCCCTTGGTTGCCCTTGGGCTGTCATGTACCGTGGAATCTCCAAAGGATAGGCCGGGAATGAAAGACGTTTGTGCGAAACTTTCTGATATTAGAGCCTCTTTTCTTTAACTGTCATGATGATTAATGAATATATCAATTATGTTAGAGCATACTGATTCATTGTATTAAGAATGTGTTTTTTTACTGGTACAGTGCATATTGTACCCAATCTATTTGACAATCTGAAACGAAATGTGGAGACAGAGATGTGATTTACAGTTAGTCATAGTAGGATATTGGAAATATCAACCATTCTTTGTTCTAGATTTGTTGATTATTTTTTATTTTGTATTGACATGTATGTATTATCAAATTCTTGCACTAATTTATTTGCAAAGGGCGTATGTAAAGGTGTTTTTCCGATGAAATGGTATGTTTAATTTACAGCCTGATGGGTAATATTCGAAGGATATGTCTTAAGGTTGCATCCTGCATCAGTAGCCAATTATAAAGTAAAGAAAGATATTCATATGACATAACGAACAATCCTCTTTTGCTCCCAAACTGTTATCTCCTTGCATGAATGAGGTTGCATATGCTTGAGTTGTCCATGGCCCACTATTGTCAAATATTGAAATGAATGAAATTCCTGAATAAGTTTTTTACGTCAGGAGAGGAACACTAAAGAGGCCCATGATGGTGTTACTTGAAAGGGATGAAATTACTGAATAGGTAGACAAGTATGGGCAAGACAAATAAAACTTCTTTTTTTTAGGTGGAGATGACAACAAAGACTGTTGACAAAAAAAAAGATAGTAACATAAACTAATACTGTATGATCCATCATTGCACTGGCAAGGCGTTCATTTAAGTCAATCTTGAGTCTCCATGACATGTTCTTCGGTAGGCGAAGTGTGAGTGTGTGCACTTATACTCGCTGTTTTTCCAAAACCTTATGAAATGACCATTTTCCTACCAAAGTTTTAATAAACGCAAGCCGCGCCCGGGGAGGGGAGGGGGGGGGGGGGGGGGGATGCTGTACAAGCGCATAACATGCTGTTCTGTTTCAACCTGTTGTTTACTCCGGCTTCTTGTGGAAGCACCCTCTCAATATACACTTCCATAAATTCCCTGTAATTCATCCATGAGTTAAAGACTCTTGCATTGAGCATCCAAACCTGTAGTTACGTTTATTTACAAAGCTACACAACATATATGCAAACATGATTAGGATAAAAAAATTATAATGATATGATGTAATTATAGTTGGAAAAAAATGTGTATTGATTGATTACTTACTGTGGGCAGTTCCAATAAGCATGAGTTGGCCAAAAAGATCCATAGTGAATAGAAGCTTGAATGCCAACCATTTCAGATTTGCACTGCAAAAAAAAGGACACGGTGATTTCTTTACACAAGAAATGCTACTTTGCCAAAAAGATAGGTAACATCTGAGCCAACCCATTTTACATTTTTTTCCCTCTTTTGTAAAACCTTCAAAAAATAAGTGCCCAACGAGATTCAAACCCAGCACCTATACCCTTAGTACAACCGCGGTAACCAACCAGACTATTTTCTTGTTGTGTCTGGTCACCTTCTTTTTTTCTTCTTTAATTGTAACACTAACCAACATGAGTCTACTTGGGCTTTTTCGGTTTTTGTTTGTCCAATTTTCTTCTATTTTTATTTTTATCTTTCTTTATATTTTTATCTTTTTTAAAAGTCATGAATTTTTCCTTAAATATGTGTACTTTTCAAATTCGTGAACTTTGTTTTCAAATCCATGAACTTTTTTCCAAATTCGTCAACATTTTTTCAAATACACGAACTCTTTTCAGCTTTTACAAACTTTCCTTTAAAGGCCGCAAATTTTTTTCAAATTCAAGAATTTTTTTTCTGAAAATTGATGAACTTCTTTTAAATCCATGAATGCTTGGGTGGCCCCCACAGGCATCGACGGGAGTGATGCAGTCGCCTCTTACATTTCATAAACATTTTTCTAAAAAAACATGAACAACTTTTGAACATGTGAGTCTTGTTCAAATGTCACGATCAATTTTTTAAATGCTATGAACTTTTCTTCAAATAATTCGAACATTGTTTTATATTTTCATGAACATTTTTTATAAAATTTCACAAAATATTTAAATGTGTGAACATTTTTGAAAATATACGGGTTTTTTTGTTAGATGATATGAACTATTTTTAAAATTAAGTTAAGAAATTTGCACTACACTTTTTTTAATTCACCGTGATTTTTTTAAAATGAAGTAAATGCTATGTCTAGTTACCGTGAGACGGTACTAGTGCTCGCCTATAGAGTTCGCCCGAGTGGGCTAGTCTATTAGGAGCTGCGCACGTGAGGGTTTTTCGAAGCTTCCCTGGACCGGCACAAACCGGTGTAGGAACCTTCCGCCCAGTTTTGGGAAGGTTTTGCATCTTTAATTTTTATTTATGTTTTTATCAGTTTATAATGAATTAATTTTTTCAGTTTTCTCTTTTCTTTTTTTTTCAAATTTTCAAATACATGTCAACTTTTCTAAAATTCAAGTTAATCATTTTCTCTATATAGGCTGGACATTTTCTAGACACATGTTAAATATTTTTTCAAATACATGATGAATATTTATCTGAACACATGTTGACCATTTGGGAAAAGCTTAACTTTTTCTAATACCCAATGAACATTATTAAACACATGTTGAACTTTTTCCAAAATCTTGTGAATTTTTTTCTAAAATTGTGCAAGCATTTCAAAACAGTTTATCAACATTTATTGGTAGAAGTTTGCGAAATTCAGAACATGTATTCCTTTGAAAAATAGTTCACGGATTTAAAAAAACTTCATGAATTCAAAAAAAAGGAAGAAAAAAACTTCACGAATTTAATAAAATAGAAAAAATAGAAAAAACACGAAGAACAAAAGGCGAAAAAAAACCAGACTAAGAAGATGCAAACAAGAAGAATAAAAGAAGTAACTAGGCACAAAAAGTGAGCTGTCCCAGTTGATTACAGCGGGTGAAAGTAGGCCGCACTTTAAGATGTTTTAATAGTAATTTAAAATGTCTTATATTTATTTACAGAGGGAGTATAGATTAACCAGATTATTTGGCTACTAGGGGACCTATGCCCCCCCCCCCTCCCTGAATTCTAAAGCGCGGCCTAAAAGTTCTTTTTTTTCTACCGGTATAAGTTCACAAGACTAGGAGGTACATGACACCACCGACATCATTTGGGGCAACACCAAGCTGTTCTCCAGGGTTGTCACATTTTAGTTCTCAAGCTGATGCTTGTGAACCAAAATGTGGTGACGACCTATAGGGTTGCAACTGACTAGACCGTGACATTGGTTTCTCGTCCAAAATTGCAGCATGAGGGCATGGCGACAGCGAGGACCTCAACAATATTGAGACGTAGCTTGATCGCCCATGGATGAACCACTCCCACGTCATGTTTATGCAGAGTTACCTCGGCGAGCTCGTGGAGGGTAGGGGCTGGGTGGACCGGAAGGGTTGGCCCCCCTTGAACAAGGACCATGAGGTGAAGTTGGCCGCCGTGATGTTCAGCTGTAATACATGGAATACAACAGCTATGGTCCATGGCTACCTCCAAGGTGAAGCGTTGCCTCAAGTGGAGTGGCTATCACCGCGTCATCCATGCGCGCGATGGCGCCAAGTACACCGTTGAGCGCTTCATCACCGGAAACCAGTGGCTGCTGACCACTAGGTCTTCTTCAAACCTGCAAGTAGCTAACTGGCTCGATCACTCAGCAGCCAAGTGACTAGTACAACCTGCTTCGAATTATAAGACATTTGAATATTTTAATATAAATTATATATGGACTGAAATGAGCGAATAAACACACTAAAATGTGCCTATATACATCCGATTTAGAAAATAAAACATCTTATAATTTAGAATGGAGGGAGTATGTTGGTATGCGGATGATCATATATATCTCATGCACTACATGCATGTATCGATCGATCCTATTTTCGTATGATAACATAACGCTCCACTATATGGACATGGATAGGTGTGGGGTGGGGTGGGATCAAATCCCCACGGGCACATAGGTTCTGATTTTTGTTTCTCACTCCATCTGATAGGTGTGGCCCGTCAGGCTTATTTTTCAAAATGTCACGTCGCCCGGCCATGTTGTCCACATAGTTGTTGCCCACGTAGCAGTTGGACGGGTCAACTGTATGCCAACTAAGTGAAATGTGTATGTCAAGTCATACTAGCGACCATATTGAGGCGCTTAAGCTACTTTAGTAATTGTATTTAGGGTACTCTGAAGTACAGTTACCAAAGTGAGACACTGACTCGAATCTAGTGACCACAGATGAATTTTTTTTTCTCTTTTGTTATCTTGCAAAAATATGTGGAAGCAGTCAATAGTGGTTTTGTTGGGCAATAATGGGCATAGTTTTCTTTTCTTTGTAAGTATGAATAGGAATGTCAGTGAAAATGTGAGTGTAGGAACACCAACCTATCCATCTAAATACTTAACTATATATACGTTCTTAAGAATCTTACGAATAACAGGATGAAATAATTACCACTCTTGAATAACTTTATAGATTTGTTTCATGACCATCTTTCCGCCGGTTAGATGTGGTAGGCGATCCTTAGTATTGATCTTTGCTAGTGTTGTGCTGACATTCTTCATTTGTTTCAACATATGATTCTACGTGAACATAGATGCATCAGTATTTGAATTCGTTATTATGATGGTACATGGTGCAGTTACGTCTAGTAAAACAACGTGCAAACATGTGTAGAATGTTGTTATCATCATTGATTTAACAAAATCAAGAGGGTCACACTGCACAACTTGTTATTTGCTTCAACCTGATGTTTTCTCTGACTTCTCGTGGAAGCGCTATCTCAATGAGAGAAGAGGTTCTCAAATTTCTTTGCCGGAAAAAGAACTTCCTCTCTGGAAGTATACCTAATTCAATAGGAAATGTTTCTTCCCTCACTTCTATATTGCTCGGCCAAAATAGGTTATCAGGATTAATTCCGAAAAGTTTGAGTCGCATTACAAATTGGTTGACCTTGACCTAAGTTTCAACAGTTTATCAGGCAATATTCCATTTCCTCTTTACAACATGTCATTACTCAAAAACTTTAGTATTGGTAGCAACAGGCTGGACGGTCTGATCCCTGGTTCATTAGCCAATATGTCAAATCTTCAAGCACTTGATCTTTCAAACAACTCGTTTCATGGCTCCATTGCATCTCTTGAATCCTGGTTAAACTTGCGTCTTTACCAAATTGCACCCAGCAGGCAAAGTTGTCCTTGTAAGGGAATGCTTTGGATGATAGCTTACCTATAAATCCAGAAAAATATGAGACCAATGTCAAGTGTAGGACTTGAACCCTGGTGGGCTGGGGTTATCACTGTCCTTCTAAACATCCAACCACAGGTTGGTTCACGGCCAATTCATTCCGGAAGACAAATCATTTATTAAGGCTTTGTTTGGATTTCTTACAAGGAAAAAGGTGATTGTAAAGAAAATAAAATAAAAAATCCATGGGCACCAGCACCCACGACATATTATTATAGAAGTCCACCTGGGTGATATCATGGAAATTCGCTTCTGACGATAGTCGAACCCGGCCTGTAAGGATGCGCGACTGTGTCCTTGCCACCGGGCTACAGCGCAGAAGAGAAAAGAGGAAAAACAAATAATTTACAAAAATATACGAACTCAGACATACAGGTGAGATAAGATAGCTGATGAGACTGACTGACCATTCAATCTTTACCTAATAATAAAGCAAATTCGGTTTCTGGTCGTCCGTCATTAGAATTACCCCCAAAGTTGTCGTAAATTACCCACTATGCCACCCGTAAGTTGAAAAAACGGTTCGCTTTTATTTCAAAATCGCGCTCGGTTTCACGTTATGATAAGTCGCTACGTTTATATAACACGATTGCCCAAGCAGCGCAGTGGCTTTGATCGCCGCTCCTGGGAGACCAGGGTCCGACCCCCAGGACTACCTCTTTTCTCTCCTTTTTTTTCTATCGCAAGCGCGCATCCTCCCCGCACTCAGCAATTAATGGGCCGGCCCACACCATTTTCCTATTTTGTTTTTCTCCTTTTTAATTTCTCATTTTTGTTTTACTTTTTTCCTTTTTAAAATTAATTTTTTATTTATAAAAGAACCAAATTTTAAAAAGCTGTGAGTTATTTTTTTTGAGAAATCATAGATTGTTTGTGAATTCAAAAAACATTTGAAAAATCATAAAATGATCATGATTTCAAAAAATTGTTCATGTTTTACAAAAAAGATCACGATTTCAAATAAATGTCCTGAAATGAGAAATGTTCATGCTTTCTATTATTCAAAACATATTCAGGAGTTTTAAAAAATGTCCATAAAATTTAGAATATGTTCAAAAAATTGAAATAGATCCATAAATAATGAACATAACGAACCGTCGCTTACGTACAGGTTTTATTAGGACATCTGCAGAGGTCGTTTTATGATTTTATTTAGTCCCTTGCATCGGGTAAAAAAAGGTTTTTGTATCTTGTACAACGTTGAGCCCCCCAAAATTGACACAACTTTCTGTGGGTTACTTTTTGTAAGCTATATAAAACTACAACTATGCTTATTCTGGCATGATACTACTGATTATGAGAAACACCATTACGCTAGGTCAGGGTGAGACACATCATTCATCAGTCTAGCTCAAACAGTGTCCATCAATGTAGTTTGCTCAGTGAATTTTTTTCGTTGTGGCGCCTTAGGAGATCAAGTCTTGATAAGACCATCACATTTTTTTAAATGACTTTTTAAAAGTACCTTATCTCATCATGACATCACTCGGATATAGTTTGTGAAAATGACATTTTAAAAGTCCTTATCTCATCCGGGCATTTGATTCAGACTTTTTTTTATTCTATCACACCTGTATAATCTAATAGTTTTATCCTTCAAAAAATCTAATAGTTTTTCTCCCGTTGCAACGCACGGGCAAATTTGATAGTAGTAATAAAGCAGCAAAAGAATTGAACAAATCTGACTTCATATCGCCGTCCTTCCTGAAGCGGCACCGGCAGCTTCCATGAGGTCATCTATCAAGCGGTGCAGATCACGGTCGGAGGATCCTCCTTCCGCCACCGCGGCGTGAACCCTGGCGGACAGGTCCATGACTCTGCTCCTCGCTGCATCCCCCGGCCCTCCAGGCTGCATGAAGGTCGTCAATGCCCGTACCACATCTTGGGCGGGGATCACCTCCTTCTCTTCTGCCTCATGCTCCGAACGCCGGCGCCGTCCGGCCACAGCCGCTCCCCGATCCCTAAGACCACCGTCAGCAGCCTCTCGGTGATGAACTGCTCGAACACTATGGGCCATGTTAGCACCGGCACACCCGCCGCCACCGTCTCCAGGACGGAGTTCCATCCGCAGTGCGTCACGAAAGCCCCCACCGCCCGGTGCCCTAGGATGGCCTTTTGCGGAGCCCAGGCGGTGACCACCATGCCCCTGCCTCCAACACGCTCGTGCCACCACTCCGGGGGTGACCACCTGTCCGTCCTCACCACCCACAGGAACGCCACCCCTGAGGCCTCGAGCCCGAGGGCGAGCTCATCCAGCTGAGCATCGGAGACGTGTGCTAGGCTGCCGAAGCACACGTACACCACGGACCGGCTTGGCTTGGAGTCAAGCCAATCGGTGTACTGTGAGTCGCCGGCTTCCGGTGATGACGGCAGTCGCAGTGACAGCGGGCCTAACATGTAGGCACGCTTCGCGAAGCCGTTGCCCACATACATCCCGCAGTAATGCTCCTCCAGAGCGGGTGACGTGTTGACGGCCAGCCCGAAGCAGTCACCTTGCACCGCATAGAGCCGGTGGAAGATGTATTGATCACCCTTCCGTTGGCTCCTCAAGTACTCCGGCAGCTCCACCGTGGGCACTCGTATCTCGGGGACGGGAAACCGAGGGATGGTAGTCACCACCTCCGACTCGCCGTTGGAAACGCGGCCCAACAGATGGCGCATCGCGAGCGTCGAGAAGGCACCGATGACGTTGAACGTGACGCATGGCACGCCGAGCCCGTCGCAGATGCCGGCGTTCCACATGAAGTGCACGTCGGTGACGACCGCATCCGGTGACTGCGCCCTGATGAGCGTTGTTAGACTGTATATGTATACGTAGGCTTGTTTATACGTAGACTTGTGTATATATTCACGGTTGAGGCCCCCGGTGGCTCTTGTAGTGCTAGGGTGGTGTTGCTGCGCTCAGCGCCTATGTATCCTGCCTTGGGTGTGTGCGTGTGTTTTGGTGGCGTGTGTTGTACTGGGTTGTTGGTGATCTTTGCTTTATATATAAAGCGGGGCGAAAGCCTTTTTGGGTATACACCTTGTACTTGTACCCTTTGGTACTTATATATAATGAGATAGCCGCACCCCCCAAGGGTGTCGAGCAGTTGCCCCAATATCCTGGTTTAACATGGTATTAGACTAGGGTTTCTTGTGTCTTCCGCTGCACCCCCTTGCGCCGCCGCCGATCGTCGCCGCCGCCTCGTCCGATGGCCTCCGCCAACCCCGCCGCCGCCTCGGCTTCCTCCACTGCTGGCGCGCCGGTCGCCCCTTCGTCGCCCTTCCTCGCAGCCCCCCCGCTCGCCACGGCCTGGCGGTAGCCGCCGCTGCCCGCCGAAGGCCATCTGCAGGGCGGGCAGGAGCAGAGCGGGCCGGGCCATCCGCAGCCGCCGGTCGCTGCTAGCGGCGTCACTTCCTCGACCCTCGCCTTCGCGCAGCCGCCTCTTCGCGGCCCTGCACCGCCCGCCTACGGGATGGCTCCCCCCAACCCTACGGAGCCCCTCCGCCCTACGACGGCCATCATCCATATGGCACGCCCCAGCCCTACTCCCTGTGGTACGGCGCCCCTGCACCAACCTACGTCGCCGCGCCACCGATGCCCTCCGCTTGGCCGACGCCTCCGTCATCACAGATGGCATCGTCGCCCTATGGAGCGGCCTACGGTGCCGCGCCCGCCGTGTCCTCGGGGGCCCCGCCCGGTCCGGCTGATGCCCTTGCCGGTCCTGGCTATGAGGCGTCCTTGGCCCTTGCTCCCCATGCTGATGTGCAGAACATGGGTCTCCATGCGGGTTATGCTCCGGCGCCATCGCCGTTCTACTTCTCGCATCTCCTTCCGGTGAAGCTTACACCGGACAACTACCTGTCCTAGCGGGCGCAGGTGCTACCCCTCCTACGGAGTCGCTACTTGGAGGGCTATGTTGATGGCTCCATCCCATGTCCGCTGCCGTATCATCCGGCTCATCATGTGTGGGTGGCTCAAGACCAAGCGATACTTTCGGCCATTCAGTCCTCGCTCACTCCAAGCGTGTCGTCGCTTGTCATCTTCGCTGCGACATCTCGGGAGGCTTGGTCTGCGCTTCACAGCAGTTTTGCCTCTCAGTTTCAGGCGCATGCTCACTCTATCCGCACTGAGTTGGGGGAGACCAAGCTTGGTGGCCTCACTATCACGGAGTACTTCAACAAGATGTCAGGTCTTGCCGATACGCTGGCCTCCATTGGCCAGCCCCTTGGAGATGAGGACTTCACCACTCATGTGCTCAATGGCCTCGATGATGACTATGATAATCTTATTGAGAACGTCCATGGTCGCGAGGAGCCTCTCCCGCCGCGGGAACTGTACGCGCGGCTCCTTGGTCGCGAACAACGCATCAAAGCGCGTCGATCTACTCCGAGTTTTGCCTCTGCTAACGCCGCGACCCGTGGCAAATCGCAGAAGCCGTCGCTCCCTGCCAAGCCGGCGGCTCCATCTCAGCCCTCACGGGGCACCGCGCCATCCATCACTGGCGGATCACGGCCGGTGGCTTGCTGCCCCAGTTGTGGCGCTCAGCAGGCATGCCAACTGTGTGGGATTGAGCGCCACGTAGCTTCTCGCTGTCATCGCCGCTACAAGCAAGGTTTCCTTGGCCTAGGCAACAATGGCAAGGGGAATGAAAAACAGGCGGCCGCTCCGGTAGTGGGTCATGAGCACGGGCGTACTCCATCCTACTCGATTGATCCCACGTGGTACATGGACACGGGAGCTACCAACCACCTCACCAACGACATGGACAAGCTTTCAGTCCAGGAGCCATATCGCGGTCATGATCAGGTGCACACCGCCAACGGAGCAGGTATGCGCATCTCCCATGTTGGTCAGGCATCCCTTCTTGCACATAATTCTCGAAAACTGCATCTGTCTAACATTCTTCGTATTCCCACTGCTTCGCGTAGTTTGTTGTCTGTTCCACAACTTGTGACAATAATGTCCTTGCTGAATTTCACCCTTTTCGTTTCTTTATCAAGGATCGGGACACGAGGGCCGTTCTGCTTAGCGGTCGTCTTCGCCGTGGCTTGTATGCACTTGACGCGCCAACCGCATCTCCCATGCAGTTTTCTCCTCAGGCGTTCAGTGGTGTTCGTATCTCACCTACACATTGACACACGCAACTTGGTCATCCTGCCGCTCCCATAGTCCGTCATGTGTTGCATCATCATGAGCTACCAGTTGTGTCAAATAAAACTGCTGAAACTATTTGTGATTCCTGTCAGCGGGGCAAGAGTCACCAACTCCCGTTTTCAGAGTCTAGTCGTGTTGTGAAACATCCTCTTGAGCTTATTTTTTCCGATATATGGGGTCATGCCCAAACGTCTGTTAGTGGCCACAATTATTATGTCAGTTTCATTGATGCTTACAGTCGGTTTACCTGGCTCTATCTTATTAAGAAAAAATCTGATGTGTTTGATGTGTTTATACAGTTTCAAGCACATGTTGAGCGTCTCCTTCGCCAGAAAATTATTCATGTCCAAAGCGACTGGGGAGGTGAATATCACAACCTCAACTCGTTCTTTAACAAACTTGGGATTGCACACCGTGTGTCTTGCCCTCATACACATCAGCAGAATGGGACTGCCGAGCATAAGCATCGTCATCTTGTAGAAACTGGCATCACCTTATTAGCTCATGCCTCCGTACCTTTTAGGTTCTGGAGTGATGCTTTCTCCACTGCCTGTTTTTTGATCAATAGGCTGCCCTCACGACTACTGAATATGAAAACTCCACTTGAACTCTTGCTCAATGAAATCCCAGACTACACCTTTCTCAAAGTCTTCGGGTTTGCATGTTGGCCTCATTTGCGTCCGTATAATAAACATAAGCTAGAGTTTCGGTCGAAAAAGTGCGTTTTTCTTGGGTATAGTTCCCTTCACAAAGGGTACAAATGCCTACATGTTCCCACCAATCGCGTTTACATTTCTCGTGACGTTGTATTTGATGAGAATGTGTTTCCTTTTCGTGCACTTCCGAATACCTCTATCACTCTTATGCCAGACGTTTCTTCTACCACACCTATGCCTGATCAATTTGTGGATGTTGCAAATACTCCTGTGTTGCTCCCTAACCATGCTGCAGGTGTTGGCCATGACGCTCATCTTGAGCTTCTTGAGGAACAGGCACCGGCGCATGCTTCGCGTCCAGAGGACGATCACGTGCATGGGACATGCATACCGGGCGCTACCCAGCAACCCGCGGGAGCTGCGCCCGCAGCTGCCTCGCGGGCATCGCCCTCACCCGACGCCGCCCCGCGAGCGTCGTCCTCGCCTGCCTCGTGGGAGTCCCCCGAGCCGGCTTCGGCTCCTGATGGGCCGGCCACCCCAGGCTCGCCCGCTCCTTCAGCGCCCAGTGGCTCTGGCGTGGGCCTGGGCGACTTGGCCTTGTCGGGCTCCACACCGCCCACTTCTCCGACGCCAAGTGGCTCTAGCGTGAGCCTTGGCGACTCGGCGTCGCCTCCTTCGTCGCCTGCATCAAGCCCTGCGCCGCCACCACAACCCGCTGCTCCTCGACATCGCACACGCAGTGAGACAGGTGTTTTTCAGCCTAAGATCCGGACCGATGGGACTGTAGCGTGGCTCGCCGCGTGCATGGCTCATGCTGCTGAGGATCCTACTGCTAAGCCTCGCCATTTTCAGGCTGCACTAGGCATTCCCCACTGGCGTGCCGCGATGGAACAGGAGTTTCAAGCGTTGTTGAAGAACGACACCTGGCAGCTTGTTCCTCAAGTATCTGGGGTCAATATCATTGACTCTAAGTGGGTGTTTAAAGTTAAACGGCATGCTGATGGCTCCATCGAGCGTTACAAGGCAAGGCTAGTGGCTAAGGGCTTCAAACAGCGGTATGGTCTTGACTATGAAGACACGTTCAGTCCAGTTATCAAGCCCACTACCATTCGGCTGCTGCTGTCCCTTGCTGTTACTCGAGGATGGTTTCTCCGTCAGCTTGATGTGCAGAACGCTTTTTTGCATGGAGTTTTGTAGGAGGAGGTTTATATGCGTCAGCCACCAGGGTTTGTGGATCCTGCACGTCCTGATCATCTCTTTCGTCTTTTTAAGGCGCTCTATGGGCTTAAGCAGGCTCCCCGTGCCTGGCATGCACGTCTTGGCTCGGTTTTGCGAGCACTTGGGTTTATTCCCTCTACTGCTGACACATCATTGTTTCTTCTTCAGCGCCCTGAGGTTATGATGTATTTACTGGTCTATGTTGATGATATTATTCTCATCAGTTCCTCAGATGTTGTGGCAGATCGTCTTGTGGCTGCGTTGAGTGGTGATTTTGCTGTCAAGGATCTCGGTGCTCTGCACTTCTTCCTTGGTCTGGAGGTTTCACGGTCTTCTGCTGGAGTAACTCTTACTCAGAAGAAGTACGCTCTGGATTTGTTGCATCGTGCTGGTATGCTGAAGTGTAAACCTGCCACTACTCCTATGTCTGCCACTGATCGGTTGTCTGCTTTTGATGGAGACCCTCTCTCCCCTGATGATGCCACTGAGTACCGCAGTCTTGTTGGAGGCCTGCAGTATCTTACTATCACCAGACCAGATGTCTCTTATGCAGTCAATCGTGTCTGTCAGTTTTTCCATGCACCCACAACATCCCATTGGTCAGCTGTGAAGCGTATTCTGTGTTATATATGTCTCACTGCATCTCATGGTTTGCTCCTCCAGCGTGCGCCGTCTTATGAGATCTCAGCCTTTTCAGATGCAGACTGGGTTGGTAGTCCTGATGACCGGCGATCCACGGGGGGGGGGGGGGGGGGGTGTATGCAGTGTTTCTTGGCTCTAACTTGATTGCCTGGAATGCTCGCAAGCAGGCTACGGTGTCTCGCAGCAGCACGGAAGCCGAGTACAAAGCAGTTGCTGATGCGACGGCTGAGATCATTTGGGTTCAGTCCTTGCTGAGAGAGTTGCGAGTCCCTTCAGCTCGTTCTCCAGTGCTTTGGTGTGATAACATTGGTGCTACATACTTGTCATCTAATCCAGTGTTTCATGCTCGGACAAAACACATTAAGGTTGATTATCACTTCGTTCGAGAGCGTGTTGCACAGAAGCTGCTTAGCATCAAGTTCATATCATCAAAGGATGAACTTGCTGACATCTTCACGAAGCCTCTTTCACAACCACAGTTTGTAGGCTGCAGGCGCAATCTTAACTTAGTCTGCACTTCAGGCCACAGTTAAGATTGAGGGAGAGTGTTAGACTGTATATGTATACGTAGGCTTGTTTATACGTAGACTTGTGTATATACCTTGTACTTGTACCCTTTGGTACTTATATAGAATGAGATAGCCGCACCCCAAGGATGTCGAGCAGTTGCCCCAATATCCTGGTTTAACAAGCGTTTCCTGGACGGGGCGCACCAGCGTGTCGCTCAGCGCAGCCACGTCGATGCGCCATGCATCGGCCTGCGCAGCCGCGCCGGGATTCTCGACGCCCCTCTGGAGGCCGTCCACGGCCGGGAACGGGTACGTCGCCACCTTCACCGGTATGCCACTGCCGTTCTCGTACCGCTGGAGCAACGACCGGACCAATGGCACGTTTGCCGGCGTCACCGCGATGGTGGCCTCTACGGCGTGTGGTCTGGCCGTCGCAAGGCTAACGGCGAGCTTGGTGAAGGGTCCGATGTGGCTGGAGGCGAAGAAGGGGATGAGGAGCACACGCAGCTTCTTGCTGCTGCCAGTGGTTTCCGTAGAGGCCATTTTCTTTGCGAATTACTACTGCTAGCAGAAGGTTACCTGCGTGTGGATGGTATAAGTAGGAGTAGATGTTGGACTTGCTCAGTGGCGATTGATTGAAAGAATAAACTACTAGTGACTCAATGCACGCGTACCACGTGGTGAATTTTTGATGAGTAAATTACTATATATTCCATCTCACGTATTTAGCAAATCTTGAGATTTTGAAACAACCATATATGGTGCTGAAAATCCAATCAGTGACACACCACCCAGGTCCCAACAACCCTTTTGTAAAGGAGGTCCTCCTTTTCAAAGAAAAAGAAATCCCGAATACTATTGTTTACACATGACACTTTCATTTTCCGATCCTCGCACGATTGTCAATCTAGAAACACCGCTATCTATACGAAGTACCATTGGTGAGGACATCTCTAACCAGTCCCTTTAAAATAATAGAGGAGTAAACCTTAATGATGTATACTTACACCACTAAATTTTGGCCGGACCTAATCAATCCCCTATTGAGCCTTATCCCTATATATAACGGAGTAAACTTAAATTTCGCTCACATATTTCGCCACCTTCACCGGTATCAGTGGCGGAGCTTGGGCCAAAATTCTGGAGGGGCAATGGGCCGAGGGGGGGCTAAATTATGAGGTCTGGCCTTATTTTCCTGTTCTTATGGCCCAAATACCTAGGGGTAGTGAGGGATTTCTTCATGGGCTGGGGGGGGGGGGGGGGGGGGGGTGGCCCAGGTTGCACTCCAAGAAGCTCCGCCACTGCCGGTATGCCACTGCCATTCTCGTGCCACTTGAGCAACGACCGGACGAACGGCACGTTCGCCGGCATCAGCGCGATGGTGACCTCTTCGGTCTATGGTCTGCCCGTAGCAAGGCCAACGGCGAGCTCGGTGAAAGGTCCGATGTGGCTGGAGGCAAAGAAGGGAATGAGGAGCACACGTAGCTTCTCGTTGCTGCTAGTGGTAGAGGCCATTTTCTTTGCCAATTACCAGTATGAGCCGAAGGTTTACGATCGAGCTGCGTGTGGACGGTGTAAGTAGAAGAAGATGTTGGACTTGCCTTACGATAATACTCCCGTTCTTACTTCGCGTATAAGATTTGTGCCGAGTTAAACTTTACAAAGTTTGAACAAATTTATATTAAAAAATATCAACATACACAATACCAAATGTATATAATATGGAAGTACATTCTGTAATGAATCAAATGAACTTGATTTGATATTGTGAATGGTCATATACTCTTTTTTATAAGCTTGGTTAAATTGAAGATACTTTAACTTCATACAAAATTTATATGTGACTAAAAAGGAATGGAGGCAAAAGCCCCGGTTACGTACGTCTCCAGGCCTCGTCTCGTGCGCTCGCGCGAGGGCGACCAGGAACCAATGCCTCCCGCTGGCGCCACCGTAAATTGCTTTGTCTTCCATGGTGTCAGGCCATGAAAACGCAGTGGATCTCAGTTCTTGCCGGTGGGAAGGCTCCTAGATTGTTTTTAGGTGCTTTTTCGTGTTCGTCTGGGATTTGTCTTCTATTCAGAAAGACAAGACTGCGACTTTCTGATGTTGGAATAAGGTTCTTCGCGCCTATGCCCCGTTTTGGTGATGCATATAGCATTATCAGAGGGCGTGTGGAGATTTGTCTCCGATGGATCTCGCATGATTCGGCCGGCGTTTGTCTTTGGTGGATTCATTTGGATCCGGTCTTCGTTCGTATGTGTTCATGCGTCTTTAGGTTAGATATTTCTGGTCTACACTTCTTTTCATCGGTGGCGGTTGTTGTTCTGGTGTGCTGGTTCTTTTAGGCCTTAGCACGACGACTTCTCGACTGTCTACTACAACAAGGTCTGCCCGGTTTCGATGATGGAGGGGTGATGACGATGGCGTGTCTTCGGCTCGCTCTAGTGATTGTAGTCGTCGCTAGGTGGTCTACTAGAAGGGGGTAGGGGGGACCCTTCTTTGGTGAAAATACTCCCATGCATTAAAAACTATTAAAACATTGCATACATTACACAAATATTTTATATCTATATAATAATCAAATATTCATGTTCCAACATCATCAAAATATATAAAAATAAATTCTCACAGTGCATGTTATTACCTACTCCCCCCATCTGGATTTATTAGGCCCCCTCATATTTTGAACTATAGTTTAATTATACAATTACATGGTAAAATATAATTTATATGTAGCAAAAATTGTATCATTAAAAACTTATTCTAAATATGATTTTTTGTTGCATATCATGTCTATTTTAAAAAGTAAATGTACGGTCAAACCATGCACTGGTGCAGAACCCTGCTAAAGAGACACATCTATCGCACACCCTTGGATTGAGGGTTCCCTTTTCCTCGCTATGAGAGAGACATAGGGGCACCCCAGAAACAAGCTGGTTCTTTTTCTTCCTCGGCTCACTGCTCCCCCTCGAGTCCAAACGAGAGCTCCTCCATTTTTCTTAGTGTCGCTAATGTCTAGCCCAGATTATGTGCTCCTCCCAACCTAAAGTCTATCTCTCTATCCAATCTTGTGTGAGATTGTACCCTGTAACCAAATACTTATGCTGGAGAAAGGAAGGTTCGTTACAATTGGTATTCAATATTTAGAGCCACCGTTCTTCGCATTCTTCCGGACTTGATCTGTAATTCCAACCAGAGGTTAGCGGTATGACTCGTTCTACTGTTGTAATGCCGATCTATGGTCAGATCAGTTGGAAGTTGCTACAAACTAGCTTCTGCACACCAAGTGTTTGATAAAATGTTAAACAGCTAGGAGGTGACCGAAAGAGCATGATGCCCCATGCATGTTTGGTTTTGTTAATTAATGAAAATTTCTATGGACTAATGGTTGCTTTGAGATATACTTTAAGGGTTTGTCCACAGGCGCTGCTTGAAGACCATATGTTGGTTTCAAGTTTAAAAGAAGAAGATTGTGTGTTGACCAATGTGCTATTCAAGGAGCTATCCAAAGATTAGTCATGTGAGAGTTGAGCCTATTGCACGCATGTCTTAAAGAAGAAGATTGTGTGATCATTCATGTTTTACTTTCAAGACATCATCATAATGAAAAGGGAAGACAAGATACAAGGTTGATCAAGTCAAAGTACAAAGAGTGGATTCAAGTTGATCAACACACAAAGCGTAGAAGATGTACAGAGTGGGATCAAGTGATCTCATGATATGGTAAGAATTGTTCATTATGCTTTGTGTATTAACCCATGATCAATATGAGGTTTCTTTGTGGGGTTAGATATTTTTCCATGGGCTTGCATTGAAAGGAAGATCTCATATAACCCATGGAGGATACCATTAAGTGGTGATCGTCATCAAGGTTGCGTTGTACAGGTTCAAGTGGAGCATCACGAAGGCATCACATGCTTGGAACTTATCGTCCATTCTGGTGATAATGGATATGTGAAGACGTGCCAAAGAGAGGCTCAACCACGATGGAGTATGGGGAGCAATTCACTATTCTTCATCGAGTAGCGCAATCAAGAAAGGTGGTCAAACTTTAGGAGGTCAAGATCGTCATCATCTAGTTTAAGTGGATTATGCGCAAGGCAAATGTTTGACCTTATTAGGTTTTCTATCTTACCGGTCTCATGGTGTTAGTTGGGAGACCAGGTTATAGCATCGATAGTCGTACTATCAAGGGGGGCTTTCTAGTGAGTAGCTTAATCGAATCGTTCATAGAGAGCTCAAACCTTTGCACCATTGGCATCATCTTTCTTGGTTCTTGTTTGTCTTTTCTCTATGTGAGTTTTAGAGATTGTGGTTATCTTCATGATAAGCTCAAGTTCATCAAAAACGGATTTGGTATGCATCTTCTATTGTGTTTTCAGTATTGGAACTTTTGCCGGTTCTTATTTGAGGAAAGGTTCTCGCCATTATATTATTGGCATTTTCTCTCTTGCCAATATTGGATAGTGCTTATCGTTGTCTATCCAACAAGCTTGAGTTCATTGAAATCGGAGCCTGGGGTCACTCGCCTCTTCCTGCCCCTCGGGTGCCCGGCCTCCTCTGCTGTATCGTCCTTGTTCTATCGGGTGCCCCGAGCAGGGGGCTTTTTCTCTGGTTGGTTTGGGTACCTCGGGGTGTCGGCTGTGCAACAACTCTTTTCACTTGAGGGTATAAATACCCTCCTTCCACCTGCAACTCTAAGCCAGTTGCAAGTCCCCCCCGCCCCGCCCCCATGACCATTGGTGACCTCTTAGAGCTTGCTTACTCACAATTCCTCCTATGACATGTTTGAGTCGTATCAGTGCCACCTCAATATACACTTCCATAAATTTTCTGTAATCCATCCATTAGTTAAAGAGTCTTGCATTGAATATCCAAATCTGTAGCTATGTTTATTCACAAAGCTACAAACAAATATACTGACATGATTAGCATAGAATTTTTGTAATGAGATGATGTAATTATTGTTGGAAAAATGTGTATTTGGTTGATTACTTACAATGGGCAATGTCGATAAGAATGATTTGGCCAAAAAGATCCATATAGTGAATAGAAGCTTGATTGCCATCCGTTTCAGGTTGCATGAGAAAAAAATACCAGGGGATACTGTGATGTCTAAGGGGAACGTATCTGGTGCAACAGTGAAATTTGGTGCTACCGGTGCACCGATCTCCATATCTCACTATTCATTCGTTGAAAAATTATGAAGTTTTGTGAGGGTGTAAGTATGACACATATCTACAATAGTAGAAAAATTGAGATTCAAATTTAACGTACATAGTTAGAGAAAAAAAATCATGCTGTGAATAGTACCTAATGCAACCTGGGCCTTGAATTCAGCCCATTTTCTGTATCATCCGTGAATTTGTCTTTTTTGTTTCTAATGTTGTGTTTTAAATTTGGATCTAAAATTGTGTAGTGTGACAGATTCTTGATGCTATTACAACATACTTTTTATTCAGAAATTTTTGACATTCGTAAATTGGATTTTAGTAACTCGGTGCACAGGTAGCACAAGATGGCTGGGTGCACTAGATATTTCCCTGATGTCTAAGGGTTCATACATTATTCTCAACATACCCATGAATTGTCGAATCTATGTCTTGTTGGCATTGTACTATTCCCTGTCAATCTTTTTTTAATTGCAAATTTTTGTAGGTAGCTTACCAAGCTGACCGCAACCTTGCGTGAGAAGGCAAGATTGTAGGTAAGAACACCATTGTTATTAAATTGCTGATATTTTCTTGTTGGAAATATGCCCTAGAGGCAATAATAAAATGGTTATTATTATATTTTCTTGTTCATGATAATTGTCTATTGTTCATGCTATAATTGTATTAACTAGAAACCGTAATGCATGTGTGAATACATAGACCACAACATGTCCCTAGTGAGCCTCTAGTTGACTAGCTCGTTGATCAATAGATGATTATGGTTTCCTGACCATGGACATTGGATGTCATTGATAACGGGATCACATCATTAGGAGAATGATGTGATGGACAAGACCCAATCCTAAGCATAGCACAAGATCGTGTAGTTCGTTTGCTAAAAGCTTTTCTAGTGTCAAGTATCATTTCCTTAGACCATGAGATTGTGCAACTCCCGGATACCGTAGGAATGCTTTGGGTGTGCCAAACGTCACAACGTAACTGGGTGGCTATAAAGGTGCACTACGGGTATCTCCGAAAGTGTCTGTTGGGTTGGCACGAATCAAGACTGGGATTTGTCACTCCGTGTGACGGAGAGGTATCTCTGGGCCCACTCAGTAATGCATCATCATAATGAGCTCAATGTGACTAAGTAGTTAGTCACGGTATCATGCACTACGGAACGAGTAAAGTGACTTGCCGGTAACGAGATTGAACGAGGTATTGGGATACCGACGATCGAATCTCGGGCAAGTAACGTATCGATTGACAAAGGGAATTGTATACGGGATTGCTTGAATCCTTGACATCGTGGTTCATCCGATGAGATCATCATGGAACATGTGGGATCCAACATGGGTATCCAGATCCCGCTATTGGTTATTGGCCAGAGAGCTGTCTCGGTCATGTCTGCATGATTCTTGAACCCGTAGGGTCTACACACTTAAGGTTCGATGACGCTAGAGTTGTTATGGGAATTAGTGTGCAGTTACCGAATGTTGTTCGGAGTCCCGGATGAGATCCCGGACGTCACGAGGAGTTCCGGAATGGTCCGGAGGTAAAGATTTAGATATGGGAAGTCCTATTTTGGCCACCGGAAAATGTTCGGGATTTTTCGGTATTGTACCGGGAAAGGTTCTAGAAGGTTCTGGAGTGGGGCCCACCTGCATGGGGGACCCACATGAACGTTGGTAGCGGGGGCAAGGCCCCACACCCCTGGTCAAGTCGCACCAAGATCCCCTCTTAGAAGGAATAAGATCATATCCCGAAGGGATAAGATCAAGATCCCTAAAAAGGGGGGATAACAATCGGTGGGGAAGGAAATGATGGGATTTCTTTCCTCCCACCTTTGTCAACGCCCCAATGGACTTGGAGGGCAAGAAACCAGCCCCCTCCACCCCTATATATAGTGGGGAGGTGCATGGGAGCTTCACCCCTTGCCCCTGGCGCAGCCCTCCCCCTCTCCAACACCCGTCCTCCTCCGTAGTGCTTGGCAAAGCTCTGCCGAAGAACTGCAAGCTCCACCACCACGCCGTCATGCTACCGTAGCGCTCCCTCAACTTCTCATCTCCCCTTGCTGGATCAAGAAGGAGGAGACGTCCCCGGGCTGTACGTGTGTTGAACGCGGAGGCACCGTTGTTCGGTGCTTAGATCAGATTAGGCCGCGATCTGAATCGCTTAGTGAACGACTCCACCGACCGCGTTCTTACAACGCTTCCGCATCGCGATCTTCAAGGGTATGAAGATGCACTCCCCTCTGTCTTGTTGCTAGTTACTCCATAGATTGATCTTGGTGATGCGTAGAAAATTTTGAATTTCTGCTACGTTCCCCAATAGTGGCATCATGAGCTAGGTCTATTGCGTAGATTCTATGCACGAGTAGAACACAAGTAGTTGTGGGCGTTGGTTTGTTCAATTTGCCTACCATTACTAGTCCTATCTTGATTCGGCGGCATCGTGGGATGAAGCGGCCCGGACCGACTGTCGGTGTCAAAACCGGCGGATCTCGGGTAGGGGGTCCCGAACTGTGCGTCTAGGCGGATGGTAACAGGAGACAAGGGACACGATGTTTTTACCCAGGTTCGGGTCCTCTCGATGGAGGTAAAACCCTACTCCTACTTGATTGATATTGATGATATGGGTAGTACAAGAGTGGATCTACCACAAGATCAAAGAGGCTAAACCCTAGAAGCTAGCCTATGGTATGATTGTTGTTCGTCCTATGGACTAAAACCCTCCGGTTTATATAGGGACCGGAGAGGGCTAGGGTTACACAGAGTCAGTTACAATGGTAGGAGATCTACATATCCGTATCGCCAAGCTTGCCTTCCACGCCAAGGAAAGTCCCATCCGGACACGGGACGGAGTCTTCAATCTTGTATCTTCATAGTCTTGGAGTCCGGCCGATGATGATAGTTCGGCTATCCGGACACCCCCTAGTCTAGGACTCCCTCAGTAGCCCCCGAACCAGGCTTCAATGACGATGAGTCCGGCGCGTACATCGTCCGTTGCAAGGCGGGTTCTCCTCCAAATTCCATGTGTTTGCTGAATAATGTCCGGCTTCCTTATAAATGTTGCGCTCCTTGGCTTCCACGCCCACTAATGGCCCTCTTCCACGTGTCGTACGAATGCGAAAGGCCAGGGTATTTTTACATTTTACCCCCTAGCTGCGCGAATAAGCTGCCTATAAGAGAGGCAAGAATCCAGATCCAAATCACACCATCCTCCTTCCGCGAGTACTCATCAGAGTGCTTCTGACAAAAATCCACTCCATCATGGACCGTCGACGTGGCTCCTCCTCTCGCGCTCCCAGCCCTCAGCCAGGAGATTGGAGGAGATGTTCAGTCCCGCACAGCGAGCTGGTGACGCTCCAAGCGGAGGGATACCTTCCTCCGGCCTTTATGGTCCTGGTTTGAGCCGGGCTGGCCACCTACAAAGGTGGAAAGCAGGCGGAGAACACCCCTAGTCCCTCCAAAGGAGAGCGGGTGTGTTTCGTCCCTTATCTAATAAGGGGGCTCGGATTTCCCATACATTCGTTTCTTCGGGGGCTTCTGGAGTTCTACGGACTCCAGCTTCATTCCCTTACGCCTGCCTCCATTCTGCACATTGCGGGCTTCGTAGCTCTTTGCGAGCTGTTCCTGGGCATCGAGCCCCATTTTGCGCTGTGGAAGAGACTGTTTTGCCTCATACCCCGTTCTCACGAGGGGTCGATATATCAAGTGGGCGGAGCTGAAATATGGCGCATCGCCGGGACCGGATATCTATCCGGAACCCCAAAGAAGGCGTCCGAAGACTGGCCCTCAGAATGGTTTTATGTGGAAGATGCTCCACTGCCGGACCCAGTTTGGATCGGCCTCCAGGAGTTCAGCAATGCTCCTCTGAAGAAACGCCTGAGTTGGCGCCCGTGGAGCCCTCAACAGGAGGATGACAGGAGCGTCCATTATCTGATGGTCCGGATAAGGTTGCTGGCTCATTCCGGATTGACCATGATTGGAGTCATGGCCACGTGCATTATGCGAGGGGTGCAGCCGCTCCAATATAGGGGCCACCCCATGTGGGATTTCAACGGGGAGAACGACGCCACCCGTCATGGCCGCAAAGGGCCGGGATTGGCCGCAGATCTGGTGAAGATCCTGTCCGGCTTGTACAAGGGGGAGAAGGAGGACTTCCTCCAAACGAGCCCATTGAACGGATTCTCCATGAATAACCCTCGGAGCTGGGTAAGCGGACGTTTATTCATCCGATCCGTGTTTTCAAAGTTAAGTGTCTTACTTTATGATTTTGACGCAAGAACTGCGCCGGGATGTGGAGGGCATACACAGTCCGGCTCCACAACCCGAGGATCCGGGAAGATCCCTTGATCCGGCCTCCGAAGAGGATCCGGACATAAAGGTGGAGCTGATTGAAGGGGTGTTCCACCAACTTAGCATGGACAATGCTCTAGTCGCCATTATGGCTGACTACCCCGGTTTATCTCCGGCTTCCCAGGTAACTATGACCGGAGCCCTGACACCATTACTTCGTCCGTGCTTATTTCTGACCACCGCATACCAACGGCGTCTCACAGGAGGTGCCTTCAAGGCGGGAAGCTGATCCCGCGGCTGCTGACCAACCAGGGTCAGTTCGGCCTGGCAGGCGGAAGAGGGGTGCGGTGCGAATTGAAACGTTGCCGCAACGGTATGGCACGCCACCGTTTTTAAGAAAAAGACCCCTGTGAAGTATATTGATGCTCATGACTTTTCCAGGAGAAAGAGCACTCGCCGGACTATGCCCGGAGAGGTTGCCAACCAAGCCTCCGCCAGCCAGGCTCCAACACCTGGTCCAAAGGGGGAGGCGAGTGCAAGGCGCGAGCCGGATGCTCCTCCAACGGAGGATGCGGACAGGCTGTCCGCCACCAGGTCTGAGGTGGAGAGCGCCATGAATCACAGGCGCCGCCGGACAGTTCTTCGTGACGCGTGTTTCTCCCCGGAGGCGTTGAATGCCTTTAACGCGGGAGACGCGCACCTCCGTGCCGCTCAAGATGGTTTAACCAGATCCACAGAGCAGTATGTGAAAGACATACGGGTAAGGGATTTTAATAGTTGTATATGCCAGTAGCCCCCGAGACTTAAAGTAGTTAAAATAACTGATTTAAGGATCATTTTATATGCAGGATCTTACGGAGAATAATACCCAATTGTCCCAGGAGCTACAAGAGTGCAAGGCTCAACTTGAGGCCGCACTAGCCGCTGCAGGAGGAGACACAGAGACCTCCGGTAACACATATTTCAAAAAGATAAGCGGTGTGCGGCATGCGTATAAGTCTGACAATAATATTGCAGATGTTGCCGGACTTGATCCGGACAAGCAACAGCTACTGCGCCAGCTGAAGGCTGGCGAGAGGGTGCTTATGAAGGTGCAGCAGGAGAGGAACAAACTCCAAGATGCCCACACCGAGCTTGGAGAAGAGCTAAAAGGTGTTCGGGCCCAGCTGTCTGGCTCCGTGAAGGAGAATCAGCGGCTTCGTCGCGGCATCTACAGTAAGTGCTTGAGCAAACTCTTTTGAAAAGAAGAGTTCAGCGAGGAAGTCGATTGACAGAAATCTGTCTGTAGGTGTGCTCACAGGTCGCCCTGTGGAGGAAATGCCCGGTTCAACGGGTGACCAACTTCCCGAGCTGCTGCAACTGCACGAACGTGTTCGGCAGGCGATGAGTGGCGTCGCCCAGGCCTTATGGCCGTCCGTCTCCCTACCCGAGGGTCTTGGAGGGCTTGCGGAGAAGCTTTAGGGTGCACGGCAGCGCTTCCGTCTATGGAATATATCGGCCTGTCGTCAAGGCGCCAGGGAGGCCTGGGCCATGGTGAAGACGCGGTACAAGAAGGCGGATCCGAACCACATGGCCGAGGTCGGACCTGTGGGGCCCGATGGGAAGGAGATCCCTGTGAGCTTAGTGTACGGCCAAGTAGAGTTGGCCGCTAAGTATTCCCAACGGGACTGTAAATTAGACACCTGTTAGATGGGATTGAAGAGGAGTACAATCAGTCAATGTGACGATGTATTTTTAAAATGACATGTATAATGCCTTCTAGCCGGATTGTAGATCCGTTTGTCTTTGCGGACCTTTTCGCTTCAACCTCGGGACTCAGCAGTCTGGAGTGTGTCCGAATACCCTCGCGGTTATGCAAAAACCGGGGCATGCATGGAGACCAGGCATAGGGGTCATTAGTGCTTTATCAGACAAGTGCCCAACTAGTTATGTTATATTACATGGTTAGTAAGAAACATCTTCCAGGGAGAATAGTTCCATTAGGGGTTCCTTTCCCTGGGAGGCATGCCCTAAAGTGCATGTCCGGGCTGCGAAAAGAGCAGGAAAACATCTGGGGACAGATAAATAAGTAAATGAGAAATCATCTTTCAAGTCACCGACCGAATATTCCCTTAAGAACGCTAGCTTTCGGCTTCACCCAGTCTGAGGTACACATCCGGCTGACCCGGCAGTAACAATCGCAGAGGTGCTCCCTTTACCTCCTAGCCGAACAATCGGGAATGTAGGGGTAAGCACAGGAGCCAGGCAACCCAGCTTGGCCAAAACTTAAGCCATATCAATGCATATAATGGTGAATAAAAGGTACATGCGGAAGTTTGATGAATGTGTTGGGCATAGAGCCCGTATAAATAAGCTTCTGTTAAAAAAGCCCCCAGGTATAATGAGTGCGAGTAGCACGTCAAGTGTGTGCGAACAATGCGCAAATCAGCCCTCAAGGGCTTTATGAAAAAGGTGGGAGAGAAGAGAAAAACAAAAGACAACTGAAGTATAAAATATGGACGGAGGAAGGAGACGAACTCTGAGTCTGGTGCTAGGCGTAGAATCTTCGGAGGCGGGCTGCGTTCCATGGGTTCGGCTCGAGTCGGTTGTCTGATGCGTTTCGCACACGGTATGCTCCGTCGGTCAGGACTTGGTCGATGATGAAGGGGCCTTCCCATTTGGGCTTGAGTTTGTCCTTTTTCTTGTCCGGCAGGCGTAGAACTAGTTTGCCAACATTGTAAGTTTTAGCCCGTACTTCTCTGCTTTGATATCTTCGAGCCTGCTGCTGATAGAATGCGGAACGAGCCTTTGCCACGTCGCGCTCCTCCTCCAATGCATCCAAGTTGTCCTGCCGATCCAACTCGGCTTCTCTTTCTTCGTACATGCGCACTCGAGGTGAGTCATGAATTATATCGCAGGGCAAAACTGCCTCTGCGCTGTGTACCATAAAGAATGGTGTGAATCCGGTAGTACGGTTTGGCGTGGTCCGCAGCCCCCAGAGTACGGAGTCGAGCTCCTCTACCCAGTGCGTGTTAGATTCCGTAAGGGACCGCACTAATCTGGGTTTGATGCCGCTCATGATTAGACCATTTGCTCGTTCAACTTGACCATTGGTTTGAGGGTGATAGACTGAAGCGTAGTCGAGCTTAATGCCCATATTTTTGCACCAGAGTTTAACATTGTCGGCCGTGAAGTTCGTGCCGTTATCGGTGATGATGCTGTGGGGGACACCATAACGGTGTACTACCCCGGATATGAAGTCTATCACTGGTCCGGATTCGGCCGTTTTAACTGGCTTGGCCTCTATCCATTTGGTGAATTTGTCCACAATTGTCAATAGGTCTTTTTGCTTATGGGTCCCCCCTTTAAGGGGTCCAACTATGTCAAGCCCCCAGACCGCAAACGGCCAGGTGATGGGTATAGTTTTGAGGGCGGTGGGCGGCATGTGGCTTTGATTAGCAAAAAGCTGGCACCCGACGCTTCGCTGGACTAAGTCCTGAGCATCTGCCCGGGCCGTCGGCCAATAAAATCCTGTATGGAAGGCCTTGCCTACAAGGGCCCGGGCAGCAGCGTGGTGCCCGCCGAGTCCGGCGTGAATTTCAGCCAGCAGATTTCGCCCTTCCTCTTCGGAGATGCACCTTTGAAGGACTCCGGTCGTGCTTTTCTTATAAAGCTCTCCCTCATGGACCTTGTAGGCTTTAGATCGCCGAACTATGCAGCGGGCCTCATTTTGGTCTTCGGGAAGTTCCTGCCTAATTAAGTAGGCTAGGAATGGTTCCGTCCACGGGACAATTACTGCCATTATTTCGTGGGCTTAAGGTGTTATTTCCTTGGCTGAGCCATCGATTGTGTCAGAATGTTCCGTGTTGGGTGGTACAGTTGGTTCTGGGTTGTTATTTCCGGACTCCTCTTCCCATAATACGGATGGCTTAAAGAGCCGCTCCAGGAAGATGTTTGGAGGGACGGCGTCGCGTTTTGCGCCGATGCGTGCCAACATGTCGGCTGCCTGGTTATTATCCCGGGCTACATGGTGGAACTCGAGTCCTTCGAACCGAGCTGACATTTTTAAGACGGCGTTACGATAGGCTGCCATTTTTGGATCCTTGGTGTCAAAGTCTCCGTTTACTTGGGATATTGTGAGATTTGAATCCCCACGCACTTCTTCTAGGCGTTGAATACCCATGGAGATTGCCATCCGGAGACCATGTAGAAGGGCCTCGTATTCGCCTGCATTGTTGGAGTCCGTGTACATTATTTGAAGTACGTACTGGACTGTGTCTCCGGTTGGGGACGTCAATACGACGCCAGCCCCCAAGTCGGCCAACATTTTGGAGCCGTCGAAATGCATGATCCAATTGGAGTATGCGCCGTACTCTTTAGGGAGTTCGGCTTCGGTCCATTCGGCGATGAAGTCAGCCAAAACTTACGACTTTATAGCTCACCGTGGTTTGTAGGTTATGTCGAATGGTAAGAGCTCGATGGCCCATTTTGCAATCCTGCCCGTCGTGTCGCGGTTGTTTATAATGTCGTTGAGAGGTACTTCGGAGGCAACTGTTATCGAACACTCTTGAAAGTAGTGTCGCAGCTTCCGGGATGCCATGAACACCGCGTACTCTATCTTTTGATAATGTGGATACCAGGACTTGCATGGGGTTAAGACAGTGGATACGTAGTACACTGGTTTTTGAAGAGGGAATTTGTGTCCTTCTGTTTCTCGTTCGACGATGAGTACCGCGCTGACAACTTGATGTGTTGCCGCTATATATAATAACATCGGTTCGCCCAGGTTAGGCGCGGCCAGGACTGGATTTGTTGCCAATATGGCCTTTATTTCTTCGAGTCCGGCCGTGGCAGCATCCGTCCACTCGAAGTGTTCGGTGCGCCTGAGGAGGCGATAGAGGGGCAATGCCTTTTCTCCCAAACGGGAGATGAAGCGGCTTAGAGCCGCCACGCATCCAGCCAATTTTTGTATTTGTTTGAGGTCTTTTGGGATATCCAGCTGTGACAGAGCTCGGATCTTGGCTGGGTTTGCTTCAATTCCTCTATCGGATACAATGAAGCCCAAGAGCTTTCCGGCTGGTACGCCGAAAACGCATTTTTCCGGCTTGAGCTTAATGTCATATGCTCGGAGGTTGTCGAATATGAGTCTCAAGTCGTCTACTAAAGTTTTGACGTGTTTGGTCTTGACGACCACGTCGTCCACGTATGCCTCCACTGTTTTGCCGATCTGGGTGGCCAGACATGTCTGAATCATGCGCTGATATGTTGCACCGGCGTTTTTGAGTCCGAAGGGCATTGTGTTGAAGCAGAATGATCTGTATGGAGTAATGAATGCCATTGCGGCTTGGTCTGCCTCCGCCATCTTGATTTGATGGTAGCCAGAGTATGCGCTGAGGAAGCACAATGAATCGTGTCCTGCGGTAGCATCGATGATTTGATCGATGCGGGGAAGGGGGAAAGGATCCTTTGGACAAGCCTTGTTAAGGTCTTTAAAATCGACACACAGGCGCCAGGATTTTTCCTTTTTTGGTACCATTACCAGGTTTGCTAGCCAGTCCGGATGTTTGATGTCTCTGATGAATCCGGCTTCCAATAGTTTGGCTAGCTCCTCTCCCATTGCCTGTCTTTTGGGTTCGGAAAATCGCCGAAGAGCCTGTTTGACTGGCTCGAATCCTTTTAGGATGTTTAGGCTGTGTTCTGCCAATCTGCGTGGGATTCCTGGCATATCTGAAGGGTGCCAGGCGAAGATGTCCCAATTCTCCTGAAGGAATTCTCGTAGTGTGGCGTCTACATCAGGGTTTAACTGTGCCCCAATGGAGGCCATCTTTGTGGGGTCCGTTGGATGGACCTGGAATTTGACTATTTCATCCGCTGGTTTAAAAGAGGTGGACTTGGATCTCTTATCGAGTATCACATCATCCCTATTCACCGTAGAGCGCAGCGCAGTGAGTTCCTCTGTCGCTAGGGCTTTGGATAGTGCCTCTAGGGCTAGTGCGGCTGTCTTGTTTTCGGTGCGGAGTGCTATGTCCGGATCACTGGCAAGAGTGATGGTTCCATTGGGCCCGGGCATTTTAAGCTTCATGTACCCGTAATGGGGTATGGCTTGAAAAATTGTAAATGCCTCTCGTCCTAATAAAGAGTGATATCCGCTGCTGAACGGGGCCACTTGGAACGTGACCTCCTCGGACCTGTAATTGTCCGGCGAGCCGAACACCACATCAAGTGTTATTTTTCCTGTGCAGCGTGCTTCCCGACTGGGGATTATTCCTCTAAAGGTTGTGCTGCTTCGCTCAATGCGGCTCCAGTCTATTTCCATTTTTTGAAGGGTTTCCTCATAGATGAGGTTTAATCCGCTGCCGCCATCCATGAGTACCTTGGTAAGACGAAAGTCGTCCACTATTGGACTGAGGACCAATGCGGCTGGTGCTCGGGCTGTTCGGAATTTAGGTTCGTCGCTGGCGTTGAAGGTGATAGCCGTGTCGCTCCATGGATTTGTTGTTGCTACTTGGTAGACTTTGGCGAGGCTGCGGATTGTTCGTTTCCGCATATTATTTGATGCGAAAGTCTCGAAGACTGTTAATACCGTACTGGTACTGTTGGGGTGGTTCTCCGGGGCTAGAAGCTCTTCGCCACATTTGGCCACCTGCCGCAGTATCCAACATGCTCGAAGGCTATGTGTTGGAGTGGCGCCCTCTGTACTATGAATTTTACAGGGTCCGCTGAGCCATCCCTCCAGTACGGTTCCGTGCCCTTTATGGGGTTTTTGCTTTTTGGTTTTTGTCCCGGGTGCCTGAGCATGATGCACCCTTTTGTTCCGGACTAGGGTTGTGTTCAGAGCCGGATTGTCCCCAGGGCGGTGATGTGATCCAAGAGCTCGTTTACAGAAGAGAGCTCAATCGGATTCAGCTGCTCGGTGAATTCCGAGCTGACGCGAAGATCGCTTTTGATGACCTGAGAGGTCATCGTCGAAGCGGGGGCCGAACAGGCGGTCATAAGAAAACCACCTAGCCAGATAGTTTGGCCGGCGGCCAAAGCTCCTTTGGCAATGGTACCATCTTTAAAGACGGGAAGAGGCTCCTTCCTGATCGTGACGGCACAGAGGAACTCTCAATGAAAGCACCAATGTCGGTGTCAAAACCGGCGGGTCTCGGGTAGGGGGTCCCGAACTGTGCGTCTAGGCGGATGGTAACAGGAGACAAGGGACACGATGTTTTTACCCAGGTTCAGGCCCTCTCGATGGAGGTAAAACACTACTCCTGCTTGATTGATATTGATGATATGGGTAGTACAAGAGTGGATCTACCACGAGATCAAGGAGGCTAAACCCTAGAGGCTAGCCTATGGTATGATTGTTGTTCGTCCTATGGACTAAAACCCTCCGGTTTATATAGGCACCGGAGAGGGCTAGGGTTACACAGAGTCGGTTACAATGGTAGGAGATCTACATATCCGTATCGCCAAGCTTGCCTTCCACGCCAAGGAAAGTCCCATCCGGACACGGGATGGAGTCTTCAATCTTGTATCTTCATAGTCTTGGAGTCCGGCCGATGACGATAGTTCGGCTATCCGGACACCTCCTAGTCCAGGACTCCCTCACCGACCTTACACGTACGCTTACATGAGACAGGTTCCACCGACTGACATGCACTTGTTGCATAAAGGTGGCTAGCGGGTGCCAGTCTCTCCCACTTTAGTCGGATCGAATTCGATGAAAAGGGTCCTTATGAAGGGTAAATAGCAATTGGCATATCACCGTTGTGGCTTTTACGTAGGTAGGAAACGTTCTTGCTAGAAACCCATAGCAGCCACGTAAAACATGCAACAATAATTAGAGGACGTCTAACTTGTTTTTGCAGGGTATGCTATGTGATGTGATATGGCCACAAGAATGTGATGAATGATATATGCGATGTATGAGATTGATCATGTTCTTGTAATAGGAATCACGACTTGCATGTCAATTAGTATGACAACCGGCAGGAGCCATAGGAGTTGTCTTAATTTATTGTATGACATGCGTGCCATTGAAAACGCATGTAATTACTTTACTTTATTGCTAAACCGTTAGCCATAGTAGTAGAAGTAATAGTTGGCGGAACAACTTCATGAATATACGATGATGGAAATCATGGTGTCATGCCGGTGACGAAGGTGATCATGTCGTGCCTCAAGATGGAGATCAAAGGCGCAAGATGATATTGGCCATATCATGTCACTTTATGATTTGCATGTGATGTTTGTCATGTTTACATCTTATTTGCTTAGAACGACGGTAGCATAAATAAGATGATCCCTCACTAAAATTTCAAGAAAGTGTTCCCCCTAACTGTGCACCGTTGCAAAGTTTGTTGTTTCGAAGCACCACGTGATGATCGGGTGTGATAGATTCTAACATTCACATACAACGGGTGTAAGCCAGATTTACACACGCAAAACACTTAGGTTGACTTGAAGAGCCTAGCATGTACAGACATGGCCTCGGAACACAAGAGACCGAAAGGTCGAACATGAGTCGTATAGTAGATACGATCAACATGGAGTTGTTCACCGATGATGACTAGTCCGTCTCACGTGATGATCGGACACGGCCTAGTTGACTCGGATCATGTATCACTTAGATGACTAGAGGGATGTCTATCTGAGTGGGAGTTCATTAGATGAACTTAATTATCATGAACATAGTCAAAAGGACTTTGCAAATTATGTCATAGCTTGCGCTTTAGTTCTACTGTTTAAGATATGTTCCTAGAGAAAATGTTAGTTGAAAGTTGATAGTAGCAATTATGCGGACTGGGTCCGTATACTGAGGATTGTCCTCATTGCTACACAGAAGGCTTATGTACTTAATGCACCGCTCGGTGTTCTGAACCTCGAGCGTCATTTGTGGATGTTGCGAACATTTGACATTCACGTTTTGATGACTACGTGATAGTTCAGTGCGTAATGTTAAACGGTTTAGAATTGAGGCAGCGAAGACATTTTTTGAAACCTCGCAGAACATATGAGATGTTCCAAGACCTGAAATTAGGATTTCAGGCTCGTGCCCACGTCAAGAGGTATGAGACCTCCGACAAGTTTCTCAACCTGCAAACTAAGGGAGAAAAACTCAATCATTGAGCATGTGCTCAGATTGTCTGAGTACTACAATCACTTGAATCGAGTGGGAGTTAATCTTCCAGATGAGATAGTGATGGTTCTCCATAGTCACTGCCACCAAGCCATTAGAGGTTCGTGATGAACTATAACATATCAGGGATAGACATGATGATCCTTGAGCAATTCGCGATGTTTGACACCGCGAAAGTAGAAGTCGAGTAGGAGCATCAATTGTTGATGGTTAGTAAAACCACTAGTTTCAAGAAGGGCAAGGGCAAGAAGGGATACTTCATGAGACGACAAATCAGTTGCTGCTCTAGTGAAGAAACCCAGGGTTGAACCCAAACCCAAGACTAAGTGCTTCTGTAATGAGGAAACGGTCACTGAAGCAGAACTACCCTAGATACTTGGTAGATGAGAAGGCTGGCAAGGTTGACAGAAGTATATTGGCTATACATTGTATTAAATGTGTACTTTACTAGTACTCCTAGTAGCACCAGGGTATTAAGATACCGGTTCGGTTGCTAAGTGTTAGTAACTCGAAATAAAAGAGCTACGGAATAAACGGAGACTAGCTAAAGGTGAGATGATGATGTGTGTTGGAAGTGTTTCCAAGGTTGATGTGATCAAGCATCGCCTGCTCCCTCTACCATCGAGATTGGTGTTAAACCTAAATAATTGTTATTTGGTGTTTGCGTTGAGCATAAACATGATTGGATTATGTTTATCGCAATACGGTTATTCATTTAAGGAGAATAATGGTTACTCTATTTATTTGAATAATACCTTCAACGGTCTTGCACCTAAAATGAATGGTTTATTGAATCTCGATCGTAGTGATACACATGTTCGTGCCAAAAGATATAAGATAGTAATGATAGTACCACATACTTGTGGCACTGCCACTTAAGTCATATTGGTATAAAACGCATGAAGAAGCTCCATATTGATGGATCTTTGGACTCACTTGTTTTTGAAAAGATTGAGACATGCGAACCACGTCTATTGGTATATACGCATGAAGAAACTCCATGCGGATGGATCATTTGGACTCACTTGTTTTTGAATCACTTGAGACATGAAAATCATACCACATGGGCAAGATGACTGAAAGGCCTCGTTTTCAGTGAGATGGAACAAGAGAGCAACTTGTTGGAAGTAATACATTTGATGTGTGCAATCCAATGAGTGCTGAGGCACGCAGTGAATATCGTTATGCTCTTACTTCACAGATGTTTTGAGTAGATTCTTAGTATATTTACTTGATGAAACACAAATCTGAATTACTGAAAGGTTCAAGTAATTTCAGAGTGAAGTTGAAGATCGTCGTGACAAGAGGATAAAATGTCTATGATATGATCATAGAGATAAATATCTGAGTTACGAGTTTGGCACACAATTAAGACATTGTGGAAATTGTTTCACAACTAATACCGCCTGGAACACCATAGTGTGATGGTGTGTCCGAACATCGTAACTGCACCCTATTGGATATGGTGCATACCATGATGTCTCTTATCGAATTAACACTATCGTTTATGGGTTAGGCATTAGACACAACCGCATTCACTTTAATAGGGCACCACACAATTCCATTAAGATGACACCGTATGAACTATGGTTTAGAGAAACCTAAGCTATCATTTCTTATAAAGTTTGGGGCTGCAATGCTTATGTGAAAAAGTTTCAGGCTGATAAGCTCGAACCCAAAGCGGATAAATGCATCTTCATAGGACACCCAAAAATAGTTGGGTATACCTCCTGTCTCAGATCCGGAAGCAAAAGGGATTGTTTCTAGAATCGGGTCCTTTCTCGAGGAAAAGTTTCTCTCGAAAGAATTGAGTGGGAGGATAGTGGAGACTTGATGAGGTTATTGAACCATCACTTCAACTAGTGTGTAGCAGGGCACAGGAAGTTGTTCTTGTGGTGCCTACACCAGTTGAAGTGGAAGCTGATGATAGTGATCATGAAACTTTGGATCAAGTCACTACCAAACCTCGTAGGTCGACAAGGACGCGTACTGCTTCAGAGTGGTGCGGTAATCCTGTCTTGAAGGTCATGTTGCTAGACAACAATGAACCTACGAGCTATGGAGAAGCAATGGTGGGCCCAAATTCCAATGAATGGCTTGAGGCCATAAAATCCGAGAGAAGATCCATGTAAGAAACCAAAGTATAACTTTGGAAGAACTACTTGATGGTCGTAAGGCTGTTGGGTACAGATGGATTTTAAAAGGAAGACGGACAATGATGGTAAGTATCAGCATTAAGAAAGCTCGACTTGTCATTAAGATGTTTTCCGACAAGTTCAAGGAGTTGACTCTGATGAGACTTTCTCACTCGTAGCGATGCTAAGAGTCTGTTGAAATTATATTAGTATTTCCTGCATTATTTATGAAATCTTGCAGATAGGATGTCAAAAACATTGTTTCCTCAACGATTTTCTTGAGGAAAGGTTGTATGTGATACAACCAGAAGGTTTTGTCAATCCTAAAAGATGCTAACAAGTATGCAAAGCTCCAGCAATCCTTGTAAGGACTGGAGTAAGCATCTCAGAGTTGGAATATATGCTTTGATGAGATGATCAAAGATTTTGGGTTTATACGAAGTTTATTGGAAACTTGTATTTCCAAAGAAGTGAGTGGGAGCACTATAGCATTTCTGATGAGTATAAGTTGTTGACATATTGTTGATCGGAAATGATGTAGAATTTCTGGAAAGCACATAGGGTTATTTGAAAAGTGTTTTTCAATGGAAAACCTGGATTAAGATACTTGAACATTGAGCATCAAGATCTATAAGGATAGATCAAAAATTGCTTGATAGTACTTTCAAATGAATACGCACCGTGACAAGATTTAGAAGGAGTTCAAAATAGATCGGCAAAGAAGGAGTTCTTGGCTGTGTTATAAGGTGTGAGTATTGAGTAAGACTCAAGACCTGACTGATGAAGTCATGTACCTAGGGTAGGGTCATGGACCTGTCCAAGGTACCCTTCCCAAGGACATCTATAGAAGAAACCCCCTTCCAGTCGACCTGGAAGGATTCCACTCGACGGACTCGAAGACACTCGACCATGAAGATTCACTCGACCAACAGGAATCCAAGAGCCACTCTGTATCCAAACAGTCTGTAATTAAGTAGTCTTTATGGCCATGATGACACTTTATGTAAGGCGTTTCCTGTAACGCCAGGCCTTAATGTACTTTAAACCCTCCGCTACGTGGGCTAGCTGGGTCCTGGCAGACACTATATAAGCCACCCCCCTCCACTGGCAGAAGGGTTTGCACCCCTGTAACTCATACGCTTATAATCCAGTCGACCGCCTCCGGGCTCCGAGACGTAGGGCTGTTGCTTCCTCCGAGAAGGGCCTGAACTCGTAAATCCCTTGCGTATACAACTACTCCATAGCTAGGATCTTGCCTCTCCATACCTACCCCCCATTCTACTGTCAGTCTTAGAACCACGACAGTTGGCACCCACCGTGGGGCAGGTGTCTTAGCGACTTATTGGAGAAGTTGCAATTGTTCCAATCACATTCATCATGGTTTCTGGCGGAGTTCTGGTCGTGGGCCGCGAGATCCGTCTCGGCGTGCTCACGTTCATCGACGACGACTCCGCTTGGCTCCAGGAGGCTCCACTCGACATCGACGCGCTTCCCGTCTGCGGGGCGACGCATTTTCGTGCATGTGTTCGCGGCGTCCTGCTGCGGCAACCGTCGGCTCCGTATCGGTCGACTCCTGTGTCGTCCACCCTCTCTATCTCCCGCCAGCGCAAGCGCTCTGGTCGGTTGAGGCTTCGGCGGTGGGTGAGACACGCAGTGGCTCGTCAATCGGCCACCACCCAAGTCGCGGCAATCGAGCCCGACGAATCTCTCTACGGCCTGTTCGATCTGTCGACTGGCTCCGTAGAGAGTGCATCCGAGTGCGACAGCAGCGATCTAGCGGCGGAGGTCGTGATGGTCAATGGGCCTCGTAGTCCTCCCGGCTTCCCTCGCACCGATGGTGCGGATGGCGGAGGCGACCCCACTCAGGTCCACGAGGAGTATCAACCCGAGCCACTCACTTCTCTGCAAAGGGAAGATCTTCGCCGCCGGAATGTGGATGCTCTGCATACTCCCATCATAGGAGAAACCCCCGAGGCTCGTGCCTTGGAGGATGCGCGTTTGGCCAACTTGGCTGAGCGCACTCGACTGGAGAACCTCCAGCAAGCACTCGATGAACGGGCGCGGCAACGAGTACCCGACTCCAGTCGACGTCAACTCTTTCCGCAACCAACTCAGGTATATCGAACCCCGATTCAGAATCTAGCAGCTGCTGCCCGTAGAGCAGAGTCAATTCAGCCCTCTCAGTCGGAGGCTGGTAGAGGCTTGATGCAGATCCGAGATTTGCTCCGGGCAGCAGGAGATCAGAATTCAGCTGTGTCACAGTCACACAATAGAATTCACAGTCAATCCGTCGCTGCGAATACAGTCCAGTCGGCCCATAGGCCAAGATCGCCTCCGCGGCGCGAGGGACGTGGGGGTCGACGTGATCAGTATGATGACCGATTCGGTCGCGATGATCGGCGTCTAGTGCCCACTCCTCCCCCAAGGGGTGGGTCTTACGCCCCTCGGCAGCAAGATGACAGGCGCCAGCACAGGGTTGGACGGAGAGCTCTGGTCGAACCCAGGGAACCAGGCTTTGACGCGAGATCCATCATCGTGCAAGGTTTGGTCGACCGGAACAGAGCTCATCGAGAAGGCCACAACAGAGATGCGCCCACCAGCAGCCGAGTCCATGTTTCAGGACCAGAATGTTTCAGCAGAGCCATCAGGGTCGCGGTGATCCCTCCCAACTTCAGGTTGGCGACTGGGGTGAGTAAGTTCACTGGTGAGTCCAAGCCCGAAACTTGGCTCGAGGATTATCGAGTGGCTGTGCAGATCGGCGGTGGCAATGATGAGGTGGCTATGAAACACCTACCACTCATGCTGGAGGGTTCGGCCAGGGCCTGGTTGAATCAGTTGGCTCCTAGCAGCATTTACACTTGGGAAGATCTTACCCGAGTTTTCGTCAAGACATTTGAGGGAACTTGCAAGCGACCAGCAGGACTGACAGAGTTGCAGGTCTACGTGCAAAAGTCGAATGAGACCCTGAGAGATTACATCCAGAGATGGATCACACTGCATCGTACGATGGAGAACGTGTCTGATCATCAAGCAGTCTGTGCCTTCAAGGATGGTGTTAAGAACAGAGAGTTAAGTTTGAAGTTTGGTCGGGCCGGAGATATGACCCTGAGTCGAATGATGGAGATTGCCACCAAATACGCCAATGGTGAAGAAGAGGATCGACTCAGGAGTGGCAAGTACAAGCCGAGTCAGTCGGAAAAAGGAAACTCCAGTCGGAAGCAGAAGCGGAAAGCCGAGCCAGCTGCTCCTGGAGAGGCCCTGGCCGTGACTCAGGGCAAATTCAAAGGGAAGTCCAAAGGATCCTGGAACCCCAAGAAGGTAAAGGATAAGGAAGGAAATGACGTGATGGATCTGCCATGTCACATCCACACGAAGAAAGATGAAGAGGGTAACTTCATCTACCCAAAACATACCACTCGCCAGTGTCGGCTCTTAATCCAGCAGTTTTAAGGGAAACAGCCTAAGGATAAGGAAAAGGAGTCGGACAAAGCTGAGGACAAAGAGGACAGTGAAGAAGGATACCCCCATGTCAATTCCACCCTGATGATTTTTGCTGATGTGGATAGCAAAAGTCAATTGAAAGTTATCAACCGTGAGGTGAATATGGTCGCTCCGGCGACACCGAGCTATCTGAAATGGTCTCAGACTGCCATTACCTTCGACCAGTCAGATCATCCGACACACATAGCCACCCCTGGGAGGCAAGCTTTGGTGGTCGACCCAGTCGTCGAAGGCACTCGACTGACTAAGGTGCTGATGGATGGTGGCAGTGGACTGAATATATTGTATGCGGAGACACTAAAGGGAATGGGCATTCCGATGTCCAGACTCAGCTCTAGCAACATGAGTTTTCATGGAGTCATTCCTGGAAAGAAGGCTGAGTCACTCGGCCAAATAGCTCTAGATGTGGTTTTCGGCGATTCGAAGCATTTCCGCAAAGAGAAGCTGACATTTGAAGTTATGGATTTCTAGAGCGCTTATCACGCTATTTTGGGCAGGCAAACTTATGCACGGTTCATGGCTCGACCATGTTATGTATACCTCAAACTGAAGATGCCTGGCCCCAAGGGTGTGATCACCATCACTGGCAATCGGAAAAAGGCAGAAGAGTGCTTTCAGAAGGGCTCAAAGATTGTTGACGCTCAGATAACAGTGGTGGAACTGGAAGAGTATCAGAAAAATGCAGACCCGAGTGATTTATTGCGGGCCAAGAAGCCCGCCACAGAGTCAACATTCCAGTCGTCTGGTGAGACGAAACCCGTTCACATTCACCCGACCGACCCCAGTGCTACTCCGACTCATATTTCCACAACACTCGACTCTAAATAGGAAGAAGCGCTCATCTAGTTCCTCCGTGAGAACTGGGACATCTTTGCATGGAAGCCTGCTGACATGCCGGGTGTTCCCAAGGGCCTGGCTGAGCATCATTTATGAGTCGACCCAAAAGCAAAACCTGTCAAAGAACATCTTCGACGGTCCCCCGTCCAGAAGAGAAAGGCCATTGGCGAGGAGGTGGCTCGGCAGCAGAGTTTATCCGAGAGATTTACCACTCCGAGTGGCTCGCCAATGTTGTCATGGTCCCTAAGAAGGACAAGTCACTTTGCATGTGCATTGATTTCAAACATATCAATCGGGCCTGCCCGAAAGATCATTTTCCTCTCCCTCGCATCGACCAAATTGTCGACTCGACTGCGGAATGTGAGAGATTGTCTTTTCTAGATGCCTATTCCTGGTACCATCAGATCCGTCTGTATGGACCCGACGAGATCAAAATAGCTTTCATCACTCCATTCGGGTGCTTCTACTATGTCACCATGCCATTCGGTCTCAAGAATGCCGAAGCCACGTTCATGAGGATGATTCAGAAGTGTTTACTCACTCAAATCAGTCGGAACGTGGAAGCGTACATGGATGATATTGTGGTCAAGTCACGGAAGGGTTCTGACCTGCTGACTGACCTCGCTGAAACATTTTCCAATCTCAGGAGATATGATATCAAGCTCAATCCATCAAAGTGCACATTCGGAGTTCCTGGTGGAAAGTTACTCGGTTTTCTCGTTTCCGAACGAGGAATCGACGCTAACCCGGAGAAAGTTGGCACTATACTCCGAATGAAATGCCATGTGTGTGTGCACGATGTCCAGAAGCTTACTGGATGCTTGGCCGCATTAAGTCGATTCATCTCTTGCCTCGGTGGAAAGGCATTGCCTCTTTACCAACTGATGAAGAAGTCAGACAAGTTCGAGTGGACTCCAGAAGCTGATGCAGCGTTTGCCGAGCTAAAAGCTCTGCTCTCCACCCAGCCGGTGCTTGCTGCTCCAATCAGCAAAGAGCCTCTGTTGCTTTACATTGCAGCCATAGGACAAGTCATCAGTACAGTACTTACGGTCGAGCGGGAAGAAGAAGGGAAAGCCTTCAAAGTTCAGCGCCCAGTATATTATCTTTCCGAAGTTTTGACCCCATTGAAGCAAAGATACCCTCATTATCAGAAGCTCGTGTATGGGATCTACATGACCACGAAGAAGGTTGCTCATTATTTCTCTGATCATTCCATTACAGTCGTCAGCGACGCCCCACTATCAGAGATTCTGCACAACAGAGATGCAACCGGTCGATTGGCGAAATGGGCGATTGAACTCCTTCCCCTTGATATCAAGTTTGAGGCAAAGAAAGCCATTAAGTCCCAAGCAATAGCAGATTTCCTTGTCGAGTGGATTGAACAACAGCAGCTGACTCAAGTTCACTTGGAGCATTGGACCATGTTCTTTGATGGCTCTAAGATGTTAAATGGTTCCGGTGCTGGGGTAGTATTGGTTTCCCCCCGAGGAGATAAGCTCAGATATGTGCTCCAAATCCACTTTGATTCATCCAATAATGAAGCAGAATACGAGGCACTTTTATATGGGTTGCGCATGGCCATTTCACTCGGCATCCGTCGCCTTATGGTTTATGGCGACTCAGATTTGGTGGTCAATCAGGTGATGAAGGAGTGGGACGTTAGAAGCCCAGCCATGACTGGATACTGCAATGCAGTGAGAAAGCTTGAAAAGAAATTTGAAGGGTTAGAGCTCCATTATATACCCCGACTGAAGAATCAAGCGGCTGATGATTTGGCGAAGATAGGTTCCAAGAGAGAAGCCATTCCCAGTGATGTGTTCTTGGAGCATATCCATACTCCATCAGTTAAAGAAGATCCTTTTACCAAAGAAGCTCAGCAGCCTAAAAGTGTCACAGATCCGACTGAAGTTGAGGTTCCAGCAGTGGTCGACCTGATCATGGAAGCGTTGGTGATCACTCCCGATTGGACAGTGCCGTATATCACGTATATCTTGAGGAAAGAGCTCCCGGCGGATGAAGAAGAGGCTCGACAGATCGTCCGCCGATCTAAGGCCTTTACTGTGATAAAGGGACAGTTGTACTGTCGGGGGTTGGATGCGACATATGCCAACGGGTGGCTTATCATGGTGGGGGCGAGTAGAACGTCGCCGGTGCCTGGAAACGGGATGAGGCGCAGACATGCACGCCGATGAATCTTACCTAGCTTCGGGGCTCTCCGGGGAGATAACACCCCTACTGCTGCTCTGCGGGGTCTCCGCATGATCACTATGGGATGATAGTACAAAGGTGCTCCTTGAGCTGTTTCGGATGGCAGGAGAGAGCAAGGCTGGCTCCTCCCTTTGCTTGCTATGTGTCTAAAAACCTATCCAGGGCCGAACCCTTTGCATGGGTGCCCCGGGGGGTTTATATAGGCCTACCCCCCGGGGGTACAATGGTAAACTGACTGGGTGTGGCCCCCAGCTGTCTGTCTCTCATGCTGCCGCCCCCCTGCCGGCTTCTGGGGCCCGCCGACTGGCGGGCCCCGCGGACAGGCCGGGCACTGTGCAACATTCCTGATGATGCAGGCTTGGTCATGGGGTCGTGGGAACAGTGACGCCGTCTGTCGGGCGATCACTATCGCCACTCCCTGTCCAATCTGGTTTATGGCTCGTGGGGCCCTGACTGAGAGGCGGCCGACTCTGGGAAGGCCGACTCCCGCAGGGCCGTCTTCGGACTCTCCGGCCGTCTTCTTCTCCCTCACTGACGAGGGGCTCGGCGGTCTTCGGGCCGTACAGGCTGCCGTCATGGGCACAGTGCCTTGCACTGTGGCTGATGTTAGGGGAGGCATGGCAACAGTGCCGCGCCTTACCGGAGATCTCCTGGTGGTACGACTCACTGTAGCCATGCCTACCTCCCGTAGGTTTGAGGGGACGGCCACGTTGGGACCGTACCCTGCGTCGGTCTTCGTGAAAAGGTCGCGGGCCGACTCTCACAGTCGGCCCCTTGAAAGGTCGCAAGCCCGGAGTCGGCTTGCTTCAGAGTCGCCAGCTGGGACTCGGCCTTCTTTGGAGGTCGCCGGCTGGGACTCGGCCTTCTTCGAAGGTCGCCGTCCGGGACTCGGCTGAGGGGCACGGCCGGCCCCAATGTCTTGAAAGATCTTGGGACCCGGGTCAGCCTACCCGTGGCCCATTACTCCGACAGTAGTCCCCGAAGCTGGTGAAGCCCGGCGGGTGCCACTTCGAGGGGCTTCAGCAGTTTCATTTCATCTGGTGCCGACTCTGAGGCTCGGCTGCTGTTGCTTCGGGCCGCCTCGCCGAAGTCGGCCTCGTTCGGCGAGGGGCCGCCATCCGCAAGTCGTGGCGGGAAAAACGGGAGGCGTATCGGCCACGCTTCCCTGCCATTGTCGAGACGGTCCTGCCGCGCGGCGCCACGTGGAGGCGATAGTCTGTCCACCCACGCGCGTGATGGGACGGGCCGTCAGGTGGGGCCCGCCATTACCGCGCCCCGGGCCCCGAGCGGATCCGCTGTGGCCGAGGGCGGTTGGCATCCCCACGTCGTTACTGCGCGCAGTAACTTCGTGGGGGTTGATCGTGGGCGGCGTGGGGCCGCGGGCGCAGTTAATCCCCCCGTCGCCCCCTCGGCTTCTCAGCCCGTAGGGCTATAAGTAGGCGGGGAGGAGCGGGGCGGCACTGCACGCGCACTCTCTCGCCCGCTCTCCCGCCCTTCTCCTTCCTTCGCCGTGAGCCACGACATTCTTCCTCCGCCGCAAGCAAAAAACCTTCTTCCTCGCCGGCGATGAGTTCTTCTTCCGCCGCGCCGCCCGCTTCGCGCTCCGGCGAGTGGGATGGCTCGGACGTGGAGGCGGAGGACATTGAGTTCCTTCGCCGGACTCGCCGTCTCCCCAGCGCGGACCTGGTGCACGCCCATCCCGTGCCGGCGGGAGAGATCCGGCCCGCGCCGGAGGAGGGCAAGCGGGTCATCTTCCGCTCGCACCTTATGCGTGGGCTGGGGCTTCTGGCGAGCGGATTCTTCCGCTCGTTTCTCGAGTTCCACAGACTGCAGCCGCACCACCTCACCCCCAACGCGGTGGTGCTTCTCTCCGCCTTCGCCACCCTGTGCGAAGGCTACATCGGCGTTCTCCCCACCCTCGAGCTGTGGGGGGAGTTCTTCTCCGCCAAACTCGGCACTCAGGCCGCCGGCACGCCGGCTCAGTGCGGCACCTACATCGCGGTGCGGCGCACGACGGCCGATAATCCTTTTCCGCCCATCCCGCTGGTGAAGTCGGTGAAGATGTGGCAGAAATCCTACTTCTACGTGAAGAACATCTCCACCGACGGCGACTGGGTCAACCTGCCGCCTTTCGACCCCGAGCCGCTGACTGGCCGGTTGGCCAGTTGGTCCCATCGATCCAAGTCCCTCTCGACCTCCGAAGGCGGCGCCGTGGCGCAGCTCCAAGTCGTGCTGCAGTCGGAGGGGCTCGTCGCCTCCGATCTTCTGGCCGCCTTCGTGGCGCGCCGGGTTCTTCCGCTCCAAGGCCGGCCTCACCTCATCTGCCAGATGAGCGGCCGACACGATCCGAGCCGGCTGTGCACCAGGGACATGCCGCGTGGGGAGGTGGCGAACTTGGTGAACCACATCGCCCACTGCGGGTTCACGGAGGAGTGGTAGTTCGGCAAGGAGCCGTACTCGCGCGACAACCCCCCTCCAATGGTAAGTCGCATCTATCTGCAGCTCGATCTTGTTACCGTCAGACCTCGAGCTCTGATCTTTGTTGGTGTCTTCTGGGCAGAATCCCCTTACGGCGCCCTCAGCCGGCGCCACAAGAGAGCCTCGCGACTACGTCCTAGATCGCGAGGTCAGCGACGTTGACGACCCCGACCTGGGAGCGGCGGCATTGGAAGCCGACGCCAAAGGCGGCGGAGAGGGGGCAGACGGCGGCCTCAGACCGTCGGCGACCTTTGCCGACTGGCCCGAGGGCGACGCCGACGCGGTAGTCGCCCCGCGCCGCCAGCCGAAAGCCGGCTCCTCCAGCCAAGCCGGCGCGAAGAGGCGTCACGCCGGGCCGAGTGTGCCCGGCGGCAAGTCGAAGAAGTTCAAGGGCGCCGCCGTCGCGACCAAGCGGGAGGAGGCGGCCGCGAAGGCCAACCGCTTCCGAAAGGAAGTGAGAAGGCCGCCGCTAGTTTCTTCGTGAGTCTTCTTACTCTATCGTTTCTTTCCTGGATCTCGCTTGGAGTTTTTTCTGATTTTCCCTCCGACCTTCTCCAGCGCTCCCCTCTCTTTTGAAAGAGCCGCCGTCCCCTCCGTCATGGGGTCGGTGGAGACGTCTGCCAACACGCGGCGGATTGATCCCGCCGCCGACCTTTGGGAGGCGACGGAACGGAACGCGTGAGAGAAGCGCGAGGAGGAGGAGGCCGACCGCCTGGAGAAGGCGGAGGCCGAGAAGGCGGCCGCCAACGCCCAGCGGCGCCTGGAGGAGGCCGTGGCTGCGGCCGCGGCGAAGCGGCATGCCGAGGAGGTCGCGCGTCGTCGATCGGCGATGCTCGTCCCTCCACTGTCGTCGGCGCCGCCGGCAACTGAGTTCACGGGGCAGACCGGGGAGGTCGGCACCGCAAACCCTCTCACGGAGGAGGGCGGCGACGTCTCAGGCTCGGATACTCACGCGCCGCCCCCGCCGCCCCCGCCGCCTCCGTCTTCAAGGCCGCACGGCAAACAGCCGGTGGACCCGCAGGATCCTCCGACTGCGGACGACGCTGATGCGCAGCTACTTCTTCAGGTCGTCGTGCCAGCGCGCCGCCGGATTGAGAGGACGAACTCAGCGCCGCGAGCTCGGGAAACCGGCGCTGCAAGCTCGGCGAACTTGGACGTCGAGGCCTCAAGTGCTGCGCCCACCGGCTGGCTGCGTGAAGGCGGCACCGGCCTGCTGAACCAGGCCCTTCTGGACGTCCAATCGAAGCTGCGCAAAGAAGGCGACGCCCTCCAACTCTACACCAAAGCGCATCTGGCCCTGCGGACGTCCGTCCGGGTATGCTTCGTTTTTCCTTTTTTAGTTTCTGTCTTTTCCCGTGGGGGCACGCCAGCGCACCCACTGGGTGTAGTCCCCGAGTTCGGGGTCGGCTGCTGAGCAGGCGACTCGGAACTCCTTCTAGCGATCTCCGAAGGGTAACTTTGCTTTGCTGGCTTTGCAGGAATACCACAATCTCTGCGCCACTGCCTTCAACCGCAATGTTGAAGAGCTGCGGAAGCGGACCGCCGATCTGACGGAAAGCCGAGGTGGGCTAATTCTTTCTTCCTCGCGGGGGCGCGCTGGCGCACCCGCGGGCTGTAGTCCCCGAGATTCAGGCCGACTGCTGAGCAGTCGGGCCGGATCTCCCGGCGATCTCTCTTCCTTCTTCTCCGCGGGGGCGCGCTGGCGCGCCCGCGGGCTGTAGTCCCCGAGATTCGGGCCGACTGCTGAGCAGTCGGGCCGGATCTCCCCGGCGACCTTTCTTACTGATAACGTCTCTCGATCTTCAGACGCCAATGCCGCCCTCCAGGAGCAGCTGAACGAGGCCAACACCGCTCGCCGCGCCAAGGAGGAGGAGTGCGACAAGCTCGTCCAAGAGCGCGACCTGCTGGCGACGCAGCTGGCCGAGCAGAAAGAGCTGCTCCGGAAGGCGCAGGAAGACGCCAAGTCGCGGGAGGATGCCCTCATAGCCGAGTTCGAGGTCGAGCGCTCCGCCTGGACCGACCGGGAGGCGATTCTGACCTCCGGCTACCACGAGCTTGAGGACATCGTCGACGGTAATTATTTTTTCTCTTCTTTGGTCTTCCGACTCTTGTGTCGGGCTGATTCCTGATTTTTCTGACTGTCTTCTCTTCTGTCTTGGCAGACTTCTTCCCCGGCCACTCGCAGGGCGTTCCTCTGGTCATCGAGGCGGCTCGGGAGGAGCGAAGGGTGAAGGGCGAAGTGATTGCCGCCAACGCCCCCCGAACCATCGACGAGCAGCTCCTGAGCATCGAGGTCCGCCTTCGTCCTGCTCATCGTCTGCTGCGCCGTCTTCAACGCGCCGGCGCTCAAGTCGTTGCCGCTCTGTGGCCGGAGGTGCCAGCTCTTTGCACCGCCAGCCGGACGGCCGACTGGCTGGAGGTCGCCGCCGGTCGCTTCGAGGCTTGGAGGGGCTCCTCGGCCCGTGCCGGAGCACGCCGGGCCTTGGAGTTCGTCAAAGGGTGGTATCCAGGGCTGGACCTGGACCGTCTGGCCGCATTCCGGTCAGAGGCCCAGGCCGAGCTGGAGGCCGTGGAAGGCGCCCTTGTCGAGCGCGCGGCGGCCATCGCCGAGTACACGGATACTAGCGTCTTCGTGCCGGAGCGGACCGAAGGCGGCGAGGAGGTCCCGCCGGAATGGTTCGGGATGCACCCGGAGTGCGAGGAGGACTCGGCGGAGGTGATCGGCTCCAGCGTCGAGGAGGAGGACGAGTCGGAGGACGGAAGCGAGGAGGAGGCGCCAGAGGACGAAGCAGGCGGCCAGCCCCAGCCTGATCGCGCCTCCAGCAACGAGCCTCTGAAGAACAAGGCGACTGTCGCTGGAGGCGGCCAAGCCGAGACCGCCCAGCCGACTGCCCCGACGTCTGACACCGCCGCCACCTCCGTCCCTCTGGCTCCGGAGGCAGCCCCCTAGAGTGCTTCAGTTTTACCTGTCTCTTTTGATCTTTTGAAAAACTTGTCAGTTTCGAACAATTCCACCCGCGGGGTGTATTCGGCCAAGGGCCTTATGTAAATATTTATCAAATTTCCGCCTTTTCTTGCTTTGGTTCTTTAGACTTTTTCCTTTGCCGCCTTCCTTCAGTTGCCGCCTTGCCGACTGGGCAGCCGCTCTGCGGACTGCCGCTGGGTCAAGTGCTCAGCTACTTTAGGGAAGCAAGTACTTGGTCGTTTTAGAATACCTTAGCAAGTTGGCTGAAAATCGACAGGCCGACTTTCGAGAGTCGGCTATTCTTGATGAAAATTGAGACTGCGAGCCGACTGCTCGCGAGTCGGCTCGGTAAGGGGAGGCTGGCAGCCGGCTTGGGCTATACGTAGCTCTTAAGTCCTTAGCCGTTTTTCATGTGTGCACTCGTTCTTTCCCGTCCCCTGCTTACCGACAGTCGCTCTGCGAGCTGCGGCTTTCGGCAGGAGACGGCTTTGAGCGCAGCACATTACTTGTCTGACTTCAGGGAGCATTTCATAGCGCAAGACGGCGAGTCCCCGGGCCGACTAGTCGGACCCGGTGCCAGATAGTATGATAAAAGGGGAAAGCATACTCGGAAGCGTAATCCATATCATACAGATAATCAAAAAAGGCAGTCCCCGAGCTCGTCCCGGGGGGGGCTAAGGTCTTAGTACTTTAATACAAAAGAGGGTAGCGTGATACATACTGCATCAACTGTAAAATCTTCGCAGAAGATTTGCGTTCCACGGGCGCTCTGTTTCTTTGCCGGAGTCGTCCCTCTTGCGCGCTCGAGGCTTCTGAGTGTTGATCAGATAGTAGGCGTCGTTCCCTAGCACCTTGCTGATGATGAAGGGACCTTCCCAAGGCGCCGACAACTTGTGCTGGCCGGCTGTTCTCTGAATCAGCCGGAGCACAAGGTCGCCCTCTTGGAATGATCTTGGCCTGACCTTGCGGTTGTAGTATTGGCACAGACTCTGCTGGTAGATGCCGGACCGACTGAGTGCCAACAGTCGGCCCTCTTCCAGCAGATCGACACCGTCTTGGCGTGCTTCCTCAGCCTCCTCTTCGGTGTACATGGAGACTCGCGGAGAGTCGAACTGTATGTCCGTCGGGATGACGGCTTCGGCACCGTAGACGAGGAAGAACGGCGTGAAGCCGGTTGACTTGTTTGGGGTTGTGCGCAGGCTCCAGAGGACGGCTGGCAGCTCTTCGACCCAACAGCCGGCCGAGCGCTCGAGTGGTTCGACCAATCGAGGCTTGATGCCGGACAAGATGAGGCCGTTGGTTCGTTCTACCTGGCCATTTGACTGCGGGTGGGCAACAGACGCTAAGTCCAATCGGATGCCGTGCGTCGCGCAGAAACGTGCTAGGGCGCCCTTGGCGAAGTTGGTGCCGTTGTCTGTGATGATGCTGTGCGGTATGCCGTACCACACTGTGATGTCGGCAATGAAGGTCACAGCTGTGGGCCTATTTAATTTCTTGATGGGCTTTGCTTCTACCCACTTGGTGAACTTGTCCACTGCGACAAGCAAATGAGTTAGGCCGCCTCGGGCCGTCTTGAATGGTCCCACCATGTCCAAGCCCCAGACTGCGAAGGGCCAGGCAATGGGGATTGTCTTCAGCGCGGAAGCCGGCTGGAGGGGCTTGGAGCGGAACACCTGGCACCCCTTGCATTTCTTGACTAGTTCTTTAGCTTCTTCCAGGGCGGTCGGCCAAAGGAAACCGTGCCGGAAGGCTTTGGCCACGAGCGCCCTTGAAGCCGCATGGTGGCCGCACTCGCCCTGATGGATGTCTCTGAGGATCGCTTGGCCTTGCTCTGACTCTACGCAGCGCTGGTGGACACCAGTGACACTGCGCCTGACTAGCTCTCTGTTGACTATGGTGTAGGCTGCTGCTCGGCGTTGTACTTGCCGAGCCAGGGTCTTGTCTGCTGGTAACTCCTTGTTTACTAGGAACTTGAGGATGGGCTGCGCCCATGAAGGTGCTGCTATCTCTTCGACTGCTACCACATCGACTTGGACACGGGTGGCTGGGCTGGGAGGCGGTGGGTTGGAGTCTGCCGCCGCTTGCTGGATTGAGGGAATCTCCGGGCCGACTGGCGCAGCTTCCGGGCCGACTGGCGCAGTCCCCGGGCCGGGCTTGGAAGTCTCCGAGCCGACTGGCGCAGTTCCCGGGCCGGGCTTGGAAGTCCCCGAGCCGGCTGGCGCAGTCCCCGGGCCGACTGTGGCTTTCTTGAGGTCGCTTGCCGGGGCCTTGGAGTCGGATCCGACTACCTCTAGCGGAGCCGGCACGAAGATGGAGTCGGATTCTGGTGAAGGCTTGACAGACGGCTTGAGGAGGCGCTGAAGGGCGACGCCGGAAGGTATCGCTTGGCGAGTGGAGCCGACTCGTGCCAAGGCGTCTGCTTGATCGTTGTCGTTTCTCGGTACGTGAAGGAATTCGCACCCCTCGAAGTATCCGCTGAGTTGCTGCACCAGGAAGCGGTAGCTTGCCATGTTTGCGTCTTTGGCGTCCCAGTCGCCGGATGACTGCTGAACCACCAAGTCGGAGTCGCCGTAGCACAGGATCCGGCGAATGCCGAGTTCTTTGGCAAGCCGGAGTCCGTGGATGAGCCCTTCATATTCAGCGACGTTGTTGGAGGCGGCGAAGTGGATTTGCAGCATGTATTTGAGCTTGTCGCCCTTGGGGGAGGTGAGGACGACGCCGGCTCCAAGGCCGGTGCGCATCTTGGAGCCGTCGAAGTGCAGCCGCCAATGAGTAGAGTCGGGCGCTGGTGGCAGGTACTGAGTCTCGGCCCAGTCGACGAGGAAGTCGGCCAACGCCTGCGACTTGATGGCGGTGCGAGGTTGATAGTAGATGGTGTAAGGAACTAGATCGATAGCCCACTTGGCCACTCGGCCGGAGGCATCTCGGCTTCCAATGATCTCGGCGAGTGGGGCGGTGCAAACCACCGTGATCGGATGCTCTTGAAAGTAGGGCTTCAGCTTCTTGGCGGCAAAATGCACGCCGTAGCACATCTTCTGATAGTGAGGGTAGTTCTGCTTGGAGGTCGACAGTACCTCGCTCAGGTAATACACCGGTCTCTGGACCGGAAGCGCTTTGCCTTCCTCCTTGCGTTCGACTACAACAACCATGCTGACTACCCGGCTGGTGGCGGCGATGTACAAGAGCATGGGCTCTTTGGGAGTCGGAGCCGCCAGCACAGGGGGAGTCGCCAGCATCTTCTTTAGTTGGAGAAATGCCTCGTCTGCCTTGTGGTTCCACTCGAAAAAGGTGGTCTTCTTCATCAGTTGATACAAAGGCAGAGCTTTCTCGCCCAGCCGACTGATGAATCGGCTGATTGATGCCAAGCAGCCGGTGTACTTCTGCACATCCAACAGTCGGCTGGGTACCTCCATTCTCTCAATGGCCTTGATCTTCACGGGGTTGCACTCTATGCCGCGTTCGGAGACCAAAAACCCGAGGAGTTGGCCGGCCGGGACTCCGAACACGCACTTCTCAGGGTTGAGCTTGATCTGGAATCGGCGCAGATTGTCAAAGGTCTCTTTGAGGTCTTCCAGTAGCGTCCCATGCTTTTCCGTCTTCACCACCACATCATCCACGTAAACATGGGCATTTCTGCCGAGTTGCTTGAGGAGGCACTTCTGCATGCAACGCTGAAAGGTGGCGCCGGCATTCCTCAAGCCGAACGTCATTGTCAGGTAGCAGAAGGCTCCAAACTGCGTGATGAATGCGGTCTTTAGTCTATCTGCTGGACTCAGCTTGATCTGGTGATATCCTGAGTATGCATCTAGGAAACTCAACAGCTCGCATCCGGCTGTGGAGTCTATCACCTGATCGATCCTTGGCAGAGCAAATGGATCCTTCGGGCAGGCTTTATTGAGGCTGGTGTAGTCTATGCACATCCGCCACTGCTTATTCTTCTTCAATACCAGCACAGGGTTGGCTAACCACTCCGGAAAAAACACCTCCATGATGAATCCAGCTGCCAGGAGCCGGGCTATCTCTTCTCCCACAACTCTTCTCTTCTCTTCTGACAGGCGGCGCAAGGGCTGTCTGACGGGCTTTGCATCTGACCTGACGTGTAGCTTGTGCTCGGCGAATTTCGTCGGTACACCCGGCATGTCCTTGGGGGACCATGCGAAGATGTCCCGATTCTCACGGAGGAAATCGACGAGCTCGCCTTCCTATTTGCTGTCGAGACCTGTGCCTATGACAGCGTATTTCTCTGGGTGCTCCGGGTCCAAGGGTATCTTCTTGGTTTCTTTAGCCGGCTTGAATGATCCTTCTGCCTCCGACTCCTTGGGGTCGGGCGACATCTCTGGCTGCTTCCCAGCCATCGCCACGACGCGGTCAAGGAGCCGCTTCTCGGCTGCGATCACCAAAGACTCGGCCAGCCGACTGCTCTCGGCCGCGCAAGCGGACGACTTCTTGTAATCGCCAGCAACAGTCAGGATCCCCTTGGAACTCGGCATCTTCATCTTGAGGTAGGCGTAATGGGGAACCGCCATGAATTTGGCCAAGGCAGGCCGGCCAAGCAGGGCGTGGTACGGGCTCTCCAAGTCTACCACCTCGAACCAGACAGGCTCTCGGCGGAAGTGATCTTTGTCTCCGAAGAGGACGTCTATCAGAATCTTGCCGATCGGTGAGCAGGAGAGGCCGGGTACAATTCCATGGAATATGGTGCGGCTGCTCTGTAACTGCCTTCGCCTGATTCCAAGCTTCTCCATTGTGTCCTTGTACAGGATGTTTATGCTGCTGCCTCCATCAATCAGGACCCGTGAGAAACGGGCGGCCCGCTTATCAGTGGCCAAGGTCGCGCCTAGGACCAGAGCGTAGGAGCCCGGACTCGGCATCACTTCTGGATGATCCGCCCGACTCCAGCTGATAGGCTTCTCGGACCAGTGCATGAACTCTGGGGCGTCAGTTGCTACCGCGTTGACTTCTTGCTGTTGTCGGCGCCTGCTGCGCCGGTCATCTGCCATGCTAGTGAACACTACGTAGGCTCCGTGCTCTTTCGGGAACTCGTCTTGGACCGCGCCGACTGGCCGAGCCGCCGGCTGCGGGGGCGGCGGCGGAGGCGGCGGCCCCGCAGGCGGCGGAGGGGCGAGGCCGTCTCCCTTGGCGATCCTGGCGAGCCAATGGCACTTCCTGGTGGTGTGGTTCGACGGCTTCGCGCCGCTGTGGAACTTGCAAGGTCCATCCAAACTCTGCTCATAGGAGAAAGCCGGCAACCAATTGGACTTGCTGCCTTTCTGCCGCTTGGCCTGAGGATGCCCCTCCGGCTGCTGATCTTCTACTGCTGCGACCTGCCGACTATTGGAAGTCGGCTAAGGGGCCTTGCGCTTGTTGTCGTTCTGCTGCTGTCGCCGGCTGGCGTCTCCAGCCGGGGTTCTGGGGGCCTGGGGAATCACTTTGCCAGCCGCGTTGACTTGAATCTCTGTCTTCATAGAAGAGTCGGCCGTGGCGTACTTGTCTGCTATGACTAGCAGTTCGTCGAGGGTTTCGGGCTCGTCACAGAGGAGCTTGTGCTTGAGGAGGGTGCCCTCTCGGCACCCGGCCGTGAAGTACTCGATGGCCTGCACCTCGTGCACGCCCTCGCAGGAGTTTCGAAGTTCGCCCCAGCGCGTGAGGTAGTCGCGTGTTGATTCTTCAGGGCCTTGCACGCACAAGGAGAGCTGGCGCGGCTTGGGAGGTCGCTTGTACGTGCTGATGAAGTTGCGAATGAAGGCTTCAGTAAAGTCAACCCAGCTATTGATGCTGCGGGGCTTCAGGCTGTTCAGCCATGTCCGGGCCGTGCCCTGGAGCATGAGGGGAACATACTTCACGGCGACTCGCTTGTTGCCGTTGGCTATGTTGACGGCTGTGGAGTAGTCCGTCAGCCAATCCTCCGGCTTCACGGAACCGGTGTACTTGGGCGTGTCTCGGGGGAGCATGAACCCTCTGGGGAAGGGCTCGTCTCTGATGCGGGGCCCGAAGCAAGGCGGACCCAGCTCATCTTCTTCTTCTAACGCCAGGGATCTGTGGAGTAGGTCGATCCGGTGGCGGGCGTCATTCTCTCCGACTCCCTCTCGGCGGCCGAGGCGACCTCCGAGAGTCGGATGCTCAACAGGCGGCGGAGAAACTCGCCGCTCTCTTCGGGGTGGGGGAGGCAGATAATCATCTCGCCGTTCCACTGCTCTGGGGCGGCCGTCTTGGTCGCGCTCGATGGTGATGCGAGTCCGACTGTGACTGGCAGCCGGTTCCTTCTCTTTTCTCCCGCGGACTCCGCCAGTCGGCGTCCGGGAGGTCGCGCCTTGATCTCGGCGAGGGGGTAAGTCGTCGTTCGGCTGCCGCAGTGCGTCTGCGCGGCCGCCTGCCGCGTTTTGTACCGCAACCGCATCGAGGAGCTGCTGGACTCGCTCCGTTATTACACGGCGCTCTTCGCCTTCGAGGTTCTTCAGTTCTTCGGTCGCCGCTTGGGCGGCGCGGATGTTCTCCGCAGGGGTGGCGTACACGGGGCGTTTTGCCCCGAGCAAGTCGGCGATGCTGCGCCGCGCTCTCGGACCGCACCTAGACGGCTCGGCCCAGTCGGAGCCGGCGTGCCGCCCACAGCACGATCCATCTCGCGCTGGTATGCTTCTGACAAGCGTCTCATGCTTGCCAACTTCTTGGCGCCTTCGATGATCTGAAGGCGGCGTTCTTCCAGCATCTCCGCGTCCGCGTCCTCTGGGATGGGCGCGGCCAGGTCTTGCAGGGCCGCTGGCAGCGGGTCCTGGGCGTTTTCACCGGAGTGCTTGCCATGGCTGATGATGAGCACCTCCGTGACGACGCTTCCGCCACTCTCCTCGTACGGAAGCGGCTCGTCGTAGACCACCACGTTGGTGGGGAAGATATCGAGCGATACGGCGTCGGAGTCGACCAACATCGGGTCGGAGGAGCCTACGGACTCCAAATCTACGGCGGGCTCGCCGGTGACGTGGAGTTGGTTGAGGAGGCCCGCGAGGAGGCTCTCGGGGCCACCCGCCCCCGCGCTCGGTGTGGGCTCGTCGGAGAGGCGCGCCTCGCCAATGAGTTCGGCGAGGCCGCTCGCAGCGCAGGCGGCTTCAGCGCCGCGCAGCGTGTCGATGCAGACTCCATCTGGCGAGCCGGGCTGGCTGCGCTCGCCAGGGAGGAAGAGGGTTCCCGTCTAGAACAGATCTCTGGACGACGGTGCACCTCGCCCCACGGTGGGCGCCAAATGTCGGGGGTTGGATGCGACATATGCCAACGGGTGGCTTATCATGGTGGGGGCGAGTAGAACGTCGCCGGTGCCTGGAAACGGGATGAGGCGCAGACATGCACGCCGACGAATCTTACCCAGCTTCGGGGCTCTCCGAGGAGATAACACCCCTACTGCTGCTCTGCGGGGTCTCCGCATGATCACTATGGGATGATAGTACAAAGGTGCTCCTTGAGCTGTTTCGGATGGCAGGAGAGAGCAAGGCTGGCTCCTCCCTTTGCTTGCTATGTGTCTAAAAACCTATCCAGGGCCGAACCCTTTGCATGGGTGCCCCGGGGGGTTTATATAGGCCTACCCACCGGGGGTACAATGGTAAACTGACTGGGTGTGGCCCCCAGCTGTCTGTCTCTCATGCTGCCGCCCCCCTGCCGGTTTCTGGGGCCCGCCGACTGGCGGGCCCCGCGGACAGGCCGGGCACTGTGCAACACTCCTGATGATGCAGGCTTGGTCATGGGGTCGTGGGAACAGTGACGCCGTCTGTCGGGCGATCACTGTCGCCACTCCCTGTCCAATCTGGTTTATGGCTCGTGGGGCCCTGACTGAGAGGCGGCCGACTCTGGGAAGGCCGACTCCCGCAGGGCCGTCTTCGGACTCTCCGGCCGTCTTCTTCTCCCTCACTGACGAGGGGCCCGGCGGTCTTCGGGCCGTACAGGCTGCCGTCATGGGTACAGTGCCTTGCGCACTGTGGCTGATGTCAGGGGAGGCATGGCAACAGTGCCGCGCCTTACCGGAGATCTCCTGGTGGTACGGCTCACTGTAGCCATGCCTACCTCCCGTAGGTTTGAGGGGACGGCCACGTTGGGACCGTACCCTGCGTCGGTCTTCGTGAAAAGGTCGCGGGCCGACTCTCACAGTCGGCCCCTTGAAAGGTCGCAAGCCCGGAGTCGGCTTGCTTCAGAGTCACCAGCTGGGACTCGGCCTTCTTTGGAGGTCGCCGGCTGGGACTCGGCCTTCTTCGAAGGTCGCCGTCCGGGACTCGGCTGAGGGGCATGGCCGGCCCCGATGTCTTGAAAGATCTTGGGACCCGGGTCAGCCTACCCGTGGCCCATTACTCCGACATGTACAGAGAAAGCGCGACTGGAGTTGGTCAGAAGTGTATAGCGCCAGAAGAAGGTCGGATAATCCTTGACGATATCCGCTCGGGGACCTGTGGCCATCATGCGTCCTCTCGGACCATTGTGGCCAAAGCATACCGAGCAGGATTTTACTGGCCAAGAGCGAATGAAATGGCAAAGGAGATAGTCGACAAGTGTGAAGGATGACAATTCTACTCCAATATGTCACACAAGCCCGCCTCAGCCTTAAAGACCATACCACTCGTCTGGCCTTTCATTGTATGGGGATTGGATATGGTTGGGCCTCTATGAACAGGCAGAAGCGGCTTCACCCATGTGCTGGTAGCAGTCGACAAGTTCACCAAGTGGATTGAGGCTAAACCCATCAAGAATCTTGATGCCGGCACTGCTGTCAGCTTCATCAGGGAATTGATATTTAGATATGGAGTTCCACACAACATCATCACTGACAATGGGTCAAACTTCGATTCCGAGGAATTCAGAGCTTTCTGCACATCTCAGGGCACACGAGTCGACTATGCTTCAGTTGCTCACCCTCAGTCGAATGGATAGGTAGAACGAGCAAATTGCTTGATTCTCAAAGGGTTGAAACCCCGATTGATGCGCGATCTCAAGCATGCAGCTGGTGCATGGGACGACGAACTCCCGTCAGTGCTTTGGGGATTAAGGACCACACCTAACCGGTCGACTGGGAGAACTCCGTTCTTCTTGGTCTACGGAGCTGAAGCGATCTTGCCGAGTGACCTGCTTCACAATGCACCCCGAGTCGAACTCTACACCGAAGCTGAAGCAGAACAAGCCCGGCAGGACGCAGTCGACATTCTAGAAGAAGAAAGGGAGATGGCCTTGATCCGATCGACCATTTATCAGCAGGACTTGCGTCGCTTCCATGCCAAAAATGTGAGAAGTCGAGCCTTCCAGGAAGGAGATTTGGTTCTCCGAGTGGATCAGCAGAAGCCACACAAGCTTGCTCCTTCTTGGGAAGGCCCCTTCATCGTCACCAAGGTTCTCCACAATGGAGCATACCGTCTTTCCAATGCCGAGCACCAGATCGACGAGCCCCGAGCTTGGAACGCGGAGCTGCTCCGCCCCTTTTACACTTAAGTATGCACTCAGAAATGTAATAAAAGTACTTCTGTAGTTCATTTTTCAAAGATAACAGTGTTATAATTTTCCCAGTGATTGTTGTTACTTTTGTTCACATAAAGGTCCCCCCAGTGGGTGGCTTAGCTGCGAATCCGTTTTGCCTAAGTTTGTAAAAATCCTACCGAGTTGTGAGCCAGCCTCACACTCGGAGGCTTAGCTGCGAATCTGTTTCGCCTAAGTTCAACAAAATCCTATCGAGTGGTGAACCAGCCTCCCACTCGGAGGCTTAGCTACAGTCTAAGTACTCGGCTAAGTTCAAATGAAATCCTACCAAGTGGTGAGCCAGCCTCCCACTCGGAGGCTTAGCTGAAGTCCAAGTACTCGCCTAAGTTTGAATAAAATCCTACCGAGTGGTGAGACAGCCTCCCACTTGGAGGCTTAGCTGCAGCACAGCGCTCGCCTAAGTGCAAGTATAACGTGCGCTCCGCAAGGAAGACGAGGTGTAGGTCGACTGCTACCCTCTTCTTCCGAGCTACGCCACAAGTATAATGTGCGCTCCGCAAGGAAGATGAGGTGCAGGTTGACTGCTACCCTCTTCTTCCGAGCTACGCCACAAGTATAATGTGCACTCCGCAAGAAAGACGAGGTGCAGGTCGACTGCTACCCTCTTCTTCCGATCTACGCCACAAGTATAATGTGCGCTCCGCAAGGAAGACGAGGTGCGGGTCGATTGACACCTTCTTCTTCAGAGGTACGCCACAGAAATCCTACCGAGTGGAGAGCAGACCTCCCACTCTGGGGCTTAGCTGCAGCCGAGTGCTCGCCTAAGTTTTTGAAAATCCTACCGAGTGGAGAGCAGACCTCCCACTCGGGGGCTTAGCTGCAGCCCAGTGCTCGCCTAAGTTTTTGAAAATCCTACCGAGTGGTGAGCCAGCCTCCCACTCAGAGGCTTAGCTGCAGTCCAAGTACTCGCCTAAGTTTGAATAAAATCCTACCGAGTGGTGAGCCAGCCTCCCACTCGGAGGCTTAGCTGCAGCATAGCGCTCGCCTAAGTGCAAGTATAATGTGCGCTCCGCAAGGAAGACGAGGTGCAGGTCGACTGCTACCCTCTTCTTCCGAGCTACGCCACAAGTATAATGTGCGCTCCGCAAGGAAGACGAAGTGCAGGTCGACTGCTACCCTCTTCTTCCGAGCTATGCCACAAGTATAATGTGCGCTCCGCAAGGAAGACGAGGTGCAGGTCGATTGACACCTTCTTCTTCAGAGGTACGCCACAGAAATCCTACCGAGTGGAGAGCAGACCTCCCACTCGGGGGCTTAGCTGCAGCCCAGTGCTCGTCTAAGTTTTTGAAAATCCTACCGAGTGGAGAGCAGACCTCCCACTTGGGGGCTTAGCTGCAGCCCAGTGCTCGCCTAAGAGTGATGAGGTACAAGTCGATTGCAATATGTGCTTCATCCTAGCCTGCAAAAGGACACCTCAAACCAGATGCAAACATATTCAACGTCGAATCCAAGTTCAGATAACGTCTTACGAAACCAGAAGTGCTCAGGCGCTAAGCCCGTTAAAGTTTATCGGTTACAAAAATCACTCGGCATACCGAGGCAAATTTAAAGCATCAAGCATAGAAGTTTTTTACCCCTCCTGTGGAGGGCTGGAAGGCGCAACGAATTCGTCCAGGTCGATTCCCTCTGCGATCCGAGTGGCAGCGGCGATGAAGGTCTCCATGAAGGATCGAAAGTCATGCTTCTTGGTATTAGCCACTTTGAGAGCTGCCAGCTTGTCCTCTCGCGCTTCCTTACAGTGGACACGGGCCAGAGATAGAGCAACGTCCGCACCGCACCTGGCAGAAGACTTCTTCCATTCTTGCACTCGACTTGGAACATCGTTTAGTCGAGTCATCAGAGACTCAAGGTCATTTTGAAGTGTTTATCTTGGCCAGAGTGCTGTGTCGATGCGAGAAGTTGCAACCTTCAGCCTTGCAAGATAGTCGACAACAGCAGCAACGCGGGACTCAAGTCGGAGCACATTCATGGCGGCTTCGTCCTTCACAGGAGAATTAATGGGATCTAGGCTCGTTTCCAGTCGACCAGTCTCCTCCTCAAAGTTTTGGCAGAATTCTGCAGACGCAACCCCAAAGTTAAGACAACAGTTTGATGACAAGAACATAGCTAAAAGGCCTGTATGATACAAAGGATTACCTTCGAGCATGAGGAATAGCTTCTTGGTGAGTCCTCCCAGATAAGCCTCCAGATCATTCTTCTTTCCCGCCAACTCGCTGGCCTTGTCACTCAAAGCAATCTTGTCGTTCTTTAGTCGACTGACCTCTTTGTTGGCCGCATCAAGAGCAGCTTTCAGATTGGTATTCTCCTCTTCAAGTTTGGTGATTGAGGCCAGCTTTTCTTCTGCAAGCTTGGTTTTCTCTGAAGCTGCTTTCTGCGCCTCAGCGAGGTCAAGATCCTTCTTCTTCAAAGAATCCCTCAGTTTATCTGCAAAATCACAGTGAGATCAGATTCAGGAATGAACAAGAAACAAAGGAAGTCGTCAAGGTTCTCACCAAACATACATTTTGCCTCCTCCTTCGCCTTCGTGAAGTTCTCCTGGACAAGCTTCAGATCAAGTTCGAGCTGGATGTGCTTGTTCTCCAACTCAGTATAACGAGCTGCAAGCTCGCAAGATTTCTGCGAAGAACCAATCGACAGACGTCAAAGGTAGGTCACTTCCGAGTGACTAAGGAAAAATCATAGCATTTCTAAGACTATAGCCAAATCTAAACATTTGACTGTAGTCTCGGGGACTACACCCAGTGGGTGCACTCAGCGTGCCCCCACTAGTTCTATCAGCCAGAAGTCGATCAGTTGACCAAAACAGACAGAAAGGCTAAACACCAGCAGATAGCCAAAAAAAGAGGCATTCATCAGACTGTAGTCGACTGCCAGCAGTCGACCATAGTCTCAGGAACTACACCCAGTGGGTGCACTCAGCATGCCCCCACCGGTCTATAATTCCATTCGACCTGATCGAGTGAAGAAAAAGCTTAAGACATAAAGACTATGGTCGACTGCCAGCAGTCCACCATAGCCTTGGGGACTACACCCAGTGGGTGCACTCAGCGTGCCCCCACCAATCCAGAATTTCAATCGATGCACCCAGTGGGTGTACGACAGATACTAAGATTTTCAGAAAGAAAAGTTTTCAGATATCATATCCTAACAGAACAGGCGGTGATTGACTAACCTGAACATTGCTCTGAAGAGCTGAACTGGCGTCATAAGCCACTTGACTGGCGTCTCAGATCGCCTTCACTTGCTCCATCATGACCCCCACCTGGCGTATGGCTTCTTTAGCAGCGCTTGCTTGGTCTTCTGGGACGTGGTGGGTCGAGAAAAGTGAAGGCTGATCAGCACTCAACGACGAAGGGCGTGCACTCGTCAACGGCACCGCAAAGGATACGGTAGGCCGAGTGACATTGTCCCCCTCCACAACCAACGTCTCGGGTGCTGACACGACCTGAGATGCCTTGCCAGCAGACGCTTTCCTATTCCTCCTCTGCCTCAATGGTTCCTCGTCATCGTCATCAGGAAGGTCAATGATGATGTTAGCTGGTGCTGCAGAAAAGAGTCAAAGTTAGAAATGAAGATCCTACCGACTGAAAAACGAAACTACAAAGGTCATACCAGGGTTGGAAGTGACAGCATCCTCCATTTCGTGATCTTCAGGTCTGGTCGAGGTATCAGAAGTAGCAGCACTGCAGTTTCAGAAGTCAGTCGGTCAGCTCACGAATCGACCAAGAATAAATCCATGTGAAACAAGAAAACTCAAGTTACGCCATTACCCAGAGATAGTGGGGATCACCATCTTCATCTTCGGCAAGGCCTTCGTCGGCTTCGACGACGCCACTCGAGATTACTTCGGCGTTTTCTTAGTCGGCACCGGAGAAGTCATCCGAGGACGCTTGGTCGACTGCACGACAGGCGCGACCCCCTTTCCGCGCTCAGCTGCAGGGTCATGGACAAGCTTCGATCGTCTTTCAGAACGGGGAGGTGCGACTTCCTCCTCCTCCTCCTCCTCCTCTTCTTCTTCCTCATCAGAGCCATCATCTTCATCATCATCATTACCATTTGATTCCCACTCCTCCTGGCTTTCGCCTCCACTTCCTTCTTCTTCCGCGGTCTGTGCTTGCGCCCCGTTGGGCATCGAATACAACTCAGTAGTGATCTGAAAGACAACAGAACAAGATAAAAGTCAGTCGACTTAGTTGCAGCAAAACAGAATGAACAGAACATGATTACAGTCGGAGATAAGTGGCGATACCTTGTCTGGTTCATAAGACTGGTCGAGTGGTGGGATCCTCCTAGCCCCACGAGGGTTGTCTTTGTTCCCTGTGATGGCAGTCATCCACCTCTCCAATGTGGCGTCGTCGACCTCCTCTGGGTGGACCCGAGTGGTGTCTTCGGTACCAGAGTACAACCACATCGGGTGGCCTCGGTATTGGAGTGGCTGAATGCACCGTCGAAGGAAAACCTCCAAAAGATCCGTGCCAGTGACCCCGTCGCGAATGAGTTGCACTACACGCTCCATCAACATTTTAACCTGAGCCTTCTCCTCCGGAAGCACCTTCATAGAAGATGGCTTGTTCACTCGGTCCATGGAGAACGGAGGGAGACCAGTCGACTGCCCCGGCGTCGACTCGTCTTCGCAGTAGAACCAGGTCGACTGCCACCCTCTAACCGACTCGGGAAGGGTCATGGCTGGAAAAGCACTCTTACTCCTCATTTGGACCCCAAGACCCCCACACATCTGGATTACTTTGGTCCTCTCATCATTCGGACTCGCCTTTTTCATCGTCTGAGAACGACAAGTGAATATGTGCTTGAAGAGATCCAGTGCGGCCGACAACCCAAGAAGTTTCGCACAAAGACACGAAAGCGGCGAGATAGGCAATGGAGTTGGGAGTGAAGTGATGGAGTTGTGCCCCAAAGAAGTTCAGAAACCCTCGAAAGAAAAGATTCGGCGGCAGAGAGAACCCACGATCTACATGGGTGGCTAAGAGGACACACTCACCCTCCTGTGGCTGCGGTTGCCACTCCGCCCCCAGAAGTCTTGCTGACCCATGGGAGATCAGTCCCTCATTGGCCAGATCATCGAGATCCTTCTGGGTGATGGTCGAGCGGATCCAGTCTCCTTGGACCCAGCCTTGCGGCAGGCGGGACCGCGACAAAGATCCGCCCCTACTGGTCGCTCTCCCCTTCGCTTTTGCCGTCGCCGTTGCCTTCTTCGCTCGCTCCAAGGCCGCCATCTTCTCCTTCACCATCGTCGCCGGCGAGGCACGCAAGGAGCAGATGGGCGGAGATAAAACGGGCGCAGCGGGCGAGGTTGAGGAAGGGGGAGAGGGGAATGAAAACGCACTGTTCAAAAAACCATGTCCGACGCCTTATGTAAGGTCACTTCCGAGTGGCTGACTGGTAGGCCCAGGCAATCCTGTCAAATCCCGCAACAGTCGCGCGAGCGATACGTGGCAAAAAAGCGGCACGGAAACCGAGGCGTCTCTTCCTTATCCCATCCGAGTACCGCGGTCTTCTCCGCTTCGCGCACTTCCCAAAATTCGGATCCCGCTAAATCCGCTAACATCAGAGCAACTTATCAAACGGGAGATCTCCTACGATCCGTCGCTCGGAAATCTCCAAGTTCATAAAGTTCACTCGACAATTATAAAGAATGGATCAAGGAGACTGAAATAGAAGTTGACGCCATCACTAAGAAGTCATTGATCCATAGTGAGACACACTCGCAGCACAAAAATCAGGTCGGAAATACTATCAACTCCTTCCTCACTCAAACCTCGATGCATTCGGGGGCTAATGATGAAGTCATGTACCTAGGGTAGGGTCATGGACCTGTCCAAGGTACCCTTCCCAAGGACATCTATAGAAGAAACCCCCTTCCAGTCGACCTGGAAGGATTCCACTCGACGGACTCGAAGACACTCGACCATGAAGATTCACTCGACCAACAGGAATCCAAGAGCCACTCTGTATCCAAATGGTCTGTAATTAAGTAGTCTTTATGGCCATGATGACACTTTATGTAAGGTGTTACCTGTAACGCCAGGCCTTAATACACTTTAAACCCTCCGCTACGTGGGCTGGCTGGGTCCTGGCAGACACTATATAAGCCACCCCCTCCACTGGCAGAAGGGTTCGCACCCCTGTAACTCATACGCTTATAATCCAGTCGACCGCCTCCGGGCTCCGAGACGTAGGGCTGTTGCTTCCTCTGAGAAGGGCCTGAACTCGTAAATCCCTTGCGTATACAACTACTCCATAGCTAGGATCTTGCCTCTCCATACCTACCCCCCATTCTACTGTCAGTCTTAGAACCACGACTCCTTGGGTTTATACGAAGTTTATTGGAAACTTGTATTTCCAAAGAAGTGAGTGGGAGCACTATAGCATTTCTGATGAGTATATGTTGTTGACATATTGTTGATCGGAAATGATGTAGAATTTCTGAAAAGCACATAGGGTTATTTGAAAAGTGTTTTTCAATGGAAAACCTGGATTAAGATACTTGAACATTGAGCATCAAGATCTATAAGGATAGATCAAAAATTGCTTGATAGTACTTTCAAATGAATATGCACCGTGACAAGATTTTGAAGGAGTTCAAAATAGATCGGCAAAGAAGGAGTTCTTGGCTGTGTTATAAGGTGTGAGTATTGAGTAAGACTCAAGACCTGACCACGGCTGAAGAGAGAGAAAGGAAGAAGGTCGTCCCCTATGCTTTAGACGTAGGCTCTACAGTATGCTATGTTGTGTACTGCACCTGAAGTGTGCCTTGCCATGAGTCAGTCAAGGGGTACAAGAGTGATCCAGAAATGGATCACAGGACAACGGTCAAAGTTATCCTTAGTGACTAGTGGACTAAGGAATTTTTCTCGATTATGGAGGTGGTTAAATAGTTCGTCGTAAAGGGTTACGTCGATGCAAACTTTGACACTAATCTGGATGACTCTGAATACTAAACCGGATTCATATAGTAGAACAGTTATTTGGAATAGTTCCAAATAGTGCATGGTAGCTGCATCTACAAGATGACGTAGAGATTTGTAAAGCACACATGGATTTGAAAGGTTCAGACCCATTGACTAATAACCTCTCTCACAAGCGAGATATGATCAAACCCCATGGGTGTTGGATTCATTACGATCGCATAGTGATGTGAACTAGATTATTGACTCTAGTGCAAGTGGGAGACTGTTGGAAATATGCCCTAGAGGCAATAATAAAATGGTTATTATTATATTTCCTTGTTCATGATAATTGTCTATTGTTCATGCTATAATTGTATTAACTGGAAACCGTAATACATGTGTGAATACATAGACCACAACATGTCCCTAGTGAGCCTCTAGTTGACTAGCTCGTTGATCAATAGATGGTTATGGTTTCCTGACCATGGACATTGGATGTCATTGATAACAGGATCACATCATTAGGAGAATGATGTGATGGACAAGACCCAATCCTAAGCATAGCACAAGATCGTGTAGTTCGTTTGCTAAAAGCTTTTCTAATGTCAAGTATCATTTCCTTAGACCATGAGATTGTGCAACTCCCGGATACCGTAGGAATGCTTTGGGTGTGCCAAACGTCACAACGTAACTGGGTGGCTATAAAGGTGCACTACGGGTATCTCCGAAAGTGTCTATTGGGTTGGCACGAATCAAGACTGGGATTTGTCACTCCGTGTGACAGAGAGGTATCTCTGGGCCCACTCGGTAATGCATCATCATAATGAGCTCAATGTAACTAAGTAGTTAGTCACGGTATCATGCATTACGGAACGAGTAAAGTGACTTGCCGGCAACGAGATTGAACGAGGTATTGGGATACCGACGATCGAATCTCGGGCAAGTAACGTACCGATTGACAAAGGGAATTGTATACGGGATTGCTTGAATCCTTGACATCGTGGTTCATCCGATGAGATCATCGTGGAACATGTGGGATCCAACATGGGTATCCAGATCCTGCTGTTGTTTATTGGCTAGAGAGCTGTCTCGGTCATGTCTGCATGATTCCCGAACCCGTAGGGTCTACACACTTAAGGTTCGGTGACGCTAGAGTTGTTATGGGAATTAGTGTGCAATTACCGAATGTTGTTCGGAGTCCCGGATGAGATCCCGGACGTCACGAGGAGTTCCGGAATGGTCCGGAGGTAAAGATTTATATATGGGAAGTCCTATTTTGGCCACCGAAAAATGTTCGGGATTTTTCGGTATTGTACCGGGAAGGTTCTAGAAGGTTCTGGAGTGGGGCCCACCTGCATGGGGGGACCCACATGAACATGGGTAGTGGGGGCAAGGCCCCACACCCCTGGTCAAGGCGCACCAAGATCCCCCCTTAGAAGGAATAAGATCATATCCCGAAGGGATAAGATCAAGATCCCTAAAAAGGGGGATAACAATCGGTGGGGAAGGAAATGATGGGATTTCTTTCCTCCCACCTTTGTCAACGCCCCAATGGACTTGGAGGGCAAGAAACGAGCCCCCTCCACCCCTATATATAGTGGGGAGGCGCATGGGAGCTTCACCCCTTGCCCCTGGCGCAGCCCTCCCCCTCTCCAACACCCCCTCCTCCTCCGTAGTGCTTGGCAAAGCTCTGCCGGAGAACTGCAAGCTCCACCACCACGCCGTCGTGCTGCCGGAGCGCTCCCTCAACTTCTCCTCTCCCCTTGCCGGATCAAGAAGGAGGAGGCGTCCCCGGGCTGTACGTGTGTTGAACGCGGAGGCACCGTTGTTCGGTGCTTAGATCGGATTCGGCCGCGATCTGAATCGCTTAGTGAACGACTCCACCGACCGCGTTCTTGCAACGCTTCCGCATCGCGATCTTCAAGGGCATGAAGATGCACTCCCCTCTCTCTCGTTGCTAGTTACTCCATAGATTGATCTTGGTGATGCGTAGAAAATTTTGAATTTCTGCTACGTTCCCCAATATTTCTTGGATTAAGTATGATACTTTGCCAAAAAGATTGGTCACGACTGAATCCACAAAGTAGTAGGCAAGAAGCAGGAAGCGGATTTGTAGCACCCGGGTGCTTCACACCCCTATATGAACATTAAATACAAAAAAAATACCAAGAAATTTGAAAAACAAAAAGAGATTTTGGATATCAAACCTGAGTTTCCGATCTACTCCATGTGAAATTTCGTGAAAAAATACCAGGAAACGTATTGTGGCAAAAACAAAAAAACAAAAAATTCCTATGTATAGAAAAAAACTGTTTGGATGGATTTTATTTCGGACAGTATTTTCTTTGCCACGGATACGTTTCCTGGTTTTTTTACGAAATTTCACACGGGAGTAGATTGAGAACCCAGATTTGATTCCCTAAATTTCAGATTTTTTTTGAATTTGTTGATATTTCCCAACTCATTCATTTCCTTTGACGCCTCACAGCCGCGCGCGTTCACATTCTTTTTTCTTTTTGAGGGGCGCGTTCACATTCTTGCAGCGTTGTGCTCACGACAGCGTCGTAGCGACTGCATTGAGATGTGACGACTTTCAGCCACGCGCGTCCACAGCTTGTAGTGGCATGGTAGCAAAAGTGGGGCATTCTAGCAACTGCATAGCAGCAGCATGCAACGTTGAAGGCCAAATGACATCCGCCATTGCAGCAACACGAGCTGCTGTAAAGAGAAGTGCCAGAGTGGCTGGTGTGTACGGGGGCTGAAGCAATATAGGCCAAGACGACGATACTGCAACGGTGGTCTGACTACCGCGTGCGTCAGTGGATGGCGGACTATGCGACATCGACCCGGCTGCTTCGACGGCGGGGCAATGCAACAAGGCATGTTGGGACGACATGCTTCGATGGCGTGGCAGCGTGCTTCGAACGATCGTTTTGTGCTTCGACGGCCACGGCGATGCTTTGACGGCAGGTTGGCTGCTTCGATGACACTGCGACGGCGTGCTTCGACCCCCATAGGCAATGTTGGGACACACACCTGACTGCTTCGATGTTGCTGCGAGCCTGCGACGATGTGTTGTGACAGCTTGCTGAGATGGCAACCTAGCTACTTCGATGATACCGTGACGGCGTGCTTCGATGGTCAAAGTGATGCTGTGACGACGTGCTTCGAACCGTCGTGGTGATGTTCCGACGTCGTGCTTCGATGACCAGAACCATGCTGCGACGGTGTGCTTGACTGTCACGGCGGTGCTGTGACAGCGGCATGGCTGCTTCAACGGTGTGCTTCGATGACCGCAACCATGCAGCGACGATGGCCAAGCTGCTCCCGTGATGCTGCGATGCATGCTTCGATGGCGGCCAGGCTGTGATGGCATGCTCCGACGGCGGCGGCGGCCTCAGCGACGCCACTCCAAGCATTGCTGGGTGTTTTGCATGTGTCCTACTACGGTTAAATTAGCTTGCAGCGGCTACGCCTGACCAGTGCTATGGAAAAAAATGGAGCAATGAATGTGTGCAGAAGTGTGCTAGTTGCTAGCCTTTTTTCGAGGGTACGCAAAATGCGTACCGTAGCTTTATAGAAGAGGAGAAAAAACAATATACAAGAGTGTCGAGGTGTAACCAACAGCCACAGGTCGGCCTAGGCCACACGAAGACTCCAACTCCACACACTAAGCTAACTCCTCATAAAATATCGCTAACTCCTCATCCTCCGGCCATCACCCACATGCGAAGTTCATCAATAATCTTGTTGACTGAATCCAGAACCGAAGGTGGGGTGCTGGCCGGGCGAAAAACTCGGTCGTTTCTTTGCTTCCAAAGATGCCAACAGACTAGTATCACGAAGGAGTCGAAGGCTCTCCGGTTTTCCTTTGCTACCCTCTTCCGGGCGTTTCCCCACCAATGCTCCAAAGTGTCGTTGTCGGTGGGTGCTACAGTAGGTCCAAGCCTCGTCCTAGATAACGCCATGTGCCAAACTTGTCTCGAGATGACGCATTTGATAAGGAGGTGGTCCACAGCATCTTCATCCTGATCGCAGAGGTAGCAGGGGGAAATGTCATCCTGGAGCCCATGTCTAAGGCGTCTATCAGAGGTCCAAATCCTGTATTGGATAGCCAGCCACATGAAGATCTTGCAGGTTAGCGGCGCCCAGCACTTCCAGACCCATTTAGCGAATGTAACGCTGATTGCACCCTTGAAAAACATCCGATAGGCAGAGGCGGATGTGTAGACTTGCTTCGAATTCCATGGCCAAAATGCCACATCCTGTAGGTTGGGGTCCAACCTAGTGGCCAAAATATGGTCCCAGAGTCTGATGAACTGAACCAGGCCTTCCGTGGACAGATCACCTGAGATGTCAGACGTCCACCGATGATTAAGTAGTCCCTCTTTCACAGTTCTTCTGTTAACTGTCTGCGTTCGAATTGTATCCCAAACGTCTGGTGCAATCTCCTTGGCCGACACACCTCCCATCCATGTATCTTTCCAGAAGAGCGCGGTGGCCCCATCGCCAATTCTCCAGTGGACTAGGCTGTCAAAAGCGGCAAGAACTGGTGGATCCTTGTCCATGGGAAGCCCATGCCAGGGGCGACTCCGATCAGTGCGCCGGAGCCATTCCCACCTCAACCTAAGGGCCAAGCCCTGACGCTTAAGATCAATCAGTCCGAGCCCACCAAGATCCTTTGGCCTGCAGACTTTTTGCCAAGCAACCAAGCACTTCCCTCCATGTATCTCCTCAGAGCCCTCCCAGAAGAAAGCACGGCATCGTTTGTTCACTTGGTCCAGTGCCCACTTAGGTGCATCCGCAATGATAAGGTGGTGCGTTGGTAGCGCCAGGACTACGTCATGGACAAGGACCAGCCGCCCAGCTCTAGTTATGAGGCCCTTCTGCCAGCCCGGCATAAAATTGAGCACGCTGTCCACCACCGGCTGCCATTCAGAGCGTGTTAATTGCCAGATGGACAATTGGAGGCCCAGATACTTGCAGGGAAAACTCTCCAAGCGCCAAGGCATAGCACCTTGGACAAGCTCCTTGTCTCCGTCTTCCTCTCTGATCAGGATTGCCACTGATTTCTCATAGTTGATGCGCAAACCCGAGGCATTTCCGAAGATGTGCAAGTCCTCCCTAACGAACCGAAGATCAGAGGTGGTGGGCCTGATAAACAAAACCACATCATCCGCATATATAGAGGGCCTTTGCATCGGCGTGCATCCCGGCATGGTACTCAGCACATTGCACTCCTGGGCTCTGGTAATGAGAGAAGTGAGCACGTCCATAGCAATGACGAATAGGAGTGGTGAGACGGGATCTCCTTGTCGCAGGCCTTGAGCATGCAAGAATTTCTGACCAGCGTAGCCGTTGACTACCACGCGGGAGTGAGCTGTGGATAAGAGCGTGGATATCCAGGAGAGCCAAGTTTCTGAAAAGCCCTTGGCCCGAAGGACTTCAAACAAGAAAGGCCAAGATAAACTGTCGAATGCCTTAAAGATGTCTAGTTTAAGCATGACTCCTTTAGCTTTACGTCGATGCAGAGACCGAGCTACTTGTCTGACAAGCAAGAAATTGTCATGCAAGTTTCTTCCTTTGATAAACGCCGACTGGTTGGGCTGCACGAGCTCGTTCATGCGCGGTCTTAGTCTGTTTGCAAGTAACTTGGATCCAATCTTTGGCAAGCTATGCACCAAGCTGATTGGCCTGAAATCCCCCACCTGACAAGCTCCCCGCTTCTTCGGGATTAGCGTGATAAGCGCTTGGTTAAGGCGCCCGAATCCGTGGTCATTACCAAGAAACAGATGGTGCAGAGCGGCCATCACGTCTTCCTTTACAATACTCCAAGACTTTTGGAAGAATAATCCAATGAATCCATCAGGACCCGGCGCCCGGTCCGCGGGCATCTCTTTGATGGTGGCCCACACCTCCTCCTCCGTAAACAACATGTCCTGGTCGCTCAAATTGATGGGTTGGATCCTAAGGAAGTCCAAATCCACGGTGTTGTCGCGCCCCCTCGCAGTTCCCAGCAGATCCTTGTAGGCCTCAAAGAAGAGCTGCTCTTTCCCAAGCTGATCCGTGATCAGATTCCCATCATGCGATATTGCCGGAATGAAGTTCTTTGTCTTCCTCCCATTCGCCACAAGGTAGAACAGTTTGGTGCTAAAATCACCCTCTTGAAGCCACCGTATCCTCGATCTTTGACGGGCAATTGTGCGCTCAAGCGAGGCTAGACCAAGTGTGGTCAACTTTAATGTCCTCTTAAGCAATCGCTCCCCATCCGTAAGCCGACGCTTATCCTGTGCCCCATCCAACTGGAAGATGATCCAGTTCGCGATCGCAATCTGGAGTTTGATATTGCCCATCTTTTTCTGCCCCCAAGAGGTAAGATGACGCGTCGTGTTCCTAAGCAGGATATCCAGGCATTTGAAAGGGTCATGCACGGCTGGGTCGCACACCCAAGCATCCTTCACTGCATCCTCGTTGTTGGGGAACGTTGCATAAAATTAAAATTTTTCCTACGGTTTCACCAAGATCCATCTATGAGTTCATCTAAGCAACGAGTCAAGGGAGTGAGTTTGCATCTACATACCACTTGTAGATCGCGTGCGGAAGCTTGCAAGGGGATGGTGATGATGGAGTCGTACTCGACGTGATTCGGATCACCGATGACCAAGTACTGGACGGACAGCACCTCCGCGTTCAACACACGTACGGGACGGGAGACGTCTCCTCCTTCTTGATCCAGCAAGGGGGAGGAGAGGTTGAGGAAGATCGCTCCAACGGCAGCACGACGGCGTGGTGCAGTTGGTACAGCAGTACTCCGACAGAGCTTCGCCAAGCACGTATGGAGGAGGAGAGATGTTGGGGAGGGGAGGGGCTGCGCCTTGACTTGTGCATTGCAGCCCTCCCCTCACCCTTCTATATATAGGGGAAGGGGGCAAGGGGGGCCGGCCCTCTAGGGAAAACCCTAGGGGGGGCGGCGGCCAAAGGGAGAGGGGGAGAGGGTGGCTTGCCCCCCAAGCCAGGGGGGCGCCCCCTTTAGGGTTTCCCCTCCCCTTGCCCTAGCCGCATGGGCCTGGGTGGGGAGGTGCGCCCAGCCCACCAGGGGCTGGCTCCCTGCCCCACGCAGCCATGTGGTCCCCCGGGAGGGGTGGCCCCACCCGGTGGACCTCCGGAACCCTTCCGGTGGCCCCGGTATGACCCCGAAACTTACCGATGTCCGTTTGACAACTTCCCATATATAAATCTTTACCTCCGGACCCTTCCGAAACTCCTCGTGACGTCCGGGATCTCATCCGGGACTCCGAACAACATTCGGTAGTCACATACTAGTCTTCCTAATAACCCTAGCGTCACCGAACCTTAAGTGTGTAGACCCTACGGGTTCGGGAGACATGCAGACATGACCGAGACGCTCTCAGGTCAATAACCAACAGCGGGATCTGGATACCCATGTTGGCTCCCACATGATCCTCGATGTTGTCATCGAATGAACCACGATGTCGAGGATTCGATCAAACCCTGTATACAATTCCCTTTGTCAATCGGTACGTTACTTGCCCGAGACTCGATCGTCGGTATCCCAATACCTTGTTCAGTCTCGTTCCTGGCAAGTCACTTTACTCGTACCGTAATGCATGATCCCGTGACCAACACCTTGGTCACCTTGAGCTCATTATGATGATGCATTACTGAATGGGCCCAGAGATACCTCTCCGTCATACGGAGTGACAAATCCCAGTCTCGATCCGTGTCAACCCAACAGATGCTTTCGGAGATACCTGTAATGCACCTTTATAGTCACCCAGTTACGTTGTGACGTTTGATACACCCAAGGCACTCCTAAAGTATCCGGGAGTTACACGATCTCATGGTCGAAGGAAGAGATACTTGACAATGGCAAAGCTCTAGCAAACGAACTACACGATCTTTGTGTTGTGCTTAGGATTGGGTCTTGTCCATCACATCATTCTCCTAATGATGAGATCCCGTTATCAACGACATCCAATGTCCATAGCCAGGAAACCATGACTATCTGTTGATCACAACGAGCTAGTCAACTAGAGGCTCACTAGGGACATAGTGTGGTCTATGTATTCACACGTGTATTACGATTTCCGGATAATACAGTTATAGCATGAATAAAAGACAATTATCATGAACAATGAAATATAATAATACTTTTATTATTGCCTCTAGGGCATATTTCCAACAGTCTCCCACTTGCACTAGAGTCACCAATCTAGTTACATTGTGATGAATCGAACACCCATAGAGTTCTGGTGTTGATCATGTTTTGCTCGCGAGAGAGGTTTAGTCAACGGATCTGCGACATTCAGATCCGTATGTACTTTGCAAATTTCTATGTCTCCATCTTGAACATTTTCATGGATGGAGTTGAAATGACGCTTGATGTGCCTGGTCTTCTTGTGAAACCTGGGCTCCTTGGCAAGGGCAATAGCTCCAGTGTTGTCACAGAAGAGTTTGATCGGCCCCGACGCATTGGGTATGACTCCTAGGTCAGTGATGAACTCCTTCACCCAAATCGCTTCATGCGCTGCCTCCGAGGCTGCCATGTACTCCGCTTCACATGTAGATCCCGCCACGACGCTCTGCTTGCAGCTGCACCAGCTTACTGCTCCACCATTCAACATATACACGTATCCGGTTTGTGACTTAGAGTCATCCGGATCTGAGTCGAAGCTAGCGTCGACGTAACCCTTTACGACGAGCTCTTCGTCTCCTCCATAAACGAGAAACATGTCCTTTGTCCTTTTCAGGTACTTCAGGATATTCTTGACCGCTGTCCAGTGTTCCTTACCGGGATTACTTTGGTATCTTGCTACCAAACTTACAGCAAGGTTTACATCGGGTCTGGTACACAGCATTGCATACATAATAGATCCTATGGCTGAAGCATAGGGGATGACACTCATCTCTTCTTTATCTTTTGCCGTGGTCGGTGACTGAACCGTGCTCAATCTCACACCTTGTAACATAGGCAAGAACCCTTTCTTGGACTGATCCATTTTGAATCTTTTCAAAATCTTATCAAGGTATGTGCTTTGTGAAAGACCTATGAGGCGTCTCGATCTATCTCTATAGATCTTGATGCCTAATATATAAGCAGCTTCTCCAAGGTCCTTCATTGAAAAACATTTGTTCAAGTAGGCCTTGATGCTGTCCAGAAATTCTGTATTATTCCCCATCAAGAGTATGTCATCTACATATAATATGAGAAATGCTACAGAGCTCCCACTCACTTTCTTGTAAACGCAGGCTTCTCCATAAGTCTGCGTAAACCCAAACGCTTTGATCATCTCATCAAAGCGAATATTCCAACTCCGAGATGCTTGCACCAGCCCATAAATGGATTGCTGGAGCTTGCATACTTTGTTAGCGTTCTTAGGATCGACAAAACCTTCCGGTTGCATCATATACAGCTCTTCCTTAAGATGCCCGTTAAGGAATGCCGTTTTGACGTCCATCTGCCATATCTCATAATCATAGTATGCGGCAATTGCTAACATGATTCGGACGGACTTTAGCTTCGCTACGGGAGAGAATGTCTCGTCGTAGTCAATCCCTTGAACCTGTCGATAACCCTTAGCGACAAGTCGAGCTTTATAGATGGTAACATTTCCATCCGCGTCCGTCTTCTTCTTAAAGATCCATTTGTTTTCTATCGCTCGCCGATCATCGGGCAAGTCTGTCAAAGTCCATACTTTGTTTTCATACATGGATTCTATCTCGGATTTCATGGCTTCAAGCCATTTGTTGGAATCTGGGCCCGCCATCGCTTCTTCATAGTTCGAAGGTTCACCGTTGTCTAACAACATGATTTCCAGGACGGGGTTGCCGTACCACTCTGGTGCGGAACGTGTCCTTGTGGACCTACGAAGTTCAGTAGTAACTTGATCCGAAGTACCTTGATCATCATCATTGTTTTCCTCTTCAGTTGGTGTGGGCATCACAGGAACATTTTCCTGAGCTGCACCACTTTCCCGTTCGAGAGGTAGTACTTCATCGAGTTCTACTTTCCTCCCACTTACTTCTTTCGAGAGAAACTCTTTTTCCAGAAAGCATCCGTTCTTGGCAACAAAGATCTTGCCCTCGGATCTTAAGTAGAAGGTATACCCAACAGTTTCCTTAGGGTATCCTATGAAGACGCATTTTTCCGACTTGGGTTCGAGCTTTTCAGGTTGAAGTTTCTTGACATAAGCATCGCATCCCCAAACTTTTAGAAACGACAGCTTATGTTTCTTCCCAAACCATAATTCATACGGTGTCGTCTCAATGGATTTAGACGGTGCCCTATTTAAAGTGAATGTAGCTGTCTCTAGAGCGTATCCCCAAAATGATAGTGGTAAATCGGTAAGAGACATCATAGACCGCACCATATCTAATAGAGTGCGATTACGACGTTCGGACACACCGTTTCGCTGAGGTGTTCTAGGCGGTGTGAGTTGTGAAACGATTCCACATTTCTTTAAGTGTGTACCAAATTCGTGACTTAAGTATTCTCCTCCATGATCTGATCGTAGGAACTTTATCTTTCGGTCACGTTGATTCTCTACCTCATTCTGAAATTCCTTGAACTTTTCGAAGGTCTCAGACTTGTGTTTCATTAAGTAAACATACCCATATCTACTCAAATCATCAGTGAGAGTGAGAACATAACGATATCCTCCGCGAGCCTCAACGCTCATTGGACCGCATACATCGGTATGTATGATTTCCAACAAGTTGGTTGCTCGCTCCATTGTTCCGGAGAACGGAGTCTTGGTCATTTTGCCCATGAGGCATGGTTCGCATGTGTCAAATGATTCATAATCAAGAGACTCTAAAAGTCCATCAGCATGGAGCTTCTTCATGCACTTGACACCAATGTGACCAAGGCGGCAGTGCCACAAGTATGTGGGACTATCGTTATCAACTTTACATCTTTTGGCATCCACACTATGAACATGTGTAACATTACGCTCGAGATTCATTAAGAATAAACCATTGACCATCGGAGCATGACCATAAAACATATCTCTCATATAAATCGAACAACCATTATTCTCAGACTTAAATGAGTAGCCATCTCGTATTAAACGAGATCCAGATACAATGTTCATGCTCAAACTTGGCACTAAATAACAATTATTAAGGTTCAAAACTAATCCCGTGGGTAAATGTAGAGGCAGCGTGCCGACGGCGATCACATCGACTCTGGAACCATTCCCGACGCGCATCGTCACCTCGTCCTTCGCCAGTCTCCGTTTATTCCGCAGCTCCTGCTGTGAGTTACAAATATGAGCAACGGCACCGGTATCAAATACCCAGGAGTTACTACGAGTACTGGTAAGGTACACATCAATTACATGTATATCAAATATACCTTTGGTGTTGCTGGCCTTCTTATCCGCTAAGTATTTGGGGCAGTTCCGCTTCCAGTGACCCTTCCCCTTGCAATAAAAGCACTCAGTCTCAGGCTTGAGTCCATTCTTTGACTTCTTCTCGGTAACTGGCTTACCAGGTGCGGCAACATCCTTGCCGTCTTTCTTGAAGTTCTTCTTGCCCTTGCCCTTCTTGAACTTAGTGGTCTTATTGACCATCAACACTTGACGTTCTTTCTTGATTTCAGCCTCTGCTGACTTTAGCATCGAGAACACTTCAGGAATGGTCTTTTCCATCCCCTGCATGTTGTAGTTCATCACAAAGCTCTTGTAGCTTGGTGGGAGCGACTGGAGGATTCTGTCAATGACCGCCTCATCTGGCAGGTTAATGTTCAGCTGGGTTATACGGTTGTGCAACCCAGACATCTTCAGGATGTGCTCACTGACAGAACTGTTTTCCTCCATCTTACAACTATAGAACTTGTCGGAGACATCATATCTCTCGACCCGGGCATGAGCTTGGAAAACTAGTTTCAGCTCTTCAAACATCTCATATGCTCCGTGATGCTCAAAACGCTTTTGGAGCCCTGGTTCTAAGCTGTAAAGCATGCCGCACTGAACGAGGGAGTAATCATCAGCGCGAGTTTGCCAAGCATTCATAATGTCTTGGTTCTCTGGGACGGGAGCGTCACCTAGCGGTCCTTCTAGGACATATTGTTTCCTGGTAGCTATGAGGATGATCCTCAGGTTCCGGACCCAGTCCGTATAGTTGCTGCCGTCATCTTTTAGCTTGCTTTTCTCTAGGAACGCGTTGAAGTTCATGTTGACATGAGCATTGGCCATTTGATCTACAAGACATATTTGCAAAGGTTTTAGACTAAGTTCATGATAATTAAGTTCAAATCAAATTATGAACTCCCACTCAGATTAGACATCCCTTTGGTTATCTAAGTGTTACACGATCCGAGTCGACTAGCCCGTGTCCGATCATCACGTGAGATGGACTAGTCATCGTCGGTGAACATCTCCATGTTGATCGTATCTTCCATACGACTCGTGTTCGACCTTTCGGTCTCCGTGTTCCGAGGCCATGTCTGCACATGCTAGGCTCGTCAAGTTAACCCTAAGTGTTTTCGCTGTGTAAAACTGTCTTACACCCGTTGTATGTGGACGTAAGAATCCATCACACCCGATCATCACGTGGTGCTTAGAAGCGACGAACTGTAGCAACGGTGCACAGTTAGGGGAGAACACTTCTTGAAATTTTTGTAAGGGATCATCTTATTTACTACCGTCGTCCTAAGTAAACAAGATGCATAAACATAATAAACATCACATGCAATTATATAGTTGTGACATGATATGGCCAATATCATATGGCTCCATTGATCTCCATCTTCGGGGCTCCATGATCATCTTGTCACCGGCTTGACACCATGATCTCCATCATCATGATCTCCATCATCGTGTCTTCATGAAGTTGTCACGCCAACGACTACTTCTACTTCTATAGCTAACGTGTTTAGCAATAAAGTAAAGTAAGTTACATGGCGTTCTTCGATGACTCGCAGGTCATACAAAAAATAAAGACAACTCCTATGGCTCCTGCCGGTTGTCATACTCATCGACATGCAAGTCGTGAATCCTATTACAAGAACATGATCTCATACATCACAATTCATCATTCATCACAACTTCTGGCCATATCACATCACATGATCAATCGCTGCAAAAACAAGTTAGACGTCCTCTAATTGTTGTTGCATCTTTTACGTGGCTGCAATTGGGTTCTAGCAAGAACATTTTCTTACCTACGTATAACCACAACGTGATTTTGTCAACTTCTATTTACCCTTCATAAGGGCCCTTTTCATCGAATCCGCTCCAACTAAAGTGGGTGAGACAGACACCCGCCAGCCACCTTATGCAACTAGTGCATGTCAATCGGTGGAACCGGTCTCACGTAAGCGTACGTGTAAGGTTGGTCCGGGCCGCTTCATCCCACAATGCCGTTGAAGCAAGAAAAGACTAGTAGAGGCAAGTAAGTTGACAAGCTCCACGCCCACAACAAAAATTGTGTTCTACTCGTGCAAAGAGAACTATGCATAGACCTAGCTCATGATGCCACTGTTGGGGAACGTTGCAGAAAATTAAAATTTTTCCTACGGTTTCACCAAGATCCATCTATGAGTTCATCTAAGCAACGAGTCAAGGGAGTGAGTTTGCATCTACATACCACTTGTAGATCGCGTGCGGAAGCTTGCAAGGGGATGGTGATGATGGAGTCGTACTCGACGTGATTCGGATCACCGATGACCAAGTACTGAACGGACAGCACCTCCGCGTTCAACACACGTACGGGACGGGAGACGTCTCCTCCTTCTTGATCCAGCAAGGGGGGAGGAGAGGTTGAGGAAGATCGCTCCAACGGCAGCACGACGGCGCGGTGCAGTTGGTACAGCAGTACTCCGACAGAGCTTCGCCAAGCACGTATGGAGGAGGAGAGATGTTGGGGAGGGGAGGGGCTGCGCCTTGACTTGTGCATTGCAGCCCTCCCCTCACCCCTCTATATATAGGGGAAGGGGGCAAGGGGGGCCGGCCCTCTAGGGAAAACCCTAGGGGGGGCGGCGGCCAAAGGGAGAGGGGGAGAGGGTGGCTTGCCCCCCAAGCCAGGGGGGCGCCCCCTTTAGGGTTTCCCCTCCCCTTGCCCTAGCCGCATGGGCCTGGGTGGGGAGGTGCGCCCAGCCCACCAAGGGCTGGCTCCCTGCCCCACGCAGCCCATGTGGTCCCCCGGGAGGGGTGGCCCCACCCGGTGGACCTCCGGAACCCTTCCGGTGGCCCCGGTATGACCCCGAAACTTACCGATGTCCGTTTGACAACTTCCCATATATAAATCTTTACCTCCGGACCCTTCCAGAACTCCTCGTGACGTCCGGGATCTCATCCGGGACTCCGAACAACATTCGGTAGTCACATACTAGTCTTCCTAATAACCCTAGCGTCACCGAACCTTAAGTGTGTAGACCCTACGGGTTCGGGAGACATGCAGACATGACCGAGACGCTCTCAGGTCAATAACCAACAGCGGGATCTGGATACCCATGTTGGCTCCCACATGCTCCTCGATGTTGTCATCGAATGAACCACGATGTCGAGGATTCGATCAAACCCTGTATACAATTCCCTTTGTCAATCGGTACGTTACTTGCCCGAGACTCGATCGTCGGTATCCCAATACCTTGTTCAGTCTCGTTCCTGGCAAGTCACTTTACTCGTACCGTAATGCATGATCCCGTGACCAACACCTTGGTCACCTTGAGCTCATTATGATGATGCATTACCGAGTGGGCCCAGAGATACCTCTCCGTCATACGGAGTGACAAATCCCAGTCTCGATCCGTGTCAACCCAACAGATACTTCCGGAGATACCTGTAATGCACCTTTATAGTCACCCAGTTACGTTGTGACGTTTGATACACCCAAGGCACTCCTACGGTATCCGGGAGTTACACGATCTCATGGTCGAAGGAAGAGATACTTGACAATGGCAAAGCTCTAGCAAACGAACTACACGATCTTTGTGCTATGCTTAGGATTGGGTCTTGTCCATCACATCATTCTCCTAATGATGAGATCCCGTTATCAACGACATCCAATGTCCATAGCCAGGAAACCATGACTATCTGTTGATCACAACGAGCTAGTCAACTAGAGGCTCACTAGGGACATAGTGTGGTCTATGTATTCACACGTGTATTACGATTTCCGGATAATACAGTTATAGCATGAATAAAAGACAATTATCATGAACAATGAAATATAATAATACTTTTATTATTGCCTCTAGGGCATATTTCCAACACTCGTAGCCCTCAAGCTTAGTCCAAAACACCTCAAATCTAAAACGCTTCTGTGGGCGCATGCTCTCCTGAAGGGTTAGATGCAACGGGCAATGATCCAAAGAGGCAGTGGATAAAGCTTGCAGGAGGTAGTCCGGATGCGCCAGCTCCCAGTCCACAGAAACTAGGGCCTTATCAATCTTTGTGAGAGTGGGGGAGTCTCTTTCGTTGCTCCAAGTAAAGGCTCTCCCGTGCATGTAAAGTTCCTTGAGACTGTTGCCGTCAACAAATTGGCGGAATTTATGCATCATACGTCTATCAATCAGCAAGTTGTTCTTGTCCGTGGCTTGTAGGATCATGTTGAAGTCTCCAATGACAAGCCACGCACCCGGACAGAGCGATCTCCTGGCCTCAAGCTCCTCAAGGAAAAGCATTTTGTCCTGGTCCTCATGGGGGCCGTAGACCGTGGTGAGCCACCAGGGTGCACCATCCGTGGGCGAGACAAAGGCAGAGATGAAGTGCGTGTCCCGCACACAATTCGTGATGCTCACCAACTCCGATTTCCAAGCTAAAAGGACTCCTCCCCTAGTGTCGGAGGCAGGCAAGTAGTAAAACCCATCATACGCTGGGCCTAGGCATTGCATCACCGTGAAAGTATCAATACAGGCGAGTTTAGTCTCTTGGATACAAAAAATCGAGGGGTGAGCCGTATCCGCAAACTCCCGAAGCGCCTTCTTCTTGACCGAGCTGTTGAGACCGCGCACGTTCCAACACACCAACTCCAAAGCGGGAGACGACATGATGTCCGTCTAGAAACTCCGTGGCAAACTGCTCAAGCGAGTAGAGCCACCCTCGATGCGTCTGCCGTCCCAAGATCGAATGGAATCGCTTTCCCAAAGAGCGCTGCCATCGCCCTCAACTGCGGCTCCTGGATCGGGGAGTCGAACATCTGCCGCAGCTGACCCAAAGCCTCGTCCGTGACCACGAGTCCATCCGGCGTGATGCCAAGGGTTTTAAGTAGCACGATCTCCGCGGCCGTCGCGCTGGATTTTTTGGGTGCGCAAGCAGACGAGGATCGCATGTTCCGTCGTGGTGTTTCAAGCGCCACACCCTTGCCACGTACCGCTTCAATCTCTTTGAGGAGCAGAGGGGCAAGCTTCTTCAGTAGTCCAGTGCAGAACGCTTTGATATTTGCCACCGCAATTTGCTCTTTAGGAGGAAGCAAAAGATCAGCCTGTACGTGCATGGGAATGTCACCATCCATGCAGTTGTCACGCACCACCAGGCGATGCGGCTCCATGCAGCCAACCAGCATCCCGTCTACCTCAGGCTCGGGGTCGGAGCCAGCCCCAGCCGGACAGGCTGGCCCTACCGCAGCATGCATTGGCACAACTGACGAGATTTCCTCCACTGGGGCCCACCCGGGCGAAGTAACATGGGCCGGCGCCCCCAATGCCCCCTCCTGGCTAGGCGCATGGCACCGCACCGGCACAGAGACCAAGACCTGGCCGGTCTCCTCCAGAGTTGCAGGGACAGCCGAACCAATCCCATCAGACGCAGGTACAGTCGAGCCAATCCCAACAGACGCAGCGGCATCGACCTCGGGATTCGCCGCCTCCACCAGGACCGAATCTGCCGATTTGTCCTCATTGCCCACCTCGGGATTCTCTGCTTCCACCAGAACCAAATCAGCCGCGATGTCCTCTTTGCCAGCTGTGGGGGGCAGCTCCTTGCCCAAAGTAGTGGAATGTGTACGAATGGTCTCTGCCACTACCAACTCCTGGCCCGCGGTCCCTCCATTGGGATCTTCTGCGGCAAATCGAACCGTTGGAGCGATCTCCACCACTGGCACAACTCCAGGGACAGGATCTGCTGCGGCCGCCTGAGCGGGCACCGGACTGGTTGCACGCATCGCCGGCGAGGCAGAGCGCGACGGCACGGCAGCAACTCCTGTGGCCATCGGAGGAATGTGCCAGTCGGACGGGCCAATACGCCCCAAGAGAGCCTGACGATATGAGCCGCCCGGAGCGCCACTCGCCGGAGCACCACCCGCAGGAGCGTCACCGCGAGCATCACGAACGCCACACGACCAAGGGAGAACACGCCATTCACCACTCCCAGAGAAGCTGCCGGAGTCCTCGGGCAGGCCGCTCTGGCCACTGCCATCGGAGCTGGGAGGGCGGAGCCAACCCTCCGGGCCCGCATGCTCCCTGACCCTGCCAATGTGGATGAGAGTCCTGTACTCCAGAAGCTGGCGGGACGACGGCCGACGATCCGCTGGGCTGTCCACTACCTCAGGCTCCGGCACCCACAGTCGCTTGGCCACCGGCACCTCGTCAGGGTCGACGCACCACGCACGAAGCTTGAACAGCGAGAGATCATCCCGGTTGGCTGTCTTCGGTGCTAAACTATCCACCAGGAAGCCATTGCCGAGGAGCTCTGCTGCCGTGTCCCGGGTCCAGACGTGGGAAGGGACACCCTCAATCATCAGATCCACCTGAGAGCGCATCACTTTGGTCGTCGCCAGCGCCTGCCGCAGACATGGCCTGAAGAAGATCTTGAAGAAGTCATGCTCCACCGAATCGGCTGTCAGAGCCTTGTTGCGAAGATCCGGCGCCGCGAAGACCACGAGGAAGTCTTCCGGATGGTACTTGTGCACAGAGAACTTGTGCCTGGGGATGCCTAACTGAACGGCGATGGCTTCAGCCGCATCCACGCACGAGACGGCTGGCCGCGAACCGCCAACATAGGCCACCACAGCCAGGCGGAGGCGCCGCTCCATGTCGTACATCTCCGGCGAGCGCGAGATGACACAGACATCACCGGCCGCAGCTGACTGCGCCAGCCAAGACCCCACAGGTACGGTGTCCACCGCGACTGACGAGGGCCGCCCCTGGGGGGAGGCCTGCCTAGTCGCCGGCGACAACCTGCCCGCAAGTCGTGCTGGCGGCAGCTGCTGGTCGAGGCGCGCCACCTTGGCCATGGCCTCACGCCGAAGCTCCTCCTCCGGGCGCGGACTCCTTGGGCGCTTGCACTCCGAAGAGATGTGACCTTCCAACCCGCAGCGGATGCAGAGCGGCAAAAAGGTGCAGTCTTCCCGACGATGGCCTTCCCTAAAGCACTTGAAACACAGGCCGAACAAGTCTGGCGGGATTTCGCGCCGCTCCTGAGAGGACGCCGGAGAGCGCGACCTGGGGCGTGCCGCCGCCGCGAGCTGCCGCTGTCGCATCTCGAGCTTCCTGCGGCAGCAGAGGGCCTTGCGCGAGGGACCAGGCTTCCTCCAAGGGATAGCGGGACCCGAGGCAGCTGCCGGATCCGGGGCCTCCACACCAGCCGCAGGGCGCGCGCCGGTGGAGGAACCCGCGGAGGACGGCGAGGCGGAGAGGCCCAGGCCAGAGACCACAGGCTGCGGTCGGGACGAAACCGAGGCCGGGCTGGAGGCACCAGAGGCCATGAGCGAGCGAGGAGAGAGAGACGCCTCGAGGGGAGGGGGCGCCGGGACCGGAGTGGTCGCCGGCGCAGGAGGGTGGACGCCGGGGACGGAGTGGCCGCCGGCGGAGACAGGGGAGCGGGGGAGCGCTAGAGCCCATATGCATTCAGGTGCTAGTTGCTAGCCAAATCCATGTGTAGCTATGAAGCAAAAAGCACTGCGTGTGAAGTTGGCGTGGAAAAGGGATCATTAAAGAAACAGAATAGTCACGCGGAGTCCGGGACCATTCAGCTTCAGGGCGTGGGTAGCGCAACTACAGATCACGATTGGAGGATATCGAGCCGCTCTGCGCCACACGATCACATGGGATCGGATGGCCCCGGCCACGGCTTACGGAGCCAAGAAATCATCCGAGTGATTTCAAGCGTTTTCCATATCCAAAAGGGAGCTTTGGTAAGTCTCTTCAAAAATATATTTTATTTGCTTACTATTCTACTCTCGGAACTGCTGTCTCTTCAACAACATCAGTTATTGGGTAAGCTCCCTATTCTATGGCAACAATCTCATAGAAAGCATTAAGACACCAGGAATGGAAGACGATGATTGATGTTTTTTTATCCTGCATATGGGAACAATGAACAGTGTTTTGTTGGGCACTAACGATCATAGGTTTGCTTTTCTTTGTAAATACGAGCAGTAATGTCAGTAAAAATGGGAGTGTAAGAACGCCAAGTTGTCCATGCCAACCAGAACAATCTACAACATATGGTGACTAATCTTGCTTGAGAAGGCAAGTTTGTACATAAAAACAGTATTGTTATTAATTCACGGCTCTTTCTTCAGACTAGAAATGACATGTTACACATGAGGCTCTCGAAGCTAAATTGTGTGCGTGCATGAAAGGTCTCTCTTTTGCCCTACAGAGAAGTGACTTACCTATTGAGATGGATTCTATAGTTATTGTCAAGTTGATCCAAGGCCGGGAAGAGGATAGATCAATCTATATGCCTCTCTCGTTAAGGAAATTAGGCATCTCTTGTCTCTTCATGATTCTTGTATTACTCATGTTAATCGTACTTAGAATAATGTTATTGATAGTTTAGATAGGTTTGCTAGAGGTGAGGGCAAAACTATGACTTGGTTAGGGTCTGGCCCTGAAGTTGCTTTGTCTTTAGCTTTTGATGATTGTAAGGATTTTGTGATTGAGTAATACAAGTTTTCACCCGCAAAAAAGAAAGAAAAAAAGACACTTTATGAAAAAGATTGGTCACGACTAAAATCTGTCCACTGTGTGTGTGCGTGGGGGGGGGGGGGGGGAGGGGGGTGGGGGTGTCCCGTAAAAGCTATAAGTTTAAGGTGTCTACAACAACCAAGTACCCTCACCAATATATTTCACGGTATAAACAGAGAAATCAACTGATTCAACCAAATAATTTTTTTTTGAAAGCAAAGCAAAGCTTTATAGATTAACGATGTGTAGGCAAATCTCCCAACACACGAGCAGCCACTAAGGGCGGTACATCATTCTCCCAGTGCATACATATATCAGGTAAACATATACGGCCAATTTGGCCCAGCTCATGTGCTACATTGTTCTCGCTCCGTTTGCATGCTTGCACACTATGTTTTGCAAACCAGAGCTTTAACTGTAGCTTGATATCTTCAAGGATGACAGCATACGGTGAGGAGTCAATCTTGTGAACGTCGAGCGCCTCTACCAGCAATTGACTGTCAGTCTCAAAAGTAGCCCGGACTACGCCGATATCAGCTGCAAGGGCGACCGCTCCAGCCATGGCCTGTACTTCCGCTCCAAAGGCATCTGTAGTCTGTTCCTGTCGTCCTGCATGGGCCGCAATAACTTGCCCTTCCGAGTCACTAATCACAGCGCCCCACCCACAGAAGTTTCTACCAGGCACAAAGGCTCCGTCGATGTGAATTTTGAGCTCATCTGGATTAGGTGGCCGCCATTTCCCCTCTTGTAATCCCTTCTTCTTAGTCAAATCTGTGTGCATACTCCATGGCACTACATCTCACCCTTCGGATAGTTTCAGTGATCTCCGGCGCCAACTCTCCTTCCCTGATCTTGTTCCTAATGTTCCACCACTGCCACCAGAGTGTGATGATTAGCACTCGTTTAGTTTCAGAGAAATCCCACAAGGCGTCCAGCATATCATGCACACTGGTGAATGCTTCCAACTTACTCCTTTCCTCCTCCAGCCCCAACTCCCTCCAAGCTTGCTTGACATGCTTACATTTTATGAGCAAGTGCGCCCCATCTTCCTCGGCTCTACCACAGAAAAAGCATTTTGACTGATCTAGCTTGAGGCCCCTCCTCATCAAGTTTGCACATACAGCCAACGACTCATGGCGCAATCTCCATACAAACATTTGAAGCTTCCGAGGGCACGACACTTTCCATATCCTTTTCCAAGATTGATTGGCAACTGCATCCAGATTGCCTCCGCGTGCTGAGCTCGCTCCCGATGCCCCATTCTGCTGTTGCTTGTGGAGCTCAACATGCAGCTTATAGGCGCTTTTTACCGAGTGGTTACCTCTACTGTCAAAATGCCAAGCAATGAAGTCGTCTACACCTTGCCTTAGGGGAATTTGCAGGAGCTGTCGGGCATCTACTTCATGATGTCTACTACACAACCTTCTTCTTGTAGACGTTGTTGGGCCTGCAAGTGCACAGGTTTGTAGGACAGTAGCAAATTTCCCTCAAGTGGATGACCTAAGGTTTATCAATCCGTAGGAGGCGTAGGATGAAGATGGTCTCTCTCAAACAACCCTGCAACCAAATAACAAAAAGTCTCTTGTGTCCCCAACACACCCAATACAATGGTAAATTGTATAGGTGCACTAGTTCGGCGAAGAGATGGTGATACAAGTGCAAAATAGATAGTAGATATGGGTTTTTGTAATCTGAAATAATAAAAACAGCAAGGTAACAAGTGGTAAAAGTGAGCGTAAACGGTATTGCAATGATAGGAAACAAGGCCTAGGGTTCATACTTTCACTAGTGCAAGTTCTCTCAACAATAATAACATAGATAGATCATATAACAAGCCCTCAACATGCAACAAAGAGTCACTCCAAAGCCACTAATAGCGGAGAACAAATGTAGAGATTATGGTCGGGTACGAAACCACCACAAAGCTATTCTTTCGGATCGATCTATAAAAGAGTTCGTACTAGAATAACACCTTAAGATACAAATCAACCAAAACCCTAATGTCACCTAGATACTCCATTGTCACCTCAAGTATCCGTGGGCATGATTATACGATATGCATCACACAATCTCAGATTCATCCAACCAACATAAAAGTACTTCAAAGAGTGCCCCAAAGCTACTACCGGAGAGTTAAGAACGTGTGCCAACCCCTATGCATAGGTTCCCAAGTGTCACGAAACCCGCAAGTTGATCACCAAAACATACATCAAGTGGATCAATAGAATAACCCATTGTCACCACGGTTATCCCACGCAAGACATACATCAAGTGTTCATAAAAGACTCAATCCGATAAGATAAATTCAAAAGGGGAAACTCAATTCATCACAAGAGAGTAGAGGGGGAGAAACATCATAAGATCCAACTACAATAGCAAAGCTCGGGATACATCAAGATCGTGCCATAGATGGAACACGAGAGAGAACACGAGAGAGAGAGAGATCAAACACATAGCTACTGGTACATACCCTCAGCCCCGAGGGTGAACTACTCCCTCCTCGTCATGGATAGCACCGGGATGATGAAGATGGCCTCCGATGATGGGATCCCCCTCCGGCAGGGTGCCAGAACAGGGTCCCGATTGGTTTTTGGTGGCTACAGAGGCTTGCGGCGGCGGAACTCCCGGTTTATTTTCTGTTCTGGAAGTTTTAGGGTATATTGGTATATATAGGTGCAGGGAGAACGTCGGTGGAGCTACGGGGGCCCCACGAGGCAGGGGGCGCGCCCAGGGGGGAGGGCGCGCCTCCCACCCCCGTGAGCACCTCCCGTATCTTCTGACGTGGGGTCCAAGTCCATCAGGTGGGTTTCCTTCCAAAAATAACTTCTCCAGTTGATTTCGTTCCGTTTTGACTCCGTCTGATATTCCTTTTTCTCGAAACACTGAAACAGGCATAAAACAGCAAATCTGGGCTGGGCCTCCGGTTAATAGGTTAGTCCCAAAAATAATATAAAAGTGGATAATAAAGCCCAATATTGCCTAAAACAGTAGATAAAGTAGCATGGAGCAATCAAAAATTATAGATACGTTGGAGACGTATCACTTCATAGAAAGTGTCCCGCACTAATTCTTCATCCCACCGCCCGGTGACCGGGCTTATAAGCTCATCGACCCTAGTCAGTAGGCTCGGCCCCCTTGGTGTAATGACTCGCCCCGACCACGCCCTTGGCAGCCACGGGTCGTTCCAAATATTCACTGAAACTCCATCCTCGATTCGCCAAATATAACCTTGCTTGACCAGATCGAGCCCATGCAATATTCTATGCCAAGCATATGAGATGCCATCATGAGCTACTGCTTCGAGCGTAGTACTATTCGGAAAGTACCGGGCCTTTAGGATCCAAGCACACAAGCTGTCTGGGTTTTGGATCAACCTCCATCCCTGCCTTGATAGCATAGCTATTGAAACTGTGCATCTCTCGGAACCCTAAACCTCCCATAGCTTTTGGCTGTGTAAGCTTGTCCCAACTTAACCAATGCATGGGGTTTTGTTTGTCCTGTTGACTCCACCAGAACTTGCCCAACAATGTATTCAGCTCCGAGCAGAAGGTTTTTGTCAGGTCAAAACAGGACATTGCGTACGTGGGAATCGCCTGTGTTACCCCTTTAACAAGCACCTCCTTGCTCTCCTTTGCCAAAAGCCTTTCCTGCCATCCATAAACCCTCCCACACATGCTCTTCTTTATGTATGCAAAGGTTTTCCTCCTAGAGCGGCCGACATGCACCGGGAGCCTGAGGTACTTCTCGTTCCAGTTTTCACTCCGTATGTTAAGTGTGTTCTTGATGCTATCCTTAACTCCTTCCTCCGTGTTGGGACTAAACACGAGGGCTGATTTCTCTACGTTGATACACTGGCCCGCACATTCCTCATACAGCTTGAGTATGTCACGTAGTGCCTCGGCTTCTTGTTGCTTCGCTTTCATCAACAACATGGAGTCGTCCGCAAAAAACAGATGGGATACGCATGGTGCTCTCGGGCATACCTTGATCCCACTGATCTTCCCTCTCTATTCTGCATCGTTGAGCAGGGCAGACAAACCCTCAGCACATATCACAAACAGGTAAGGAGATGCCGGATCCCCCTGGCGCAGTCCTCTCGATGGGCAAAACTGATGTGTCAACTCCCCGTTCACTTTAACCTGGTATCGGACTGTCCTGACACACTTCATGATTAGGTCAACTCACTCCCTCCTAAAACCCATCCTGCACATCATCGCCTCGAGGAAGCACCATTCTACTCGATCGTATGCTTTGCTCATGTCAGCCTTCACTGTCGTGTACCCATCCTTCCCTGACCTCTTATTCATGACATAGTGAGAGAGCTCGTATGCGATGAGCACGTTATCCATTATCAATCTTCCCGGAACAAATGCACTTTGGTTGTCAGAAATAAGCGATGGAAGGATCATCTTCAGCCTATTGGCTATCACTTTAGAGACTAGCTTGTATAGAACGTTGCAAAGACTGATCGGCCGGAGATCCTTTATTCTCTGTGGGTTCTTTACCTTGGGGATGAGGACCACATGGGTATCATTCCACCCCTCGGGCATGTCTCCTCCATTAAGCACCCGCAGCACCTCCTCTACGATCTGACCCCCCATGAAGTGCCAGTGTTTTTTGAACACAATTGATGGCATGCCATCCGGTCCCGGGGCCTTCAAGTCTCCAATGTGATCTAGTGCCGCTTTAACCTCCTCGCGAGTGAAATCAGCCGATAAGACATCGTTCATGGCCTCAGTAACCCGTGGCTGTACTTTTTCAAGTAGTTCCGGCAACCGTTGAGGATTAGATGAAGCAGAGAACAGTTCCTGAAAAAACAAGCACACATAGTTAGTCATCTCCTCTCCTGCTTCCACCACTGTCCCGTCCTCCTTCCTCAACTCCTTTATTCTGTTTGTTTTCTTCCTCGCCGAGGCTACGGACTCCAGATATTTTATGTTCCTATTGTCATCCTTTAGCTACCACATATGGGCACTTTGTTTCAGCTGAATATGCTTCTTCTTCTCCAGCTCCTCAACTAGACACCATAGCCTTGCTTCTTCCTTAATTTTATGCTCCGTCACTACCGTCCTCATGCAACCTTCTAGCTCTTTTTTCGCCCTTTTTAACCTGCCTTCCAACTCCCCGACTACATCTTTGCTCCATGTGGAAACATCTCCCGCCACCTTTTGAAGTGCAACACTCACTGTACCATCCCCCATCTCCCTACTCCTCTCCCAGGCTGCACGTACAACCTCTTCACACCCTTCCTCCTGCAGCCACCGCGCTTCAAACCGAAAACTCCCATCCCCTCTTCTCCATTCCTTATCAGGGCCTTCCGTATTAACAATAATTGGCCGATGGTCTGAGTGTCTGGGAGGGCCATTAACCACTGTATAAGCCGGGAACTGCTCGCACCATTCCTCATTCGAGGTGGCCCTGTCCAATCTCTCACAAATATATCTTCTTAGTTCCTTACTATGGTTCCTCCAAGTGAAAATGTCTCCCTCGAAGCCAATATCACCCAATTCGCAGATTTGTAGCGCCTCCCTGAAGCCATCCAAGTAGAGTTGTGGCCGGGCTGCCCCTCCTACTTTCTCCAAACTTGGCAGGATCTTGTTAAAGTCGCCTAGGCAAAGCCAAGGCCTTCCACCCTGATGTTGCTGTTTCAGGAGATGCATCATTCGCCATGTCTCTTTCTTCCTGTCCATCTCCGACTCGCCATAAACTCCAGTAAGCCTCCAGACCAATCTGTCATCCCTCCTTACATCAACGTCAATGTGCCTTCTCCCGAACGATCTCAACGTAACATCCACCTCCTTCCTCCAAAACATTGCCACTCCTCTACTCCTCCCCTCCCCCTTCCAAGAGCACATTTGGGTGAGCCCTAGAAGCCATCTAAAACGGTCCAACTCCTTCTCCTCCAACCTAGTCTCGCACAAAAATAGTATGTAGGGCTCCTCCACTCTTCCCAGTTCGAGAAGAGAACGAACCGCCGGGCCATTCCCGAGCCCCCGGCAGTTCCAACTTACAATTTTCATTGCGCCCGGCGGGGCTGCTGTGGCAGCCTTGGTGATTGTAACTCTCTCCTGCTGATCTTCCTCCGTCATCATCCGCTCACCCTCTGGTACTCCACTCTCATCCTGTTTAGCCCTTTTCACAATGACCGTGGCGTCAACTTCCATATTCACTCCTACTCTTTTACCTAGCGCAACTCCCAGCTTCTCTTGATTCTCAGTTCCGTTTATGCGTTCTTTGCGCCTGAACGTTTTGCCTCCATTGCCCTTCCCTTCCTTCTCAGCAGCTCCTCCCACTTGCTTGTGCACTGCCCCTTCTAGCATCCCCCCTTACTTTCCTCCATAGACCGTTTCCCGCCAACTGCATGCATCTCTTCCCTCTCTGGTTCACTGCCCCCTTACTTTCCTCCACAGACCGTTTCCCACCCATTGCATGCATCTCTTCCCTCCCAGGTTCACTGCCCACCTTGCCCGTCGCTTCTTGAGCGCCATTGTTCGGTTCAAACGTAAGTTGCTTGACTGTTTGGTTCTTCACCGAGTCAACTCTCTCACCCTTCTCATTGATTTTAACTGGGCCATTAACCTCCATCTCCTCTCCCACCACACCGTCATTAGTGTTTTTGGATGAAGTCTGGCTCTTTCTCCAACTTGGTACATCACTCCCCGCACTACCAATGCCCCTCCCTAAGTTGTATTGTATCCGCTCTCCTCCCCCTTGATTACTTCCACTTCCTCTCCTCGTGCTCTTCTATTTCGTGCCACTACTGCTCCGGCTGACCTGCCACAATGATCTTCCTCCATCCTCAACCCTTCTACTTCCTTCCTCAGCTCGCATCCAGGCCCCATATTGTGGTGCTTCCCCCGGTATTGGCTTCATATCGCCATGCCCGATGATACCACATGTGTAGCAAAAATCTGGGAGATGTTCGTACTCAAATCGGCACCATAGCAACTCCTTCTTCTTCTTCTTGTGGTTGGCTGCATCCTCCTCCTCCACCACCTCCACCATGTTCTCTCCCCTCTTCTTCTCCCTCTCCAAGATAAAACCTCTCATTAACGGTTTTGTAATGTCCAGCTTAACCTTCACCCGAAGAAATTTCCCCACGGCCTTCCTGTCTCGACCCACAGCCACCTCAATGAGTTCGTTAAAGTCCGCCCCAATCTTTTCTCCGGTTGCTCTGTTCATGTATCCAAGTGGTAGCCCAAAAACCCTAAACCACATGGGTATTAGGTTAAACTCATATTCATCTATCGTCTTTTCCGGATCAAACTTCTCCATCACAAGCAGTTCTTTGTCAAACCACCATGGCCCCTCTTCGAGAGCTCTCCATCCCGAGGGCTGCTTGAACGTAAAGAGGAACACATTTGTTCTCAATTCCTTGCAGTCCAGCCCCTTGATCGGACACCATATTCTTCCTAGGGTTTGTCCCACAACACCTGCGTGGGCGAGTTTCTCCGAGAATAATTTCCCCACCGCTTGAGGATCATCCGCCCCCCAATCGACCTCCTTCCCCTTCTCCGCTTCCCCAATCTTTACTCCTTTCTTCTCTGCTGCCGACAGCTTCAATCCCCTCATGAGCCCCTCTACATCCTCCATCGCCTCTTCTCTCCTCCCCTCCTGCACCGAACCCTAGGGAACCTACCAGTGTTTTACGACCGTGATCCCTAGCTCACGGAAGGCTTATGGTGGATGGGAGGGATGAATTTGCACGACAACACGGGGAGGCGGCTGCAGATCTGCAACCCTCCGGATCCGATCCTCGCAGGGATAAACCCTAGCGAAGCCGAAGTCGCCTGTCAATCGCCGCACCGTAACTTTCGCTAACCGTCACCCTAAGGGACGGACCTCTAAAAGATTCGACCAAACAATTGCTACAGTGCCCAGCAAAAAAATTTGTAGCAATATGATGCTGTGAGAAGCACTAATCTGATCGGTTTATTCCATCTTTTTGTACCCGTGTTCATTTCTGACTGTGGCAGTCATACGAAATGTAACGGTGGCTTACACAACGTAACAGTAAACTCGAAGATGCACTCTCAGCCGTTGGATCTTGGTGCTCGGACTCCGTTACCTGAGGACGGTGTGACGCTCTGAACCTCCAGCGACTCCCCCGCCGTCCGCCGCTCCGCGCACGCTCGCCTTCTCCCCTGCCGGCAGTTCCCTCGCAGCCTCGACGCGCGGTCGCCACCTCCCGAGCCCGTGCGGCTTGGTGACAACGCCACCAGTGGGCGCAGCCTGCCCGCCGACGCCGCGGGAGCCTCGCCTAGGGTTTCTCCCTCCGATGCGCAGCCGCAGCTCGTTGGATTTGCTCTCTTCCACGGCCTCCTCCGCCTCGCGCCTTGGAATATCAAACCCCAGCAGCAACCCTCGCGTCGGTGGCGTGGAAGAAGACTAAGTAGCGATCCCCTGTATGCGGTAAGTCCTGCAGTTAGGTTCCCAATTTTCCATGCTAATTGCTAAATTGGATAAAATGCAGTTATCTACTCGGGATTCCAGTTTCCATGTTGTGTTGCCCAATTCACATTCAATTATGAAAGAATGCTAGTGCAACACGAAATTGCAATTCTGAATCAGTTTGTTCTATGAAGAAATGTCTAGTCACTTTGAGTGGTTCAGATTTGTTTATCTGTTATGGGTCGACGCTACTTAATCTCAAGACTTCAGTGGTCGTCAATGGATTGGTTTGTCTTCAGTAATCATCCTATTTGTTTGATGTTTGCTCTGCAGGTTACAATCACGGTATGAGCCAGGACTAGTCTTACAGCATCTTTGTGTCGCTGTCAAAATAATTGTCACTTTTGCTCTTAGAATTTATATTTTGCTCACTGCAATTCTACTAGTAGTCACACTCCATAACTCAGCCTGCACACGCTTTCTCTCACAAGTCTTTGTTTCGTTCTTCTACTTTTCTTTACCCTTTGCATCACGTTCAGGGTGAGATGACCTGTATCAGGTCAAGTCAACTTAGTCGAGCTTAACTTCAGGCCCATTCCTTCCGGCAGAAAAAAATATCTTTAAATGACCTCCACGCACAAAGATCATCCAAGCTCCAGCCTAAAACACACCAACTCCTTGGTTCCTCCACATCCTGTACACTCTGGAATCATGCCCTCATTCTTGTCTCTGCTCTATATTTTACTCATCTTTTTCTCTGTCAGCACTACAATGCTTGAAGCAGCACAAGCAAACAAGTCCGAGATTGATCGCCAAGCCCTCCTCTGCTTCAAGTCTGGCATCAGCTCTTATCCCCTTGGCATACTAGACTCATGGAGCGAGGACTCACTTAACTTTTGCAGCTGGAAAGGGGTCACTTGCAGCACAAAGTTTCCACCCCGGGTGGTCTCTCTTAACTTCAACTATGCTCGTCTCAGTGGGCAGTTATCTGGATGCCTGGGCAACTTGACATTTCTATCCGGGATGAACCTTGCCTATAATAATCTTTCGGGAACTATCCCTGAAGAGTTGGGTATGCTTCCAAACCTCCACACACTGAATCTTGCCGGCAGCTATCTTCAAGGTAACATCCCCATTTCCTTAGGCGCTAGCAATTCTCTTAGCTATGTAAATCTTGCAAACAACACCCTTACCGGTGGTATTCCTCTCTCATTGACCGATTGCTCCTCACTCAGCACACTTATACTGTCACGTAATAACCTCTCAGGAGAGATCCCTTCTACTTTGTTTGATAATTCATCTAAGCTTGCTGTGGTTGATCTCCAGAAGAATTCTTTCACCGGTCTCATCCCACGTTTCCATAAGGTCACAGCACTCAAATTTCTTTGCCTGACAGAGAACTTCCTCTCTGGAAACATACCTCTTTCAATAGGAAATGTTTCTTCCCTCACTTCTATATTGCTCGGCCAAAATAAGCTATCAGGATTAATTCCAGAAACTATAGGTCACACTACAAAACTGCTTGAGCTTGACCTAAGTTTCAACAATTTATCAGGTAATGTCCCGGTTTCCCTCTATAACATGTCATCACTCAAAAACTTTAGTGTTGGCAGCAATGGCCTTGTTGGACAGTTACCATCTTATATTGGTCACTCACTACCAACCCTCCAGTCCCTAATTATGGGAAGCAACAGGCTGGAGGGCTTGATCCCTACTTCACTAGCCAACATGTCAAATCTTCAAATGCTTGATCTTTCAGACAACTCGCTAAATGGACCTGTTCCATCTCTTGGTTCTTTGGCAAACTTGAGTCAGTTAGTTTTGGGGAGCAACTTGCTAGAAGCACATGACTGGTCATTTCTTACATCTCTAGCAAATTGCACCCAGCTTACAAAGTTGTCCTTGGAAGGGAATGGTTTGAATGGCAGCTTACCTGCAGCAGTTGTTAATCTTTCCACGAGACTGCAAGATTTGTCGCTTGGGTCAAACAAAATTTCAGGCTCCATACCTGTTGAAATTAGCAATCTTGTTAATCTCACTTCTCTTAGGATAGAAAGCAATTTTCTTTCTGGAAGCATACCTTCTACCATTGGAAAGCTTCAAAACCTATATGTCCTAAATCTATCAAAGAACAATTTATCAGGTCAGATCCCTCCCTCAGTCGGTGACATTACTCAACTGGGCAAGCTTTATCTTGATGATAACAACTTGAGTGGAAACATACCTGATAGTTTAGGTCAGTGCAAGGGACTTCTTGAACTAAACTTGTCTACTAACAGCCTTGATGGGTCAATACCAGTCAAACTTTTTGATCGCCCTCCACTTTCCTTGGGTGTGGACTTTTCGTACAACAAGCTCATTGGAGAAATACCATCAGAAGTTGGTAATTTGGCAAATCTTGCTCTTCTGAATGTTTCCAACAATATGTTGTTTGGAACGATTCCTGAAGCTCTTGGAAGCTGTCTTACTTTATTGTTCTTGCGCATGGAGAAAAACATGCTTGAAGGGCAAATTCCTCAAAGTTTCAGGAAGTTGCGGTCCATCCAGCAGATTAATCTAGCTCGAAATATTTTATCTGGTCCAGTGCCGGAATTCTTTGGCGACCTCACTTTGTTGGACAAGCTGGATCTATCATACAACAACTTTGAAGGGCCAATTCCCTCTGGTGGATGCTTTAGGAACTCGAGTATGGTAGTTTTGGATGGCAATAGGATGTTGTGTGCAAGAGTCTCCATGCTAGGGCTTCCAATTTGTGATGACACCCAAACAAAGAACCATGTGCCCTTGCTAAGAATAATAATGATAATTACACCGTTAATTGCTGGTGTGTTATTGTTATATTTGGTTGTCACTGTTTGGAAAAGAAGGGCGCAGCTTACATTTCCAAGGTGTAATAAGAGTCCTGGTGTGTTATGTTTAGTTGCCAACCGGAAGAAAAGAGAAGCAGTTGCCAACCAGAAGATAAGAGAAGTGGTTGGATGTTCTAACCACAAGGAGACTCTGAAGAAGATATCATATGGTGACATTCTGAAAGCTACCAACTGGTTTTCTTCGGTCCATACTATCAGCTCAACCTGTACCGGATCAATTTATGTCGGTAGGTTCAAGTCTGACAGGAGCCTAGTTGCTATCAAAGTATTCAACCTGAATGAGCCTGGTGGATATGGTAGTTACTTTACCGAGTGTGAGGTGCTACGAAGCACCCGCCACCGGAATATAATGCGGCCTATGACCCTATGCTCGACACTTGATTCAAAAAACCATGAGTTCAAAGCACTGGTCTTCAAGTTCATGGTTAATGGCAGCCTTGACAGATGGTTGCACTCTGAGCAGCACAATGTAATCCCAGACAGAGTGCTAAGCTTTGGCCAGAGGATATGCATTGCAGCAGATGTGGCTTCTGCTCTGGATTATGTCCACAACCAACTGACGCCTCCTTTGATCCATTGTGATTTGAAGCCACATAATGTCCTTTTGGACGATGACTTGACTGCGCGGCTCAGTGACTTTGGCTCAGCAAAGTTTCTATTACCAGGCCAGGTTATTCGTAAAAACCTGGTTGATGTCGGAGGGACTATTGGATACATAGCACCTGGTGAGTTTACTTTGTACGTATGTGTATTGTTTAACCTGTACAGCGCATTTTTTACCTTCATGTATGTATGCATGGTTTATTGAGTATTCGAGTGCATTTGCAGAGTACGGGCTGGGCTGCAAGATCTCTGTAGGAGCTGACGTGTATAGTTTTGGAGTGCTTCTGCTAGAGTTGCTTACCGGAAAACGACCAACCGATGATATGTTCGTTGATGGGCTTACCCTTCCCATTTTCTCTGAATCCATGTTCCCTGACCTAGTTGCGGAGATGCTAGATCCTCATATGGCGCATGAGGAGCATCAAGGGTGCGTAGAAGCATGGATGCAGAGATATATTGTCCCGTTGGTCGCTCTGGGGCTGTCATGTACTGTGGAATCTCCGAAGGACAGGCCTGGAATGAAAGATGTTTCTGCAAAACTTTCTGCTCTCAGAGACGACTTTTTGGAACGCCATCATGATGATTGACGAATATTTGAGCTCTGTTAGAGCATGCTGATTTGTTATCGTTAAGGATGTAACTTTGCAACAAGTAGAGTGCGTATCGTACCCAATCTACTGAAAGTGCCAAGTGCACAATGTGATTTGCAGTGAGCAGCAGTTGGCTACTGAAAGTGTCAACTACCCTTTGCTGCGGGTTTGCTGAATTATTTTTATTTTTATCTTGAGGTGTATGTATGGCGAAATTCCTGTACTTATTAATTTGTAAACTGTACTGTATTACAGTGGCGGACCCAGGCCCCAGGCAGCCAGGGCCTCGGCCTGGGGCGTGGCTGGCCATTGCTTCGTTGGATGCAGGCACAACTACGGTATTTTTCACTGTTTGGCACTGTACATACGTTGTTTGCCTAGGGTGTCACTTCTACGTGGGACCGCTACTGACTGTATATATCAAGTTGTTAATCTGTCAAATCTTACATCCAGTTTAATAACACAAATCCTTCTTTTTTTTGTTAACTATTGGCTGAATCTAGTTTTGGTCCCTGGTGTCTGAAATGAGATGTAATTGACACTCAACTTACGAAACCAGGCAGATTTTTGGCCCCTTACAAAAGAATGTGGTAAAAATAGTGAACAAATTAGGGTATGGAAAATGGAAACAAGCTTTGGAAAGGGAACATTTATTCTAGAAATCATGAAATAAACAGAGATAAAATATTGGAAGAACGGAACAGAACAAGAAATGGAAAAAGGAAGTTTAGAAAAGTTTACGACGGATCATGAAACATGTTTTATTTTTCATGAATACTCAGAAACATTTACGAAGCATCACGAGACATGCACATTTCTTTTCATGAATGCTCATAGAGATTTATGAAGCTCTAAGCATGAATTATTATCGTATTTTTATTTTCAGTGCTCCAAATCACCTCTTCACCGGAGAAAGCAACATGTTTTCTCTTCTAACTAAGCAAAAATTCATGTGAAGTTCGATGTCAACAAAATCAATATGATGATTATTAGTTTCTTTTAATAAATGACTTTTTTGGTGTGGAATTTTGGGACATAGGTCTCGATTCAGCAAAAGTTATTTTTTTTAAAAGTGAAAGATGTTAACAAAATATGAAACTTTTTGGTGGAAACCATAGTCTAGCATAATACTCACGTTTAAAGTTTCAAGACAAAATGAGTCGTGTCGTATTCTGAGCAAAAAAAAAAAAAAAAAAGAAGCACAGCTACAAAAACAATGAATAGCGGCTTTTATATAGTACTCCCTTCATTCCAGAATGCATTGCATATTTTGGTTTATAAAAGTCAAACGTGTCTATGTTTGACCAAGTTTAAGGAAAAATTATCAACATCCATAATACAAAACAAGTATCATTAGATTCATCCTGAAGTGTAATTTTATATTCTATTTATTTATTATTTTAGATGCTTAGTCAAACAAAATGTCTTTGACTTCGAAAAATCAAAATATGCACTATATTGTGGAATGGATGGAATATTGATTTTCTTGTATTTTGCTCGGAATATGGCATTACTCATTTTGTTCTAAAGCTAGACCATGTATGCTGCCAAAATGTTTCAAATATACTAAACTATTTAGAAGAAAATAAATCAATTCCTCTTATTTACTTCCCTAACCCTAGGCGGCAAGGATAAACTCTCACATCTAGACTTCACCGGCGAGGCTGTGGATTCGCCTCCCCACTACATGCCGCCTCGGGCGGCCGATGACCGGGAGGGGAATCCCGGTGCCTCTACTCCGGTTAGTAATTGAGGTTATGGTTCTTTAGTCCTTGTAGGCGTGGCTCTCGGGCGGATGACGGTGCTTCTTCTTCGAGTTTGTCTTTCGGGTTTCAATCCTCCTCAAATTTATCTAGTCGTAGTCGGCTGAGTTTAGGTGTAGATTCCTGTCGTCTGGTTGGGGCGGTGATGTTAGGATCTCTCCTCATGTGGTGATATTTGATGTTAGGCCTCCTTTAGTTCATAGGATAGAAATAGTATAGGAATAAGAAAATTATAGGAAGTGAGATGACATGCATCTCAATTCCTATAGAGAAAGACATGCCATTTGATGCATAGGATACGAATTTTTCTATTGAGTCTAGGCTAATTTTTTTTTCCTTTAAAATGTGAAGGATCGAAGCCTATCCTATATAGAAATAGAAATACATTCCTACAAACCAGAGGGCTTCAAAGGAATTTTCCCTACAAAGCTCCTATCCTTTACAATTCCTACAAAATTCCTATGAACCAAATGAGGCTATAGATGTTTCAGATCTATGCAGTGGGTTCTGTTGGGGGTCGTTGCAGAATTTAAAATTTCCTACGCATCACCAAAGATCAATCTATGGAGAAACTAGCAACGAGAGAGAGGGGAGTGCATCTTCATACCCTTGAAGATCGCGACACAGAAGTGTTACAAGAACGCGGATGAAGGAGTCGTACTCGTAGCAATTCAGATCGCGGTGGATTCCGATCTAAGCGCCAAACAATGGCACCTCCGCGTTTAACACACGTGCAGCCCGGTGACATCTCCCACGCCTTGATCCAGCAAGGAGGAGGGAGAGGTTGAGGAAGAAGGCTCCAGCAGCAGCACAACGGCGTGGTGGTGGTGGAGCAGTGGTTCTCCGGCAGGGCTTCTGAAGGAAATATGCCCTAGAGGCAATAATAAAGTTATTATTTATTTCCTCATATCATGATAAATGTTTATTATTCATGCTAGAATTGTATTAACCGGAAACATGATACATGTGTGAATACATAGACAAAACATATAGTCATTAGTATGCCTCTACTTGACTAGCTCATTGATCAAAGATGGTTATGTTTCCTGACCATAGACATGTGTTGTCATTTGATTAGTGGGATCACATCATTAGAAGAATGATGTGATTGACATGACCCATTCCGTTAGCCTAGCACTTGATCGTTTAGTATACTGCTATTGCTTTCTTCATGACTTATACATGTTCCTGTAACTATGAGAATTATGCAACTCCCGTTTACCGGAGGAACACTTTGGGTACTACCAAACGTCACAACGTAACTGGGTGATTATAAAGGAGTACTATAGGTGTCTCCGAAGGTACATGTTGAGTTGGCGTATTTCGAGATTAGGTTTTGTCACTCCGATCGTCGGAGAGGTATCTCTGGGCCCTCTCGGTAATGCACATCATTATAAGCCTTGCAAGCAATATGACCAAATGAGTTGGTTGCGGGATGATGCATTACAGAACGAGTAAAGAGACTTGCCGGTAACGAGATTGAACTAGGTATTGGATACCGACGATCAAATCTCGGGCAAGTAACATACCGATGACAAAGGGAACAACGTATGTTGTTATGCGGTTTGACCGATAAAGATCTTCGTAGAATATGTAGGAACCAATATGGGCATCCAGGTCCCGCTATTGGTTATTGACCGAGAATGGTTCTAGGTCATGTCTACATAGTTCTCGAACCCGTAGGGTCCGCACGCTTAACGTTACGATGACAGTTTTATTATGAGTTTATAAGTTTTGATGTACAAAAGTTTGTTCGGAGTCCCGGATGTGATCACGGACATGACGAGGAGTCTCAAAATGTTCGAGACATAAAGATCGATATATTGGAAGCCTATATTTGGACATCGGAATCGTTCCGGGTGAAATCGGCATTTTACCGAAGTACCGGGAGATTACCGGAACCCCCCGGGGGTTATTGGGCCTACATGGGCCTCGAGGGAGAAGAGGGAAGGAGCCAGGAGGGGGCCGCGCGCCCCTCCCCTTCCTAGTCCGAATAGGACAAGGGAAGGGGGGCGGCGCCCCCCCTTTCCTTCCTCTCTTCCTTCTCTTTCCCCCCCTTCTCCTACTCCTACTTGGAAAGAAGGGAGTCCTACTCCCGGTGGGAGTAGGACTCCCCTCTTGGCGCGCCCTCCTTGGCCGGCCGCCTCCTCCCCCCTGGCTCCTTTATATACGGGGGCGGGGGGCACCCCATAGACACACAAGTTGATCTACGGATCGTTCCTTAGCCGTGTGCGGTGCCCCCCTCCACCATATTCCACCTTGGTCATATCGTCGCGGAGTTTAGGCGAAGCCCTGCGCCGGTAGAACATCATCATCGTCACCACGCCGTCGTGCTGACGGAACTCATCTCCGGAGCTCTGCTGGATCGGAGGCCGGAGATCGTCATCGAGCTGAACGTGTGCTGAACTCGGAGGCTTCGTACGTTCGGTGCTTGGATCGGTCGGATCGTGAAGACGTACGACTACATCAACCGCGTTGTGCTAATGCTTCCGCTTATGGTCTACAAGGGTACGTGGACGAACACTCTCCCCTCTCGTTGCTATACCATCACCATGATCTTGCGTGTGCGTAGGAAATTTTTTGAAATTACTACGTTCCCCAACAGCTTCGCCAAGCTCAAAACGGAAGAGGAGAGGTGTTGGAGAGGGGGAGGGCTGCGCCTTGGATGTGGTGCGGCTGCCCTCCCTCCTCCCCTCTATTTATAGGGTGAAGGGGGAAGGGGGTCGGCCCCTCTAGATGAGATCTAGAGGGGGCGGCGGCCAAGGGGAGGGGGCTTGCCCCCCAAGCCAAGGGGGCGCCCCCTTTAGGGTCCCCCCCCAACCCTAGGCGCATGGGCCCTAGGGGGTGGCGCCCATCCCACTTGGGGCTGGTTCCCTTCCACATACAGCCCATAAGGGCCCTCCGGGGCAGGTGGACCCTCCCGGTGGTCCCTCGGAACCCCTTCGGTGGTCCCGGTACAATACCAATAAACCCCTGAATACTTCTGGTGACCATATGATGACTTCTCATATATAAATCTTCACCTCCAGACTATTCCGGAACTCCTCATGACGCCCGGGATCTCATCCGGGACTCCGAACAACATTCGGTAACCACGTACAAACCTTCCCTATAACCCCAGCATCATCGAACCTTAAGTGTGTAGACCCTACGGGTTCGGGAATCATGCAGACATGACCGAGACAGCTCTCCGGCCAATAACCTACAGCGGGATCTGGATACCCATGTTGGCTCCCACATGTTCCACGATGATCTCATCGGATGAACCACGATGTCGAGGATTCAAGTAATCCCGTATACAATTCCCTTTGTCAATCGGTACGTTACTTGCCCGAGATTCGATCGTCGGTATCCCAATACCTCGTTCAATCTCGTTACCGGCAAGTCACTTTACTCGTTCCGTAATGCATGATCCCGTGACCAACTACTTAGTCATATTGAGCTCATTATGATGATGCATTACCGAGTGGGCCCAGAGATACCTCTCCGTCATACGGAGTGACAAATCTCAGTCTCGATTCGTGCCAACCCAACAGACACTTTTAGAGATACCTGTAGTGCACCTTTATAGCCACCCAGTTACGTTGTGACGTTTGGTACACCCAAAGCATTCCTACAGTATCCGGGAGTTGCACAATCTCATGGTCTAAGGAAATGATACTTGACATTAGAAAAGCTTTAGCAAACGAACTACACGATCTTGTGTTATGCTTACGATTGGGTCTTGTCCCGTTATCAATGATATCCAATGTCCATAGTCAGGAAACCATGACCATCTGTTGATCAACGAGCTAGTCAACTAGAGGCTCACTAGGGACATGTTGTGGTCTATGTATTCACACATGTATTACGGTTTCCGGTCAATACAATTATAGCATGAATAATAGACAATTACATGAACAAGGAAATATAATAATAACCATTTTATTATTACCTCTAGGGCATATTTCCAACAGGTTCAACTGCGACGACTACGGCTCTAGGATGCTGGTCCATAGGGCACAGGCACAAAGACTTCCCGACTGTCATCGACAAGGTCATGCTGGCTTCAGTAGGAAAGCGGCGACAATGGCGCATCTACGGCTCATTCTGGTGGCAGTAATGGTTGCTCGGTGATATCGGAATCTCGACGTAATTTTTATTATTTTGAGATGTTTTATATTTTCATTGAATTTTTATAACGGATCTGATTTTTCTTTTAAAAAAAGTGAGAATTGTAGCAAATATTATAATCTAATATGATCGATTTACTTCATCTTTTTCATTTCTGGCTCAGGTAGTTGCTGAAATGTTTCTTCAGAGAAAAAGTAGTCCGAAATGTGACGGCACAGTAATCTCGAATGTGCTCTCTCAGCCGTTGGATCTTCGTGCTCGGACTCCGGTACCCGACGGTGTGAATGTGTGATGCTCCGAGCCTCCGGCGACTCCGCCGCGCCCGCTTGCCTTCTCCCCGGCCGCCGCCGGCATCGAAGCCCTCCAGCAGTTCCTCGCCGCCTCGACGCGCGGCCGACACCTCCCGAGCCCGTGTGGCTCGGTGACAAGGCCACCACTGGCCGTCGCCGCGCGAGCCTCGCCAAGGGTTTCTCCTTCCGGTCGCGCAGCGCGCGGCTCGACGAATTCGCTCTCGCCCACGGCCTCCTCCGCCTCGCACCTCGGAGAGTCGAACCCCAGCAGCCATTTCCTTGGCAGGCTAGCCCTCGCTTCGGCGGCGGCGGCCCTGTGTATCCGGTAAGTCCTGCAGCTAGATTCCCAATTTCCCGTGCTAAATTGGATCAAGTGTAGTTACCTACAACCTTTCCATTGCTCCATGCTGCGTTACCCCGTTCAGATTCAGTTATGAAGCATGTTGGTGCATCACGAAATTGCAATTCTGAATCTAATCACTTTGTGTGCTTCAGGCTTGTTTATCTGTTATCATGGGTCGATGCTACCAAGTCTCAGGACTCCAGCATCAGTCAATGGCTTGGTCTGTCTGTTTGATGTGTGCTCCGCGGGTTGCAATCAGGTACTGAGCCAGGACTAGTCTTACAGCATCCTTGTGTCGCTGTCAAAATAATTCACCTTTCCTCTTCCAGTATTTATTTTGCTTACTGCGATTCTACTAGTCACAACTCACAATCCATTGCTCCCTTGCACACGTTTTCTTTCACATATCTTTGTTTCATTCTTCTACTATTCTTTACCCTTGCATCATGTTCAGGGAACCAGGGCCCACCATTGTTTGTTAAGCAAGTCAAGTCAATAGTCTAGCATAACTCTAGGCCCATTCCTTCCGGCAGACAAATCCTTTAAATGGCATCTACATTCTACACACAAGATCTCCCAAGCTCCAACCTAAAGTTCTCCCAACTTCCTGCTTCTTCCACATCCTGTAAGCTCTGAACATCATGCCCTCATTTTTGTCTCTACTCTGTATTTTTCTCTTCCTTTTCTCCTTCAACACTACAACACTCAAAGCAGCGGCAGAAAACAAGTCCGAGATTGATCGCCAAGCCCTCCTTTGCTTCAAGTCCGGCATCAACTCTTATCCCCTTGGCATCCTAAATTCATGGAGTGATGACTCACTTAACTTTTGCAGCTGGATAGGGGTCACTTGCAGCACAAAGTTTCCACCCCGGGTGGTCTCTCTTAACCTCACCTCTGCTCGTCTCCATTGGGAAATTTCTGGATGTGTAGGCAACTTGACCTTTCTATCATCGATGAACCTTGCCGATAATGATCTGTCGGGAACCATCCCTGAAGAGTTGGGTAAGCTCCCAAACCTCCATACGCTGAATCTTGCCAATAATAGTCTGACCGGTGGTATCCCTCTCTCATTGACCAATTGTTCCTCACTCAGCACACTTATACTGTCTCGTAATAACCTCTCCGGAGAGATCCCTTCTACTTTGTTTGATAACTTATCTAAGCTTACTAAGGTTGATCTCCAGAAGAATTCTTTCACGGGACTCATCCCACGTTTCCATAAGGTCACAGCACCCAAACTTCTTTGCCTGACAGAGAACTTCCTCTCTGGAAGCATACCTCCTTCAATAGGAAATGTTTCTTCCCTGACATCTATATTGCTCGGCCAAAATAAGCTATCAGGATTAATTCCAGAAACTATAGGTCACACTACAAAACTACTTGAGCTTGACCTAAGTTTCAACAGTTTATCAGGTAATGTCCCGGTTTCTCTTTATAACATGTCATCACTCAAAAACTTTAGTGTTGGCAGCAATGCCCTTGTTGGACAGTTACCATCTAACATTGGTTACTCGCTACCAAACCTCCAGTCCCTAATCCTGGGAAGCAACAGGCTGGAGGGCCTGATCCCTGCTTCACTAGCCAACATGTTAAATCTTCAAATACTTGATCTTTCAAACAACTCGTTGCATGGCTCTTTGCCATCTCTTGGTTCGTTGGCAAACTTGCGTCAGTTAGTTTTAGGGGGGAACTTGCTAGAAGCACATGATTGGTCATTTCTTACATCTCTGGCAAGTTGCACCCAGCTGACAAAATTGTCCTTGGAAGGGAATGCTCTGAATGGCAGCTTACCTATAGCAGTTGTTAATCTTTCCACAACGCTAGAAGAGTTATCGCTTGCATCAAACCAAATTTCGGGCTCCATACCTGTTGAGATTAGCAATCTTGTTAATCTCACTTCGCTTAGGATGGAAAGCAATTTTCTTTCGGGAAGCATACCATCTACCATTGGGAAACTGCAATACCTATATATCCTAAGTCTATCGAACAACAAATTATCAGGTCAGATCCTCCCTCAGTTGGTGACATCACTCAACTGGGCAAGCTTTATCTTGATGATAACAACTTGAGTGGAAACATACCTGGTAATTTAGGTCAGTGCAAGGGACTTCTTGAACTAAACTTGTCTCGGAACAATCTCAATGGGTCAGTACCAGCCAAACTGTTTGATAATCCTCCATTTTCCTTCGGTCTAGACTTCTCACATAACAATCTCACTGGGGAACTGCCTTTTGGTACACATGGTGCTGGTTATGGTCCAACATCCCTTCACATGGAAGGAAACAAGTTTCGTGGACAAATCCCAGCAAGCTGGAACTCACTATTATCAACCCAGCAGATTAATCTTTCTCACAATGACTTATCTGGTACTGTGCCCGAATTCTTTGAGCACCTTAGTATGCTGGAGCAACTTGATCTGTCTTACAACAACTTTGAAGGGGCTGTTCCTACAAGTGGGATCTTTGAGAATTCTGCCGCAGTAGTTTTGGATGGAAACAAGGGACTCTGTTCGAATTCCTCGAGGCTAGCATTACCAATTTGTCCTGGCATCTCAGCAGCAAATAAAACAAAGCACCATAAGTCCAAGCACCATCGGTCCTTGCTGGCGACCTTGCTGCTAATTGTACTACCACCACTTACTATTTCTTCCCTAGTATTGCTGTGGCTTCTGTTCACTCTTTGGGATAGAGGGGTATTATTCACTCATTGCAAGAATTTGATTTTATCATTTTCACCATCGGATGTTTTGTCCAAGATTTTTCGCCTTTTTGGCCATCTCAAGCGAAGGGAAGTGCATACAGTTCCGTCCCATGAGGAGAAGCTGAAAAGAGTGTCATACAGTGACATCCTTGAAGCTACTGATTGGTTTTCGTCGGGACACAAAATAAGCTCAAGCTGTACTGGGTCAGTCTATGTTGGGAGGTTCAAGTTTGAAAATGATCTGGTGGCTATCAAAGTATTCAACCTGAATGAACCTGGCGCTAATGAAAGTTTCTTTACTGAGTGTCAGGTGCTACGGAGCACACGCCATCGAAACATTCTGAAGTGTGTGACTTCATGCTCGACGACGGACACAGAACGCAATGAGTTCAAAGCACTAGTCTACCAGTTCATGGCTAATGGCAGCCTTGAAAGATGGCTTCACCCTAAGCAACACAATGGCACACCAAATAGAACCCTAAGCTTACGGCTGAGGATATGCATAGCCGTGGATGTGGCCTCTGCTCTCGATTATCTTCACAACGAACTGACGCCGTCTTTGATGCATTGTGATTTGAAGCCAAGCAACATTCTTTTAGATTATGATATGACTGCACGTATTGGAGACTTTGGTTCAGCAAAGTTTCTGTCGCCAGTTTTGGGTAGCCTGGAACACTTGATCAGTTTCCGAGGAACAATTGGATACATGGCACCTGGTAAGTTTATTTTTCATTAATGCACTTGTCCATGTGGTTTATCTTGTATTTAAGTACATCATGTTGCTTTTGCAGAGTACGGAATGGGTTGCCAGATCTCAGCAGGAGGTGATGTCTATAGTTTTGGAGTGATTCTACTGGAGTTGCTTACCGGAAAACGACCAACCGATGATATGTTCGTGGATGGGCTTAGCCTTTGTAAGTTTTGTCAATCCATGTTCCCAGACAGAGTTGCAGAGATTCTAGATCCTCATGTGGCGCATGAGGAGCATCAGCGGTGCGAAGAAGTGGATGCGGAAGCATGGATGCAGCTATATATTGTCCCGCTGGTTGCCCTAGGGTTGTCATGTACCGTGGAATCTCCCAATGATAGGCCTGGAATGAAGGATGTTTATGCAAAACTATCTGCTATCAGAAGCTCTTTTCTGGAACGCCGTGATGATTGATGAATATATCAATTCTGTTAGGGTGTACTAAATTGTTATTGTTAAGGATGTATTCTTGTAATTACCAGAGTGTGTTTGCGTCCTGTACCCTATCTATTGGACAAAACTAAAACAAACTGTGTGGACAAATATGTGATTTGCAACTAGGCATAGTTGGATATTGGAAGCATCACCAACCATGCTTTGTTGTAGATTTGTTTGTTTTTTAATAATATTTATATTGACATGTATGTATTGTGAAATTCTTGTACTAATAAGTAATTTGTAAATGTGTCGTACATAAAGGTGTTTTTGAATGAACTGATATGTTGAATTTACTAATAAATCTGGTCACAGGTGTTCTTCTGAACACCTCTTTGCAGCCTGAACTAGCGGCAGGGACCTCTCTGTCCCTCCCCTCGCCGTCCGTCTCTGGCTTTCCGCACCGGCTTTCTGCCCCTCCTCTTTCTTCAGTCGGTCCAGGTACAAAAAAGAGTCCAGTCCACCACATCTCAAGCAAACCATGTACTGTACCACCTGACAACCGTCTCCTTCGGCCATTTCTGAGGAGGAAGCTGGTGCTGCACATCACCTGCTTGTTGTAATGCCCTGCCCTGTTCTTGGTAGAATTCAACAAAGGGCCTGCTTAAACCTTCGTCACTTTTCTCTTTTCCTTCCTCTCGTTGGTTGTCAAGGCCGGGCCGGAGGAGGTGCACGCCTGGGGCGGCGGAGGAGCGGAGCCGACGCCTGAACACGGCTGCCCTGAATCGAGGTCTACTTTTACTCCCTGGCCTCCTCTAACTTGTTTTGCAGCTATACAGAGTCCAGCCCACCATGGTCTCAACCAAACATTCACCGTTTGTTTGCTCCTCTCGTCTTGCATCGAGCTAACGTGGAGGGAGCTGTTGTTGCACATGGCGTGTTTGTTTTCATGCCCTGCCCATGTTCTTGGCCAAAACCAAGGATTGTTGCTTAACGACGTCATATACTTCCTGTTAGCTAGCATTTCCACGAGCATTTTGCTTCCACCGGTCAAGACCCAAGAGATGGGACATTCACTCACTCCGGTGTTGTTGCTGCACATCACGTGTTTGTTTTATTATTTCCCTGCCCTTGTTCTTTCTTGGTAATAAAAATTAAGGATATCTAGTTGCTTAACAACGTCTAGTACTTCCTGTTAAGTGTTTACCTTAGTTTGGTCATCAAGACATGGAAAATAGACTGGATGTCTGAATCCCACTTCTCTGAACCTCTATCTATATTACTGAAAGCATTCAGTAGACTTGTGTTTGTGTGGCCGGGTCACTCTTGACCGATCTGTGCTAACCGTGTAGCAGGCCCTCCGCTGAATCGAAAACTGGTCTGGGGTTGGCAGTAGCGCATCATAACCTAGCAAAGTACCAAGTGCTGATGGACCAGTCTCTGCACGCGTTTTCCTCTCCGCTTTTTCGTCGAGTCGCCGTCTCATTTCTCATCCACTTTTTGTTCTGCCACTGAGGAGTGTTGGTCTGTGACGTGTGACGAAGATTACAGGCAAGGCAACACCAAGTCAAGTAAAGGTCCCAGAAAAGAAAACACCCGGCCAACTAGTCAAGTGTCCAAGTCTACTTAGGGAGACACATACTATATAACACAATGAATTCGCACAAGATGCACTGAATTAGACATGGCACCTGCAACAACTCTGCGCTCTCTTTCTCCACATGGCATCCTCATTCTCTTCACCCATCTTCTCATATTGTTCTCCTCCAACACCGCCGCACAATCCATCAGCAACGGGTCCGAGGTCGACCGGCAGGCCCTCCTCTCCTTCAAGTCCGGCATCTCTAGCGACCCAAACGGCGTCCTGCGATCATGGCGCAGCGGCTCCCTCAACTTCTGCCGCAGGAGAGGTGTCACCTGTGGTATTACTCTTCCAACTCGTGTGATCTCGCTGAACTTGAACTCCGCACAGCTCAGTGGTCAGTTATCTCCTTGGATAGCTAACCTTACGTCACTAGAACGGCTAGACCTTTCAGAAAATCGCTTCTCTGGAAGCATTCCAGAGGAGTTAGGCACACTTCAACAGCTACAGTTTATGACCCTTTCAGTAAACAACCTTGAAGGTATCATTCCTAGATCCCTAGGCACTAGTAGATCTCTTAAAAGTGTTGATCTCTCATTAAACCAGCTTGTCGGCCCTATCCTAGATTTCCATAAGATGTCAACCCTTCAATTTCTTGATCTTTCAAGTAACAACCTTTCTGGAAGCATACCTTCATCACTGGGAAATGTTTCTTCTCTCACAGATATACGGCTTGACACAAACAGGTTATCGGGTTCAGTTCCAGAGACTTTGAGCCTTATTCAGAACCTTAGTATGCTCAGTTTAAGTAACAACTACCTGTCGGGGCACGTCTCCACCAAACTATGTAACATGTCATCACTCATTTATCTTGGACTAGACCAGAATAACCTTACTGGACAAGTACCATCTTGCATTGGAAACACGTTACAGAACCTTGAATCGCTGTCCATGTGGGGTAACAAATTCGAGGGGTTAATTCCATCATCACTAGCAAATGCGTCGAACCTCCAATATATTGATCTTGGACACAACTTACTAAAGGGACGAATTCCATCTCTAGGATCTCTATGTAACTTAACCTTTCTAAATTTAGGAAATAACTTCCTACAAGCTGAAAATTGGGAATTCCTTGTCTCTCTGACAAACTGTGCGCAACTTGAAACATTGCATATGAATGGAAATGCCCTGGATGGAAATATCCATATATCAGTTGGAAATCTTTCTAGAAGTTTAGTGCGTTTAATTCTTGGAAACAATCAAATTGTCGGCACAATACCAGTTGAGATTGTTAACCTTCGAAACCTCCAAATGCTTGATATGGGCCAAAACTTGCTTTCCGGTATTATTCCTTCTGTTATTGGGAATCTAGGCCATCTAATTGTCCTAAACCTATCAGGAAACAAACTTTCTGGCCAGATCCCATCTACAATAGGTAATCTTTCTCGGCTGAACAAGCTTTATCTACAGAACAATGAGTTGAGTGGGAACATCCCAGCAACTTTAGGAAATTGCAATCAACTGTATATGCTAGAATTATCTTTTAACAGCCTTGAAGGACCAATACCAAGTGAACTCTTCAGTGGCACAACCTTGGTCGGTTTGGATTTGTCAAACAACTACCTTACAGGATCAATACCACCACAAATTGGTGCATTGCTTCAACTTCTCCGACTCGATATTTCCTTCAACCAATTGTCTGGTCAATTTCCACTTACATTTGGCGAATGTGTCCAACTATCTTCTCTCAGATTGAGAAGTAACATGCTTAATGGAAGTATACCTCGATCATTCATTAACCTGAGGTCCATCGAGCAAATCGATCTTTCCCATAACTCCCTTGTTGGACAAATTCCAGAGTTCTTTGCAAATATGGGTTATTTGCAGCAACTTTATCTGTCTATGAACTACTTTGAAGGGCCGATTCCAACTGGTGGCATCTTTCAGAATCATAAGCAGTAAACTTGGAAGGCAATGATGAGCTTTGTGCAAGTGCAACCACCACCTTATATCAATTCCCAGTTTGCACCACAACATCAGCTGTTGGCAGCAAGAAGAATGCACTCTTATTGTTAAAAGTAATTCCTCCAGTTGCCATTGCCTTGATCTCTTTCATATGCTTTGCGGTCACTCTTCTGAAAAGAAGGCAAGCAGAAGCAGCTCCATGCTACAAGGAGACAATGAAGAAAATTTCTTATGGTGACATCGTTAAAGCTACCAACTGGCTCTCTCCGATTAACAAGATCAGCTCAAGTCGCACCGGTTCGATCTACATTGGTAGGTTTGAGTTTGACACGGACCTGGTCGCTATCAAGTTATTCCATCTCGAGGAGAATGGTGCGCGCGACAGCTTTGTTACCGAGTGCGAGGTGCTGCGAAACACCCGCCATCGCAATCTTGTCAAAGCTGTCACCGTATGTTCGACAGTGGACCTAGAAAACAATGAATTCAAAGCTATTGTTTTTGACTTCATGGCCAATGGAAGCTTGGACATGTGGGTGCACCCGAAGCTACACAACAATAGCCCCAAGAGAGTACTGAGCTTGGGCCAGAGGTTAAGAATAGCGATGGACGTTGCGTTGGCTTTGGATTATATGCACAACCAGTTGACGCCCCCTCTAGTCCACTGCGATTTGAAGCCAGGCAATGTTCTTTTGGACTACGACATGACCGTGAGAGTTGGTGATTTTGGGTCAGCGAGGTTTCTCTCTTCAGTTCCTGGTAGTCCAGAAGACTTGGTTGGTGTGGAAGGAACAATTGGATACATCGCACCTGGTGAGTTCAACTTTGTTTCAAGTATTTTCTTATTGTTTTTTTTCTCCTGTAGTAACAATGCCATAACTTATTTTACAGAGTATTGTATGGGATACAAAGTCTCGCCAGGATGTGATGTATTTGCTTTTGGAATCCTCATTCTAGAAATGCTCACCGGAAGGCGACCGACGGATGCAATATTCACCGATGGCCTGAGCCTGCACAAGCTTGTGAGCTCAGCATTTCCAGGCAGACTTGGAGAGGTTTTAGATCCCCATTTGTCCCACGGTCACACACATCCGTGTGACAGAGTGTTTATGCGGAGATATATGGTACCCTTGGTTGAAGTTGGCCTCCTTTGTTCCATGGAATCGCCTAAAGATCGTCCGGGAATGGGAGAAGTCTGTGCCAGAATTTTGTCTCTGAAAGAGGCGTTCTTTGAGTTCTGCTGATTAACCTGCAGATCTACATGTTCTCGAATAAGAGTATACGGTGTGAATATCTTTGCTGTAAAAATTGGTTCTACAGACCACATTTTAGTGTGGGAAGATCATCAGAAATCTAGTTATCGAAATATTGAATTCCTAGAAAGTACATATTCAGTATTGGAGCTCCCTATGTTGGAAATCTAGTATCTGTATTCTATTAGACATGATATTTTAGAAGCTGATTCCATGTGATCCCAATTATTAACCTGTGTATTCAGAGAAGTATATTGCAGTACAAATGTGCATTTGCAAGTTTTGGTGAGATTGTATTATTAATAATTCATTGCCCTGGATTTCTGAGAAATGATTTTTGGTTCTCGATAAAAATTAACTTTAAACAGTACACCTGTTAACCTGTCTTTTGAACTGATACACCTATTATCTTTCATATGGTTGCAGGGTATCTCCAACTGAACTTACTTGTCCGCGGACACTTTCGAACCCTTATTTGTTCGTGTGCATGCTGTTGTATCCCCCTAAATTGCGCAGACACATGCATATCATTGGTGAGGATGGAAAGAGAAAGTGGTCCCGGGTCGGCTGCATCCGACGTGGCAGCGTGTCCGAATGTACGATTTGATACCTCTAGTTGGATGGCATTTTTCTTTCTCTCTTATCCAAGCTATTTTCGTCCATCCGAACATATGGGGGGAGGAAATAGGAGTGACTGTAATTCACGTCTTAGCTCGTGCTCATCTACGCTCGATGAACAGTAAATTGAAAATAATTAAAAGATAAAAAAATGGAATATTTTGACATCAAAGATGCTCGGCTGCGTAAAATTTTGTGATGTTTGGACATTTAAGGACTTGCAAAAAACAAATCAGGTCCAAAATAGTGCTCCTTTCCAAAGTTTCTTTCACGGTCAAATTTGTTTTTTGTCACGACATTGTGGAGTGTCCAAACACCAAGAATGTTGCCAACCACATCACACACTAGAGCATCTCTGGATGCCAAAAGAAATTCAGTTTTTTTTTTACTATTTTATTTAATTTTGCTGCTTGCCACACTCATCTAGCTGAAGATGCTCTTAGATTTAGTTGCGGCGATAGGAAATAAGGCCAATTTCGACGCGGCGACGCTAACGGATGCGGATTTGGTTCGGTTTTTCTGTCGGCTTGGTACCCAAATCAGACGACGCGCCTTGAAGTTGGCCTAACGGTGCGACCTCAGCCGTTTGATCTTCACGCTCGTGCTCCCCTCCTCACCGCCGTCGTCCGCTGCCTTCCCGGCGCCCAGCCCCCTCTCCATCCTCCCCTCGCCGCGTCAACGCGCGGCCGCCGCCTCCCGAGTCCGCGCGGATCGCTGCGCCTCGCCGGCGACGCCACCCCAACCCACCGTCGCCGCGCCTATCATCGATTTTTCCCATGGAGGAGATTCGGCCGTCCGTCCGAAATGCCTGTGTTGCCATGTTTCCCCATTCAGTCAACCAAGCATTTTCAACCATCAAGCATCATTTTTGCTCAAGAGGAAGAACGAGCGAGCCGTTTGGAGGGATCTCACCTCTCCAGCCTCTAGTTCGATGCCGCTTGTGCTGTTGGCAGTGCTCTGCAGTCTGCACCCACCAGTCGCAGTCTGCAGTCCACGCGTGTTTTCATTCAGAGGTCTTTGTTTCCCTTGCACACACGTTCACATTGACCTGCCGTGTCCAGTCAAGCATGCCTTCTCGTCCATGTCTGGTAGCCAAATCCTTCAAAAGTCATCCTTCACCCAAGATCATCCAACCTCCAGCCTTAGCACCCCCTGTTGTTCTTTCACATCGACATCATGCCCTCTGTCTTGTCTCTACTCTGTATTTTGCTCAGCCTTTTCTGCTTCAACACCTCAATGCTACCCGCAGCACAAGCAAACATGTCCGAGATCGATCGCCATGCCCTCCTCTGCTTCAAGTCAGGCATCAGCTCTGATCCCCTTGCCATCCTACACTCATGGTGCAATGGCTCGCTTGACTTTTGCAGCTGGAAAGGGGTCGCCTGCGGCACCAAGTTTCCACCCCGGGTGGTCTCTCTTAACCTCACCGCCGCTCGTCTCGGAGGGCAGTTATCTGGATGCGTAGGCAACCTGACATTTCTTTCCCGGATGAACCTTGCCGGTAATCATCTGTCAGGAACCGTCCCCGAAGAGTTGGGTAAGGTTCCAAACCTCCATACACTGAATCTTGCCGGCAGCAATCTTGAAGGTAACATCCCTGATTCCTTAGGCACTAGCAACTTTCTTACCTATGTCAATCTTGCAAACAACACTCTTACCGGTGGCATCCCCGTCTCACTGGCCAATAGCTCCTCACTCAGCACACTTATACTGTCACGTAATAGCCTCTCTGGGGAGATCCCTTCTACTTTGTTTGGTAATTCATCCAAGCTTACCGTCGTTGATCTCCAGATGAATTTTTTCACTGGTCCCATCCCACATTTCCATAAGGTCACAACACTCAAATTTCTTCGTCCGAGATCGACAACTTCCTCTCTGGGAGCATACCTCCTTCAATAGGAAATGTTTCTTCCCTCGCTTCTATATTGCTCGGCCGAAATAGGTTATCGGGATTAATTCCAGAGACTTTGAGTCACATTGCAAAACTGCTGGAGCTTGATCTAAGTTTCAACAGTTTATCAGGGAGTGTCCCTTTGTCTATTTACAACATGACATCACTCGAACACACGTTCACACTGAGGCAGCCGGCCGTGTCCAATCAAGCATACATACATTCACATCCATGTCTGGTAGCCAAATCCTTCAAAAGTCACCCTACACCCAAGACCATTCTGTTAGGAATATGCAACTTGTATTCCCATGGGGCCATAGGCCAGTATATATACATTTACAGGTGCAGGTAATATGCAGAAAACCCCTTATACAATGGGGTAAAGACAAAAGGCTACATGGCTATATATATAACTCTAACACGCCCCCTCAAACTCATGGTGGATAAACAACACTGAGTTTGGAGAGATAGAAGCCATGCTGTGCTCTTGTTTGGGCCTTTGTAAAGAAATCCGCCAACTGCAACTCGGAAGGCACATACTGAAGAGCAATAACCTGATCCTGCACACCAGCGCGCACATAAAAAGCATCAACACCAATATGCTTGGTGAGCTCATGCTTCACAGGGTCGCGCGCAATGCTAATAGCACCTGTACTGTCAGACAGTAGAAGAGTAGGTGTAGTGACAGAAACACCAAAATCCTGAAGCAACCACCGTAACCAAGTCACCTCTGCCGTCAAAAGAGCCATAGCTCGCAATTCAGCCTCTGCACTCGAACGGGAAACTGCAGTCTGTTTCTTCGTCTTCCAGGCAATGAGAGAACCACCAAGAAAAACACAGTAAGCAGAAAGTGAACGGCGATCCGAGGGATCACTGGCCCACGTAGCATCCGAATAGGCCTGAAGCTGTAATGAACCGGAGCGAGGAAAGAACAGACGGTGAGAGATCGTTCCTCGAAGATATCGGAGAACACGAAGGAGGTGACTGTAGTGAACCGAAGTGGGAGCAGAGACAAACTGACTCAGAATATGGACCGGATAAGATATATCCGGTCGAGTGACAGCTAGATAGACAAGACTCCCAACAAGATGACGATAACGCGTCGGATCAGACAAGGGGTCACCATCAGTATCACGGAGGTGAACATTGAGCTCCATGGGAGTCTCAACAGTGCGCTCATCAGTGAGAGCAGCACGAGCAAGAAGATCCTGGATATACTTTTCCTGGGAAATAAAAAAAGCCATCAGAGGTAGAAGAGACTTCAATCCCAAGAAAGTAGCGAAGAGGGCCAAGATCAGACATCAGAAACTGCTCACTAAGACGGGCCTTCACAAAGGCAATATACTCAGGGTCGTCGCCGGTGATGATCATGTCATCAACATAGAGAAGAAGAAGAGTCCGACCACGAGCGGAAATGTGGACAAACAACGCTGGATCATGATCACTCGCTGAAAAACCAGCGGCAGTCACCACAGAGGAAAAACGCTCAAACCAGGCGCGAGGGGCTTGCTTAAGGCCATAGATAGAGCGACGAAGACGACAGACCATGCCATCAGGAACAGAATACCCAGGTGGGGGCTGCATGTATACCTCCTCGCGCAGCTCACCATTAAGAAAGGCATTCTTAACATCAAGCTGAGAAACAGACCAATGTCGAATAGAGGCCACAGCGAGAAGTGTGCGGATAGTGGTCATATGGGCCACAGGAGCAAATGTCTCATCGTAATCACGACCATGCTCCTGCTGAAAACCACGAGCCACAAGACGAGCTTTGTAACGCTCAAGAGAACCATCAGAGCGAGTCTTAACCTTGTAGACCCACTTACAAGTGATGGGACGAACACCGGGAGGAAGAGAAACAAGATCCCACGTGCCGGTGCGCTCAAGAGCAGCAAGCTCCTCTGCCATCGCAAACTGCCATTCAGGATGAACAACAGCATCGCGATAAGATGTATGCTCAAGTACAGCCGAAAGAGCATATCGACTAGGAGAATAGCGGTCAGGGGGAGGGCGAGGCCGAGCCCGAAGACCATAAGTCGGCTGGGATGAGGAGGACGACGCACCAGAAGTAGATGGCACGTCAGTGGATTTATCCAGAACACGTGGACGACGAGTATAATGAAAAGGAAAGGAGGGAAGAGCTGGAATCACTGGAGGTGGAGACGGAGAATGTAGTGATGATGAAGGTGAAGAAGGGGAAGGTATCGGTGATGAAGGTGGAGATGGGAAATGTGTCGGTGATGAAGGTGGAGAAGAATCCGTAGGAGAGGATGGCGTCGGATCTGCAACAGCAGGACGAGGAATAGGAATACTGGGCACAGAGGGAGGTGTGTCAGGAAAACTGAGGAAAGAGATATCCTCCACTGAAAAGGTCGAGGAAGATGGACGCGGGTAGAAAGGGCGAGACTCATCAAAAGTTACATCCCGAGAAATACGCATCCGACGACCGATAGGATCCCAACAACGATAGCCCTTATGCTCATCACTATAGCCTAAGAAGACACACTCAGCAGACTGAGCGGACTGTTTGGTGCGTTCACGAGGGGCTAGAAGAACATAGCAAACACAACCAAACGAACGAAGCACCGAGTAATCAGGAGAACGATCAGATGAAGCCCCGCACAGATCGAGCAGCAATCCTGCGCGTACCAACACAGCGCAGCAGCGGATCGGGGAGGCAGAAGCGTAGCAGCGGCGCCTAGGCGGGAGTGGCGGACGGCATGGAGCAGCGCAGCCGGAGAGAGAAAACGCGGCGGCGTGACGGGATCTTAGCACGAGTTGCGCGTGCGAAAAAAAACCTAAAGCTCTGATACCATGTTAGGAATATGCAACTTGTATTCCCATGGGGCCATAGGCCAGTATATATACATGTACAGGTGCAGGTAATATGCAGAAAACCCCTTATACAATGGGGTAAAGACAAAAGGCTACATGGCTATATATATAACTCTAACACATTCAACCTCCAGCCTTACCCCCCCCCCCACCCCCCTGTTGTTCTTTCACATCGGCATCATGCCTTCAGTCTTGTCTCTACTCTGTATTTTGCTCAGCCTTTTCTGCTTCAACACCTCAATACCAGCCGCAGCACAAGCAAACATGTCCGAGATCGATAGGCAGGCCCTCCTCTGCTTCAAGTCCGGCATCAGCTTCGATCCCCTTGGCATCCTACACTCATGGAGCAAAGGCTCGCTCAACTTTTGTAGCTGGAAAGGGGTCGCCTGCGGCAAAATAAATCCACCCCGGGTGGTCTCTTTGGACCTCACATCTGCTCGTCTCCGTGGGCAGTTATCTGGATGCGTCGGCAACCTGACACTTCTTTCCCGGATGAACCTTGCTGATAATCATCTGTCAGGAACCATTCCCGAAGAGTTGGGTAAGCTTCCAAACCTTCATACACTGAATCTTGCCAGCAGCAATCTTCAAGGTAACATCCCTCACTCACTAGGCTCCAGCAATTCTCTTACCTATGTCAATTTTGCAAACAACACTCTTACCGGTGGCATCCCCGTCTCACTGGCCAATAGCGCCTCACTCAGCACACTTATACTGTCACGTAATAGCCTCTCTGGGGAGATCCCTTCTACTTTGTTTGGTAATTCATCCAAGCTTACCGTCGTTGATCTCCAAATGAATTATTTCACTGGTCCCATCCCACATTTCCATAAGGTCACAACACTCAAATTTCTTCGTCTGACAGACAACTTCCTCTCTGGGAGCATACCTCCTTCAATAGGAAATGTTTCTTCCCTCACTTCTATATTGCTCGGCCGAAATAGGTTATCGGGATTAATTCCAGAGACTTTGAGTCACACTGCAAAACTGCTTGAGCTTGATCTAAGTTTCAACGGCTTATCAGGGAGTGTCCCGTTGTCTTTTTACAACATGACATCACACGAATTCTTCAATGTGGGCAGCAATGTCCTTGTTGGACAGATGCCATCTCACATTGGTTTCTCACTACCAAACCTCCAGTTCCTTATCATGGGAAGCAACAGGTTCACTAGTAGAAAAGGGGCCTATGGTCCAGGCCGGTCCAGCCCATTAGTCCCGGTTCAACCCAGAACCGGGACCAATGGGGGCATCGGACCCGGTTCGTGAGCCCCGGGGGCCGGCCGGGCCACGTGGGCCATTGGTCCCGGTTCGTCTGGACCTTTTGGTCCCGGTTGGTGGGACGAACCGGGACCAATGGGCCTCGCTCCTGGCCCAACACCATTGGTCCCGGTTGGTGGCTTGAAACGGGACCAGTGGGCTGCCCATTAGTCCCGGTTCGAGCCATCAACCGGAACTAAATGGTTGGTACCCGTTCCGACCAGACTTTAGTCCCACCTTGCCAACTGAAGGGGAACCGGACCGGTTTATAAGCCCCTCCCTCTCTACCTTATTGAGCTCCTCCGAAAATGAAAATAGATGCGCTTATATAGGTAATTTAGCATAAACTCATACGGATTTCTCTTGAAATTCGTTATGAATTTAAGTTGAATTTCCTCTATAAGCGCATCTCTGCTCATTTCTGAGTAGTTTTTTTCTTTTTCTTTTTCTGAGTCCTTTCCTCTATATTTATTTTTTTCTTTTTATTTCTGAGTTGTAATAAGGCATTAAAAATAAGCATATATGCTCCGTTTTTAGTACAGTTAATCACAACTATTTTTTGCTTCTATTCATTTCTAAGTAGTTTTTTATATAGTTTTTTTTTCTTTTTCTGCTATATTTATTTTTTTTCTTTTTATTTCTGAGTTGTAATAAGGCATTAAAAATAAGCATATATGCTCCTTTTTTAGTACAGTTAATCACAACTATTTTTTGCTTCTATTCATTTCTGAGTAGTTTTTTATATAGTTTTTTTTTCTTTTTCTGCTATATTTATTTTTTTCTTTTTATTTCTGAGTTGTAATAAGGCATTAAAAATAAGCATATATGCTCCTTTTTTAGTACAGTTAATCATAACTATTTTTTGCTTCTATTCATTTCTGAGTAGTTTTTTATACAACTTTTTTCTTTTTCTGCTATATTTATTTTTTTTCTTTTTATTTCTGAGTTGTAATAAGCCATTAAAAATAAGCATATATGCTCCTTTTTTAGTACATTTAATCACAACTATTTTTTGCTTCTATTCATTTCTGAGTAGTTTTTTATATAGTTTTTTTTTCTTTTTCTGCTATATTTATTTTTTTCTTTTTATTTCTGAGTTGTAATAAGCCATTAAAAATAAGCATATATGCTCCATTTTTAGTACAGTTAATCACAACTATTTTTTGCTTCTATTCATTTCTGAGTAGTTTTTTATATAGTTTTTTTTCTTTTTCTGCTATATTTATTTTTTTCTTTTTATTTCTGAGTTGTAATAAGCCATTAAAAATAAGCATATATGCTCCTTTTTTAGTACAGTTAATCACAACTATTTTGTGCTTCTATTCATTTCTGAGTAGTTTTTTATATAGTTTTTTTTCTTTTTCTGCTATATTTATTTTTTTCTTTTTATTTCTGAGTTGTAATAAGCCATTAAAAATAAGCATATATGCTCCTTTTTTAGTACAGTTAATCACAACTATTTTTTGCTTCTATTCATTTCTGAGTAGTTTGTTATATAGTTTTTTTCTTTTTCTGCTATATTTATTTTTTTCTTTTTAATTCTGAGTTGTAATAAGCCATTAAAAATAAGCATATATGCTCCTTTTTTAGTACATTTAATCACAACTATTTTTTGCTTCTATTTATTTCTGAGTAGTTTTCTATATATTTTTTCTTTTCTGTTATATTTTTCTTCTATTTATTTCTGAGTGGTTTTTTATATATATTTTTTCTTTTCTGCTACATTTTATTTTTTTCTTTTTATTTCTGAGTTGTAATAAGTCATTAAAAATAAAAAAGAGGCGCAATGCTCGTTAATTTGGTTCAAGCCTTTTGGGATAGTGTCAACTGCACTGCACATTGCTCTGTGCAGTCTACCATATTCCACAAGGCTTGAAGCTAACCAACGTGCAGGAGCATTGAGCCTCTTCGTCATCGTATCTGCACTTAGGGTTTATAAACAGCTGCGAGTGCCTCTCGCTTGGCGAGGTGAGACTAAAAAAACAGCTACAAAGGTCCATTGGTACCGGTTCATGGCAAGAACCGGTACCAATGCCGCTCTTTGGTCCCGGTTGGACGCTTCAACCGGGACCAATACCCCCCCTTTAGTCCCGGTTGGAGCCACCAACCGGGACCAAAGGTCTTCGTTTCCCGCCCTTTGGGCTGCTGAAAAGAGGCCTTTGGTCCCGGTTGGTGGCTCCAACCGGGACTAAAGGTGAGATTAGTCCCGGTTCCAGCCACCAACCGAGACCAATGCTCTTGCTATATATACTGGACTTAGTAGTTTTCGCCAAATCCCGGTTCCAGCCCCGAGCCTCTGCTCCTCGTCGCCGTCGCCGCCGAGCCCGCCCCGAGCCCGCAGTCCCCGTCGCCGCCCCGAGCCCGCCGTCGTCGCCGCCCCCATCGCCGCCCGCGTCCCGCGCCGCCGCCCCGACGTCGCGCGTCGCCAGCTGTCGCCCTGCCCCGAGCCCGCCGTCCCCGTCGCCGCCCCCGAGCCCGCCGTCCCCGTCGCCGCCCCCATCGCCGCCCGCGTCCCGCGCCGCCCCATCATCGCCGCCCTCGTCCCTCTCCGCCGCCACGACGTGAGCGTTTTTTTTGTTAGATTTTTTTAGATTCTTTTTGTAGTTCATAGATTTTTTTGTTAGGTTAGATGTGTAGTAATTTAGATATGTAGTTCATAGATCTTTTTGTTAGATTAGATTTTTTTGTTAGATTACATGTGTAGTAATTAATTTGTTTATATTATGTTAGATTTTTTTGTTAGATTAATTAGATTTTTTTTGTTAGATTAGATATGTGTAGTAATTAATTTCTTCATATAATGTTAGATTTTTTTTCTGTTAATAGATTTTTTTGGTGATATTATTATTGAATATGCATGTTTGGTGATATTATTGTTAATATATTTTTTTGGTGATATTTAGATTGTGTAATTAATTTTGTTCATAGGATTTTAATGATTTTTTTGTTCATAGTACTTAGAAAAAGGAAAAAAAGAAGAAGTAGTTTATATATAGTTGAACTAGCTAGTTGATTTAATAAACTAATTTATTTTACTATATAATGAAGTAGTTTGTTTTAAGTAAGTACTACTTATTTATTTATAGTAAGTGCTTAGTAGTTGAACTAGATAGTTGATTTAATTAGATTTTTTTGTTAGATTAGATTTTTTTTGTTAGATTACATGTGTAGTAATTAATTTGTTCATATTATGTTAGATATTTTTGTTAGATTAATTAGATTTTATTTTTGTTAGATTAGATATGTGTAGTAATTAATTTCTTTATATTATGTTAGATTTTTTTTCTGTTAATAGATTTTTTTGGTGATATTATTATTGAATATGCATGTTTTGTGATATTATTGTTAATAAAATTTTTTGGTGATATTTAGATTGTGTAATTAATTTTGTTCATAGAATTTTAATGATTTTTTGTTCATAGTATTTAGAAAAAGGAAAAAAATAAGAAGTAGTTTATATATAGTTGAACTAGCTAGTTGATTTAATAAACTAATTTATTTTACTATATAATGAAGTAGTTTGTTTTTAGTAAGTACTACTTATTTATTTATAGTAAGTGTTTAGTAGTTGAACTAGATAGTTGATTTAATTAATAAGACTACTTTTATTTAACTATATATAGAAGTAGTTCCCGCGTCGACATCGGCGATGCCTATCCCGCATCCTCGTCGTCGTCGACTTGGCGGTGGAGGCCTGCTTGATCAGGGCCATGTTCGGGACTGGGCTCCGCCGGGTTGGTATTGGGAGGTGCTACCTTCCGTGGGACGTAGGTTGGTGAGGAGGCAGCCCGTTGTTGACCCGATCCTTGTTTGGTGGCGGTCGCGTGGGCCAGTGACGGTGGTGAGGCATCCGGACACCGCGGAGGTGGTACGTCACCATGTCAGCGAGGAGGACGAGCACGTCCGTCGCTACATAGTTGCATTGGAGGGGAGGTTCGACAATACCTGGCAGGTTCTTCAGGGATCTCACTGGAGCTATGATCCTGTGATGGTTCCTTATCTTTGGGTGTCCACCGCCCGCGTCGATACCCGTCGGGCGCTACGGTTCTAGTTGTATTAGTGATAATATTCGATGATGTACGGACACCAAGAGATGATGTACTTTTGCTTATAATTATTGAATGCATGCTAATTTGAATACTATACTTTATTTTATGATTTGGTTTTGCTTATTTTATGATTTGGTTTTGCTTATTGAATGCTCATATTGGATAAGTTCTCCTTCATTCCCGTGTGCTAGACAATTTGGTATAATAATGCATTCGGGAATGAAAGAGGAGCTACGTACGTACATCGATCATCGATAGTCAACCCATGATTAATAATAATGATCTAGTTTAATATTTGAATTATGAACGTAGGCCGGAAATGTCGTACTCATCGGACGACGAAAACCGCCCGGGGGAGTGCGACTGGTGCCACGACGACCGAGGTATGGCGACAGGTTCATTGAGCTGGACGAAGATCGGCGCTTCAGCATTAAGCTCGAGGAGACTTGCGATGTTCATACGGTACGCAACGACGACAATAGTTTTTTTCGTAATTAAGCACGACTTCAACTATTTTAACGTGTATTTTTCATCTTTTCCAATTCGACTAGCTTATCCCATGCTTTGCAAGACGCTATGTCTTGGAGAGGATGGGTTTGAAGACCATGAAAATTTCGAAACCAAAAAAATTATCCTAAGTACCCATCATGGTGTGGATTTTCAAGTAAAGCTGTACAATGCTCAGAGTGTAACCCATTTTGGTTGCAAAAATTGGGATGCATTTTGCAAGATGTATGGTCTTGATGAGGGTATGCTTGTCACCATGGATCTTGGTGATCCTACAATCGAGCAAGAGACACCTTCGATTTGGGTCTTTGTGGACACACCTCCAGTTCTTCCCTCATGTGAGCTAAACATAGTTATTATGTAATTTATATTGTTTATTTCAAAATATATAGTTGACAACTTATCTCCATTGACAGCTTATTTTTATTCTTCAAAGAATGTGCGGAAGATGGTAGACAGAACGTACTACACCGAAGACTCCGAATTAACTTATCAGGAGAAAAATCATCTGGTCGGATTTTGTACTGATCTTGAGAATTACAATATCTACAATCAAACTCCTCAACATTATGGTCAATACGTGCCATTAGTGCACGTGTTGAACTACGGTAACTACCATGGAGATATCCTGGTAAGATTATTTTTTACTATTACAATATCCGTGCATCTTTTTGCACACTTTTAAAACTAGTACATCATTGCTAACTACGAAGTTATTACTACGTTTTTCAACAGATAATCCCAAATGATTGTGTGCCTCATCTGATGTATACGCATGGTAGCCTTCATGTTTTGAACATACGACCAGGTCGTCCTACGAATCTCAACTGTCCATACCGGGTTTCTAAAAGAAATGGAGACATAACAATCAAACAATGGAAAAAATGCATGGATAGTCGTAAGGAGCTTCTTGGAAGCAATAAGCAGCGAAGGGCAAAAATTGGAGACAGGATGATCGCCATTCTTCATAATGGAGAGTCAGGGTCTATATTGTTTTATGCTATTTTACCTTAAGGGTGTATGTCCTACCTGATACTGATGATCATGTGCTAAGAACAATTATGTAGGGTTGGGTTCGATGACTATGAGGATGATGATCGCATGACTTATTATTAATAACGAGTAGAAGTTGTATGATGATGCAAGATTAGTAGGACTTGTTATTATTATATACATATATGATGATGTATGATGCAAAGCATGCATGAGCATGTTATATCTGCGGGTGCAATGAACATATAGCAGCAGCGTTGATAAACCAATGACGAAGATAAGAGAGGACACTTCTCTCTATTAGCTAGCAATAATAACAACCTAAAAATAACCCCCAAAACCCCTAAAGCAGCCACTTTTGTAAAAAAAATTGACTTTTGGTCCCGGTTGGAGCCACCAACCGGGACCAAAGGCCCTCTGACTGGGCTCGGTGCACAGGGCCACGTGGAGCCACATTGGTCCCGGTTCGTGTTTGAACCGGGACTAATGGGTGGAGGCATTAGTAACGACCCATTAGTCCCGGTTCATGAACCGGGACTAAAGGCCCTTACAAACCGGGACTAATGGGTGGTTTTCTACTAGTGGTTGGAGGGCCTGGTCCCTGCTTCACTATCCAACATGTTAAATCTCCAAACACTTGATCTTTCAAACAACTTGTTACATGGCTCTGTGCCATATCTTGGTTCTTTGGCAAACTTGCATCTGTTGGATTTAGGAATTAACTTGCTAGAAGCACATGACTGGTCATTTCTTACATCTCTAGCAAATTGCACCCAGCTGACAAAGTTGTCCTTGGAAGGGAATCTTCTAAATGGCAGCCTACCTATATCAATTGTTAATCTTTCCAGGAGGCTAGAACATTTATCGCTTGGGTCAAACCAAATTTCGGGCTCCATACCTGCTGAGATTAGCAATTTCTTTAATCTCACTTCACTTGGGATGGAGAGTAATTTTCTTTCTGGAAGCATACCTTCTACCATCGGGAAGCTACAGAACCTATACATCCTGAATCTATCAAAGAACAAATTATCAGGTCAGATCCCTCCCTCAGTGGGTGGCATTACTCAACTGGGCAAACTTTATCTTGATGATAACAACTTGAGTGGAAACATACCTAGTAGTTTAGGTCAGTGCAAGGGACTTCTTGAACTAAACTTGTCTTGGAACAATCTTGACGGGTCAATACCAGACGAACTGTTTGCTTATCCTCCACTCTCCTTGGTTCTGGACTTCTCACACAACAATCTCACAGGGGAACTACCATTGGTAGTTGGTACACATAGCAGTGGTGGTCCAGTATCCCTTCACATGGAAGGAAACAAGTTTCATGGACAGATTCCAGAAAGCTGGCATCTACTAGTATCAACCCAGCAGATTAATCTTTCTCATAATGACTTATCCGGTGCCGTGCCTGAATTCTTTGAGCGACTTGATATGCTGAAGCAACTTGATCTGTCTTACAATAACTTGGAAGGGTCTGTTCCTACTAGTGGGATCTTTGAGAAATATGCTGCAGTAGTTCTGGGTGGCAACAAGGGACTCTGTTTAAATTCCTCCAAGTTGATAAAAATAAGAAATTCCTTCAGGCCAGCATTACCAGTTTGTCCTCGCATCTCAGCTTTAGTGACTAAATCAAAACACCATCTGTCATTCCTGGCGACCTCGCTGCTAATTGTACTACCAACACTTAGTATTGGTTCCCTTGTGTTGTTATGGTTTCTGCTCACTCTATGGAAGAAAGGGTTGTTTTCGTCTTCACGATGGGATCTTGTGTCCAGGGTGTTTCCTAATAGAAGAGAAGTGCATACAGCCCCGTGCCATGATGAGAAGAAGCTGAAGAGAGTGTCATACCAGGACATTCTTAAAGCTACCAACTGGTTTTCTTCAGTCCATACAATCAGCACGACCTGTACTGGTTCAATTTATGTTGGTAGGTTCAAATCCGACAAGAGCCTAGTTGCCATCAAAGTATTCAACTTGGGTGAACCTGGTGGATATGATAGTTACCTTATTGAGTGTGAAGTGCTACGAAGCACCCGCCATAGAAATATTATGCGACCTGTGACCCTATGCTCAACACTGGATTCACAAAACCATGAGTTCAAAGCACTAATCTTCGAGTTCATGGTTAATGGCAGCCTAGAGAAATGGTTGCATTCTGACCAACACAATGGAATCGCAGATAAAGGGCTAAGCTTTGCCCAGAGGATATGCATAGCAGCAGATGTGGCTTCTGCTCTTGATTATGCCCACAACGAACTGACGCCTCATCTGATCCATTGTGATTTGAAGCCAAACAATGTCCTTTTGGATGATGACATGACTGCGCAGCTTAGTGACTTTGGCTCAGCGAAGTTTCTATCACCAGGTCTGCTAGTTCCTAAAAGCCTGGATGATGTTGGAGGGACATTGGATACGTGGCACCCGGTGCATTTTACCTTTTCCGTTTCCACTTAATTATAGTTTGTATCATATGTGTGTGTATTATCTAAACACATTACATCTTCACAGAGTATGGAATGGGTTGCGAGATCTCCGTAGCCGGCGATGTGTATAGTTTTGGAGTGCTTCTACTGGAATTGCTTACTGGAAAACGACCTACTGAAGATATGTTTGTGGATGGACTTAGCCTTTGTAAGTTCTGTGAATCTATGTTCCAAGACAGAGTTGCAGAGATTCTTGATCCTCATATGGCACATGAGGAGCATCAAGGGTGCGCAGAAGGATGGATTCAGATATATATTGTCCCCTTGGTTGCCCTTGGGCTGTCACGTACCATGGAATCTCCAAAGGATAGGCACAGAATGAAAGATGTTTGTGCAAAACTTTCTGATATTAGAGCCTCTTTTCTTTAACTGTCATGATGATTAATGAATATATCAATTATGTTAGAGCATACTGCTTCATTGTATGAAGAATGTGTTTTTTTACTGGTACAGTGCATATTGTACCCAATCTTTTTGACAATCTGAAACGAACTGTGGAGACAGAGATGTGATTTGCAGTTCGTCATAGTAGGATATTGGAAATATCAACCATTCTTTGTTCTAGATTTGTTGATTATTTTTTATTTTGGTATTGACGTGTATGTATTGTCAAATTCTTGCACTAATTTATTTGCAAAGGGTGTATGTAAAGGTGTTTTTCTGATGAAATGATATGTTTAATTTACAGCCTGATGGGTAATATTCGAAGGATATGTCTTAAGGTTGCATCCTGCATCAGTAGCCAATTATAATAAAGTAAAGAAAGATATTCATATGACATAACGAACAATCCTATTTTGCTCTCAAACTGTTAACTCCTTGCATGAATGAGGTTGCATATGCTTGAGTTGTCCATGGCCCACTATTGTCAAATATTGAAAGGAATGAAATTCCTGAATAAGTTTTTTACATCAGGAGAGGAACACTGAAGAGGCCCATGATGGTGTTACTTGAAAGGGATGAAATTACTGAATAGGTAGACAAGTATGGGCAAGACAAATAAAAAAATTTTTTTAGGTGGAGATGACAACAAAGACTGTTTACCAAAAAAAAGATAGTAACATAAATAATACTGTATGATCCATCATTGCACTGCCAAGGTATTCATTTAAGTCAATCTTGAGTCTCCATGACATTGTTCTTCGGTAGGCGAAGTGTGAGTGTGTGCAGTTATACTCGCTGTTTTTCCAAAACCATATGAAATGACCTTTTTCCTACCAAAGTTTTAATTAACGCAAGCCGCGCCCGGCCGCGGGGGGGGGGGGGGGGGGGGGATATTGTGCAACTGCATAACATGTTGTTCTGTTTTCAGCCTGTTGTTTACTCCGGCTTCTTGTGGAAGCGCCCTCGATATACACTTCCATAAATTTCCTGTAATTCATCCATGAGTCAAAGAGTCTTGCATTGAGTATCCAAACCTATAGTTACATTTATTTACAAAGATACACGACATATATGCAAACATGATTAGGATAAAATATTTATAATGATATGATGTAATTATAGTTGGGAAAAAATGTGTATTGGTTGATTACTTACTGTGGGCAGTTCCAATAAGCATGAGTTGGCCAAAAAGATCCATATAGTGAGTAGAAGCTTGAAAGCCACCCATTTCAGATTTGCACGGCCAAAAAAAGGACACGGTGATTTCTTTACACAACAAATGCTACTTTGCCAAAAAGATAGGTAACAACTGAATCCATAAAGTGACCACTTCTGCTTCGGTGCCGCCCCTCCCCCCGGCGCTAAACACATCAACGGTGGAGATCTTTTCATACCCCGTCATAATAAAGGATAGGTTGGTCTTTTTTAATAGCATTTAGTCCATACGGAGCGCGATACGCGGCCTGTGCATGTACTGCCCCTGGGCCAACCCATTTTACATTTTTTTCCCTCTTCTGTAAAACTTCAAAAAATAAGTGCCCAACGAGATTCAAACCCAGCACCTATGCCCTTAGTACAACCGTGGTAACCAACCAGACTATTTTCTTGTTATGTCTAGTCTGTTGGAAATATGCCCTAGAGGCAATAATAAAATGGTTATTATTATATTTCCTTGTTCATGATAATTGTCTATTGTTCATGCTATAATTGTATTAACTGGAAACTATAATACATGTAATACATAGACCACAACATGTTCCTAGTGAGCCTCTAGTTGACTAGCTCGTTGATCAATAGATGGTTATGATTTCCTGACCATGGACATTGGATGTCATTGATAACGGGATCACATCATTAGGAGAATGATGTGATGGACAAGACCCGATCCTAAGCATAGCACAAGATCGTGTAGTTCGTTTGCTAAAGCTTTTCTAATGTCAAGTATCATTTCCTTAGACCATGAGATTGTGCAACTCCCGGATACCGTAGGAATGCTTTGGGTGTACCAAACGTCACAACGTAACTGGGTGGCTATAAAGGTGCACTACAGGTATCTCCAAAAGTGTCTGTTGGGTTGGCACGAATCGAGACTGGGATTTGTCACTCCGTATGATGGAGAGGTATCTCTGGGCCCACTCGTAATGCATCATCATAATGAGCTCAATGTGACTAAGTAGTTAGTCACGGGATCATGCGTTATGGAACAAGTAAAGTGACTTGCCGGTAACGAGATTGAACGAGGTATTGGGATACCGACGATCGAATCTCGGGTAAGTAACGTACAGATTGACAAAGGGAATTGCATACGGGATTGATTGAATCCCCGACATCGTGGTTCATCCGATGAGATCATCGTGGAACATGTGGGAGCCAACATGGGTATCCAGACGCTGTTGGTTATCGGCCGAAGAATGTCTCGGTCATGTCTGGATGATTCCCGAACCCGTAGGGTCTACACATTTAAGGTTCAGTGACGCTAGAGTTGTTATGGGAAATAGTATGTGGTTGCCGAAGGTAGTTCGGAGTCCCAAATATGATCCCGGACATCACGAGGAGTTCCGAAATGGTCCGGCGGTGAAGATTGATATATTGGATGAAGGGTATTGGAGTCCGGAAGTGTTCTGGGGGTACCAGGCTATGGCCAGCATGACCGAAAGATGTTTCGGGAGCCCCGGCAAGTGTTGGAGGGCCTCATGGGCCAAAGGGGGAGGGGCAAACCAGCCCACTAAGGGGTGTTGCGCCCCCCACACCCTTTCCCATGTTATTTGGGGAGGTGGGTCGCCTCCACCTGGCTTGGGAGGCAATCTTCCACCTGCTTGGCTTGGGGGGCAAGTCTCCCTAGGATTTTCCCTAGGGAGATCCAATCTACTTGGCCGCCGCCCCCTAGGGGAAACCCTAGGGCGCCTCACCCTCTCCCCTTGCCCCTATATATAGTGGAGGGGTGGGAGGGCAGCCGCACCTCTTCCCTGGCACATCCCTCCCTCCTCCTACACCTCCTCCTCCATCGTGCTTGGCGAAGCCCTGCTGGAGAACCACGAGCTCCATCGCCACCACGCCGTCATGCTGCTGGAGTTTTCCCTTAACTTATCCTCTCCCCTTGCTGGATCAAGAAGGAGGAGACGTCCCTGGGCTGTACGTGTGTTGAACGCGGAGGCGCCGTCCATTTGGCGCTTAGATCGGAATCGACCGCGATCTGAATCGCTGCGTGTACGACTCCACCAACCGCGTTCTTGTAACGCTTCCGCATCGCGATCTTCAAGGGTATGAAGATACACTCATCCCCTCCCTCTCTTGTTGCTAGAGTCTCTATAGATTGATATTGGTGATGCGTAGAAAATTTTGAATTTCTACTACATTCCCCAACATGGTCACCTTCTTTTTTCTTCTTTAATTGTAACACTAACCAACACGAGTCTACTTGGGTTTTTCCGGTTTTCGTTTGTCCAATTTTCTTCTATTTTTAATTTTTCTCTTTCTTTATCTTTTTTCTTTTTAAAAAATTCATGAATTTTTCCGTAAATCTGTGTACTTTTCAAATTTGTGAACTTTGTTTTCAAAGCTGTGAACTTTTTTCCAAATTCGTCAACATTTTTTCAAATACGTGAACTCTTTTCAGCTTTTACAAACTATCCTTTAAAGCCCGTGATTTTTTTTTCAAATTCAAGAATTTTTTTCTGAAAATTGATGAACTTTTTTTTAAATCCACGAATGCTTGGGCCGCCCCCACAGGCGCCCGATGGGAGTGATGCAGTCGCCTCTTACATTTCATAAACATTTTTCTAAAAAGCATGAACAACTTTTAAACATGTGAGTCTTTTTCAAATGTCACGATCAATTTTTTAAATGCTATGAACTTTTCTACAAATAATTCAAACATTGTTTCATATTCATGAACATTTTTATAAAATTTCACAAAATATTTAAATGTGTGAACATTTTTGAAAATATACGTTTTTTTGGTTAGATGATATGAACTATTTTTAAAATTAAGTTAACAAATTTGCACTACACTTTTTTCTAATACACCGTGAATTGTTTTTAAAAAATTAAGTAAATGCTATGTCTAGTTACTGTGAGACAGTACTAGCGCTCGCCTATAGAGTTTGCCCGAGTGGGCTAGTCCATTAGGAGCTGTGCACGTGGGTTTTTTTCGAAGCTTCCGTAGATCGGCATAGACCGGTGTAGGAACCTTCCGCCCAGTTTTGGGAAGATTTTGCAAGTTTAATTTTTATTTATGTTTTTACCAGTTTATAATGAATTACTTTTTTCAGTTTTCTCTTTTCTTTTTTTTCAAATTTTCAAATACATGTCAACTTTTCTAAAATACAAGTTAATCATTTTCTCTATATGGCTGGACATTTTCTAGACACATGTTAAATTTTTGTCAAATACATGATGAATATTTATCTGAATACATGTTGACCATTTGTGAAAAGCTGAACTTTTTTTAATACCCAATGAACATTACTAAACACAAGCTGAACTTTTTTCAAAATCTTGTGATTTTTTTTTCTAAAATTGTGCAAACATTCAAAAAAGTTTATCAACATTTATTGATAGAAGTTTGCAAAATTCAAAACATGTATTCATTTGAAAAATAGTTCATGGATTTAAAGAAACTTCATGAATTCAAAAAAAAAGAAAGAAAAAAAACTTCATGAATTTAATAAAAAGAAAAAGGAAATAAAAAAGAAAAAACACGAAGAACAAAAGGCGAAACAAAAAAACCTAGACTGAGAAGATGCCAACAAAAAGAATAAAAGAAGGGAAAAGGTTATAACCAACCGACTGATTTCTTGCGTGGCATCAGCCGCCCGCTCCGCCGTTCGATTCCACTCGCGCGTGTTCCGTGATGAGAGCGCCGCATGCAGGCTGCATGATGCGGGTCCCTACTACTACTACGCATGTACCAGCACATTTCATTTTTAAATTCTACGCCTAGTACTTTTTTGCTGCTATGCATGACGTGGTGATGTTTGCATCAGCACGTACCAGTCAATTTGCAGAAGTCGTCCATATTTTTTGGCAAGGGGAGTCTAAGAGGACGCAAAGGTGCAACTTAAAGGCATATTTGGTGTGGATAATGAAGCTCCGAGTGAACGATACTTGGGCCTCCCAACACTGGTTGGAAGGTCTAAAGATGGCACTTTTAAATATGTCACGGAGAGCTCGAACGGAATGGTTTGTGGCTGGAAGGGCCAGGGTTTATCAAAGGCTGCGAGAGAGATACTTGTCAAAACTGTACTCCAAGTGACACCTACTTACACCATGAGTTGTTTTCATCTCACAAAGAAAATGTGTCGAAACTTGTCTTCGATCTCGTCGAAATTCTGGTGGGGTGCAACCAATGATGATAAAAAGGTGCATTGGATCTCATGGAAGAAGATCTGTGCTGCTAAACGTGATGGTGGTCTTGGCTTTCACGTCATGGAGGCCTTTAATCAAGCCCTCATAGCGAAACAAGCATGGAGAATACTGCAGTTTCCACAATCTTTGTGTGCACGTGTGCTTAAGGCAAGATATTTCCTTGAGAACTCAATCATATCTGCAACATGTCCCTCAGGGGGCTCATTCACTTTTCGGAGTATACTCCATGGCCGAGACTTGTTGTGTGAGGGTCTGATTTGGAGAGTAGGGGACGGCTCCAAGATTAATATTCACCACGCCAACTGGATACCTAGGAGCGGCAGCATGCAGCCTTTGGGTGCGATGTACATACAGGGAGTGACGAGGGTGGCGGACCTATTATCACCAAATGGTACTGCGTGGAACCAGAACCGACTGGACGAGATGTTCCCTCCCGAAGATGCAGCAGATATCAAACAAATTGCGATTGGGGGCCCAGGCACGGAGGACTTTTCATGGAATTATACTAAAAATGGTGTGTTCACTGTGCGCTCGGCGTACCACCTCAGGATGGCTGCGAACAGACTGCGATCCGGACGGCCGGAGTCGTCCAGTTCGGACATCAGCGTATTGCATCGGATCTGGACCGTCGAATTTGCTTCGACGGACGGTCCATATCGTCCGGATGCACTGTAAAATGACTCTTTCTTTGCTGTAAGACCTGGTGATTTCTTTTAATGGAAATCGGAGAGAGAGCCCTCTTTTATCAAAAAAAAATGTTTTTCTTTAGACTAGAATTGGCACTTTGCCAAAAAGATTGCCCATGACTAAATCTATAAAGTTACATGCAACAAACATTTCTAATTTAGAGAGGGGGGGGGGGGGGGGGCATCGGCCCCCTAGTAGCCAAATAATCTCTTTGATATTATAATACGAGATGCTGGCGCTGGCTGCTAGTTGAGGAGTTCAGGAGTTTGAGGTTGAGGAGGACTACCGAACAGACCCTTAGTAGTTGTCATAGAATTATTGGGACAAGTACCAAGAATTACAATCATGACTGCCAATGTGTAGGAGTTCTTCTGGACCAGATCCAAGCCACACAACCGTTCGGCATTGTGATTGTCCAAAATTTGTCAAGAAGTGACTAGCATTATTTTTGCTACGAACAATATGAGTAATACAAGAATTACGCTTGATCAAACTATTGTTTATCTCCATTCTCATAAAGGCATATTTTGATCTATTAGTTTCTGCACTTTGTATCATCTTCACTGCTTCTAAACTGTCTGATTCGACATTGATAGGTAAATTGCTCCATTGTAGCGCAAGAAAAAGGCCCTCCCGAATGCCCATGATCTCCATCTCAAGCACATCATCACAAGTAAACAAATATCTGCACGAACTAAAAATGATTCTGCCTCCGTGGTCTCTTAAAATCATATACATGTACCTGCTATGCCATTCAATACAGATCCGTCGGCGTTCAACTTCACCCGACCAATCGTCACCGTTCATTTCTGACACTGACAGTTGTTCGAAAATGTTCGGTGTCTACACAAGGTAACAGTAAACTCGAAGATGCGCTCTCAGCCGTTGGATCTTCGTGCTCGGACTCCGCTACCTGACGACGTTGTGAGGCTCTGAGCCTCCGACGACTCCCCCGCTGTCCGCCGCCTCGAACGCCGCTTGCCTTCTCCCCGGCCGGCATCGAGCGCCTACAGCAGTAACCTCGCCGCCTCGACGCGCGGCCGACACCTCCCGAGCCCGTGCGGCTCGGTGACGACGCCACCAGTGGCCATCGCCGCGCGAGCCTCGCCAAGGGTTTCTCCTTCCGGTCGCGCAGCGCGCGGGTCGACGGATTCGCTCTCTCTCGCCCGAGGCCTCCTCCGCCTCGGACATCGGAGAGTCAAACCCCAGCAGCCATTTCCTTTGCAGGCTAGCCCTCGCTTCGACGGAGACGGATCCTCTAACTTAGAGAAGCAAAGTCACGGCGCTACAGTGTAATCATAGTGTAAAATGAAGAAGGAATGTTAGATACGTTTAGCGGATTATTTACTATTGATACTTACTGTAGATATAAATAATCGATTAATAAATTTTATTTCACCATCCAATTGTTTGTATGTAATGATTATGAATTTACACATTAAATCTGTAATTTGCATATTAATTTAAATTATTTTAGCCTTAATCATATGGATTGCAAGAAGGAAAGTTAGAAGATTGTAGCTTCTCTAATTTTCCTTCTTAATGTTAGAGGATCCGGTTCCCGCTTTGATGGCCTGGAAGCAAGCTTTTAAATAGCGGATAGCGGACTGGTTGCGGATTAAGGTCCGTGTAGCGGAATGCGGATAGCGGGCGATATTGCGGGCGCTATGTCCACATAGCCAATTTTTAAAAAACACTCATAAATTTGAGATTGTTCTGTATATTTCTAGGCCATTGACAAAAATATGACACTTAATATGAGAAATCATCATTTATATAAGAATATAAACTATAACTGAACAACATTTGGTCGTGCAACCATGGAAGCAAGACACATTTACCAAAAGAGATTACACAACAGAATAACAAGGACTTATATAGCGGGCGATATTGCGGATAGCGGACAATATAGCAGTCTAACAAGTGATATTGCGCCCGCATCATGACAACACGCTATTTTCCAACGCAACCTTAAACTAATAGCGGCAGGGTGATGCTATCGCTATTGCGGCCGCAATAGCAGAGGTAGCGGACGCTATTTAAAAGCTTGCTGGAAGACGAGTGAGCCAACACAAGTGCCCTGTTTGCGGTAAGTCTTGCAGCTAGATTCCCAATTGCCCGTGCTAAATTGGATCAAGTGCAGTTACCTAGTACAGTACAAATTTTTCCATTGTTCAGATTCAGTTATGAAGCATGTTGGTGCATCACGAAATCGCAATTCAGAATCAGTGTGCTATATGAACAAATATCTACTTAATCACTTTGAGTGGTTCAGGTTTGTTTATGTGTTCTGAGTCGATGCCACCAAGTCTGACGACTCCAGCATCAGTCAATTGGCTTGCTTTGCCTTGGTGTCGCCTATTGGTTTGCTCATCCTGTCTGTTTGACGTGTGCTCCGCAGGTTACTACTATCAGGTAGTATGAGCCAGGACCAGTCTCACAGCATCTTGTGTCGCTGTCAAAAAATTTGACACTTTTCCTCTTCCAGTTTTTATTTTGCTTACTGCGATTCTACTGGCCACAATCCATAACTCAGCGTGCACACGTTTTCTTCCACAGATATTTGTTTCACTCTTCTACTTTTCTTTACCCTTGCATCACGTTCAGGGTGAGACAGCGCACCATTGTTTGTTAAGTCAAATCAATAGTGTAGCATAACTCCAGGCCCATCCCATCCGGTAGACAAACCCTTTAAATGGCATATTCTATACACAAGATCTCCCAAAAGTATTCCCAACTCCTTGGTTCTTCCTCACTCTGTGCATTTTCAAACCGAACCAAAAAACCATACCGAAAATGAATCAAACCGAACCGAATTTATTATTTTTATGGTTTCTGGTTTCGATATGGTATGAACTTTTGATACCGTTTTGAATTTCAGTTTTTATGGTATATACCAAAAAACCGAATGGTTAACCGGATAAACCGAAATAAAAATATATTTATATTTCTTGAGGCAAACAATGATACAAGTAGTCATTTTTCTTGTATAGGAGTAAAATTTCCTGCAAAGAACAACCCTTTTTTTCCTATAATGTAGTATTTTTTTTCTCTTGCAAAAATGCTAATCACGTCCATAACCTTTCAAGGCATGAATTGAGGCATGCATATATACTTATATAAAGTTATATACCGTTTTTATTAAGAGAGTATGTGTTTTGAACTATAAATTTGTAAAATATAGTATGTCATTTTTAAATTCGCGTCAACTTTGGTTATTATGGTATATACCGAACCATACCGAAAAAATTTGGTATATACCAAAACCGAACCGTATTTTAATTTCATACTGTATAAACCGAAGTATTAATACCATACAAACCGGAAAACCGTATAAACGGAACTATGCAAACCGAATAAACCGGACGCACAGAGTGAGTTCTTCCACATCCTGTAAACTCTGGACATCTATGCCCTCATTTTTTTCCTCTACTCTGTAATTACCGAAAAATGCTTTCACCCCGCTTTATAAATAAAGCAAACCGCCAGAGAGCACACATACAAGGACTAGTCCACACGCACACATCCAAGTCTCATAAATAAGTAGCTCATCCTTTTCTCCTTGAGCACTATAATACTCGAAGCAGCACAAGCAAACGAGTCCGAGATTGATCGTTGGGCTCTACTTTTGCTATTCAGACGGTCGGTGTAGTTTCATTGGTCGTAAATGCTTAATTCTTTCGTGTTTTAAAGATATTTTAGTCTCAATGTTTCATACGACTTTCATGTTGTACGTTTTCTCTTTTAATGGTCATAGACGAGTAAGGTGGCCATGTGATGGTTTTATGATTTAGACGAAATTTGGTGTGTGGTCTCTGTGTTCTCACCAATCATCGGGTTGGACGCCATGTTGTGCTTGGCGTCGGTGTCGGCGTCCTTCATCTCAGCCTTCTCGTCCGCCTACTACTTTGATGTCGCCATCGTGAGCACACTGCCAAGAAACTCTACTGTAACTTTGTGTGACATATTTAACTGTTAAATTTTAATTATGTTGTATGTATGCAACCAAATGCCATGTAGTTGCATCAGTCCATCCAATGCAGGACACAAAACGCTATGTTAAAATTGTTTTCCCAATGCAGGAAACCTACATGTGGGTTACCAAACGATGTGCAAATGATATTTTTTCGCTGTTTTTCCTCAACAAGACCCAACTGAGACATGTAGGCAATGAGGGCAAAATCGATGCGAGCAACGAACACGCTCTATAAAGCCTAGCAAAAAGATACTACGTCCTTAAAATGTAAGACATTTTTGTAGTCTAGTGGTTGTATAAGATATTTCTGACAATATGGCTCACTTTTAGCAAAAAAATTGTGAGAATTATAGCAATATAGCCTAATCTGAACGATTTCTGGCTGGTAGTTGTCCGAAGTGTAACGGTAGCCACGCAGCGCAGCAGTAAGCTCGAAGATGCACTCTCAGCCGTTGGATCACCAGACGATGTGAAGCTCTGCCTCTGAGCCTCCGGCTACTTCCCCGCCGTCCGCCGCGCCTCCCCGGCCGCCGCCGGCATCGAACGCCTCCAGCAGTTCCTCCACGTGCGGTCGCCACCTCCCGAGTCCGTGCGGCTCGGTGACAACGCCAACACTTGCCGCCGCCGCGCGAGCCTCCCCTAGGGTTTGTCCTTCCGGATGCGCAGCCCGCGGCTCGACGGATTCGCTCTCGCCCGCGGCCTCCTCCGCCTTCAGAAACCTCGCCTAGTTTGGACCTTGGATCCCAGTAGTAACCCCCGTGTCTGCGGCGTGGAAGAAGAGTAAGTGGCAGCGCCTTGTATGCGGTAAGTCCTGCAGTTAGGTTCCCAATTTTCCATGCTAATTTGGATGAACTGCAGTTATCTGCTCGGAATTCCATTGTTCCATGCTGCATTGCCACATTCAAATTCAGTTATAAAGCATGTTCGTGCAACCCGAAATCGCAATTCAGAATCAGTTTGTTTTGTGAAGAAATGTGTAATCACTTTGAGTGGTTCAGGTTTCTGTATCTGGTCTTGGGTCGATCGATGCTACCGAATCTCACAACTTCAGTGGTCGCAATGGCTTGGTTTGCCTTGGTGTCGCCCCTTGGGTTGATCATCCTGTCTATTTGATGTGTGCTCCGCAGGTTACAATCACGTTATGAGGCAGGACTAGTCTTACAGCATCCTTGTGTCAAAATAATTCACCTTTCCTCTTCCGGTTTTTATTTTGCTTATTACTGCGATTCTACTGGCCACAATCCATTACTCGGCCTGCACATGTTTTCTTCCACAGATATTTGTTTCATTCTTCTACTTTTCTTTACCCTTGCAACACGTTCAGGGCGAGACAGCCCACTATTGTTTGTTAAGTCAAGTCAATGGTCTAGCTTAACTCCAGGCCCATTCCTTCCGGCAGACAAATCCTTTAAATGGCATCTACATTCTACACACAAGATCTCCCAAGCTCCAACCTAAAGTTCTCCCAACTTCCTGGTTCTTCCACATCCTGTAAGCTCTGAACATCATGCCCTCATTTTTGTCTCTACTCTGTATTTTTCTCATCCTTTTCTCCTTCAACACTACAACAATCGAAGCAGCGCAAGAAAACAAGTCCGAGATTGATCGCCAAGCCCTCCTTTGCTTCAAGTCCGGCATCAACTCTTATCCCCTTGGCATCCTAAATTCATGGAGTGATGACTCACTTAACTTTTGCAGCTGGAAAGGGGTCACTTGCAGCACAAAGTTTCCACCCCGGGTGGTCTCTCTTAACCTCACCTCTGCTCGTCTCCATTGGGAAATTTCTGGATGTGTAGGCAACTTGACGTTTCTGTCATCGATGAACCTTGCCAATAATGATCTGTCGGGAACCATCCCTGAAGAGTTGGGTAAGCTCCCAAACCTCCATACGCTGAATCTTGCCAATAATAGTCTGACCGGTGGTATCCCTCTCTCATTGACCAATTGTTCCTCACTCAGCACACTTATACTGTCTCGTAATAACCTCTCCGGAGAGATCCCTTCTACTTTGTTTGATAACTTATCTAAGCTTACTAAGGTTGATCTCCAGAAGAATTCTTTCACCGGACTCATCCCACGTTTCCATAAGGTCACAGCACTCAAATTTCTTTGCCTGACAGAGAACTTCCTCTCTGGAAGCATACCTCCTTCAATAGGAAATGTTTCTTTTCTGACATCTATATTGCTCGGCCAAAATAAGCTATCAGGATTAATTCCAGAAACTATAGGTCACACTACAAAACTACTTGAGCTTGACCTAAGTTTCAACAGTTTATCAGGTAATGTCCCGGTTTCTCTTTATAACATGTCATCACTCAAAAACTTTAGTGTTGGCAGCAATGCCCTTGTTGGACAGTTACCATCTAACATTGGTTACTCGCTACCAAACCTCCAGTCCCTAATCCTGGGAAGCAACAGGCTGGAGGGCCTAATCCCTGCTTCACTAGCCAACATGTTAAATCTTCAAATACTTGATCTTTCAAACAACTCGTTACATGGCTCTGTGCCATCTCTTGGTTCGTTGGCAAACTTGCGTCAGTTAGTTTTAGGGGGGAACTTGCTAGAAGCACATGATTGGTCATTTCTTACATCTCTGGCAAGTTGCACCCAGCTGACAAAATTGTCCTTGGAAGGGAATGCTCTGAATGGCAGCTTACCTGTAGCAGTTGTTAATCTTTCCACAACACTACAAGATTTATCGCTTGCGTCAAACCAAATTTCGGGCTCGATACCTGTTGAGATTAGCAACCTTGTTAATCTCACTTCACTTAGGATGGAAAGCAATTTTCTTTCTGGAAGCATACCTTCTACCATTGGGAAGCTGCAATACCTATATATCCTAAGTCTATCAAACAACAAATTATCAGGTCTGATCCCTCCCTCGGTTGGTGACATTACTCAACTAGGCAAGCTTTATCTTAGTGAAAACAAGTTGACTGGTAACGTACCTGGTAGTTTAGGTCAGTGCAAGGGACTTCTTGAACTCAACTTGTCTCGAAACAATCTCAATGGGTCAATACCAGTCGAACTCTTTGCTAACCCTCCATTTTCCTTCGGTCTGGACTTCTCACACAACAATCTCACTGGGGAACTGCCATTGGAACTTGGTACACATGGTGCTGGTGATGGTCCAACATCCCTTCACATGGAAGGAAACAAATTTCATGGACAAATTCCAGTTGGATGGCAGTTAGAATCAACCCTGCAGATTAATCTTTCTCACAATGACTTATCCGGTACTGTCCCTGTATCATTTGCGTACCTTCCTAAGCTGGAGCAACTTGATCTATCTTACAACAACTTGAAAGGGGAAGTTCCTTCAATTGGGATCTTTGAGAATTCTGCTGCAGTAGTTTTGGATGGAAACAAGGGACTCTGTTCGAATTCCTTGAGGCTAGCATTACCAATTTGTGATGACACCCAGACAAAGAACCATGTGCCCTTGCTAAGAATAATAATTGTAATTACACCGTTAATTGCTGGTGTATTATTGTTATATTTGGTTGTCACTGTTTGGAAAAGAAGGGCGCAGCTTACATTTCCAAGGTGTAATAAGATTCCCGGTGTGTTACGTTTAGTTGTCAACCGGAAGAAAAGAGAAGCAGTTGCCAACCAGAAGATAAGAGAAGTGGTTGCATGTTCTAACCACAAGGAGACTCTGAAGAAGATATCATATGGTGACATTCTGAAAGCTACCAACTGGTTTTCTTCGGTCCATACTATCAGCTCAACCTGTACCGGATCAGTTTATGTCGGTAGGTTCAAGTCTGACAGGAGGCTAGTTGCTATCAAAGTATTCAACCTGAATGAGCCTGGTGGATATGGTAGTTACTTTACCGAGTGTGAGGTGCTACGAAGCACCCGCCACCGGAATATAATGCGGCCTATGACCCTATGCTCGACACTTGATTCAAAAAACCATGAGTTCAAAGCACTGGTCTTCAAGTTCATGGTTAATGGCAGCCTTGACAGATGGTTGCACTCTGAGCAGCACAATGTAATCCCAGACAGAGTGCTAAGCTTTGGCCAGAGGATATGCATAGCAACAGATGTCGCTTCTGCTCTGGATTATGTCCACAACCAACTGACGCCTCCTTTGATCCACTGTGATTTGAAGCCACACAATGTCCTTTTGGACGATAACATGACTGCACGGCTCAGTGACTTTGGCTCGGCAAAGTTTCTATTACCAGGCCAGGTTATTCGTAAAAGCCTCGTTGATGTCGGAGGGACTATTGGATACATAGCACCTGGTGAGTTTACTTTGTACGTATGTGTATCGTTTAACCTGTACAGCACATTTTTTACCTTCATGTATGTATGCATGGTTTATTGAGTATTCAAGTGCATTTGCAGAGTACGGGCTGGGCTGCAAGATCTCTGTAGGAGCTGACGTGTATAGTTTTGGAGTGCTTCTGCTAGAGTTGCTTACCGGAAACGACCAACCGATGATATGTTTGTCGATGGGCTCACCCTTCCCATTTTCTCTGAATCCATGTTCCCTGGCCTAGTTGCGGAGATGCTAGATCCTCATATGGCGCATGAGGAGCATCAAGGGTGCGTAGAAGCATGGATGCAGAGATATATTGTCCCGTTGGTCGCTCTGGGGCTGTCATGTACTGTGGAATCTCCGAAGGACAGGCCTGGAATGAAAGACGTTTCTGCAAAACTTTCTGCTCTCAGAGACGACTTTCTGGAACGCTATCATGACGATTGATGAATATTTGACCTCTGTTAGAGCATGCTGATTCTTTGAGTCATCTATTTTGGAACAGAGGAAGTAGTAACAAGTAAAGTTCATTCTTCATAGTACCCTGTCTATTTGACAAACTGGAAGAAACTTTGAGGCTTGAGCACAAAGATATGATTTGCAGTGGCAATGGCTACAAAAAGAATCAACTATTCTTTGTTGTATATTTGTTGAATTATTTTTATTTTGACCTTGAGCTGTGTGTATGGCGAAATTCTTGTACTAGTTAATTTTGTTAAGGGTACTGTATATATGAATGTGTTTTCCTCCCATAAAATCTTATGCCCAGCTTAATAAAGTAAAGCATTATTTTTCAGTCAACTTTTGGTCCACGGAAAAATGAGACAAAGTTGACACTCAATTTTCAAAACCAGATCAATTTGGCCCCTTGCCTATACCTGCTGATTGATGAAGTGTTGCTGTATTAGTTATGGAACCAAAAGCTATAAAAAAGAGAGAAAATAGATATGGGAAAAAGGAAAATGTATTTTGAAAAGGAACATCCATTTTCAAAAATCATGAAAGATTGCAAAAAATGTGATAGAATATTTAATAAACCGAAAAGTAAGGGAGACAAAGAAAGGACAGACCGGAAAGAAAGTTGTACTAAATCAGCGACAACTAATATGAAAGGAGAGTAAAAAAGTTTAGAATTTTTTTTGAAGAATTAGTAAACATGATTTTTTTATGAATGCTCATAGATAAAGATTTGTGAAGTTCCGTACATGAATAATCAGGTTTTTTTTTCATGCTCCAAGCCACCTCATAGTCTCTCTTCTTCAAAGCAAGAATTCATGTGACGTACTTATAAGAAGGTTAACGGCAACAATAATTAGGACGCCGATAACTACCGAACGTCAGGTACGTGCACATGGCAAAATGAATGTTTTTTGTGGCAATTTATATTTGTTGAGGATGGCAAGTTTAGTGGGAAAGCATGGCAAATCCGCCTTGATTTTTATTTTTTGCCAAAAAATTGCCGTACTTGTCAAAATTACCATCCTCGCGTCACTAAAATTATCATAAAAAATTACTCCCTCTATTCACAAATATAAGGTCTTGTACTAACATTTTATCGGAATTGAATGTATATAGCCACGTTTTAGTATGTATGTTCACTCATTTTAGTCCGTATGTCGTTCATATTGAACGGAGGCGAGGCAGTATAGTACTCCCTCCGTCCGGAAATACTTGTCGGAGGAATGAATGTATCTAGACGTATTTTAGTTGTAGATATATCCGTTTTTATGCATTTCTCCGACAAGTATTTCCGGACGGAGGGAGTAGATAAAATAAATAAAGAGTCAACATGATGGAATTTGGCTTGTTATAATGATAGGGATCTTTTTTGCTTTTCTTTTATACTAATAATATTTTTTATAAATAAACAGGAGTAAGTAGATATCTACGAAAATGACCACTCTACCCCTCCCAAATCCACTCCTCTCTCCGGTCACCGGCTCCGGCAGCCCGCTCGGCGCTCGGGGATGAGAAGCAGCCGCGCGAAGGGGAAACTCCCCTTCCTCCCCACCCCCCCGAACCGATGGCCCTCAACGCCGCGAGCGCCACCCGCAATCGCCCGCCGCCTCCCGCACGGCAGGACAGGGCCTGCCGAGGTGGCACCACGGCAGATGCAATGTGAGGAGCAGCGTCTTGAGCCCCGGCCGGCCGGACATCGGCATCCCCAAGCCCAAGGGCCACATCCTCGGCATGTTCCCCTACCCCAGGTACTACTGTACCTGCATCTGTCTTTCTATCCACACGAAATTTGTGGTCGAATTCGGTCGAGTTGATTGCGATTCTGCGTACTGCAGCGGTGGCTACGTGATACTGTAATTTGTGCTCGTCCTGTTACTGTTTGGATACTACTAAGGCGTAACTGAATTTACTGGGTGCACACAATTCGTCGGCAGCGTTATGGTGTGAGAAAGGCAGCGGCGATAGCAGCCATAGCCGATGAAGGAGAAGAGGTGGATTTCGAGATGATGAATTGCAGCGTTATGCTGGAAATTCCTTCCGTATACGGCATACCTAACGCCTACAATTCAATCAGGTATTATCATGTGGAGAGGAATGTTTGGAACGTTTCATTTTGGCAGCCATCTCTCTTGAATCTACCAGGTAGTTCGTGTGGAGCAAGTTCGATGATGTGGATAGCTGGATCCTGACTGCAAAATGTTGTGGACTAATAATTGATTTTCCCGCAGCGCGACAAAGATGGACGGACAAGTCTCTGGCTTGCCCCGTTTCTTCTCCTTGATGACTGAATTGGCACTTCCTGAACCACAGAGCCAACCATAGCAATATGCCGTATGCAAATATTTATTCTGTGTTACTTGATTGATGGTGGCAAAGAAATAATGGTAACTGATGCTCCCCTTTTCTACTATTCATCCCAGTCAATGTTTCCATGATTGTGTGGATTTTGGGTTGCAGAAGCTGTAGGTTGTATAGCAAGCAGCGAATAGTATTTCTACTTTGACAGACTTGTTCCGTTTCAAAAAAAAAAAAAAAAACTTTGACAGACTGGTTCAAGTACACATTTTCTTCATCCACATAAACCTCTCACAAGTCCCTTTTGTGCTCAGGCCTTTTTCAGTCATAATTAAGTGGCACTGAAGTCAAGAAGAAGTTTCAACTCCCCTATATCTGAGCGCACACACACACACACACACACACAAAATATTTAACAAACACACTCCGTTAGAAGCTGTACGTTGTATAGCAAGCAGAGAATAGTATTTGTACTTTTGTAGACTGGTTTATGCACACGTTTTCTCACAAGTTCCTTTCTGCTCAGGCTAATCATCCGGCGGCGTGAGCTACTACCAAGCTAACCAAGATGGCGCTGAAGTCAAAGTATAGAAGTTTCAACTCCCCTACCCTTACTTCCACATATATCTAAGCACACACACAAACATATTTTAATAAGCACACTCCATTAGGACAAGAAGAGAGACATGGCTCCTCAAGTTTTTCGCACGCAATCTCTGATTCCTCCGTCCCACCATGCACTCTTCCTTCTTTCCACCATCCTCATATTTCTGTCCTCCAACACTATCATATTCTCATCGGCACAGGCTACCAACAAAACTGAAGATGACCGGCAAGCCCTTCTCTGCTTCAAAGCTGGCCTCTCCAAGGACCCTTCCGGTGTTCTTGGATCATGGCGCAATGACTCGCTTAACTTCTGCAGCTGGCGAGGGGTCAACTGCAGCACCACCCTCCCGATCCGTGTCGTGTCCCTCCAATTGAGGTCTGCGCAGCTCACAGGAACACTATCCAGTTGCACAGCTGACCTTACTTCTCTAGTTCAGTTGAACCTTTGGAATAATAAGTTATCTGGAAGCGTACCTGAAGACATAGGTGAGCTTCGGAGCCTCCAAACCCTGATGCTTGCTGCCAACAGGCTTTCAGGTAACATCCCTCTGTCATTAGGTACAGCTGCATCTCTTAGGTATGTCAACCTTGCAAACAATTCTCTTAGTGGAGCTATCCCTGATTCCTTAGCAAATAGTTTGTCACTCAGTGAGATAATCCTCTCGCGTAATAACATATCTGGGGTGATCCCAGCTAATTTATTCAACTCATCCAAACTTGTTGCTGTTGACCTCCGGTCGAATGCTCTCTCCGGGCCTATCCCACATTTCCAAAAGATGGATGCTCTGCAATTTCTTAATCTTACAGGGAATTCACTTTCTGGTACTATACCAGCATCTTTGGGCAATGTTTCATCATTGCGTTCCCTCCTGCTAGCACAAAACAACTTAGCGGGATCAGTTCCAGAAACTTTGGGTCAAATTCCAAACCTAACAGTGCTAGATCTAAGTAATAACATGTTCACGGGGTATGTCCCAGCTACACTGTACAATGTGTCATCACTCACACTCTTTAGCTTAGGCACCAACAATTTTATTGGACACATACCTTCTGAAATTGGCCACTCACTTCCAAATCTTCAAACATTGGTAATGGGAGGCAACGGATTTCGTGGACCAATCCCAGATTCTCTGACCAACATGTCAAAGCTCCAAGTGCTTGATCTTTCGAGCAACTTGCTGACTGGCATGGTGCCATCCCTAGGATCCTTGGCAGACATGAGTCAACTGCTTTTACGTAATAATAAACTCGAAGCTGGCGACTGGGCCTTCCTTACCTCTCTGACCAATTGCACTCAGTTGTTAATATTATCAATGGATGGAAATATCCTGAATGGAAGTTTGCCAAAAGCAGTAGGCAGACTTTCAACAAAGCTTCAGCGGTTAAGCTTTGGAAGAAACCATATTTCTGGAAACATACCAGCTGAGATAGGGAAGCTTGTAAGTCTCGCTCTGCTTGACATGGGCCAGAACATGCTCTCTGGACCAATTCCCCTGAGAGTTTGGAACTTGAGAAACTTGGTTGTCCTAAAACTTTCCATGAATAGGTTGTCAGGTCAGATTCCATCAACAGTTGGTAACCTTGTTCAACTCAGCCAGCTTGATCTTGATGATAATGAATTGTCTGGAAACATACCAGCAAATATAGGACAATGCAACAGGCTGCTTATGCTAAACATGTCAGTTAACCGCCTTGATGGATCCATACCAATAGAACTCTTTGGTATTTCTTCCCTTTCATTGGGTTTGGACTTGTCAAACAACCACCTGACTGGGCCTATACCACAGGAAGTTGGTAACCTGATCAATCTTGGCATCCTAAATGTTTCCAATAACAAATTATCTGGTGGCCTTCCTTATGAACTTGGCCAGTGTGTTCAACTGCAATCCCTTCAAATAGAACGCAACATGCTCAGCGGGTATATTCCTCAGTCTTTCAGTGCACTGAAGGTCATACAGCAGATAGATCTGTCCGAGAACAATTTAATTGGTCAAGTTCCACAGTATTTTGGGAACTTCAGCAGCTTAAATTATATTAATATATCATACAACAAATTGGAAGGGCCAATCCCGACTGGTGGCATATTTGGAAATTCAACTGCAGCATTCCTGCAAGGCAACACAGGGTTATGTGCAGCTGTTGCCATATTTGAACTGCCCATTTGCCCCACCACCCCAGCAATAAAAAAGAAGATAAATGCACGCCTGCTGCTGATAATAACTGCATTGATTACTATTGCTTTGTTCTCTATTATATGTGTTGTTGTCAATGTTATGAAGAGGACCAAAATTCAACCATCTGAAAACTTCAAGGAAACAATGAAGAGGGTGTCATATGGGAACATCCTTAAAGCCACCAATTGGTTCTCTCTAGTCAACCGGATAAGCTCAAGTCATACAGCATCAGTCTACATTGGTCGATTTGAGTTCGAGACAGATCTCGTGGCCATCAAGGTGTTCCATCTCAGTGAGCAGGGTTCGAGAACTAGCTTTTTCACCGAGTGCGAAGTTCTGAAAAACACCCGCCACCGCAATCTGGTTCAAGCTATCACCGTGTGCTCAACCGTAGATTTTGAGGGCAATGAATTCAAGGCTATAGTATATGAGTTCATGGCAAACGGTAGCCTGGACATGTGGATACACCCAAGGGTTGGCAGCTCAAGGAGGCTGTTGAGCTTGGGCCAGCGGATAAGTATTGCGGCTGATGTAGCTTCTGCTCTGGACTATATGCACAACCAGCTGACACCTCCTTTGATTCACTGTGATCTGAAGCCGAGCAATGTTCTGCTGGACTACGACATGACCTCACGCATTGGCGACTTTGGGTCCGCCAAGTTTCTCTGTTCAAGTATCGGCAGACCAGAAGGCTTGATTGGTGTAGGAGGAACAATCGGATATATCGCTCCTGGTAAGTTGCACTTTTTTCTTTCTTTGAGATGACTGTTGAGTTAGATTCTGAACTGTCTTTGTTTTGTTAGTTTCACAAGTACTTATGCACATTGCTCCTGTTTTACAGAATATGGGATGGGATGCAAAGTCTCGACAGGCGGCGACGTGTACGGCTTCGGGGTGCTGCTACTGGAGATGCTCACGGCGATGCGACCTACGGATGCACAATGCAGCAACGCCCTCAGCCTCCACAAGTATGTCGATCGAGCCTTCCCCGAGAGGATCGCTGAGATTCTAGATCCCCATATGCCTTCCGAGGAGGACGAGGCGGCTGCTTCTCTGCGTATGCAAAACTACATTATACCTTTGGTCAGTATTGGCCTGATGTGTACCATGGATTCGCCGCAAGATAGACCAGGTATGCATGATGTCTGTGCCAGAATTGTTGCCATGAAAGAGGCATTTGTCGAGACCTTGTGATTACGACAACTAGTGGGTTGAGCAGTGAGATGTTAAAGATCATGTATATACATTCAGAAGAACAGTAGGTTACTACACTACTGTAATGCCTATATACATTATTACAGTAGCTGTATCACTTGTAGAATAATTCCAACATTTTTTTGTGTGTATCTGGTAAATATGAACCATTATGCTATGTGCCCGCCAAAATAAGCAGGGTAAATATTTCTCTTTTTATCTCAGATTGAAGTTCTGATTTTAGCATTTGGGAGTGAAAGTTGAAGCTCTGTTAAAACTTTGTTTCACTAAACAACGAAGGTGTGATTTTCTGAGATGCTGATTAGTTCATGTTTTTGAATAAGTGTTGCTGATTTTATTCTTATTTTGGAGCCATGAATGTCAAATACTGAAGGACACTCAACTTTCAAACCAGATAATTTGGCCTCTAACCAGGCTCAAAGCGGTTTGATGGATGGCATGATGGCAGTAAAAAAAGCAATTAATAACAGATAAACCTAGGAAATATGAACAATGGAAATGTGTTCAAAAGGACTATTTGTTTCAAAAAACAATGAAGTAGTGGGGGTTAAACAAAAAGTTGATTAGTTGAAGATAAAATACTGGGAAACCAAAAAGAATAGGCAACATAAAGAGGAACGTTTAGAAATGTTTATTAAAAATCAAGAAACCTGATGTTTTCATGAATGCTCATACAAGACTTATGAAGTTCCAAACATGTTTGTGAAGTTGCAAAAAGGAAAAAAGAGTTGTAAGCAATAAACACAGAGAAAATGAGGAAATATGAAGGGAAAAAAAAGGAAAACATGTTTGAAATGAGAGACATTATTTCAGTTCTGTTGCAGCATGTTGATGCGGTATTCAAGGAAAAAAATATTGTTTTGTAATAGTAGAGTGCATCATGTATTTAACAAACCGGAAGAAACTTTGAGCACATTGAAAATATAAACGATGTTTTTCAGGCCTTGTACGATGCAACATGCTTAAAGAAATTAGTCAGTTTTTTCTTAAGCATTGATGCTTATTTGTTCATGACAAATGCTTAATTAGGTACCTTTTTATAGAGATAAGCACCGATGCTCAAAAAATGGTTTATTTTATTAAGCATCTTTCTAAGCACCTGCTGATGGCTTGTTATAACGAGGTGTCTTAAGGACGCATCCTGCATAAGTACTCGATTTTAAAAGCAAAGAAGGATATGCATATGAAATGTCAATTTGGGGATAGATAATAACACAAGCTATAATCCTCTTTTGCTCTCTGAATCATCTTTTTCATGCAAAGACATTGACATAAACTTTCATCATTGCACTGTCACGGCTTTCTTCCGTTAAGATTTTTTTTCTTATGTCAATGAGCATTAAAAATGTTACTCCCTCTGTGAAGAAATATAAGAACGTTTAGATCACTACTTTAGTGAGTAGTGATCTGAACGTTCTTATATTTCTTTACGGAGGGAATACGTATTATCAAATGTATTTTGACTGACCATCATCATATTTTCCACAGTTAACGGTGCTGGTATTTTGCATAGGATTTTTCTATCTTTTCAGTCATGTATGGTCGGTGCTTACGTGCCTTGTAACTGGATCTTTATTCTATATAAATGAGACACGTATTACCATGCAAAAAAAAACCAACTCGAGAGTCCCCTCAAAAAAAAAAAAAAAACTCGACAGACCACTTAACCCCTCTTCTTCTTCCTCGCGACCCCTCCCCATGCGTCGCCGCACTCCGGCATTTCTCCGGCTCAGCCCGCCCCCACCACGCGGCTGCAGCGAGCGAGCGAGCGCGCGAGCCAAATGGGAACTCCCACTCCCTCCCGCTCCAACCCGATAACTCTTCACGACGCAAGCGCCGACTCCCTCCCATGAGGCCTCCGCCTCCCGCCCGCCGACGCCGCGCGGGCGAGGAAGAGGTGCCCGTACGTCGTCGGGATCCAGACGAGTCCAGGGCATCGGCAACGGCCTCGGCACCTCCAAGCCCCAACCTCAGCGCTACATCCTGGACATGTTCCCGTATCCTAGCCCCAGGTAGTACAGTTTGTGCTCCGACTTTTTTCTTAATTAATTACAAATCTGTGTAGTGCTAGGCCTTAATTCATCTATCTATTTAGGTGTCAGCTCGTGGTTTGGTTTGATTGGATGCAGCAGTCATTTGCCAAATAACTGTACTGTAAGTGATAGATGTCCCGTCTGAGGGTATATCCTCAATTCCTCATTAGTATTATCATGCCATGGATTTAATTATGTCGAGCATCTGCATCTCTTTCAAGATTCTCAGATAGTTCATGTCCGAGGAAGTCTGATGATGGGGATAGGTTGTTGTGGATCATTGACCAACTTGCCTGCAAGTGCGAGTGCGACCAAGACAGACTTAGTCTTTGGCATCATGCCATGACCATTTCTTCTCCTTGATAACTCACCTGCTGGCACTTTGCAGAGTCCGCTAACTTGTGCTTTGGGCTTACAATAGGACACTTCATCCAACTGTAACATATGTCATGTGCAATTTCTTTCTTTCTTTCTTTGGTACTCTACTTGGATGGCGGCAAAGAAATAATGGTCAGTGGGGAGCCAGCTTGTCCCCTTTTCCTGATAATATTCGGCTCACTTGATGCTTCCATTTGGCGGATCCTGGTGTGCACAAGCTGTAGATTGTATAACAAGCAGAGAATCGTATCTGTACTTCGATAGACTGGTTTATGCTCACGTATTATGTACCCACATGAACCTCACAAGTTCCTTTTGTGCTCAGGCTTTTTTTCAACCATCTGAGGTGTGTCTGCGGGAAAACAAAAACAAAAAAAATCATCTGGGCGTGATGTTAATAGAACCAAGCCAAACAAGCCGGCAGCTCGGCACTGAAGAAGGTTCAACTCCCTTACCCTTCCAACATACTTCATTAGGACAAGAACAGAGACATGGCTCCTCAAGTTATTCCCTCCCAATCTCTGATTGTTCCTTCCCACCATGCACTCTTTCTTCTCTACACCATCCTCATATTTCTGTCCTCCAACACAATGGTGTTCACATCAGCACAAGCTCGGAACAGATCTGAGAATGACCAGCAAGCCCTTCTCTGCTTCAAAGCTGGCATCTCTGGGGACCCTCTCGGTGCTCTTGAATCATGGCGCAATGACTCACTCAACTTCTGTACCTGGAGCGGGGTCACGTGCAGCATGGCCCTCCCACTCCGTGTTGTATCCATACAATTCAGGTCTGCACGGCTCACAGGAACACTATCCAGATGCATAGCAGGCCTTAGTTCTCTAAAGAATATGGAGCTTCCAAGTAATCAATTTTCTGGAAGCATACCTGACAAGATAGGTGAGCTTAGGAGCCTTCAAACTCTGAATCTTGCCGGCAACAGGTTTTCAGGTAACATCCCTCCGTCATTAGGTGCATCTGCATCTCTTAGATACGTCAAACTTGCAAATAATTCTCTTACTGGAGCTATCCCTGATTCCTTACCAAATAGTTCGTCACTCAGACAGATAATCCTTTCACGTAACAACTTAGCTGGGGTGATCCCAGCTAATTTGTTCAACTCATCCAAACTTCTTCTTGTTGATCTCCAGTTTAATAATCTTCATGGGTCTATCCCACATTTCCAAAAGACGGGAGCTCTGCGATTTCTCGCTCTTACAGGGAACTCACTTTCTGGTACCATGCCAGCATCTTTAGGAAATGTTTCATCATTGCGTACCCTCCGGCTAGCACAAAACAGCTTGGAAGGATCAATTCCAGAAACTTTGGGTCAAATTCCAAACCTAGAAACGGTAGATCTAAGTTACAATAGATTCTCGGGGTATGTCCCAGCCACACTGTACAATATGTCATCACTTGCATTCTTTAGCTTAGGCAGCAACGGTTTTATTGGACAGATACCTTCTGAAATTGGCCAGTCACTTCCAAATCTCAAAACATTGCTAATGGACGGCAACAATTTTGATGGATCAATCCCAGATTCTCTGAGCAACATGTCAAAGCTGCAGGCGCTTGAACTTTCAAGCAACTTGCTGTCTGGCATGGTGCCATCTCTAGGATCCTTGGCAAACTTGAGTCAAGTGCATCTAGGAAATAATAAACTCAAAGCTGGTGATTGGGCATTCCTTGTCTCTCTCACCAATTGCTCTCAGTTGTTAAGATTATCAGTGGATGGGAATATACTGAATGGAAATTTGCCAAAAGCAGTAGGCAACCTTTCAATAAAGATGGAGAGGTTAAATTTTGGAAGAAACCAAATTTCTGGAAACATACCAGCCGAGATAGGCAACCTTGTAAACCTTGCTCTACTTGACATGGGCCAGAACATGCTCTCAGGACAAATTCCCCTGACAGTTTGGAACTTGAGCAACTTGTTTGTCCTGAAACTGTCCATAAACAAGCTGTCAGGTAAAGTTCCATCAACCGTTGGTAATCTTGCTCAACTCAGCGAGCTTTATCTTCATGACAATGAGTTGTCTGGAGCCATACCGGCAAATATAGGACAATGCCAAAGGCTGCTTTTGCTGGATTTGTCATTTAACCGTCTTGATGGATCTATACCAGTTGAACTCCTCAATATTTCTTCCCTTGCCTTGGGTTTGGACTTGTCAAACAATAACCTGGCAGGGTTGATACCACCGCAAATTGGTAACTTGATCAATCTTGGGTTACTACGTGTTTCCAACAACAAATTATCTGGTGAACTTCCTTCTGCACTTGGCCTGTGTGTTACATTGGTATCCCTTGACATGGAACGAAACATGTTTAGTGGAATTATTCCTCAGTCTTTCAGTGCTTTGAAGGGCATACAACAAATAGATCTGTCTTGGAATAATTTAACTGGTCAAGTTCCACAGTTTTTCGGGAACTTCAGCAGCTTAAATTATATTGATATATCATACAACGAATTTGAAGGGCCAATCCCAACTGGTGGTATATTTGGAAACACAACGGCAGTATCCCTGCAAGGCAACGAAGGATTATGTGAAACAGCTGCTGCCATATTTGGACTGCCCATTTGCCCCACCACCTCAGCAACAAAAAGGAAGATCAATACACGCCTGCTGCTGATAATAGCTCCACCGGTTACTATTGCTCTGTTCTCATTTTTATGTGTTGCTGTCACTTTTATGAAGGGGAGCAAAACTCAACCAACTGAAAACTTCAAGGAGACAATGAAGAGAGTGTCATATGGTGACATTCTTAAAGCGACCAACTGGTTCTCTCTGGTCAACAGGATCAGTTCAAGTCATACAGCATCAGTCTACATTGGTCGGTTTGAGTTCGAGACAGACCTAGTGGCCATCAAGGTGTTCCATCTTAACGAGCAAGGTTCGAGAAATAGCTTTTTCACCGAGTGTGAAGTGCTAAAACACACCCGCCACCGCAATCTGGTTCAAGCTATCACCATGTGCTCCACAGTAGATTTCGAGGGCGATGAGTTCAAGGCTATTGTATACGAGTTCATGGCAAACGGTAGCCTGGACATGTGGATACACCCAAGGGTTCACGGAGGCAGCCCAAGGAGGCTACTGAGCTTGGGTCAGCGGATACGTATTGCTGCTGATGTAGTTTCTGCTCTGGACTATATGCACAACCAGCTTACACCTCCTTTGATTCACTGCGATTTGAAGCCAGGCAATGTTCTGTTGGACTACGACATGACCTCACGCATCGGTGACTTCGGTTCCGCCAAGTTTCTCTCTTCAGATATTGGCGGACCAGAAGGCTTGGTTGGTGTCAGAGGAACGATCGGATATATTGCACCTGGTAATTAAGTTGCACTTTCTCTTTTTCCTTTCAAATGACTGTCGAGTTCCACAAGTATTTATGTCCACTGCTCCTGTTTTACAGAATATGGGATGGGATGCAAGATCTCGACAGGCGGTGATGTGTACGGTTTCGGGGTGCTGCTACTGGAGATGCTCACGGCGATGCGACCGACGGGCGCGCTATGCGGCAACACCCTCAGCCTCCACAAGTATGTCGACTTAGCTTTCCCCGAGAGGATCGGTGAGGTTCTAGATCCCCACATGCCATTCGAGGAGGATCCGGCGGCTGCTTCCTTATGTATGCAGAAGTACATTATACCTCTGGTCAGTATTGGCCTGATGTGTACCATGGAATCACCGAAAGATAGACCTGGGATGCACGACGTTTGTGCCAAGATTGTTGCCATCAAGGAGGCATTTGTCGAAACCTTTTGATTATGGCAACTAGTGGGATGTGCATGCAATTTGATGTATATATACTGGCCAATACTGTTATGCTCTATACTGGCCAAAATCTGCGGTGCAGTATCTCATATTGAAGTGATCCTTTTTTTTTTAGCATCTGAAAGCTTACATGGAAGCTCTTTTTAAAACTTTGTTTCACTGATGAATTACAGAGGTGCAATTTCCTGCCTGGAATGCTATTAGTCAGGCATTCTTCACATCAGATGCTGTCAGTTTGGGTTCTTTCCTTGGATCCATGAGCCAATGAGTGTCAAGTATTGGAGGTTTGCACATTTATGCATCTATCTATACAGTAGTAATAAAAAACAGTAAGATAGGAGCATCAGGAAACCCTGTGGCTGTGACTTGCGCTTTCTGGTTTTCCTGAAATTCAGGTTGTTTCCTTGACTCGGCAAAGTTAAGAATCTGGAAAAGGAAGGCTACTAAGTTGCGGCTTTGGCTTTCCGGGGTTTTCGCAGGATTCATTCAGGTTGTTTGCTCGAATCGACAGGTTAGGAATTTCGAAAAGAAAAAGGGGAAGGCGAAGGGAAGAAACGGCTCGCCTTGCGCCTCACAAGGAAGGTGAGTGCTGTCGGTTTTGATTCTGCCTTTGGAGCCAAGAATGTCGAGTGTTCGCAGGCATTCGAATTTTATTTGAACACGAGACAACAAGGACTTGAAACAGGGGCACCAGGAAACCCGGCGTCTGCGGCTTTTGTTGTTTCTTAAATTTTAGGTTGTTTCCTCGACTCAAGCCGGCAAGTTAGGAATTTGGGGGAAAAGGAAGGCCACGGATTCGGGTTTCATGGAATTCAGGTTGTCTCTGCCCGCAAGCAAGGAATTGGAGAAAGGAAATGCGGAAGGGGTTCGTCCTGAAGCATGGAATATATGAGCCTTGCATCAGAGAGGAAAGTATATATGGAGCACACCATTGCCTGTCGCGAGTAGTAGTTCAGAGACGTAGTAGCCCTCCTGGTTTCTCAGGGCCCTACCTTGTAGGCGAGCCTCTTGTCAGCTGACCGTTGCTCGTCGACGGCACGCCGGCCGGCCAGGCCATCGCTGACCGGTCCGGCCGTCTTTCCCCTCCGCCGCACGGCTGCCTGCCCCTCCCCGTCCACCACCGCCGGTCCGCTGCCTCGCCACCGTCGTCCGAGAGCATAGAGGAAAAGCAACCAGCTCTCCTCGGATGTCCTCCAATGAGATTCCCAAGAAGCAAGGTAAAAAAACGCTGAAATTTTAGATGGGCACAAATCAGTGCAAGGCAGAAAGTGAGAAAAAAAAAACCCCACCTATGTTGCCCACACTTCTTGTTCAGAAATACTCCCTCTATTCCTAAGTATAAGTCTTTTCAGATATTTGAATATGGACTGCATATTGATTAATATAGACGTATTTTAGCGTGTAGATTCACTCATTTTACTCCATACATGGTCCATATTAGAATCTCTAGAAAGACTTATATTTAGAAACGGAGGTAGTAGTATAAAACATTGTAGTAGCATACGGTACGGTCCAAAATCCAAAGACATTCAAAGGGTGCATATCTGAATACTCAGAGCCTACTCATCAATAAACAAAACAGCAAACTCTTTTTTTTTTTGCGAAGAATGACAAACTCATAAGCTGAAGATTTAGAAAATGTCGACATACGAAAATCACACAACCGAGCTTTCGATCGTTGTGAACACCTACATGATCTAACAAACACAAGAAATTAGCAAGTGGTGTTTCACAGGAATCTTCACAGGAATTAGTAGGAATTCCACACATGTTTAATCCGTAGAATGTTTTCCTGTGGTGGTCCTCTGGTTCAGAGGGATGGATCCTCGCGGCATCTTTGGTGCAAAGGAGTATCTTTTTTCCATCTGTTTTGTTTGGTCTGTAGGAGACAATACGAATTTTTTCACTGATCTATTTTGTGTGCAATTAAAAAATCATTTAGTTTAGTCTCATGGAATATTTAATCTTTTTTATATAAATGGCAACCATGTCATTATGCACCTAATTAATTCTTTTTGGGGGGTTCGTGTGATTTCTGTTGTGGTGCAACTTCCTTCTCTCTCGTACATTCAAGTTGTTTCTGGTTCCAAAACTGTCCAATATGCCATGGCATCTTTCTTTCCTTTTTGAGGGTTAACATGCCATGGCATCTGAATTGTGTTTTCTTCTTTTGGACGAATTGTTGGTTTACGCTGTTAGTGCGCCTCACATGCTCCACCTATCAGTATGTTCTTTCATATATGCGGTGCAATACCCTGTTCAGACAATTACTTCTTTTTTTTTTCATGCCATGAAAGTTGATTCTGACGGGTGGTGCCTGCGTGCATGCATTGCGTCATGGCATCCTCTTATGAGGCCACGCATCTGGTATATGCCGCGGACGCGCACGAATCATGGGGGGCGATGGACGCGGCGCGGTACTGTGGCAGGACAATGCGATTTTGACGGCGATGTCGATGGAGGGCTCTATCATTTTTTGTTTGTGGTTTTTGCGTTTGCAAATTGGGCCAACACGTAGCCGTTGACCAAAGCTAAGAGCCAGGGCAGAGGTCTCTCAGTAGATAGGTAGAAAATAAAATAAAGAGAGGAAGAGATGTTTCTCAATCAAATTGAAAGAAGAAGAAAAGGAGAGGAGCGTTTGGGTTTTGGCAGCCGGGCAGGGCCAGAAACCCCTTCCCTTTGTGACGCTCCCGGCTTCCCAAGTCCCCCAACCCCGACCGGGGGAGCCACCTACCGAACCGGGGGGACTCGTCAGCCTCCGTCCGCACTGTACGTACGGAACCACCCGAGCGCCGCCGCGACACCATTTTTCCGAGCCGCCGACCGCAGCGGCGGCCAAGGGGCCACGACCTCTTTGCGTTTCCGCCCCGGGCGGACCGAGTATTCTATTCCCTCACCCGCCCGCCCCCTCGGCGATGTCAAGAGCTTCCAACCAAACCCCAGCCCCGCAAAGCTTTGGCCTTTCCCTTCTTCGATATCCCCGATAAAACCTCCATCTTCCCCCTCCCCTCCCCCCGTCCCCATCCCCGCCCCTCCTATCGCCACTTCGCCAGCCAGCCAGCCCGCCCGCCCGCCTAGTCTTCTCCGAAGGAAGGAAGGAAGGAAGCAGCCGCCACCGCTCATGGCGCTCTCCTGCATGAGGTGCCCGGCGGCCGGCGCCGGCGGAGGCGCTGCGGCCGCCCGCCGCCCCGCGGGCCCGCGGCTGCTGCCCTCCTCGTCCGTCGCCTTCTCCTTCGCCAGATGCGGCGGGAGATCGGCCGCCTCGGGGTGGCGCATCCACGCCGTCGCCGGGAAAGGAGGTGGGCGCTCTCTTCTCCACTTGCTCTGTTCCGCCGGGGCATCGATTCTCTCCGCGCTCTTGCCCTCTCCTCCTTGCCCCCTCCAGAATACAGGGGAGGCCTTGTTAGGTGAGGCCACGGGTTGGGAACTGCGCGCATACATGTCTTGGGCAATACAGTTGACTCAACTGAACCTAGTCGCCACCAGAGCCTTAGGTTCCTCGACTGAATTTGCCTGTTGACTTTTTTGCATCCGAGCTCCCTCCTAGAGCTCCGCCACATTCTGTTTTCTTTCTGCAACACTAGTATCTGACTCCTGCCACTCTGCCGCGCGGTTACCAACCTTACTTACTGTCTCAAATGAATTTGAGTCCCCATTCATTAGTCAAAACAAGATGAACTAAGTGGGTCTTCAATTTGAGATGATTCCCACTAACTTTGGTAACTTGGACATGTTTAAATCCAACATATACTGAAATTCTTAACGAATCCCCACCGTCTTCTTTCAGTTAGTAATGTAACATCTCTCTGTATTGTACTATTGTTGATGCTTAATAATGACCTGAATTAGTTCTCAGGTCAACTTTCACCTGCCTCATTTTGATTTGCTTCCAGCACATAGTGAGCGACTATTTCGTGTGATGAAATCCTGTTGCTTAACTAGTACAGTATGAATGGTACACAATGGCTGTTTTTACTCATTTTACATTCCATCGTCAGTGAAAGCTCCCATGGATGCTGTGGAGAACGCTGTCGCGCCCGCCGCCCCGTCAACGGTGCCAAATGGCACTTCTTCAGCAATCACCGTGGAGGAATTTGAAGATTTGGCCTCTCTAGTGAAGGATGATGAGGCATCAGTTAGCATCACTGTAGTTGGAGCGTCCGGTGACCTTGCGAAGAAGAAGATATTCCCTGCCCTTTTTGCTCTTTACTATGAAGGCTGCCTTCCCAAGGTTTGTATATTGCTATCTCCAATCTAGCATTCAAATTTACCCACCTTTTTTAAGGACAAAAACCAATCTAAAGTATTTTCTTCTGTAGCATTTCTCCATCTTTGGCTATGCGCGGAGTAAAATGACAGATGCTGAACTGAGAGACATGGTCAGCAAAACACTGACTTGTCGGATTGATAAAAGGTGCTTATCTTGGCAGAACTTGCAATCATAAATTATGATAAATCCTGTGTGAAGAGATGCATTTCCCTTGGTGCTACTTTAAACCGTTCTGTTTTTCTCTTTCAGGGAGAACTGTAGTGAGAAAATGGAAGAGTTTCTGAAACGATGCTTCTACCACTCAGGTCAATATGATTCAGAGGAAGATTTCATGGAGCTAAGCAAGAAGATCAAACAACATGAGGTTTGTATAACCACTTCAAATGAAACCAAGAATGGATCATTGATTTTACTTCTGATGATGAGGTTACAGTATTTCTAGTTGTTTGGGATGAATTCTTCATAGGACCTATTTTATGTATGCAACTATTGATGTACTTCTATTAAAATTGATGTATGCAACTATTTTATACTTAATCCATCTCCATTTCAAAAAATTAATGTACCTGTATTCTGATAAATTCTTGTTCTTTATATGCAGGGTCCCAGAGTATCTAACCATCTTTTCTACCTGTCAATACCGCCAAATATATTCCTGGATGTTGTAAAATGTGCAAGCAAATCAGCATCATCTGTGAGTGGCTGGACAAGGGTAATTGTTGAAAAACCCTTTGGCCGGGACTCAGAGTCTTCTGCTGCCCTAACAAAAGGTCTGAAGCAGTACCTGACAGAGGATCAAATCTTCAGGTGATACAGGCATCTAGTTTAATTTGTGAGAATCGTTCATGTTTTCTTGCATCGCTAATTTAAATGTAATTCTCATTCTCATACCCGGTAATACCAAAGCAGTCTGCCAATTGGAAAACATATAAGTAGTGATATGATCCCTTCCCAAGTCAATAACATGAGATGTATTGTAGTTATTTTCATAGAGTGGGATACTTATGAATGTTGTGCTCCTTTATATTTGTTATGCAGGATTGACCATTACTTGGGAAAGGAGCTGGTGGAGAACTTATCTGTCCTTCGCTTCTCGAATCTTGTTTTTGAGCCTCTGTGGTCAAGGCAGTACATAAGGAATGTGCAACTGATATTCTCAGAAGATTTTGGCACTGAAGGGCGAGGAGGGTAATGATCTGTTCGTCGTTTATGGCACCATGTTAGATGTTACTTCCCTTGGATTCTCTCTTACCTTATTGTTGAAATACTCAGGTACTTTGATAGCTACGGTATTATCCGAGACATAATGCAGAACCATCTTCTTCAGATACTAGCTCTATTTGCAATGGAAACTCCTATTAGCTTGGAAGCAGAGGACATACGAAATGAGAAGGTTTGTGCCCGTTTCTTAGTAATATTAATCAAAGGATATAACATATTTTAAGTTACTGAGACATGCAGTTTTAACTGAAAAACTGTTGGCGCCTGCTGGGGGCAGTGGGATGGCCAATCCCCCTCCTCCCATTGGAAACCTGTTTTATCTTCACACCGTTACATGCTTTACAGCAGCACACATCAATTTTGTTATTGTTACATACTTTAAAGCAGCATGCATCAATTTTGTAATCTGTGTTTTATGTGAAATGAGCATACTGATTCTAAAATCACTATTTATTGATCTTCAGTATTACTTCCGTATATTCCTTTCAGGTTAAAGTTTTGCGCTCCATGAAGCCGTTGCGACTAGAAGATGTGGTAATAGGACAGTATAAAAGTCATACGAAGGGTGGTATTACATACCCTGGATACACTGAAGATAAGACGGTGCCCAAGGGTAGTCTGACTCCAACATTTGCTGCGGCTGCGCTTTTTATAAATAACGCTAGATGGGATGGAGTTCCCTTTCTCATGAAGGCTGGAAAAGCTTTGCACACTAAACAGTAAGTGCACTTCAAAATATTTGTCATTATCAATATGGTGCCTACACTTTGCCACATATTCACTTTAGCTATATGTTACTGTTTTGTTGAATATTTGAATTTTTACCCTGATGTCATTTTTTAATTTTTTGTTTGCGTATGTTATTTAATTTTTAGTGTTATGCAGTTAGACCAACTTATTTTCCATATGTAAGAATGTTATCACCTAGCACATTGGCTGTACTCTTAAGATATGGACAAAGAATAATTTGACGTATATTCATAGCATTGATCTTGTCATTAGTATCGATCATGGGTTGATAACACAAAACTATTTGTCTTGAAAATCCCTTTTTGGTTTATCTTTTATGCCGCTGATCCTGCCTCATGTTGCAAGTTGCTTAACAATTAAACAAATTTCAGGGCTGAGATTAGAGTACAGTTCCGACATGTTCCTGGAAACCTCTACAAGGGGTCTTTTGGAACCGATCTTGACAGAGCTACTAATGAGCTTGTGATACGCGTGCAACCGGATGAAGGGATTTACCTAAAGATTAACAACAAGATTCCTGGTCTTGGCATGAGACTAGATAGAAGTAATTTGAATCTTCACTATGCAGCAAGGTGAGATGAAGTTTCCAACACTTGTATATTTGTGCCCAGAGGGGTTTGTTTATTTGGAATAATGGAAGTATTAGTTCTGACGTTATATACATAAGATGCTCCTTTCTTCGCGTGTAGACACTTACAGAAAATTGTAGCTGTGGCATTTGCTTCTTTGTTTTTGTTTGTTTGTTTAGGGCTTAGGCTGCCTTGGTAATTGTAGCCATGAGTGAGATGTGTAGTATGAGATGTCTGCTGGAGATTACAAAATTGGATAAAAACTTGGACATTCATAGATTTAGTGGACATGCGAATTGGCATTTTTATGGAGCATTCGTAGTTTATTTTGGAGAAACTGCATATGGTGCTTGATCAAACTCCATGAATTGGATAAACTTTTAAATTGAAAGAGTAAATCCATCCAGTTTATTACGGCCCTTGTTTATAATATGTTCCCTTTTCAGCCCCTTCTCATCCAATTACTTGTGTCTTTTGAGTGATGGGCACAGTAGTAGTACCAATTTGCAGCAGCCACTTGCTCGTAATCTCTAAAGTGTTGTTATAAACTTGGCTCAGGTACCCGAAGGAGATACCGGATGCCTACGAGAGGCTCCTGCTCGACGCGATAGAGGGAGAGCGAAGGCTCTTCATCCGCTCCGACGAGCTGGATGCTGCGTGGGAGCTCTTCACGCCCCTCCTGAAAGAGCTGGAGCAGAAGCGGATGGCGCCCGAGCTGTACCCCTACGGGAGCCGCGGCCCCGTGGGCGCCCACTACCTGGCGGCGAAGTACAAAGTGAGATGGGGCGACCTGGGCGGCTCGGAACACTAGGAAGAGAGCGTGGTTTCACACGGGAGGTGACGATTTATGTTTTTGGCGGCGATTGATTCTGCCGTCGCACTTTCTACAAAGGGCCTGCACCTTACACCCAGTTAGTGGGAGTGATGCGAGGAACAGGTCGGAATAAGGGTGAGCGGTCGGTGATGCTTGTGTTCGTCGATCGACCGTGAATATATTTGTTGGTACCACTGGCTTACATATTCTGTGATTCTTAAGAGGCGAAGCTGAGGGCAGAAAGCTCATTCATCTTGGCTGTTCATCGGTTCTTCTGGTTGTCTGGCTGGCCTGGGCTGGGCTGTTGTGTTGGAACTGCTGATTGTGTAACTGCAGAAGCTGTTGCTTCTTTAGTGATGCCGGTGTTCGGTTGGACATACTCGGTGGTACAGTAAGGCTTATTACTGAAGTCATTTTCGTGAGGGGCTTTACTACTGAAATCTGGATAAGTAGTACTCCATCTCAAAATGTAAGATGTTTTTTGACACTACACTAGTATCAAAAAGGGTCTTACATTTCGGGACGGAGGGAGTACCTCTGTACACTATGTTTGGCAGTTTAATTTGAACTGCAAAAATGTTTTACATTAGTTCGAGGGAGTAGAAAAACAACTCCGTATTATGCACGGTTGGTAGTGAATTTGTACAAGATGAGCGTCATGCATGCATTCTCCTTTTGTCTGGGAAGAGTCCAACTTATACATGTCCCTTTTACACTGATGATGCCGTAGCAAGTCGTTTATGTGCGTGGTTTTCTCCACTCGACTTGGATGAAATTTCCCCCGTCAAAGTCGGTCAAGACGATGACGCTTGCAGACTTTGCCATCATCGTCGACTTCCTCTCCTCGCTCGTTTTCGCCGAATCTGTGCTGCTGGTTCCGCATTCCCGGTGGATGCAGCGAAGTTTCCGTTCTGTCTGTGAGCTCCATGGGCGTGTTTGATGGCCTGCACCGGTTGGTTTTCGTCTCCTTGCATCGGGCTCTTCATTTTCTTAGGCGATTGTAGACCTGGGTCGAGCTCGGCGCCGCATTCTCCTCCCCTACACGCCGTGAGCCTTGTCGAGAGGAAACTCACCCGTTCTTAATTAGCGGGCTTGGCTGGGAGGTGCCATAAGGTTCATGCTATGCAGGCCAAATAGTAAACGCAACGGGTCTGACCAAGAAAAATGCAGACTACCAAACGCTCCCTCTGTATTTCCGGCAGGCTTGCCCAAAAGAAAATATAATAATTTCCGGCGGGTTTTCCCTAAAGAAAAAACAATAATTTCCAGGAGGTTTGCCCTAAAGAATAAATAATAATTTCCGGCGGGTCAAGAACGGACGTCCCCCCCCCCCCCCCCCCCCCAATCATCCTACCATCCGTATGATGTCATGGCCTGGAATATGCATGCACGCCCATCAAGTCGTTGCGAGGTAGCCGTCCGTCCGTCGCTCTCCCTCCCCGCCTCGATCGCTTCGCTTTCGGCGAAATGTCTGCCTCTGCGTATGCAAATTTGCACCTTTGGCTGCCCGTGCGCACAGTGCACTCATGGTGTCTTGTCTAGCTCTCGTCGTCGCTTATCCTAACGGCCCCCGCTCAAGCTCATATATGCCCCCGCTAGTAGGAGTACCCAGTTAAGCTCCGCCGTGCTCCTGTTAGTTCACCAACGAGCTACCAGTCAAACACCCGAGCAAAGCGATCGTGATCGTGATCGATGGAGCGCAGCCGCCACCGTGTGCCGTCGGCGGCGGTGCTGCTCGCGCTCGTGGCGGTGGCGGCTGTCGTCGGGCGCTGCGGCGCGCAGCTGCCGATCCCGGTGAGGACGGACGGGTTCGTGTACGGCGGGCACGCGGCGGCGCCGGCCTGGGGCGACGCGGTGGTGGTGGAGGCCTTCTTCGACCCGGTCTGCCCCGACAGCCGCGACGCCTGGCCGCCTCTGCAGAGGGCCGCCGCCCACTACGGCGCCCGCCGCGTCGCCGTCGTCGTGCACCTCTTCCCGCTCCCGTAAGTCACGCGCCCAGTCAACCATCGAAACCACCCTCTCTCTTTCTTTCCTCCTGCATAGGAATTGTCATATTGGACTCTTGGTACCTCAGTCAGTCAGGTTCTTCTACCTCGGTTTCTACTTTCTGGCAAATTCAGCCGTGGCCTGCTTCGATCAGTAATTCCTTGTGAATCCGGCGAGTGAAATCCAACCAAAATTCCAAATGAATAAAGTAGGTACACGTCTGAGTTGTGACTCGCTTGTGCTCAGACGTGTCAGGTCTAGCTAGCCAACGCATATCGACAGGAGTGTGGACGGCAAACATGGACCCCTTTCCAATGTTTCCCATCCCCGTTGTTGTGTGCCCAGCTACCGTCCATTTCACTGTACTACCGATCAGAGAACTGAAACCCATTCCGTGTAATCTGCCCGTGAAAAACGGTAAAGAAAAACAGTTCCCCGTGGGGTGCCACAATGGTAATTAAAGGCAATATTTTTTTCTTTTTCTTTTTCTATGGACACACCAAACTGGTAATCTGTTACTTACACCTCACCTACTTTCCAACTAGAGCGTGGTCGAGTTTTTGTAATACCTAGAGAAAACAAAAGCACCGCTATTATTTTCTTCCATGCTAGCGTTGCATATCTTTTGTGTAGTGCTGGAACGAGATATGGGATGCTTTTTGCTCATGTCAATTCAATCGATCGTCCTCCACTCACAAAAGAAAAAGGAAAAAACAAAAGATGCCCCAACCATGCATTAGGCAAACACAATGATAAGGCATATGATCGAGGTGCAAGTCATGGCAACATCATTGATAGAACTAAAAACTTGTTAACGGTACAACGATGTTTGGCAAAAAAAAAAGAGAGGAAAAATGGTAGTAGAGAGTTTTCATTATAAACTCAGTTTACATCATCCGTCATATTCAAATAAATCCCCCACAAGAAGAGATTTTTTTTTTTCATTTTGTTGATACAATGACCACTTTTGGCTTACAAAAATCATAAACGTGTTATTTTCACCAGCCCCAAGAGTAACCCTGATGAAACTTTTACTGGTTTAGTTTGTGACGTGATTTTCTTTGTGAAATTTGCAGTTACCACAGCAGCGCCTTCATGGCTTGCCGGTCGATCCACACGGTGCACAAGCTAAATGCGTCGGCCGTGTATCCCCTGCTCGAAAACTTCTTCAAATACCAGGTTAATTATCTCTTGCCTGCCTGCTTCTTTATTACCCACTCTATCACACTTCAAAAGGTGCAAAAAGAGAGAAAGAGGAGAAAATCAAGCATAACATTTTGAAAAGACGAGGGGTATTTCGGTAATATTCACCATAGGAGAGTTGGTGTTGCTTTTCTTAGATGGAGCTGACTAGGTATTGCTTTGGAAGCACCACTAGGTGCAGTGCAATGCATCTTTTTGAGGCAAAGAGAGGGAACCGAGAAGCACCCTGCTCACATCCCATTGGATGAAACCACCATGCAATGTTTTTTATCCATGCCAAGCACCATCTATACAAGCAAAAGCTCATATTCCACAACTAGCTTTTCCACCATGGCTTGGTCAGTGCATACATCAAGCACAATATATGGCACTTTCATTTATGTTCCAAGGGATAAATACCTTCAGAATTGATCACAACATATCGCACACAATACAACCGCGAGGATTTAAAGGATGGTTATATTTCAGGAGGGTTATTACAACATGCCGACATACACCAAAACAAGAGCGGCGGTGGTCGCCGAAATAGCGAACAACCTTGTCGCCCCCGTGATTGGCGAGGGCAATTTGGCAGCATACAGAGCGGGCTTCAACGACTCGCAGTCGGATCAGGCCACAAGGATTTCCTTCAAGGTTTGTTGAACTTGTATCGCGTTATATGTCATATTTTATATTTTGTATTGTTCTAGTCGCATTATTCACCTGCGTTTTGTCTGTTTTGTAGTTTGGTTGTGCACGAGGCGTCACCGGGACACCCTACTACTTTGTTAATGGCATACCACTCAGTGACTCTGGTTCTCCTATGGACTACAACAAGTGGATATCCACACTTGATCCGTTGGTTGGCAAGATGTAGGGAGCTATCTCGCTGCAAATGAATAACTCCAAATTGTAACCAATATTAGCCAAATAAGTGGAGGGCATAAATAGCTTGGTTTTGCCATGATGTTGATGGAAGTATGTGTTCATTATCATGCATGATAATGTTTGTAAGTCAGGCATGTAGTTCCCTCGAGGGCCTCTCCCCCTCGTGTACGCAAAAATCAATTGACATCTCTGGAGCATGTTTTTATAAGGGGTTGCAATTCGAGTATGCGAATACAATGAGTATGAAAATCCAAAGTTCCAAATAGGTAATACGGCCTAGGTCTGCCTGAAGCTACAACCATACATTCAGTCTTCAGTCGCTCCTCGTGCTCATCATAAGTTGTTGTTTAAGTACTATATGTCCCTTACAAAGTACTTGAGCGAGCGGGAGCATCAGCTTATCATCTTCAGTTGCCGACGGCGAGTAAAATCCACCGTGACCTATGTGTGGCAACTAAGCTGGCTATTGGGCCACACTGTTAGGTACACTTTGATCTTTCCTCTCAAGAATCAAGATGCCCAGTTTGTTGTTCTTTTTCATGTGCAGCAGGGGCGCTTCCGTCGTCGTGGTGATGATGTAGTTCCACAAGGTTTAATCCATTGGTAGGATCAACCGGAGACAGTAGCCACTTGAGAAAATTTGGCGGAATTGTGGCTACGTTTTCCTCAAGCTCCACTATCGCCGGGCTCGGCCCGGACAAGGAAGATGGGCCTGAAGCCCAAGCTGTCGATTCGGGACAAGGAAGATGACTCGTCTCCTAACCAGCATATAAACGGCTGATAGCGGGTCGCTTTAAGGTTGTAAGGTTCAGAAGTTTATCTGTAACTTGAGACATACAAACTGTGAGACCAATTCGAGTTCCTCCATAGCCAAGCTTCATCCCTAGCCCGTCCCTAACACATAGCTAAATTGAGCAAAAATAAAATTTATCTTTCCCTATGAAAACAACTCAACAACTCTATTATTGTGATAATCGAACGAAGCAATACTTCTAGTGTTTTTGCACGTTTGTATTTCGGAAACAATTCGGCATTCCATCGTCCGGCGGCGCAACAAGTGTACACTGCCGTGTGATGCGACGCTGGGTGTTGCACGTTGCGGCTGTAGCGCACAACTTTTTTACATAGTCGATCGTTTGTTTCATTTTTCTCCAATTTTTATTTTCTATTTTCCACATTCCCATGCTCCGAAACAAATACTTCTAAATGGCTATGTTTCATTTGTATATACTGCTCGGTACATCCGATGTCACTCAAATAGACGTATCTAGACATGTCTAAATACATTCATTTGAGCGTCCAGAATTAGTTGTCACTCAAATGAACATCTAGATTCTCACGGAAAAAGATGTAACTAGATGATGTATGTAGACATGTCTAGATACATTCAAGTTTGAGCGCCAACTATATTGTCCGGAATTAGTTGTCGTTCAAATGGACGTATCTATTTTTCAAAAATGAAAATGGATGTATCTAGGCCCGGATGGAGTGAGTATACGTTTTTCCAGGCTTGGTGCATGTCTGCCGCATTATTAGGAAGCTAGTAATGACAGTTTTTACGGTAATAATGACACGTATCAGCTATCCTATTCTATCGAGCATATAAATATTGGCACGCGCGCCGTGCACCGGCCGGCCGGCATAGAGTGCTCACTTTGTTTGTCACTGTAGCTCAACAACCCGCGAGTAGAGTAGCTTGCACTGTGACTCTGTGAGGCTGGTGATCGATCGATCCATCGATGGAGGCAAGACGACAGTGTCGCCGCGTGTCGCCGCCGCTGCTGGTGCTGCTGGCGGTGGTGATCGCGGCCGGGCGCTGCGGCGCGCAGGTGCCGGTCCCGGCGAGGACGGACGGGTTCGTGTACGGGGGCCAGGCGTGGGCGCCGGCGTGGGGCGAGGCGGTGGTCGTCGAGGCCTTCTTCGACCCGCTCTGTCCCGACAGCCGCGACGCCTGGCCGCCGCTGCGGAGGGCCGCCGACCACTTCGGCGCCCGCCGCGTCGCCGTCGTCGTCCACCTCTTCCCGCTCCTGTGAGTCACGCACCCAGTCAACCATCGAAACCATTCTCTCCTTCTTGCATGGGATAGGAATCGTCGTCTTGGTCTTGGTAGTACCTCAGTCAGATTGTTCTGTTTCGGCTCCTAGCAAATTCACCTGTGGCCTGCGGTGATTGCTCGTGAATTCAACGAGTAAAATCCAACCAAAATCCGCCCAAAAAAACAGGCTGTTTGGATCGACGCCCTCATGCGCCAAGCCAAAAAATTGGTCGTTGACCCAGCCTGGGCACTCCTTTGGATGGATGCCAAATTATTGGCGCGCCCACGCCTACACAGCAGCCCCAGTTCAAATCTGAGCCAAAGTTTTGGCAAGGCGTGGGTGGCGGATTCCTTCGCCAATTAATTGGCGAGCCGACGTTTGGCAGGGCGAGCAATGGCTCAATCCAAACAGCCCCTACATGTCTCAGTTGTGAGTTGTGACTTGTGACTCGCATGTTTACGTGCACTTTCACGACAAAAGTTCAGTGGACACAGATAGCTTGCCTGCCTGCCTGATCCTTGGAAGTTGTCACTGCAGAGTGCTGAGTGCTAGAGGATCACAGATTCACAGGCCAAGTCTAGCTAGCCAACACGTTTCGAGAGGAGCGTGGACTGAAAACATGGAGCCTTTTCCAATGTCTTTTTAGGGAATTTCCCAATGTTTTTCTATTTGTTGTGTACCTCGCTACCGTCCATTGAACTGCACCTCACAGTTTTCGAAACAAAAAAAACTGCACCTCACAGAACTGAAGTCCATTCTACTATTTTTAATTTGCCTGTCTAAAATAGTAGTTCTCAATGGTAATTAAAGGCAAGATTATTCTTTACCATGGACAGGGCAGACCAAGTTTTTTTTCCTATGGTAATTAAAGGCAAGATTATCCTGGTATTAAATCTGTTGCATAGTATCATCTACTTTTTTTTTGAAACATTATCATCTATACTTTCTAACTAGAGTGCTCGAGCTTTTATAGCTAGAGAAAACAAAAACACCACTATAATAGCTGCCACATACTATTTATTTTTCTTCCATGCAAGTGTGCATATCTTTCGGGTATTCGTGGAAGAAAATAAGAGCTGCTTTCGGCTCGTGTGAATTCAATCAGCCTCCCACTCAGAAAAGAAAACGAAAAAAAGGAAAAAAAAGAGATGCCTCAGTTATTAGGCAAACACAATGATAAGACATATGAGGCCGGTGCAAGTCATGACAAATATCATTCACAACCCTAATTAATATTAGATCCATGTATACGATTCTATGATGCCATGATTTTCACACTTGAAGTTTGATCCTCGGCTTGAGGGACGGAAGGAGCATTAAATGACACCAAATTTAAATTCAAATTCAAATCATAACTGTTTTGTCTTCTTATATTTTTTATATTTTGTGTGCAATCTAATTTGGACATGAAACTTGATGGAATGGCCGATGCATCGATCTGTACCAATGGTTTCAACTATTTTGGGAGAACTTTCTTGAAATTTTGGTTGTGATTTTCCGTGCATAGGTAGATACGTAGCATTAAAATAGCATGAGAAGAGGGATAATTGAATACATTCTCTGAAATTTGTATTGCACATTTTGCAACCAATAAAATAAACTTAGCTTCTTCCACTCAGCCAAAAAAAAAAACTAAATTTGTTAAAGGTATTATTTTGTACAATATGCTTTAGGTAGTTTTCTTAGTTGGATATGCCTTAGGTACGGTAGTTATTGCTACCTCCATCCTGGTTTATTATCATCAGTTTCTCATTCGATACACTGAATGCTTTTGGCTTACAAAAATCATAATGCAGCAACAAGCCTAACGACTCGATAAATCTTTTACTGATTTCATGGTGCGGTTTTCTCTGTGACATGTGCAGTTACCACAGCAGTTCCTTCATTGCTTGCCGGTCGATCCACGCGGTGCACAAGCTAAATGCGTCAGCTGTGTATCCCCTGCTCGAAAAGTTCTTCAAATACCAGGTTAATTATCTCTTGCCTGCCTGCTTCTTTATATAATTTATTTACTAAAAGAGAAGAAGCAAAAGGTGTATAAGAAAAGGAGAAAAAGAAAATCATGCATAACTTGAGATGTTTTGTGCTGCCTCTTGTGTGAACACCACACCTTATATAAGCAGAAAGGTGTTGTTGCTTTTTCTTTAGATGGAGATGACTAGGCATTGCTTTGGAAGCACTAATAGGTGCAGTGCAATGCATCTTTTTGAGGCAAAGAGAGGGAACCGAGAAGCACCCTGCTCACATTCCATTGGATGAAACCACCATGCACTTTCTTTTGTCCATGCCAAGTCATATACAAGCAAAAGCTTATATCCAAAGCTAGCTTCTTCAGTATGGATTAGCCGGTGCATACATCAAGCATGCATAAGCATGATATGACACTTTGTTTTTTTTTCCGAGGGGGAAATACCTCCGAGATTGGTCACAACATATAACACACACAATAAAATCACAGAGAATTAACAGATGGTAACATATCACAACATATAACACACACAATAAGATCACAAGGAATTAACGGATGGTAACATTTCAGGAGGGTTATTACAACACGCCGACATACACCAAAACAAGAGCGGCGGTGGTCGCCAAAATAGCGAACAACCTTGTCGCCCCTGTCATTGGCGAAGCCAATTTGGCAGCATACAGAGCGGGCCTCAACGACTCGCGGTCGGATCAGGCAACAAGGATTTCCTTCAAGGTTTGTTGAACTTTTCTTGCATTATATGCCGTATTTTTATAATTTATATTGTTCTAGACACAATATTCACCTCATGTTTTCTCTATTTTGTAGTTTGGTTGTGCACGAGGTGTCACCGGGACACCCTACTACTTTGTTAATGGCATATCACTCGGTGACCTTGATTTTCCTCTGGACTATGACAAGTGGGTATCCACACTTGATCCGTTGGTTGGCAAGATGTAGGGACCTTTCATGCTGCAAATTGTAAACAATATTAGCCAAATAAGTGGAGGACATAAATAGGTTGATTTTTTTTCCATGATGTATATGGAAGTATGTGTTGATTATCACAATAATGTTTGTAAGTCAGGCACTTGGTCCTCTCAAGGGCAATCAAAGAGTCCACACACAACCCGCCTCCTCCCCCCCTCGCGCAGACAAAAATCAATTCACAGATGATATATCATAGGCTAGTTCATGAAGTAACGCAATGTTTGATACAAATGTTGCTTTGCAAGCTAAAAGATCATTCACATCGGAACCAATATCCCATATTGGTTACCCAAAGATTGATTCATTATATATATATATATATATATATATATATATATATATATATATATATTACCTTCGCAACATTAATCTAATTCCCATCACGCTAGGTGCGATGTCTGTGTTGTTGCCATACCTCACACCAACAACATTCACATGTATTCCCTAAAAAAACATACACATACACTCCTAGTTGTTGAACTAAGTTGGCCTATTTCTTTTATATGCAAAAATGGCATTTAACATAAACTATTTACGTAAAATCCATTTAAAACGCATATAAATAATGATTTTATTGATGACTCTAGATAACATACAAATTTGACTTAGGTAACTGACGAAACACATGGATTAAAATAAAGAAATGGTGTGGCAGGCCCGTTTGAAACATGTAAGATTAGCAAATCACAGAAATTTGCATGAAATTAAAAGAATTATAAAAAGGGGTTTGAGTGGATGGAACTTCTTCCCCAAAATAGAGCGGAAAGCAATTCTTTAGAAGTTTTCCTAGATCCTAAGGACCCCAATCTAACGGATGAAATGGCTATGTATGAAAAATTCTTATAGATTCAAATCCTCCAATAATCCTGTGAAATTATTTTTTTGAATCAAAGGAGTCTAACTATCTAAGTGCGGTTGCGGCTGCGCTCATCGACCGATCCACTTTTTGAGACCCAACCTCAGGCTTGACACTTTGCACCTTTGAAATGATAAAACACTTCTAAGTAGATTAAACTTGGGCATGGGCAGCCTGGCCCAACGACCCAGCTCGAACCCAACCCAAAAAACCCAGGTCGGGCTTTGTCTTCGGGCCGGGCTCATGCCTGAAAATGCAGCCCGTTGTGTATGTCGGGCCGAGCTAGGGCCTAGGTAATCAGGCAGTTTACACGGAGGCCTGACCCGGCCCGGCCGAAATTGCTTCATTTTGTCTCTTCAGGCCGTGGAAATCAGGCAGTTTTCACGGAGGCCCGACCCAACCCAGCCCAAAATTGCTCCATTTTGACCCTCCAGGGCGGGCTCGGGCTTATATATGCGTTTTTTTGCTGGGCCGCACCGGGCTCGGGCCTAGACTTTGCAAGTTGGGCTTTGACAGGCCGACCCGAAACCCGGCCCGGCCCGGAGAATGCCCAGGTCCAAACTAGATTAGGGGCATTTTGCAACGAGGATGGACGGTGAAAGGGGAGCAGGGAGTGAGGAGAAAAGTGGAAAAGGGGATGCCATTAGGCCGAAGCGCTCACTTTTCATTTTACAGCCCAGCCCACGACGAGTAAGAAAAGAGAGCAAAGCGAACAACAATTATTGCCCTCCGTACTCTAGAACCCGCTAAAATTAATCATCCCAGCGCAAAGCAGAGCGACTCGACGCCGCACCCACTCACACTCCGACACACAGCCAGGCAGCACGCCCGGTAGGCCGGAACCCCGTCGCCGGCCAGCCACCACCGCGCGCACGACCGTCGGCTCAGCTCCACGCCTTACCGGACCGGAGGCACATGCGGCGGCCGCGTCCTCGATGTTGACCGCGTCCCAGCTCCTGCTCCCGGCCCTCCTCCTCGTCGCCGGCGTCGGCGTCGCGGGCGGGGCGCCGTCGCTGGAGTTCCACCACCGGTTCTCCGCGCGCGTGCGGCGCTGGGCGGACGCCCGCGGCCACGAGCTCCCCGGCGGCTGGCCGGCGCCCGGCGGCGCGGCCTACGTCGCCGCGCTCGCCGGCCACGACCGCCACCGCGCGCTGTCGGCCTCCGCCGCCGGAGGAGGGGGCCGCCCGCAGCTCACCTTCTCCGAGGGCAACGCCACGCTGAAGGTCAGCAACCTCGGATTGTAAGCCCCTCCAGCCACCACTCATCTCCTCTCGCGATCCTGCGTGCTCCTTTTGGTGCTCCAGATGTTTACTGTACTGTTCGCAACTCCTGGCTGTAGCCTGCACTATGCGCTGGTGACGGTGGGCACGCCGGGGCACACGTTCATGGTGGCGCTGGACACCGGCAGCGACCTCTTCTGGCTCCCCTGCCAGTGCGACGGCTGCACGCCGCCGCCCTCTTCCGCCGCGTCCGCACCGGTAACACACCCCATCTCCCGCTCAGAGTTTCGCTCGCTGGCTGGCTTTTGATGCCCAAATGGGCGTCGCTGCAGCCTGCAGAGCCGAATTCATATGCCACATGTTTGTTTATATCGTATTCTGTTCCTATTCAAATTTTGCTCCGTCGTATGTCCTAATATGGCGGGGAAATCAATGGAAAGTGTAAATTCAGAAGCTCAATGTAGGCCTGTTTGAGTCAGGGGCCTGCCTGTGGTATCATCATCTCACAATTCATATGTGTGACTATGAGGCAATATTTTGCACACAACACCGTTTGATCTGGCACCTCAGCAGTTATTGTCAAGTGGCATGAATTTCACTGCAATGTTGTTTAACCCAAGTATAATTAATATCTCAAATTTCAGCCTCTCCTATCTGCTGTGCTGCCATTGTGGACAATTATTGTTGTCACAGTCTATGCGTGTGGAAGATAATGTGTTAGATGTGTATCGTTAATGTGTATTTCCGCACTATTTATCTGAAGTCTTGAATAGTGATAAAATTGCTTACATGATCATTTCTCATTTAACACTGATTGGCGGTGATAAGTTAGGGGGTGAATTTTCAGTGTTCTTTGACCGTTCGTAGTTAATTACAGGACTGTTCTTTTCTACTGTGTTATTATTCCAGGTGCAGTTAACCATGGAGAATAAGAATGGTCTGAATTGTAGATCTAGTTTCAAGTTCTGTACACATTTCATTTTCGTTCGCACCTTGTTTTATGTTCCGTTGATCATAGACTGGTTCAAACCGCATAGATCTGAACTGAACTGAAAGAAAATTCTCAAGTTTTTTCTACAAAAATTCTATCGACTTGTATTCTTATTTTACTGGATTATTGAAAGAATTACCTGACCAAATTATTTTGCATACATAAGTAGCACTCTTTTGGGTTTTCTGTTCTTGTTTGCACAACCTCTGTTTGACAGTTAATATTCAGGTCTAATGGTAGTCTGTTTTGCGGTGGTTGCAATTCTTAGCACTATGGTGTAGGGGTCATTAGGGACAGCCCTGTTATTTGCAAGAGTATTCTTCATATCTCTCTGTTCATTGTAAGAACGTCTTTCTTTCCTTTCCCCCCTCTCAGTAGTATCATTTGTGATGTGGTAACTCACGTATTATCTAGCTTTTTCTTGTTACCTTGCTGTATGCCTGCATTTTTCTCTTTTTAGAGTTACATTTTTTTTTCTACTTATAGTTTGTTAATTTTCTGAGATTTCAGGCTTCGTTTTACATCCCTTCGCTGTCATCAACAAGCCAATCAGTTCCTTGCAATAGTGACTTTTGTGGTCTTAGAAAAGAATGCTCTACAACATCAAGTTGTCCATACAAGATGGTGTATGTCTCTGCAGACACATCATCTTCTGGATTTCTTGTTGAGGATGTGCTTTACCTATCAACAGAGGATACTCACCCTCAATTTCTGAAGGCACAAATAATGTTTGGGTAATATTTACTCTTTATGTGGCGAGATGAAAATATTATTTTCAGCATTTTGATAAACATTGATCTGTTCAATTTTTTTCAGTTGCGGAGAGGTTCAGACAGGCTCATTTCTGGATGCTGCTGCTCCAAATGGTCTTTTTGGACTTGGGGTAGACATGATATCAGTTCCTAGCATTCTAGCCCAGAAAGGTCTGACATCAAATTCCTTCTCAATGTGTTTTGGCCGTGATGGTATCGGGAGGATCAGTTTTGGAGATCAAGGCAGCTCGGACCAAGAAGAGACACCACTTGACATCAATCAGAAACAGTGAGCAAAATTAATCCATTTACCTGACTTACAATTAGGTATTGTGTTTTTTGCCAAGTCCATTGCTATCGGCCTCCTGTTAATTTGGCCCGCCTGGGATAATTTCTTGTTTTCCAGCCCAACATACGCTATCACCATCACTGGGATAGTTGTCGGAAATAACCTAATGGATTTGGAAGTTAGTACTATTTTCGACACAGGGACGTCCTTCACATACCTGGCAGACCCAGCATATACATATATAACAGATGGTGTAAGTGATTTTTCTGGCATTTTTGAGTCTTGCTTGTATTGGGGAATATTCATGCCGTAATTTCTGGTTTTCAGTTCCATAGTCAAGTTCAAGCAAACCGCCATGCCGCTGACTCAAGAATTCCGTTTGAATATTGCTATGATCTGAGGTTACTTCATGTCACAATTTTTTTTTGTAAGAACTATTATGTTTTGTCAATCCATGACTAAAATGAGCAAGGTTAACTTGTGCAGCTCTAGTGAGGCAAGGATTCAAACTCCTAGTATAAGTCTTAGAACAGTAGGTGGAAGTCTGTTCCCTGCTATTGATCCAGGGCAGGTTATCTCAATTCAGGTATTGCGAGCTTCACATTCTGCAATTCTTTAACACTATGATGGTGATTATGTAACCGTTCAGTTGTCTTTGATATTTGCAGCAACATGAGTATGTTTATTGCTTGGCGATTGTCAAGAGCACGAAACTAAATATAATTGGACGTAAGTTCACTGCATTATCATTGACACTTCTAAGCATTTTTATAATGTTACTTTTACACTTCTTTTTTTGTATGCCGAGAATATTTACAAAAACAAAACTAAATTTTCTCTGGCTCCTGAGTAAGAATTTTGTTGTCTCCTTTTTTATCTTTTTGATCCCCACAAGCCACAACAAATCAACCTTGCCTTACTCAAAACCAAAGTCACCTTGATTTGTCAGCACTAGTGAATTCTTTTCACATTTCAGAATCTTTTCTTTTTCTGTGATTGTCAAATATCAACAATGGCAGATCTTTCCAGTGAGCATACAGTTGTTTGTCTTAAATCATCTAAATATATCAAGTATTAGGAAACAATGTGCTAAGTTGAGGCAAAATCATTATGAACTTGGGATGTAGCCTATCTGAATTATATTATACACATATTTTTTTTCCTTTGGCTGCTTGACTGAGATGGTACAAGGTTTATTTATTTTCTTGTATGAGTGGGCAGCAGCTTTTGTTCATATGAACTGAATCAAATAACAGTAGTGAAGAAATAGGCGGGTACTATTCTTCCTGATCCTGATGCTTAGTAGTTCGTTGTTTGGTCTCATGCTTATGAGACACAAATATTTCCTTACAAAACTTGGCATCTGATTTAGCATCCTGTTGGTTATATGCCCAAATGCTAGTAAGTTCATTTTCCTTTGTTTCTAGCTTATTTCTTGTGTCAAACTTAGCCAAGATTTGGGCAGAGATTTTGGTAGCCCCAAGTCACCTTTGTTTTCTTGTGCTTAATTATGCCCAAAACAATCAGACACTACCACTTTTTCTCAGTTTCATTATTCAGGTGGTTTTTCTACATCTGCAGTAATGTAGTTTGGAGTGCTCACCTACAAACGTGTGTATTTGGTAAATTCCAATCTAGGACTATTAGGCACCCAGCTGCGGGCAGTGCAATTTTCCTAATGTTAATTTCTGTAGGTAGCACAACAGATTCAATAGTAACAACAGTTAAAGACTTTGAATTGTTTGTGGTGCAGAAAATTTCATGACCGGTGTCCGCGTCGTGTTCGACCGAGAAAGGAAGATACTTGGCTGGAAGAAATTCAACTGTAAGTAAACCACTACGAATGTCCTGTTTCTTCATTAGCGCATTTGCTTATGCTTACGATGTATTTGTTCCGTGGATATGCAGGTTATGACACGGATAGCTCAAACCCTCTGTCCATCAACTCACGGAACTCGTCGCGTTCATCACCCCAGAATTACTCTCCTCAGGAAACAAAGAACCCAGCCGGTGCTAGCCAGTTGAGGCACGTCAGCAGCTCCCCTCCTGTGGTGTGGTGGCACAATAATAGCTTACTTTTGATGAGGTTTCTGCTCCTCCATTTGCTGATCTTGTAATTGGCATTGGAGTGGCATGGTTGTAAATTAGTATATGTAGATACACTAGAGACTGACTAGGTTAGCATAGACAACGAGCACCATCGTCTATTCTGTCCAGATCATCAAGAAAATGTAATTGTGATGCCGATTTTTTATGGCTCACTGCAGTAGCTTCCCTGTCTGCTTTCATTTTCTTTTTGCCTTTTTCGTTCATGAATACTCCCTCCGTAAAGAAATATAAGAGGGTGTTAAACATCGGTATACTTGTTTTTTTATACTAAATAAACAGAAGCTGTGAGATCATTTCGTCAGAACCATCCCAGGTTCAGACTTCAGAGTGGAATCTCTAAAAAGACTTAAATACATCTACATACAGAGCAAAATGTTCAGACCATCCGTATGTAGTTTGTAGTGGAATCTCTAAAAAGACTTTGTAGTAACACAGACCACCAGCGTTCCTTGATGATCTGGACAGAATTAAGTCCCAGAGATCATCTCGTCAGAACCATCCCACCCAGGATTGATTGCACTGTGATTAAAAAGATTCAGAGCTTATGGAGAACATCATCCAACATGCTAATAATCTGTGCAGTTACAACACAGTTTCTACTATCTGAGGCGCTGAAGCCTCTGAATCTGAATAAAAAAGAATGAACAAGCTACATGGGTAAGGAACACCAAATCTGGCCACCGGAGAGAGTGCTCAAACTGAAGCACGCAACACAAAACAACTGTAAAAGCCAAACCATGCCCAAGAAATTCCACCATTGGAACACACCACCCAGCTCATTCTCCCCCCGGTCCCGGGCATCCGTCTACTCGTCAGGTGACACCAGCACGCCGAGCTTGCTGCCGGGGGTGGCCGGGACCCCCTCGAACTCGCCCTCGCCGTCGAGCTTGCCGAGCGGCGACGAGAAGTCGAGCCGCATCCCCTGCATGACGGCCTCCTCGTAGGACGCGGTGAGGAGGTGGTCCTCCAGCTCCTCGTCTTCCTCCTCCTCCTGGGCGGTGAGCTGGTGGTACTCCACCAGCTGCACCAGGCTCTGGTTCTCCCGCGCCAGGTTCGCGTTCTCCTGCGCCAGCCGCGACTTCTCCGCCAGCAGCGCCTCCAGCTGCAGCCGAACCTGCCGCCCGCCGTATCACACAACCCAAAGATGATCAGCCAAGCCAGGCAAGAACGATGGCAAATTTCTGTCGATTTTGACTCTCAAGGTCCGTGATTTACCAGGTCGTCTTCCTCGGGGCCGGCGCCGCCGTCGTCGTAGCCGTCCCGGAGCCGCCTGTTCTCCTCCTCCAGCAGGCCGCACCTCTCCTGCATGAACCGCAGCTCCGACTTGATGGTCGTCAGCTCCCGGGCCAGGTTCGCCGCCCTGCCCGCCATCGACACCGCCAGCTGCGCCACACAAACGTTGGATCATTCGAATCAGCCACCTCAAATTCAGCAGAATCATCCAAGAAAATCGCGTGGAATTAGAAAGGAGGTTCTCGTTTAGCGGCCACTCACACTGCGCGCCCGCTTCAGGTTGGTGCTCTGTGCGACCTCGGCGGAGGCCAGGACGACGTCGCCGCTGGACTCCTCACGAGGTTTCGCATCCGCGGTCGCGGTCGCGGTCGCGTCCGTGTTGCCCAAAGATTCGCCGGCGACTTCTTTCTGGGCGTCCAGCGCCGCGAACTCCGCCGAGGCGCGGCAGTGGCGCTTCGCGTCGGGCTCCTCCTCTCCCCTCTCGCGTTCCCTCGCCTGGGACGAGCACATGGCCAGAGCGTTCACGCCCTGGAAAAAAAGCCGGAGCGTCAGATCGTCACCACCAGAGCGTCGGATCGGAGCGGAGAGAGGAGAAATCCTGGAATCGTGGTTACCTTCTGGGCGGCGGTGAGGGTGTCGGAGAGCTGCGCGAGCGAGGCGGCGACGGAGTCGAGGCCGCGGACCAGCATCAGCGAGTCCTCCCGGAGCCGCTTCGGCCGCCCGGACGCCACCGCGCACTGCGCCGAGCAGATCAGATCAGATCAGAGCAAGCGCGCGTCAGGATCCAACCAGCTCCGGGCAAACAAAAAGAGGGATTTCAGGATCAGTCCGTACCGTGGACGCGGCGGATGAGACGAGGCGGCGGTCCTCGAGGATGGTGTCGACGCGGGTGCGGAGGCCGTCCCAGAACCGGTCGTCGGAGGCGGGGCTGACGACGAGGGACGACGCCGCGGCGGAGTCCATCGGAGGGATCGGGGAACGGGGGATGTGGGCGGCGATGGGGGAGAAGGAAGGACGGAAGCAGAGTGTTTGTTGGGCAACGGCTATTTTTGCTCTGCTCTGCGGTTGGATGCGCGGATGCGAGGGGGGGAAACCGCTTTAAATCGGGAGCGGGCGGGCAACGGTCGAATTAAAGTGGAGGCCGGTGCAGTGCAATCTAGTTGCAGGGCCCATGGTGTAGGTGAGTTGACCCATCGCATACATATCCAGGTCCTGGCTAATGCATCGTGCCAAGACTGGTTCAAACGCTTGCTTCAAATCGGCCAAGTTTGGCTGCTCATGGTTAGGGGTGAAATCGGCGCGGATTCGGTCGGATGACGTTTCGGTCGCATCCTATTTACATTTCTCTGGATTCAGAAAGCGAAACGGGCAGTATTTGATGATGGTCGCGTTTTTCATCGGATTATGTCGGGACGCGGGCGTGGTCTCACAAACGGGCGAAATGGGCAGTATTTGATGGTCGTCGCATTTTTTGTCGGATTATGACGGGATGCGGGCGTGGCATCACAAACGGCGCACATCTCGATGCGTTTGAGAGGAATGTATTACCGATGTAAGAACCGCACGATTGAAGCCCCGAACGGTACAGGTACACGACGCTAACCCGACGTTATAATTACATCTTACAATACACTTTTTCGTAAACAAACATGCGTTCGACAAAAAGTTTGTTGGCCTATGCAAAACGCGAACCGATATGTACATAAAACATGTTCTAACGTAATGATGCGTATATACGCAATGAGCAGGTATTAATGTTTGTACACTTCAAGCACGCACGAGACACTAGAATCGTAGTAAAACAAGGTAATGAAATAGCAACGGGTATCTTGGTAAGGTAACTCGTAGACAAAGATAGCATCCTCCTATTGCAAGTTAAGCATCCACACATTGAAATAGATTGGATAGCCCCATTTGAAAGATAGGAAAATCCGGCTATAAAGGGATTATATTGTATTAGTAGTACCATATCGTAACAGCCGTACTCGGACTCGTAGTAAATTGTATTTGGATGTCAAAATTGTTAAACGTAGCATTGCAATGTGACATAGGGATAGATGTTTAAGTGCTTCGGTAGGTTAGATAGCTTATCTCCTGTAAACCGAACTCCTCTTATTCTCTCTTATCCCTTCTCCTCCAAGAATGTAATCTCAACAACTTGTATGCGCTGTCATCAGTGATGTGCGCCCCTGCCTATAAACATGCACGGCGTGTAAGATGCTTTTCGCCTATCGCATAAAAATATGTCACCATATCCTTCTAGGACTCACAATGGATGGAGGGCCCGATGGCCAAAGCTCCTACACCATTGCACCAAGCGCTGTGCCGCCGCCTCTCTCTACAGGAGGCCATCACAAGGGATTGATGGATGCACCTTCTGAAACCCAATCCATCAACTCTGGTGCTTGCTTGTCAGAGATGGCCACGGGCATAAACTTCAACAGCGAGGCGATGGACTCGGTGACTTTGTGTTGGACGGCGGGTGGCAGTTACACCGCCAAATAGGAATACCTATGCCAATTCGAAGGGGCGTTGCATTCGGACGACAAGGCACCCATCTGGTCTGATGGTGCGGCGTCGCAAGCCAAGGCGTTTCTCTCGCTAGTTGTTCGTGGACGATGTCTCATGGTAGACAACCTGGCTACCCGAGGCATACCGCACAACCTGACCTATCCGCTCTGCTTCACCGCGCTGGAGACGGCCAACCATCTGCTCGCGGAGTGCATCTACACCAAGTAGTTGTGGATGGCTAAACAGTTTGAACAACGAGACACACAGATCTGACGACCGGAAACACCCAGATCAGCAATATGAATAGCTAGAAACATCAAACGCGTGAGAGACAGGGATTAGGTGCAATTTTTCTGTCCTAAATACATTATTCTAATTGCCTCAAAAAAGGACCTCTTAATTAATTCATTAGTTTCTAGTGGACCCCAATGACTTGGGGGGCGGGGGTAGGACAATATATGTTTAGCAACTTTCTTAAGAATAAGAACATTCAGCCCTATATGAAACGTGCACAGTAAGAGAACATGCACTAGTAGAAAAACACCTATTTGTCCCGGTTCGTAAGGGCCTTTAGTCCCGGTTCATTAACCGGGACTAATGGGTCGTTACTAATACATCCCCTTTTAGTCCCGGTTCTAACACGAATCGGAACAGATGGTCCTCCACGTGGCTGGTGCGCCGAGCCCAGGCAGAGGGGCCTTTGGTCCCGGTTGGTGGCACCAACCGGGACCAAAAGGCATCCACGCGTCAGCATTCTAGTGGCTGTTGTTTTTGTTTTTTTTGAGGGGGGGGGGGGGGGGGGGGTTGGGGGTTTTGGGGGTTAATTTAGGTGTTTCATATATTGTGTTAGCTAGCTAATTAATAGAGAGAACTGTCCTCTCTTATATCCGTGCTTGGTCGACGCTACGTACTATATACATATAGCCCTCGACACGCTAGCTAGTAAGAAAATAAAGGGAACCATCGAGTACAGAAGTTCGTCATGCATACCGAGAGAAATGATCGATCGACCTCTCCTTCTCCGAGAGATTGGTCGAACAACAAGTTTTCGTATCATGTACGTCCGACGCTACTGGCTACATACATGTACAATATATAAGATCTCTCAATTACAGTCCCCTAGCATTTGAAATCAACTTTCACATGGTATTCTCCGGCTTTATTGATGACGTGGTCAAGAAAGAATCCCGCCAATTCCTCTTGAATTGCTTTCATGCGATCTGGTTTTAGGAGTTCATTCCGCATCTGCCACGTCTAATTTGAAGAAGGGGGTTAATTAATACATATATATGAATGAAACTCAACAGAAATAATGGTGTAATAAAATGAAATTGTGAATCTATAATACCTAAATAGTTCATCCCCACTATTTCTCTTGACATGCAGCCTATCCACATCAGCAGCACTGCCACGTCAACGATTAGCTAGAGACTTACATATGGAACCCACCACAATTTGAAACAGACACGTTTGCTTCAGTTTCTACCGTTTGGACCCACGAGAGAGCGACGCACACACGTCATCCAGCCCAGCCATCTCCCCCGCTTTGAGATTCCTCCCGCGCTGGCGATCCCAACCCAACCTGACACAGCTGGAGCGCCGCCGATTCGCTGCCCTTCCTCCTCTCTTCCATCCAGTTTCCTTCTCCTCCCGTCGTGCGCTGCGCGCCCACGGCGACCACACCTCCACGCGCCTCACATGCGTGCCGCCGCCGCTGTAGGCCTCCTCTGCCGACCGACCGGTATGACGTCTCCTGGGCGCTGGGACGGGGCCGGGCGCGACTCCGTTGCTGCTACCCCAAGTCCTCGGGGAGCAACATGAATCAGGCTGGCCGCACCCGTTCATCTCCTCCGGTCTTCTAGGCGCGGTTGGACGCCGGCCGTCCGCCGTTTGGTCACTGGCGCCGTTGCTCTGCTCTACTGTCGTCATCGTTGGCGAGGAGCCTGTTTCCATCAGTAACACCATCTTCCCAGGGACTCCACATTCTGGTTTGCCACATAGCTTACTTCACTGCTACTGAATACTGACTAAGCTTCTCGATGTGGAGATCATGTAATCATGTTGTTCTTCAGTAATTTTCGTTTTATGACACTAACCACACGGCCCACTGCCTGAACGTCTGTGCAACCCCTCCAAATGGCCCACACTTTTATCTTATCAGTTGCCATTTACGGCCATCCAATAAGGCTTTTCTCCTAAAAATCAAAGAAACCCTTCTGCTGAACGTCATTGATGATTGACGCTTCACTTCCTCTCCCCACTATGTCCACAAGAAACTGATGGATTCCCATTTAAATTGGGTACTCCACAACTCATTTCAATCCCGTCGTCCTCCATATGGGCGGCCGTTCTGCCATACTACTCATACAGCTACCAATGGTGAGCAACTCCCTCCAATGGTTCCGTCATCCTAAATCCACCCCATGAGCCCCTCTCCCTTCCCAATCCGCTCCGAGGACCATGGCGATATTCATGCTCCACCATCACTGTTGTGACTCCGGGAATAACAAGGCTGCTGATATGGGATGTTGATAGGCCGAAGAGGAGAATGGGACAGTAAGGAGGCCAGTACAGATCTGCACCGCCAAAATACAGGTGTGTCTCTGCCACCTCAGGCAGATTCCACACCCTAGCATTCGAATTTCTCATGTGCCATGGTTGCTTTTGGACCTAGGGCTTTTGGTGTAGGGATTTGCTTGCCGTGCCTAGGTTATGTTTGATTCGTCCAATCATGGTGTTCATGCCCTTAACTCTGTTTTGGCAGGTTTCAACAACATTGGACATTTGGGATCAATATTTTTTGTTTTCATCCCTTGCTTCGTGTCTACATAAGTACATGATGATTTACGTTTTATGTTCTTGCTGCTATGAATTTGCATGCAGGAGATATGGGTTGCTGACAGAAATTAGAAGAGTAATTTCTACCGTAATTTTGACATTGTTTCTTTCAAGGCTGCAAATGGAATACCTCACATTCTTTATTCCAGAATCAGGTTTGTTAGCTCTCTTTCTGTTAAGCCTCCCATATTATTTCTGATTTTCTATCTTGGTAAATCTGCAAAAAAGGATATGTTATAAGTACAATTTCAGGTGTTCTAGAAAGTGGAATATTGGAATTTTGATCTTCTGCTGCGACAGAGCAAAAAATTGTTTGTCCATTATGCTACAAATGTTGTTTTATAGACCCGGTTCATGAATCCTCAGTGAAATGTCTTGCTTCGTTATGCTACCGCTTGATGGAAAGTTCATGCCTTGGCCGATGCAAAGGTATGCTGAACTTGCTATGATGTAGCCGATGGAAAGTTCATTTTTCCATATACTCATATACCACCACGTGTGTCAGTTAGTTTATTTTCCTCATATGTTTCTACCGCACATTACTATTGTTTTAAGTTCTGGAAATAGGTAATGCTGATAAGGCTGTCATGCTTTGCCTGTAAACTGAACATGCAGAAAAATTCAGTGTCGCCTATACTCAAAAATCATGCCCCAACACACCGTTTTTTCAGTTTGTAGCAGCGAGCAGAAAAGTAGGTGTGCATTTTATTTAGCTTCAATTGGTCACCAGGAAAATTAGAGTGCCAATATATAAGTAGCATCAATCATTAGTTCTACAAAAATCTAATAGATCCTGCTAATAATATGGTGCATTCTACAAACCGCTATCGTTTTATCATATAGTACAAATTTATACCACATATAATGTATCATATTATTGATCCAAATTAGTTTTCTTCTTTTGTATGTCGATGTTACTCTAAAAATCCTTGACAAATTCCCGCAGCAACGCGGGGCATCATCTAGTATTATTAATTGCTTACGCACTTCATATTGTCTTTGAGAGTAGCCCCGCTTGTTTTTCAAAGTCGCGTTGTGGATGAACTCGCACACGTAGTATCCACAGAAATCATTCCCTTGTTCCTACCACAAGCACTTTACGAGAAATAGAGGTCAATCAAACTGATAATGAAGCATTATAAATGGCATTGATGAAAGTATAGCTAGAGAATCAACGGGAGATGCGCACAACTAGCTAGCCAGTAGTACTTACTGGCGGGTATGTATATCGCAGCTCCTTCGGCAGTCCCGGAGCTTGTGCGGTGAACTGTTTCCAAACCCTGCAAGACAAAGAAAATAATTATTATTACTTGAGATATCAGGAAATGAACAAAAAGTTGCCGATATGGTGCGATAATGATCGATTGAACTTACTTGCTGAGCATTTCAGTTATGTCCGCATAGGTGCTGGGATCTTTCCGTCTCGAGTCTAAGACGGTTACTAGTCCACGCTCAAGCTTAATCTCCAGAAGAATATAGTGGAAACTGCGCACGCATGCATAACTCATCAATTACATTACTATAACCTTGCTCGAGTAATAAGGGAAACCGAATATGCAAACGATCAGTAACATTCACTTGTCGTTGTAAGGAAAGAGTATGGTATCTTTGTTTTGATTTTTGATCAACGATTGTAGCAAGTTGTCCTCGGCCTCTTCGACGTCCTTTTCAACCAGAAATACATCTATGATATTTGTGTTAATGAACCCAATATCATAGATTTCATTTTTTTTTGCACTCGACGATCCTCAATCTGCATAATATATTGAGAATAATTAATTATAAATACATGCAATGAAAGAGCCGAGCTATATATAGAGACTTAATGACAGAAATAGTACTTAAAGGCAGTAGCAAAAGACCGTTAATTTATCGAAGGCCTTTTGATTGAAGAACGCGAAGAATTCCTCAAATGGAACACACAACAGATCAGTTCCAACAAGGTCGTGCTCCTCTTTAATGTGCAGATACAAACTATTCGCCCCCTTAGACTCTCTGCAGGTTTTCATGTACCAAGTATGGAACCTTCGCATCATCGTTGTTAGAGATTTTTCATCTTTGACGAGAGGCTTCCCGTACTCGTATCTGTGTTCTTCCACCATCAAGTAATCAAGAAGTACATCGTCAGGCAGGTAATCTTGTAGATTGCCATAACCGGCCACCATCCCCGGAACATTAGCGATGATGTTGCCGCTAGACACATTGAGCGGGGGGCACGATTGGTTTGCTTGTTCGCCGAGCTGGTCAATTTTTTTCGCAGCTGCTCGTTCTTTTGCTCTTTGATGTCTGACAGTACTTCCCCACCGCTCCGCTTGGAGATATGTCTGTTCAGTAATGCGCTCATAATTGGTTCTCGGCAGAGACTTTGCCTGTTTCCTCAGGGCATTGAGAGTGCGCTTTGCTTTCACCGGATCTACCTTCTCCTCCGGAGGTGGATGTCTCTTTGCTTTCACCCCTTCAAAGAACTCCTTCACATGGGCCTGCACGATCATATTGTTTTCCTCCTCGGTCCTCTCGTACGGTAACTTCTCTAGAGGCTTTAGAGGTGGACCGTATCTGTATTGCCTCTCTCCTCTTCTTGTGCTGCTAGACGCCGGAGCAGACGGAGCGGCTGCGGCGTCTGTCTTCTTTCGTGCTTGCTTACGAGGCGGAGGAGAAGGACTACGACGCGCCGGAGCAGCCGGGGCGGCGGCGGGTCTCTTCCGCCCTTGCTGGCGAGGCGGAGAAGGAGGAGGTGGAGTGTCGCCACGCGCCGGAGAAGGAGGCGGAGTGCCGCCACGCGCCGGAGAAGGAGGCGGAGTGCCGCCACGCGTGCCCTGATCGTCACTCGCCGGAGGAGGAGGCGGTGGAGGAGGTGGAGTGCCCTGACTCGCCGGAGGAGGAGGAGGAGGAGGCAGAGGCGTCCAGTTCAGAAGGTTGATGAGCTCCTTCCGCCATAGGCATGGAGTCTTCAGAGCAGAACCCAGCCTAGTCTCCCCTTCACCGGTAGGGTGCTCAAGCACGAGGTCCTCAAATCCCTCCGTTATTTCATCCACCATCACCTTAGCATATCCTTCTGGAATCGGCTGGCAGTGATAAGTTGTGCCGGATCCACTAGGATAAACTTGGCCAACAGCCGCCTTGACCTTCAAATTCATCCATCGCGCTATAATGTGGCAATTTTGAGACTCCGTGATACCATCCACGGGATAGCTGGCAGGAGCCGTCAAGACATGCTCCGGCTGAAGCAGCTCGGTGGAAGCCACGCTGCTTCTCCGCTGAGATGGCGGGGTAGCTTCGGGGGAAGCTTCGGCAGGTCGTTTGTTGCGATCTGCTGCTTCTCGTACCTCTTCTCGTTCCTCTAGCCCCATTACCCTTTCGTGCAGCGCCTGCATTTGGTCCTGCTCCAGTTTCTTCCTCCTCTCGTGGGTTTTGTAACCCCCTGCGTCCGGAAAACTAACCTTCCACGGAATGGAGCCTGGCGTGCCTCGTGTCCGTCCAGGGTGCTTAGGATTCCCTAGGGCCATTGTGAGCTCGTCCTTCTCCCTGTTTGGAAGGAACGTCCCTCGCTGTGCTGCATCGATATAGTGTCGAAGGTTCTTGACTGGTGTTTGCAGTTGCTCGTCCGTCCACTGACACTTCCCTGTTACAGGGTCCAAGGTTCCGCCAGCCCCGAAGAACCAAGTCCAGCAACGGTCTGGCCAGTTCATTGTCTCTGGTTCGATCCCTTTTTCAAGCAGATCATGCTCAGCCTTGGACCACTTAGGCCGGGCTTTGAGGTAGCCACCTGACCCCGTGCGATGGTGAAGCTTCTTCTTCGCAGCATTTTGCTTGTTTGTCGCCGACATCTTCTTACTCTTTTCCGATGTCTTGTGGGCCACAAATGCGGGCCAGTGATCTTTGATCTTCTCATATTTGCCGATGAATTCTGGTGTCTTTTTTTTCTCGACAAACTGGTTCAGATCTTTCCTCCACCTCCTCATTAGGGTTGCCATCTTCTTAAGAGCACAAGACTTGATTAATTGCTCTTTAACTGGCTTCCCCGGATCCTCCTCTGGTGGTAGGGTGAAATTTGCCTTTAGCTCAGTCCAAAGATCTTCTTTCTGCATATCATTGACATAAGACACCTTAGGGTCTTCCTCCTTAGCAGGCTTATACCATTGCTGGATGCTGATTGGGATCTTGTCCCTAACAAGAACCCCGCACTGAGCAGAAAATGCCTTCCTTGTCCGGATGGGTTCAATCGGTTCGCCGTCGGGCGCGATTTCTATGATCTCAAACTTTTCATCTGAGCTCAACTTTTTCTTCGGGCCTCGTCTCCTTATCGAAGTTGTGCTCGATCCGGAGGGCTAGAAATTATAAGGAAGAAAGACGAGAGTAATTAATATGTGTACATATACCAAAACAATGGATGCATCAATTAACTAGTCAGCACGGGCTTAACTAATATATATATACCTGGACGGACTCGGTTCGGTGACCGGAGCAGTCAGCACGGTCTCCTTCTTGTACCTCCATTGTGTCACCGGAGCCATCATGAACATAGTCCTCTTCTTGTACCGGCATTAATGGGTTGAAGCCATCATGAACATAGCCCTCTTCTTCACCCAGTCCTTCCTGACCATCGGTCTCGTTGAGAAATGACGCAACTTCATCACTTCCTTGTGCGATTATGTCCCCCAACATCGCTTCTGTTTCTTCGTCTCGGGAGTGCTCCATAGTTTCTGTAAATATTTACAACATGTCAATTATTATTCAAACATGGTACAGATGGATATATATATATATATATATACATATTAGTGGCAAACGTAGAACTAGCTAGCTAATCATAATAAGGAATCATGTTAGTGGCCTCAACGCTGCTTCTCTAGGGTTTGGGGTCGCCTCGACACAACGCTTCAAGGGTTTGGGGTGGCCTCGACGACAACGCTCTTTTAACTTGATAAATTTGGGTGGCCTTGAGAGAGTTAATTTGTCGGGTAGGGGCGCGGCGGGAGGGGGTAGGAGACCAACATCGTTTTCTCTCTAGGGTTTGGGTGTCCTCGAGAGTTTTGGTCGAGCGAGAGGGCCGAGGGGAGTGCTGCAGTTGTATAAGTTATCACGGTCGAGAGGGGGTATATATATCGACCGCCCCTCATGTCGAAGTTATCTAGAGGGGGTTATATCGACAACGACGCGACATACATATACATGGGAAAATAATGTTATCGGGAGGGGGTATCGGTACCACCCCCTAGCTCGTGTTGAAGTTTCTTCTTTCTCCTCTATTCCTTTCTTTCTTCTTCTCCTCTTCTTTTTCTTCTTCTCCCTCGAGAAAGGAAAACAATTAAGGAAAAGGAAGAAAAGAGGAAGAAGGAAGAAGGAAGAAGAAGAAGAAAAAAAAAGAAGAAAAAAAAGAGGAGAAGAAGAAAGGAATAGAGGAGAAAGAAGAAAAAATAGAAGAAAAAATAGAGGAGAAAGAAGAAAAAATAGAAGAAAAAAAATTCTATTTTTTCTTCTTCTCCTCTATTCCTTTCTTCTTCTCCTCTTCTTTTTCTTCTTTTTTCCTCTTCTTATTTATTTCTCCTCTTCTTCCTCTCCTCTTTTTCTCCTTTCTTCCTCTTCTTATTTTCATTTTTCCTCTCATTGTTTTTCTTCTTCTTCTTCCTTCTTCCTTCTTCCTCTTTTCTTCCTTTTCCTTATTTTACTTTCTCCTCTACATTAACCTAAAATGCACTAACCTAAAATTGATATCTACTAACAACCTGAATATAAAATTAATACATATATGAAAAAACATATATAAACAAAAAAATGCTATGAACATTATATTCATACATACATATATAGCCACATCCATTCATCATATATATAGCTACCACATACATATATACATTATATATATATGAAAAAAATGCAATGAACAAAAAAATACACTTATGAAAAAAAATACATATATACTTGCATATATGTATAAATTTTTGCATATATAATTTTTTGCATATATAAACTTCTGCATATATAAAAAAAAGAGGAAAGGGCGTCGGCGGCCGGACCGAACGCGGCGGCGTGTGGTCGGGGCGACGGCGACGGGGTTGGGGAAGGGGCGGCGCGCGCAGCGACGGCGACGGGGTCGGGGAAGGGGCTGCGCGTGCGGCGACGACGACGGGGTCGGGGAAGGGGCGGCGCGCGCGGCGACGGTGACGGGGTCGGGGAACGGCCGGTGGCGTGCGCGGCGACGACGATGGTGTCGGGGCCGGCAGGGGTGGCGGGCACGGCGACGGTGTCGGGGCAGTGGCTCGGCGGCGGCGACGGCGAGCTGGACCAGCCTGACGGCGTTGGGGCAGGGCTCGGCGGCGACGGCGACAAGGAGCAGAGGCGTCGGGGCGAGAAGAAAGAGATGAGTTTTGCCGAAAACTGCTAAGTCCTGTATATATAGCAAGAGCATTGGTCCCGGTTCGTGGCACCAACCGGGACCAATGCCCCCTTTAGTCCCAGTTGGTGCCACCAACCGGGACCAAACGCCTCTTTTTCGGCAGCCCAAAGGGCGGGAAGAGGTGACCTTTGGTACCGGTTGGTGGCCCCAACTGGGACCAATGCCCCCCCATTTAGTCCCGGTTGGTGCCACCAACCGGGACCAAAGGTCCCTGTGCTGCCCGCGTCGGGGCCAAAGTTTAGTCCCACCTCGCTAGTTGAGAGGGGCGCGCAGTGGTTTATAAGCCCCACTGCCGCACCCCTCTCGAACTCCTCTCAACCACAGGCTTTCGGGCCTACTTGCTAAACTTTGCCTGGTGGGCCTACTGGGCCTATCGCGGGCCTGAATCCTGGCCCATAGTAGGGTTTCATGTCGTATTCAGGCCGTGGGGGCCCAGTAGGAGGCATTTTTTTCTTTACTTATTGTTGCTATTTTTATTTTTTTTTCCTGTTTCTTTGTTTTGTTTTCTGCATTATTTATTTTCTTTTGTTTTTTTCTTTATTTTTAATTCTTTTTGCTTTTAGTTTTAGGAAAATTATAAACTTTCTGTTAGTGCCATTACTTTTCAAATTTGAAAACACTTTTTTTGTTTTTTTGTTTTCTTTCTTGCTTTATTTATTTTATTTTGTTTCTACTTACAACAAAATACTTATTTTTGCTATTTTTAATTATTACGAGGGCCGAACCATAAGACATTAAAGCATTTCAAATGAACTCTGAAAAAGTTGAAAGTTGGCATGGTATCATAAATTGACCCACACATAGCATATGCATGTACAAAACGTACAATGGTATCATACTCGTCAGTTACAAAGTTGGCATGGTATCATCATAATAGTTGCGGCAGAAAGTCTTCACTTTTTCTTCACTTGTGTCATTTGCTTATTGCGCCGTAACTATGGATAATCTTCATCGTTTATCAGGATGCTGGGGTCAGCCTTGACTTTAAAGGGAGGAATTTCATGAAACTTTTCATAATCTTCAGACATGTCTGTCTTGTCCTCCACTCACACGATGTCCCTTTTTCCTGAAAGAACTATGTGGCGCTTTGGCTCATCGTATGATGTATTCGCTTCCTTATCTTTTCTCTTTCTCGGTCTGGTAGACATGTCCTTCACATAGATAACCTGTGCCACGTCATTGGCTAGGACGAACGGTTCGTTAGTGTACCCAAGATTTTTCAGATCCACTGTTGTCATTCCGTACTGTGGGTCTACCTGTACCCCGCCTCCTGACAGATTGACCCATTTGCACTTAAACAAAGGGACCTTAAAATCATGTCCGTAGTCAAGTTCCCATATGTCCACTATGTAACCATAATATGTGTCCTTTCCCCTCTCGGTTGTTGCATCAAAGCGGACACCGCTGTTTTGGTTGGTGCTCTTTTGATCTTGGTCAATCGTGTAAAATGTATTCCCATTTATCTCGTATCCTTTCCAAATCAATACAGTCAAAGATGGTCCCCTGGACAACAAGTACAGCTCATCACAAACAGTGTTGTCACCTCTGATACGTGCTTCCAACCAACTGCTGAAAGTCCTGATGTGTTCACATGTAATTCAGTCGTCACACTGCTCCGAGTGTTTGGAGCACAGACTGTTCTTGTGTTCATCGACATACGGGGTCACCAAAGTAGAGTTCTGTAGAACTGTGTAGTGTGCTTGAGACCATGAATATCCGTCCCTGCATATTATTGAGTCCCTTCCAAGCGTGCCTTTTCTAGTCAGTCTCCCCTCATACCGCGATTTAGGGAGACCTATCTTCTTAAGGCCAGGAATGAAGTCAACACAAAACCCGATGACATCCTCTGTTTGATGGCCCATGGAGATGCTTCCTTCTGGCCTAGCGCGGTTACGGACATATTTCTTTAGGACTCCCATGAACCTCTTAAAGGGGTACATATTGTGTAGAAATACGGGGCACAGAATGACAATCTCGTCAACTAGATGAACTAGGACGTGCGTCATGATATTGAAGAAGGATGGTGGGAACACCAGCTCAAAACTGACAAGACATTGCACCACATCACTCCTTAGCCTTGGTATGATTTCTGGATCGATCACCTTCTGAGAGATTGCATTGAGGAATGCATATAGCTTCACAATGGCTAATCGGACGTTTTCCGGTAGAAGCCCCCTCAATGCAACCGGAAGCAGTTGCGTCATAATCACGTGGCAGTCATGAGACTTTAGGTTCTGAAACTTTTTCTCTGCCATATTTATTATTCCTTTTATATTCGACGAGAAGCCAGTCGGGACCTTCATACTAAGCAGGCATTCAAAGAAGATTTCCTTCTCTTCTTTGGTAAGAGCATAGCTGGCAGGACCTTCATACTGCTTTGGAGGCATGCCGTCTTTTTCGTGCAAACGTTGCAGGTCCTCCCGTGCCTCAGCTGTATCTTTTGTCTTCCCATACACTCCCAAGAAGCCTAGCAGGTTCACGCAAAGGTTCTTCGTCACGTGCATCACGTCGATCGAAGAGCGGACCTCTAGGTCTTTCCAGTAGGGTAGGTCCCAAAATATAGATTTCTTCTTCCACATGGGTGCGTGTCCCCCAGCGTCACTCGGAACAGCTAGTCCGCCGGGACCCTTTCCAAAAATTACGTGTAAATCATTGACCATAGCAAGTACGTGATCACCGGTACGCATGGTGGGCTTCTTCCGGTGATCTGCCTCGCCTTTGAAATGCTTGCCTTTCTTTCGACATTGATGGTTGGTCAGAAGAAATCGACCATGGCCCAGGTACACATTCTTTCTGCAGCTTGCCAGGTATATACTATCGGTGTCAAGTAAACAGTGCGTGCATGCGTGGTATCCCTTGTTTGTCTGTCCTGAAAGGTTACTGAGAGCGGGCCAATCATTGATGGTCACGAACAACAACGCCTTTAGGTTAAATTCCTCCTGTTTGTGCTCATCCCACGTACGTACACCGTTTCCATTCCACAGCTATAAAAGTTCTTCAACTAATGGCTTTAGGTACACATCAATGTCGTTGCCGGGTTGCTTAGGGCCTTGGATGAGAACTGGCATCATAATGAACTTCCGCTTCATGCACATCCAAGGAGGAAGGTTATACATACATAGAGTCACGGGCCAGGTGCTGTGATTGCTGCTCTGCTCCCCGAAAGGATTAATGCCATCCGCGCTTAAAGCAAACAATACGTTCCTTGGCTCACTTACAAACTCATCCCAGTACTTTCTATCGATTTTTCTCCATTGCGACCCGTCAGCGGGTGCTCTCAACTTCCCGTCTTTCTTACGGTCCTCACTGTGCCATCACATCAACTTGGCATGCTCTCCGTTTCTGAACAGACGTTTCAATCGTGGTATTATAGGAGCATACTGCATCACCTTCGCAGGAACCCTCTTCCCGGGGGGCTCGCCGCCAACATCACCAGGGTCATCTCGTCTGATCTTATACCGTAATGCACCGCATACCGGGCATGCGTTCAGATCCTTGTACGCACCGCGGTAGAGGATGTAGTCATTACACTACTAGGGAAAAGCCTATACACAGAATCTTATCAGCAGCGCGCCTCAAAATAACTCGCTGCTGCTAACTAGCAGTAGCGCGGACAACCGAAACTCGCTGCTAAGACAAATATAGCAGTAGCGCGTCCAGCCGAAGACGCGCTGCTGCTATAATTCCTACGAGGCCGCCGCGAGGCTAGTTATAGCAGCAACGCGTTAATACGACGCGCGCTACTGCTACGTAGCATAGTAGCAGCGCGTTTCCCCGACAAGCGCTACTGCTAAGTTTCCTACAAAAATTTAGTCCCACCTCGCTCCATGAAGAGAGTTTCTACCACCTTCAATATGTTACTTCTCACACTTTGACAAGCACTTGATCTTCATTGAACTCTATGTGTAGAATTTGTGGCTGCAATATGAGTCTTCACCTGTTCCTAAACCGGTGAGGACTCATATTGTCGAATCAGATTGTACACAAAAAGATCGTTGATGATTAATGTGTATTTTTGCATGCTGACATATAGCAGTAGCGCTTTATCGTGAAAAGCGCTGCTGCTAGATATATTAGCAGTAGCGCGTTTGGTGAAGAGCGCTACTACTAAGCCATCCATCTCCCTGATCTCCTCCCTTCGGATCCAGTCACACACAGCCACTCAAATTCTGCGCCGCGCGCCCCCGTCGCCCCTCTCCTCCGCGCGCCTGCGCCGCGTGCCCCCGTCGCCGCTCCTCCATCTGCGCCGCGCGCCGTCACCTCCTCCTCCTTGCTGGACTCGGTACCGGCCTCCTCCTCCGTCCTCCCTCTCCACTCGCCGCTGGCCGGCCCCTCCTCGCTCCGCCTTCCTCCTCCGTCCTTCCTCAACTGGCCGCGCCGGCCGGCCCCTCCGCGCTCCGCCTTCCTCCTCCATCCTACTCTCTTCTCCCTCCTCGAGTCGCCCTCCTTCTCCCTCCTGCTCATATGCAACATTTTGATTTAGTTGATATAATTTAGTTGACTTAGTAGGCTAGTTGATTTAGTTGACTTAGAACATTTTGATTTAGTTGATTTAGTAGGCTAGTTGATTTAGTTGACTTAGAACATTTTGATTTAGTTGATTTAGTAGGCTAGTTCATTTAGTTAATTTAGTTGACTTAGAACATTTTGATTTAGTTGATTTAGTAGGCTAGTTGATTTAGTTGCCTTAGAATATTTTGATTTAGTTGACTTAGTAGGTTAGTTGATTTAGTTGACTTAGAACATTTTGATTTAGTTGATTTAGTAGGCTAATTCATTTAGTTAATTTAGTTGACTTAGAACATTTTGATTTAGTTGATTTAGTAGGCTAGTTGATTTAGTTGCCTTAGAATATTTTGATTTAGTTGACTTAGTAGGTTAGTTGATTTAGTTGACTTAGAACATTTTGATTTAGTTGATTTAGTAGGCTAATTCATTTAGTTAATTTAGTTGACTTAGAACATTTTGATTTAGTTGATTTAGTAGGCTAGTTGATTTAGTTGCCTTAGAATATTTTGATTTAGTTGACTTAGTAGGTTAGTTGATTTAGTTGACTTAGAACATTTTGATTTAGTTGATTTAGTAGGCTAGTTGATTTAGTTGACTTAGGAACATTTTGATTTAGTTGATTTAGTAATCCTTTGCTCATATTGCTTTAGGAAGAATGGCGCCACCACCACCACCACTATGTCAACTGTGCAAGTCAAGATGCGCCAGCAGCCTTGCAACTGGCAAGCTGTTCGGCATCTACTTCCACCCGAGTTTTTGTCATGCGGCGGTAAGAAATTAGATGAAATGTAATAACTATTTTATTTTTAGTGTTGGCATTACTGCATTGTGTCATTTTGCTTAGTTTACACAGATCGTCCCATGCAATGTGAGGTTGAAATTCAACAAGCTGACAGGAGACACTGTGACATTTGAGGCTCCTGGGGGGCCGTACACTATGGAGGTCGAGAAAGGACGCAATATGTCGCAGATTGGAGGAGATGGATGGGCCCGTTTCGTCGCTCGCATGCATCTTACTGGTGGTGAGTTGATCAGCTTCAACTTCCGAGCAGAAAGACCCAAGCTAGCTGTCATTTATCTCAACCTGGTGGAAGATGATGAAGATGACGAAGATGATGAAGATGATGAAGATAATGAGGACCCACTCGATGAAGATGATGAGGACCCACTTCATGAAGCCATCGTAGCTCAAAGAACAAGGCTGAGTGAGGAGGAGGTGTCCAACCTGTGGGACATAATTCCGCCACGTGCTGACTTTGTCGGGGTGCCATTCGTGACCCGCTTGACAAATACCATGGTTGATCGACATGATATGATATGTTATACTTACAAATGCAAATTAATAGTGTGAATTACTTAGTGTACAGTCCAATGATATGGTATGTTGTGTGGAATCTAGTCGATGATATATATGTTTTAGTGTAGAGTTCGATCACATGCATGCTTATTAATTGATATGTTTTTCTTATTCAGAAATTGGCAAAGAGCATATCTGTGAGTTATGGTATCGAGCCTGATGAAGAAGGCTCAGCTGGACTACGCCTTACTGCAAGGGGCTCCGTCACAACCTGTACTTACCGCGTGGACACGGACGGTCACACACACTTAAGCTCGGTTGGGTGGAAGAAATTCCTCGATGGCAAGAATCTTCGTGTTGGACAGGCCATCCTAATTACTATCAGGAACACCAACCGCCCAGGCTTGAGGATGATGATTGTCTTTGATATCATCTAGAACTACATATGTGTGTGTGGCTATATCATCTAGAACTACATATGTGTGTGTGGCTATATCATCTAGCTAGAACTACATATGTGTCTGTGGCTATATCATCTAGAACTACATATGATGATCGTCGTCGATATCATCTAGAACTACATATGATGATGGCCGTTGATATGACCATGTACTGCTTGAGGATGCATGTTGGCTATGCATGAAATTGTTATCTTAGTACTCCCTTCATTCCAAATTACTCGTCGTGGTTTGAACTAAAACCACGATGAGTAATTTGGAACGAAGGGAGTACTACCGTACCTAGTAATGGTTTATGAATTTGATATGTACTAGTAGTACCTAGTATCTAGCATCTGAAAGGAGAACTGGAAGTGAAAGGAGAACTGAAAGGGAAAATGATGAAAGATATAGCAGTAGCGTGGGCTGAAGAAATCGCTGCAGCTAGTTAATAGTAGCGCGTTCCTGAAAAGCGCTGCTGATATCGTTCAACAGTAGTAGCGCTGGTTGGGGCCGCGCTACTACTATGAGTTAGCTGTAGCGCCTTATTAGTAGCGCGGCCACCCGCGCTGCTGCTAGCCTGAAAACCCGCGCTGCTGCTAGCCTTTTCCCTAGTAGTGCTAGGGCATGCATGTATCTTCTGCACCTCCAATCCTAGAGGGCATACGACCTTCTTTGCTGCGTATGTACTGTCGGGCAATTCGTTATCCTTTGGAAGCTTCTTCTTCAATATTTTCAGTAGCTTCTCAAATCCTTTGTCAGGCACAACATTCTCTGCCTTCCACTGCAGCAATTCCAGTACGGTACCGAGCTTTGTGTTGCCATCTTCGCAATTGGGGTACAACCCTTTTTTGTGGTCCTCTAGCATGCGATCGAACTTCAGCTTCTCCTTTTGACTTTTGCATTGCGTCCTTGCATCGACAATGACCCGGCGGAGATCATCATCATCGGGCACATCGTCTGGTTCCTCTTGATCTTCAGCAGCTTCGCCCGTTGCAGCATCATCGTGCACATCGTCTGGTTCCTCTTGATCTTCAGGAGCATCACCGTATTCAGGGGGCACATAGTTGTCATCGTACTCTTCTTCTTCGCCGTCTTCCATCATAACCCCTATTTCTCCGTGCCTCGTCCAAACATTATAGTGTGGCATGAAACCCTTGTAAAGCAGGTGGGTGTGGAGGATTTTCCGGTCAGAGTAAGACTTCGTATTCCCACATATAGGGCATGGACAACACATAAAACCATTCTGCTTGTTTGCCTCAGCCACTTTGAGAAAATCATGCACGCCCTTAATGTATTCGGAGGTGTGTCTTGAACCGTACATCCATTGCCGGTTCATCTGCGTGCATTATATATAATTAAGTGTGTCAAAAATCATTAGAGAACATCATGAATAGATAATTAAGTGACCAAATTAATAGAAGTTCATCATCACATTAAAACCAAAGTACATACATAGTTCTCATCTAACAACATAAAGCTCTGCAGAGCATCTAAATTAATTAAACCATACACTGAAACTATGTAAAACATTTCAATGCGAAAACAAATGCGATCATAATCGCAACCAATGTAACAACTGATCCAACGGCATAATGATACCAAGCCTCGGTATGAATGGCATATTTTCTAATCTTTCTAATCTCAAGCGCATTGCATCCATCTTGATCTTGTGATCATCGACGACATCCGCAACATGCAACTCCAATATCATCTTCTCCTCCTCAATTTTTCTAATTTTTTCCTTCAACAAATTGTTTTCTTCTTCAACTAAATTTAACCTCTCGACAATAGGGTCGGTTGGAATTTCCGGTTCAACAACCTCCTAGATAAATAAAATCTATGTCACGTTGGTCGGCATAATTGTCATAAACAATAAATGAACCAATAGTTATGAAAAGATAATATATACCACATCCGAATCATAGACAGGACGAGGGACGACGGGGGCGGATACCAAAACCATCGCACTATATAAGATGCAATAATAAAAGTAAGAAAATAATACAAGTATCTATCTAAACATACAAGTAAGAATATTTTTCCTTTCAGAAAGAAGATAAGAACAAGAGGCTCACCACGATGGTGCCGGCGATGAGATCGGCGCGGGTGATCGACGACGGTGAAGACGGGGACGGGGCGTGACGGACCGCTAAACCTAGACAAATATTGAGGAAAATGAAGCTTGGCGGTCGAGCTTGGAGAGGAGAAACCTTAAGTAGTGTGGCTCGGGCATTCCATCGAACACCTTGTGTGCATAGGAGGTGAGCTAGAGCACCACCAAGCCCTCTCCCCCTCGGCCAGAAAAAACAGAGCAGTGTGCTCTGCTCTTGCGCGAGGGGGTATATATAGGCACCACCATTGGTCCCGGTTGGTCGCATGAACCGGGACTAAAGGGTTGCCTTTGGTCCCGGTTCATGCCACCAACCATGACCAATGGTTGTGGGCCAGGAGCGAGGCCCATTGGTCCCGGTTCGTCCCACCAACCGGGACCAAAAGGTCCAGACGAATCGGGACCAATGGCCCACGTGGCCCGGCCGGCCCCCGGGGCTCACGAACCGGGTTCAATGCCCCCATTGGTCCCGGTTTTGGATTGAACCGGGACTAATGGGCTGGACCGGCCTGGACCATTGGCCCCTTTTCTACTAGTGATGAACTTGTGATTATATGCTCATTTAGATGCATCGTGTTATGAATGATATCATACATGCAACGTTCTAATATCCATTTGCAGGCGTACAATTTTAGTTCCCTTTTATTGCTTGTTACTTGGAAACTACCAGGTAATTGATGCTCTCATTTATGATTCTTGCAACCTACAAAAACTCAAACTACCCAATTGTCATCGCCACTAATGAGTTTTACCTATCAAATGTTACATGTGTGGTTGGGAGTGATGGCTCAACTGCTTTATAAAAATTCTCTCACTCCCATCGTGTCAAATACAAATTAGGGCACAATACTTCCCAATGAGGACAGTGTCGTGGGGATGATTTCGAAAATAAGAGAGAGGGGTAGGAATGAAGCTTAATCTAGCTAGGCGCAAGTGTGACACATGAGGTTTTATGAGTTTAGGCCCCTCTTGTAAGAGGTAACGACCATACGTCTCGAGCGCTGGGAGCTTTTCTTTCTCTATGTCTGATGATGATTACAAAGGATGGGGATCCCCTGTTACAGAGGTAGGGCTTATATAGAGTGTACCATGTCCCCCGACCTTTGCTGTTACAAGGGTTTAAAGTGTCTAATTATTAGATCCACTACAAGAGGTAGTTGATGCAATAAAGTTAGTAACACTAGTTCTATTAAAGTCCACGATGCCCCAGGTGCCTTCTCTGCATGTTCTACTTCGTGCCTCTGAGTGTTTCATATATTCGAACAATGATGAACTCCATCCAAATGACCTAGTGTACTTGACCCGTCGAGTGACTTGGTATCGTCCGAGTGGTTTGTCACGTCGGTTGTGTTTGGCATGTGAGCATCTTGCATTAGGATTCCCATGGATTGTAGCTTGCTCGGTGTTGATGAGCCTACCCGTTAGTAGGTGACCTCATCAGACAGAGGACTGTTATGATCCCCTACACTATTAGAGTGCGACCATTATGTGTTGGTCGGTGTTTCGGCACCTGTGTATCCATGTATTAGGCGCCAGATGGATGGGTACACCTCATCAGTTAGTGCGTGGTGATCCGTGCAGCCAACCTTCTACTTATACTGGCCTAGGGTGCATCTCCATCGTTCATTTGTCGCTCCACCCCGCATCCCTTCCCCTTGCAATTTTTTTGAATCCTAGAGGGCATACAACCTTCTTTGCTGCGTATGTACTGTCGGGCAATTCGTTATCCTTTGGAAGCTTCTTCTTCAATATTTTCAGTAGCTTCTCAAATCCTTTGTCAGGCACAACATTCTCTGCCTTCCACTGCAGCAATTCCAGTACGGTACCGAGCTTTGTGTTGCCATCTTCGCAATTGGGGTACAACCCTTTTTTGTGGTCCTCTAGCATGCGATCGAATTTCAGCTTCTCCTTTTGACTTTTGCATTGCGTCCTTGCATCGACAATGACCCGGCGGAGATCATCATCATCGGGCACATCGTCTGGTTCCTCTTGATCTTCAGCAGCTTCGCCCGTTGCAGCATCATCGTGCACATCGTCTGGTTCCTCTTGATCTTCAGGAGCATCACCATATTCAGGGGGCACATAGTTGTCATCGTACTCTTCTTCTTCGTCGTCTTCCATCATAACCCCTATTTCTCCGTGCCTCGTCCAAACATTATAGTGTGGCATGAAACCCTTGTAAAGCAGGTGGGTGTGGAGGATTTTCCGGTCAGAGTAAGACTTCGTATTGCCACATATAGGGCATGGACAACACATAAAACCATTCTGCTTGTTTGCCTCAGCCACTTCGAGAAAATCATGCACGCCCTTAATGTACTCGGAGGTGTGTCTTGAACCGTACATCCATTGCCGGTTCATCTGCGTGCATTATATATAATTAAGTGTGTCAAAAATCATTAGAGAACATCATGAATAGATAATTAAGTGACCAAATTAATAGAAGTTCATCATCACATTAAAACCAAAGTACATACATAGTTCTCATCTAACAACATAAAGCTCTGCAGAGCATCTAAATTAATTAAACCATACACTGAAACTATGTAAAACATTTCAATGCGAAAACAAATGCGATCATAATCGCAACCAATGTAACAACTGATCCAACGGCATAATGATACCAAGCCTCGGTATGAATGGCATATTTTCTAATCTTTCTAATCTCAAGCGCATTGCATCCATCTTGATCTTGTGATCATCGACGACATCCGCAACATGCAACTCCAATATCATCTTCTCCTCCTCAATTTTTCTAATTTTTTCCTTCAACAAATTGTTTTCTTCTTCAACTAAATTTAACCTCTCGACAATAGGGTCGGTTGGAATTTCCGGTTCAACAACCTCCTAGATAAATAAAATCTATGTCACGTTGGTCGGCATAATTGTCATAAACAATAAATGAACCAATAGTTATGAAAAGATAATATATACCACATCCGAATCATAGACAGGACGAGGGACGACGGGGGCGGATACCAAAACCATCGCACTATATAAGATGCAATAATAAAAGTAAGAAAATAATACAAGTATCTATCTAAACATACAAGTAAGAATATTTTTCCTTTCAGAAAGAAGATAAGAACAAGAGGCTCACCACGATGGTGCCGGCGATGAGATCGGCGCGGGTGATCGACGACGGTGAAGACGGGGACGGGGCGTGACGGACCGCTAAACCTAGACAAATATTGAGGAAAATGAAGCTTGGCGGTCGAGCTTGGAGAGGAGAAACCTTAAGTAGTGTGGCTCGGGCATTCCATCGAACACCTTGTGTGCATAGGAGGTGAGCTAGAGCACCACCAAGCCCTCTCCCCCTCGGCCAGAAAAAACAGAGCAGTGTGCTCTGCTCTTGCGCGAGGGGGTATATATAGGCACCACCATTGGTCCCGGTTGGTCGCATGAACCGGGACTAAAGGGTTGCCTTTGGTCCCGGTTCATGCCACCAACCGTGACCAATGGTTGTGGGCCAGGAGCGAGGCCCATTGGTCCCGGTTCGTCCCACCAACCGGGACCAAAAGGTCCAGACGAATCGGGACCAATGGCCCACGTGGCCCGGCCGGCCCCCGGGGCTCACGAACCGGGTTCAATGCCCCCATTGGTCCCGGTTTTGGATTGAACCGGGACTAATGGGCTGGACCGGCCTGGACCATTGGCCCCTTTTCTACTAGTGATGAACTTGTGATTGTATGCTCATTTAGATGCATCGTGTTATGAATGATATCATACATGCAACGTTCTAATATCCATTTGCAGGCGTACAATTTTAGTTCCCTTTTATTGCTTGTTACTTGGAAACTACCAGGTAATTGATGCTCTCATTTATGATTCTTGCAACCTACAAAAACTCAAACTACCCAATTGTCATCGCCACTAATGAGTTTTACCTATCAAATGTTACATGTGTGGTTGGGAGTGATGGCTCAACTGCTTTATAAAAATTCTCTCACTCCCATCGTGTCAAATACAAATTAGGGCACAATACTTCCCAATGAGGACAGTGTCGTGGGGATGATTTCGAAAATAAGAGAGAGGGGTAGGAATGAAGCTTAATCTAGCTAGGCGCAAGTGTGACACATGAGGTTTTATGAGTTTAGGCCCCTCTTGTAAGAGGTAACGACCATACGTCTCGAGCGCTGGGAGCTTTTCTTTCTCTATGTCTGATGATGATTACAAAGGATGGGGATCCCCTGTTACAGAGGTAGGGCTTATATAGAGTGTACCATGTCCCCCGACCTTTGCTGTTACAAGGGTTTAAAGTGTCTAATTATTAGATCCACTACAAGAGGTAGTTGATGCAATAAAGTTAGTAACACTAGTTCTATTAAAGTCCACGATGCCCCAGGTGCCTTCTCTGCATGTTCTACTTCGTGCCTTTGAGTGTTTCATATATTCGAACAATGATGAACTCCATCCAAATGACCTAGTGTACTTGACCCGTCGAGTGACTTGGTATCGTCCGAGTGGTTTGTCACGTCGGTTGTGTTTGGCATGTGAGCATCTTGCATTAGGATTCCCATGGATTGTAGCTTGCTCGGTGCTGATGAGCCTACCCGTTAGTAGGTGACCTCATCAGACAGAGGACTGTTATGATCCCCTACACTATTAGAGTGCGACCATTATGTGTTGGTCGGTGTTTCGGCACCTGTGTATCCATGTATTAGGCGCCAGATGGATGGGTACACCTCATCAGTTAGTGCGTGGTGATCCGTGCAGCCAACCTTCTACTTATACTGGCCTAGGGTGCATCTCCATCGTTCATTTGTCGCTCCACCCCGCATCCCTTCCCCTTGCTAGTTGCCACCATTTCTAACATGGACGGGCACAACGTTATCCCCCCCCCCCCCCCCCCCCACTGCCCCCACCACATGGAGAGAGACACAAACACAAATCTTCGAGGAGTAATTTTCGAGAGCAGTAACCTTTTGGAAATAAAATAAATCAAAATTAGCGGGAGCCTTGGCAACCACGGCTAGTTATTTTGCTGTTGTGCTCTGATATGCGGGACCCGATTGCCATGGAGTGTATACTTTGCAAGTGAGCCTGTCCCAACACTACAAGTGGGCCCTGCGCCACGCTGGCATGCCTAGTCAGCAACACATACATATCCGAACATGGTTTGAACCATATTTGAATAAGAGTGCCATGTATATATAACCAGTTCCATCGTATTTTTCAAGTTCGGGCACTAAAGTGAACATCGATGGCAAGTTCAAGCGCCACCGGTACAATTACCTCGACACAAATCTTGGAGGAGTAATTTCTGGGAGCAGTAACTTTCTGGAAACAAAATAAATCGAAATTGGTGGGAGCCTTAGATGAAAACTACGGTAGATAGGAGAGAGAGGCGCATGCGCTAATCTAACGATCGAACAATTATTGTACTTGCTTATTAGCAATCGGAGTGATGTAGATTTTGTTTGCCCATGCATCGGAGGGCCACCCCTCTTCCGCTTATCCAGAGGGATAAGGCGCCTTGCAGCAGGCAAAGGATGGCCACCCCTTGGAAATCTTGTTGGAAAGCAGCGGCGCTGTGCATACGGTGATATATATACCGGAGCGGGATGAGGGGTGTAGCCAAGCTAGCTACCGCCTCCCCACCTAGCAATTCACGTGCCATGGCCCCAGCCGTGATGGCATCGTCCGCCACCACCGTCGCGCCCTTCCATGGGCTCAAGTCGACCGCCGGCCTCCCCGTCAGCCGCCGCTCCGGCAGTGCCGGCCTCAGCAGCGTCAGCAATGGCGGAAGGATCAGATGCATGCAGGTATGAAAACTAGTTACTTCCTCGCCAATCTTAGTTCAAAATGGCAACACTTGTTTTGTATCGGACAGAGTATTATTTTTGCGAGGTAGGACGAACACTAAGCTGACATGAATATTCTTGTCGGCACAGTTGATTAATTTATCGGGTATTTCCACTGTACATAGCCAAAGCTATCCTTAATTAGGATGTGTAACCCACATACCAGGCCAAAGTAAACTAAGATAGTGCATCATAATGTATGTAGTCCGTAAGCAGGTTCACATGTGTAGGAATATTTAACTCATAAACTTTGTGAACGGGAATTGATTTTATCGCAATGTGTACTAGATAATATCATTTTAATGCCCGTAAACTACCCTGAACCTGAAGCAAGAGCTGCTGCCCTTGAGCCTTCTTGCTTGTGGAGACCCCCCACAATGTATGGGCAGGCCATAAGGAGTAATTTTTGCCTTATGGCCAGGTCTTTCTTTAAGCACCAAGTGTTGATCAATTGTGTTCATTCCATCTATTCAGGTGTGGCCGATTGAGGGCATCAAGAAGTTCGAGACCCTATCTTACTTGCCACCCCTCTCCACGGAAGCCCTCCTAAAGCAGGTCGACTACCTGATCCGCTCCAAGTGGGTGCCCTGCCTCGAGTTCAGCAAGGTTGGCTTCGTCTTCCGTGAGCACAACAGCTCCCCTGGATACTACGACGGTCGATACTGGACAATGTGGAAGCTGCCTATGTTCGGGTGCACCGACGCAACGCAGGTGCTCAGCGAGGTGGAGGAGGTCAAGAAGGAGTACCCTGACGCCTATGTCCGCGTCATTGGCTTCGACAACATGCGCCAGGTGCAGTGCGTCAGCTTCATTGCCTTCAGGCCACCAGGCTGCGAGGAATCTGGCAAGGCCTAAAGTGCAAGTTGAAGTAACACATATGCATGCCATGTTAGTTCACATTTGTCGGCAGCTCTGCTTTCTCGGTTTTACTTCTCGTACTACTCATATGTGAATATATGAGGATATGTATGTAAGCACCTACCAACGTAGGTCGAGGAGGATGCATATGAGAATTATAGCACCGGCTATACATACACACATATATTATATGCAATCCGCGGATTATTTTCTTGCCATCAGTTGATGGAAATGTTACTTTGTTTGCAGCTGGAGATGCCTATGTCTTGCATTGTTTCCTTCTCACGCATTTTTTGCTCAATCATATGTTGTGTATTATCTAGTGTGAAAATTGTTATGGAATACCAAAGTACATCAAAAAATATTGTGGAGAAACACATAAAAAGATGGTGAGAACCACTTGAAAACTAGTGGCAAAACTCCCCGCAAAAAAAAAACTAGTGGCAAAACAGTAGGAAATTGACGAGAACCAGATGATAAAAAGCCAATATCCAAGTTAAAAACTAGAAAAAAGGACAAACAAAAGGTGTCAAAACAAGACAAGGACAAACCTACCATAGTGCACTTGTCTTGTGAGCCATATTCCAACATCGATTCATCAAAGACATGTCACCTTTTCTAACCATTTTGCACCGCAATTAGATACTATTTTTCTGCAGTATTGCAGAAATTCCAGTAAACCATAGAACGTGTAGAGGACACAAATATGTGCAAATTACATATCCAATTGACGAGTCCTAAGATATCTTGTACTAGTAATTTTTGACCTTCTATACGATGAATTATCTGTGATGTTTTGTGTTTGTGTCATAAACATCGGTCCTACCATGATGAAACTATCATTTTTTCATAAACCTACCTAGGAGGCACAAACCCTGTATGTTTCATGACAAAATCCATATCCAGTCATAAAATTAGGAAACAATTAGTTGTAAACAACAGTAGCCAATTACATTGTGGAGATACACACATGTCTCTAGCATGGCTGAAATTATATTAATTTGTATTATTTTTTGGGGTGGATGACTGTGAGGGGGAGGCTAATTCGCGCGCACATGTCCCACGTGATCAATTTCCGACCGGCTGTCACGAAGGGTTAGGGAATGCGTCTAACAGGTGGGCTGCTATACTATGTGGGGCCACCATTCTCAGTTAAACAACATGCGAAAGTTTGAAAAGGAACATAGCGCGATGTCGGAACCTGGCTGCTTCTACGGAGCACTTCGCACGTCCCAACGTGCGGGTGAAGGAGTCTTTTTGGATTGTGAAACCAATTTGTAAGACCTTTTACTAAATTAGAAAAAAAAATGATGATACCACATCGTCGTGGGAAAGGCCACATCTAATACACGGTGGAGCCATACCATCACTTTCTTTCATGTAATGAAACATAAGACTATGGATGACTTTACTTCATGAATTTTAGTGTTGGCGTGGTTTACTTTCATGGCAAAGAATTTCTTCATAAGGAATGAGGTGGCCTTATATTTTGATGTTCAATGGTGATCTTATATGACATTTTGGGGTCTTTCCGTGACATTCATTTAGATTTTCCATGACAAAATAATATATTTATAGTGTTTTCATGCTTTATAACACTTTATGGAGTAATTCTAATACCTTTTCTCTCATAATATGCAAGTTTACGCAAAGAGAGAGAATGCAAGTAGCTGGAATTCTAGACCTGAAAAAACTATGTCAGGGATACCTATTCTACACATCTCCAAATGAACTGAAATTTTACGGAGAATTATTATGGAATAAATGAAAAATATTGGAGAAAAGAACTACCAGAGGGGGCTGCCTGGTGTCCACAAGACACCAGGGCACGCCACCCCCTCCAGGTGTGCCCTGGTGGGTGGTGGGCACCCTGGCCCACCTTCGGTGCCCATCTTCTAGTATATAAGGTCTTTTGACCTAGAAAAAAAATCAAGAGAGGACTTTCAGGACGGAGTGCCACCGTCTCGAGGCAGAACTTGGGCAGGAGCACTTTTGCCCTCCGGTAGAGTGATTTCGCCGGGAGAACTTCCCTTGTGGATGGGGAAATCGAAGCCATCGTCATCACCAACAACCCTCTTATCTTTAGGAGGCCAATCTTTATCAACATCTTCAACAGAACCATCTCATCTGAAAACCCCAGTTCATCTCTTGTGTTCAATCTTTGTACCAGAACCTCATATTGGTACCTGTGGGTGACTAGTAGTGTTGATTACATCTTGTAGTTGATGCTATGTGGTTTATTTGAAGATTATATGTTCAGATCCATTATGCTATTTAATACCCCACTAATCTTGAGCATGAATATTATTTGTGAGTAGTTGTCCTTGTTCTTGAGGCCACGGGAGAAGTCATGTTGCATGTAATCATGTGAATTTGGTATTCGTTTGATATTTTGATGATATGTATGTTATGGTTCCTTGAGTGGTGTTATGTGAACGTCGACTACATGACACTTCACCATCTTTGGGTCTAGGGGAATGCATTGTGGAATAGTTATTAGATGATGGATTGCTAGAGTGACAGAAGGTTAAACCCTAGTTTATGTGCTATTTCGTAAGGGGCTGATTTGGATCCATATGTTTAATGCTATAGTTAGATTGTTATCATAATTCTTCTTTCATAGTTGCGTATGCTTGCGAGGGGGTTAAGCATAAGTGGGAGGCTTATTCAAGTAAGAACAACACGCAAGCACCGGTGCACCCACATATCAAATTATCAAAGTAGTGAACGCGAATCAAACCAACATGATGACAGTGACTAGATGAAATTCCAGTGTGCCCTTAAGGACGCTTTGCTTATTATAAGAGATTGTTTTGGCCTATCCTTTGCTACAAAAAGGATTGGATTATCTTGCTGCACTTTATTTACCGTTACTTGACCGTTAGAAATTATCTTACTATCAAACTACTTGTTACCGACAATTTCAGTGCTTGCAGAAATTACCTGGCTGAAAACCGCTTCTCATTTCCTTCTGCTCCTCGTTGGGTTCGATACTCTTACTTATTGAAAGGACTACGGTTGATTCCCTATACTTGTGGGTCATCATCTTCAACATTGAGATCCGTGTGAATTTTGCAAATCTCTATTCTCCTTCCTTGATATAGTCATGGATGGAGTTGAAGAGGCATTTGATATGCTTAGTTTTTGTGTGAAACCTTAGCTTCTTGGCTATGACAATGGCACCCGTGTTGTCACAATAGATAGTCATGAGATCCGATGCACTAGGAACCACACCTAGTTCAGATATTCCGCCTCACATGTTGATACTACTACAATGCTTTGCTTGGAGCTACTCCGGCTGACTGCCCCACCATTCAAAATAAATACATATGTGAATTGACATTTTGAGTCATTCGGATCAGTGTTAAAGCTAGCATCGACGTAACCTTTTATGACAAGCTCTGCATCACCTCCATAAATGAGAAACATCTTCTTAGTCCTCTGTAGGCACTTAATGATATTTTGACCGTTGTCCAGTTTTCCATTCCTGGATCACTCTGGTACCTACCATTCATACTAGTGGGAAGGCACACATCAAGTCTAGTACACATCATGGCCTACATGATAGAGCCTATGGCTAAGGCGTAGTGGACGACTCTCGTCTTTTCTATTTCTTCTGCCATAGCTGGGCATTTAGTATTACTCAACTTGATACCTTGCAACATGGGCAAGATCCCGTTCTTTGAACTGGCCCATTTTGAACTTCTTCAAAACTTTGTCAAGGTATGTACTTTGTGAAAGTCCTTTCAGGCGTCTTGATCTATCTCTATAGATCTTGATTACCAATATGTAAGTTGTTGCACCGAGGTCTTTCATTGAAAAACTCTTGTTCAAATATCCATTTATGCTTTCTAGAGGATCTACATCATTGCCAATACTTAATATGTCATCCACATACAATATTAGAAATGCTACAGAGCTTCCACTCACTTTCTTGTAAATATAAGCTTCTCCATAAGCTTGGATAAAACCAAAAGTTTTGATCACCTCATCAAAGTGAAGATTCCAACTCTGGAATGCTTGCACCAGTCCGTAAATGGATTGATGAAAGTTGCGTACCTTATTAGGTTGCATCATATACAACTCTTGCTTAATATGACCATTAAGGAACATAGATTTGACGTTTATCTGCCAGATTTCATAATCCAAAAATGCAACAATTGCTAACATAATGCTAACAAAGTTTAGCATCGTTACGGCTGAGAAAGTCTCATCATAGTCAACCCCTTGAAATTATGGAAAACCTTTTGTACATGTCGAGCTTTATAGGCAGTGACATTACCATCAACATCTATTTTCTTCTTAAAGATCCATTTATTTTCAATGGCCTTTCGGTCATCGGGTAAGTCCACCAGAGTCCACACTTGGTAATCTCTAATTAGAGAGAAGGTTTGATAACCTCATAAAGCTCTACATTCCTCCCACTCACTTATTTCGAGAGAAACTCTTTCTCAATAAAGGATAAATTTTTGGAAATAAAGATCTTTCCCTTGGATCTATGATTGCATGTATACCCAATTGTCTATTTAGGGTATCCTATCAAGACACATTTTTTTGCTTTGGGTTTGAGCTTACCATGTTGTAGCCCCTTGACATAACTGTCGCCTCCCCAAACTTTAAAAAACGATAGCTTAGGTTTCTTGCCAAACCATAATTTATATAGTGTCATTTGAAAGGATTTAGATGGTGCCCTGTTTAAAGTGAATGCGGCTATCTCTAATGCATAACCCCAAAATGATAGCGACAAATCGGTAAGAGACATCATAGAACGATTCATAGAACGACCATATCTAATAGAGTACGATTACGACATTCGGAATCACCATTACGATGCGGTGTTCCAGGTAGAGTGAGTTGTGAAACAATTCCACATTATTTTAAATGCATATCAAACTCGTAACTCAGGTATTCACTTCCATGATCAGATCATAGAAATTTTACCTTCTCATTAGGATGATTTTCTACTTCACTTTGAAACTCCTTGAACTTTTCCCATGGCGTGTTTCATTAAGTAAATCTACCCATATCTACTTAAATAATCTATGAAGGTTAGGAAATAATGATATCCAATGTGTGCTTCACACTGACTGGACCGCTGTGTATTATTTACAGCAAGTCACTGTAGCGACCCGACCTGAAAACGACCAATTCTCTATGTATCAGTACCATCCCAAGATCATGCTGGCACACACAGTAAATTGATGAAAATATCAAAGTTCAATCACACTTGATTTATTACATGAATCTCATATGGAGTCTTTATTACATCAGAATAAATTCGGCCGAAGGCCAACTCATGAGAAAACTACTGCGGAAGCGTAGACGATAAGCGAGTCTATCCGACTCCTAAGGCAGTCACCGAGCATGGATCGTAGCCTCACTCCTGGTCGGAGTAATCCTATGCAACATAAGATGTTGTGGTCGTGTAGGTCACATTTTAAATATGCCGGCAAGTCATATAGTGATACCAATAAATAAATGCTATCACTATATGCAATTTTGGCTATGGGGCTCTAAATTTAAGTTTCTGCGAGAAGCAATTTTTTTCCCTACAACAAAAGGACTTGCTTGCAATTACTACAAAATATTTGTTGTTATGGAGATGGTTCCGCCAACCAGTGTCTCGTACCCGAAATTATTAATAACCCTCAATTAATTAATTTTGTTTGGTGTTGAGAATTCCGAATAACTCCAATTCCAGAGGCTCACATGTCCGTAACCGGGGTCATGACTAATCGATTATATTTTCAATCCGCAGAGTCTTGTACACTTTACCTGCAAGAATTGTTCCCTCCTTTATGTCCAAGCACTGCATGGTGTTTGAATACGAGATGAACGAACCAAGGTCTTCCATAGAGTTCCTCTAGGATAAGGAGTGGCATCTCCCTGAAGAGTCAGATCGCGCGCTGGCGTCTCCACTTGGATTGTAATGGCATGTCCTCACTTGGACCTCAAGTCTATCTCTTTTGAGAGACAATAAATACCACCAGGTTTTTCTCAGCGGTAAACAACACCCGGTCATCTGGGAAACCCTTTGGTCCAGAATCCGTTGTGTTTTCGTCTAAGGATCGATGGACCACGATTCTGAAACATATTCCGAGTGCTCCAGAAGCACTGGGACCTAACCGAAAGCTCGGTCCGTTTGCCATACAATACCTCAACTGATTCTAGGGTTAATTATGAGGTCACCTGCTACAGGTGGGGTCATGGACCTGTCATCTAGGGCCCACCTAGGGCCCCACACCATAATTGGTGGGTCTCAGGACCACACAAGCATTCATATGTGAACATCAAGAGGTCCACTCGGACACCTCGACGACACTCGGACGACCACCCTTCAGTCGACATGACCACCATCACTCGGATAAGAGAGGTGAAGGGACGACGTGGGATCTGCAACGGTCGAGGAATCGTAAGTCATCCTTAAAGTAGAGTCATGGCTACCATTACCTGTAACTGCTGCAGTTGTGGCCATTTATACCTGTAACTGCCGTAGTTACGACATTAAATCCACCCTTGCGACGTGGGAATGGCGGGGCAATGCCACACTCTATATAATTCGTCCCCCTCCTCGTGTACAAGGGTTAAGCAATCTCAGTAATCATACCTCTCAAGAAAACAAAGGCTCAAGGCATGAGACGTAGTGCTATTACCTCCTCTGAGAGGGGTCTGAACTTGTTAAACACCGAGTGTTACACCAGCGCTGTAGTTAGGCTCTGCCCCTCTTTCGTACCCCTAGTACTCATTGTCACGATCATAACCCTGACAAACCCCCTGTTATGGGGGTAGGGCTTACATAGAGTGAGCCATGTCCCCTGACCTTTGTCGTTACAAGGGTTTAAAGATGTATAATTATTAGATCCACTAGAAGAGGTAATTGATGCAATAAAGTTAGTAATGCTAGTTCTATAAAATTGCCCGACCCCCCAGGTGCCTTCTCTGCATGTTCTACTTCGTGCCTCCGAGTGTTTGGTGCATTCGAACATTGACGAACTCCGTCCAAATGACCTAGTGTACTTGACCCGTTCTAGTGACTTGGTATAGTCCAAGTGGTTTGTCAGGTCGACTATGTTTGGTAGGTGAGCATCTTGCATTAGGATCCCCATGTGTTGTAGCTTGTTCGGTGTTGATGAGCCTACCCCTTAATAGGTGATCTCATCAGATTGAGGACTGCTACGATCCCCTATACTATCAAAGTGCGACCATTATGTGTTGGTCTGTGTTTCGCCACCTATCTATCCATGTATTAGGCGGCAGGTGGATGGGTACACGTCATCGGACAATGCGTGATATCCATGTGGCTAACTTGGCGCGCTACTTATAAAGGCCTAGGGTGCGTCTTCTTCATTCATTCGTCACTCCGCCCCGCACCCCCCCCCCCCCCCCCCCACACACACACACACACTCGCTAGTTGCCACTGTTTCTAACACGGACAGGCACAACGTTATCCTCCCCACGCCCCACCACATGTAGAGAGACAAACACAAATCTTGGAGCAGTAACCTTTTGAAAATAAAATAAATCAGAATTAGTGGGAGCCTTGACAGCCACATGGTGGGACCAGATTGCCATATAGAGTATACTTTGCAAGTAGTCACGGCACTGCAGGTGGGCCCTGCGCCATGCTGACATGCCTAGTCAGCAACACATGTATCCGAACAAGGTTTGAACCATATTTGAACAAGAGTGCCAAGTACTATAACCAGTTGGACGTATTTTTCAAGTTCAGGCACTAAAGTGAACATCGATGACAAGTTCATGCGCCACCGGTAACTTTCTGGAAACAAAATAAATTAAAATTTCTGGGAGCTGAGATGAAAACTACGGCAGATTAGGGGAGAGAGGCGCATGTGCTAATCTAACGATCCAAAAATAATTGTACTGTTTGTACAGCAGTCACACCTCACACGCACGCAATGCATCGGAGGGCCACCCCTCTTCCGCTGATCCAGAGGGATAAGGCGCCTTGCAACAGGCAAAGGACGACCACCCCTTGGAAACCTTGTTGGGAAGGAGCGGCGCTGCGCATATGGTGATATATACTGGAGCGGCATGAGGACGGCTCAAGTCAAGTGTGGCCTAGCTAGCTATCGCCTCCCCACCTAGCAATTTACGTACTCCGCCATGGCCCCAGCCGTGATGGCTTCTTCCGCCACCACCGTCGCGCCCTTCCAGGGCCTCAAGTCGACCGCCGGCCTCCCCGTCAGCCGCCGCTCCGGCAGCGCCGGCCTCAGCAACGTCAGCAATGGCGGAAGGATCAGATGCATGCAGGTACGAAAACAAATTATTATTTTTGCGAAGGATGGTGCGGTCAAGGCACATCATCGTACCTGTAGGTGTAGCAATTTTATCCATCTCGAAGATGGCTTTGGTTCAAAATCGTATTTGTTATGTTAGACTGTGTTGAATAACATAATAAAAATATAGTGTGCATCGCTTGATGTAGAGGCTGGGGATATCCTCCTTTTTGAATTTTTTTGATGAAGGATTACGGACACTAAGCTGTCATGAATGTTTTTGTCGGCACACTTGATTAATTTATCGGGTATTTCCACTGCACATAGGTAAAGCTATCCTTAGGAAGTGTAACCCACATACCGGGCCAAACTAAACCTCACAATGTAGTCCGTAAGCAGGTTCACATGTGTAGGAATATTTAACTCATAAACTTTGTGAATGGAAATCGTTTTTATTGTAATGTGTACTAGATAATATCATTTTTAATGCCCGTACACTACCCATAAGCAAGAGCTTCCCTTGAGCTTTCTTGCTTGTGGAGACCCCCCAGAATGTATGGACAGACCATCAGGAGTAATTTTTGCCTTATGGCTAGGTCTTTCTTAAAGCACTAAGTGTTGATCAATTGTATTTATTCCATCTATTCAGGTGTGGCCAATTGAGGGAATCAAGAAGTTCGAGACCCTGTCTTACTTGCCACCCCTCTCCACGGAGGCCCTCCTGAAGCAGGTCGACTACTTGATCCGCTCCAAGTGGGTGCCCTGCCTCGAGTTCAGCAAGGTTGGCTTCGTCTTCCGTGAGCACAACAGCTCCCCCGGGTACTACGATGGTCGATACTGGACAATGTGGAAGCTGCCTATGTTCGGGTGCACCGACGCCACACAGGTGCTCAACGAGGTGGAGGAGGTTAAGAAGGAGTACCCTGATGCCTATGTCCGCGTCATCGGCTTCGACAACATGCGCCAGGTGCAATGCGTCAGCTTCATTGCCTTCAGGCCACCAGGCTGCGAGGAATCCGGCAAGGCCTAAAGTGCAAGTTGAAGTAACCGATATACATGTCATGTTAGTCACATTTGTCGGTGGCTCTGCTTTCTCAGTTTTACTTCTCGTTCTAGTCATATGTGAATATATGAGCATATGTATGTAAGCACCTACCAATGTAGGTCGAGGAGGATGCATATGAGAATTATAGCACCGGCTATACATATACATATATATTTTATGCAATCAACGGATTAGTGTCTTGCCATCAATCGATGGAATGGTTACTTTCTTTGCAGCCGGAAATGCCTATGTCTTGCATTGTTTTCTTCTCATGCATTTTTTGCTCAATCATATGTTGTGTATTGTCTAATACGGAAATTGTTATGGAATACCAAAGTACTTCAAAAAAATACTGTGGAGAAACACATAAAAGATGGTGAGATTACCTTGAAAACTAATGGCAAAACAATAGGGAATTGATGAGAAACAGATAATAACAAAAATAAAACAAAAAACAAAAAAACTAGAAAAAAGGAAAAAAAAAGGTGTCATAACAAGACAAGGACAAACCTACCATAATGCACTTCTCATGTGAGCCATATTCCTGCATCGATTTATCAAAGACATGTCACTTTTTCTAACTATTTTACACCGCAATTAGATACTATTTTTTTTCAGTATTACAGAAATTCCAATAAACCAAAGAATGTGCAGAGGGCACAAATATGTGCAAATTACATATCCAATTGATGAGCCCCAAGATACCTTGTACTAGGAATATTTTGGCCTTCTACGATGAATTATCTGCGATGTTTGGTGTTCGTGTCATAAACATCAGTCCTTTCATGACGAAACTATCAATTTTGTCATAAAACGTGCCTAAGAGGCAGAAACCCTATATGACTCATGAGAAAATCCATATTCAGTCATAACATTATGAAACAATTAGTTGCAAACAACAGTAGCCCATTACATTGTGGAGGTACACGCATGCCAGGCTAAAATTATATTAACTTGAATTATTTGTTGGGTGGAGGGGGGGAGGGCAGGAGGCTAATACGCACGCGCATCCGCGTGGTTGATTTCCGACTGGCTGTCCACGTCCCCATTAGGAAAGTATGCAGTGATATTTCCATTCCCTTGGATTATTCATTATTGTAGGGAAACTAGCCCCCACCTGAAATTTAGTGGGAGATTATATATTGATCACGAGGTGGGCCTGCATGCCATGGCACCCATGTTTTTTCATTTCAGTACCTACCAAAATTACTTAGTTCCAGTAATATCAGTTTACATTCTGACCAAAAGACAAAAATATTCACTCAAAATTGAAAACATATATGAAAATATTTTGAAATATATTTGAATTCATGTGTACAACTGAAATGACTGATATATTTTAGCCAAAAGGTAAATATTTTGCTGTATACTGAAATTTGGTGAAATTCAAACATATATCATTAAAAGTGAAAACCATGATGCCACCACAACTAGCCCTTCAGCGAATGCGCGTATCAGGTGGGGTGGGCCCAACACATTTAGTTCCATGGCAGTGGGCTGCTATACTATATGGGGCCACCATTCTCAATTAAACGACATGCGAAAGTTTGGAAAGGAATATAGCGCGTGGTCGGAACCTGACTTATTGTGCGGAGCGCTTCACCCACCCAACGCGCGCATGCGAATGAATATTTTTGGATTTTGAGACCTATATGAAGAAGTTTTACTAAATTATAAAAATATGATGATATCACATCGTATAGGAAAATGCCACATCTAATACAATGTTGGAGCCATATCAACACTTTAAATGAAGAAATATTTACCGTCTCATATAATGAAACATAAGAGTATGGATGATTTTCCTTCATGAATTTTAGTGTTGGCGTGATATAGTTTCGCGGCAAAGAATTTGTTCATAACGAATGCGGTGACCTTAGATTTGGATGACCAATGGTGATCCTATATGACGTTTTGGGGTCTTTCCGTGGCATTCATTTTTATTTTCCACCCCTCTTCCGCTGATCCAGAGGGATAAGGCGCCTTGCAGCAAGCAAACGACGACCACCCCTTTGAAATCTCGTTTGAAAGGAGCGGCGCTGCGCATATGCTGATATATACTGGAGCGGCATGAGGAGGGCTCAAGACAAGTGTGGCCTAGCTAGCTATCGCCTCCCCACCTAGCAATTCACGTACTCCGCCATGGCCCCAGCCGTGATGGCTTCGTCCGCCACCACCGTCACGCCCTTCCAGGGGCTCAAGTCAACCGCGGGCCTCCCCGTCAGCCGTCGCTCCGGCGGCGCCGGCCTCAGCAGCGTCAGCAACGGCGGAAGGATCAGATGCATGCAGGTATGAAAGCTAAATACTATTTTTGCAAATGATGGTGCGGTCAAGGCACATATTCGTATTTGTAGGTGTAGCAATTTTGTTCGCCTGGAAGGTGGTTTTGAATTAAAACTGTATTTGTTTTGTTAGACTCTATTAAATAACATAATAAAATTAACAGTGTGCATCGCTTGATGCACACGCTGAGGTTATCCTTCTTTTTGATTTTTTTTGCGAAGGATGACGGACGCTAAGGTGCCATGAATATTCTTGTCTGCACAATTGATAAATTTATTGGGTATTTCCACTGCACAAAGCAAAGCTATCCTTAGCACGTGTAACCAACATACCAGGCCAACTAAACATGTGCATCACAATGTAATCCGTAAGCAGGTTCACATGTGTAGGAATATTTAACTCAAAAACTTTGTGAATGGAAATCGATTTTATTTCAATGTCTAATAGATAATATCATTTTTAATGCCCGTACACTACCCATAAGCAAGAGCTGTCCTTGAGCTTTCTTGCTTGTCGGGACCCCCCACATTGTATGGACAGACCATAAGGAGTAATTTTTGCCTTATGGTTAGGTCTTTCTTCAAGCACTAGGTGTTGATCAATTGTGTTCATTCCATCTATTCAGGTGTGGCCAATTGAGGGCATCAAGAAGTTCGAGACCCTGTCTTACTTGCCACCCCTCTCCACGGAGGCCCTCCTGAAGCAAGTCGACTACCTGATCCGCTCCAAGTGGGTGCCCTGCCTCGAGTTCAGCAAGGTTGGCTTCGTCTTCCGTGAGCACAATAGCTCCCCCGGGTACTACGACGGTCGATATTGGACAATGTGGAAGCTGCCTATGTTCGGGTGCACCGACGCCACTCAAGTGCTTAGCGAGGTGGAGGAGGTCAAGAAGGAGTACCCCGACGCCTATGTCCGCGTCATCGGCTTCGACAACATGCGCCAAGTGCAGTGCGTCAGCTTCATTGCCTTCAGGCCACCAGGTTGCGAGGAATCTGGCAAGGCCTAAAGTGCAAGTTGAAGTAACCGATATACATGTCATGTTAGTCCACATTTGTCGGCAGCTCTGCTTTCTCAGTTTTACTTCTCGTTCTACTCATATGTGAATATATGAGCATATGTATGTAAGCACCTACCAACGTAGGTCAAGGAGGATGCATATGAGAATTATAGCACTGGCTATACATACACATATATATTATCAACGGATTAGTGTCTTGCCATCAACCGATGGAAAGTTTACTTTGTTTGCAGCTGGAAATGCCTATGTCTTGCATTGTTTTCTTCTCATGCATTTTTTTGCTCAATCATATATTGTGTATTTTCTAATGCTAAAATTGCGATGGAATACCAAAGTACTTTAAAAGTACTGTGGAGAAGCACATAAAAGATGGTGACACCCCCGTGAAAACTAGTGGCAAAACAGTAGGGAATTGACGAGAAACAGACAATAACAAAAAAAAGCAAAAAAAAGAAAGAAAGACAAAAGGACAAACAAAGGTGTCAAAACAAGACAAGGACAAACCTACCATAATGCACTTGTCCTGTGAGCCATATTCCTGCATCGATTCATCAAAGACATACCAGTTTTTCTAACCATTTTACATTGCAATTAGGTACTATTTTTTTTGCAGTATTACAGAAATTCCAATAAACCAAAGAATGTGCAAATTACATATCCAATTGATGATCCCCAAGATACCTTGTAGTAGTAATATTTTGGCCTTCTACGATGAATTATCTGTGATGTTTGGTGCTTGTGTCATAAACATCGGTCCTTCCATGACGAAACTATCAGTTTTGCCATAAAACCTGCCTAGGAGGCGAAAACCCTGATACGTCTCATGAGAAAATCCATATTCAGTCCTAACATTAGGAAACAATTAGTTGCAAACAACAGTAGCCCATTACATTGTGGAGGTACACGCAGGTCCGGATAAAATTATATTTGAATTATTTTTTGGGTGAATGATTGTTGGGGGGGGGGGGGGGGGGGGAGGCTAATTTGCGCCCGCGTCCGCGTGATCAATTTTCGACTTGCTGTCCACGTTCCTATTAGGAAACTGTGCAGTGATATTTTTGTTTCCTTGGATTATTCATTATTCTAGGAAACTGGGCCCCCCACCCCACCAGAAATTTAGGGGGAGATTTTATATTAATCACGGGGTGGGTCTGCATGCCATGCCACCCATGTTTTTTCATTTCAGTTTCAGAAGTATTTCAATACCTACAAAAATTACTAAGTTCTAGTAGTTTCGGTTTGCATTTTGACAAAAATACCAAAAATATTCACTTGAAATTCAAAATTATATTTGAAAATGTTTAAAAATATATTTTAATTCATGTGTACAACCGAAATGAGTGAAATATTTTGGCCGAAAGGTAAATATTTTGTTGTCTACCGAAATTTGGTGAAATTCAAAGATATATGACTGAAAGTGAAAACCATGATGCCACCAAAACTAGCCCTTCCGCGAATGCGTGTAACAAGTGGGGGTGGGCCTAGCACATTTATTCCATGGCTGTGGGCTGCTATACTATATGGGGCCACCATTCTCAATTAAATGACATGCGGAAGTTTTGAAAGGAATATAGCACGCGGTGGGAACCTGGCTTATTGTGCAGAGCGCTTCATCACCCAGCCAACGCACGTGTGCGAAGGAAGGTTTTCGTATTGTGAGACCTATATGAAGATGTTTTACTAGATTAGAAAAAAAGATGTTATCACATCGTATAGGAAAAGGCAACATCTAATACCATGGTGGAGCAATATCTCCTATAATGAAACATAATTAGTGTTGGCTTGGTTTAGTTTCGCGGCAAAGAATTTGTTCATAACGAATGCGGTGACCTTATATTTGGATGGTCAATTGTGATCTTATATGATGTTTTGGGGTCTTTCCGTGGCATTCATTTTGATTTTCCATGACAAAATTATGCATTTCATTTGATGTCTGCTATATTTTCACTAAGTAGTCTTGAGAAATACACACCATCAAGGAATGTATCTACACTGAAAGATATATCACTTATAGCAATTATTTATAAACTAAACATTGACTTGAGATCAAGTTCAGTTCAACAATATAAGTGTTTCTGCAAAATCTGGATCAATGTTGTGACCGATCCAATTGGAGTGGAAAACTGAAAGTAGTGCCGCTAGAGAATGACCAGGAGTTTTAGAAATTCCTAATTATCATTTGAAAGAAAACCAATTTTGCATGCCAGTATGATCTCATAAAAGTAGTGTTTTTCTTGAAAGATGGTATATTTTTCTACGGAACTTCCAGTTTTTCATGAATAGATATATGCACATCACACTCTTGTGATAATATGAATGTTCCACTGAAGTTAATTCTGAAGCTCTATTGATGAAAAAATGTACCTTCTACATGTTCTTTATGCTTCTTCTGTGTATTATGTTTTCGTTTTAATTAGATAGGCTTTGATTCATTGCTATGAACTAGGTGTCAGCAATTATTTTTCTCTTTTTATTGAACGTATACCTTTTCAGATATGGTTCTTGCAAACACTTGCTTTTACAATGTTGTTTAGAAGCATAGTTGTACAAACATTTACATGGTGCAACTCTAGATTTGATTTATCAATATATCTCCTACATATATTGTTTGCTTCCAAATTATTCAAAAAATATATATTGTTTGCTTATATCTTTTTCTTGCATATTACACCACATGTAATAGTTACATAGTTAGAAGGGTTTCCATAACACTTTCTTCAGATTATTCAGTTATGTTTGATGACCTAAAACAATTATTATCAAAAAAATTAAATTGACGCCATAAAACTTATTTATATTACTGAATTCTCTTTGAGAACCCAATGCTTATGCACCCAACACAATCAATGATATGTAAAGCCAACTCAATATAGTATGTATTATATGCTGAATGTTAAATCCATTTCATGATTTTTGAGTTCCAGTTTTTTTATTTCTTTTTTGATTCACAAGAGAAAAATGTTGGATGATGTGGAATCTATGATGATGCAAGTTCATGCATGGCGAAAGAATATTACTCCCTCCACCAGGATATATTTATGGTGTATTTTGACTATTCACGTCCAATCTTTGAACGATAACATATTTATGGGATTTAATTGTTGCTCAATTTGATAATAAAAAAAGATTAGTTATTGGCCAAAGATTGAATTTGACTATCTAATTAAGTATGACCTGTATATCCCGCTAGGGGGATTGTTATCATGTTGGTGCATTGTGGAGAAAGAAGTTAGGGGAGAAAATTTGAAGGGATACTATATATGCATTTATGTTCCCTCAACAAAATAAAAATCTTAGCTCACTTTTACATAAATATATACTGAATATTGTTTTTTTTATCCAGGACACATACAGTTATATTTTTTCAGTCACTCCGTTGGATCATGTTATATTATAGGCGAGAACTTTTATACACTTGAAATATATATTAAAATATTTTTGTTAAACAATGTAATATTAGGATGAAAGCGCATTTCTGCTGGCCACTACGTACGCTAGTTTAGTTTCTTCTTCTTTTTGCCTAAAGGACAAGATCTATTATAAAGATTCACCGAAAATAGAAAGCACCTCAAACATTAAAAAAATTACATCTAGCTCCATGGACCATTGAATGACCATTGCCTCTGCGAAAACGAGCCGCTAACACACCGTTGTTATTGCTCCCACACTGGAGCTAGCCTGACCTTGTTGATGATAGCCAGTCCTTGTTGATGATAGCCAGTGAGTCTTCATGCACATGCCTCTAAGGATCAGTGCTCCAGCGGCAGTTGTCGCCGTTGAATCCCTGAATCGATCTGAAGACCCTGACACAAAATCTCGTTGTTCGCACACATGACGAGAAATTCAAACCTTGCCACCCGAGGAGCTCGCCAAATCTACGTCGGAGCTCCCCAGATAGAGGAACTTCAAGAGGATCGGATCCCGAAAGACTGACTCGAAGAAGAAGCGCCACCATACGTCCAAGTGTCATCCCTGTGAGGACAAAAACCCTACCTATCTACTAGCCGGAGCCGAGACACCAGGAATCCCCTTCCCGCAGAGGGGAGGCAAATCCACAGGCTCGCCGGTGGATATCAAGGGGAGGAAAGCTTTCCCTAGTCGCCTTGTGAGAGGGGAAAGAACTTGTTCTACCTGTGGACGGTTATTATGCTAGTTTAGTTAATTGTACCAAGAAAACATATATTTTATTTTGAGAAACATTATACAAATGTAGATGTTCACATAGGTACATGTACACCATCTCTTATGAATGCACACACGCACACTCTACGCCTATGAGCACTTTCGAAAGAGTGAGCCAGCAGATCTTATAATAAAATGAAAAATATTTTGCCCGAACCACTCAAGTCCCATCCTCACACCATTTCCAGCACACACAATGCATCCGACGGATATGCTTCTTCCACTGATAAGGAGAAGATAAGGAAACGAGGCAACCAGCGAACGTGAGCCACCCCAACCACATCTGTACCAAAGAAACGCGGCTATATATAGCGTGGTGACCCGGCAATGGGGCCTCAAGTGTAGCCGGCATCCTCCTCTCCTCCAGATAATACAATACCATGGCCCCCGCCGTGATGGCTTCCTCGGCTACCACCGTCGCACCCTTCCAGGGGCTCAAGTCCACAGCCGGTCTCCCCGTCGGCCGCCGCTCCAGCGGCAGCCTCGGCCGCGTCAGCAATGGCGGAAGGATCAGGTGCATGCAGGTATGTCGGGCACTAATTAAACAGATATGAGTTTCTTTGTCAGTGCAAGTAATTCACTTACAGAACATCCCCAATGTATATAACCAAACCCATCCTCGAAATAGGACCCATATACTAGCACTAAGTTCAACCAAAGTTTTATTGATTGTGAACAACCCAGCAATGCATATGAGAGCTGCCCATAAGGAGCAATTTTTGGCTTGTCGACTGATTTTTTCTAGCATTGTTAGTACAATTAATTGACTTATCACCAAGTATTGAGCATGTGCTCGCATTCTATTCATTTAGGTGTGGCCAATTGAGGGCATCAAGAAGTTCGAGACCCTGTCTTACTTGCCACCCCTATCCACGGAGGCCCTCCTGAAGCAGGTCGACTACCTGATCCGCTCCAAGTGGGTGCCCTGCCTCGAGTTCAGCAAGGTTGGCTTCGTCTTCCGTGAGCACAACAGCTCCCCCGGGTACTACGACGGTCGATACTGGACAATGTGGAAGCTGCCTATGTTCGGGTGCACTGACGCCACACAGGTGCTCAACGAGGTGGAGGAGGTCAAGAAGGAGTACCCTGACGCCTATGTCCGTGTCATCGGCTTCGACAACCTGCGCCAGGTGCAGTGCGTCAGCTTCATCGCCTTCAGGCCACCGGGTTGCGAGGAGTCCGGCAAGGCCTAAACTACGAGTTGAAACAATGGCCTATCTCGTATGAAGGTCTTTTGTGAACTTCACTTTTGTCCACAACTCTGCTGTACGACTCTGCTTTCCGACCGGAGCATACCTTTTGTTCTATATGATTTGTGTATGTATGTACGAACATAGGTTCTTGAGCATGCATACGTAATTCCTCATAGGTCTATATGCACCGGCTACACATATGCAAAACCTGTGTAATATTTATTATATACAACACGCGGACCATTGTCTTGCTGTTATTAATTCATGGAAAAGTTTCTTTATTTGGCACTGCAATGGATATGTCTCACAGCTAGTGGGTGGAAGAATTCAGTATTTGACATTAAGATTCCCTAATTTGCAATTCCAAATTGCTGTTTCTTTAATTATATATCACTACAAAAATTGTTATGGTTTCTTTTCCACGTCACTACCATCTGCTCAATTGGTTCTTGCTAGTAGAGTAGGATGAAACATGGACACGGATTAACTGAGCTCGAGCTCATATCAGCTCGGGCGAGCAATAAAATCTGAAAATATTTAGAAAGAATTCAAAAATTTCTGATTTTTTGTGTGTGGCTTAATTTGACAACTGTTATAAATCCTTGCAAAGTTTCATCGTAGAATGCTATTCATCTTTGTCATGGCTGTAAGATTATGGGAAGCGTTGAACCCTTTGCTCGGGCCGCACTTATATTTATATGGGCAATGTCGTGGCTTACAAGAAGGAAACGATCGATAGATCGATTACAGAAGGTCGGAAAAGAGTTGGAACAGAAGACGAGATAGAGAAGAGATAGAAGTTTAAATAGGAGGAGTTCTCTCTCTATACAATTCTATCTCTATGCAATTATTCCAACACTCCCCCTCAATCTAAACCTAGGGAACTCCAAGGTTGAGATTGAACTTGAACTCATCCAGCATTCTCATAGTGAGAGGTTTTGTAAAGCCATCAGCCAGTTGATCACCAGTGGGTATAAACTTTATATCAAGCAGTTTGCGAGCTACTCTTTCTCTGACGAAATGGAAATCAACCTCAATATGTTTAGTGCGTGCATGAAAAACAGGATTAGCTGAAAGATAGGTTGCACCAATATTATCACACCATAATCTTGTAGCTTGTGGAGTCTTAATACCAAGCTCATAAAGAAAAGTTTGAATCCACATGACTTCAGCACTGGCAATTGCTAGAGCCTTATATTCTGCTTCGGTACTTGACCTTGAAACTGTAGCATGTTTCCTTGCACTCCATGATATAAGATTTGATCCACCTGTAGATCTCCTATCATCAGCACACCCTGCCCAATCTGCATCTGAGTAAGCAGTCACAAGCATACACAAAGACTTGACAATTCTAAGTCCAAGTCCTTCTGAGAACTTTAGATACCTCACAATTCTTTTAACCGCAGTGCAAGGAGTAGTAGTAGGTGCATGCAAATATTGACACACTTTGTTTACGGAGTAAGAAATATCAGGACGTGTAAGAGTCAAATATTGTAATGCACCCACAACACTTCTGTAGTATGTTGCATCCTCAGGTCCAAGTGCTTCACCACTATCAACTGTGAGTTTCTCTGAAGTTGAGATTGGTGTACTTACAGGTTTGCAGTTTTCCAGCCCTACTCTCCTGAGTATGTCATGAGCATATTTCTCATGTGAAAGAAGTATACCATCTTTTATCTGTTTGACCTCTATGCCAAGGAAATAATGAAGATCTCCTAGATCCTTAAGAGCAAACTCCATCTTTAAATCCTTAACCAAACAAGTGGTAGCATCTGAACTTGAACTAGCAACAATAATGTCATCAACATATACTTGAACATAGATAATGGCATTTCCTTTTTGATAGAAAAACAATGAGGTATCTGCCTTAGATGGTGTAAACCCAAGTTGTTGTAACTGAGTGCTCAATCTTGAGTACCAGGCTCTTGGGGCCTGTTTCAAACCATATAAAGCCTTTTCTAACTTGCAAACAAAGTGAGGTGAGCTTTTGTTCTCATAACCTGGTGGTTGCTGCATAAAAACCTCTTCTTCCAGAACACCATGAAGAAACTCGTTCTGAACACCTAGCTGCCTTAAGCTCCAACCCGTGGAAACCGCAACAGATAACACAAGTCGGATAGTAGCTGCTTTAACAACAGGACACAAAGTATCATCATAATCAATACCAAACCTCTGCTTGAAACCTTTGCAACTAACCTTGCATTATATGTGTCTATGCTTCCATCAGATTTTCTCTTAATTTTGTATACCCACTTGCAATCTATGACATTTATGCCCTTTGTTGGTGGTACTAGACGCCAAGTTTTGTTTTTCATAAGTGCTTCATATTCAACATCCATGGCCTTCTTCCATTCCTTACTAGCAAGTGCATCATGCAAATGGGTTGGTTCACCCATACTAGTGAGAAAAGCACGTTTAATTTTATCATACCTTATAGTGCCATCAGTGTATTCCTTCTTCTTAACAATACCGGACCGGGACCTCGTGTGTCAAAGTGGAATACCTGGCGCATCAGAATCCTCGGCAGAATTCGCAACCATAGAAGATACAGCCGGATCCGCTATACCAAACCGATCAGACCGATCTGGATCCACTGCGTCAAATCGCTCCAGATCCGAGGAGACAGGGATCTCCCTCGTGATAGGCGCTCTAGTGGAACCGCACCACGTGTCGCCCTTGCTGGTTGCCTCCTCGGACGCGCGGGGCGAGACGTTGGTGTTGGGCCCCGCGCCTGTCGCCTAGTCGGCCACCGGTCCATCCACCACGCACGTGGCGCTCGGGGAGCCGCACTGGCCCGTGCTGGCTCGGCTAGAGGGGCCCACGCTGCCTGGGCTGTCGGCGGCTGGCGCATGCGACGCGGAGGGAATCGCCTGGGATCGCGCGCCTGACACTCTGAGGCGAGGATTTTCCTCGGATCCTGTTCTGCTGATGCCCAAATCTACCTGGGATTCCGTGACAACTTTGGCTACATCCCTTTGCATGAAATCACGCCCTGAAGCTGCACTTTTATCATCAAAAATCATATTTTCTTTAGGATTAGTCACATGATCAACACTATTTAACTCACCCCCGTGATCTGGACTAGACATATATTCCGGAAGAGGTGCAATTTCTGCACGAAGTAGAGCTCTAGCATTTGGATGAAGCTTTTCAAAAGGGGATATTGTTTCATCAAATATAACATCACGAGAAATATATATTCGTCCAGTAAAAATTTCAAGACACTTGTAACCTTTGTGAAGGTTACTATAACCAAGAAACACACATTGAGTAGAACGACATTCAAGTTTGTGGTGATTATATGGACGAAGATTAGGGTAACGAGGACACCCGAAAATTCTCAAGGAATTGTAGTCCAGTTTTTGATGAAATAATTTTTCCAAGGGAGTAATATGTCCAATCACTTTGCTAGGAAGACGGTTTATAAGATAATTGGCAGCAATAAAGGCCTCATCCCAATATTTTCAGGGCATGGATGCATGAGCTAGAATGGATAGACCTACTTTGACGATGTGGCGATGTTTGCGCTTGGCGGAGTCATTCTGCTGATGAGCATGAGGGCAAGAGACATGATGACTAATACCAATATCACGAAAGAAGACTTGAGTTTCTCGTACTCTCCTCCCCATTCACTTTGGACTGCAATAATCTTTCTGTTAAACTGATGCTCAACAAGTTTCCGAAATTCTTGGAAGATGGAAAGATCTTCAGATTTAAACTTAAGCAAATATATCCAAGTGAACTTGCTAAAGTCATCAATAAAACTAACATAATATTTTTTTCTTCCGAAAGAATCTCTTGCATGACCCCTTACATCAGTAAAAATAAGTTCCAATGGAGCACGAGACACACTATTTTACTTGGGATAAGGGAGTTGGTGACTCTTTGCACACTGACAAGCATCACAAACAGACTCAATATTTTGACTAGATGACAATGGAAGATTGCCTTTATTCATTACTTGCTTGACTATGACCGAAGAAGGATGTCCTAATCTTTGATGCCATCTTGCCAAGGAGGGCTTGACGACGGAGTAGACATGATGATGATGCTTTCGACTGAGTGCTCCGGATGTGATGGGATACAAGCCTCCAATGCATCTACCGTGGTGAATGAGCTCCTTTGTTGCCCGATCCTTGATGAAAAAATATGTTGGATGAGTTTCAAAAAAACATTATTATCGGCAGATAAACGGGACATAGATGCTGTTGGGGAACGTAGTAATTTCAAAAAAATTCCTACGCACACGCAAGATCATGGTGATGGCATAGCAACGAGAGGGGAGAGTATTGTCCACGTACCCTCGTAGACCGTAAGCGGAAGCGTTATGACAAGGCGGTTAATGTAGTCGTACGTCTTCACGATCCGACCGATCCAAGTACCGAACGTACGACACCTCCGAGTTCAGCACACGTTCAGCTCGATGACGATCCCCGGACTCCGATCCAGCAAAGTGTCGGGGATGAGTTCCGTCAGCACGATCGCGTGGTGACGATGATGATGCTCCACCGGCGCAGGGCTTCGCCTAAATTCCGCGACGATATGACCGAGGTGGAATATGATGGAGGGGGGCACCGCACACGGCTAAGGAACGATTCGTAGATCAACTTGTGTGTCTATGGGGTGCCCCCTGCCCCCGTATATAAAGGAGTGGAGGAGGGGAGGGCCGGCCCTCTCTATGGCGCGCCCTAGGGGAGTCCTACTCCCACCGGGAGTAGGATTCCCCCTTTCCTAGTCCAACTAGGAGTCCTTCCAAGTATTAGGAGTAGGAGACAAGGAAGGGGAAGAGGGGAGAGAAGGAAGGAGGGGGCGCCGCCCCTCCCCCTAGTCCAATTCGGACTAGTCAATGGGGGGGCGCGCGGCCTGCCTCTCCCTCTCCCCTAAAGCCCAATAAGGCCCATATACTTCTTCCCCCGTATTCCCGTAACTCCCCGGTACTCCGAAAAATACCCGAACCACTCGGAACCTTTCCGATGTCCGAATATAGTCGTCCAATATATCGATCTTTACGTCTCGACCATTTCGAGACTCCTCGTCATGTCCCCGATCTCATCCGGGACTCTGAACTCCTTCGGTACATCAAAACTCATAAACTCATAATAAAACTGTCATCGTAACATTAAGCGTGCGGACCCTACGGGTTCGAGAACTATGTAGACATGACCTAGAACTGTTTCCGGTCAATAACCAATAGTGGAACCTGGATGTTCATATTGGCTCCTACATATTCTGCGAAGATCTTTATCGGTCAAACCGCATAACAACATACGTTGTTCCCTTTGTTATCGGTATGTTACTTGCCCGAGATTCAATCGTCGGTATCCAATACCTAGTTCAATCTCGTTACCGGCAAGTCTCTTTACTCGTTCCGTAATACATCATCCCGTAACTAACTCATTAGTTACAATGCTTGCAAGGCTTAAGTGATGTGTATTACCGAGAGAGCCCAGAGATACCTCTCCGACAATCGGAGTGACAAAACCTAATCTCGAAATACGCCAACCCAACATGTACCTTCGGAGACACCTGTAGAGCACCTTTATAATCACCCAGTTACGTTGTGACGTTTGGTAGCATACAAAGTGTTCCTCCGGTAAACGTGAGTTGCATAATCTCATAGTCATAGGAACTTGTATAAGTCATGAAGAAAGCAATAGCAACATACTAAACGATCAAGTGCTAAGCTAACAGAATGGGTCAAGTCAATCACATCATTCTCCTAATGATGTGATCCCGTTAATCAAATGACAACTCATGTCTATGGTTAGGAAACATAACCATCTTTGATTAAAGAGCTAGTCAAGTAGTGGCATACTAGTGACACTTTGTTTGTCTATGTATTCACACATGTATTATGTTTCCGGTTAATACAATTCTAGCATGATTAATAAACATTTATCATGATATAAGGAAATAAATAATAACTTTATTATTGCGTCTAGGGCATATTTCCTTCAGTCTCCCACTTGCACTAGAGTCAATAATCTAGTTCACATCGCCATGTGATTTAACATCAATAGTTCACATCTTTATGTGGTTAACACCCATAGTTCACATCGATATGTGACCAACATCCAAAGGGTTTACTAGAGTCAGTAATCTAGTTCACATCGTTATGTGATTAACACCCAAGAGTACTAAGGTGTGCTTATGTTTTGCTTGTGAGATAATTTTAGTCAACGGGTCTGTCATATTCAGAGCCATATGTATTTTGCAAATATTCTATATGTCTACAATGTTCTGCACGGAGCTACTCTAGCTAATTGCTCCCACTTTCAATATGTATCCAGATTAAGACTTAGAGTCATCTGGATCAGTGCCAAAACTTGTATCGACGTAACACTTTACGACGAACCTTTTTGTCACCTCCATAATCGAGAAACATATCCTTATTCCACTAAGGATAATCTTGACCAATGTCCAGTGATCTACTCCTAGATCACTATTGTACTCTCTTGCCAAACCATGGCAGAGTATACAATAGGTCTGGTCTATAGCATGCATACTTTTATAGAACCTATGATTGATGCATAGGGAATGACTTTCATTCTTTTTCTATTTTCTGCCGTGGTCGGGATTTGAGTCTTACTCAATTTCACACCTTGTAACACAAGCAAGAAACTCTTTCTTTGACTGTTCCATTTTGAACTACTTCAAAATCTTGTCAAGGTATGTACTCATTGAAAAAACTTATCAAGCCTCTTGATCTATCTCTATAGATCTTGATGCTCAATATGTAAGTAGCTTTACTGAGGTCTTTCTTTTAAAGTACTCCTTTCAAATACTCCTTTATGCTTTGCAGAATAATTCTACATTATTTCCGGTCAACAATATGTCATTCACATATACTTATCAGACAGGCTGTAGTGCTCCCACTCACTTTCTTGTAAATACAGGCCTTTCCAAAAGTCTGTATAAAACCATATGCTTTGATCCACTCATCAAAGTGTATATTCCAACTCCGAGATGCTTGCACCAGTCCATTGATGGATTGCTGGATCTTCCACACTTTGTTAGCATCTTTAGGATTGACAAAACCTTCTGGTTGCATCATATACAACTCTTCTTTAATAAATCCATTAAGGAATGCAGTTTTGACATCCATTTGCCAGATTTCATAAAATGTGGCAACTGCTAACATGATTCGGACAGACTTAAGCATCGATACGACTGAGAAAATCTCATCGTATTCAACCCCTTGAACTTGTTGAAAACCTTTTGCAACAAGTCGAGCTTAGTGGATAGTAACACTACTATTAGTGTCCGTCTTCCTCTTGAAGATCCATTTAACATGGCTTGCTGATCATCGAGCAAGTCAATCAAAGTCCATACTTTGTTCTCATACATGGATCATATCTCAGATTTTATGGCCTCAAGCCATTTCGCAGAATCTGGGCTCATCATCGCTTCCTCATAGTTCGTAGGTTCATCATGGTCTAGTAACATGACTTCCAGAATAGTATTACCGTACTACTCTGGTGCGGACTATACTTTGGAAGACCTACGAGGTTTTGTAGTAACTTGATCTGAAGTTTCATGATCATCATCATTAGCTTCCTCACTAATTGGTGTAGGAGTCACAGGAACAGATTTCTGTGATGAACTACTTTCCAATAAGGGAGAAGGTACAGTTACCTCATCAAGTTCTACTTTCCTCCCACTCACTTCTTTCGAGAGAAACTCCTTCTCTAGAAAGGATCCATTATTAGCAACGAGTGTTTTGCCTTCGGATCTGTGATAGAAGGTGTACCCAACAGTTTCCTTTGGGTATTCTATGAAGATGCACTTCTTTGATTTGGGTTTGAGCTTATCAGGTTGAAAACCTTTTTCACATAAGCATTGCAACTCCAAACTTTAAGAAACGACAGCTTAGGTTTACTGCTAAACCATAGTTCATATGGTGTCGTCTCAACGGATTTAGATGGTGCCCTATTAAAGTGAATGCAGCTATCTTTAATGCATAAACCCAAAACGATAGTGGTAAATCGGTAAGATACATCATAGATTGCACAATATCAAATAAAGTGCGGTTACGACGTTCGGACACACCATAACATTGTGGTGTTCCAGGTGGCGTGAGCTGTGAAACTATTCCACATTGTTTTAATTGAATACCAAACTTGTAACTCAAATATTCATCTCCACGATCAGATCGCAGAAACTTTATTTTTCTTGTTACGATGATTTTCCACTTCACTCTAAAATTCTTTGAACCTTTCAACTATTTCAGACTTATATTTCATCAAGTAGATATACCCATATCTGCTCAAATCATCTGTGAAGGTCAGAAAATAACGATACCTGCCGCGAGCCTCAACACTCATCGGAACACATACATCAGTATGTATTATTTCCAATAAGTCAGTTGCTCGCTCCATTGTTCCGGAGAACGGAGTCTTAGTCATCTTGCCCATGAGGCATGGTTCGCAAGCATCAAGTGATTCCAAAATCCCATCAGCATGGAGTTTCTTCGTGCGCTTTACACCAATATGACCTAAACGACAGTGCAACAAATAAGTTGCACTATCATTATTAACTTTGCATGTTTTGGCTTCAATATTATGAATATGTGTATTACTACGATCGAGATCCAACAAACCATTTTCGTTGGTGTGTATGACCATAGAAGGTTTTATTCTTGTAAACAGAACAACAATTGTTCTCTAACTTAAATGAATAACCGTATTGCAATAAACATGATCAAATCATATTCATGCTCAACGCAAACACCAAATAACACTTATTTAGGTTCAACACAAATCTCGAAAGTATAGGGAGTGTGCGATGATGATCATATCAATCTTGAAACCACTTCCAACACACATCATCACTTCACCCTTAACTAGTCTTTGTTTATTCTGCAACTCCCGTTTCGAGTTACTAATCTTAGCAACCGAACAAGTATCAAACACTCAGGGGCTACAATAAACACTAGTAAGGTACACATCAATAACTTGTATATCAAATATACCCTCGTTCACTTTGCCATCCTTCTTGTCCACCAAATATTCAGGGCATTTCCGCTTCCAGTGACCATTTCCTTTGCAGTGTAAGCACTCAGTTTCAGGCTTTGGTCCAGCTTGGAGCTTCTTCGCGGGAGTGACAACTTGCTTGTCATTCTACTTGAAGTTTCCTTTTCTTTCCCTTTGCCCTTTTCTTGAAACTAGTGGTCGTGTCAATCATCAACACTTGATGCTCTTTCTTGATTTCTACCTTCGTCGATTTCAACATCACGAAGAGCTCAGGAATTGTTTTCGTCATCCCTTGCATACTATAGTTCATCACGAAGTTCTAGTAACTTGGTGATGGTGACTAGAGAATTCTGTCAATCACTAGCTTATCTAGAAGATTAACTCCCACTTGATTCAAGCGATTGAAGTACCCAGACAATCTGAGCACATGCTCACTAGTTGAGCGATTCTCCTCCATCTTTTAGCTATAGAATGTAGGAGATATGCCCTAGAGGCAATAATAAATGCTATTATTTATCTCCGAGTTCATAGTTATGTTTATGTTCCATGCTATAACTGCAATGATTCTCGAGTCTGCAATATCCACGAGGCTCGGAGGAAGACTCATATGCACGTGTGGAATAATAAATGGTAAGAAGTATTCCTAGTCTAGCCTCTAAGACTAGCTCAAGTGTTGCATGATGGTTCTGTTTTCCTGATCATGGGCATGTCTATGCCAGCAACTTTGAGGGCACAATGTTAAGAGAACATTTGTGTTGAATTGACCCGGTTTGATGTTATGCAATGAGATTCATTCGTCACAAGTTAATAGTAAATAACACAGAGATGGTTAATGTTTGCATGATTCCTTAGACCATGAGAGTATCGAGTTTCTTCATGCTTGCTTCATGAACTTTGGAGTTTGTTAAACGTCATCCGTAAATGGGTGGCTATTACGGCGGCTTACGGGTTCATGGAAAAGTGTGTCAAGTAACTTGATAGCTCAAGATTGGGATTTGCTCCTCCAACTATGGAGAGATATTCTCGGGCCCTCTTGGTGTTACGGTATCCATCATCGTCTGGCCAGACACAGTGTGATTTGATCACAGGGATGTCGGAACACGGAAACGAGAAAAGAGAACAAAACCAGTAACGAGGTAACTAGCATAGTGGACAAATTGTTGATCCACAGGGATGCAAGTAAATCTCACCTCGGGTCTTTGTAACATATCACGAAGCAACAGGAATAGCACACGACAACTGGAGGTTCACTCGAATATTCATTCGTGTGGGTATAGGGGTCAATATGGGTGTCCACGGCTCTGATGTTGATCATTGATCGGAAGGGGTTCCGGGTCATGTCTATACTTCACCGAACCTATAGGGTCACACACTTAAGGGTCATCTATCTGTTGAATACTAGACAGGGAGTCTGAGAGAAAATCACCGAAAAAGTTTCGGACACCGGAAAAGTTTCGGACAGCGGAATCGTACCGCAGAGAGAGGTCATCGGATGAGTTTCGATGATACCGAAAAGTTGTTTTGGGATATACCATTAAGTCAATTTGGTTTCGGCAAATGCTTGATAATTCTTGAAGGGTGCCAGAATCATTCTGGAAGCTTTTTGGAATTTTCTGAGATAAAAACCGGAAATGTTCCGGAGCTGCTGGAACCACTTCAGATGCGTTTCGCAGATGAAAATCACTAAAATGGAATTGTTCCAGAACGCGTTGAAAATTATTATGGTGGGTATTGGAAATGTTCTAAGCCCACATAAATATTTTCAGTTCGAACGGACGCTGAAAAATGTCGTCGTGAATAGTGAAAGTGCTTTTTGGGATATTTTATGGAAAGCCACCTTTTGGGGCTTTACCCAAAAGATCTAGGGATGACATGGATGGATTGGGAGGCCCTCATGGGGGCCCCCCAAGGGGTGTGGCCGGCCACACTTGGGGCTCCACCTTGGAGCCCCTCTTGTTCCTTGGTTTCACTCTTATGCCCTTGAGGAAGGACTTCATTCATGTGCATTTTGGGTTTTTGTGTTAAACTACCCTACCCCTTGGGATTTCCTATAAATAGAGGTGGAGGGGCAGCCCTCCACACTCACTCCTTCTCACATACAAGTGCCATGCAATGATCTGGCTTCTTCTCTCCCTCCCACGAAAAGAGTTTCGTAGAGCCGTAAGGCTGTCTGGGTTCCGGCAGGAACTAGTTCTGGACGGCGAAGCCCTGCTGGATAGATGACACCGTATGTGTGCAACTCTGTAGAGAGATCGTAGTTTTGGTCTTAGTTTGTGAGTGCCTCTCGAAGGGCTGTCCGTGTGACCGTCCGAGTTTTGAAGGTCCTCCCGAAGGGCTGTCCGAGTGACCGTTCGAGTTTCGAAGGTCCTCCTGAAGGGCTGTCCGCGACACCGTCCGGGGGGCTGTTCGACCGCCTCCCGAAGGGCTGTCTGAGGAGAAGATGAGGGTATACATCCTCGTGGTTGGGAGGTTGTAAATCCTACCTGCGGGGATCTGCACCGCCGATCGTCATCGACTCTTCTTCCCGCTGCGCTATGAGTCGGTAACGAAAAAGATCAAACCATGTATGCAGTCTCCATAGTGGTCCTGGGCTGGTGCGTAGGTCGGAAATTTTTTGTTTTCTGCTACGTTCCCCTACAGTGGCATCATGAGCTGTGCTATGCGTAGATGCAGGTTGCGATCTAGAATACATGGAGATGTATGGGTATTGCATAATATAATTTTGGAGTAGATGAGATCTATTGCTGAAAATTATTTATGCGGGTGACAGATGAAATCTGTTACCCGACGTTCTTGTTGCTTCCCTAGAATTTGCGTTTGCTCAATCTCGAGACAGCATGGTGGAATTTGACAAAGTTCTGGCAATCCGTGATCCTGATTGATCATGGAAGTGCTATCAGTTCTTTGGGTTCTGCTGTAGTCAAAAGAAAGATGAAATTCGCAGATGAAAGGGCATTGTAGATATGATCTGCACGGGGGTCATGCGTATGACGAAGTTTAGTATGGGGTTCGAGATTTTATTATCTCGTGCTTCATACATCCCGAGATGTTAATCTAGCAACTTGAATAATCATACTTGATGATAAAACGTTGGTAGCTGTGGTTTAAAGTCGAAACCTTAGAAGCCGCGAAAAACAAGTTTGCATGAACCGATTAGAAACGTCTAACTTGGTTTTGCAGGAGGGTTTGCATGTGCATGTGATGTGGTATAGCAATGCTCATATTCAATTTGATTATGTATGAGATGACTATATGATGTAAATTGATTAACATGGCCTGCGTGTCATGATTCGGCATGATGGCTGGAGCCATATGATTGTCACTTTAGTGACCTGCGTGTCAACCTTAAGTAATGCACTTATTTTATTAGCTATAGAGATAGCAATATTATTTGGTGCATCGACAAGATGGTGGCAATCTTCACGAAGGTGAACACCGACGCGAATGCCGAAGACGAAGAAATGAAAGACTTCTCCGTCAGAAAGGGCTATACCATATCTTGCTATTATGAATTGCTTGAGATGTTTATCCCTTATGATGCACCCTTCTTGATTGCGCGGTAGTCGCTTTTTATTAGGGTGATCTCTCACTAAAATATCAAGTAGTTAGTGTTCTCCCAAGTGTAGCACCGTCACGGCACCTATCTTTTCGGGGTGCGCCATGGATGCATGGGTACGAACGATTAGAGAAGTGTGAGGCGGGTGAGGTCAGACCTCGCAGCAAGATCACTTGGTTGTCTTGACGTTCATGGCAGGATCGTCCTGAGCTCAGAACACACGCATCGAAAGATGAGCAAGAGTCACATAGAGATGTGATCGGCAAGTTGGCCTACCGATTAAAATTCCCGTTATGAGATGATGATTCTATGGCGATGAGTTAAAGTCTGGATCTTGTATCACTCAAAATTAATTATGAGAGATATTGATTTGAGTGGGAGCACACTGTTGAATTAACATGTTTAATTCTCAGTGCAATTAATTATGAACACTGTCTAAGTGTTTCTTGCTAATAGTTATAGAATAATGGCTCGCGTTTCCACCTTCCCTATTAAAATTGAATAGCTGTTAAATATCTGGTTAAAACTTTACGGTTGGTAACGTAATGCGAGGATTGTCCTCAAGAGTGCCGAGAAGGACTTTGTCCTATCGCATACTTTCGGTATTCTCCCGCTAATGCTATGGATCATGTGACTCTCGTCCTTCGATCCAAAAGCTAGAATTCCGTTTTCAGTCAAGTGCAATATGTTTGCTTCCATGAGACCCGAACTTCGAAGGTTTGGATAGTTATGTGACATTCATGGAATCTGAAAATCATTTTCAGACACAAACAAAGGCTAACAGATATGTGATATCCAAAGCAATGTTTGTTTTGCAAACTGTTAGTAAAAGTGTTTACTAGGCATTTTACTAATAAGAGAGGGATCCAGAAGAAAGCCTTTCATATGATGAAGTTGGATGCTTTTTCTGGAAGTAGGAGAAATACTAAAAGTTAAACTTTTAGAAGTAAAATGGCAAAAAGAAAAGAAGTCTGGAATATCCAGCTCATGTATGAATGTCATACAAGTTTTTGATGTATAGTAGGCTGGTCAAAGATATAGTTCTTGGGAATTATGGTTAAACATGTTAATCACTAATTCTTGGGTATTGTGAGTTAATCACAAAGATACCCGCTCGATTGCATTCTGTAACGAATCAATGTAAGAGCTACTATGGCCTAAAAGGCTAGCCAGAAATGAGGTTAAGGTATACATAGGGAACATAGTAAATGTTACTATACCGGTGTATTGTCGTCTGTATTTATTTTCATAATTCATTTAGAGTTTTTCAAACTCTAGCCCATTGCATAAGGTATCTTGCAAGAAGGTTGTTCATAAGAGAACTTTTTATGTTCGATGTTATGAATAACACAAGGGCCATATTTTCATTATGAATGAAATATATGTTATGAATATTGATAATAATACAAATACCTCTGGGTTTACTTTCATGATTCATTTTAGAGTTTCATAAACTCTAGCCCACTGCACAATGTTTGTTGCAAAATAATTGTTCATAAAAACAACAATTGTTGTTAAGTATTATGAATAACATGAAGGGCCATGCTTCCATCCAAGATGGGATGTATGTTATGAATATTGATGGTAATATAATACATCCATAACACTGACGCTAAATGTCGCAAGACTAAAAGAATACCACACAAGTGTGGCACTACATTTGGTCACATTGGAGAAACCCGCATGGAAAATTCCATTATGATGGACTTTGAAGTTGTTTGATTTTTGAATCATCTGACACTTGCAACTTTCCTCCGAAAAGTGAAGTGACTAAAATACCGTTCACAGGCCATAAGGAACAAACAACAAACTTATTGGTGATCATACATTTGATGTGTGTAGTCCGATAAGTGTTGTTAGTAGTGGATTTATCTATCTTCAGAAATGACTCAAGTAGATATATGGATATTTACTTGATGAGACGTAAGTCTGGATCTTTTGAAATCATTCGAAAGGTTTTCAAAAATGAAGTAGAAGTTATTGTAACAAGAAAATTACGTTTCTACAATTTGATTGCAGAAAGGAATATTTGAGTTACAAGTTTAGCGAATGTCTGATGTGTTGTGAAAGGGGTTTCATAAACTTGCACCTCCCGGAACACCACTGCAAATGGAAAGTCCGTGGAGATGTAATCAAACCATTTATGACATGGTAAGATCAAAGATGACATAAATAAAATTGCCATTATCCCTTTTAAAGAGTGATGCTTTAGAGACTGCGGCTTTTACACTGAAAAGAGCTCCGTTGGGTCTGTTGAAATGACACTATGGTATGGTATGCCCAACCATGTTATATCTTTTCTTAAACATTTGGAATATGGGGTTTGTGTAAAGGTTACAGACCTATTCCAAATCAGACAAGTGCTACTTTGTAGGTTATCCCAAGTCATTGGGTACTCCTCCCTCACTATACCGAGGCAAATAGTTTTGCCACGAAACGGTATGCTTTTAAAGAGAATGGTTCTTTCAAAAAGGTGAGTGGGAGAATAGTGCAACTCGACGAGATAAACAGTATCTTCGTCATCAGATCAAAGGAAAGAGACCTTGGAAGTAATTCCAGAGTTTCCTACTGCGACTGATACGGAAGTCTCTACAATAAAATGTATGAACTTCGGTCGAACTTGCAGTTGAACCACGTAGGAAAGGCTCGTGCAAACCTCTCAGGTGCGCAAACGAGATATTGTTGTTAGACAACATTATACCTACGATACACAAGGAAGCGTTGATGGGCCCTGACTCCGGAATTGGCTAAATGCCAATACAACCCGAGTTAGTTTCCATATAAGTGATTCAAGATTAAAACCTTGCTACACCTTTCGAAAGACTTAGAGTCTAACGAATATTTATGGAACTTAAAACCTATACGGATAAAAATGTTTTATCCATAAAGCTCGACTTGTTGAAATAACAAGTTCAAGAGTTGACTACGGTGAGGTTGTTTTCATCGTAGCGATGCTTAAAGTCGGTTCGGGTTGAACTAGCAATTAATACATATTTCAATCATGAGATATGAAACATAGATGACAATAGGATTTCCATCTGATGGAAACGAAACCAAGGACTTGCATGTGTTAGAGTCCAAGGCATTTTGTCTATCCAGAGGATGCTAGTAAGGATGCAAACTTCAAAGTTCCAGTGATGGACAGAAGAGAGCAAAATGGAGTTGGAATCTTCGTGTTTTGATGAAATACTCAAAAGGGGTTTTGACTTCATCAATGGGTAACGAAGATGCTTGTAATTCAAGAAAGTAAGTGGGAGCATAATAATATTTCTAAAAACCTTGTGTGCTTGACACATTGTTAATGAGAAATACATTTCTTGACACACATTAGGACTTCATTTGAAAATAGTTTTTTTTGATGAAGTGCTTAGGCAAAATAGCCTCAATATTAGGCATAATGATCTATGGAGATAGATTTACCTAATAGGGCTAAGCAATAAATACGTATTGACAAGATGCTCAAACTGTTTAGCACTAATAACGACAAGGAGTGATTCTTGCCGAAGTCACATGGAAAGAGTTTTTGCAAGAATCAGTGTCCCAAAACACTGATGAGCAAAATACATGATGGAGATTCGACACACTCATGTGTTTGGATTAATCATGTATTCCATGCTATGTAAAACAACCAGATATGTCCAATACTCCCAAGATGTTGCGAGTATGGATACTAAAGTGATCAAAGTACTGATCGTGGGCCAACAGTGAAAGATATCATTGAGTACTAGAGTAAGTACTAATGATATATGTTTTCTCGCAAGCGGAGATCATGAAGAGTTCGTTGTAAAATGTTACATCGAGACAGTCTTCATCTTTTCTCCATGCGATTTTCGATTTAAGTTAAGGGTTTTGTGTAATACACAATATGGTGGCACGGTAGTTGGAAATTGTTCCCAACAGGATACTGTGGCGAATTCTATAACAAATGACTAAGTATGTTGACGCTTTAGAAGCGACAAACAAGATGTTGAATCACATAGTTCATTCATGAACTTAGTATGGTTCCAAGATGGCTTTTGTCAATGGGACACTACTGCAGGTAGTTTCTCCATAACTCAGTCTGAGGAATCCAGGTTCAACCTGTGATTCACATTTATACAAAGCCAAGTCCGCATAAAATATGAATTTTGTGAAAGCGTGAAAACGCGAGGATATGCAAAGATAGACACGGATCTGAAGTTGTCAGATCTGATGGACATCAGGCTATACCACATGCGAAGCATTTTTTACACCGGCATGCCATAGGTGTAAGGTGCATTATCATTAACTAGATTATTGACTCTAGTGCAAGTGGGAGTCTGTAGGAGATATGCCCTAGAGGCAATAATAAATGCTATTATTTATCTCCGAGTTCATAGTTATGTTTATGTTCCATGCTATAACTGCAATGATTCTCGAGTCTGCAATATCCACGAGGCTCGGAGGAAGACTCATATGCACGTGTGGAATAATAAATGGTAAGAAGTATTCCTAGTCTAGCCTCTAAGACTAGCTCAAGTGTTGCATGATGGTTCTGTTTTCCTGATCATGGGCATGTCTATGCCAGCAACTTTGAGGGCACAATGTTAAGAGAACATTTGTGTTGAATTGACCCGGTTTGATGTTATGCAATGAGATTCATTCGTCACAAGTTAATGGTAAATAACACAGAGATGGTTAATGTTTGCATGATTCCTTAGACCATGAGAGTATCGAGTTTCTTCATGCTTGCTTCATGAACTTTGGAGTTTGTTAAACGTCATCCGTAAATGGGTGGCTATTACGGCGGCTTACGGGTTCATGGAAAAGTGTGTCAAGTAACTTGATAGCTCAAGATTGGGATTTGCTCCTCCAACTATGGAAAGATATTCTCGGGCCCTCTTGGTGTTACGGTATCCATCATCGTCTGGCCAGACACAGTGTGATTTGATCACAGGGATGTCGGAACACGGAAACGAGAAAAGAGAACAAAACCAGTAACGAGGTAACTAGCATAGTGGACAAATTGTTGATCCACAGGGATGCAAGTAAATCTCACCTCGGGTCTTTATAACATATCACGAAGCAACAGGAATAGCACACGACAACTGGAGGTTCACTCGAATATTCATTCGTGTGGGTATAGGGGTCAATATGGGTGTCCACGGCTCTGATGTTGATCATTGATCGGAAGGGGTTCCGGGTCATGTCTATACTTCACCGAACCTATAGGGTCACACACTTAAGGGTCATCTATCTGTTGAATACTAGACAGGGAGTCTGAGAGAAAATCACCGAAAAAGTTTCGAACACCGGAAAAGTTTCGGACAGCGGAATCGTACCGCAGAGAGAGGTCATCGGATGAGTTTCGATGATACCGAAAAGTTGTTTTGGGATATACCATTAAGTCAATTTGGTTTCGGCAAATGCCTGATAATTCTTGAAGGGTGCCAGAATCATTCTGGAAGCTTTTTGGAATTTTCTGAGATAAAAACCGGAAATGTTCCGGAGCTGCTGGAACCACTTCAGATGCGTTTCGCAGATGAAAATCACTAAAATGGAATTGTTCCAGAACGCGTTGAAAATTATTATGGTGGGTATTGGAAATGTTCTAAGCCCACATAAATATTTTCAGTTCGAACGGACGTTGAAAAATGTCGTCGTGAATAGTGAAAGTGCTTTTTGGGATATTTTATGGAAAGCCACCTTTTGGGGCTTTACCCAAAAGATCTAGGGATGACATGGATGGATTGGGAGGCCCTCATGGGGGCCCCCCAAGGGGTGTGGCCGGCCACACTTGGGGCTCCACCTTGGAGCCCCTCTTGTTCCTTGGTTTCACTCTTATGCCCTTGAGGAAGGACTTCATTCATGTGCATTTTGGGTTTTTGTGTTAAACTACCCTACCCCTTGGGATTTCCTATAAATAGAGGTGGAGGGGCAGCCCTCCACACTCACTCCTTCTCACATACAAGTGCCATGCAATGATCTGGCTTCTTCTCTCCCTCCCACGAAAAGAGTTTCGTAGAGCCGTAAGGCTGTCTGGGTTCCGGCAGGAACTAGTTCTGGACGGCGAAGCCCTGCTGGATAGATGACACCGTATGTGTGCAACTCTGTAGAGAGATCGTAGTTTTGGTCTTAGTTTGTGAGTGCCTCTCGAAGGGCTGTCCGTGTGACCGTCCGAGTTTTGAAGGTCCTCCCGAAGGGCTGTCCGAGTGACCGTTCGAGTTTCGAAGGTCCTCCTGAAGGGCTGTCCGCGACACCGTCCGGGGGGCTGTTCGACCGCCTCCCGAAGGGCTGTCTGAGGAGAAGATGAGGGTATACATCCTCGTGGTTGGGAGGTTGTAAATCCTACCTGCGGGGATCTGCACCGCCGATCGTCATCGACTCTTCTTCCCGCTGCGCTATGAGTCGGTAACGAAAAAGATCAAACCATGTATGCAGTCTCCATAGTGGTCCTGGGCTGGTGCGTAGGTCGGAAAATTTTTGTTTTCTGCTACGTTCCCCTACATAGAACTTGTTGGAGACTTCATATCTCTCAACTCGGGTATTTGCTGGAAATATTAACTTCAACTCCTGGAACATCTCATATGGTCCATGACGTTCAAAACGTCTTTAAAGTCCCGATTCTAAGCCGTTAAGCATGGTGCACTAAACTATCAAGTAGTCATCATATTGAGCTAGCCAAACGTTCAGAACGTCTTCATCTGCTCCTGCAATAGGTTTGTCACGTAGCGGTGCATCAAGGACATAATTCTTCTGCGCAGCAATGAGGATAAACCTCAGATCACGGATCAAATCCGCATCATTAATACTAACATTTTTGAACACAATTTTCTCTAGGAACATATCAAAATAAACATATGAAAGCAACAACGCAAGCTATTGATCTAAAACATAATTTGCAAAATACTACCAGGTACTAAGTTCATGATAAATTTAAGTTCAATTAATCATATTACTTAAGAACTCCCACTTAGACAGACATCTCTCTAGTCATCTAAGTGATCACGTGATCCAAATCAACTAAACCATAACCGATCATCACGTGAGATGGAGTAGTTTTCAATGGTGAACATCACTATGTTGATGATATCTACTATATGATTCACGCTCGATCTTTCGGTCTCCGTGTTCCGAGGCCATATCTGCATATGCTAGGCTCGTCAAGTTTAACCTGAGTATTCTGCGTGTGCAAAACTGGCTTGCACCCGTTGTAGATGGACGTAGAGCTTATCACACCCGATCATCACGTGGTGTCTGGGCACGACGAACTTTGGCAATGGTGCATACTCAGGGAGAACACTTATTGATAATTTTTAGTGAGAGATCATCTTAAAATGCTACCGTCAATCAAAGCAAGATAAGATGCATAAAGGATAAACATCACATGCAATCAATATAAGTGATATGATATGACCATCATCATCTTGTGCTTGTGATCTCCATCTTCGAAGCACCGTCGTGATCACCATCGTCATCGACGCGACACCTTGATCTCCATCGTAGCATCGTTGTCGTTAGGCCATCTATTGCTTCTACGACTATTGCTACCGCTTAGTGATAAAGTAAAGCAATTACAGGGCGTTTGCATATTTCATACAATAAAGAGACAACCATATGGCTCCTGCTAGTTGCCGATAACTTTGGTTACAAAACATGATCATCTCATACAATAAAATATAGCATCACGTCTTGACCATATCACATCACAACATGCCCTGCAAAAACAAGTTAGACGTCCTCTACTTTGTTGTTGCAAGTTTTACGTGGCTGCTACGGGCTTAGCAAGAACCGTTCTTACCTACGCATCAAAACCACAACGATAGTTCGTCAAGTTAGTGCTGTTTTAACCTTCGCAAGGACCAGGCGTAGCCACACTCGATTCAGCTAAAGTGAGAGAGACAGACACCCGCCAGCCACCTTTAAGCACGAGTGCTCGTAACGGTGAAACCAGTCTCGCGTAAGCGTACGTGTAATGTCGGTCCGGGCCGCTTCATCTTACAATACCGCCGAACCAAAGTATGACATGCTGGTAAGCAGTATGACTTGTATCGCCCACAACTCACTTGCGTTCTACTCGTGCATATGACATCTACGTATAAAACCTGGCTCGGATGCCACTGTTCTGGAACGTAGTAATTTCAAAAAAATTCCTACGCACACGCAAGATCATGGTGATGGCATAGCAACGAGAGGGGAGAGTATTGTCCACGTACCCTCGTAGACCGTAAGAGGAAGCGTTATGACAACGCGGTTGATGTAGTCGTACGTCTTCACGATCCGACCGATCCAAGTACCGAACGTACGGCACCTCCGAGTTCAGCACACGTTCAGCTCGATGATGATCCCCGGACTCCGATCCAGCAAAGTGTCGGGGATGAGTTCCGTTAGCATGATGGCGTGGTGACAATGATGATGCTCCACCGGCGCAAGGCTTCGCCTAAACTCCACGACGATATGACCGAGGTGGAATATGTTGGAGGGGGGCATCGCACACAGCTAAGGAACGATCCGTAGATCAACTTGTGTGTCTATGGGGTGCCCCCTGCCCCCGTATATAAAGGAGTGGAGGAGGGGAGGGCCGACCCTCTCTATGGCGCGCCCTAGGGGAGTCCTACTCCCACCGGGAGTAGGATTCCCCCTTTCCTAGTCCAACTAGGAGTCCTTCCAAGTATTAGGAGTAGGAGACAAGGAAGGGGAAGAGGGGAGAGAAGGAAGAAGGGGGCGCCGCCCCTCCCCCTAGTCCAATTCGGACTAGTCAATGGGGGGGCGCGCGGCCTGCCTCTCCCTCTCCCCTAAAGCCCAATAAGGCCCATACACTTCTTCCCCCGTATTCCCGTAACTCCGCGGTACTCCAAAAAATACCCGAACCACTCGGAACCTTTCCGATGTCCGAATATAGTCGTCCAATATATCGATCTTTACGTCTCGACCATTTCGAGACTCCTTGTCATGTCCCCGATCTCATCCGGGACTCCGAACTCCTTTGGTACATCAAAACTCATAAACTCATAATAAAACTGTCATCGTAACATTAAGCGTGCGGACCCTACGGGTTCGAGAACTATGTAGACATGACCTAGAACTGGTTCCGGTCAATAACCAATAGTGGAACCTGGATGTTCATATTGGCTCCTACATATTCTACGAAGATCTTTATCGGTCAAACCGCATAACAACATACGTTGTTCCCTTTGTCATCGGTATGTTACTTGCCCGAGATTCGATCATCGGTATCCAATACCTAGTTCAATCTCGTTACCGGCAAGTCTCTTTACTCGTTCCGTAATACATCATCCCGTAACTAATTCATTAGTTACAATGCTTGCAAGTCTTAAGTGATGTGTATTACCGAGAGGGCCCAAAGATACCTCTCCAACAATCGGAGTGACAAAACCTAATCTCGAAATACGCCAACCCAACATGTACCTTCGGAGACACCTGTAGAGCACCTTTATAATCACCCAGTTACGTTGTGACGTTTGGTAGCACACAAAGTGTTCCTCCGGTAAATGGGAGTTGCATAATCTCATAGTCATAGGAACTTGTATAAGTCATGAAGAAAGCAATATCAACATACTAAACGATCAAGTGCTAAGCTAACGGAATGGGTCAAGTCAATCACATCATTCTCCTAATGATGTGATCCCGTTAATCAAACGACAACTCATGTCTATGGTTAGGAAACATAACCATCTTCGATTAACGAGCTAGTCAAGTAGAGGCATACTAGTGACACTTTGTTTGTCTATGTATTCACACATGTATTATGTTTCCGGTTAATACAATTATAGCATGAATAATAAGCATTTATCATGATATAAGGAAATAAAAAATAACTTTATTATTGCCTCAAGGGCATATTTTCTTCAGATGCAAGGTTATTGTCGGCTTATGGAACATGAAGAACATCTTTTAGAATAAGATCACGTTTAAGAGTAGGGGAATTAATAGATGCTTGACCAATGTGACAAATATCCATACCTCCACCGCTTGCGGTGTGAATTTGATCGTGTTGACACCAGATTTTGGCACAACCAAGAACTTAATTAAGATGGCCTCAAATGGAGAAGTGTTCAAAGTAAGAAATCTCCGTATCGTCAAAAGGAAAAACTTTGATTTTTGGGCCACAGCCATCCGGTCTCATTTCTAAGGCTGAAGTTGTGTTCGAATTATTCATATTTTGTATTCAGAACACTATTCGTCTGATTACGCCCCCAAGATGGCCTCATATGAGAAAAGTTTCTACACGGATTGTCTTCGTCTCGTCGAAACGATTGATTTTTATGTAAGGAACATCTAAATCGGAGTTTGTATGAAAAAGTTAGAGTCAGAATAGTGTGCTGCATAAGTCTGCCCCAGAAGTTCCAGGCAAAATTTCCGGGGAGGTTCCGGGCTAAACCGAAAGTTTGCACGCGGTGCACCCCGAAAATTGAAATTTTAACATTATTTGCAGATTTGCTGGGCCAGTTTCGACATCAAGAAGACCTCGGATGAAAAAGTGATCAACTAAGGAATTTTTTTACATTGCAAGATCTACAACTTTGCTTTTGGGACCATCGCGATCCGAAGCCATATGCGACCTGCAGGAGCTGTGCAAGAGGGAAACTTGATGTAAGTTTAGCCCGGAAGTTCCGGGCTGACTAGAAGTTCCGGCCCTCGTAGTCCGAGTTAGGTTATCTTTTAATGTTTTGGACGGGATTTCAGTCCTTTTCTTGTACGGAAAGTTGATACGTCTCCAATGTATCTATAATTTATGAAGCATTCATGCTATTTTATTATCTGTTTTGAATGATTATGTGATTTATTATACACTTTTATATTACTTTTGGGACTAACCTATTAACCGGCGGCCCAGCCCATATTGTTGTTTTATTGCCTGTTTCAGTATTTCGAAGAAAAGGAATATCAAACGGAGTCCAAACGGAATGAAACCTTCAGGAGCGTGATTTTTAGGAAGAATATGATCAGGGAGACTTGGAGTTCACGTCAGAAGATCGTCGAGGAGGCCACGAGATAGGGGGTGCGCCCACCCCCTGGGCGCGCCCTACCTTCTCGTGGGCCCCTCGAGGCTCCCCCGGTCGACTTCTTTCACCTATATAAGCCTACGTACCCTAAAAACATCGAGTATCTAGATAGATCGGGAGTTCCGCCGCCGCAAGTCTCTGTAGCCACCAAAAACCTCTCGGGAGCCCCTTCCGGCACCCTGCCGGAGGGGGAACCCATCACCGGTGGCCATCTTCATCATCCCGGCGCTATCCATGACGAGGAGGGAGTAGTTCACCCTCGGGGCTGAGGGTATGTACCACTAGCTATGTGTTTGATCTCTCTCTCTCTCTCGTGTTCTTTCTATGGCACGATCTTGATGTATCGTGAGCTTTGCTATTATAGTTGGATCTTATGATGTTTCTCTACCTCTACTCTCTTGTGATGAATTGAGTTTCCCTCTTGAAGTTATCTTATCGGATTGAGTTTTATTTGAGAACACTTGATGTATGTCTTGCCGTGTTTATCTGTGGTGACAATGGGATATCACGTGCCACTTGATGTATGTTTTGGTGACCAACTTGCGGGTTCCACCCATGAACCTCTGCATAGGGGTTGGCACACGTTTTCTTGACTCTCCGGTAGAAACTTTGGGGCACTCTTTGAAGTACTTTGTGTTGGTTGGATGAATCTGAGATTGTGTGATGCATATCGTATAATCATGCCCACGGATACTTGAGGTGACAATGGAGTATCTAGGTGACATTAGGGTTTTGGTTGATTTGTGTCTTAAGGTGTTATTCTAGTACGAACTCTTGAATAGATTGATCCGAAAGAATAACTTTGAGGTGGTTTCGTACCCTACCATAATCTCTTCGTTTGTTCTCCGCTATTAGTGGCTTTAGAGTGACTCTTTGTTGCATGTTGAGGGATTGTTATATGATCTATCTATGTTATTATTGTTGAGAGAACTTGCACTAGTGAAAGTATGAACCCTATGCCTTGTTTCCCATCATTGCAATACCGTTTACGCTCACTTTTATCATTAGTTACCTTGCTGTTTTTATATTTTCAGATTACAAAATCCTATATGTACCATCCATATTGCACTTGTATCACCATCTCTTCGCCGAACTAGTGCACCTATACAATTTACCATTGTATTGGGTGTGTTGGGGACACAAGAGACTCTTTGCTATTTGGTTGCAGGGTTGTTTTAGAGAGACCATCTTCATCCTACGCTTCCCACGGATTGATAAACCTTAGGTCATCCACTTGAGGGAAATTTGCTACTGTCCTACAAACCTCTGCACTTGGAGGCCCAACAACGTCTACAAGGAGAAGGTTCCGTAGTAGACATCAAAAGTCCAGCCGCCTCATATAATGTAAGAGGTGACTGCCGATTGAATAACAACACACAATCGATCAAATGATCTACCACTTTTTATCTTTTATCTTTTCTCCTTAACCCTAGTTCTTCTTCTTCCTCGTTCTTCTTCTGTTCTTCTTGTTGCAGGGCGGCGAACCTCGAGGCCCTAGGGGCAATCAGGTCGACCTAGGGCAGCCCATAGCCGCCGCGCGCCCTGACGGGGTCCCTCCCAGGCGTGTGAGGTTTCGGGTCTTCAAAAGCGCCTGCCGGATTGCTTGCATACCACGCTTCCGGACGGGTCTCCTTCGACGTGAGCTGCGGTGTATCACCCTCGCCGCTGGAGGTACACAGTGACGTGTTCGTGTGCGAACAAACTTTTTGGCGACTCCGCTAGGACGAAGCTTTGAACGGTCTCCAGCCCGTTCTTGCTACGAAGAGATCGTCATCAAGTTGCTGCAATCTACAAAGGTAATATGAATACCCAATTCCCCTTTGTAGATGCAAATAATCCATATGTTGTTGCTGGATCACCTAATGACCATAATGTATCGGCTAGCCCTAGTTTTATCAATCATGCATCTAATTATGCGCAAGGGCCGATGCAAAACAATCTTCATGCTTCAAATTCTTATGATTTTAGCAACGTACAACATATGTATCCAAACTCTCATGCATCGGCAACCCCAGAAATCCATATGCCGATGAACAACATGATGGGTTTGGTTAATCAATTTGAAACACCTCATGTTAAAATTTCCAATAGCATACAAGAAAGTGTTTGACCTTTTTATTCATCGGCAACTAATTTGCAATATGAGAATCCAACCTTGCCGATGGATGGGAGAATTGGCCATGCTACTACTAGCTATTCGGCCAGTTACTCTCAACCACCATATGCTACACCTCATGTTAATAATTTTTCAGCACTGTATGCAACTGTAAATGTTCATAAGTCGGCCCCGCATCTTCATGGTCATAGCCGAATAAATGAAAATTTTAAAGGAACACATGTGCCGTCATCAAATACTGTAGCATATAATGCATACTCTACGCAATTCAAGAATTTCGGCAACACTCACGAATCATTGCCGAAAGAATTTGAAAGTATTGCAGAGCAATCCCTTCCAGAAGCGGTTGTGGCTGCATTAAAAAAGAGCTTGACACAAAACAAGAGAATTAGTGCTCTTTGCCTTGAACAATATGAAAAGGGGTTGTTTCCTGATTATGCTGCAATAAAGGCTAGAGTTTTGCAGGAAGATGAAACTTCATCAATTGATAGTATTGGTGAGAGAGCATATGGTTATACAGCAGTGCATACACCTCCACCTAGTACCGCAGCATATTATACACCCCCTACACAATTGCAAAATTTCGGCAACACTAACACTTCATTCCCGAAAGATCCTAAAAGCATTGGGGGGCAAACTAATCTAGAGCGGGCTGAAACTAAGAGGGGAGTTAAAGCTTTGCGCGATAGAGTGCAAGTACTTCGCCAAGAGAGAATTTATAGGGAATTGGCTCAACGAAAAGAAGCCTTGCCAATTGATATAACTGATGTAAAGAAAGATGATTCAGAACATGAAAGTGCTTCGATTGAAAAAGCCGAATCAAGAAGTATATATTCTGAACCCATCAAATCCAACGAGGCAAGCATCACTAAGAAAGGGCATGGCAAGCATAGGAGAACAACGGTGCTTGATTTTTCTGAAGTTAATGGAACCTACTTCCTGCCCTATGAGTTCGTGCCGTAGAAATTGACAAGATTCAAGGACAAGAACAAGTAGCCAAACAAAGTACGGCCGACAAAAATCTTCAGTGTAATGATGCACGGAATCAAGAAAAAGATGATGAAGAGCCGTTGGGGAGCCATCCAAAGGTGGAGCAAGATATTATTCAAGTCACACCACCATCATGCTCTCCCAACGTATTTGAAGAGGTATGTTTGGCAAGTAATTTACCTATTTTCAGATTTGGTCAAAACTTTATTGTTGATGCATATATTAGAAAAATCTTCATAAGAAATATTGAGAGACCAATGAAGAAGGGTAATTTATTTGTTAGCAGTCAGATTGTCACAAAGCATATCGGTCAATGATACGTCTCCAATGTATCTATAATTTTTTATTGTTCCATGCTATTATATTACCACTTTTGGATGTTTATGGGCTTTATTTTACATATTTATATCATTTTTGGGACTAACCTACAAACCGGAGGCCCAGCCCGTATTGCTGTTTTTTTGCCTATTTCAGTATTTCGAAGAAAAGGAATATCAAACGGAGTGCAAACGGAATGAAACCTTCGGGAGCGTGATTTTTGGAACGAACGTGATCCGGAGAACTTGGAGTGCAAGTCAAGAAGAGAACGAGGCGGCCCAGAGATAGGAGGGCGCGCCCACCCCTCCTGGGCGCGCCCCTGTCTCCTGGGCCCCACGAGCGGCCACCGACATACTTCTTCCACCTATATATACCTACGTACCCCGAAAACATCCAGGGAGCCAACGAAAAACAATTTCCACCGCCGTAACCTTCTGTATCTGCAAGATCGCGTCTTGGAGCCTTCGTCGGTGCTCCGTCGGAGGGGGAATCGACCACGGAGGGCTTCTACATCAACACCATAGCCCCTCTGATGAGTTGTGAGTAGTTTACCACAGACCTTCGGGTCCATAGTTATTAGCTAGATGGATTCTTCTCTCTTTTTGGATCTCAATACAATGTTCTCCCCCTCTCTTGTGGAGATCTATCCGATGTAACTCTTTTTGCGGTGTGTTTGTCGAGATCCGATGAATTGTGGATTTATGATCAAGTTTATCTATGAGAAATATTTGAATCTTCTCTGAATTCTTTTATGTATGATTGAGTTATCTTCGCAAGTCTCTTCGAATTATCAGTTTGGTTTGGCCTACTAGATTGATCTTTCTTGCCATGGGAGAAGTGCTTAGCTTTGGGTTCAATCTTGCGGTGTCCTTACCCAGTGACAGAAAGGGTTGCAAGGCACGTATTGTATTGTTGCCATCGAGGATGAAAAGATGGGGTTTATATCATATTGCTTGAGTTTATCCCTCTACTTCATGTCATCTTTCTTAATGGGTTACTCTGTTCTTATGAACTTAATACTCTAGATGCATGCTGGATAGCGGTCGATGTGTGGAGTAATAGTAGTAGATGCAGGCAGGAGTCGGTCTACTTGTCACGGACGTGATGCCTATATACATGATCATGCCTAGATAATCTCATAATTATTCGCTTTTCTATCAATTGCTCGACAGTAATTTTTTCACCCACCGTAATACTTATGCTATGTTGAGAGAAGCCACTAGTGAAACCTATGGCCCCCGGGGTCTATCTTTTATCATATAAGCTTTCAATCTACTTTTATTTGCATATTTACTTTTTGCATCTATATTATAAAATACCAAAAATATATTTATCTTATCATACTATGTCTATCAGATCTCACTTTCGTAAGTGGCCGTGAAGGGATTCACAACCCCTTTATTGCGTTGGTTGCGAGTTCTTTGTTTGTTTGTGTAGGTGCGTGGGATTTTTGAGGAGCCTCCTACTGGATTGATACCTTGGTTCTCAAAAACTGAGGGAAATACTTACGCTACTTTGCTGCCTCACCCTTTCCTCTTCAAGGAAAACCAACGCAAGCTCAAGACGTAGCAAGAAGGATTTCTGGTGCCGTTGCCGGGGAGGTCTTCGCTCAAGTAAAGACATACCAAGTACCCATCACAAACTCATCTGCCTCGCATTTACATTATTTGCCATTTTCCTCTCATTTTCCTCTCCCCGACTTCACCCTTGCCGTTTTATTTGCCCTCTCTTTCCCAATCTCTCTCTCTCTTTTTCGCTTGCCTTTTTCTGTTTGCTTGTGTGTTGGATTACTTGTTGCCATGGCGCAAGATAATACCAAATTGTGTGATTTCTCCAATACCAATAATAATGATTTCCTTAGTACTGCGATTGATCCTCTTAATGATGTTGAGTCTTGTGAAATCAATACTGCTTTGCTGAATCTTGTTATGAAAGATAAATTCGCCGGCCTTCCTAGTGAAGATGCCATTACTCATCTAAACAACTTTGTTGATATGTGTGATATGCAAAAGAAGAAAGATACGGATAATGATATTGTTAAGTTGAAGTTATTTCCGTTTTCACTTAGAGATCGTGCTAAAGTTTGGTTTTCGTCTTTGCCTAAAAATAGTATTGATTCTTGGAACAAGTGCAAAGATGCTTTTATCTCTAAGTATTTTCCTCCCGCTAAGATTATCACTCTTAGGAACAACATTATGAATTTTAAACAACTTGATCATGAGCATGTTGCCCAATCTTGGGAAAGAATGAAATTGATGATTCGCAATTGCCCTACTCATGGTTTGAATTTATGGATGATCATAAATTTTTTTTGCCGGTTTTAACATTGCTTCTAGAAATCTTTTAGATTCGGCCGCGGGAGGCACGTTTATGGAAATCATGTTAGGAGATGCTACAAAACTTCTTGATTATATTATGGCTAATTATTCTCAATGGCACACCGAAAGATCTTCTAGTAAAAAAGTGCATGCTATAGAAGAAATCAATGTTTTGAGTGGAAAGATGGATGAACTTATGAAGTTGTTTGCTACTAGGAATACTCCTCTTGATCCCAATGATATGCCTTTGTCTACTTTGATTGAGAATAATAATGAATCTATGGATGTGAATTTTGTTGGTAGGAATAGTTTTGGAAACAATGCTTATAGAGGAAACTTTAATTCTAGACCGTTCCCTAGTAATTCCTCTAATAATTATGGAAATTCCTACAATAATTCTTATGGTAATTTTAATAAGATTCCCTCTGATTTTGAGAATAGTGTGAAAGAATTTATGATTTCTCAAAATAATTTTAATGCTTTGCTTGAAGAAAAATTGCTCAAAGTTGATGATTTGGCTAGGAACGTTGATAGACTTTCGCTTGATGTTGATTCTCTTAAACTTAGATCTACTCCTCCCAAGCATGATATCAATGAGTCTCTCAAAGCAATGAGAATTTCCATTGATGAGTGCAAGGAAAGAGCCGCTAGATTGCGTGCTAAGAAAGATTGCTTTGTAAAGGCATGTTCTTCTAGTTTCAATGAAAATAATGATGAAGATCTTAAAGTTATTGATGTGTCCCCTATTAGATCTTTGTTTTGCAATATGAATATTGATAATAATGGGACTGGAGATGAGTCAACTTTATTTACAAGGCGTCCCAAGAATTCGGAGTTTCTAGATCTTGATGCTAAATTTGGTAAAAGTGGGATTGGAGAGGTCATGACTTTAAATAACGTTGAACCCACTATCTCGGATTTCATGGAATTTGATTATGATAATTGTTCTTTAGAAGGTTGTATTTCCTTGTTGCAATCCGTTGTTAATTCTCCTCATTCTTATAGTCAAAATAAAGCTTTTACCAAACATATTGATGCCTTGATGCAATCTTATGATGAAAAACTTAATTTGGAAGTTTCTATACCTAAAAAACTTAATGGTGAGTGGGAACCTACTATAAAGATTAAAATTAAAGATCATGAGTGTTTTGCTTTGTGTGATTTGGGTGCTAGTGTTTCCACAATTCCGAAAACTTTATGTGATATTCTAGGTTTCCATGATCTTGATGATTGGTCTTTAAATTTGCACCTTGCGGATTCCACCATTAATAAGACAATGGGAAGGATCAATGATGTTCTCATTGTTGCAAATAGAAATTTGGTGCCCATAGATTTTATCGTTCTTGATATTGATTGCAATCTTTCTTGCCCTATTATTCTTGGTAGACCTTTCCTTAGAACGATTGGTGCGATTATTGATATGAAGGAAGGGAATATTAGATTTCAATTTCCATTAAGGAAAGGCATGGAGCACTTTCCAAGAAATAAAGTCAAATTACCTTATGAATCTATCATGCGAGCTACTTATGAATTGAGTGCCAAAGATGGCACTACTAAGATCTATCTTCGCTTTTATGCCTAGCTATGGGCGTTAAACGATAGCGCTAGTTGGGAGGCAACCCAATTTTATTTGTGTTTTTTGTTTTTTTTCTGTTTAGTAATAAAATTTGCATCTACCTTCTATATAGATGTGTTTTATGTTTTAATTAGTGTTTGTGCCACGTAGAACCTATAGGATAACCTATGGTGATAGTTGATTTGATTCTGCTGAAAAACAGAAACTTTGCACGCACGAATTTAGTTTTGTTAAATCACAGAAACTTGATTTTGCGTTGATTATTTTTGCTGCTGATCAATAGACAAATTTTCCAGGACTTCCTATTTTGGTAGGATATTTAGAGTTTCAGTAGTTTGCGTTTGTTACAGATTGCTACAGGCTGTTCTGTTTTTGACAGATTCTGCCTTTCGTGTGTTGTTTGCTTATTTTGATGCATCTATGGCTAGTAAAATAGTTTATGAACCATAGAGAACTTGGAATACAGTAGGTTTAATACCAAAATAAATAAAGAATGAGTTCATTACAGTACCTTATGTGGTGGTTTTGTTTTCTTTCACTAACGGAGCTTATAAGATTTCCTGTTGAGTTTTGTGTTGTGAAGTTTTCATGTTTTGGATAAAGCTTTGATGGACTATGGAATAAGGAGTGGCAAAAGCCTAAGCTTGGGGATTAACAAGGCACCCCAAGATATTCAAGAATATCCAAAAGCCTATGCTTGGGGATGCCGCGGGAAGGCATCCCCTCTTTCGTCTTCGTTCATTGGTAACTTTACTTCGAGCTATATTTTTATTCACCACATGTATGTGTTTTGCTTGGAGCGTCGTGTATTATATTAGTCTTTGCTTTTTAGTTTACCACAATCATCCTTGCTGTACACACCTTTTGGGAGAATTCCACTTGATTGAATTTATTAGAATATGCTATGTGCTTCACTTATATCTTTTGAGCTTGATAGTTTTTGCTCTAGTGCTTCACTTATATCTTTTAGAGCACGGCGGTGGCTTAATTTTGTAGAAATTGCTAGTCTCTCATGCTTCACTTATATTATCTTGAGAGTCTTTTAGAACATCATGGTATTTGCTATGGTTATAAAATTGGTCCTAGAATGGTAGGCATCCAAGTTGGGTATAATAAAAACTATCATAGGAAGTGAATTGGATGCTATGATCAATTTGATATTTGATAATTGTTTTGAGATATGGAGGTAGTGATATTAAAGTCATGCTAGTTGGGTGATTATGAATTTAAATAATGCTTGTGTTGAAGTTAGCAAGTCCCGTAGCATGCACGTATGGTTAAAGTTGTGTAACAAATTTGAAACATGAAGTGTACCCGGATTGTGCATCCTTATGAGTGGCAGTCGGGGACGAGCGATGGTATTTTCCTACCAATCTATCCCTCTAGGAGCATGCGCGTAGTGCTTGATTTTTTATGACTTCTAAAATTTTGCAATAAGTATATGAGTTCTTTTTACTAATGTTGAGTCCATGGATTATACGCACTTTTACCTTTCCACCACTGCTAGCCTCTTCGGTACCGTGCATTGCCCTTTCTCACCTTGAGAGTTGGTGCAAACTTCGCTGGTGCATCCAAACCCCGTGATATGATATGCTCTATCACACATAAACCTCCTTATATCTTCCTCAAAACAGCCACCATACCTACCTATTATGGCATTTCCATAGCCATTCCGAGATATATTGCCATGCAACTTTCCACCGTTCCGTTCATCATCATGATGGCATACTTTACTTTTGTCATATTGCCATTGCATGATCATGTAGTTGACATCGTATTTGTGGCAAAGCCACCATGCATAATTTTTCATACATGTCACTCTTGATTCATTGCACCATCCCGGTACACCGCCGGAGGCATTCATATAGAGTCATATCTTGTTCTAGTTTCGAGTTGTAATTCATATGTTGTAATCAATGGAAGTGTGATGATCATCATTTTTAGAGCATTGCCCAAAAAAAAGAAAGGCCAAAAAAAAAGAAAGGCCAAAGAAAAAGAAAAAAAAGAAAAAAAGAAAAAAGAAAAAAGAAAAAAAGAAAATAAATAAAAGGGGCAATGTTACTATTTCTTTTTCCACACTTGTGCTTCAAAGTAGCACCATGTTCTTCATATAGCGAGTCTCATATCTTGTGCTTCAAAGTAGCACCATGTTTTTCATATAGAGAGTCTCATATGTTGTCACTTTCATATACTAGTGGGAATTTTTCATTATAGAACTTGGCTTGTATATTCCTACGATGGGCTTCCTCAAATGCCCTACGTCTTCGTGAGCAAACAAGTTGGATGCACACCCACTAGTTTTCTTTTGTTGAGCATTCATAGCTCTAGTGCATCCGTTGCATGGCAATCTGATGTCTACTACACAACCTTCTTCTTGTAGACGTTGTTGGGCCTGCAAGTGCACAGGTTTGTAGGACAGTAGCAAATTTCCCTCAAGTGGATGACCTAAGGTTTATCAATCCGTGGGAAGCGTAGGATGAAGATGGTCTCTCTCAAGCAACCCTGCAACCAAATAACAAAGAGTCTCTTGTGTCCCCAACACACCCATTACAATGGTAAATTGTATAGGTGCACTAGTTCGGCGAAGAGATGGTGATACAAGTGCAATATGGATGGTAGATATAGGTTTTTGTACTATGAAATTATAAAAACACAAAGGTAACTAATGATAAAGGTGAGCGTAAACGGTATTGCAATGATAGGAAACAAGGCCTAGGGTTCATACTTTCACTAGTGCAAGTTCTCTCAACAATAATAACATAGATATATCATATAACAATCCCTCAACATGCAACAAAGAGTCACTCCAAAGACACTAATAGCAGAGAACAAATGAAGAGATTATGGTAGGGTACGAAACCACCTCAAAGTTATTCTTTCGGATCAATCTATTCAAGAGTTCGTACTAGAATAACACCTTAAGACACAAATCAACCAAAACCCTAATGTCACCTAGATACTCCATTATCACCTCAAGTATCCGTGGGCATGATTATACGATATGCATCACACAATCTCAGATTCATCCAACCAACACAAAGTACTTCAAAGAGTGCCCCAAAGTTTCTACCGGAGAGTCAAGAAAACGTGTGCCAACCCCTATGCATACGTTCATGGGCGGAACCCGCAAGTTGGTCACCAAAACATACATCAAGTGGCACGTGATATCCCATTGTCACCACAGATAAACACGTCAAGACATACATCAAGTGTTCTCAGATTAAAGACTCATGATAAGATAACTTCAAGAGGGAAACTCAAATCATCACAAGGGAGTAGAGGGGGATAAACATCATAAGATCCAACTATAATAACAAAGCTCCCGATACATCAAGATCGTGCCATAGAGAGAACACGAGAGAGAGAGAGATCAAACACATAGCTACTGGTACATACCCTCAGCCCTGAGGGCGAACTACTCCCTCCTCATCATGGAGAGCGCCGGGATGATGAAGATGGCCACCGGTGATGGGTTCCCCCTCCGGCAGGGTGCCGGAACGGGCTCCCGAGAGGTTTTGGGTGGCTACAGAGGCTTGCGGTGGTGGAACTCCTGATCTATCTTGATATTCGATGTTTTTAGGGTACGTAGGCTTATATAGGCGAAAGAAGTCGATCGGGGGGTGCTTGAGGGGCCCATGAGACAGGGGGCGCGCCCAGTAGGGGGGCTATCTCCTGGCCTCCTCGCGGATCTTCTGATGTGAACTCCAAGTTTCCAGGATCATATTCTTCCAAAAAATCACGCTGCCGAAGGTTTCATTCCGTTTGGACTCCGTTTGATATTCCTTTTCTTCGAAATACTGAAACAGGCAATAAAACAACAATATGGGTTGGGCCTCCGGTTAATAGGTTAGTCCCAAAAGTAATATAAAAGTGTATAACAAAGCCCATAATCATTCAAAACAAATAATAAAATAGCATGAATGCTTCATAAATTATAGATATGTTGGAGACGTATCAGCATCCCCAAGCTTAATTCCTACTCGTCCTCGAGTAGGTAAATGATGAAAGAAAGAATTTATGAAGTGTGAATGCTAGAAGGTGCACAAGTTTGATCAATGATGATTTCAAGAAAGAATTTATGAAGTGTGAATGCTAGAAGGTGCACAAGTTTGATCAATGATAATTTCAATCACCTTTTCTAGCATGATAATATGTCATAACAGTAGTTCATCTCATAAAACTTCTCACGATAAAGTAACAAGCAATTCACATGTCAAAGCATAGACCATAAACTTTCTTGAAAACTAGCAAACTTCATTCTCAGTCATTAAACAATTGCAATTCATCTTATTTTCAGGAATAGCAAACTCCACATACTCAACTATCATATAGTCTTCTACAATTTCTAACACTCACGCAATACTATTGGTTATGGAGTTTCAATCGGACACTGAGAAAGATAGGGGCTTATAGTGTTGCCTCCCAACGTATTCACCTTTGGGTGATGTCAACAATAATAGTTCATGCTAACTTACATCCAATTGGATATATATATCAGGATCACCCCAACACAAAGTGCTTGCCAAAGGATAAAATGAAAAAGGGAAAGGTGAAGATCACCTTGACTCTTGCATAAAGTAAAAGACATAAAATAAAAGATAGGCCCTTCGCAGAGGGAAGCAGAGGTTGTCATGCGCTTTTAGGGTTGGATGCACAAAATCTTAATGCGAATGAACGTCACTTTATATTGCCACTTGTATATGGACCTTTAGTATGTAGTCCGTCGCTTTTATTGCTTCCATAACAAGATCGTATAAAGCTATTTTCTTCACACCAAAAGATCATACATATTTAGAGAGCAATTTTTATTGCTTGCACCGATGATAACTTACTTGAAGGATCTTACTCAATCCATAGGTAGGTATGGTGGACTCTCATGGCAAAACTGGGTTTAAGGATATTTGGAAGCACAAGTAGTATCTCTACTTGGTGCAAGGAATTTTGGCTAGGAAGAGGGGGGGGGGGGGGAAGGCAAGCTCAACATGTTTGAATGATCCATGACAATATACTTTAACTGAGATGTCGGAAAACATAACCCATTATGTTGTCTTACTTGTCCAACATCAACTCTTTAGCATGTCATACTTAATGAGTGCCCCCAATTATAAAATATGTCTAGGATAGTGTATTTATATGTGAAATCTCTCTTCCTTAAATATTCTTTCATGAATTGTTCAAATGACCAATACAACGCTTGCTAACCTTCAATAAATTTACAACCTCTACTTCTTAGATGTGAAGTCAGTACTCCCCATGGGATAAGAAAATGAAACATATAAAATTTCAGATTTATGAAATTCAACTCATTCAACAATTTACTCATAGGATATAAGTGAAGCACATGAGTAAATGACAAACTACTCCAAAAAAAAGATATAAGTGAAGATCAATGAGTAGCTAAAATTATGTAACTATGTGAAGACTCTCTCTCATTTAAGAATTTCATATCTTGGTATTGTATTGAAACAGCAAGCAAAACAAAATAAAATGACATTGCAAGGATAGCACAACTCATGTGAAGAAGCAAAAACTTAGGCTCAACCGATACTAACCGATAGTTGTTGAAGAAGAAAGGTGGGATGCCTACCGGGGCATCCCCAAGCTTAGATGCTTGAGACTTCTTGATATAATATCTTGGGGTGCCTTGGGCATCCCCAAGCTTGAACTTTTGTGTCTCCTCAATTCCTCTCATATCATGGTTTCTCTTTTTATCAAAAGCTTCATTCACACCAAACTCAACAAGAACTCGTGAGATAGGTTAGTATAAAACAATGCAAAACCTTATCATTTTATACTGTAAAAAATCACTACAATTATTACTCAACATTGCATACTAAATGCCTCTGCATATTTAATACTCCTATCCTCAAATAGAATCATTAAACAAGCAAACATATGCAAACAATGCAAACATAACAGCAATCTGTCAAAACAGTACAGTCTGTAAAGAATGCAAGATTCATCATACTTCCCTAACTCCAAAAATTATGAAATAAAATTCCCACTGCAAACATAAAGAAGTTTCAACATTATATCATGCTCTGACTTTTCTAGGGAATTTTTGCAACAGCGGTAAACTTTCTGTTTTTAAACAGCAACATGTATACTAGCAAAATAAGCATGGTAAAGGCTATCCTTGACATTTTTATTGAAAATAAAGATGCAAAACATTATTATAAATAACATAAAGCAAATACTAACAAAATAAAATGACGCTCCAAGCAAAACACATATCATGTGCTGAATAAAAATATAGCTCCAAGTAAAGTTACCGATGAACGAAGACGAAAGAGGGGATGCCATCCGGGGCATCCCCAAGCTTAGGATTTTGGCTATTCTTGAATATTATCTTGGGGTGCCTTGGGCATACCCAAGCTTAGGATCTTGCCACTCCTTATTCCATAGTCCATCGTATCTTTACCCAAAACTTGAAAACTTCACAACACAAAACTCAACAGAAAACTCGTAAGCTCCATTAGTATAAGAAAATAAAACCACCAATTAGGTACTGTAATGAACTCATTATAAATTCATATTGGTGTAATATCTACTTTATTATAACTTCTGTATGGTTCATACCACTTAATACTAGCCATAGATGCATCAAAATAAGCAAACAACACAATGAAAACAGAATCTGTCAAAAACAGAACAATCTGTAGTAATCTGTATCAAACGTATACTTCTGGAACTCCAAAAATCTTACCAAATTAGGAAGTCCTAAGAAATGTGTGTATAAATCCAGAGCAGAAACAATAAGATCAGAATCACGTCTCTGTGAATTAACAAAACTAATTTACTGGGTACAAAAGTTTCTGATTCTCAGCAGGATCAACACAACTATTACCGTAAGCTATCCTAAAGGTCTTACTTGGCACTTTATTGAAACAAAAGCTATAAAACATGATTACTACAGTAGCATAATCATGTGAACACACAAAAACAGTAAGGGTAAATATTGGGTTGTCTCCCAACAAGCGTTTTTCTTTAATGCCTTTCTAGCTAGGCATGATGATGGCAATGATGCTCACATAAGAGATAAGAATTGAAATATAATGGGAGCATCATGAAGCATATGAATAGCACATTTAATTCTAACCCACTTCCTATGCTTAGGGATTTTGCGAGCAAACAACTTATGGGAACAATAATCAACTAGCATAGGAAGGTAAAATAAGCATAACTTCAAGACTTTCAACACATAGAGAGGAAACTTGACATTACTGCAATTCCTACAAGCATAAATTCCTCCCTCATAATAATTTTTAGTAGCATCATGAATGAATTCAACAATATAACCAGCACCTAAAGCATTCTTTTCATGATCTACAAGCATAGAAATTTTATTACTCTCCACATAAGCAAATTTCTTCTCATGAATAGTAGTGGGAGCAAACTCAACAAAATAATTATCATGTGAAGCATAATCCAATTGAAAACTAAAATCATGATGACAAGTTTCATGGTTATCATTATTCTTAATAGCATACAAGTCATCACAATAATCATCATAGATAGCAACTTTGTTCTCATAATCAATTGGAACCTCTTCCGAAATAGTGGAATCATCACTAAATAAAGTTGACACTCTTCCAAATCCACTTTCATAAATATTATAAGATTCAACATCCTCCAAAATAGTGGGATCACTACTTCCTAAAGTTGACACTCTTCCAAACCCACTTTCATCAATATAATCATCATAAATAGGAGGCATACTGTCATCATAATAAATTTGCTTATCAAAACTTGGGGGACTAAACATATCATCTTCATCAAACATAGCTTCCCCAAGCTTGTGGCTTTGCATATCATTAGCATCATGGATATTCAAGGAATTCATACTAACAACATTGCAATCATGCTCATCATTCAAAGCTTTAATACCAAGCATTTTAATGCATTCTTCTTCTAGCACTTGAGCACAATTTTCCTTTCCATCATTCTCACGAAAGATATTAAAAAGACGAAACGTATGAGACAATCTTAACTCCATTTTTTTTGTAGTTTTCTTTTATAAACTAAACTAGTGATAAAACAAGAAACAAAAAGATTCGATTGCAAGATCTAAAGTTATACCTTCAAGCACTCACCTCCCCGGCAACGGCGCCAGAAAAGAGCTTAGTTGACGGGGTGTGAGTGCCGCTTACCTAGCCTCTCCGGGAACGGCGCCAGAAAAGAGCTTGATGTCTACTACACAACCTTCTTCTTGTAGACGTTGTTGGGCCTGCAAGTGCACAGGTTTGTAGGACAGTAGCAAATTTCCCTCAAGTGGATGACCTAAGGTTTATCAATCCGTGGGAGGCGTAGGATGAAGATGGTCTCTCTCAAGCAACCCTGCAACCAAATAACAAAGAGTCTCTTGTGACCCAACACACCCAATACAATGGTAAGTTGTATAGGTGCACTAGTTCGGCGAAGAGATGGTGATACAAGTGCAATATGGATGGTAGATATAGGTTTTTGTAATCTGGAATTATAACAACAGCAAGGTAACTAATGATAAAAGTGAGCGTAAACGGTATTGCAATGATAGGAAACAAGGCCTAGGGTTCATACTTTCACTAGTGCATGTTCTCTCAACAATAATAGCATAGATAGATCATATAACAATCCCTCAACATGCAACAAAGAGTCACTGCAAAGACACTAATAGCGGAGAACAAACGAAGAGATTATGGTAGGGTACGAAACCACCTCAAAGTTATTCTTTTGGATCAATCTATTCAAGAGTTCGTACTAGAATAACACCTTAAGACACAAATCAACCAAAACCCTAATGTCACTTAGATATTCCATTGTCACCTCAAGTATCTGTGGGCATGATTATACGATATGCATCACACAATCTCAGATTCATCCAACCAACACAAAGTACTTCAAAGAGTTCCCCAATGTTTCTACCGGAGAGTCAAGAAAACATGTGCTAACCCATGTGCATAGGTTCATGGGCGGAACCCGCAAGTTGGTCACCAAAACATACATCAAGTGGCACGTGATATCCTATTGTCACCGCAGAAAAACATGGCAAGACATACATCAAGTGTTCTCAAATTAAAGACTCAATCTGATAAGATAACTTCAAGAGGGAAACTCAATTCATCACAAGATAGTAGAGAGGGAGAAACATCATAAGATCCAACTATAATAACAAAGCTCGTGATACATCAAGATCGTTCCATAGAGAGAACACGAGAGAGAGAGAGATCAAACACATAGCTACTGGTACATACCCTCAGCCCCGAGGGTGAACTACTCCCTCCTCGTCATGGAGAGCGCCGGGATGATGAAGATGGCCACCGGTGACGGGTTCCCACTCCGACAGGGTGCCGGAACGGGCTCCCGAGAGGTTTTTGGCGGATCTTCTGATGTGAACTCCAAGTTTCCAGGATCATATTCTTCCAAAAAATCACGCTGCCGAAGGTTTCATTCCGTTTGGACTCCGTTTGATATTCCTTTTCTTCGAAATACTAAAACAAGCAATAAAACAACAATATGGGTTGGGCCTCCGGTTAATAGGTTAGTCCCAAAAGTAATATAAAAGTGTATAATAAAGCCAGTAATCATTCAAAACAGATAATAAAATAGCATGAATGCTTCATAAATTATAGATACGTTGGAGATGTATCACAATCCCTACTCCTCATGTTGACATCAATTGATGGGCATCTCCATAGCCCGTTGATTATCCTTGTCAATGTGAGACTTTCTCTTTTTTGTCTTCTCCACACAATCCCCATCATCATATTCTATTCCACCCATAGTGATATATCCATGGCTCACGCTCATGTATTGCGTGAAGGTTGAAAAAGTTTGAGATTATTTAAGTACTAAACAATTTCTTGGCTTGTCATCGGGGGTGTAGAATTTGGGAACATCTTTGTGTGACGAAAATGAAGCATAGCCTAACTATATGATTTTGTAGGGATGAACTTTCTTTAGCCATGTTATTTTGAGAAGACATGATTGCTTTGATTAGTATGCTTGAAGTATTACTATTTCCTTTATCAATATAACTTTTATTTTGAATCATTGGATCTGAACATTCATGCCACAATAAAGAAAATTACATTGAGAATTATGCTAGGTAGCATTCCACATCAAAAATTCTGTTTTTATCATTTACCTACTCGAGGACGAGCAGGAATTAAGCTTGGGGATGCTTGATACGTCTCCAACGTATCTATAATTTTTGATTGTTCCATGCTATTATATTACCCCTTTTGGATGTTTATGGGCTTTATTTTACATATTTATATCATTTTTGGGACTAACCTACTAACCGGAGGCCCAGCCCGTATTGCTGTTTTTTTTTGCCTATTTCAGTATTTCGAAGAAAAGGAATATCAAACGGAGTCCAAACGGAATGAAACCTTCGGGAGCGTGATTTTTGGAACGAACGTGATCTGGAGAACTTGGAGTGCAAGTCAAGAAGCGAACGAGGCGGCCAGGAGATAGGAGGGCGCGCCCACCCCTCCTGGGCGCGCCCTTGTCTCCTGGGCCCCACGAGTGGCCACCGACGTACTTCTTCCTCCTATATATACCTACGTACCCCGAAAACATCCAGGGAGCCAACGAAAAACAATTTCCACCATCATAACCTTCTGTATCCGCGAGATCCCATCTTGGAGCCTTCGTCGGCGCTCCGCCGGAGGGGGAATCGACCACGGAGGGCTTCTTCATCAACACCATAGCCCTTCCGATGAGTTGTGAGTAGTTTACCACAGACCTTCGGGTCCATAGTTATTAGCTAGATGGCTTCTTTCTCTCTTTTTGGATCTTAATACAATGTTCTCCCCCTCTCTTGTGGAGATCTATTTGATGTAACTCTTTTTGCGGTGTGTTTGTTGAGATCCGATGAAAGATGGGTTTATAATCAAGTTTATCTATGAGAAATATTTGAATCTTCTCTGAATTCTTTTATGTATGATTGAGTTATCTTTGCAAGTCTCTTCGAATTATCAGTTTGGTTTGGCCTACTAGATTGATCTTTCTTGCAATGGGAGAAGTGCTTAGCTTTGGGTTCAATCTTGCGGTGTCCTTACCCAGTGACAGAAAGAGTTGCAAGGCATGTATTGTATTGTTGCCATCGAGGATAAAAAGATGGGGTTTATATCATATTGCTTGAGTTTATCCCTCTACATCATGTCATCTTTCTTAATGCGTTACTCTGTTTTTATGAACTTAATACTCTAGATGCATGCTGGATAGCGGTCGATGTGTGGAGTAATAGTAGTAGATGCGGGCAGGAGCCGGTCTACTTGTCACGGACTTGATGCCTATATACATGATCATGCCTAGATAATCTCATAATTATTCGCTTTTCTATCAATTGCTCGACAGTAATTTGTTCACCCACCGTAATACTTATGCTATCTTGAGAGAAGCCACTAGTGAAACCTGTGGCCCCCCGGGTCTATCTTTTATCATATAAGCTTTCAATCTACTTTTATTTGCATCTATATTATAAAATACCAAAAACATATTTATCTTGTCATACTATCTCTATCAGATCTCACTTTCGCAAGTGGCCGTGAAGGGATTCACAACCCCTTTATTGCGTTGGTTGCGAGTTCTTTGTTTGTTTGTGTAGGTGCGTGGGACTTTTGAGGAGCCTCCTACTGGATTGATACCTTGGTTCTCAAAAACTGAGGGAAATACTTACGCTACTTTGCTGCATCACCCTTTCCTCTTCAAGGAAAACCAACGCAAGCTCAAGACGTAGCAGTCAACACATTGCACCATTCAGAAAGACCGATAGCGAAAAATTATGGCAGCCAAAGGCTTTCTCCATTTCTTTATCTAAAGCTCATATCTAATTGGGTAGCTTTGCTTATTTCTTACTTGGCTTACACTTGGTCTCAGTTGAGACATGTATAACTCTAACTACTTTGATTTTAGAAATTTAAAGCCAATGTTATACTCTGTTGAGATAACCGATGATAGTATAATTTCCTTTTCAAAGTCATCGGAGATAGAGTGCAAAACACACTGCATAGCCAAATGGGGTAATGCAAAATCTGAACTATTCGTTAGCTTAACTCCAAAGCCGTTCTCACAGCAAGATCGGCTAGAGAATAAAAAGTTTACCTTCAATTCAAGCATGTGTGATCAAATATTTGATTTGTTGCTGAAAAATAATTACATTAGAGTTCTTGATCTCCATGTGAAGCCATCAATCCAAGGACGAATGTATTGCAAGTTGCATGATTCGTCCAAGCATAATTTTGTGGATTGCAACATGTTTCGTCAAATAGTTAAATCGGGTATTGATAAAGGTCGATTAAAATTTGTTGAAACACCAAGGGATGACCAGTCTATTCCGATTGGTCCTAATGGAAAGAAGTTTTTGAATCAGCTGCTTCAAGACGATTCCTTTAAAGATGAGAAGGTAAAAACCGCAGGTGATGGGATCAAGTTTTCAAGTAAAGAAGTTGTTCAAGAGCACAATGAAAATATTCTTGAAGGCATGAGTTCTATCGAAGATACAATGAAGACGCCAAGGACTGGGGGGAAACAAAGCAATCCAAAGATCGATGCAAGCAAAACCAAAGGAGATAAAGGCCATGATATGCACATGTATGGCTCGGTGATGTCTCCTTCTTCATCTAGCAAGCAACAGGGATAGGTAGATGAGATCTAGGCCAACATGATGGTGTGGTGGTGGATTTTATGGTGGAGTTGTGGCAGGGCTTCGCCAAGCGTCTATGGAGGAGGAAGGAGGGGTAGTGCTACTTATAAACTGCGTTGGGATTTCCCCCAAAGAGGATGGGTGAAGCAGTACAATAGAGATAAGTATTTCCCTCAGTGAGAACCAAGGTTATAAAACCAATAGAAGAACCACGCAAATTCCCTTTTTCAGCACCTACACACACAAAAGCAAATACTTGCACCCAACGTGGCAAGAGGGTTGTCATTCCCCTTGAACTCGTTATTTGCAAGGATTAATTCTGACAGTGATAGATAGATAAAAGGAGAAGTAAAATAAGAAGTATAAAATTGCATCAAGGTATTTTTGGTTTTAACAATATGATAAAAGTAGACCTGGGGCCATAGTTTTCACTAGAGGCTTCTCTCTCGAACACGTAGCATATTGTGGGTAAACAAATTACTGTTAGACAATTGATAGCAAAATGCATAGTTATGACATATTCATGGCAATGATCATGTATATAGTCATTGTGTCCGTGACAAGTAGATCGACTCCTACCTACATCTACTACTATTACTCCAACAATCGACCGCTATCCAGCATGCATCTATCGTACTAAGTTCATGACAAACAGAGTAACGCCTTAAGCAAGATGACAGGATCTAGACAAAGTAAACTCAAGAAATATGATTAAACCATGTCGTTTTATCCTTAATGGCAACAATACTATATGTGCCACGCTTCCCCTTATGTCATTGTGTGAGGACACCGCAAGATTGAACCCATTACAAAGCACCTCTCCCACTGAAGATAAATCAATCTAGTTGGCCAAACCAAATGAATTGATTGGAGGGTAATACGAAGCTATAACAATCATGCATAATGAAGTTCAGAAAAGACTCAATTACTTTCAATTAATAATTTGATTATAAACCCACAATTCATTGCATCCCAACAAACACACCGCAAAAGAAGATTACATAGGATAAAAAACTCTAAGAAAATCGAGGAGAACATTGTATTGAAGATAAAAGAGAGAGATGAAGCCATCTAACTACTAGATATGGACACGTAGGTCTGTCGTGAACTATGCATGCATCATTGAAAGGCGGCAAGGATGATGTAGAATCCCTCCATGATTGATTCCCCCTCCGGCAGAGTACCAGAAAAGGCCTCCAGATGGGATCACGGAAGAACAGAAGCTTGTCGTGGCAAAAAAGTGTTTTGGGTGGCTCTCTGTTGGTTCGGAAATATATGTGAATTTATGGAGTTGAAATGAGGTCAAACGAAGTTGTATGGGGCCCATGAGCTCAGGGGGCGCGCCCTACCTCCCAGTGCGTGCCCTGCGAGCTCGTGGCTCTTCCTTAGATCTTCTAGCCTCCTCCTGAACCTTCTAGCGCCCCTTCTGGTCCAGAAAGAATTACTGTAAAGTTTCATCGTGTTTGAACTTTGTTTGGTATTGATTTTCTGAAGAGCCAACAACAAGCAAAAAACATGAAGTAGCACTAGGCATTGGGTTAACAGGTTAGTCCCAAACCACGTGACAGATGTGGTAAGCAATCCAAACAGTTCAATTTTTTTCAAAATAATAGGTTAGTCCAAAAAAGACATAAAATAGTATAAAAATGCATATAAAGCATCCAAGATTGATCATATAATAGCATGAAACAATAGAAAATTATAGATACGTTGGACACGTGTCAACATCCTCAAGCTTAATTCCTGCTCATCCTCGAATAGGTAAATGATAAAAACAGAATTTTTGATGTGTAATGCTAGCTAACATGTGTATCATGTAATCCCTTTATGGTATAGTTATTGAGAAATGATGAAGTAACAATATCAACATAATAATTTCCATGAATATAAGAAACATAAGCATTATTTTTTCAAAATATATGATCCCTAACGAATGTTATCCCCACTCATTTTATCATGTTAGCATGGCATGACCCTGCCTTCATTGCATATATATAAATCATGAGCACCCTGGTGTCAAACCAGGCAAATGGATCGTACTTCTAACGCGCTTCAGCATTTTCAGCCCCATGCAATACATGAGCGTGAGCCATGGCTATAGCACTATAGGTTCAACTTGCATTGCAAGGCCATGGGTTCAACTTGCATTTCTTTTCCTGCATTACTTTTATTTCAGCGTTGTTTGTTGCTTCCCTTTGCTTATGTCAAGTTTGTTGTGGTTGAAATAGCATAGTGAGTCATTAGAAAGGATACCTTTATTTGGTCCTAGTGGAATAGAAGTTTAACTATGACTCGTAACCAATAATTATTTTACCAACATGAATCATAAGCAAAATAGGTAGCAACGTTCACGAGTATCTCGGGGAAAGCCTTTACTTAGGATGATGAATCCTCGTGAATACTTCATCCTAGTAGGATAACAAGTTGTGGATTTCAGTAGCTAGTACAAAGTTATGATTTTACTTTCCTTCTTAACCCAACTTTAAATAGCTGGAAAATCCAAGTGCGACGAAGCGGAACAGCCTCAGTATAGCCACATCTGCCCGAATGGGTCCGCTTCTAGTTATGTATATTTCGTGTATCTCTGAAGAGGGAACCTGGAATGTGTAGACTTCCTTTGCCTTGGAAGTTGCCATTCAGTCAAGAGAGCCTGGGTCTGTCTATGAGCTCAATGGAAAAGATTCCCGAGGGAATATAAGTGGTGCCACACGGGGTGGCAAGGACCCAGATCCTCTCTCCCAAGGCTAGCCTGCGGGAGGTCGGAGGAATAGTTAGAGTGCCATGCTATGAATGATATTCATTAGACAAAGAATCTATGGTGTGGGTAAATTAAAGTGTGTCACCTTTGCAAAGTGTGTGTTGAAACTATTCAAATAGCTGAGTCCCCGACAACGGGACACCATTTGTGTTAGTTCACACTATTTGACCAAATACCCTAATTCCTTTACTTTAAACTCTAATAACTGTGGTAACAGGTAACTTATATTGACAAGTCGTTTGAGCAGGACTCGTTCCAGGAAGAGGTCCAGTAGACGTTAAACGAGCAAACAAGAAGTTTATGGAGTAGTCTTGATAGTAGTAGCTTTACTATTCTTTACTTTGTTGCTACGTTTATTTGCTCTGTTCGTGCTTGATTTGGATTGTTTGTGAGCTTGCGAGTACATTCAAATTAAGTACTCACCTGGCTTATCATGCTAGATACTAGAGAGCCGATAGAAGAGTTCCCCTAAGAGTTCGTGTACCAGCAGTGTCTCTTTGGATTGGAGCCCCTCCGGTACTCCGTCTTCCGTTGTGTCATTAGTATTATTTTTGTCTTTAGTACTTTCTTAAGTCACTCGTAGAATAAATCCCTCGAGCTTCTCACACTTAGACGCGTGTCCTTAATGTACATAATTACTTATTTATTTTGGTCTATCTGTACCAAGCTATAGTCGTGTTCCAGAAGAATGGCTCTCTGGGCTGGAACACGGGGACTTCCGGTTCTCTGAATCGGGGTGTAACAAATGCATTGCGAATTCTACCCCAATAGTGACTCCTTATAAACCCATGCGTACTATCTCTAGAAGTCTGCCGAGAGATGCTATGTGAGTTGTAATTTGGTGCGTGCATTAATACAATATGGCCCTACTACTCAAAAAAGGCTCCCAGTTGAGATCCCCAGAAGTGATGATTGTTGGTAGATGATAGCTTCAAACTATACGATATACAAATTTCATCCCCCAACCATGATGACCAGAGCGCACAGACTGATACAAACCTCTCTTGTCTCTCTATGAAGGGCGGATATGCATTTCAAAACTGAAGTAGGAACATTCGCTGACAATTAAATGTGTGTCTGTTTAACTAATATCAGTATCATATCAAATTCGTATTTGAACAAATAAGTAGCTTGAAGGGTGGGGTGCTGCTACTGCAACACAAAGCACATAGGCAAGTCATCATCTATGTAAAAGATGGTTATAACCCTTCTTTTTATACAATGCAATGTTCGTTGCCCATCCATGATGGAGAGACCGCACAAAGAAATAATATTCACTCATGTCTCTCTATAAGTGGTGTACATGTATTTTGAAACTCAAGAAGGAACGTTGTGTCTATTTTAAACTAATATTAGTACCATATCATATTCGTATTTGAACAACTAAGTTTTGAAATTATGGTGGCATTTCATTTATATTGATGGCTGGATTAGTGCTAGTACGACACGAAGCACCTAGGCTGATCTTGGTGTATATAAAAAGGGTGAACCCTAAGCATGGCGAGTATAGTGTTGACAGTGCCATGGCAGATATGAAGGTATGAACCGCACTAAGGCTACTTAGCAACCAATATTTGCTTTCACCTAACAACGAATCCTTGTAACTAGCAGGACAAGAAGCTTGACAACCTTCTTGAAACGTTGGGGGCAAGATTGTTTTGTGTTTGGTGTGCAGGTACCGAGCATTTGGGTTGTAGAAGAAATTCCTACTGGTTCAATAAACCTATCGAGGAAAATGCTTATTACTAGGTTACTTCATCCTTACACTTGGGGTTTACCCAACCACTCTTACGAGAGAGCAAGTGGGAAGCCACAACCCGTGCCATCACGAGTAAACGAAGAGTAGTGACGATGATCGCGGGGATGAGACGGTAGCGTTGGACCAGATCAATGTGGAAGAAGGAGGGGGCACACATGTAAGGAGACGAAAACACTGGGTGGTGATGACATTGGGGAGGAATGGATTAGGGTGGCGGCATGGTTTTGTTTAGGAGAAAAGAGAAAGCGCATATAAGGCCACTTCGTCTCCAGTAGATAGAAATACCTTAATTCAGCACTAACGGGCCGCCCAACATTGACGAGTGGTGCGGTATGACCGTCAGTAGAGATGGACCGTCCGCTCAGTTGGATCTTTGGGCCCCATGGGTGCCCCTCTATTGATGCCCAACTTAAGGGCCCGTTAGTGAAGGTCCTCCTACTTGGCTGGTGTTTTGTGGCCCATGAGTGATGAATCTCTCTACCAATAGGCCCAAGTGGAGGGGTCTATGGAAGGTTCATTCTGCAATAGTAATTTATTGATTCGTTCATGATAATTATGGATATTTTGTGAATATCTGGGCCATGTTAATTATCATTAAGGATTCATATAAAATAATTAACTACATGCAGGAAATTCGAAAAAAAATGGAAGAATATAAGATTCGATTTGCAGCTCAAATCTGTGAGACAGTCACACAAGAAGATCACGACATCTTTCTTAAATGACAAGATGATCACGATGATCGTCCTACATGATTGCCATATCACTGAGTGGTCATGGTCGATTGCATCATTTTGCAGGTTGCTTCATCATCATGAAATGAATAAACATACATCTACCATCTTTTGTGGGCTAGATTCAACGATGTTACAAAATCATGATGGACTCACCATATGTAATTTATGAGTTCACTGGGGACGGCATGAACTGAACAAATGGACAACGGAGGGATCTAAAAATTTAGCTCATAGATTAAAACAAAGTTATACCTTGCCTGGACAGCCAGTTAAATAGCATTTCCAATACTAAAAATCCTCCAAGGCATGTAAATGATTAGGTGTAGAAAATAGTACAACACTTTTGTGTTCCCATGAATAATTGTGAATAAAGTACATAAAGGTCATGATGACACACATCATACATGCAGCAAATATGCGATTAGTTACCTGTATAAAATGTTATAAAATGAAGTACCAAAGATTAGAAGCAAGCATAATTGGTTGACAAGTTTGTATTATATAAAAGTGGATAAAGGATGTACTATAACATTCTCTTTTTTTGCGGGTGAGATGTACTATAACATTCGTTGCCTGTGCCACTGAACTTAAATCGCAAATCAGCAAAGGGAGTTCTTCGTGCACCTTTCAAGCGTTATCTTTAGCAAGATGAAACAAAAAAGAATAATACAGTAATGCAAGGCTGGAAAAAGGATTTGTGGCAATCACACAATGACATGGACGACTGAAATTTTGGGCACACACAACTCATCCAACGGCCATTCCTCTTACACTAATCCAGAGAGATAAGGAAACCAAGCAACCAACGAACGCCAGCCACCCCTTCCATATCTTGATTAAAGATAGGAGCTGGCCATATATGGCTATATATACCGTGGTGACCCAGCAATGGGGGCCAAGCGTAGCCTGCCACCTTCTCTCCTCCAACACCATATGGCCCCCACTGTGATGGCTTCCTCGGCCACCTCCGTCGCACCCTTCCAGGGTCTCAAGTCGACCGCCGGCCTGCCCGTCAGCCGCCGCTCCAGCAGCGCCGGACTCAGCAGCGTCAGCAACGGCGGAAGGATCAGGTGCATGCAGGTATGTCGGTCACTAATTAAACTGATATGAGTTTTTTTGTCAGTACAAGTAATTCACTTACAGAACATCCCCAATGTATAACATAATTTGGTCAATAGATTATTCCGAAACCTTATTATCTGTTTGTTTTGTTGCCTATGGAAACCATTTGGCTTCGGATGCTCATTTAGCCTTGTCCATAAGCTGGGATCCCTGTGTAAAAGCAATCAACTCATAACTTAGTGAATGGAAATACTTTTTATTGCAGCATGGACTAGATAAAATTATCTTAGTACCTCCAGAGTGCCCATCAGTTTAAGGGCTACCCTTAAACTTTCTTCATTGTGGACAACCCAACAATGCATATGAGACCTGCCCATAAGGAGCAATTTTTGGCTTATCAACAGATTTTTCTACAATTGTTGGTACAGTTAAGTGACTTAGCACCAAGTATTGAGCATCTGCGCATTCTATTCATTCAGGTGTGGCCGATTGAGGGCATCAAGAAGTTCGAGACCCTGTCTTACTTGCCACCCCTCTCCACGGAGGCCCTCCTGAAGCAGGTCGACTACTTGATCCGCTCCAAGTGGGTGCCCTGCCTCGAGTTCAGCAAGGTTGGGTTCGTCTTCCGTGAGCACAACAGCTCCCCCGGGTACTACGACGGTCGATACTGGACAATGTGGAAGCTGCCTATGTTCGGGTGCACCGACGCCACACAGGTGCTCAACGAGGTGGAGGAGGTCAAGAAGGAGTACCCTGACGCCTATGTCCGCGTCATCGGCTTCGACAACCTGCGCCAGGTGCAGTGCGTCAGCTTCATCGCCTTCAGGCCACCGGGTTGCGAGGAGTCTGGCAAGGCCTAAACTACGAGTTGAAACAATGGCCTATGTATGAAGGTGTTTTGTGAACTTCAATTCTGTCCACGACTCTGCTGGACGACCAGAGCATATTTTTCATTCTATATGGTCTGTGCATGTATGTACGAACATAGGTTCTCGAGCATGCATATGTAAATTCTAGAACCGGCTACACATATACAAAACCTGTGTGATATTTATTATATACAACACGCGGACCATTGTCTTGCTGTTATTAATTCATGGAAAAGTTTCTTTATTTGGCATTGCAATGAATATGTCTCACAGCTAGTTGTGGAAGCATTCAGTATTTGACATTAAGATCCCCTGATTTGCAGTTGCAAATTTCAGTTTCTTTACTTATCAATACAAAAAGATCATGGTTTATTTTCCATGTCACTACCAGCATCTCCATCGGTTTTTGCTAGTAGAATAGGATGAAACATATTCTTGTAGAGACCCCCTTACTAAAGAACTTTGATTGGTCTGGATAATAAGCATCCAACTGAACTAGATAGCAGCAGCATTCAAAACATATTGTGGAACTATTAAAATAAATCTCCAACATGCATTGCATGAGCTCCTTGTGAAGGAGTGTAATCATACTAGTAAAAAATCAAGAAAAATCTCGGATTTTTGTAACTACTATGGAGCAACAGCTCCACAATCCTTTATTCCATCAAAACAAAAGCAAGCAAAAAATGTTTACAAAGGGAACCAAGAAAAAGAAAGGAAAAACAACACTATCCTACCTACCTATTTATCTAATGGAGATTACTAATCCAATCCAGGAGCTTTGGTAAGCATTAACTCTATCTGCAAGAAGAGATGTCATGTACAAATTACCTTACCGAAAAAGGCTTTCGCCCCGCTTTATAAATAAAGCAAACCGCCACAAGACATGCAACCAAAGCAGGTTCACACACACACACCACCCGAGTCTCACAACAAAGTACAAAGGTCCTGCTGAGGGCACAGCTCAACAAGCCCAAAAGAAAGAGAAAAAACAAAGCCCTCCAAGCGTAGGGAGTCTAGTCAGGCTCCGACGGAGGCGGCGGGGGCGGCGGCGACAGGCGGACGGCCATCGAGCGGAGGTCGGCGATGAAGGCTGAGATGGCGTCCCGATCCGGGGGGTGGCTAAGCGGCCGCCAAAGCTGCAGGAAACCCGAGAGTTTGTAGAGAGCGTCAGTAGCGCGACGAAGAGGAGAACGCTGGATCACAAGCTTATTGCGAACGGTCCAAAGAGTCCAGGCAAGAACCCCAACCTCCAGCCAGCTAATGTGGCGAGAGGACGTGGGGGACAATTGGAGTTCAGCAAATAAGTCCGGGAAATTGGTGTGGCACCAACTTCCACCGACAATCTCGCGAAAGCAGCTCCAGAGGAACTGGGCGGAGATGCAAGCGAAGAAGATGTGGTTGGAGTCTTCCGGGATATCACAGAGCGGGCAGATACCAGTGCCCGGGCCATTGCGCTTGCAGACCTCCACGCCGGACGGGACCCGTCCACGAATCCACTGCCACATGAAGATGCGAATCTTCAGGGGGACGCGGACGGACCACACCATCGATAGGGGGAGGGGGGAGGAGGAGGGGGCAATGGCCAAGTATAGCGACTTGGTTGAGAATTGCCCCGATGGTTCCAAGTGCCAGCGCACAAGGTCCTGACCCCCATCCACCAACGGCTCATGCAGAGCAACGCAGTCGAGCAACTCACGCCAGGCGGCGGATTCCGCTGGCCCAAAGGGCCGACGGAAAGCAAGGCGCCCTAAGTCAAGAAGGGCCCTATCAACAGAAATCATAGGGTCGACGGAGATAGAGAAGAGGGCGGGGAAGCGGGCCGCAAAGTGAGAGTCGCCGGCCCAGCGATCAAACCAGGATAGCGTCGAGAGGCCGGACCCCACCGAGATAGAGGTACCAATGCGGAGCACCGGGAGAAGCTGGACGAGAGACTGCCAGAACTGAGACCCGTCCGATTTCTGGCAGAAGGCAAGGGGTTGACCTCGCAGGTATTTATTCCGGATAATGTCCAGCCAGAGGCCACCATGACCCTGCACGATGCGCCACAGCCACCGGGATAGAAGGGCAATATTCATCCGTTTAGAGCACATGATGCCCAGGCCACCCTGCTCCCTGGGCTTGCAGATGTCAAGCCAGCTGACCATGTGATACTTCTGCTTGCCATGCTCGCCAGCCCAGTAGAATCGGGACTGAATTTTGGCGATCTCCTTATGGAGAGATTCATGGAGGCTGTAGAAACTCATAAGAAACAAGAGGAGGCTGGAGAGGGATGAGTTGATAAGAATAGTCTGGGCCGCCTTAGAAAGCCACCTCCCCTGCCAGGGCTCGCACCGGGACTGGAGCTTGGTCACGGAGGGCCGCAGGTCCGCGACAGAGAGACGCGAGTCACTAATGGGCGTCCCTAGGTAGGTAGTGGGGAAAGAGCCCATGCGGCAATTAAGTCTGTTGGCAATGGCCACAGACTCAGAGGGGGAATATCCTATCACCATAACATCGCTCTTATCGAAGTTGATCTTGAGGCCCGACATCTGTTGGAAGCAAAGCAGGAGGAACTTGAGGTTGGCGATGTCCATCTCCGAGCCTTCGATCAAGATGATCGTGTCGTCAGCATACTGGAGGATGGAGATCCCCGAGCCCCCAGAGAGGTGGGGGGTAATCCCTCAGATGTGGCTAGCGGCTTTTGCCTTATCCAGAATGGAGGCCAAAGCGTCCACGACCATATTGAAGAGGAACGGGGAGAAGGGGTCGCCTTGGCGCACCCCACATAGGGTAGGGAAGAAGGGACCGATCTCGCCGTTAATGTTGACCGCCGTGCGACCGCAAGAGACCATTTGCATGACTCTCGTGATCCATCGGTCGTCAAAGCCCTTCCGAAGAAGGACTTCCCTAAGGAAGGTCTAGCTAACTGTGTCGTAGGCTTTATGGAAATCGATCTTCAGAAAAACCGCCTTTAGGCGTTTGACCCGGACCTCATGAAGAACCTCATGAAGCACCAGGACACCATCCAGGATGTACCGTCCCTTAATGAAGGCCGATTGGTTAGGGTGGGTAATTCGAGCAGCAATCAGGGTCACCCTATTGGCCTCTCCCCTATGAAGATCTTGCCATTTGTAATATAATATAAATATTGGTTCCAAGAGAACACCACTTCAAAGAAGAAAGGGTGTCCAAATCGTTTACATGCAGCATCAATACATTGTCTAGTGTTTCGTCTGGGGCTCCAATCAATCTGTAAATAAGTCCAAATCCTTTGACTAAAATTATTGGAGAAAAACAAGTAGTCTCTTTGCTCATGTGAGCACAATGGGTTTCATCCCGAGAAGAATGCCAGTTCCTTCTAAGAAGCATCTTCTGAGTGTTAAACTGATAAAACAATAGGATCTAAGCAAAGATCTTGATCTTCATGGTGCTTTGTCATATCCATTTGCAAGGTTCATCGGTGGGCATGTGCTTGTGCATCATGCAATAGAAGCTTTTGGCGGATAATAATCCTCCTTACCAAGAACAAACATCAGGCGGGGTTGGGTTTCACTGAAGGCTATGTAACCAACCATCTAGAGGTTGCAATTCATCCATCGCCTCAGCAGAAATTGGCAGGTGCAAAAGAGTGGCCCGGTCAGGGGTTTCTATAAAATCTTTAACAAAATTTTTGTCATCCAAGGCAATGAAAAGAGCCTTTCCAAACGATGTCGAAGAGGTAGAGAAGATCCCTCAATCAACCATTCATCAGACAAGAACAGGGCAAAGTTGCCAAGATTAACTTTGATTGAAGAGATTGCTATGTACTGATCGTTAAGTTCCAAAATATCCCTCCACCAGAAAGAACCACAAAGGACTGTTGCGTTAGTTATGACTCCATGATAGTAAGAAATCAAATCAAAGTTACCCATGGAATATGAGCTTTATTATAAATTTTGCGCGAGTGTTTTGTAAGCAAAGGTTGGTCCTGTATATGACGGTTAATGATACCGATACCACCATTCTCCTTTGGTTTACATACCAGATGACATATCGCGAATGGTTGATTTGAGCTATCAGCATTGCCAAGCCAGAGATATTTTGCTCAATTCTCTCCAGTTGTTTAATTATACCAGGGGGAGTCTAGAGACGACAGAGATAGTATATCGATATAGATGAAATGGCAGACCTCGAAAGTTTCAATTTAGCACCTTGTGAAAGCAGAGAAGAGCTAGTTGCCAATTTCCTTTTCATTATATCAACCAAGGCATTAAGTCCTAGATCTTGGGCCTAGTGTTACCCACAGGTAAACCAGTAAGTGAAAAGCATCTTACCCTGTTGACACTCAAACAAACTAGCGAATGAGAAGCTTCATCGTCAATCACATTTATAAGAACCATGGAGGATTTACAAAAAATCACTTTCAAGCAAGTGAATTTAGACAAAAGTTCTAACATTTCTTTTAGGTAAAGAAGCTGAGAATCAATATCTGGCATAATCAACAACATATCATTAACATACTGCACAATTGGAGAGTCTAGATCATGAGAAGGGATTAAGAAAAAACTCCCCACAACAACACATGTCACTGAGGATACACTGAAGTAAATCCACTGCCAAGAAAAATAGAAGTGGTAACAGTGGCTCACCCTCATGAATCCCATGTTTTCATCGGAATTGCCTACTAGGCCCACCATTCAAAAGGATGGAAGGTGTTCCACAAGATAATATCTCATTGATCCAAGTGATGGCTCCTATTTTTACACATGTTTAGAGCTCATTTGTCGCCTATTATCTCTGTACAGGATGTGCCATTGAGCCAATTACATATCCATATGCATGATCGCCAGTATTTAACATTTTCAGCGCAAGCATTGCATAATGTTTATTCTTTATTTGTTCTTATTAGTATTCTTTGTCTTTGTGTGTTTCTACGTGATGTGGAACTCTCACGCACTTAACATGATGAAAAGGATCCAAACGAAGGACATCGAGACACCATAATTGGGCATTTCAGAGAGTTAAAAAAGTTATTCTCCAAAGTGCTCAAAATCAATATCTAATACCGCAGGTGCATCAGTGCCATTAGTGCGATTCCAAGCACATGAACATCAAAAACAGAGTCCGGATGTAAACGTTTCGGCGGTTTTACTGAAGAGTCCAAAGCGTTTGATGACCTTTGATACATAAAAAAATGGTTTTACCAGTGCTCGTATTAGGCCTAGATAAGCCGGAAAGGCCCTTTCACACGGGATTATTCAAGGATTTTGTCCCAGTTTGTTCCTACTACTTTCTTTGTCATCAAGGGGTGTTTTGGGAAAGATTGGACTCACCTAGAGCACATGGATCAAAGTAGAGATGCTACATCAATGAAGGAGGCTTTTGGAGAGTTCTTATAAATACACCTCCAACTCTAGCCACTCGGGGACACGATCCATACGTCCAGCTGCCATCGACATCAAAAAGCACTTGTGGGTTGTGCCAAGCCTCCATCTCCATTGATACGTCTATTTTGCATCATGTTTTCCTACTGTTATTTAGGTAATTTTATTGAATAATAATGCTTTTTGGAGTAATTCTAATGCCTTTTCTCTCATAATATGCAAGGTATTCACCAAGGGGGAGAATTCTGGCAGTTGGAAATCTGGACCTAAAAAAGCTACGTCAAGCTACCTATTCTACACAACTCCAAATGAGTTGAAACTCCCCGAGGATTTTTTTATGGAATATTTAATAAATATTGGAGCAAATAAGTACCAGAGGAGGGCCACCAGGTGGGCACAACCCACCTGGGCGCGCCAGGAGGCCCAGGTGCGCCCTGGTGGGTGCTGCCCTCCTTGGCCCACCTCCGGTGCCCATACTCTGGTATATAAGTCATTTTTACCTAGAAAAACAAGGGGAGGACATTTGGGACGAAGCACCGCCGCCTCGAGGCAGAACTTGGGCAGGAGCACTTTTGCCCTCCAGTGGAGCGATTCCGCCAGGGGAACTTCCCTCCCGGAGGGGGAAATCATCGTCATCATCATCATCAACAACTCTCCCATCTTGGGGAGGGCTATCTCCATCAACATCTTCATAGCACCAACTCCTCTCAAACCCTAGTTCATCTCTTGTGTTCAATCTTTGTATCAAAACTATAGATTGGTGCTAGTGGGTGACTAGTAGTGTTGATTACATCTTGTAGTTGATTACTAGATGGTTTATTTGGTGGAAGACTATATGCTCAGATCCATTATGCTATTTAATACCCCTCTGATCTTGAGCATGTTTATCATTTGTGAGTAGTTACTTTCGTTCTTGAGGTCATGGGAGAAATCATGGTGCAAGTAATCATGTGAACTTGATATGTGTTCGATATTTTAATGGTATATATGTTGTCATTCTCTTAGTGGTGTCATGTGAACGTCGACTACATGACACTTCACCATATTTGGGCTTAAGGGAATGCATTGTGGAGTAGTTATTAGATGGTGGGTTGCGAGAGTGACAGAAGCTTAAACCTCAGTTTGTGCGCTATTCCGTAAGGGACCGATTGGATCCAAAAGTTTAATGCTATGGTTAGAATTTATTCTTAATACTTATCTCGTAGTTGCGGATGCTTGCAAGAGGGTTATCATAAGTAGGAGGTTTGTTCAAGTAAGAAGAGAACCTAAGCACCGGTCCACCCACATATCAAATTATCAAAGTACCGAACACGAATTAAGCCAATATGATGAAAGTGACTAGATGAAATTCCCGTGTACCCTCAAGAACACTTTGCTTATCATAAGAAACTATTTTGGCCTGTCCTTTGCCTCAAAAGGATTGGGCTAGCTTGCTGCACTTTTGTTACTACTATTGTTACTTGCTCGTTACAAATTATCTTGCTATCAAACTACTCCGCTACTTACAATTTTGGCACTTGCAAACAATACCTTGCTAAAAACCACATGTCATTTCCTTCTGCTCCTTGTTGGGTTCGACACTCTTACTTATAGAAAAGGCTACAATTGACCCCATATACTTGTGGGTCATCAAGACTATTTTCTGGCGCCGTTGCCGGGGAGTGAAGCGCTCTTGGTAAGTGGAAATTGGTAAGGAAACATTATTACTACGTGCTGAAATTTATTGTCACTTGCTACTATGGAAAACAATCCTTTGAGGGGTTTGTTCGGGATATCTTCATCTCGACCGAAACCATAATTAGTTACCCCTCGACCTACTGCACCTACTGAAAATATTGAATATGAAATTCCTTCGGGTATGTTAGAGCAACTGCTAGCTAATCCTTATGCAGGAGATGGAACCTAACATCCTGATATGCACTTGATATATGTGGATGAAATTTGTGGATTATTTAAGCTTGCAGGTTTGCCCGGAGATGAAGCTAAGAAGAAGGTTTTCCCTTTATCTTTGAAGGGAAAATCATTGACATGGTATAGTGTATACGATGATATTGGATCTTGGAACTGGAACCGTTTGAATTGGAATTTCATCAAAAAAATTATCCTATGCATCTAGTTCATCGTGATCGGAATTATATATATAATTTTTGGCCTCGTGAAGGAGAAAGTATCGCTCTATCTTGGGGGAGGCTTAAGTCAATATTATATTCATGCCCCAATCATGAGCTCTCAAGAGAAATTATTATTCAAAATTTTTATGCTCGGCTTTCTCGTAATGATCAATCCATGCTCGATACTTCTTGTACTGGTTCTTTTATGAAGAAGACTATTGAATTCCATTGGGATCTTTTAGAAAGAATTAAAAGCAACTCTGAAGATTGGGAACTCGGCGAAGGTAAAGAGTCAGGTATTGAACCTAAGTTTGATTGTGTTAAATAATTTATGAATACCGATGCTTTTCAAAAGTTTAGCACTAAATATGGACTTGACTCTGAGATAGTAGGTTCCTTTTGTGAATCTTTTGCTACTCATGTTGATCTCCCTAAGGAGAAGTGGTTTAAATATCACCCACCAATTAAAGAAGAAACTAAAGAACCGGTAAAAGCTAAAGAAGAAACTATCATTTACAATGTTGATCCAGTTGTTCCCACTGCTTATATTGAAAAAACACCTTTTCCTGTTAGGATGAAGGAACATGCTAAAGCTTCAATTGTGGTTAACAAAAGTTATGTTAGAACACCCAAACCTTCTGAACAAATCAAAGTTGAACCTAGTGTTGCTATGGTTAAAGATCTCTTAGTTGATAATATTGATGGGCATGTTATTTACTTCTGTGGTGAAGCTTATAGAATTGCCAAACCTGAAGGAAAAGATAAACATAGACCAGTTGTTGGCATGCCTGTTGTCTTAGTTAAGATAGGAGATCACTGTTATCATGGGTTATGTGACCTAGGTTCTAGTGTGAGTGCTATTCCTTTCTCCTTATACCAAGAAATTAAAGATGAAATAGAGCCTGCTGAGATAGAAGACATAGATGTTACTATTAAACTTGCTAATAGAGATACTATATCACCAATTGGGATTCTTAGAGATGTTGAAGTCTTGTGTGGGAAAATAAAATACCCTACTGATTTTCTTGTTCTTGGCACCCCACAAGATGAATTTTGTCCCATTATTTTTGGTGGACCTTTCATGAACATCGTCAATGCTAAAATAGATTGTGAGAAACAAACTGTCGGTGTTACCTTTGGTGATGAATCTCATGAGTTTAATTTTTCCAAGTTTAGTAAAGAACTTCATAAGAAAGATTTTCCTAGTAAGGATGAAATTATTGGTCTTGCTTCTATTGATGTGCCTCCTACTGATCCTTTGGAGCAATATTTGCTAGACCATGAAAATGATTTGCATATGCGTGAAAAAAATGAAATACATAGAATCTTTTTCCAACAACCACCTTTGCTTAAACACAATTTGCCTATTGAAAATTTAGGAGGTCCTCCTCCACCTAAAGGTGATCGTGTGTTTGAATTAAAACAATTGCCAGACACTCTGAAATATGCTTATCTTGATGAAAAGAAGACATATCCTGTTATTATTAGTGCTAACCTTTTAGAACATGAAGAAGAATGGTTATTGAAGGCTCTAAGGAAGCACAGGGCTGCTATTGGATATACTCTTGATGATATTAAGGGCATTAGTCCCACTCTATGTCAGCACTAGATTAATATGGAACCTGACGCTAAACCCATTGTTGATCACCAACGTCGGTTAAACCTGAAAATGAAAGAAGTGGTAAGAATGGAAATATTGAAACTTCTGGAAGCAGGTATAATCTATCCTATAGCTGATTGTAGATGGGTAAGTCGTGTTCATTGTGTCCCTAAGAAGGGAGGTATTACTATTGTTCCTAATGATAAGAATGAGCTTATTCCACAAAGAATTGTCACAGGCTATAGAATGGTAATTGATTATAGAAAATTAAATAAAACTACTAGAAAAGATCATTACCCTCTGCCTTTTATCGATCAAATGTTAGAAAGATTATCTAAGCACACACATTTTTGCTTCCTTGATGGATACTCTGGCTTTTCACAAATACATGTTTTACAATCTGATCAACAGAAGACCACTTTTACTTGTCCTTTTGGAACATTTTCTTGTAGACGTATGCCTTTTGGTTTATGTAATGCACCTGCTACCTTTCAAAGATGTATGACTGCTATATTCTCTGATTTTTGTGAAAAGATTGTTGAGGTTTTCATGGATGACTTTTCTGTTTATGGGAAGTCTTTTGATGATTGTTTAAGCAATCTTGATCGAGTTTTGCAGAGATTTGAATAAAAAAATCTTGTCTTGAATTGGGAGAAGTGCCACTTTATGGTTAATGAAGGTATTGTCTTGGGCCATGCAATTTCTGAAAGAGGCATTGAGGAGGACAAAGCCAAGGTTGATGCAATTGAGAAAATGCCATGTCCTAAAGATATCAAAGGTATTCGTAGTTTCCTTGGTCATGCTGGTTTCTATAGGAGGTTTATCAAAGACTTTTCTAAAATTTCTAGGCCTCTTACTAATCTTTTGCAAAAGGATATTCCCTTTGTGTTTGATGATGATTGTATGGAAGCCTTTGAAATACTAAAGAAATCCTTAATTACTGCACCTATTGTTTAACCACCTGATTGGAACTTGCCTTTTGAGATTATGTGTGATGCTAGTGATTATGCTATTGGTGTTGTTCTAGGACAAAGAGTTGATAAGAAACTAAATGTTATTCATTATGCTAGTAAAACTCTAGACAGTGCTCAACGAAAATATGCTACCACTGAAAAATAATTCTTAGCCGTGGTGTTTGCTTGCGATAAATTCAAATCTTACATTGTTGATTCTAAAGTACTTGTTCACACCGATCATGCTGCTATAAAATATCTTATGGAATAGAAAGATGCTAAACCTAGACTCATTAGGTGGGTTCTTCTGCTACAAGAATTTTCTTTGCATATCACTGATAGGAAAGGAGCAGAGAACCCCGTAGCTGATAACTTGTCTAGGCTTGAAAATATTCTTGATGACCCACAAGCCACAACCAATTAATGATAGCTTCCCTGATGAACAACTAGCTGCAACAAATGTTTCTCATAGTGCACCGTGGTATGCTGACTATGTTGATTATATTGTTGCTAAATACATGCGACCTAGCTTTACATACCAAGAAAAGAAAAAATTCGTCTATGATTTAAGACATTACTTTTGGGATGACCCACATCTTTATAAAGAAGGAGTAGATGGTATTATTAGACGTTGTGTACCTGAGCATGAACAGGAACAAATCCTACGGAAATGTCACTCTGAAGCTTATGGAGGACATCACGCGGGAGACAGAACCGCTCATAAGGTATTGCAATATGGATTTTATTGGCCTACTCTCTTCAAGGATGCCCGTAAATTTGTCTCATCATGTGATGAATGCCAAAGAATAGGTAATATCGGTAAGCATCAAGAAATGCCTATGAATTATTCACTTGTTGTTGAACCATTTGATATTTGGGGATTTGACTTCATGGGACCTTTTCCTTCCTCTAATGGGTATACACATATTTTGGTTGTTGTTGATTATGTTACTAAGTGGGTAGAAGCTATTCCAACCAGTAGTGCTGATCACAACACCTCTATTAAAATGCTTAAGGAAGTTATTTTCCCAAGGTTTGGAGTCCCTAGATATTTAATGATTGATGCTGGTTCACACTTTATTCATGGTGCTTTCCGTAAAATGCTTGCTAAGTATGATGTTAATCATAGAATCGCGTTACCTTATCATCCTCAGTCTAGTGGTCAAGTTGAACTCAACAATAGAGAAATAAAACTAATCTTACGAAAGACTGTCAATAGGTCCCAGAAGAATTGGTCTAAGAAATTAGATGGTGCACTTTGGGCTTATAGAACGGCTTATAAAAATCCTATGGGTATGTCTCCATATAAAATGGTTTATGGAAAAGCTTGTCATTTACCTCTTGAGTTAGAACACAAAGCATTTTGGGCAATAAAAGAACTCAATTATGATTTCAAACTTGCTGGTGAAAAGAGGTTATTTGATATTAGCCAATTATGATTTCAAACTTGCTGGTGAAAAGAGGTTATTTGATATTAGCTCATTAGATGAATGGAGAACCCAGGCTTATGAAAATGCTAAGTTATTCAAAGAAAAAGTTAAAAGATGGCATGACAAAAGAATCCAAAAGCGTGAGTTCAAAGTAGGAGAATGTGTTCTTTTGTACAACTCTCATTTTGGATTCTTTGCAGGAAAACTCCTCTCCAAATGGGAAGGGCCCTATGTCATCGAGGAGGTCTATCGATCCGGAGCTATCAAAATAAATAATGTCGAAGAGACTAACTCGAAGGTTGTCAATGGGCAACGAATAAAACACTATATCTCAGGTACGCCCATTAATGTTGAAAGCAATGTTATCCAAACTTTGACACCGGAAGAACACATAAAAGTGTCCTTCCAGAACACTCCAGAATTGTGAAAATAAAGAGGTACGTGATACGGTATGTAAACGGACTCCGAAAAATACACAAAAATAATTTTTGCCAGTTTTGGAATATTTAGAAAATTAGGAAAAGAAGAAACTTCCAGGATAGTGACCCTGGTGGGCACGATACACCAGGGCACGCCAGGCATGCCTGGCGCACCCAGGTGGGTTGTGCCCACCTCGGGTACTTTCCTGTCTCGGTTTTTCTTCTGTTCTGCTTGTTCCCCAAGATAAAAAAATATATATATACCTCCCGAACCGGTTAACCTCCGTATCATGGAGAAATCTCCTGTTTTCTTTCCTTGTTGTTTTCTGTCAGATCTTTTGAGCCAGGCATCATGTCTTCTTCTCCCTCTGATCGTATGGAAGAGGATGCTTGGTTGATGAAGATCGAGCTAAAGAGAGAAGACCCCGTAGGAGCAGCTAAGGAGGACAAGAGCAAGGAGGCCACCGGAGATCAAGTGCCGATGGACGAGCAAGCCTTGCCTGCTGATGAGGAAGAGGAAGATATCCTTGAACCCTACTATGCTCATCTTACCCCCGTTGAGATTGCAGCCTTTAGGATCATTAATACGGTTCGTATACAAAATAAGTATCTCAATCGTGAAAATATTTTGCGTATGGAGCACATTGCTTCCCTGCGGAGAGTCATCTGAAGATTGGAGAGTCTCTTGATCCTTAAAGATCGGATTGCATCTACTTCATCACCACCGCCTTCTTCATCACCACCAAAAGAAAACTGAGTATTGGGTATGGGCACTCCCCTTGGCTTTCGCCAAGCTTGGGGGAGGTGCCCCGGTATCGTATCAATCTCCACTATCTTTTGCCTTTACTTTCTTAGTTCGATCAATGGCTATCTTTTGCTATTAGATGAATAAAAGTTTAGTTCTATCCTTTCTTTTTATGAGTTTGCTTAGTGATCAATCTTGGTAATCATGTGCGAGATATAATAAAGTTTAGTTTGAGTTTTGCCTTCTTTACTTTCTTGTTTCAATAAAAAGAAAGGAAATAAAAAAGATCATATGCTAATCTTATGGTAAGTGATGAAATTACACAAGGAAAAGTATAAGTAGAAAATTTTATTGTAGATTTACAAACATAGAATTGGTCAATGATGCAACACATGAAAGAATTAATAAGGGAAGAAAAGATTCACATATAAATATACTATCATGGAAATCTTATATGATTGTGAGCACCCATCAAAATATTATATGCCAAAATTATTGACGTTGGACAAGGAAGACAACTTAATGGTTTATGTTTGTTCATGTTCACATAGAAGTCATATTGTCATAGATCCTTCAACATGTGGTGCTTGCCCCTATCTTTGCTAGCCAAAAACTCCGCACTAAGTAGAGATACTACTTGTGCATCCAAAACCCTTAAACCCTATCTTGTTTGAGAGTCCACCATACCTACCTATGGATTGAGTAAGGTCCTTCAAGTAAGTTGTCATCGGTGCAAAAGGGCAATAAAAATTGCTTATAAAAGTGTGAGATCATTTAGTGTAAGGGAAAATTGAGCGTTGTACGAACTTGTGATGGTGAAGAATAAAAGTGACAGACTGCATAATAAAGGTTGCCATCACAAGGGGCAATATAACGTGACGTTCTCTTGCACTAAGGGGTCGAGCATACAAACAAAAAGCGCATGGCAACCTCTGCTTCCCTCTGCAAAGGGCCTATCTTTTACTTTCATGTATTTACTTTTATGCAAGAGTCAAAGTCTTTCTCTCTATTCCTTTTATTTTTCTCCTTTGGCAAGCATCATGTGGTGAGGAAACATCTAGGCACATATGTCCAGTTGAATATGGGTGGCATAAGTTATTATTGTTGACATCACCCTTGAGGTGAGTGTGCTGGGAGGCGAAACCATAAGCCCATATCTTTCTTTGTGTCTGGTTGAAACGTTTTGCTCATGTGTACGCGGTGAGTGTTAGCAATCATAGAAGACTAAATGATGGTTGAGTATGTGGACTTGCCTAAAGGCTCCGATACGTGACCCTTCTTGAAAAGATGATGAATTGTAGTAGCAAAGTTGACTGCGAACATAGTTTGTTGGTTTTCAATAGAGTTTATGCTTTATACTTCGATGTTGTGATGAATTGTCACTTGTTCATGAGAAGTCTATGATAAAGGTTTTACATTAAAGTTTGTTGTTGTTATAATAAGTCACATGATGTTGTCATGTCCGTATTTTTGTTTTTATCGACACCACTCTCTCTAAGCATGTGGGCATCTTTTTCGATTTTGGTTTTCGCTTGAGGACAAGCGAGGTCTAAGCTTGGGGGAGTTGATACGTCCATTTTCCATCATGTTTTCCTACTGTTATTTAGGTTGTTTTATTGTATAATAATGCTTTTTGGAGTAATTCTAATGCCTCTTCTCTCATAATATGCAAGGCATTCACTAAGGGGAGAATTCTGGCAGCTGGAAATTTGTACCTGAAAAAGCTACGGAAAGCTACCTATTCTGCACAACTCCAAATGAGCTGAAACTCCCCGAGGATTTTTTATGGAATATTTAATAAATATTGGAGCAAATAAGTACCAGAGGAGGGCCACCAGGTAGGCACAACCCACTTGGGTGCGCCAGGAGGCCCAGGCACGCCCTGGTGGGTGCTGCCCTCCTCGGCCCACCTCCGGTGCCCATCTTCTGGTATATAAGTCATTTTGACCTAGAAAAAATAAGGGGAGGACATTCGGGACGAAGCGCCACCGTCTCGAGGCGGAACTTGGGCAGGAGCACTTTTGCCCTCCGACGGAGCAATTTCGCTGGGGGAACTTCCCTCCCGGAGGGGAAAAATCATCGTCATCATCATCACCAACAACTCTCCCATCTTGGGGAGGGTTATCTCCATCAACATCTTCACATCACCAACTCCTCTCAAACCCTTGTTCATCTCTTGTGTTCAGTGTTTGTATCAAAACTATAGATTGGTGCTAGTGGGTGACTGGTAGTGTTGATTACATCTTGTAGTTGATTACTATATGGTTTATTTGGTGGAAGATTATATGTTCAAATCCATTATGATATTTAATACCCCTCTGATCTTGAGCATGTTTATCATTTGTGAGTAGTTACTTTCGTTCTTGAGGTCACGGGAGAAATCATGTTGCAAGTAATCATGTGAACTTGATATGTATTCGATATTTTGATGGTATGTATGTTGTCATTCTCTTAGTGGTGTCATGTGAACGTCGACTACATGACACTTCATCATATTTGGGCCTAAGGGAATGCATTATGGAGTAGTTATTAGATGGTGGGTTGCGAGAGTGACAAAAGCTTAAACCCCAGTTTATGCGCTATTCTGTAATGGACGATTGGATCCAAAAGTTTAATGCTATGGTTAGAATTTATTCTTAATGCTTATCTCGTAGTTGCGGATGCTTGTGGGAGGGTTAATCATAAGTAGGAGGTTTGTTCAAGTAAGAACAACACCTAAGCACCGGTCCACCCACATATCAAATTATCAAAGTACCGAACACGAATTAAGCCAACATGATGGAAGTGAGATGAAATTTCCGTGTACCCACATGAACACTTTGCTTATCATAAGAAACCGTTTTGCCATGTCCTTTGCCTCAAAAGGATTGGGCTACCTTGCTGCACTTTTGTTACTACTATTGTTACTTGCCCGTTACAAATTATCTTGCTATCAAACTACTCCGCTACTTACACTTTTTGCACTTGCAGGCAATACCTTGCCAAAAACCACTTGTCATTTCCTTCCGTTCCTCTTTGGGTTCGACACTCTTACTTATTGAAAAGGCTACAATTGACTCCCCATATACTTGTGGGTCATCATCCATCATTGCATCCTTGAAGGAGGCAATGCCGGAGAAGTGCCACCGTCGCCGCATCGTCCTCACCCATACCCCTTCTCGTCCCCCCATCACGGTCTTCGTAATGGGTTGTAACAACTCTTAAACCCTTTTATATGTGATGTTATTTGAGTAATTGTTGGCTATGAGTCGGTCAGCTAGTAAGCAGTTATTTGATATGCATCGTATATTCATGGTTTTCCTCTTCGTATTATTATTTACTCTTGCAGTAATTTAGTGATTGGAGCCATCCGATCAATTGGTGTAGTTGGAGATGTTCAACTTGATGTGCAAATCGAGAGACCTCCAGGTGACATGCATCGATATCATGAGAGGAACGTAATTATTCTAGGGATCACGGTTGTCTATAGAACTTATTGCCTTCGGTCCAGGCCTTGTGGTATTAATGTCTCTCCGTTATCTGCCGCTGGGGATGGAAAGTAGGATAATTGAGTTGTCTCAACATGACGCTGCTTGAGAGTAGGGCTAGAAGAAAAGCCCGAGGCTCGTGAGCGGCTTGAGATCGACTCGTTTTTTGACTCGACTCGAAAAGAAACGAGTTGAGTACGAACACTTTCTGTAGCTAAGTCGAGAAACGGGCCGATCTTGAGCCAATACTGGTTCGCTCGATTTTAGCTCGATAGCTCGGCATAATATCATTATATTAAATGATCATGCCATATAATAAATGAAAATACGATAATTTAATACCATATATGTCCTCCCGGGGTTTTCTCCATTTTATTTACAAACAAACATCAAAGCTTAATTAGTTGTAGAGAAAATTTAGGCTTTATTATGGTACTTGGTCGGCCATGTGTTAAATATTTTGTTGTTTCTGGCAAAAGTTCCCAGCATGTGCACCTTCATTTTCCCAATTATATATATATATATGTCATGAACCGTTATCTTACGTTGATACTAGACTTCCGGTTGAGATAGAATTAGTTAAACTACTTCTAACAAAATTTGTATCATTTAGAAAGAAAATTGTATTATCATCGTTCTGATTGGAATAATATTTTTTGTGCCTTTTTATGTCGTGTTGTGCTTATGTAGTTGGAATAATAGTCATAAATTTTATACTTTTTACCATCTCATTTAACTCGAAACTAGCTCGAGTTCTCGAGATCATTACAAGTTGAGAATGAGTCATGTTCTACAGCTTGAGCTTGAGTTTCACTCAGTTTGAGCTCGCTCGAATTTTAATATGAGTTGAGCTGAGCCAGTCCAACTCGCTTGAACTCGACTCATTTGTAGCCCTACTTGAGGGACAATGTTATGTGAGAGACCGCCCACCATTGATCGATTGGCATATCCTACAAGTCAAGGTACAGATTTAGCCATACGTGTAAATAGTTGAGATATAGAGCTTTTCGTTCCTACCCAGTAGTGTTTAAAACAAGGTAAGGAGGGACATGGAGTTATTGAGCTCGAGCTCATATGAGCTCTTAATCGTGGGCGTTGATATGAGCCTAAGGATCTGTGCCATTTCTCTATACAGGAGGTGGTGGGCTGCTAGAAAATAGGTACTGTTGAGCCATACGTATGCGCGACAGATGAGTAGTGGGCCATAATTTAACGGCTTGCGGACAGCCGTTCGAGAAGAGGCGAGCTGTGGCCCAGAATATGCGTCCACGTCTGATCGATCCGTGGACCAGGATGTTGCCTTTTCCCCCGTCGGTGGGGTCATGGGTCAAATGAATTGTTTCTGTAAAACAAAAAGGGCCAAATGAATGCACCGTTCTGGTGTCTTCTCCAATCTGGGTGTTGGAGACTGAATCGTCGAGAGAAGGCGCAGCGGCGGCGACAAGCCATGGAGTTCCTGATGCAGCCGATATGTGGGTTCGTAAATCTTCCCTTTTCTTGTGGCCGACCTCCTGAATTAGCTACCTGGATTGGTTGATCGAAACGGATTTGGTTTGTCATCGATCAGATCTACTTTTCTGGAGGAGGTAGGCGAAAGTACAGTGCCGCCCCGTGTGGCAGATCAGGGTGCGGTGGAGCGGGCGGGCGATGTGGGATGGGGAGGCGCGGGAGCAGCCAGGCCTAGGAACGGGTGTGCTGGAGCAGACACCGGTGATTGGGAATTTCATGGCGGCGGAGGAAGCACCGGCTATGGTGGTGGGATTCATGGCGGCAAGCAGGGTGTGGGGGAGCTGGCGCCGGCGGTTGGTAGCGCGGACGCTCAAATCTGGGATGTCCGCGGAGCAGCGGCAAAAAGGAGTGAGATATCTCCCGCGGCCTCCGGCTATTAACTGGAAAGATGTACCCCCGGGCTCCTGGATGGAACAAAAGGTTAGTGGTTGACTTGATCATGCAGAAAAAAATGAGGCAGTACAAATCTGGCATAGATGTGCTGAATTAGTGTGTGCATTGTGCCATGACGATACTTCTATGCTTGTTACCATCAATAATCTGCTGGGACTTTTTAAAAATTGATTCCCTGGATTAGAGCAACTACAGAATTATATGGACTTGGTCCAAGTAAAATGATGCTTGCAAACCAAGGATTACATGCGTCTAGTTACTAGGAATGATACTTGCTGAATCCTTGTAAACTAATATCATAGTTGCCTGTTTTTTGCTAGGCTAAGGATTGGAGATGCAGCACCTAGGAGAACACCTTGTCGACGTGGACGACCAATGACTAGTTTTTTGTGTTGTGGCCAAATTGTAATGTGCATTTCTGCTGTGTTGTTCCAAACTTCCAGATGTGGAAGTTGTTGTTGGACCTTCTTTATGTGACACTGGCAAATGTAGCTGAACCAAACTACTGAAGTGAATCCGGTGGTAGCGTCTCGCCGGCTGAGCACTGCAGAAAAAGGGAAGAAGCCAGTGGTTGAGGAATCTGAAATGGAGTCATCCGACAGTGATGAAAATGAGCAGGAACGAGGTGATCGACGCTCTAGGAATGCTATACGTCGCCTAAGAGGACAAGGTGATGACGCATGAACACCCCTTCCCCTGTTTTTGTGCTCAAAGAATCTGTAACTTAATTATATGCTTATCATGAGTATGAAGCATAACCAGTTTAAAAATGAATGCCATAAAGATAGCTGAAGTACTTATGTTTGATTCGAGGACGCAGCAAATACTGCTAATGGAAGGGCTGAACATACGGGGGCAAGGGCTGCTGTTGTCAACAGTACGACAGGTAAGATGATGTGAAAGTAGTAACAATTATGATACTAACAGAAAGTTTGCGTTTTTGGATCTGATTACAGAAAATTGAAATTGTCTGCACTGTCAGGTGGCACGGCTGAAATTGACAATATTCTACAAGAGGTTACAGCGATGCAAGGCGCTTGTCAGGTGGCGGGGGTAACTACTGAAAAATTAGGGCACAAAGGGATAACTGGAACTCAGTATCCGCCTATAGCTGTGAAACAGGAGGATGATGGCGCACTGAGAGCTGTGGTTGACACAGAAGTTTTGAATGTGGTCGACATTGACATAGATTGCACGAGGCAGCTTCAGAATGAGCTTTATGAAGAATGTCAGTAACTATGTTGTTTCAAATTGACATTTGATTTGTCATTTTCTCCATATAGTAAGGGAAACTAAATGAAAAGTTCATTGCCTAACGTGACATTTATGTTCTAGATGTGATTGAGGAAGCATCCCGGCTGTCAACAGTTGTGTATGTCATCGACAGTGATAGCAATAATGATGGTGCGTTTGAAGAATGGTCGGACCCTGACCATGATCTGTTAGTAGAGATTGACAGGAGGCTCAGGGAGCAAGAGGTGAGGGATGAGGGTGTTGCAAAAAAGTACCAAGAAGATGAAGAAAAGAAGGCGAACGAGCAGGAAGAGAAGGATGCAGAGCTTGCGAGGAGGTGTGCGAAAGAGGCGCAACGCGAGGCTTTGGAGCAAGTGGATAAAGATAATCAGGTTGCTCGTATGTGCCAAGCCCTGTATGAACAAAATGGTAAGCAATACCAACACAAGGATATGGTGTTTTAAAGAAAAGAGACATTTTTTACATTCATCCATGGATCTGATAGTTGTGTGTTTGTGCAGCCACTGATGAGCAGATCGAGAAGGCCTGTGCACATGCTGCCGTTGGTGATGCAGTACATAATGTTGCTCATAAGGCGAGCCAAGGATCTGGAACACCGGGTACACGTTTTGCAGATGTTTGAAGAAACCTGATTAAGAAAAAATATCAGCTGTATTAACTCATTTGTGCTATTTTCAGGCGTGGGGATAGACATGTTCAGACAAATAAATAAATAAATAAAACTTTGGATGTTAGTCCGAGTGGTATGATCAGAGTATCAACCTCTGGAGGTGAGTGAGAGGAAAACAATATTAAAAGAAAAGATACCAGGGTACAAATTGCCCAACATTTTGTGTAATGTGCCCTTGAAGGGGACACAAGAATGGATGGCACTGGCATCGATGGAGCGCGTAGCCCACAACGGCTGAGCCGTGGCCCACAACACAAAGCTCCCATCTGAGCCATAGCTGCGAGTATGACGGCTGTTACATTGAATGCGGTGGTTGGGTGGGCCACATGCTGTGAAAAAGCTGCGTGTACTGCTCCGAATACAGACTAAAATACCAGCAGTGGCCCGAATCTTAGTGCTACACAACGGCTGAGATAAAGGGCACATATGAGCCCGAGCTCAGAATAGCACTTTCGGGTAAGGAGTAGCTCAATCCCATTCTCACAGAGAGTTGTCAAAGAAGTCAAGATATAGGGCTTTCTTTTCGTTCCTATGCACAGAGACGAGCCACTAACGCACAATTGTCATTGCTCCCACTCTGGAGCTATCCTGACCTTGTTGATGACAACCAGGAAGTTTTCATGCACTTGCCCCTAAGGACCAGTGCTCTGGAGCCGCAGTCATCGCTGTTGAATCCCTGAATCGATCTAAAAAAACCTGACACCAAATCTCATTGTGCGTATGCATGACCAGAAATCCTAACCTCACCGCCTGAGGAGCTGGCAGGAATCTATGTCGGAGCTCCCCAGACAGAGGAACTTGAAGAGGATTCGATCCCGGAAGATTGGCTCGAAGAAGAAGGGACGCCATCCGTCCAAGCGCCACACCTATGAGGACTAAAACCCTACTTAATTATCTACTAGCTAGAGCTAAGGCACCAGTAATCCCCTTCCCGCCTAGGGGAGGCGGATCCACGGGCTCACTGGCGGATATAGAGGGGTGGAAAGCTTTCGATAGTTTCCTTGCGAGAGGGGAAAGAACTTGTTCTACGTGTGGACGGTTACTATGCTAGTTCAATTAATTGTACCAACAAAATATATATTTTATTTTGAGAAACGGTGTACAAATGTAAACGTTTACATACACACATGTACAACACCCCTATAAATGGACACACACTATGAGCATACTTTCGAGAGAGTGAGCCATCAGATCTTATGATAAAATGAAAAATATTTTGCCCGCACCACTCAAGTCACATCTCAGAAAATTTGTACTCAAGAAACTTTTGGCTTTAAATGAAACCAAAAACAAGAAAAGCTGGAAAAAGGTTGTGTGGCAGCCAGCCAATGACATGAAGGACTGAAATTTCCAGCACACGCAATGCATCCGACGGCCATGCTTCTTCCACTGATCCGGAGAAGATAAGGAAACGAGGCAACCAGAGAACGTCAGCCACCCCAACCACATCTGTACCAAAGAAACGGCGCTAAGTGTCTGGCTATATATACCGTAGTGACCCGGCAATGGGGTCCTCAACTGTAGCCGGCATCCTCCTCTTCTCCGATAATACAATACCATGGCCCCCGCCGTGATGGCTTCCTCGGCTACCACCGTCGCACCCTTCCAGGGGCTCAAGTCCACAGCCGGTCTCCCCGTCAGCCGCCGCTCCAGCGGCAGCCTCGGCCGCGTCAGCAATGGCGGAAGGATCAGGTGCATGCAGGTATGTCGAGGCACAAAACTGATATGAGTTTCTTCCTCAGTACGTACAATTTACTAGCACCAAGTGTTAAGCAGTTGTGTGCATTCCATAATTCCCATTCATGCAGGTGTGGCCGATTGAGGGCATCAAGAAGTTCGAGACCCTGTCTTACTTGCCACCCCTCTCCACGGAGGCCCTCCTGAAGCAGGTCGACTACCTGATCCGCTCAAAGTGGGTGCCCTGCCTCGAGTTCAGCAAGGTTGGCTTCGTCTTCCGTGAGCACAACAGCTCCCCCGGATACTACGACGGCCGATACTGGACTATGTGGAAGCTGCCTATGTTCGGGTGCACCGACGCCACGCAGGTGCTCAGCGAGGTGGAGGAGGTCAAGAAGGAGTACCCTGACGCCTATGTCCGTGTCATCGGCTTCGACAACCTGCGCCAGGTGCAGTGCGTCAGCTTCATCGCCTTCAGGCCACCGGGTTGCGAGGAGTCCGGCAAGGCCTAAACTACAAGTTGAAACAATGGCCTATGTATGATGGTCTTTTGTGAACTTCACTTTTGTCCACGACTCTGCTTTCCGACCAGAGCATATTTTTCGTGCCGTATGATCTGTGTTTGTACGAACATAGGTTGTGGAGCATGCATTTGTAAATTCAAGCACCGGCTACACATATACAACACCAGGGTGATATTTATTATATACAACAAGCGGACCATTGTCCTGCTGTTAATTCTCGGAAAACTTTCTTTATTTGGCACTGCGATAGATATGTCTCACACCTAGTTGGTGGAAGAATTCAGTATTTGACATTAAGATTTCCTTATTGGCAATTACAAATTTCAGTTCCTTTACTTATATCAATTCAAAAAATTGAGTTCAAAAAAATACAAAAAAATTGTGGTTTCTTTTCCATGTAACTACCATCATCGTCATTGGTTTTGCTAGTAGAATAGAATGAAACATATTCTTCTCACAGACCCTTACTAAAGAACTTTTGTTGGTCAGTATAATAAGCATCTAACTGAACTTGATATAGTCACAGCATTCAAAACTTATTATGGAACTTTTGCGTGAGCTATTTGTGAAGGATCGTAATCATACTAGTGAAAATCAAGAAAAATCTCGGATTTTTGTAACTACTATGGAGCAACAGCTCTACAGTCCTTTATTCCATGAAAACAAAAGGAAGCAAAAATATTTACAAAAGAAACCAAGGAAATAGGAAAAATAACACTTACCTATTTATCTAATGGAGGCTACTAATCCAAACGAGGAGCTTTGGTTTGATACAAACTCTATGTGTAAGAAGAGATGTCATGTACAAATTAACAAAACCAAGCAGGAAAGGTTGGCCTCTCCACTACGAAGATCTTGTCATTTCTAATAATATAAATATTAGTTCCAAGAGAACACCACTTCAAAGAAACAAAGTGTGTCCAAATCGTTTACATGCAGCATCAATACATTGTCTAGTGTTTCGTCAAGGGCTCGAATCAATCTACAAATAAGTCCAAATCCTTTGACTCAAATTATAGGAGAAAAATAAGTGGTTTCTTTTCTCATGAGAGCACAATGGGTTTCATCTCAAGGACAATGTCAGTGCCTTCTAAGAAGCATGTTCCGAGCGTTCAACTGATAAAGCAATAGGATCTAAGCAAAGATCTTGATCTTCATGGTGCACTGTCATATCCATTTTGTAAGGTTCATCAGTGGGCATGTGCTTGTGCATCATGTAGTAGAAGCTCTTGGAAGAAAATGATCCTCCTAACCAAGAACAAACAAGGCAAGGTTGGGTTACGTTGAAGGCTATCTAAGCAACCATCCAGAGGTCAGGGGAAATTGGTAGGTGTAAAAGAGTGGCCCGATCAGGGGTTTCTATAAAATCTTAAACAGAAAAGTTGTCATCCAAGGCAAAGAAAGGGCCTTTCCAAATGATGTCAAAGACGTCGACAAGATCCCTCAATCAACCAGGCATCTGACAAGAACAGGGCGGAGTCGCTCATATTAATTTCCATTGAAGAGATGGCCCTGTACTGGTCAATCCACCAGAAGCAGCCACAAAGGACTGTTGCATCAAGTATGACTCCATGATTGTAACAAATCGATATCAAATTTACCCATGGAACATGAGCTTTGTTATAAAATGATGCCCTTACAACCATTCTCCTTTGGTTTACATACTAGATGACATGTCATTGATACGTCTCCAACGTATCTATAATTTTTGATTACTCCATGCTACTTTATCTACTGTTTTGGACTGTATTGGGCTTTATTTTCCACTTTTATATTATTTTTGGGACTAACCTATTAACCGGAGGCCCAGCCCAGAATTGCTGTTTTTTGCCTATTTCAGTGTTTCGAAGAAACGGAATATCAAATGGAGTCCAAACGGAATGAAACCTTCGGGAACGTGATTTCTTCACCGAACGTGATCCAGGAGACTTGGACCCTACTCCAAGAAGTGCCAGAGGCGGTCACGAGGGTGGAGGGCGCCCCCCCCCCCCTGGGCGCGCCCCCCTACCTCGTGGCCCCCTGTTGCTCCACCGACGTACTCCTTCCTCCTATATATACCTACGTATCCCCGAACGATCAGAATGGGAGCCAAAAACCTAATTCCACCGCCGCAACCTTCTGTATCCACGAGATCCCATCTTAGGGCCTGTTCCGGAGCTCCGTCGGAGGGGACATCCACCACGGAGGACTTCTACATCAACACCATAGCCCCTCCGATGAAGTGTGAGTAGTTTACTTCAGACCTTCGGGTCCATAGCTAGTAGCTAGATGGCTTCTTCTCTCTTTTTGGATCTCAATACAATGTTCTCCCCCTCTCTTGTGGAGATCTATTCGATGTAATCTTCTTTTAGCGGTGTGTTTGTTGAGACCGATGAACTGTGGGTTTATGATCCAGTATTATCTATGGAAAATATTTGATTCTTCTCTGAATTCTTTTATGTATGATTGAGTTATCTTTGCAAGTCTCTTCGAATTATCCTTTTTGGTTTGGCCAGCTAGATTGGTAGTTCTTGCAATGGGAGAAGTGCTTAGCTTTGGGTTCAATCTTGCGGTGTCCTTACCCAGTGACAAAAAGGGTTGCAAGGCACGTATTGTATTGTTGCCATCGAGGATAACAAGATGGGGTTTTTATCACATTGCATGAATTTATCCCTCTACATCATGTCATCTTGCTTAAGGCATTACTCTGTTTTTAACTTAATACTCTAGATGCATGCTGGATAGCGGTCGATGAGTGGAGTAATAGTAGTAGATGCAGAATCGTTTCGATCTACTTATCTTGGACGTGATGCCTATATACATGATCATTGCCTAGATATGCTCATAACTATGCTCAATTCTGTCAATTGCTCAACAGTAATTTGTTCACCCACCGTAGAATACTTATGCTCTTGAGAGAAGCCACTAGTGAAACCTATGGCCCCCGGGTCGATCTCATCATATCAATCTATATCGCTTTATTTACTTGCTTTCTTTTTTACTTTGCCTTTTACTTTTTACTTTGCATCTATCTATCAAAAATACCAAAAATATTATTTATCATCTCTATCAGATCTCACTCTCGTAAGTGACCGTGAAGGGATTGACAACTCCTAATCGCGTTGGTTGCGAGTAGCTATCGTTTTGTGTAGGTACGAGGGACTTGTGCGTGGTCTCCTACTGGATTGATACCTTGGTTCTCAAAAACTGAGGGAAATACTTACGCTACTTTGCTGCATCATCCTCTCCTCTTTGGGGAAATCCAACGTAGTACTCAAGAGGTAGCAAGAAGAATTTCTGGCGCCGTTGCCGGGGAGGCTCACGCAAACAAGTCAACAATACCAAGTACCCATCGCAATCTCTATCTCTCGCATTACATTATTTGCCATTTGCCTCTCATTTTCCTCTCCCCCACTTCACCCTTTCCGTTTTATTCACCCTCTCTTTCCCAATCTCCTGCTCTCTTTTCCGTTTGCCTTTTCTCGTTGCCTTTCTGTTTGCTCGTGTGTTAGTTTGCTTGCTTGTCGTCATGACTAGTCCCTTATCTACGCCTATGTCTCCCGAGTTTGAAGTTCTTCACTTCAAGCAAAGGCAAGGAGAGAACTTAAAAGATGCTTGGTATAGGATGATGGAATCTTATCGTAAGTGCACCCTAGAGGTGAACTATAGAATTCTTCTTCGGAATTTTTATGTTGGGTTAAATATGACGTATAGACAACTCTTGGATTGCATGGCCAAGGGAAATTTCATTGAGATTGATCCCAGTATTGCGCATGAAATTATAGAGGGAATAGTGGGGACACCACCCCAAAAGGGAGGATCTCATCCTACCCAGGAAGAAACCCAAGTGTTTGAGAAGATTTGCGAAGTAACAAAGATTTTAAAAAAGTCTCTTGAGCCTCTTAAAAATATTAGCGGAAATCTTAACCATATGAATATGTTGATTACTCTTTGTAATAAGCGGTTGGATTCTTTAGATCTAAAAATTTCCGAGTATGACGGGAAGCGGGAAGAACCCCCCGGATTCGAGCATGACTCTGCTAAAAAATTGAAAATTAAAGATGGCAATACCTAGATCTATCCTTTCTTTTATGCCTAGCTAGGGGCGTTAAACGATAGCGCTTGTTGGGAGGCAACCCAATTTTATTTTGTGTTTTTTTTTGCTTATGTTTAGGAAGAAATAATCCATCTAGCTTCTTTTTGGATGTGGTTTTGTCTTTTAATTAGTGTTTGTGCCAAGTAGAACCTATAGGATAACCTACGATGATAGTTGATTTGATTCTGCTGAAAAACAGAAACTTTGCATGCACGAATATAGTTTTGTTAAATCACAGGAACGTGATTTTGTGTTGATTCTTTTTGCTTCTGTTCAATAAACAAATTGTCCAGGACTTCCTATTTTGGTAGAATTTTTAGAGTTACAGAAGTTTGCGTTAGTTACAGATTTCTACAGACTGTTCTATTTTTGACAGATTCTGTTTTACGTGTGTTGTTTGCTTATTTTAATGAATCTATGGCTAATAAAATAGTTTATAATCAATAGATAAGTTGGAATACAGTAGGTTTAACACCAATATAAATAAAGAATGAGTTCATTACAGTACCTTAAGTAGTTCTTTGTTTTCTTTCTCTAACGGAGCTCACGAGATTTCTGTTGAGTTTTGTGTCGTGAAGTTTTCAAGTTTTGGGTGAATTCTTTTGATGGATTATGAAATAAGGAGTGGAAAGAGCCTAAGCTTGGGGATGCCCATGGCACCCCCAAGATAATCCAAGGACACCAAAAAGTCAAAGCTTGGGGATGCCCCGGAAGGCATCCCCTCTTTCGTCCACTTCCATCGGTAATTTACTTGGAGCTATATTTTTATTCACCACATGATATGTGTTTTGCTTGGAGCGTCTTGTATTATTTGCGTCTTTGCTTGTTAGTTTACCACAATCATCTTTGTTGTACACACCTTTTGAGAGAGCCATGCATGATTTGAAATTTGTTAGAATACTCTATGTGCTTCACTTATATCTTTTGAGCTTGATAAATTTTGCTCTAGTACTTCACTTAGATCTTTTAGAGCATGGTGGTGGATTTGTTTTAAAGAAACTATTGATCTCTCATGCTTCACTTAGATTATTTTGAGAGTCATTAATAGCATGGTAGTTTTCTTAATGTTAATATACTTAGTGTTCAAGATATGTGAAACTTTCTTTTGAGTGAATTGAATACTAAGATAAGTTTGATGCTTGATGATTGTTTTGAGATATGGAGGTGATAATATCAAAGTCGTGCTAGTTGGGTAATTGTGAATTTGAGAAATGCTTGCGTTGAAGTTTGCAAGTCCCGTAGCATGCATGTATGGTTAAAGTTGTGTAACAAATTTGAAACATGAAGTGTACCTGGCTTGTGCATCCTTATGAGTGGCGGTCGGGGACGAGCGATGGTCTTTTCCTACCAATCTATCCTCCTAGGAGCATGCGCGTAGTACTTGATTTTTGATGGCTTCTAAATTTTTGCAATAAGTATGAGTTCTTTTGACTAATGTTGAGTCCATGGATTATACGCACTCTCACCTTTCCGCCTTTGCTAGCCTCTTCGGTACCGTGCATTGCCCTTTCTCACCTTGAGAGTTGGTGCAAACTTCGCCGGTGCATCCAAACCCCGTGATACGATATGCTCTATCACACATAAACCTCCTTATATCTTCCTCAAAACAGCCACCATACCTACCTATCATGGCATTTCCATAGCCACTCCGAGATATATTGCCATGCAACTTTCCACCATTCCGTTTATTATGACACGCTCCATCATTGTCATATTGCTAGCATGATCATGTAGTTGACATCGTATTTGTGGCAAGGCCACCGTTCATAATTCTTCCATACATGTCACTCATGATTCATTGCATATCCCGGTACACCGCCAGAGGCATTCATATAGAGTCATATTTTGTTCTAAGTATCGAGTTGTAATTGTTGAGTTGTAAGAAAAATAAAAGTGTGATGATCATCATTATTAGAGCATTGTCCCAAGTGAGGAAAGGATGATGGAGACTATGATTCCCCCATAAGTCGGGATGAGACTCCGGACAAAAAAAAGAGAGAGAGGGCAAAAAAAGAAGAGAAAGGCCCAAACAAAAAAAGAGAAAGAGAGAGAAGGGACAATGCGACTATCCTTTTACCACACTTGTGCTTCAAAGTAGCACCAAGATCTTCATGATAAAGAGTCTCTCATTTTGTCACTTTCATATACTAGTGCGGATTTTTCATTATAGAACTTGGCTTGTATATTCCAATGATGGGCTTCCTCAAAATGCCCTAGGTCTTCGTGAGCAAGCAAGTTGGATGCACACCCACTTAGTTTCTTTTGTTTAGCATTCATAGCTCTAGTGCATCCGTTGCATGGCAATCCCTACTCATGTTGACATCAATTGATGGGCGTCTCCATAGCCCGTTGATTAGCCTCGTCAATGTGAGACTTTCTCCTTTTTGTCTTCTCCACACAATCCCCATCATCATATTCTATTCCATCCATAGTGCTATATCCATGGCTCGCGCTCATGTATTGCGTGAAGGTTGGAAAAGTTTGAGATTATTTGAGTATGAAACAATTGCTTGGCTTGTCATCGGGGGTATAGAAGTTGGGAACATCTTTGTGTGACGAAAATGAAGCATAGCCTAACTATATGATTTTGTAGGGATGAACTTTCTTTTGCCATGTTGTTTTGAGAGGACATGATTGCTTTATTAGTATGCTTGAAGTATTATTATTTTTATGTCAATATGAACTTTTTGTCTTGAATCTTTTGGATCTGAATATTCATATCACAAGTAAGAAGATTTATATTGAAATTATGCCAAATATCACTCCGCATCAAAAATTCTTTTTTATCATTTAGCTACTCGAGGACGAGCAGGAATTAAGCTTGAGGATGCATCATACGTCTCCAACGTATCTATAATTTTTGATTGCTACATGCTACTTTATCTACTGTTTTGGACTATATTGGGCTTTATTTTCCACTTTTATATTATTTTTGGGACTAACCTATTAACCGGAGGCCCGGCCTAGAATTGCTGTTTTTTGCCTATTTCAGTGTTTCGAAGAAACGAAATATCAAACGGAGTCCAAACGGAATGAAACCTTCGGGAACGTGATTTTCTCACCGAACGTGATCCAGGACACTTGGACCCTACTCCAAGAAGTGCCAGAGGCGGTCACGAGGGTGGAGAGCGTGCCCCCCTCCTAGGCGCGCTCCCCTACCTTGTGGGCCCCTTGTTGCTCTGACGACGTACTCCTTCCTCCTATATATACCTACGTATCCCTGAACGATCAGAATGGGAGCCAAAAACCTAATTCCACCGCCGCAACCTTCTGTATCCACGAGATCCCATCTTGGGGCCTGTTCCGGAGCTCCGCCGGAGGGGGCATCCACCATGGAGGGCTTCTACATCAACACCATAGCCCCTCCGATGAAGTGTGAGTAGTTTACTTCAGACCTTCGGGTCCATAGCTAGTAGCTAGATGGCTTCTTCTCTCTTTTTGGATCTCAATACAATGTTCTCCCCCTCTCTTGTGGAGATCTATTCGATATAATCTTCTTTTTGCGGTATGTTTGTTGAGACCGATGAATTGTGGGTATATGATCGAGTATTATCTATGGAAAATATTTGATTCTTCTCTGAATTCTTTTATGTATGATTGAGTTATCTTTGCAAGTCTCTTTGAATTATCCTTTTTGGTTTGGCCAACTAGATTGGTAGTTCTTGCAATGGGAGAAGTGCTTAGCTTTGGGTTCAATCTTGCGATGTCCTTACCCAGTGACAGAAAGGGTTGCAAGGCACGTATTGTATTGTTGCCATCGAGGATAACAAGATGGGGTTTTATCATATTGCATGAATTTATCCCTCTACATCAGGTCATCTTGCTTAAGGCGTTACTCTGTTTTTAACTTGATACTCTAGATGCATGCTGGATAGCGGTCGATGAGTGGAGTAATAGTAGTAGATGCAGAATCACTTCGATCTACTTGTCTTGGACGTGATGCCTATATACATGATCATTGCCTAGATATGCTCATAACTATGATCAATTCTGTCAATTGCTCAACAGTAATTTGTTCACTCACCGTAGAATACTTATGCTCTTGAGAGAAGCCACTAGTGAAACCTATGGCCCCCGGGTCTATTCTCATCATATCAATCTCTATCGCTTTATTTACTTGCATTCTTTTTACTTTGCCTTTTACTTTTTACTTTGCATCTATCTATCAAAAATACCAAAAATATTATTTATCATCTCTATCAGATCTCACTCTCGTAAGTGACCGTGAAGAGATTGACAACCCCTAATCGCGTTGGTTGCGAGTAGCTATCGTTTTGTGTAGGTACGAGGGACTTGTGTGTGGTCTCCTACTGGATTGATACCTTGGTTCTTAAAAACTGAGGGAAATACTTACGCTACTTTGCTGCATCATCCTCTCCTCTTCGGGAAAATCCAACGCAGTGCTCAAGAGGTAGCAGTCACCAATGGTGGCTTTGGGCTACCAGCGTTGCCATGCCAGGGACATTCTCCTCAATTCTATTCAGTTGTTTAATTGTACCAGGGGGTCTAGAGACTACGAAGATAGTATATTGAAACACATGAAATGGCAGACCTCAAAAGTTTCAATCTAGCACCTTGTGAGAGCAGAGAAGAGCTAGCTGCCAGTCTCCTTTTCATTCTATCAAGGAAAGGCATTAAGTCATGAATCTTGGGCCTAGTGTTACCCATAGGTAAACCAGGTAAGTGAAAGGCATCTTACCCAGTTTACACTCAAACAAACTGGCCAACAAGAAGCTTCATCATCAATCACATTTATAAGCAGCATGGAGGATTTATGAAAATTCACTTTCAAACGAGTGGATTTATATTCAACAAAAATTGTAACATTTCTTTTAGGTCAATAAGTTGAGGATCAATTGGAGAGTATAGATCATGAAATGGAATTGGAAAAGATAGCTCCCCATGATGATACATGTCACTGAGAATAGGTTGAAGTAAATCCACTACCAAGAAAAATAGAGGTAGTAATAGTGGGCTACCCAGATGAATCCCAGGTTTCCATTGGAATGGCCTACCAGACACACCATTCAGAAGAATGGAAGTTGGAAGGTATTCCACAGAATAATATATCCAATGTTACCTACATAAATCCGACCCCAATTTTTTTTAAGACCACACATTCAAATAGCCGCATATATAGTCTAATTTCTTTGGTTTTTATTTCTCAAACTCCAATTATTAATCTATTTTCCCTATAAATGTGAGGCATAGGCTTGCACTTAGCTCTAGTAGGTAGTTGAGTGGTTGACTAACGCAAACATGCCCATAAGGTTTTTCTTAAATTGTCGGTATAATTAATTTAAGCACTAAGTGTTGATCAATTGTGTTTGTTCCATCTAATCAGGTTTGGTCGATCGAAGGCATCAACAAGTTCGAGATCCTGTCACTTGCCACCCCTCTCCATGTTGTCCCTCCTCAAGCAGGTCGACTACCTAATCCCCTCCAAGTGCATGCCCTGCCTCGAGTTCAGCAAGGTTGGCTTCTTCTTCCTTGAGCACAACATGTTCCCTAGATACTATGACCTCTGATACTAGACAATGTGGAAGCTACCTATCTTCAGGTGCACCAATGCCATGAAGGTGCTCAAGGAGGTGGAGGAGGTCAAGGAGGAGTACCCTAACGCCTATGACTGAATCATTGGCTTCGACAACCTGTGTAGTACGTCATCTTCGTCACCTTCGGGCTACCTAGTTGTGAGTCTGTCAAGGCCTTACTACGAGTTAAAACAATGGCCTATGTATGAAGGTCTTTTGTGAACTTCACTTTTCTACACGGCTCTGCTTTCCGACCTAAGCATAATTTTTGTTCTATATGATCTGTGTATGTACAAACATAGGTTGTGGAGCATGGATATGTAAATTTTAGCACCGGCTACATATACAACACTTGTGTAATAATTATTATATATAACAAGCGGACCATTGGCTTGCTGCTAATTCTCAAAAAAGATTCTTTATTTGGCACCGCAAGGGATATGTCTCGCAGGTAGTGGGTGTAAGAATTCAGTATTTGACATTAATATCCCCTGACTGGCAGTTACAAATTTCAGTTTCTTTACCTACAAATACAAATAATTGTTTGTTTTCCATGTCACTACTATCATCTCTATCGGTTACTGCTAGTAAAATAGGATGAAGCATATTCTTGTCAGAGACCCTTACTAAAGAACTTTTGTTGGTCTAGATAATTAGCATCTAATTAAAGTTTCATGATCTTTATGTTTTATACTAGGTGGAGAATTTATATTATAGAAATTTCCCTCTATGTCTTGATGGCGAGATTCCTCAAATGCTCGAGGTCTTCATGAGCAAGCAAGTTGGACACACCCCCACTTAGTCCTTGAGAGAGCTTTCATTTATTCATAGGTCTGTGTGTGTCCTAGTTGCATGTCGATCCCTACTCCTTGTGTTATCATTGATCATAAGGCCTTCTCCATTGCCTAATGGTTAGCTACATTGATGCAAGACTTTCTTTGTTTTTGACTTCTCAAACCCCAATGATTATTCTATTTTCCTTTTAAGTGCAAGGCATAGGCTTGCACTTAGGTCTGCATTGGTAGTTGAGTTGTTGACTAACGCAGAAATGCCTATAAGGAGTATTTTTTCTTATGGCTAGGTCTTTCTTAAATTGCCGGTATAATTATTTTAAGCTTTAAGCGTTGATCAATTGTGTTAAATCCATCTAGTTGGGTTTGGCTGATCGAGGGCATCAAGAAGTTCGAGACCCTATCTTACTTGCCAACCCTCTCCATAGAGGCCCTCCTTAAGAAGGTCGACTACCTCATCCGCTCCAAGTGGGTGCCCTGCCTCAAGTTTGGCAAGGTTGGCTTCGTCTTCCGTGAGCACAATAGCTCCCCCGGGTACTACGATGGTGGATACCGGACAAAGTGGAAGTTTCCTATTTTCGGGTGCACCGACGCCACATAGGTGCTCAAGGAGGTGGAAGAGGTCAAAAAGGATTACCCTGATGCCTATGTCCTTATCAACAGCTTCGACAACCTGTGCCAGGTGCATTGCGTCAGTTTCATTACCTTCAGACTACCAGGTTACGAGGAGTCCGGAAAGGGCTAGACTACGAGTGAAACAATGGCCTATGTATGAAGGTCTTTTGTGAACTTCACTTTTCTCCACGACTCTGCTGCCAACCAGAGCATATTTTCCATTCTGTATGATTTGTGTATGTACGAACATTGGCTGTGGAGCATGCATGTGTAAATTCTAGCACCGACTACACATATACAACACCTGTGTGTTATGTATTATATACAACAAGCGAACTATTGTCTCGCTGTTAATTCTCGAAAAAGATTAATTTTTTGGCACTGCAATGGATATGTCTCACAGCTGGTGAGTGGAAGAATTTAGTATTTTACATTAGGATCCCCTGACTGGTTGTTCCAAATTTCAGTTTCTTTACTTATCAATACAAAATGTAGTTTCTTTTCCATGTCACTACCATCTTCTCCATCGGTTCTTGCTAGTCAGAAATGGATGAAACATATTCTTGTTAGAGGCCCTTACTAAAAACCTTTTTTGTCTACAATTTTGGATAATTAGTATCTAACTGAAGTAGATGGCAACAACATTCAAAAGTAACCTGGCCAAGAACAAACATCGGGCACGGTTGGGTTATGTTAAGTAAGCAACCCTCCAGAGGTGGAAATTCATCCATCGCCTTAGTAGAAATTGGAAGGTGCAACAGCGTGGCCTGGTCAGGGGTTTCCCTAAAGGAATTGACAGAAACTTTTCCATCCAAGGAAAGGAAACGAGCCTTGACAAACGATGCCGAAGAGGCCGAAAAGATCCCTCAATCAACTAGGCATCAAACAACAATCGGACCGAGTCGCCTGTATATGACTTTGCGGCGACCTGTGTTGTTGGTAAACAGTCTCCCGGGCCTAGTCTCTGCGACCCTCTTTTGTGAGGGGCCACTCCTTCTCCTGATTGAAGAGCTTGCCTTGTACTAATCAGTAAGCTTCAAATATCGCTCCACCAGGACTACAACAAACCTGAATAGCACTGACCGGCCAAATAGTATCATCACTAACGCAAGAATGGCCGGTGAGTGCCTCGGGGTTAGTAGTGATGTCTTCGTCACTGATCGGCTGGCCCGTTAGTGGTACCTATCAAGAGGACTAGAGAAATAGGGATATCAATGACTGTCCACTGCCTAGGTATAACAAGTACTCCACACAACATGACACAAATTACACAGGTAATACACAAGAAGCACGTATAAACATTGCATTTTCATACGACATCACATACACAAAGACATGTATATCTCGTACAATCCAATACAATTATATTCGCATATATAACTGATATGTCATCTAACATTGACTTAAACGAAAGCTACAAAAATTTAGAACCTCTTGGGAATGATATCCTCTTGGGAGCACTAACGACGAGAATAGTATCGAGTCTGTCAACTCTTGGGAATGATATCCATTCTTCGATAAGCACTCAAGAGTCCAAATATGGCCCTCATCTTAGATTCGACGAAAGGCAATGACTTTATATTAAACATGTAATACACATATTTTTTATAAGGATGTAATGTGTAATAAGGACTTGCAAGTTAACACGTCGACAACTTACAAATGGTGCATCATGGATGAGAGTACTATAGGCTCAACAATTGTGATTGATGGCAAATTTTAATATGCTCCCTCTGACCCCTTCTTTTTATATGTGAGGTAAGAAGGTAAGAGCTAATCAGACCACTAATTAATATGATCAACAGTTCAGATCTATCATATACTCTTACTTCTCATGTGAAAAGAGGAGGTAAGAGGGAGCATGTTAAAACTGCTCATGATGGCAAGCCTCCCATCATTTGTGGAACCCTGTTGCAATCTTCTTTTCTGCAGCTCAACTAAAATGACTCATCGTCTATCTACTTGACCTTGCTCGTCATCCAAAGACGATGTATGTGCAGGTTGGATCAGATTCCGTGCCAATCTTTTAGTGCAATGCAACTAAAATGGGTATCTGATTCGAAAGAATACTTGTTATCTAGCTTAAACAGGGTCAAGATCAGAACTAGAGACAAGTATGTAGGCAGTCTTGATCAATGGAGTGAGTCCATGATCATCTGGGGATCTACTACATATATATTGGTATAGTGCTTAGAAATGTATTCCTGTTCCTGAAAGTAATGCTGAATGAACGACTCAAACATACCAAAGGTTACTCAGATAAAGATAAAAAAAATAATGAAAAAAGTGACATATCATGATCTTAGAAAGCATAATGGACCTTATCAACATGCACAAAATGTATGACTACTTTCGATGCATAAGTTAAGGAGTACAGGTTATTCGTCAACTTTCGCTTCGAACAGTTGCCAAACATTAATATGAGAATTAGATGGAACTATAGACAAGTGTAACTCTTTTCAAGTTGTATGTTCAAGGAAAAATTGCTCTTAAGATCTTTGAGTACATGGGAACTACTCTCAAAATGCTCTTAAACAAGTAGGAGATATATATATATATATATATATATATATATATATATATATCTGTGTGTGTGTGTGTGTGTATGTCTGTGTCTGCACACGCGCATGTGTGTGTGCGCGCACGCCCGCGTGCGCGTTTGTGTGGCGCGCGCGCGCGCGCGCGTGTGTGTGTGTGTGTGCTTGTGTGGGGTGTGAGTGTGTGTTGTTTTCTAACATATTCATAACTAAATTTTCACATATAACATGCATTATATATAATTACATACATCACAAAATTGCAACACAATAACATTGCAAGCAAGAAAATAAACTATAAGGCTCTACTACAATTGTAACGGAATATCCATGACATGGATAGCTTATTTGAAACTGTAACATTACTATAAAGGAATGGAGCTCACTGCCGCAGCCACCACCGAGACCCGAGACCGAGGAGCGGGAGACACGGCGGGCAGCATGGCAGATGGCGGGGCAGAGCAACCCCAACACCTGGCAGCCGACACAGATTACCGGGTGGAGGAAGGGGAGGATATGTCGAAGGCCGGCGGGAGGGAGGGACTCAACGACGATAGTAATTGTAGGGATTGGCGAAGGGGAGTGGATGATGGATTATAACAGGATGTGTACAACACAACACTGGCGGCCTTCAAGACCATAGGGTCAGACATGAGACGTCAACACAAACGGGTCAGATATAACGGTTGTGCGGTGATTACAATCGATCCGACTGGACCATCAGGATGACTTATCACTGACGTGACAAAGTTAGACCAGTTTGTGATAATCATCGAGCCGAAGCCAAATTTTGTTATTCCTGACGAATGATGAGTGGCCGGTCAGTTATAAAGCTCATCACTGGCGCGTGGTCAATGAATGAGCAGCGTTGTTCGGATCTGTAGTAGTTCAGAAAGAACCACAAATTCCATGAGTAGTGACTCCATTCTAGTAAGAACTCCATATCAAAGATACCCATGGGACATAAGCTTTGTTATATAATGTACTAAAGTGTTTTGTAAGCAATGCTTGGTTCTGAATCTGGCGCTTAATGATACCCGTACCACCATTCCCCGTCGGCCTACATACCAGATGGCATACCGACAATGACTTATTTGGGCTATCAACATTGCCACGCCAGAGACATTACTGGCAAATTCTCATTATATCATGGGGTCTAGAGACCACAAAGATAGTATATTGGCCTAGATGAAATGGCAGACCTCAAATTTTGCAATATGGCATCTTGTGAGAGAAGAGAAGAGCTAGCTAGCAATCTCCTTTTCATTCTATCAACCAACGGCATTAAGTCCGGGATCTTGGGCCTATAGTGTACCCATGGGTAAACGAAGGTAAGTGAAAGGCATCTTACCTACTTGACACTCAAAACAAACTGGCCAAATGAGAAGCTTCATCATCGATCAAATTGATAATCACCATGGAGTACAAAAATTCACTTTCAAACGAGTGGATTTAGCAAAAACTTGTAACATTTATTTCAGGGCCGGAAGCTGAGAATCAATATCCGGCATAACCAACAACATATCATCAGCATACTGCACAATTGGATAGTCCGGATCATTAGGTGGGGTTGGAAAATACAGCTCCCCACAAAGATACATGTCATCGAGAACAGATTGAAGTAAATCTGCTGGCAAGACAAATAGAAGTGTCAATTAACAGTGGTACTGAATCCCATGTTTGCATTGTACTGCTTAATGAGGCACACCATTCAAAAGGATGGAAGGTGTTCGAGAGGATAAGATCTCCTTGATCCAAGCTCTCCGTTTCTCATCAAACCTTTAAACTTTAAAATTTGCAGGATAGCATCGTGTTCCATAGTGTCAAACACTTTATCAAAATCCACCAATGCCATATGCTGCCACATGGCATGATACTTGCCTTTTGACATTATATTTCATTAGAAATTCATTTCTGGCCAATCAGAGGACGACATGTGTCATTTTCCTTTTCAGAAAAAAATTCTAAAACCTCTCAAATTTTGAAAAAAAAAATACCTCGTCAGGAGAAGATATCACCGCGACACATCGATGACCGAACGTTACAAACCGGTCACTGATCAAAGACATGCATCCCCACAAAAAAAGGACTGGAGTATAAATTAATAAACTTCTCGTACTTATGATCGTCTCTGATTAATTAAGAGAACTGCTTGTTGGTGGCGAAGGTCTGGCCGAAGCCCCAGCCGGCGGGAGCGGCGTTGGGGAATGTGAGCGTCTGGCCGTCGGTGCTGGTGACCTGGAACGAGAGGCTCTGGCCGGTGAGCAGCGCGGTGGACTGCCAGTTGACCCCCCAGTTCCTGGACATGGGCATCCACCCGGTCCTGGACCCCTTGATGGACACCGACCGGATGGACCCGACGCCGCCGACGTTGCTGACGAGCACGAGCTCGAAGTAGTCGTGGCCGTTGACGGTGAACCTGACGCCGCCCTTCTTGGCGCAGGGCACGCGCTGGTAGAGGACCGGCACGATGCCGCCGCGGTAGACGCCGATGTTGAGCCAGGCCGGCTCGGCCATGTCGAAGTGCTGCCGCGGCGGGTTGCACCACCCGCCGTCGTCGTTGGGGAGCGCGTAGTTGGGCGGGCAGAGGTTGGTGGCCGTGATGGTCACCGACGCGCCGCGGATGCAGAACCGCGGGTCCGCTGCGTAGTCGCACCTGATCCGGTAGCACTGCCCGCAGGAGGCGCCGTCGTTGAACAGCGCCGTGCTCAGCGCCGCCGTGCTCGTGCCGTACCCCGTCGAGTACAGGTTCCCGTACCCGCATGCCCCACCTGCACGCATCGCATCATCAGCTTCTTTCTGTGTGTTCATCACGATCGAATGAAGTTAACTACACCTGCGCACGTACCCATGGTTCCCGAGGCGTCGCTGCCGCCGTAGAAGGTGGCGAAGGCCCTGCTGACGCCGGACGCCGAGAAGCCGGAGGCCGTGCTCCAGAGCAGGCACGTCGCGACCGCGAACAGCCCAAGGAACCGGGCAGGCGATCCAGCAGCTGACGTCCCCATGTTACAGAGATCAATGAAGCTTGTGGTATTGCTAATGGCCGGACATGACAGGCAGATCTAGGAGTTTAAATAGCCATGCCTTGCACTGCACTGGGGCCGGCCTGGGGGATGGAAGCCCGGACGAGGCTCTGCTGGCGCGTTGCGAGGGGCCGTGCATGCATGTGGGCGTGCATGCACATATGCGGGTGGAGTGTGTGCTCTTTCGGGAGCTGAGGTGACGGGGACACGAGCTCGATCGGTGGCGGTGCTGGCGAGCGGCATTATTGGTCCAGGCCGACGCATGGAGGCTCGTGGGAGATTCTATCGGGAGAGCCCTGCCCATGTTCTCGGGTCAATAAACTGTTGGGCCCTCTGACGTGTGTCGGGTCGAGGCTGGATGGATGCTTGCGAGATGCGGCGTTTAATTTGCATCTGTCGGCGCCACTCCCCCGCGTAGATCCGGGCTTCGTGTCTTTCCCTGTGCTGCACAGTCAAATTCGGCGCTTGTTTTGGCCGTGGGTACACATGGGGAAAGTGTTTCCTTGGATTTTCATAGGCCGTTTTTTTTTCGGGTGAGAAACAAACAGGATGCCCAGGAATTAATATAGTCCGGGTTCACTGAGTTCAAGATCAAATCCGAAGAAATGATGACGCTTTGTTTGGATGTCTGTATTGAAGGGCTCTGTATCGGCAAAGATCTAACATCTGGTGAAAAAATGTCCCCTTCCCCTCGTGTCGCTCCTGAAAGCGACAGAGGGGCCGCACCCGCCGCCAGCGGCTACTAGGCCTCCTCCTCCCCCCTCCCCTCCCCGCCGCCGGGCAAAGCCCAGTAGGTGCTGGCGATGGTGGGGTCCTCTCTCTCATTGGCGCGGTGTAGTTCGACGCGGGCTGACGACCTTGCGTGGAGGCGCGGTGCTCGACCAGGGGCGGCTCGGCAGTACCTCGGCTTCCTTGGTGACGAGGTGGGTCGTGCATGCGGTGTGGGAGGGCTGGCGATGTGCCGTGGCAGCGGAGTGTGCTCGGGACGAAGGCGAGGGGCTGCCAAATCAGATCTGGTGCGAAGTGGCTCCTCTGGCCACCATTTCGCGGGTGGCATGGGTTCTGGTGGCGCGGGCTGGCCGTCTTCGGTGGCTGTGGGCATTTTGTGGGGGTCCGGTGTGGTGGTGCGACATGGCTGACGATGGAGGTCGTGGTATCGAGCTGTCGAGGATGTGGGCGGTGCGGGTCTGTGGGGGCGGTACCGTTCTTTGGCAGTCTTGCTTCACCGGCAATGCAGAGTGGTGGTAGCGGTCTCTCATCTCCTCGGTCTATACCGATGGCATGGCAGTGACCGGGCGCTCGCACTCGGATGGATCTGTTCGGGGCCCAAGGTGAGTCGGAGTTGCGGCTTCGGGTAGGTGAGATTGGGCTCGATATGGGTTGTTTTCGTGGGTGGTGACTGGTAAGGTCCCTCCCGCCGCGGGAATGGTGGATGTCGGTGGTGGTCAGGACACCATTCATTATCAAGTTGTGTGGTGTCACGTGCCACAGACATGGCGTCGTGCGAGGGTGCTTAACGATGGCCGTCAGGAGTCACGGGGTTGTGCCCCCCTCGGTTCACCAGGACTGACTGGGTCACAGGGGTGGGGCCCCTACAGTGTGGCGCCGTCCCAAACTCCATGTCTGATGCCAGGCTAGGAGTGTAATAGTTGGGTTCTAGTCCAGATGTAGCTCCTGGCTCGGTCAAGTAATGGTCGTAAGTGTACAGTCCCAATCGCTTAATTGATTCATCCTAGCAGGTATATTTTTTCTAATGGTTTTTATCATTTATGTCATTAGTTGTGTCCCACTACTCAGTTTTGCCATTAGAAATTGCTACTACTCAAAAATGTTGTCGTTTCATGAGATGTTTGCTCAAAAATGTCATTAGATATCTCAGAAATGCCATCGTTCCATTAGATGCTTGCTCAGAAATGCCATTAGACATCGTTATTTTCAGGTCAAACTCGTTGACCATGTTATATGATGAAAATACCCCTATACCCACATGTCAGCTCTCTCTATCTCACAATGATAAGTTTGGACCGCACTTGTCAGGAGTAAGCAAGCGAATAATTTTAAAGAAAATAAGAATGCTACTGGGATCAAGTGGGACCCATACTTTATTGTAGTGAGATAGAGAGAGAGCTGACATGTTGTTATATAGGTATTTTGGTCATTATGACATGGCAAATAGGATTTGAGCTGATAATAATGGTGTCCAGTGGCATTTTTGAGCATGTACCTAACGAAGCGATGGAACTTTTTAGCAGTTGAAATTCCTAGTGGCAAAACTGAGTAGTGAAACACAACAAATGACATAAATGTAGTGCAAATGGAAAGGTTTGTTTTTTCTATGAGAATGAGCCTATACCTTGCAAACATATATTACCTGGCTGGGGGCCCCTAACCAACGTGGGCCCTGTGTGGCTGGACCTGATGCATATGCATGCTCAGGGCCGGCCCTATGACCAACTACAAGCAAGAACATTGCAACCTTCTGTTCCACAGTCATATACATTATAATGGATTCCACATCACTCTCATAACATGGTGCATAGGTCATGGATGTTCCGTTTAGTAAAAAGCAATTGACCATAACATGTGTAGTAAAAGATCTAATGCAAGGGCACATGTTTCAACAAACAGTTTTGTCAAACAATTATTTTCCTCTTCCTTATTTTATTTTCTTCATTTATGCACTCAACCAAATCTAAGTGGTCTGGCATGAAGTTGTACAATGCAATTATCTAGTTGTAAGCATGGTAACAAGACATCACATACACACATGCATAGCAAAAACAAAGGGGATCTAATATGTGTAGCTTAAATCGGCATGCAGATAGATGAACACTCCACTAATCTGCACAAATTTAGACATAAATTTAAACTATTTGCTACAACTGATTAGGGAAAACAGAGGTGTTTTTAGGGTTTCGTATGTTGTGCTTGGTGATCCTTTATCAAATTAATTTTGTTGATCATCTATCCTAAGCCCTAAATAGCTCATGGACATCGTCTCGTGGCGAGAAGTCGTCGTTTGCCACGTGAAAGAAAAAGAGGGAAGAAGAAAATGAAGTGAGACTTCGATGTGGGGTCAAGTTGGTTTGGGGGATTAAGTTCAGGGGATTTGCAGTATGAAGAAAATTTTAATCCTTAACATTATAGAAATGGGATAAGGGATACGTTTTGGACTTCTAGAATAAGGGATCTACTAGATGTGCCCTTATAACTTGTTATAGCGCGAGCAGAACATCTCCTGAAGACACGAGTTGACATGGCCTCGTTGTAGCCCATGAACAACTATTATTATTATCTTATTCTTTTTAATATAGATCTTGAATATAAACATGTCACTAATTTATACATAATTTAATAAATAAATCAATAAAAAAGTGTGTTACGAAATATACGCACACATACAAAAAAACAAGTACTTGCATGAAATGTTCATATAATTAGAGGATAGATGCATTTCCAAAAATATTCAAGTAATTAAAGTGTTCATGCATTTTTTGTGAAAAAATGTAATTAATATATTTTCAAGAAATGTTCATGTAATTAAGTAAGGTATTGAATGTAATTAAAGATATTCATGCTATATTCATGTAAATTATAAAATGTTCACACGTTTTTATGATATGGTTATGTAATTACACAAGGTATTCATGAATGTTACTTCTAGAAACTTGATGATTTTAAAAAAATGAAATGAATATGTCTGAAATATTGATGATTTTTTAAAATTATTCATTTAGTTTGAGAGGTGTTCACCGCTTCTAATAATATAAAGAAAAGAAATACTGAAATAAGAAAAGAAACAGGAAAAAAGAAACAAAAACACTGAAAATGAGTTATCAAAACTGGAACAAAACCAACCAAAAGAACCGAATCCTGAGAAAACCATACAAAAACATCACTATAACTGGATTCTGAGAAAAATCACATAAAATCGGGAAGAAACCACAGAAAAATGCACGCTCGGCTGGCTGCCCTGTGAAAGACTCCGGATGACCCCTAAGTAGTACTCATGCTATGTGAGACTAGTGAATTGTAGGTGCTTTCCACATCATTTAAATATATATATATAAAGCATGTGAAAACACATTTGAATAGGATTTTCTTTTTTAGAATCGTATTGGACAAGATCCAACTTGGATTCTAGAGAGTAAGAACCAAGTTGGGGGTTCAATTAGAAGGCCACGTGACAGAATACTATGCGTTGAAAACTTTATCCAACGGATGATAATTTCCAGATCTGCCATCTCCTGATCGTTGGATGAGCATATCCAGTGACTAATATTTAAAGTTACTGACACACTGTATAGTGGTATATATATATATATATATATATATATATATATATATATATATATATATATATATATATATATATATATATATATATATATATACCTCCTTATTTATCGACCAGCGCGAGGGGAAGAGAGCAACTAATCAAAGAGTACTCCTTTGGGAGCCCCCGCAAGGGTCACTTGACGTAGTCTAGGAGCGCGCCACTTCCTTCAGATTTTATTTTATTTTTCTATACACGCTATCGGCTTCTGGATGATTTTTTTCGGCTTTTCTGTTTTCCTTCGGCTTTTCTTAGGATTTGGACCAAAAAATTTCAAAAGAAAATTGCGCCAATAACACGTATTACTTTTTTTATTTTCAGGAGAGCCACATATTTATTTCTCGTGGAGGCAGGGATTTGCTTCTGCAAGAGGCACGGTCCTGCCTCTCGTAAAGAAAAAAACATGTTTTCTTTTATTTTGCTCCGCGAGAAGCACGGTCATGCCTCTTGGAAAAGAAAAAAAGAAGACATTTTTTTCGTTCCACGATAGGCCTGAATTTGCTTCCTTGGGAGGCATGGTCGTGCTTCTTGAAAAAGGGAAAAAAATGTGTGCCTCTTCGAAAAGGGAAACATGCTTTCAGTTTGGCTTTTTCTGTCTAATTTTTTTGTCAATTTTTTTATCAAAACCTATCAACATGGGCTCTAGATTTGAAGATCTCGATGTGAGGGATCCAACGGTGAAAATGGTTCAAGATTTGAAAGCACGGTTTAAGAGATAAAACGTTTTGAATAAAAGAATTTACAAAAAGGGGAAAACTCACATGCACGCACATGCAGTGTGCCACTTGTCGCAACCTGGCAAGGGGAGAGTGATCTCTGAAAGGAGAACTCCTTAATTAGTAATTTTGTGCTCTCTTTTTTCACGTAAGCAAGTAGAATAGCTGAAACGCACACTCTCCTGCCGCGCGCCCTAGTGGGCCGGCCCATCTGGGAACGAGGCGCCCCTTTTTTTCTATTTTTTCTTGTTTCATTTTTATTTTTGCTTATTTAAATATGATTCGGGATTTCCATAAAAATCATGTTTTTTAAAAAAAATCTTATCAAATTTTAAAAACATATCCTGAATTTTCCTGAAAGAATCATCAATTTTGAAAATATTGAAAGATTGAAAAAATGTACCAAAATTTTAAAAAATCACTAATTGGCAACATGTCATAAATTAGAAGAAATCATCGAAGATTCAAATAATTTTTTTGAATTTTGAATCTGGTTTAGCAATTCATTGATATACAATTTATTAAATTTGATGAACTTTTTCAAAAATTTGCTGAACAAATGTTGAATTGGATGAATATTTTTTTTGAAACCGATGAACCCTTTTTGAAGTTCATGGTTTTTTGTGAATTGTGATGGTTTTTCTTAGTTTTATGAAAGAATTGAATTTACTGAAAAAATGAATAATTTTTTTAATTGTGCTGGTTTTCCTTAATTTGATGAACATTTTTGCATTTGATGAATGACTTTGGAGTTCGATAAATAAAAAATGTTGACAATTTCAAATAGTGTTTGTGAATTGGCAAAAAAATGTTTACCAAATGAAAAAAAGGGGAAAACATGCTAAAAAGAAAATCACAAATATGCATAAACAAAAAAGAAAAACTGAAAAAAATGGATGAGAGATCCTGCGGTACTTGGGCTGGTGTAAAATCACGTAGCGAGAATGGGGTGTGTGTGTTTGGTCCACGACTATCGGCATGGGTGGGGAATAGGCGGAATCACTAATTAAGGAACAATCTTTGCAAAGATCACTTCCACCTACCCAGGTTGCGACAAATAGCGCACTGTATGTGCTTATCGCAACATGGGAGTTTTTTTAGATCCATTTATTCAAAACATTTTATTTTTAAAATTGTGCATCCAAATCTCGAACTATTTTCACTATTGATTCCTCGCGTAGAGATTTTCAAAACTAGATCCCATGTTGATAGGTTTTGGCGAACCTTTTTTTATCACGAAAAAATCTGAACAAAAAAAATCAAAACGGAAGCACATTCTTTTTACTTTCCGAAAGAAGCTCGGCTGTGCCTCTCGCGGAAGCAAATACATGCCTCCACGAGAAGTAAACCCGTACCTCTTGTGGAAGGAAAATCAACTCATTTTTTTCGTTTCCAAGAGACACAGCTGTGCCTACCAAGAAAGCAAATTCGTGCCTCCACGAGATGTAAAAGCGTGCCACTGGTGAAAGAAAAGAAAAAAAACACTTTTTTTTCGTTTCCGAGAGGGACGAATGTGCCTTTCGCAGAAGCAATACCGTGCCTCTTGCGGCAGAAAAACACGCGTCTTTCCCGTTTTGCAAGAGGCGGCGCCGTGCCTCTCATGGAATCAAACCCGTGCGTCTCACAAAAGGATAAGAAATAATAACATGTCTTTTTTTTGTCGTTTTCGAAAGGCACGACCGTGCCTCTCGCGGAAACAAATTTGTGCCACTCGTGGAAAGAAAAGAAAAAAAGAAAAGCATTTTTCTCGTTTTCGAGAGGCACGGCTATGCCTCTCGTGGAAGGGAAAAAAAGAAAATGTGTTTTTTCATGTTTTATTTGAATTGTTTTTTTCAACAAGCTAGGAAGACCCGAGATAAACCGAGAAGCCAAAAAAATCATCTAAAAAGCCGAAAATGCGTGCGTAAAAAAATCGAAGGAAGCGCCTAGTGCGCGCTCTCAGCCCACTCCCAAGTGACCTGAACGAGCACTCGTTCGTTAGTTGCTCTCGAAATAGGAGAAGCCACGAGATATAGCAATGGAAAATTCTATTCAGCCCTCATTGCATCGACTACTTCTAAATTAGTAGGTTTCGTGCACTCTCTATCAGCTTCGCGTCGGCCAGTTATAGGGTAATTTTCCTTTACTAGTGGCAGTTTTCGCTACATGTACAATTTCTAGCTTCAGCTTGTTTTCCACCTTTCTATCTTATATTTTTCTTCATTTCTTCTTTTTCATCAATTTCTTAGTTATTTTCTAGTTTAGCTTCATGTTTAATTTAGAACTTTCATGAATATTTATAAACAATTATGAACATTTTTTAAATACGTGAAATGTTTTTAAAGTCATACGTATTTTTAAGTAATCCATGAGAAATTTAATTTTGTAAATGTTATATTATTTCTTATCAACATTTTTGAAATTTTGAAGAAAAACAATTATAATTTTGTTTAAATCCCCTAAATAAAAAGATATAAAATCCAAACATGAAAAGTGTAGATTTTAAAGACCGTACAAAAACCGGTGCAAAACAATGGCTGAGGAAGTATTGGGCCCAACCCATATAGCGTGGGTGTGTGTTTCACCGCAGATACTTCGCTTAGAGCGTAGAATAGGAGATCCCATCATCAAGGCAAGAGAACATCCATCTACATGCCTCTATCTATCTAAATGGAAAGTGTTTCTGCATTTTTTCCTGAAAAATGGATGAAGTCTTAAAAAATGTTCACACATTTTCAAGAAATGGTCATGTAACTAAATAAAGTATTCATGATTTTTTTTTGCAAAGTCTTCACAAAATTTTGAAAAATATTCATGATTTGTTAGGTAAAACATTGTAAGGTGTACTTGAAAAACTATGTTTTGGAAGCATGTTTATGCATAGGAATATGGACTTGGTGTAAGTCAGCTTGAAAAGCAATTCAGGGTCAGTTGAATCTACGAACCGTTGGATTAAAATCCATAGCTCACACGTCATCTTCTTCCTCCAGCCGACGGATTTCTTCATCCTCTAGCCGCTCTGCCTCTCCACCTCAACCTTATTGCCTCCCTTCCTCTTCTTCGACCGCGACGACACGCCTCATTGTCCCTCGCAATGTCGTCCTTGCCTTTGGCGAGAGGGCTCTGACTTATTCGGCCAAAAATCAAATCGAGAAGGCAGTTGTTGTGCCTAGGAGTTATGGATACAACCTTATAAGAGGGAGGCGTCTCTCTCTCTAGAGCCACCACTTGAAACATCATCCTTCTGTTCTCGTCAATACCTACCGCCACCGAGTCTCGCATCTCCTCTTCCTACCGTCCAAGGGGGCGCCGATACAACCACATTCTTTGAACGCACCCTTGCGATCGGTGACCTGCACAGGTAGCCAGATGCTTCTTTTTTTTGTGAAATGCTCGCACGACTGTGCCACCCTTCTTCCATGATTTCTTCTTGATCCATGATTTCTCGACTACCCACAGTCATCTTAACCAGTAGCATGCACACATGCCACAACGCGTTGGAGGCGGAGCTTGCTGTGTGCCAGGAGGGCATTGCTCTTGCCCTCGAGTGGAGTTCCATGCCTTTTATTCTTGAGACTGACTGCGCGGTTGCTGCACAGATGATTATGCAAACGGAGAACAATCGTTCGCCAGGGGCAGCCTTGGTTGAGGAGATTAAATGCCTACTGAACATGGGCAGGGAGCACGTCATATCCGTGATATGTCGCTCTCGCAATTCGTTTGCGCATAGCTTAGCTCAAATGGGGCATAATTCTACTCACACTGCTGTTTGGTTGAGGTATGTTCCTCAAGAAATTCATGTGAACTGACTCAAAACGATTGTAATCATCATGATTAAGCAACGATTTTTTTTTTCTTTTTTAAAAAAAAAAAGCAACACCGCTGCAAGGATGTCAAAACTAGAGCTAAGATACTATGCTGATTTTTATCCATATGTATGCCCAAATAATTTTGGTAGATCTATCTTGGTCATTCCTGTCGTTAACGTTATCCATCGCCTTATTTCCAACAAATCCTGCTATCTTTACTCTGTTTCTCAGGTGGATGTGCGTTGCGTGCTAGTAGTACAACTGAACAGCAATCTCATCGATCCCTGTCAGTCTGAAACACTCAGCACAGCTAAAGACTGACTGAAACTACTCGGAGGCACGCATGTGGACTGGACGCACAAATTGGCGGTCCTTCCAGGGTCAAGGTGGTGTGGCAGGGCAGCCTCCTTTTCCCACTGGTCAAGTAGTTGTGCTTCTTCACATGGCGAAACCGGTCAGTTTCACCTCAACTTCAACACGGGTTTCTCGGTGATCACCGGCCAATTTCCGTTGGAGCTGTGGAGCAACTACTCCTACATGTGATTTTTCCGGGAAATCACCACGCACGTAGGCGCTGTCACGTCAAGGGTGTTTCTCGTCGTAAACAAAGCAGAAGAAGAAGCGCCATTGACGAGCTCCAACTCAAACTAAAATTACTTGGAACAATCACATGTCGCATCACACGCTTTATAATATTTAGTTTAAAGTAGATGACCGTTTGTTTTTCTAGCCCATGAACGCGCGTGCTGCTGCTAATTAAAATGCCGCGGTGGGTGGTGAAAGTTTGCCATTTATTTATACCGTACCTGTGTACAGTAATGTTACTCGGTCATGTGTCTTTTCTTCTCCGTCGTTCAGGTTCACGTATACAAACCTCTGACAGATGCATCACATGCCTGATCGATCGGATTCAAAGCGAGAGGAAAAATACAAATCTCGTGCTATACAGCTGCTGCTTGTGTGTCGAGCCGACCAGCAGGCAAAATGACCTTGTGGCCAGGATTTGGATCCACTCGATCGACAAATCGGCGTGGGGGTGTTGTTTTAATGGCTTCGTGATGTAGCATGTCCTCTTACTGTATACTCCCTTCGTTTCGATGAATAAGGCTTATTTGGTTTCATTAGCACAACACTTTGACCAAAATTACTCTTTCAATATTTTATTTATGTAATATAAAATCACTATCATAACAAAGTCCTTTAAATACCAATCTAGTGATAGAAATTGCATGTCATATAACCTTGTATTTACGGAGTAATTATTGGTCAAATTCATGTCTTAACGAAACAAAATATAATGGCTTTGTGATGCAGCATGTCGTCTTACTGTATAGTCCAGTACTGCATAATCCGCACCTATTGATTGTTAGCTTGTTCGATTGTCTCGTGATCCACAAAGTCATTGGATCTCGCATGAGAGTACAACAAGTTTTAAGTTATAATTTCTGAAACTTTCCATTTCAGCCGACGCAGGTTCTGAAACTTACGATTGCGTCGGTCACTCCTACCAAGTTTTAGAGTTGAAACTTACAACTTAGAGTTTTGTCGATCGCTGGTTCTAAAATTTACGATTTTGTCCTTAGATTCTACCAAGTTCTAGAAGTTGAAATTTTACCAAAAAATTAGAAACTTAATTTGAGGACCTCATTTGAAAGCCCTCGTCACCAGAAACACGAATATGAAAACCAAACTTAATTTAGATTATAGTTTAAAAAATATGGAAGATTAGAAGTCGAAAGCCAAAAGAAAAAGGATGCTGCGTGCTCCCTCGGAGTGTAGAAAACCGCCGGATCTCTCGGTAGGCTACCTTGCTTAGCTGGAAGTCAGATATCTGAGGTCACATGGGTATTTACTCATGTTCGGACCTCCATGGTGAAGTAATAACCTACGTCCTGCTTGTTGTTGTTTATTGATAGTGGGTATACCTCATGCGAGAGATTACAAAGAGATGTATGATTCTATCGAGAGTTGTTTTACGGGAGAGTATGTGGGAATGAGAGCTCCTAGCCCTCCCCCTCCCTATATACATGGCAGAGGCTAGGGTTTTACAACGGGAGATGCGATCTAGGTCGTCACTGCGATCATTTTGGGGACCAAGATGATCCAAGGACGTCTATCCCTTTCTCTGAGCTCCCTCATGTCGTTGGATATATGGTGGGCCTTGTGGGCCTACTGGCGGGCCTGCTGTCGAGTTCCTCACTGGTGAGTCACCCCCGGTATATTACATCATCACCCCCGCACCTAGGTTATACGTAAAAAAAGCATTCTAGACATAGTGTTTCTAGGAGTAAATCTTGATTTATTTTACCACCCCCTTCCCCTATCTTTTTTCAGCCGGCTTCATCAGCATCTAAAGGAGTGGGGAGCCACCCCTTTGTAGTTTCAGTTCTTGTTGGTCATTGTTTTCCCTAAAGTTTTAGTTCTCCAACGAGGTGGCTACGATGATGATGCATTGTAATAAGGTTCCCCCTGGCTCCTCCTAACTCGACGATTTCCACCTGACTCTGACAAAGGGCCAAAGAGGGTAAATGTTGTCAGATATGTTGGTTGTCCTCGGATCTGGGTAGTTGGTGTGTCCATCAGAGGAAGCAGTTGGCTGGATTTTCTACCGCGAGTTCGACTTTTTCTCTTTGTTTGTTTTGTGGCAAGGTCTGGATTCTCCGACCCTTTAGATTGATGGTGAAGGATTGAAAGCATCCGTTGTTTGTGGTGTTTCTCTGACCGATGTTCTTTAATTTTAGCGGTTACCAGATCTCATTGTGCGTGGTGAGTGGCTATCGTGGTCTTTAAAGCCTTGTATGATGAGGTCGTTTGCAAATGTCTATTTCGCTTATTGCTTGTTCGGTAATGCTTCGGTAGACGATGAACAATCAAAAAAGATGACGTCAAATATGATTATCCCTGTAATTTTGCATTTTACATGTTCTATCATGTCAAGTTGTCATTCCATTGTACTGGCTATTGTTTTCCTTAGTAAATATAAGATATAAGATCGAATAAGTAAGTTTACCGGAACTGGGATGTACCGGTGAAGCATCCGCCGCCCATGTCAACATCAAGATGCACATAGTCCTTTGACTATTAAACTAAGGAATCTTTTGTGGGGTGATACATCTCTATACTAGTCGGACACCACCTGACCAATACGTGAACAATGCCCCACAACCTTTCCATTTAGTCATGCATGTGTACTCCCAGACCACTCAACCTATAGTACCAACATTTTACATTCTTGTTAGCTATTAAATGATTGATATCTTTTTAATAAATGTTTTATTTTTAAATATTTTTTATATATTTGAATTCCTAAAGACAAGATCTTTAAAACAAGACCAATATTCAATATATTTTAGCGTAGCTTGAATTTTACGGTTTCATTCACTTTGGCATTTAAAAAAAAATGGATGTAACTCATTTCAAAAAACATGTTTCACTTTATTTAAAAAACTGATTTCACAATTAAGAAACAAATTGAGTCATTCAAAAATACAGATTTAACTCATTTTAGAAAACTAATTTTATTCATTTTAAAACACCGATTTCACTCGTATCAAAACACATATTTAAGTCATTTCAAAGAATTCGTTTCACTCATTTCGAAAAGGTGATTTCACTCATTCAAAAACTAAATTCACTCATTGCGAAAAGGTGATTTCACTCATTTCAAAAAAATGCTCTCACCCAATTCAAAGATCATATTTCACTATTTTCAGAAAGCTGGTTTCACTCAAAGCAAATAACTGATTTCAAATATTTCAAAAACTTATTTGATTCAATTCAAAAAACAATTTCACTTGTTTCGCAAAACATATTTTACTCATTCAAAAAAAGTTTGAAATAATCAGTTTGACATGTTTTACATGACTAGTTTCAGAAATCTGAAATAACTAGTTTCATATTTCATACCCAAAATGTGTCATGTGTATGAAAAACATATTTCACTCATTTTAAAAAATTGGTCCCACCCAATTCAAAGCTCATATTTCACTATTTTTAGAAACCTGGTTTTACTCAAAGCAAATAACTGATTTCAAATATTTGAAAAAACTTATTTGACTCAATTCAAAAAACAATTTCACTTTTTTGGTAAAACATATTTCACTCATTTTAAATTTTTTGATATAATTAGTTTCACATGTTTTACATGACTAGTTTCAAAATTTTGAAATAACAAGTTTCACTCATTTAAAAAAATGGTCTCACCCAATTCAAAGATCATATTTCTCTATTTTTAGAAAGCTGATTTCACTCATTTCAAATGTTGAATTTTTTTTTGAATGTATTTAAGATTGATCTAGTTCTAAAGGTCTTGGCTCCAGGAGTTCAAATATATACAGAGTTTCAAAAAAAAATGTTTTGAAGATATGAACAATTTAAAATAGTGAAAAGAGAATTAAAAGTGATGGATTTAGAGATGTAGAGAGGAGTGATAATGTGAGACATGCATGTTATAGTATGTACCATGAGCAGTAAAAAGAGAAAAGCAGGACCATGCATACATCATTTGCCTGTCCATGATGGGCCCGGTGATGAAATACGGTGACTTCAATAGATAAAAGAGGGGAATACAAATGTACACCTTTTGAACTGGCAGCATGCTATTGCGGAGAGAACCACTGGTACATCCGGCACGGGTAAAAATCAGTTTGCGCGTATAAGATGCTCTCTTAGGTTCCTTTTTATAAGAAAAATTACCTAACCAAATGAACTATATATTTAATAAACAAAACTGTCAAGTTTGGTAACGAACACGTCCAACATGATTATATTTGACGCCTTAGCAGGTCAAGTGCAACCACTCTTTAATAAACTACTTAACCGAAATTAACTTAACCTCCAAAACGACTGGACCACTGGGGCACTGAGATGGACCAACCGCGTGAAGCTCAAGCGCACTATATAAGTGACCGTGGGTAGAGCTGAGACGATGCAGCAATCACAACAGCACCACAGACACCAAGAATTTTTCACTGTCTCAAGCCCACAGAGGCACTCGCACATTTTTGGCGATGGAGGTGACCCCGAACCACACGCAGGCCGTGAGCGGGTGGGCGGCCATGGAGCCCTCCGGCAAGGTGGTGCCCTTCGCCTTCAAGCGCCGGGAGAACGGCGTCGACGACGTCACCATCAAGGTGCACTACTGCGGCATGTGCCACACCGACCTCCACTTCATCAACAACGACTGGGGCATCACCATGTACCCCCTCGTGCCCGGCCACGAGATCACCGGCGTCGTCACCCGGGTCGGCGCCAATGTCTCCGGCTTCCGCCCGGGTGACCGCGTCGGCGTCGGCTGCATCGCCGCCTCCTGCCTCGACTGCGACCACTGCCGCCGGTCCGAGGAGAACTACTGCGACAAGGTCGCGCTCACCTACAACGGCATCTTCTGGGACGGCAGCGTCACCTACGGCGGCTACTCCAACATGCTCGTCGCGCACAAGCGCTTCCTGGTGCGTATCCCGGACGCCCTGCCGCTGGACGCCGCCGCGCCGCTGCTGTGCGCCGGGATCACCGTGTACAGCCCCATGAAGCAGCACGGCATGCTGCAAGCTGGCAGGAGGCTCGGCGTGGTGGGGCTGGGCGGGCTCGGCCACGTCGCCGTCAAGTTCGGCAAAGCGTTCGGGCTCAAGGTCACCGTCATCAGCACGTCGCCGGCCAAGGAGCGCGAGGCGAGGGAGAGCCTCAAGGCCGACGACTTCGTCCTCAGCACCGACGAGAGGCAGATGCAGGCCATGGCCCGGAGCCTGGACTACGTGATCGACACGGTGTCGGCGCAGCACTCGCTGGGGCCCATCCTGGAGCTACTGAAGGTGAACGGCAAGCTGGTGCTGGTGGCGGCGCCGGACAAGCCCGTGGAGCTGCCGTCCTTCCCGCTCATCTTCGGGAAGAGGACGGTGAGCGGGAGCATGACGGGGGGCATGAAGGAGACGCAGGAGATGATGGACCTGTGCGGGGAGCACGGCATCACCGCCGACATCGAGCTCGTCTCCACCGACGGGATCAACGACGCTCTGGCTAGGCTCGCGCGCAACGACGTGCGCTACCGCTTCGTCGTCGACGTCGCCGGGAGTGGCTCCAGGCTCTAGCTATTTGATTCTGGTTTGCTGATCGTTCTGTCAGAAAGAAAGCATGGGTACCTTCTTCATTTTCAGCTCAGTTCAGTTTCAGAGTATGAGAAGAGTGATGGATTTAGTTGTATGATACGAGGAATTCGATAATTCTGTCGACGTCCAATTGGAAAGGTAATTTGTCTGTAATTAAACTGTACTAGTTAAATGCCCGTGCGTTGGCACGGACACATGGAATACGAAATATGATCTGGAAAGATTACTCGACAAAGTGATAGCATGGACTTGGATAGTGCTTTTTATAGAATATATTTCAACAAAAGAACAATGTCAAAAGTAATTCAAAATCTGTGAACATGGACAAGCTTGTTTTTAAATGTAGATACTAATAACCAAATCATCTGTGAAATTAGCACATCCCTTAAAACATCATAGACACAAACAAACGTGACGAAACAGTCATCTACATAGTAGATACAAACCAAGCACGTGATAACTACACAATCATGCGTGATAGACATAACCACCTACATGCGCCGAGCTTTCTTTGTATACATCCTGTGTCAGGGATCCTTTGTAGACAACTTGCTTGCTAGGAATGCCCCCACCTCCACTCAACAAATTGTTGAACAAACTTCATGTCAATCAACCCACCTATTATTTTCTGGCGAATATCTGCAAAAATATATATTATAAATGTTTCATTTAATAATATCCATATCTATCAGTGACGCATTCTGCAAAGTGAAATATATATACAAATATATGAATTAAATATAGTACTGCCATATTTTTTCCCAGGGATAGTATAATAATTCATATGCAACATGCAAAATAAAAAGATTAAAAAGACAGACATCCAAGAAATTTGATAGCCCTGAAAGACTGTCTAAATACCTCGGTCCTACAGTATATGCTAGTATAATATATACATCAATATATATAAAAATGTAGAGCCTTGCCACAAAAAACAATTGTACATCTGTGACTCAGTTTCACTTTGTCCTCACCGCTGTCTCACTTCCTCCTCACCGCTCACCCCTTTTCCCTTCAGCTAGCCAGCGAGCCACCCACTCAGCTCCCCTGTGCAGCCGCCGGTGCGTCATGGCGCATCCGCACACCGTGCGACGGTGCGCGGCACCCCATCCTGGCCCAACTTTCCACCCCCCCCCCCCCCCCCCCCGAACCATTCTACCGCCTGGCTGCGCCGTCGCGAGCCTCCTACAGTCCCCCCATCACTCCCTGCTTTCCGACGAGATCCGGGGGGCAGCGCCCTCTTGCGGACGCGCAAGCAGTCTGGGCGGCGGCATCGACCGCGCGACACCCCCTGCCCCGCGCCCCCCACTACGACGGCGACACGCCGGTCGGAATCTTCTGGTGGCAACGCCCAGCGACTGGCGCGCGCCGTGCAGCGCGAGGAGACCCTGCAGCAAGCCGTGCTCGCCCGGATGGGCGCAGATCGAGCAGGAGTGGATTCTATGGTGCACCACGAATCTTGCCTTGTCACGGTCGGCTCCCCTCTCTCCCTCCGCGTTCTGCATTGGTAGCTTTGTTGGATTGGCAACACCGGTGAAGTTCAACCTTGGAGGTAAGCAAAAATCTCGAGGTAGATTGAGTCTCTCTTATATATAAGGCTAACAACCTGAAATTTGTTAGGATAAGGGTTGTTTAGATTGGATACTGATTTTTTTGTCAATTCTATTTCCCATAAACTCGTTTAAAGGGCTAACCACCTGAAATTTGTTAGCGTAACAAAAGTGTAGTTTTTTTCTAGGGACAAAATTAGTGAAACTTGGTTTTAGTAGAACAGGGAAAGTGTCTTCTAATAGTTTTTCTTTAAACCATTTTAGCCTTTCCTATTCAGAAAGGCATGGCGTGAGCATCGATCAGATCAAGCAAATCTGTACGCCTCAATCAGGCAAAGGCAGCAGCATGGCCAGGGAGATAACATGGATAGGGAAGCTGACACAACTGATGGCATGACAGCGTTCCTCGGTAAGGTTTCAGATGGCAATGGTCTGGTTGACGTAGCAGATGATTTCCTCGGTGATCACAATTTAATCAGAAAAAACCGATCATCAGCAAAAGGACATCCGTGCAAGTGCGGCTATCCTCCAGTCTAACTCAAAAAAATTGTTCTATATCTGACACCAGCGGAACATTACCTTCCAATCATAAGATGGTTTGAGTCGCTTCTATAGCAGAATGGACTGATGAGCAGCTTTCTCAACTTTTGGCAAAGTACTAACACCATAGTGGCTAGCTTTTTGTTAGTCAGTTTGATGTTATCTCAAGGGTGCGATAAAGTCAGGCATGTTAGTTGTATATAGTTATAGACTTATAGTCTACTACAGAAGATGGTTAACACCTTAACGTTGTGACTCTAGCGTTACTATTGATGTGCCTGAGTTTCTAATCCTGTACATGCACTTTGGACATATTCTGCAATGATTTTGAGGCCTGAAATTGATGTTCAAGGAAGTGTTAGAATTTAAGGACACATGCGTGCTAAATCTTATCACAGAGCTACAGAAAAAAGTAGATGAACAGATTATATTCTTTTTGTTCATATAGAAGTATCTATTTGCTTGAATAACTCATCCTTTAATAGTATAGATAGTAGAGATATCAGGAGCTCACTGATGACAAACTCAGCTCAAATTTGGGTTGTTCATAAATCATCAGATACATAGTTCCTTATCCATGTATTTCTAACAAGAGATTTTATGCACCTGAAGTTTAAGTCAGTATTTTTATTGCTATATGATATAAGATGCCTCAGGTTTTTACCATATTAAAAAGCATATGCCTTAGAAAGAAATACGAAACCTTAGCATTTTTGTTCTTCTTTACCAAGTCACTGTCCAAGCATCTTCCTCCTGCATATGTTGGAAACTTCATGCTGTCTCATGTTATTTCCAGCTTAAACAGGTGCATCTTTGACCAAGTATAGGACGGGCAAATGTCACGGAAGGAATGCTCATGGTTTTTGAAGACTGACTATGCTCCCTCGAGTACTGCGCAGCAACAAACTCAGGTCAGTGTGCATTAATATCTACAATAGTTATGTGGTAGTAATGCAGAATTGAACATATTTTACTTTGACATGATATAATTTGATCCAGTGACTTCATGTGCTAAGGACTTCCTTGTAGACTATGTTCTTCATGGTCGTTAATAAGGGCTCATATCTTTTTCGCTTCTTTGAATTCTTGCTTTCGTCCTTGCCCTTGCCCTTACCATTGTCGTTGTCCTTGATGGCGAGAATCTTAATGTTCCTCTTCGCGGTGGCTCTAGACAATGCGACGTAAAGCTGACCATGAGAGAAAATCGGGTCCGGTAGGTAAACCCCGACAATGGGGATGGTTTGCCCTTGCGCCTTGTTGATTGTCATGGCAAAGCTGAGCCTAATAAGGAACTGCTTCCTCTTGAACTTGAAAGGGAATATATCGTCATCGGATGGGCAGAGAGGTATCCGAGGAAGGAACACCCTCCTACTAGAATGTTGTCCTAGCACGATTTCTGGGTCGATGGCGTTCCTTTGGAAACCCCGGACCACAAGCCTTGTGCCGTTACACAACCCATTAGCTGGATCAATATTTCTCAACAGTATAACTGGGCAATTTATCTTTAGTTTGAGCGCATGCGGAGGCAGGCCATTGGGAGTCAGGTTGTTGAGGAACTCGGGGGCATAGTAGCCGTGTGGATCATCCTCTGCACTATCAAAACTGTGGTAGATCTTCTCTTCGCCCTGGAAGCGCTCTATCATGCGCGTGTTTATCTTATCAACATTGTCATTCTTGGTGGAGAGGATCGCTCGAGATGTCATGTAATTTGGATCAGCCATGTTGTCATCTAGAGCAGGAAATACATGGTCGATTAGCTTCTCTAGGTCAACGCCATCTCCTGTTGTCGGCACACAAATATCTTCGGGGAGCCTTATCTTGCCTTCCTCGTCGGTTTCCTCGGTGCCATTGCCTACCCTTAGCAAGTAATCTGCGAACCACGGGTCGTTATGCGCCCTCATGTCGGTGACGAGCCTTAGCTGGCGCATGCCCTTCCAAAGGTATGAACTCCGCAGGGTTGAATCGATTATTTGACCCCGTGACCCCTTCCTAACGACAGGAAGCACCTGCCTGAAGTCCCCACCGAACACGACAGTTTTCCCCCCGAAAGGTCGGTCCCGTCGTCCCATGATGTCCCGCATGCTATTGTCCAGTGCCTCAACCGCTTGCTGCCTCGTCATCGTGGCCTCGTCCCATAGGATGAGTGAAGCCATGCACAGGAGCTTGGCTGTCCCACTTTGCTTGGTGAAGCTGCACGACGCCCCATCTTCAATGCTGAGTGGGATCTTGAACATCGAGTGGGCTGTCCTTCCTCCAGGCATGATGGAAGCTGCAACGCCATAGCCACCGCGATCTTGCCCTCGCCTCAAACCTTTGCGAGTAGTGCCTTGTATAGGAAGGTCTTCCCGGTGCCTCCCGGGCCATCGACAAAGAATACACCCCCATCACCGGCATCGACTGTTGCCAGTATCTCGTCGTATGCAAGTCTCTGCTCGGGGTTTAGCGAGGACGCTAAAGCAGCGTCGTTCGCGTCAACCTCGATTGTGGACTCCTCGGTGACTTCTCTAGCCTCACCTCCAGTAGTGTCATAGGTCTCGTCGATGTCCGGAAGAAGGAACAATGCTATGTCTTTGCCCATGGACTATAGCATGCCCCTGATGTCAAGCAACACCATCCGCTCCACTGCCTTTGAGCACGTGTGTGATCGGCGGTAGTCATCAGACATCGCCTCTAGGTGCCTATGCCATAGACCGCGCATGTCACCTGGCTTGCAGAATACCAAGATTGTTGCAAAGAGCCTCCTGAGTGAGGCTAGCATCGCGAACTCTGTTGACTCTGTAAGACACTCGTCAAGCGTTTTGTCGGCCTCAATGAGGCCCAATCTCTCGGCAGCCTCACGGAAGCTATCACATAGCACACCGTCCACGGTCTGCAGGTCCTCAAAAGATGTCTTGCCTGGCACGTGGTTGAGCAGCACTCGCAGAAAGTACCGCTTCCCCTCGGCCGGATGGGCTGACACGATTCGACCAACTTGGTGCCGCTTTTCTCTCGGCCTCCAGTACTTCTGTCTATGCCATGTGAAACTTCCCGGGAAGTCCTTGTAAAGGATATCCCGAGCCCACTCGTGCTTCTGATTAGCGAGGAAATACTCCGTCAGCATTGACTTAGATGCATTATCACGGGCGGCGACATCGGTCAGGTCCTCTTGCACTTTGAACGTGACACTATGCATATTAGGGAGATGAAGCGGCAACTGTAGGACCGATGGGGAACTCTCAGAAAGGGTGTTACTTTTTTGCTTCTCCTCTGGTGTCATCCGTTGCCTGGCTTCTTTTTGACAGGCATTCCTCTCCTCGTCTGTTTTCTTCTTCCTAGCTACTCTGCGGTGTGCATTGATTTTCTTCTTCTCTTCAGGTGTTAGTCTATCCCGCCGTGCTATGTATTGTTCTCGCCTTTCCTGTTTTTTGTCTGATGTAACGATTGCGTTTGAAGCAATGTGTTCAGGACCAGTGTGTGAGGTGTTGAGTCGAACCGCTATATCTGAACCAATATTATGCTGAATGCTGCTTTGTGTTCCTTGAAGTGATACACGATGATCATAGTAAGTGGCTTCACGAGAGTGACTTCCTGAAGAACCATTTTGTGGACCACTTAGGTTAACAAATGTATAAATGCAAGCTGAAATATTTTCATGTGTAAGGTCGATACTGATTGACGTTTGCACATGTTGTACTGGCTGAAAGGCTGTTAGATTGCCGGCTATGGGAACCATCATAGCCACATGTGTGCACACATTGTCATCATCATCGGAAGACGAAACACTGTAGTTAGTGGTGTCCGTTTGTTCGCGTATGAAGAAACCATATGGTGGCCAGGGTGTATTGGTGGGTGTGATCTTGGTCTCCTCTCATAATCAACAACTGATAAAAATGAAGGTAGGCTAAGCTCTGAAAGCTTATTGAAGACCTTATGTCGAGACATGTGAGTGGCATGCACATACCTCTTTTCCCTTTATCATACAGATGCCCTTTGTCCTGTGACATCTCTATGTCCTATAGAAGCTTTATGTTCTTATTACCTGCATTATTTTGCATTAGAAAAATGATTAGATGCTTACTGTAATGGATGCGTAAGTACGGGAACAAAATGCAAGTAAGTTACTGAAACAATATCATGTGTTCGTGACACTTTCTCTAATAAGCACTCTTCTTTTTCAGATGAAGTTAACGGAGGAGAAAAGGAAAGAGAACACTCATCCATACATGAAAAACTGGATATGGAGCTGCAAGATCTGAAAAAAGGACTTCAGCAAAAGGAGGTACTATTTTTATTTTCTTATGATTGTAATTGTTCATATAGGAATTTACAAGTTGTGTGGCTGGACCTCGACTCTTTGTTCACATGTACCGAATAATCTTCATTCCGCCATCCATTTTATGTTGCCCCTCATTCCCCTCTTTCGATTACACAATTTAGTAGAAACTCTTTTTTGGTGTATCTTACCAAACTGACCTAATAATCAAGCCAAGGACTGTACTGTGCACTCACATATGTACCAAAAATTGTAGATTCAGAAAATGGGAACAAAATACACTTGTGGTACGAGAATTTGAACTGAGAGTTATGTAAAAATTTCTTCCTTTACTTGTGGTTACCATTAGAGCCATTGCTTCATTGCCACAAGTGGAGGTAATACATGCCTCCCTATGTCAATCGGGAAAACGCAAATGATTAGGTTAGTCTGCAGGTTTATATACTTGAACCTAGCTTGCTGTATTTTGATTTTTTTTTCCACTAGCTGTGAGCTGCAATGTTGATCATGTTAGCTGGCAGCCGTTTAGGATGGAAGTAACATAATTTATATTACATCATAAATTCCGGTCTGGTGCTGCATTTCAGGTTCAGCTTGAGGTGTAGGTGTTGCCATTCTCTCGTAGCGGAGCGAAGAGCACAACCCTGACTGCACAACCCCTTCAAGGATCATTGGTGAATTTGTTCAAGTTTATTTATCTTCTGGGTCATGTTCATTTTTTTATCACAGTAGGATTCTGGGCCTGAGGGTATCGTGAGTGTGAGCATTTATAATGGAGTTGCACAATTATCTATCTTCAGAAGTGGAAATATTAGTTATGTGGTCATGAAAATAAGTAATGATACCCATGTTTTAGAATGAACCATGACGATAAATATATTACCCTGAAATTTGAGTATGAGTCGCCTCGAATTTGTTTAATTTTTAGGTATATAAGATGATACCTATCGCAACACACTCATGACCAAGTGTGGCGTACACATTGCGAATTACATGATGTTTTGTTCAATACTCTATGTCAGCAAATTATATGATGTATTGATCACTATCCCGATGTCAAAGATTGTTCTGTATGTCTCAGTTTGTATTGGGCACCAAATACAGATTGGGGGAATAAGTTGTTTGCACTGGGTGTACTTGCTGGAAAGACATCAGAACTTGCCTATTCGTCCTTGATTATGAAACATATTAATTCCCAGAACCTAATGGGTGTATTCTTCATTGAAATTTATGATTTTCAGGTAGCTGGTACATAGCTTAAAATCCTGCATCGTTTAAGTATCTTTGTAATGTAGGTAATTTGCTTTGACATCATAAATGCATGAATGCATTTTATTTTTGTAGGAACCAGCTGAGGATGGTAAACCTAGGGAACTGTGAAGATGGTGGCAGGAGGATGTACCTGCGGCGTCTGGAGATGGGTGCAGCAACAGCCGGCGCGCGGAGGTGGCTGGTTCTGGCGGCCCTGTCGAGCAACACCATGAGACGGGAGCAGAGGTGCTGGTTCCGGCGGCAGCAGAGATTGCAGCATGAGATGGGAGCAGAGGTTGCTGGTTCCAGCGACAACAGAGGCTGCAGCTCGCACATATGCCGTGAGAGAGCGATGTGGCCGGACTGGTTCCGGCGGATGTGACCGGACGGCAACTATACGTCCAGCGAGAGGAGGAACTGGCGTTTCTGGCGACGTGCATTCATGGCTCGATGGAGCTCTCACACTTGTTTTTCTGTTTTGGTTTGGCTCGGACGCTTTTTTCTTTGGTTTGGGCATGGACGTCTTGGAGTGGACGTGGTTCGTGGATTGAGTCGCAACTGTTTTTCTCCGGCTGGTGCGTGATCGTGGGCTGAGTTGGCGATGGATCTCGTTCATGGGCCGAGTTAATTAGTGACGGGATGCGGTCGAGGGGTGGTGGGATTGATCGAACCATCACGACGACTGCAGTTGCGCTTTAATAGTAGAGACTATGTCAGTATCGCATTGGGTTGTCAACTCTCAGAAAATGATGATTAATTTGCGACACAGGTAAAGATAGCTTTTTTTAAACATCAAAGACGCAGACGCTCACACATAAGGACATACACTCACATCTATGAATACACGCATATACATTATCTTGAAATTGACGAAATCGTCACAGACATATTGATAGTCGACAGAAACATGTTTCCCATTGAACGCACGTATAAGATAACGGGCCAGTAACACATCCATTTGATACTAGTATCACCATGAGCAATTTTGGTGAAGTATCCCACCCATGTTAGAACATGTAACAATGCAAGGTGGGGTTGTGATAGCACGATAGTTATCACACTTCCGCACATATGGTCATGAAAACTACTCCCTCCGTTTTAGAACAAGTGTCCTTGATTTAGTATAGACTTATAAGGAATCAAAGACACTTATTTTGGAACGAAGGGAGTATGCACTAACTAATTAAAGGATAACCCGCAAAAAAGGCTAGTTAATTGTAGAATACGAAGTAGCATCGGTGGACAAAACCCAAAAACAATGAAGGGGAGCTCCTCCCCTCCTCCTCCCGCGTCGTCCCCATGGGCGACCGGGGGAAACCCTAGGGCGTCGTCGGCCGGGCCCCCTCCCCTCGTCTTCCTCCCTCGCCGCCACCCGTTTGCACCGGCGGGCGAAGCCCGTTTGGTGCTGGCGGCGGCGGGGCCTCGTCTCTCCCTGCTCGGGCGGCGGCGGCGCGGGGCGCCTTGCTTGGACAGCGGCGCTGCTCTTTCGGGGGCACGGCGGCGTGGCTGCTTGGTCCGGCGGCGGGGCTACTGGTCTAAGATGGCGGCGTGGAGGGCCTCGTGGTGGTGGGCGCACCTGTGGCGGCGGCGGATTTGACGCGGCGATGGCGGTGCAGGTGGTTGTGAGCGAGCCGGTTTCCGGCCAGATCCGACTGGATTTGTTGCCGGGGACCCGACTGGTGGCGCAGGGCGGAGGCCGGGGCTCGTCCTGGTCGCGGATTCGGGAGGGGACGGCGGCGGTTGCCGGCCTGCTCCTTGGATCTGGCACAGGGCCGTCGGCGGGGGGCTCGGAGCAGTCCCTCGGGGTCCCGGCGTGGATGTGGGCTGCCACGGCGTGGTGGTGGCCCACGGCGATGGTCGGGGTCGTCTCACGGCGGCGGCCGGATTTCTTCGGCGTCGGCCGGTCAGTGAGCGCCCCTGTCGACCTTCGATTCCTCTCCTTGTCTTTCAGGCACTACCTTCATCAAAGGGCTGGCCCTCCCCCAGTTGCGATTCATCGCTCGTCTCGCGCCCAGCAGCAGGACCGACCTTGTCTCGCGCCCGGTAGCAGGACCGGACTCGTCTCGCGCCCGGCAGCAGGACCGACCATCTCGCGCCCGGCAGCAGGACCGGACCCGTCTCGCGCCCGGCAGCAGGACCGAGCTCGTCTCGCGTCCGGCGATAGGACGGGACGATGGAGGCCAGCTTTTGCCGGCCTAGTGGGTCTCGGCGCTGGGGGTAGCTCAGGAGTGCTAAAGGCGGGGCCTTTCCTCTCGTCTCTTTGGTGGTGGTAGTGGTGGGTGGCGGGTGAGGTGGCATCGAGGTCGTGGATGCCGGGGCGGCGGGCCTGATGGTGATGCCTTGGGTGTGTGTGTACGTGTGTTGTGGCGTGCGTTTGTACCGGTTTGTTGTTGGTCATTGTTTTATATATAAAGCGGGGCGAAAGCCTTTTTCGATAATTGTAGAATACAAAGAAGGATGACCGTTTGCAATATTGCAGTTTTAGGAGGGAGGTTTGGCTTTGTTTGTCGGTAATGTTTAAGTGTTTGGCCATATTGTTTTCTTCCAATTCTGTCCTCTACTCCTTTACTACGGTAGTGTTAAACGAGACATGTATATGCACACGAGGCTCAAGCAATACAACAATAATTCCACCGATCCCTTTGTAGGGAAAGACTACAATAGAAGATGGTCATAGCATAGAAAAATAGAAAAACAAATATGAACCGTTGGATCTTCAATGGGTGCTTCAGATCTGGCAACTTGGAAGTAGGTGGGAGGATCTTTATTGTATATAGCAGTCACACAGGGAGCTTTTCATGAAATGTACAGATAATCCATCAGCCCACGTGGGAAATCTGAAGCACCCATTAAATATCCAACGGCCTCAACTTCTTTTCTCTATTTTTCTATCCTATGTCTAGCTTTTATTGTAGTCTCACCCCCTTTATATCCCTTCTGTATCAGCCTAACCGGTCCAAACCCTAGCCGCGGTCCATCGCTTCCGCCCTGCGCCGCCCCTGGGGCGGTTGGCCTCCATGACCGCCACCGGGGGACGCGTCGCCCGTACCTAGGGTTCGTCCGCCGGTCGTGTTGACCGGCTGCCCTAGAGAGTCTTTTTCCCGATCATTGATCTAGATTTTTCTCTCTCTCGTTGATCGTCTTGATCGGTGGTTCTTTTTTGATTTTCCGATCTCAGATCGCTTGCATTGCATTGCTCATCGCCGTTTGTCATCTACCACGCGTGTCTACTTCATCGCCATCTTCATCGACCTCGATGGGATCCGGTGGCCACACGAAGCCTCGGCTTTACCGACGCGACCGGTATGCTGGTTCGGCTGTCTACTCGTGCGGTCCTGCGCTGGCCGCTCGGTGCGCTGGGCCGCTGGCTTGTGCGCGTCGCCAACGCACGCGTCCCACGGGCTTGGTGCCGGAACTCACGCTGGCCTATCGATGCATCCCGCGTGGCCCCGTTCGATAGATACTATGTTGGCCGGTCGTGCAATTCCTAGCTAGCTGCTCCTCTACGTTGTATCCCATGCGGACTAAGATTGCACGTCCGGTCGTCCTGAGTCTTGACGCAAGCTGTTCATCAAATTCAATGAAAATCGTCATCGAGTATACGCGTCTTATCTCCGATCAAGCAATGCGCTACAACTGCGTCGTCCTTTCGGACCGCAGCGTCCCCGCCTTATAGTTTTCTCGGTGATTGCATTAACCCGCGCGCTATCGCTGTGTCACCCCTTCGGGTCGTAGTGCCGCCGCCCGCGGTCCACGGCCGTCCTGAGGTCGTCCGTTCCAGCTCAGTCCCGTGGTTGTGTCAGACCCTCGCGCCGCCGCTTCGTCGCCCCGTCGGGCCATAGCGAGCGTAGCACGCGGCCCCTGCCGCCGTCCCGTGGTTCTTTCGCGGCTGCACCGACCCGCACGCTGCCGCTACGTCGCACTTTGGGCCGTAGTGCCGCGGCCCGCGGTCAACCACTACCCCGAGGACGTCTGCTCCAGGTCGTCTCCGTGGCTGCACCGACCCACGCGCTGCCGCTATATCGCCCCATCGGGTCATAGCGAGCGTGGCACGCGGTCCCTGTCGCCGCCTTGAGGTCTTCCTCGCCGTCGCCCCGACCTGTGCGCTGCCGCTGCGTCGCCCATTCGTGTCGTAGCGTCGTGGCACGTGGTCCACTTCGCCGTCCACGCGCGTTGACATGTGTGGTATGCGCCGGGCCACCCTCCTAGGCGCGGGAACGCCACCGTCCGCGTCGGCCTTTGTCACGCTGTCGGGTTCTTCCTCGCATACTTCGAGCACCGTCGCCGTGCTTCGGACCTAGCCGCCGCAGCCGCTCTTCTTCCCGGTCCACGGCGACTACCTCGACACCGGCCACCCTGACTCGACATCGACCACGGCGTCCCTCGCATGGCTACATCGACCAGGGCTACACCATTCTCCGCTCTCGGCTACATCGACATCGGCTCACAAAGGACTACCGCCTTGCTTGAGCAACCTCGTCGGTTTTCACTCCAGCCACGACTTCCGCGATGCATGGCCCATTACAACTGTGGGGGGGATATCCGTCAGCTTGCCTTCAGATTCTTGTCCAGTCTCACCGTCTGCGTCACTACCGTTGTGATTGCGGGAGATGTTGAGTGTATGATTATTAGGAAGTATAGGATAGACTAGGATTTAGTCCTGCCTTGTCTTGTACTCTAAGTTGGTCATTGTACTCCTATATATATATATATATATATATATATATATATATATATATATATATATATATATATATATGACAAATTTTTGCTACTACCGGGTGTAGTTACACCCATTTTTATTTTGTACGTTTTAGGTAGTATCTACCGTACCGCAGTGTATGTATGCGTAGTATGTAGTATGTAAGAATATTTAGGTGGTATATATACTATTTTTTCGGTAGTATGTAGTATATTTTTAGCATACTTCTTTTTACGTACAAATATGTACGTATTTTCATAAATATGATAAAAACATGGGCTCACATGCAATTTTTTCACATAACTCGCTTTGGAGTATCTTAGATATAATATATGAACATACTAAAAATGATAAAGTAGTATATATACTACCACATAGTAGTATATGAGAAATGGGTATAGCTACACCCGGTAGTAGGATGCATTTTCCCTATCACATAATAGCCCACGAGCTCAAGCAATACAACAACAATTTCACCAATCCCTCTCTATCCCTTCTAACAGGTTCAACCCAAACTGGGGGAGCTTGGATTTTGGGTGAAATCACTAATTAACTAGCATTCTTTGTAAATGTCACACCCATCTTCTCAGGCTGCGATAAGTTGGAGACATATCAGAGGCCAAGGCTGACGCCCAGTAATAATCGCTGGAGACCGTGACAATAAGCCCCAATACACACTGACGAGTGCCATGGGTCTACATGCACGCGAGAGCACAATGCCAAGACCAACACCTGCTCATACATCAAGATTAGTTGCTGCCAAAAATCCTGGGAAATTGGAAATATAAATTAAGGAATATGTCAAGAACATTATAGGCAAATGCATTAGTGATGCATTATCTACCATTTATTTTGTAATAACTAGAAAAATAGGGTTTGAAAGATATAATGTGTTTTGACAGGCATCATTCATCATGCTTTAATTTTGTTTTACAGTAAAGTAAAGAGTGCAAGCTTGGAATCACATAGAGCAAAACACATTTTGTGATGCAACAACACACATCATTCATACCATAACCATTTTATATGGAGCTTCGGAAGGCAAAATATAGATAAATATGCTAAACGGGGTTTATAAATAAACCATAGCTTCAGAACTTCGTAAACACAAGTTGCTGTAATTTTTTAATGCATTAATGACACTCATTAGGTGGTCCCTATTTTCCATTTCAGAAGACAAAGTATAACAGAAACAAACTGCATGAAACCATAATTCTATCATAAACCTAGATAAGCACCGGACCAAGCTTAATTAATCCATTCTTATTAACATTATAACCAGGGATAGATAGATGGTATCATGCCAAAGGGAATATAGAACCCTAAATCTTGTCAATTCGTAATAACAGTAGCATGGTTAAAGGCTCTAATATGAACATGAGCATAATATTTACTCTAGGAACATCCAGAAGCCTAGAATTGTCAACATGGAACCTAATCATGTCATCCTAAATAAATTATCTAAGTAAATAGTAGGGAATGTAAAAGGCGGAAGACTAGCATTGCCAAATAAATGACAGTCCATCGCAGAATCAACCATGGCTTGATAGTCGGCACAAAAAGTGACCATAGCTCGAAGGCCAGGTCCTAGAACAAGTGGAACTAAGGGGGGACAAAGGAAAATCAGGAACATACCATAAATTTTTGTAGCTGATGCCGTACACCACCACCACGGCCGCCATCACATGGTTAGAGGCCCGCACAGACTAGGGTGCGACACCGAACGGAGACCTCGACCATGACAAACACCACTTATATGTAAATATATGATATAAATGATGATTGTAAGATACATTTATTCAATAATTGTAAGATATAAGTTTATTCAATAATAAATAACTATTGAATAAACACAATATGGTTGGTGGAGGGGCTATTGTCCCCTGCTCTTTATCTATGCCCGTCAGGTGAAACCCTAGGTCCTTCTGCAGAACAGCTTGCTACTCATTTGATCGAGTGTGCTACTTCGTCAGACGTGGGTAACCTCATCGTGCATATGATGTAAGGCGGCAGTGTGGTTGGTGAAACTAGGTGTTGTTGGGTCCTGCACGTCTATAGATGGCAACATCCATGATTACAATGTGAGGCATGGAGGGCTATGCTCAGTTTCATCTATCTTGTTCTACAATAATAGCCATCAACCCGCACATCTACCCCGAGGAGTCACTGATATGGTACAGGCGTACAACTGAAAAAAGAGATATCCAAGCGAGTTGTCGGTTCGCAAAAATCATAGGTAGCCGTGACTGATTGTTCTATACATTGGTGGCACTGTTTCTTTTGAACATTGAATCAATTTTATTCTCAACAACCGATTGATATATATTAACATTGGCAATTATACAAAGTGCTAAAACAACTAGATATGCAACCAAGAGTTATCTTAGGGGAGATTTTGGGGAAACAATAGTGTGTGTGTCAAGTGATACATCTCAAAGATTAAGACTTAAGAATACACTGATGGATGTTCTCATAAGGCCTTCCTCTGAAACGGTCTCGAAACCTGAAAAGTTGAAAAACATATAAGGCCCATATAGTGGGGCGCTACAATTACTTGCTTACAGCGCGAGCAGGTCTCTCCCCCGAGTATGCAAGTTGGCCCAGCCACCTCTGCAGCCCATTAAGAGGTATTTCTTTTTCCCTTTTAACATAAATGTTGAAAAAACATTCATATCACAACTTTATATATAGTTGATTAATAATATAGCGATAAAAAGTATATTATAAAAGATATTCTCACATATCAAATAAAATAATTAATTCTTACATAAAATGTTCATATAATTATAAAACTGCTCACACCTTTTGAAAAAGAATATCCATATAATCTAGAAAGTGTTCATGTGTTTCAAAAAATACTCATGTAATTATAATGTTTCATGAATTTTTATGCCACTTTGTATGAGTTTTCACACGTTTTAAAAATCTTCATTTGATTTTAATAAGCGTTCAGGCATTTTGGAAAACATCGTATAATCAAATAAAATATACTAATTTAAAAATAGTCATATGTTTTAAAAATATTATTTTTAAAATAAAAATTTATAGAAGTATTGGCGGCTTCAAATAAAATATTCATGTATTTATTTAAGTATTAAATCATGTCAAAAATGTTCATGCCCAAAATTAGTATAAAAAGGGAAAAGTAAATATAAAGAAAGGAATGCTGGAAAAATAAAAAAGGAAAAAGAAACAAGAAAGGAAAAAATAAAATAAACAAAAGGCTGAAAGAGAAGCAGATGCAGGCTATGGCGAGGATATACATGAACATATTTGAGCTTTTGATATCATTAGTTTCAGCTGCTAGCGCCGCCAGTGATGGCCACCAAGCTCTGCATGAAGTTGTCAACCTTGTTTTGAAGGTGACACTTGATAAGATATTCATCCATCAATCAACGTGGACATTGGAAGCCAAGGGACTCACACTTTTGGGCTGGTCTAATGGCCATGAAGAAATATTTCTTTCGCTATGGACCTTTTTACATTCAAGACGGGTCAGAGATCAGGTTATGGGAGGATAAATGGCTAGGCAATGCCACTCTTCGGAAACAATATCATGTCCACAATATTGTGCGTCAGAAGGGTGATATTATCACCATGGTTATGGAATACTTTCCGCCGAATATCACCCTTGTGACGACGGTTATGGAATACAATATTTTACGAAGGTGTCTACATGGTTGGATGCCACGGAGAGGGATACTTTTAGCCACATGGATGACAGCATGATCTTCGGATTGACCCTCCTATGTCTTAGGCGTTATACAATCTCGCATGATTACTTGACCGGATGTAAAACCTTTTAAGTAATAGAGCGCCCTTTATCGAAAAATTGGTCGACATAGAGAATAGTTCCAGACATGTCAAGTGGATGTCGGGCAATGTAAGGAGTAAAACATGCGATACATGATCGTAGTAAAACGAATAACCGGTCTTGGAGTTGTGTCTGAAACAGACAGTCAGCAGTATGATTATGTTTTGTCCAACCAGAGGATCTGTTCATAGAAAAAGCACCCTAAAAAACCCTGGGATCTGTGCAACCTTATGAACCGTATTATCATTACTGTGTTTTTCAGGCGGCGCAACCGCGATGTGCGTAGTGCTATAAGCCTATAACCGAACAACAATCTCATTTACGTGTGTCCCTTTCAGTCTGAAACGCTCAACTCGGTGAAAGACTGACCACTCGTGACTCAAACTACTCGGGGGCACGCCTGTGCACTGGACGCACAAAACAAATTCGCGGCCGTTCCATGGTCAAGGTCGGTCTGGCAGCTTCCCTTTCCCACCGGTAAACTAGTTGTTGTCCGGTCGCGCTTCTTCACATGCCAAAAGTTCCCGTACTTTCTCGTGGCAAATAATCATGAGTTTCACCTGAATTTCACACGCTTTTCTCGGCGGTCACCGTTCAGTCTCAGTTCTATGTACGTATTATTTGTGGAGCAACTACGTGTGGTTTTCCCGGGAAATCACGACGTAAACGCTATGCCTTTTGTCTCACGACTGACTGAATCCTCTCGCAGTCCCGTCGTTACGTCAATGGTATTTCTCATCAGTTTAGCACTGGATTGGGTCTTCTTGAGGCAAATGATGCAAAAGTTGGGTTTCTCTCAGCGATGGGTTGACTGGATAATGTCGTGTGTCACGTCGGTGAGATACTCTGTCAAACTTAATGGAACCCTCCTGGATTCGTTTGCGCCGACGTGTGGTCTTCGGCAAGGAGATCCGCTCTCTCCGTTTCTTTTTTTGCTAGTGGCAGATGGTCTATCAGCTCTACTAAAGAGCAAAGTGGCTACGGGTGTCATAACGCCGGTGCATGTTTCTAGACGAGGACCGGGTGTCTCACACTTATTGTTTGCCGACGACACATCGTTGTTTTTTGAGGCTTCGAGAGAGCAAGCAGATGAGGTTAAAGTGGTGTTGGATTTGTACGGGAAGGCGACGGGGCAATGCCTAAACCCTGCCAAGTGCTCCATTCTTTTCGGTGACGCTTGCCCCATAGCGGTTCAGGAGGAAGTAAGGTCAGTACTTAATATCACGAGCATTCACTTCGAGGAGAAATATTTGGGCTTGCCTACGCCGGAAGGGCGGATGTCTAAAGGGCGTTTTCAGAATCTACAGACTCGGCTTACCAAACGGTTGATACGATGGGGTGATGGCCTCTTGGCACAACCGGGGAGAGAAGTGTTGATCAAATCGGTTGCGCAAGCGCTTCCAACTTATATTATGGACGTCTTCAAGTTACCGTTTTCAGTTTGTGATGACCTTACACGCATGGTGCGGAATTTCTATTGGGGTTCGGCAAAGGGTAAAAGGAAGGTGCACTGGAAGAATTGGGACCATCTCTTGTAGCCTAAAGACAGAGGATGTATTGGCTTTCGTGATTTTCGGATGTTTAACCAGGCCCTGCTGGCTAGGCAGGCGTGGAGGCTCTTAACAAAGCCAGACAGCCTCTGTGCTAGGGTTTTAAAAGCACGTTATTACCCTGATGGCAAGTTGGAAGATACAGTTTTTGCTGGGAACGGGTCATCATCTTGGCAGGCTATATGCCATGGTCTGAAGTTGTTGAAAAAGGGGCTGCTATGGAGAGTAGGGGACGGAGCAAGCATACGGGTGTGGCGGGATAGCTGGATCCTGAGACCCTTCTCATATAAGCCGATCTCTCCTCAGGGGCGCTGCCGTATTCAGTTTGTTTCTGGTCTGCTAAACACTAATGGGTCTTGGAAAGTCGGGCTCCTTCGGGAATATTTTGTGGCTGCAGATGTACATGAAATAATGAAGATTCGTGCATCTCCCAGAATGGAGGAAGATGTGATCGCCTGGGGCCCCGGCAGACATGGTATTTTTACAGTGAAATCAGCTTACGAATTGGCTTTTGATGAGGCTCACCGCAGTTCTGTGGTGGCGTCCAGCTCTGCGCTTTCGGGAAGCCGGGCGTGCTGGGACTTCATAGGGAAGTGTGATGCCCCTCCAACGGTGAAGCACTTTGCCTGGCGATTGTCGAATGATGCATTACCCACATGGCAGAGGAAACACCGTATTGGACTGGAAACCACAGGTATGTGTCCGGTATGTGGAGTAGAAGAGGAGGATAACTTTCATCCGTTCGTGCGCTGCCAGTTTGGACGTGATCTGTTTGTGGCCATGGCAAAGGTGTGGAGGCTCCCGGATATCACATCAATACTTAACAATGGGAAAGAATGGCTGCTACACGTCCTGGGTCCTCTTTCTAACCTGGAACGAACAATGTTACTAATGATTTTCTGGAGGAGCTGGTTTGTCCGAAACGAGCTAGTTCATGCTAAGCCTGCCCCGCCTATGGAAGTCTCTCTAAGTTTTCTTCAAAGCTATCTGGTTTCCTTGGTTGGTATCAAGCAGAATCCACAGGCTGACCCAGTCAAAGGCAAAACCTACATTGAATGGAAGGATACAGTGAGAAGGGGGAGAAGCGCTGGTGATCAGGTCGAATGGAGCTGGACTGCGCCGGAGCCGGGCTGGTGCAAATTGAATACTGACGGTTCCTTTGTTACGTCAGAACAGGCGGGTGTGGGCATGATTTTACGTGATCATCGAGGAGCTATCAATTTCTCGTCATGCAGGGTGTTGTTTTCGTGCAGAGACTCCCTTGAGGCGGAGTTGTGTGCGTGTATGGAAGGCTTGTCTGTTGACTTGCAGCGAAGTGTTTTGCCGATCGTGGTGGAGATGGATTCTCTCGAAGCATGCTCCCTCATATCAAGCTCGGATACGGATCGTTCGGTTTATTCCTCTATTGTTAGAGAGATTAAGCACCTCATGGGTTTAAGGAAGACTTGTATTTCTCATATAGTTAGATCTCAAAATAAAGCTAGTGATTGCTTAGCTAAGTTTGTTAGAACCCAAGGCAGGACCTTGACTTGGTTAGGAGCTGGTCCAGATGAAGTAGTGGAAATAGCAGCGTTTGATTGTAAAGACTTTGTGATTGAGTAATGAAATGCTATTTCTCCCGCAAAAAAAAAGGTATTTCTCGTCGTAAAGAAAGCAGAAGGAAGAAGGCAATGACGTTCCAACTAAAAATTACTCGGAACAATCACACGAGGCATCCGCATCACATGCTCTAATACGTACTGTTTTTAAAGTAGACGACCCTTGAACGCGCGTGCTGCTACTAATTAAAACTAGCAGAGTGACCCGCGCATTTGCGCGGCTAGATTTCTACATTTATGCTACAGGTTATACTGATATGCTAGTGTATACATGATTAAAACCCTATATCCAAGTTGCTTGTCATTGTTTCTTAGCCAATTATTTTACACACAATTTTTGGTTGATATAATCCTAGTAAACATACATTGGTGGTAATATTTACATACTGAAATATTTTTGGTAATGTTTACATGCATTTCATACTTATACCGAATGTTACTTTGCCTTTATTTTCTTCTATCACTACATATTGCATGTTATCAATGAAAATCTTTAAAAAAATATTCTAATCTACAACTGCACATCACCTATAGGTTTTACATTAATGTAATTCAAAATAGCTAATTTTGTTTCATTGTATAGTCCAATTTCATATTTTTATCAAGAAATGATTTTTTTTCTACTTCACATAGAACTAAATTGCTTGCCAAGTGTCCCGCACATTATAGTGGCTATGTTGCTTTTTAGTTATTAGTTTTACATATTTTAATTTTTAAAATTCAACCACTTATAATCTATTTAATGTTTTTTCTATATGTCACATTGAATTATTAAATTTCTATCGTTTGTCCCTTTGCATCAACTTCATTCCTGGTTTCACGACTATTAGACATGTTGCGGAAACTCCGCCAGGCATGAAGGCATTATTTTCACACTCTCTAATATTATGCATTGTTTTGTGTCAATAAATCAATCATCAATGGAACCTCCCTCTCATTTGATTTTTAATGGCTATTTAGCCACATGTCTTTAGCTATCATCCTCGAACGACACATCTTATCGATAGTCGCCACTACATAACAACTTAGTAATTGTCATGTGTTACATGGTCTTCTTGTCCTGAGTCAGTTTCTTCTCACGAATCACTGTATCGCACCATAATCCCAACAATATATAACCTTCCCCTGAGTGATCCAATGGCTTCCTCTCTAGCATTTTTAGAAGGTGGCATCATACTTTGCCCGGTTTCTAAAATAGTGACTCATATGTTGTAGCCAATTGTTATGTCGCTCATTCTCTCTCACTTACTGTCCTTGTAGCCTGTTGTTTATCATCGTGACCATGTTGTTTTGAGGTTTCCATCTCAAAACATTATTTTCTCCTATGGTACGATTTGGTCACTTGCATAGTAGCATGTTGTCAATTATGTACCTTCTCTTATTCAATGCCATGCATGTCGATGTGGTCCTTATACATGTATGTACGCTCCAGATCCATAGCTTAGATTGTTCGACTTCCCACTGTCCATGCCTAAGCCTGTCTTTCTCCTTAAAATTAGTATTCTCTCCTACTATGTACTTATTATTTTAGAGGCATCATGCATGTCTAGCGCATGGTACTACTTCTCTATGCCTATGAATTTTTTTGAGAGAATATAAGTCAACAAATTCGAGAACTGTTATTTGGTCCAACAGTTTATGCTTTTACCTATCCCTACGCAGTTAGGGTCGTTAGGTAGACATCCCAATTGTAGAGTAGATCTTGAAGCACTACGTTTCTTGTTTCCTGATGTAATCTTGACATTAGGCATGCATTCTTGCCAGGACTCTCGGTCCGTGCTGCAGGTGTCCGACGTAGACATGTATTACCCTATACGTGACCCTCTTTTTGTCGATGTCATGATGACATTAGCGCATGCATTCCTGTCAGGGCTCTTCGTCCCTGTTCCAAGTATCAGATATAGCCATGTACTACACTTCAAGTGACCCTCTTTTTCTTGGCACTCACGTTGTCCATCTCATGAGTATTTTAATGAAAAAATGACAGTTTATACTGTTAACCATTGTAATTAGAACACACGTCATAATTCATTGGTAAAAATATTGCAAGAATATAAATATAAATTTTTGGCACTTAGATGTAAACGTATTTTTAGTATGAGTTGCTAACATCTTGTAGTGCTTTATTATTAAACAAAAGTGTTTTTATATTTGTTTGCACCCACACTATATTCCATATGTACGCGCATATCTTGTTTTTTTATCTCGACAGAAAAAAAAATATCCCCAAAAAAGAGAAAGATTTTTTCGCCCATGCGTAAAAAATGTTTGTTATCTCAACATGAAGAACTAATGGAGTAGCCTAGATTGATTTTCCCTTAAAGTAAAAAAAATATTATGAAAGGATTAATTTGCTGAAATAATACGCTAATATTTTTTTTCCTAAAATCAGAGATGTCATCATCATACATGTGGTATTGTGATCGGACTCGTCCTTTTTGGCAGCGCTGGACCTGGACTCCTTGTCAGCCGTGCATTCCTTTTTTTTATGGAGCATTACTTTCTTTTTGATTACCCGCTGGCGGCCGTGTTTCTTTTTTCAGCTGTTGACAGCCTTACTTACCGACGGCAACGTACGTTTTATCTGTGATTGTCATGGACATACTTTTTTTTATAGAAAGCATGTATGACTTGGATGAAAGACGTGTCATATTATTCTTACGTGATGCCAAATTATTTGTAGATGGCTATATTTGTATGTAACGTTGCATCTTTAAATCTGAACCATTAATCTATAAAATTAATGGTCAATATAATTTAACATATGTGGATGAACGTAATGGCTTGTTTTACTTCTGTTTTAAGTATATAATAGATGCCGCGGTAGGTGGTGCAAGCTAGTCATTTATTTCTATCAATAGAATGCATGTGCGTTACCATGGGCCTTTTATTTTTCTACTTCTCTGATTGCATGCGTGTGTGTGTGCACATATATCCCCATGCTGCATGAACGGCCTTGATTGTAGTGAGAATGGACTCACACCATATGTAGACTTTCCTATATATATATATATATAGGACAAATTTTATCTACAAGCAGTGGTAGTTACCACCTAGCTGCATGAATGCCATGTGTCCTCTGTAGTTCCAGCCTAATCGGGTTAAGGGATTGTTACCGATTCATCTACCTTGAATTATTTTACCGATTAAGTAAATAGCTTCACAAGTTCGTTCAACAACTTGCGGCAGTTTCGGCTAGGCATCTGGTTGGATAGATAAGATGCGGCTACCGTGTGAATAGGGTATGCATGCACCACCCATGCAGTGGGTTGGAGTATATAGTTTTTTTTAACAGTATGGAGTATTTTCCCCGGGAAGAGTATGGAGTATATAGTATGTAAAGAAAGGAGTATACAATATATACTACGAAAGAGAACGGAGTATATATCCTAAAAAGGACGGAGAATATAGTGTGAGTATATGTAGTATTTTTAGGGTACGTAGTATGAAGTATATAGTTTAACAATTACTTTGTAAGGAATTTCATCGTAAGTAATCGCCACATCCACGTCAATTTTAACCAGTGTCATTGCAATGTCGTGTGTTAAGTAGATTGTATGGCATCTAAGTATAGCTAGTATAGAGTATATAAAAAAGGAAGTATGGAGTATCTGTATTCAAGTCGTATGGAGAACGTCATTTACAATAGAGAGATTTTTTTTGGCGAAAACAATCAAGAGTATGTTTACATCTAGCTAAAGCATCCCATCATTATGAAGTAAATGGTGTGTACGTAAATGATGCAGACATGATGCCACAGGTGTATCATAATGAGATACTCCTAGGCCTCAGTATGGAGTAGTAGCAAGTAGTATGTGAATTAGGTACCTAGTGTGTACGTAACTAGGGTATGGAGTATCTGCTTTATTGGAGTACGAGAAGAGTATGTCAATGAAATTAAATTAGAGTATAATTAAGTGTGGCAATTTGTATGTCCATGACATACCACTAATCCACTATGGAAGTTAGTTTATTCATCACACGGGGAGAGTATATTCAAGAAGGTAGTATGGAGTATAATGAAGAACGACAGTATGGAGTATAATACAAAAATTCTACTATGAACAATTCAAACTAAAAAAACATAGTATGAAGTATATCTCTTAGTATATCACATCAATGTGCAAAATGGTACAACTGATTCATCATATACACTATTGTCTTCCTCCATCGTTGCATGTGGCCATGCTCTAACACGTTGTCTCACTATGGAGTTTGTTGTGCCAGCATATCTATTGCAACCGTACGTTGCCGCCACGACGGAGCAGTAGCACTCCGTTGTGTGTCGTTTATGTCGCCATGCCCGCCACCGCGCCAGGACAGTCAACCAGCTACCTACCAGCTGTGAGCAGTTGTACATCGTTATTGCCGCCGCCGTGCCGGAGCAATCTCATGTGGGATGCTCCTTGTAAATTACCACGCTTCACATCCTTGGTCTCGCGTCGCCGGCAAACTCTCAGATGAGTATGCGCTCTCACATCTAGAGGAAGATAGCAAATCCAGATACATTAAAAAGAAATTACCAAATCCAGGGAAAGCTAATGTTCTCATAAAATATTGATGTGTACCTCTTTGTCATTACTAATTCACATTCTGCGCCGCCGCACCTGATTTGGAGCAGCAACATCGCCGCCGCCGTATATACTTCTTGGCGTCGATATAAAAAACTGGTCAACAAACCAATGATCTTGTGGGCACCGTCCCCTCTAATCTACCATTTTTATAGCCAAGAAAATAGGGACTTCAACTAACAGCCCGAGCGGGGCAGCTGCATCCACCTTTTTTCACCCGCAACCCGTTAATATTAGCACCAATCTAAATGCAATCCGAGGGTAACAGTGGTGGGGGTAACTACCACCTAATGGTAGGATGCATTTTTCATATATATATAGGAAAAAGCAAAGATATAAAATTTCGCTTGCGCGGCTGCAATCACAAGCGTTCATTCATGTGGGGATCTGGTCCCTCCCCATTCCTTATTTGCATTTTTGTTTTATCAATCGTTAGATGGTTATTTCCTCTTATAGCGGAAGAAGGACCACACTCCATGCGAGAGCACAGTAGTGTGCAGGTACTAGCTGGCACGATGGCAGGGAGGAGCCCAAGGTGCGAACGGTTCCAGCCATATGGAGAACTGTTGACCAAGACTGGCACGATGGCCCTTAAGTTTTTATTTACGCTATTTTTCTTGTGGGCCGCCAGCTCATTGTAGCAGAACACTTTTCCCATGGTCGCGTTTGTGTCCCTACACCTTTTTTGGACACCGCAGATGCTAAGGACTCAGGTATGGGCCGTTAATTGGAAAGAGAATATCTGAATAAAAAGGAGCAGAATAGAAAAAGGGTGCACACGCAGCTCCTCTCCCGTGGCCATGTTTTCTGTACGGAGAGCCATGCACGGCTGAGAGCACCAAAACTATATCGATTCCCCCTTTCAACATATACCAGCCCCCATCGGCACTCCACAAACAGCTGGAAGTTCAAAAAAATAGTTTTTGTCTATGTTCCGAACTTCCCGTACACGTAAGCTCAAGTATCGACACGTCGTGCCGCTCTACAATACAGAACGCGTTCATGATGTGCAACACAAAGGAGCGTCCTGCAACGCTCCTTCATTCTCGTGTACGAGGCCATCTTCTGGGTAGTCTCCATCTCCAGCTACGTCGTCGCTCAGCGGTGCAAGGGACGTGGTCACGTCCAGAGCCGCATGCACCCAGTGGCCAACTGCCATATGCCCTTCCGTGGTGGACTCCGGCTCGTGCGACGTGGTCATTTCCATACATGCATGCGGATCATGGGAAACTGCCACCTATCCTGCTGTACCTGGCTCACATGCTCTGGCGATGCCCTGCATGGGAGCAATATTGTCTTCTAGTCTTGTTCCTTATCCGGGCTGGCATCCATCTCAGACGGCCCAAAGCGGAGATGCCCGCTCTTCTACAGCGTACTACAGTATATAACAACGATGGGCGGTAGAAAAGACACCGGATTTGCTGGAACAAAAGTCAATGCTCACCCAGCGAAACGAACGGCCAGGCCCGTGGCTAAGGCCAACTCCACCGCGCAACCCTATCCTGTCCGCCCCCGTCTATTTGGGGTAAAAGGGACAAAAGCGACGGCCCAGCGCGCGGGCGCAAACGAACTTTGTGTCCGCTTTGTGTCCGCTTTCGACCCATCCCCGGCCCAAACTTGCGCTGGTTTTGGGGTGAAACGGACAGCGCGCGGACGGGCGGGACACGCGCGCTTGTCCTCCCCTGGCCCGCCTGTCGGTGGGAGAAACCAAAACCCCCCACGCCCATTTGGCGCCATTTGCCCCAAACCCTCCCGCCGCCCCCTCTCTCCTCCGTCCATGGCCGACGCCCAGCCGAGTCACGGCGGCCTGGCCGTCGACCCGCCCGCAAAGGTGAAGAAGAAGGCGCCGAGGAAACCGCGGTCGGAGTGCACGCCGGAGGAGATCGCCAAGTTGGACGCGGAATCGGCGAAGAGGAGGGAACGGAGAGCGGTCGTCAAGCTCAATGCCGCCGCGGCCAAGAGAGCCGCCATGCGCGAGGAGCTGGAGGCCGCGCGGCGCAAGGCCGCTGCTGACGAGAAGGAGGACCTCGTCAACAAAGCGCACGCCATCCTCATGCTTGGCATGGGCCGTCCTGCCGGGTTCCCTGCAGCGGTCGTCGCCCCAGCGAGCACCAGCTCGTCGGTTGCGCGGCCTACGCACTGTGGCCAGTCGCCGACGTCGCGCACCGCGCCCATGTCGCCGTGCTTCCCTCCGCCAAGGCACGACGGCCAGACCCGTTTCTCGGGGTCGCCGGACGTGGGCGCGTTCGCGCAGTCCACACCGCGCCCCGCGGCCGTCATCGACCTCAACGTGACGCCCGGGTCCAGCAGCGGCGGGCGGCCGTCCGTCGAGATGCTAAGAAAACAGGCACGGGCACCGTTCACGGGCACCATGCCGGCCCCCCGCGTCTTGTTTGATGAAATGCCAACCCCAACGCCAGCGGTCGACGACCGCTTCTACAACCGCTACATGGAGGACGTGATCTTCGACGGTGGGCATGGTCGTACCTACGACCCCGATGAGACCCAAAGTCAGGATGGCCGTGCCGAGTACGTCCCCGATGAAGGTGGGCACGACCGTGCTGACTACGACCACAGTGACTCGTGGCATGAAGACGATGACATCTATGTCGAAGGTGATGATGAAGAAGAAGAAAGCAATGACGTTGATATTAGTGGTGCGCCATTGTTCATCGACGAGCTCACCCAAAGAGCGGAGGCACAAAAGAAGAGGAAGAGCATTCGCACGGGTTCATATACACAAGATGAGGACAAGTTGATTTGCCAAGCTTGGATGGAGATTAGCCAAGATCCGAGGACCGGCGCGCAACAAAAGGGGCATTGTTTTTTGGACGAGAGTCCACAAAACATTCCATGAAAGGAAGATGTTTGAGCCCTTCCAAATTACAAGCAACCATGGCATCGGTTCGATTCAAAAAAGATGGTTGTTCATCCAACAAGAGTGCAACAAGTATTGCGCCGCATTTGAGAGCATTGAAGCACGGCCCGTGAGTGGTCTCGGCGTTGGGGACATGGTATGATCTCCCCTTTCTAGCCCTTTCCTTGCTACGGCAATGAGACTTTGGCCGTGTATATGTTTGCATGTTCACTTGTTATTGATCATGTGGTGTAGGCATTCCAATCTTTGGAGGCATTCAAGGCCCGGCACAATGACAAGCCATTCACTCTTACGCATTGTTGGACGCTCATCAACATGTGCCCTAAGTTCAAGGACCAATACCGTGAACTACAAAGGAAGAGAGGACTGAAGACGGCCAAGTTCGCCGGAGGTGGAGATGGCGAGGCATTGAAGAGGCCGAGGGGCAAGACCAACTCCAAGGTGGATGACATATGTGATGCCTCATCCATGGCCTTGCATGACACTTTGCATGGCATGATGTCTCAAAAGGATTTGAGGGACGAGAAGAAGCGGCAAAGCAAGGACGAGCAAATGAAGCAATACCTAGACCTTCAAAGACAGAAGGTTGAGATGGAGGAGGCGGCCAAGAGGAGGAAGATCGACTTGGAGGAGGCGGCCCGACAACGGCAGCTCGACATGGAGGAGGCGGCCCGGCAAAGGCAGCTCGACATCGAGGCCGACAACGTCAAGGCCAGGCAGAGGCAGCTCGACATCGAGGCCACCAATGCCGCCACCAAAGCGAAGGAGGTGGCCCTTGCGATCATGAGCGTGGACTTGTCGAAGATGAGCGACAAGACGAGGGCCTGGTTCGAGGCCAGGCAGAAGGAGATGCTCGACGCCGAAGGCCTGAACTAGGTCATCCGATCGGCGTGGCCGTTCTTTTTTGAGGCTGGCATGGGTGCCGCCCGCCCGCCCGCCCGTCGGGCCGCTGGTAGTGTGCCGGCGAGAAAAACATTCATTTTGGAGGCCGGCTGTGTTGCCGGCCGCTGGCTGTGTTGTCGGCGAGAAGAACTATTCATTTTGGAGGCTGGCTATGTTGACGGCCGCTGGCTGATGCCGGCGATGGACGTGTAGGCCGATGAACCGGGACAATAGGTGAACTATTAGTTTTTTAAGTGGACGCGAACAGGATGGGGCAAATGGATGCGGCCGCGCGCTGCGCGCACGGCCACCGCATCTCAGGACATGCCCGAACACGGCCCCAAACCCCTACCCAAACGGACAGAATCCGGACAAAACGGACGTCCGTTTGGGGTCGCGCGGTGGAGTTGGCCTAATGGACTCCAGGGTTCAGAGATGTCCTGGCATTTTTTTTGGTCGGCTCCCCTTGGAAGTAATCGCTTAGACAACGAGGGGGCGGCCCGTGATCGCACTCACGCAGCGGGGCCAGCTAAAAGCCCAGCTAGTCTACTCCTCCAGAAGCCGAGCAATCCATTCGGTGTCTGATACCAAGAAACCAGAGGCTGAAGCGCAGCGCAAGATTGACGAACTGCATTCGTTCACAGGGCGACGCACACTGCAATCTAGGGTATATCCGTCCCCAATCTAATGCCAGGTCTTCCTTTGATTTTTCTAATGCAGGAGCTTCAACGCAACAAGACATGCTTGGGGCAACACCATTGTTTAATTGTATACGGTCCTACAGGTGGGTGGATCTTTTTTGTGAGGAAGCTACGGCCTTTTGATGAGAAAACTGTGATGTCAGGTAGAAGTAGATGGATGGATTCTTATGCCTGAATTTTGATTCTGTTGGGGTGTTGCCGAGCTTCCCTCTTTCTTTCTTTGCGGTTGTTTTATAGTACCTTTTAGGAGAAATTTTTATTCTGTAGGGATGTTGCCAGGCATATCCTAGTATTTCTTGATACTGTCGGGTTGAAGAACTAAACAAAGAACATAATTAATAAAGAACTTGGACCGAGTTTGTACTGCTGCAACAAGTTTCAATCTTCTGATTTTTTTTTTCTGAAATCTTCTGAAAGTTGATTAGGGAAAATCTCTTATGGACATTTTGAGCTCATTTTCTGCTGATGGCTAAATCACTCTTAACTTCTGATGTAGGGATTTTTGGGGAGATATAATATGAATAAATATTATAAGTGAAACATTAAAGAAAACTATGGAAGAAACTGTCATCTGAATCAATGCATGTTGAGCTTGACCTCTATTGCCCATGTTATCTGAATGAACGCACATGTTCTCTGAGCATGATGCAAGTTATCAGAGTATGATGCACTCGTACTTCATAAATGATCAGTGCTGAATTTCATCCGTACTTTCGTGATATTTTCAGCATCTTGCATCCATTTTTTTTAAAGTGTGCCATGGTCTCGACCTTGGTTCAGAAATTTTAACTGGTCCTGCTACCGGATGGCCCAAGGGAGAGAACGCCACACTACATAAACGCACACATAGAAAAGTTGAGTCTGCATTTGAACAACACACGCAGCGTTTCAGTCTCCGAGAGCAGGCCAATGCAGCATTGGCTACCAGCCACTCGCTCTGGAGTTTGGCCTTATACCTGGCCAAACGGGCCGGCACGACACGGCACGGCCCGGCCCATCGTAATTGTGCCTGGCCCGGCACGGCCCGCCAGGGCACGATTACTATACGGGCCGTGCCGTGCCGGCCCGCGTGCTGCGCCCCCAGGCCCAGGCACGTCCCAGTTAGTAAACGGGCCGGCACGTTGGCCCGTTTAGCACGGTGGGCCGCATATTTTCAGCCTGTTATTTGCCGCATTGAGCGTTTTTTAGCCTATTTTTATATATTGGGCCATATATAGATGTATAAAAAAATAAAAAAACGTAATCGGGCCGTGCCGTGCCGGCCCGCGTGCCCGGCCTCCAGGCCCAGGCACGGCCCAGGGCGTGCCGCGTGCCGGGCCCGACCCATTTAGACCGTGCCGTGCCTGGCCCAAGGCGGGCCGTGCCGCGCGTGCTCACGGGCCGGCCCGAAAAGAACGGCCCATTTGGCCAGCTATATTTGGCCTCTTTTCTCTTTTGTATTTTTGGTAGAGAATGGAAGCACTGCTTGCATGCAAACTAGTATTTTGAACTGGCCATTAAATAAAAACTTAATAGACAACTGCTCCCTCCGTCTATTGAAGAGTGTACTTCTATCTTCTCAATACACTTTAAAGTAGAAAAAAAAGTTTCTCTCTCGTCACACGGTAACCAAGACCAATAACATTCTACACATACTCTTTTTAATTTCTACATGCACCTAGCTCATTGGGGCTTGGGTAATTAAAGAGGAGAGAGATTGGGACTTGCATCTTTAAATTAAAGAGTAGTAGTTTATTTGCTTGGAGCTAGTTTTTTTTGCTGGAGCTAGTGTTGTTAAACGGCAGCTAGTATTATCTCTCACACTTGATAGTCTCCGAGTTGTAAAGAACCGGCATCCGACCTTCACGGAACTGGACGAAGTGACATGGGGTGAGTGGGTGGGTTCACGATGAAGAACCTTCGAAACTAGACTTTGAACCGAAATACGAGTAGCAAAGAACCGGCATCCGACCTCCACGGAACTGGACGAGGTGACATGGAGTTAGTAGGTGGGTTCGCGATGAAGAACCGTTGAAACTACACTTCGAACCGAAATACGAGTTGCAAAGAACCGGCATCCGACCTTGACGGAACCGGACGAGGTGTCATGGAGTGAGTAGGTTGGTTCGCGATGAAGAACCGTTGAAACTACACTTTGAACCGAAATACAAGTTGCAAAGAACCGGCATCCGACCTTCAAGGAACCGGACAAGGAGACATGGAGTGACTAGGTGGGTTCACGATGAAGAACCTCGAAACTACACTTTGAACCGAAATACAAGTTGCAAAGAACCGACATCCAACCTTGACAGAACCGGACAAGGTGACATGGAGTGAGTGGGTGGGTTCGCGATGAAGAACCGCCGAAACTACACTTTGAACCGAACCAAGAGTTGCAAAGAACCGGCATCCGACCTTCATGGAACCAGACGAGGTGTCATGGAGTGAGTAGGTGGGTTCGCGATGAAGAACCGTTGAAACTACACATCGAAGCAAAATACAAGTTGCAAAGAACCGGCATCCGACCTTCAAGGAACCGGACGACGCGACATGGACTGACTGGGTGGGTTCGCGATGAAGAACCTCAAAACTACACTTTGAACCGAAATACGAGTTGCAAAGAACCGGCATCCGACCTCCACGGAATCGGACAAGGTGACATGGAGTGAGTGGGTGGGTTCGCGATGAAGAACCGCCGAAACTACACTTTGAACCGAACCAAGAGTTGCAAAGAACCGGCATCTGACCTTCATGAAACCGGACGAGGTGTCATGGAGTGAGTAGGTCCATGGAGGTGTCAAACGGCCGTTTATGTCTGCGGCAGAGGAAAAGGATGGGCTGCAGTTTACTATGTTGGCATAGTTAGCAAACTATAATAAAATATTCAAAAGTATGACACGTTGCCCGTATGTATATGCATAGATGGAAAGGTGAGCACTAAATGGCAAAAACGTGTGCAAGCATGCCCGAATTCACGGATGCATGGTCCAAAACTTTCAGCCGAAATGCGGAATGCAGCATAAAGCACATTTTGCTGAGACAATATTGCGCGCATGTATGAGACAAGATGGCAGCAATAAATGGACTCTTCTCAGTCCTCGCATCATTTCCGTCGCTGCATGCAGACTCTCTCTCTCTCTCTTTCTCCATGTTGCATGCAAGCTTCTCACGCACAAAAAATTTCAGTTCCCTCCTGAACCGAACAGGCGCCATGGAATAGCTTCCAAATTAGCTGCGAAAAATAGAATACATCCATGATTTTGAACAGACCAACCTAAGCAGGGACATACTATAGAAGTATAAATCGAGTAGTACTACCATGAAGGCATGAACAGACCAACCTGCACATTTCTCCTTGGTCCCTCCACACTTCTCTTACTCGACGTGAGCATGCAATGGATCATGGTCCGACGCGAGATCACTGTCCTTCGTATGGAGGCCGACCAGTCGCAAGCACGCCGGCCACCACGAGGACACCACTAGCTGGAAGCAGACCCGTCGTTCCTGAGCATGACTCTGACCGCGTGCAGGCCGACCACAGCAAGGACTCCACTGGCTGTGAGCACGATTCCGGTCACGACCAGATCGACCGCCGCGAGGATGCTACTGGCCAGTTGCACGCCGACCGCCACCAGCCCCGGGCGTGGGGGCGCTGCTCTCCACAAAATCGTTGCCCTCCATGACCGCTGCGAGCACACCACCGTCCATAAGAAGGTTGTCTTCCGCGTGCAGGGCTCCGCCGCGAGCGGGGCGCAAGACGAATACGAACAGGGAGGAGGCGAAGTGGTAAGATTACAGAGCATTGCGGTCCAAGTAGTGGAGGGGCACTGATGGTTGCTAGAAATAGTACATTAAAATCCAGGTTTTAATTCCATCTGATCTCCTTCTATTAAAACTTCATAATTATTTGTGTGTGAATTTGTCCAAGCAAGTTTACGGGCTAAGGCTCGGACGCTAGGTACATCCGGACATGCATAAGCTGGCTTGACCCACTAGCATCAATGAATCAATCAGGTAATATGATATGTGCGTGTACTGTGACCATGCGTTAGCACCAGATGTGCTTTAGGTCCATGCAATCTTGGACCTTGTGCGTAATAGGCAGATGCTAACTGACCATCTATGCTATGGTCAGAAGAAAGTGGCAGGATTCACATGCCAAAATTAGCATACTATTGCCGGAACCTTTAGTAAATGAGTATTTAAATAGGTTTGCCAAAATAGCACACTGACGATCCCTGCCACCTACAAAAGTTTGCTGCATACTTGCTCTCATTGAGTCTGAAAATGCAGAGACTAGGTTGCCGTTTCTGGACACTGCATCCATAAAGTTCTAGCTCACTTTTCCACTCTAGTCATGGCGATATTCAATAAATCATAAAATCAGAACCTTATCTGTCCAAAGGTTCGAATCTTGATGCATATGAACGGTTCTGATAACCACCACCACTCTAGTCATGGCAATATTCAATAAATCCATGTTATATATATATATATATATATATATATATATATATATATATATATATATATATATATATATCCCACCACTTGCTAGTAAAAGTCCATGTAAAAATAGTAACACAATTAAATTATTACCATCAACATGCAACTACGGTTCGCCTGGCCAGGTACTCCCTCCACTTGCTAGTAAACTCAGTGGTAAAAATGATAACGGGATTGAAATGGTTACCATCAGCATGCACATGTGCGCTCCCTCACATTCTGCTAGTAAAATTCATGGTGAACATAGTAACAACATTAAAATCCTTACGTGCGCATGCACAAGCCCCTTCGCGTTTAATTTACCTAGTAAACTTCCTACTAAATGTAGTAATATAGTTGCATGCTAGTATTACTACTATGTAGTCTCGAATTAAAAGTACATGTATCTCAAATTAATTGTTCTGGTAATCTAGTTACCTCACATTGTCTAAATATAAGTATTGAATGGTAATTGTGTTACCACTTGAAACAAACCAATTATTATTAGTATCTCCTAGCTAGATAGTAATCGCATTACTACTACCTATTGTAGGTTTACTACCTAACCGAACAAATCTATTTGCTACTAGCTACTCCCTCCGTTCGGAAATAGTTGTCATTGAAATGGATGTACCTAGATGTATTTTAGTTCTAGATACATCCATTTTAAAGACAAGTAATTCCGAACGGAGGGAGTAGGTAGTAATTGAATTACCACTACCTTCTCATAGGTTTACTAGCAATTCGTAGGAACATCTGACCCAACCATTGATTTCGTTACTACTATTTGTGTTACTGCATCCCATATGAACCATTACCACAATATCATCATGGATTTATGTTTGATTTCAGGTAAATATGCTTTGTAGTAATGCCCTTACTACTAAGTGTTCCACTTTTACGTTCAAACATGCATGGCTCCATGCGGGACGGGTGGAGTGGTGGTTGGCTTAATTAAGCGCACGCTATGGCCGGCGATATATATATATATATATATATATATATATATATATATATATATATATATATATATATAAATAAATAACTGTATTTGTTTTCTGCAACTCGTGAATTTTTTTGTGAACTTTATTGCCTCGGACCCAGGTCGATGGATTTTTTATGAACAACGTATTCCATCTCTACCTATCTCATAGTCTGTAAATATAAACATATAAAAATACACCTTTTGTATTATCATGTGTAGACCAAGAAAAATAATTATTAGTATGTATCTCTTCGAATTGTGTAAAATTAAATGAGTTTCAGTCCGATACATCTCAAGCCATCAGTTTTTATATCTCGTCTAAAAAAGTGAACATATAAACACATACTATTTTTTTAAATGAGCTCATATACAATATATATTCATTGGTCGGCTGCTAGATGCAAGGAGGTGAACGTATTTAGTCGGAGTAAATGGCATCGTGATTCTTAGTAGAGTCGCACCCCAAAATGGACAAAAATTGCATTATGAAAGTTTTCAAGGGTGTACCGATGGACCCTTCATGATCAGGGCCGGCCCTAACACTACGGAGGCCCTAGTGCGACTGAGGTACAAACATTAACAGGGTAATATATATACTTTCAACAATATATATTGTATATCATGAATAATATAAAGACATATACAAAAATACATATTTTTTGTTGGCAAATAAAGTCTCAAAAGACCATTTATATGTGATTACATGATGTAAATAATGATTATAGCGTACTCAACTATAAGTAACTATTAAATAAATACAATATGGTGAACTGCGTCAACTAGGAGGGCATATGTCCCATATCCACGTTGTTTTTTGTTCACAAATCATTTTATATTTTACCCTAGCAACAACCTACCTTGCTTGATTCAGCAGAACGCCAAAGGCAACTCGGTTTTAGTGTGGAGGGGGGCCAACTGATGTCTGTCATCGGGTGATGCATGAGGGCCTGTTATTTATAGCCGGGGCGATGCAAGCTCTGCTCGACGCGATTCTTGAAATTTTAACACGGGGTTTTGCTCCCAGCTCAAAACCCCGTGTAAAAATTACATGCCTATATTTATTTTATTTTAATTAGAAAATATGCCCGTGCGTTGCAACGGTGGAATATAAATTTATTACACACACATATAGCCTAACTCATGTCCCCATGCAAGTCCTCCTTTGCAATCCAAACGCATACCACACCTCTCACTGACCGCGCCAGTGCAAGTGAACGTACAAAGACGCCAGTGCAAATGAATGTAGGAAGATCCGAGGCAACGGTGTGTGTGTGCTTCGTCTGGTCGTGAGGCCCCTCCCCTCACATGTTCCATACATCATCCCTTCACCTAGTCCATACATCATCCCGTCGTACTCCCGCAGATTTTTTTTTCTATTTTTTTTTACTGTTCTCGAGGGTGCATATGAGCTCGGGTGCAGAAGGGTAATTTCGGTAGCCCATCTTCACAAAGACGACGATGAGCAGGAGCTTGAAGCGGGGCATGAAGGAGATGCTATGATGATGGACCCGTGAGCAGAGCACAACATCTCCGCCGACATCGTGCTCGTCTCCACCAACGGGATCACAGACACCACTGGGGCGGCTCGCACGCAACGATGTCCGCTATCGCTTCGCCATGGACACTGTAGGTTATAAAAAAATGAAGATAGTAAAACAAATGCATATCGATTCCATTAGATATATTTTCATGACGGATTTATTCAATCATGTTTTCTTCTATATATCTGATTAAGTTTAGAAATAATTTACTTTTTAACCGACTTTTTGTGTAACCTATTTGGGGATGGAGGGAATAATGTGTAACATTTGTGATACAAAACCATAATCAGAAGAAGTACTTCAAAATTTGAATCTAATGACACCAATTTTATGTCACGTGGGCAATTAGCATACAAAGTTCAGCATTCGACCAACATTTGATAAATAATGAAAATTAGTCCAACACGTAGCTAATTAGGTTACAGATATGAATCAGTAAAAATAATTTCTATAAATTACAGTTTCTCACAAACGTGAGGCTCGAGAATGTATATTGTTTAGTGTATAACACTTAATTATATAGTGGCAGAGGTGGATCTACCGGGGGTGCCGTGGCATAGCACTTCCTAAAAATTGCATATACTCTCTTATCTGGTACTCCCTCCATATTGTATTATGCATATTAAGTATCACTAACCAAGTCTTTGACCAACAATTGCTATTGCTCCCTCTGTCTCCAAATAGGTGGCCTATAAATTCAGTTAAAAATTCATCACTTTTAAAGTTTGACCAAACATATATAGAAAAATATGAACATAGACAATACCTAATTAATATCAGTATATCCACCAATAAATATATTTTCATAATGTATTTATTCATTAGTGTAGTCGTTGATATTTTCTTCAATGTATTTGATCAAACCTCGAAATAATTGTTTTTTTAATTGAATTTATGTGTAACATATTTTGGGAACGGAGGGAATAAACAAGTACTCTCTGTAAAGAAACATAAGAGCGTTTAGATCACTGCACTCTTATATTTCTTTACATTGCAAGCAGCATTTCTGTTAAGAAATCATGACAAAACGAAGTGCTTCGAAATATATGAATCTAACTACACCAATTTTATGTCACATAGGCAATTATAACAATTGACATTCGTTCCATCTTAAAAAAAAACAGAAAAGAGACAAAAAATTGACATTTATGTACTGTCTGAATTCCAAATCAGCGAAATGGGCCCAGCTATTTGTAAATCCCGGTAGTCAATTGACCGGTTCGCCATGTTCTGGTCTCGGACTGGAGGCTCGGGCGTCAGCGGCTATTCTGGGACGCGGTAGGGGGGGAGGGGGGGGGGGGGGACTGAGCGGGCGCGGTGGTAGACTGGATTCCTGTCCCGGCAGAAATTTTTGGTAGCGTACGAGCTATATAGGGTAAGTATAATAAACTCCTTTGCTGATTAATATTTTTGTGAATTGTACAAGGGGGAGACGAGTGGATCGGCTCTGTCTCTCTAATTTACAGTACCCTTGAGATTAACAAGGAGGTCGATGCTGTTTTTTTAGAACAAAGACGCAAGAAGCGTCCGACTTTATTAACTTAATAAAGCCAACAACAGACAGCATCCAAAGTTCCCATACCCAATACCGGACCCAAAATAACTGCAACACAGCAGTACATTACATGCAACTGGCCATGAAGCTTGGACCAACTCACGGAAACAACATATGCAGCAATACCCAAGGTCCGAGGAGGAGCAATGCAGCTCCAGCAAAAGGTAGTCTCAAACTGGCGATGGCCCGTGTCTAGACGAAGCTTGAATGGCCCTAATCCGCTCTTTCGCCTCCAGCATGTGTCGTGGTCCTAAGACTGACAGTAGAAAGGGGGGGGGGGGGGTAGGTATGGAGAGGCAAGATCTCAGCTATGGTGAAGATGTACACACGAGGTTTACGAGTTCAGGCCCTTCGCGGTGGAAGTAACAGCCCTACGTCTCGGTGCCCGGAGGTGGTCGATTGGATTATGTGTGTGATATTACAGGGGGTGCCAACCCTTGTCCCAGAGGAGGGGGGTGGCTTATATAGAGTGCGCCAGGACCCCCGCCCACCTCCATTACAAGGGGCTTAATGTACATAAAGTAAGGGGCGTTACTGGTAACGCCAGCCTTAAGTACTCTTAATGCTTATAAAAGCTAAGGGGTGAACGTCTAGCCGTTGAGTGCCCTTCCGACTCCTGGTCTTCGATAAGTCGAGTGACTCTCCATATGGTTGAGTGACGTGGCCGTCGAGTGGATTGCAGTCGACGCACTCGACTGGTGTTCTCCTGTTGTCTCTTGGTCTTTTTATCTTCCAGGGTAGTGGCCTTGGGTAGGATGTATAGGTCAGGCCTATGACCCTACCCCAGGTCTGTATCCTCGTCAGTAGCCCCCGAATGGATTAAGGTGCGAGTGGAAAGTAGGTCAAAGTTGAACCTGCTCCGAGCTTCGTGTCTTCACGAGTGTTTTCTGCAAGACCGAATGCCCGCGTTGGTACTTCGGTGTCGACTCAGTCGCCTTGATCCATTCAGTGATCTGTCGACTGAACTGATGGCCTCATGCGTCGAGTGCTGTGTCTGAGCACGAGATCTTGAGCGCGATTGTCTGCGGTGTATCCCGAATTTCGCGGGATACAAAATTTCGGGGAAGCGCGCGGGCCGGAGAGCGCCGAAACGGGCGGTCCGGATAAGTAGAGATGCCTCTATCACCGTACCGCCTTTTTCACCACGTACGCTACGCGCAACTGTTGCGGGATTTGATGAGATTGCCTGGTCCCACGCGTCAGTCACTCGGAAGGGACCCTTTATAAGGTGATGGGGCCGAGGCGCTTGCATTGTGCACGCCTGCTCCCCCTTCTTTCTCCTCCGCTTCTCTACCGCGCCCAGCGCCTCCGCTCCCGACGCCGCTACCCCCATGCCATGGTGAAGGACAAGATGGCAACGCTAGAGCGTGCTAAGAAAGCGACGGGGGCGGCGAAAGGCAAGAAGCAGAGCCGCGAATCGTCGTTGCGTGCGGGGCTGCCGCCGGGCTGGATCCATGGCGATTGGATCCGGTCTTCTGTCCGGCAGGAGGATCTGGCCGAACTGGAGGAGTCCGGGTTGATTGCCAAGGGAGCGGCGAGGCTGCCGAAGGGGGAGACAGAACCTCAACCTCGACCGGGTGAGTGTGTTCTGCTTGCCACTCACGTCGACCGGGGTTTCTTGCTCCCTCCGCACCCTTTCTTCCGGGGATTTTTGAACTTCTTCGGCGCGCAGCTCCACCACTTTTCTCCCAACACCATCACGTATTTAGCTATGTTTGTATCGATGTGCGAGAACTTCTTAGGATGTCGACCGCACTGGGGTCTCTTCAAACATATCTTCACCATTCGTTCCTAGTCGGTAAAAAGGGCGAAGTCGAGTGACTCGAAAACCCAAGTCATCCAGATGTGCGGGGGTTTAGGTATCCAAAAGAGGAATAGGAGTGCCTTTCCCACTATGACTCCCCCTGAATCTGTTAGAGGTTGGCAGTCGTCCTGGTTCTACTGCCAGGACGTCGCAGCTCCAGGTCAGTCGACCGGTCTTCCCCACTTCTCGTTCGATCGTGTTCAGACTCCTGCACCACTGAAAGTAACCGCTGATGAGACCGTGGAGACGAGGATGTTGGTGGATAGAGTGGTCCAGCTCATCAATGATGGCGTTACCGGCCTGGACTTGCTGGAAGTGTTCCTCAGTCGGCGCATCCTGCCTCTCCAGGCTCGCGATCACCTGATGTGGCTGTATTCCGGACCGGACGACACCGCTCGGGTCCATCCAGAAGAAGTGCCATCCGAAACCGTAGCTTTGTGGCTGAGGGGTATCACAGGCAATCAGGACAACCCTAGAGGATCCAGGCGAGTCGTTCCTTTCAGCGACGGCAACCCGCCCGACAAGGTATACTCTTTGTTCCGACTGCTTCCCGCTCGCGCTCCCACTGTACTTGATGTTGGCTGACTCTTACTCGATCGATTTGCTCTGCAGGTATTCACTGAGATGCATTCGATGCCCAACGGCGAACATGCTTTGGAGCAGGACCAGGAGGGGGAGGACAGTGCGGAGGAGAGTGGCGAGTGGGAGTCTCCGGGAGAAGAGGAAGAGGAGAGCGAGGAGTCGGACGAGGAGGAAGAAGTCGACTCGCCGCCGCGCTCTGAACGTCGATCCAAACAGCAGCATGATCCCTCTGGCGGGCGCGGGAAAAGCGTGGCTCCGAGTGCCAATACTCAGAAGCGCACTCGGAAGTCGACTCCGGAGCCGACGGAGAAGGTGGCCAAGCAGCCTAAAGTTGCTCCTCCCAAGGCTCGGAAGACATTGCCGCGGATCAAGATGGACGTCCCTGTTGCTTCGGGGTGAGTATCACGTTTGTGTTTTCGTAGGTCGACTGAAGATTTTCTTGTTCTGACCAACCAATTCATGTGTCTTTCCAGTCCCACCTCTGCTGCCACTGATATGGACATTTACAAGGCGCCAGGAGACAAAGAGGCCACCTCACGAGTCGGTAAGTCTGATCGACCAAGCTTCATTAAGTTGAGTAGATCGCCAATCGGCAGAGTTTCTGACACTTCTCTCTTTCTATAGTTCTGCAAGAATTTGTTGTGCTCCCTGATGACGAAGAAGCGGCACCTCTATAGGAGAGGAAGAAGAAGAGTGGGAGCTTTGGCAGGAGGAGGCTTGAAGTTCAGGTCCCTCGGTCGACGCCGGTGCTCGAGGCGGTAGTCGAACGCTCCGGAGAGCCTGTTCGGACCAGCGTCACATTCGCCATCCCGCTGACGACTGGTCGTCTGGCGGGCTCGACTGCTCCAACTCCTGCTGCTCCAGTGCAACCTCACGCCTCTGACTCGGCGACTGCTCCGGCTGCTCTACAACCATCACTTTTTGCTGCGTATCAGACTCCGGATGACTCGCCCAGTGCCGCTAGGGAAGCTCTTCGCCAGGTGAACCGTGTCATGGAGCAGGTGAAGGTGGTGCACGAGGCTAGCCAGGTGGCTTACAACGCCAGTACTGCCCTTCAGGCCAATATTCAGGTCAGCAAGACTCCGACTGAATTTTTGAATGTTGTCTTATATCTGATCACCCACTGGCAGGGACGGAGCCAAGAATTTGACATAGGGGGGGGGGGGCGAGTTTAAGATTTGAGCTCTTATAGACTGATGGGCACCGGATGATCAATCAAAAGTTTTTAAAGTGTGCAAAGAAACATAAGCCCGGACTCGTATTTTAGTTAGTGTAAACAGCTTAAGACTACACAATTATGATGAAAATATTCATCTTTGACAAAAAAAGTGTCACATCCCTAGTTCTGACAATGCCTAGGGCATGCATTAGAGTGTTGCATCATGTTTAAATTCCAAAGAAATTTGAAATGGGGATTGTTGAAACCCTAGCACCAAATGAAATTTAACTAGGTTCAATAAAAATATTTTCAATAACCCAGAATGCCCTTTGGAAATGTTCATGATTTCTGTTGAAGGTGAAAACCTCTTCCAAAAATGATGAACATATTTATAGGCTAATCCTGGATCTTTGAATTAAATCATAAATATTTGAATTTGGGCATTTAAAATTATATAAAATATTTCAAATGCTCAAATATCTCCAAACTAAAATGTTTCATGTTGGAAATAATCCAACTATGGACCAGGAGCAGTTTGGTGATTTTAGGAGTTACCTAAGTATTTTTAATAATTCAACAAAGATGCAGAAAAATAGAAAAGGAAAATAACAGGAGAGAGAGAGCTACCTGGCGCCTACCTGTGCGGCCTGCTGCTGAAGCCGGCCCAGCCCATCTCCACTCCCCCCCTGTCGTCTTCCTCGTGCCAGTAGGTAGAGGAGGGACACCGCGACGCCGCCGAGCTCGCCACGCCACCACCCTGCCTGGCTGCCTCCTCCTCTCCCTGGGCGTCTCCCACAGCTCCACGCCACCCCCTGGAACCCCCTCGCACTCTCCCTCGTCCCCAACTTCTCCTCTGCTTTCTCTCCCTCCCGCGACCGAACGGAGCCGTCGCCGCCGACCAGCGCTCGCGCGGCCGCAGCCATCCCGAAGCCTCTCCGACACGCCCTCGAGCTCCGCCGGTCCTCCCTCGTCCTCCTCGTCGTCTCACGCGACCAGAAGAGCCCCGGAGCGCCGCCCCGACGTTTTCCCCCTCGTCGGCTACCGAAGATCGCCGTCGTCAAATTCGGCGCCGTTCGGCCTTCCCCGAGCTCGCCGAGGCCACCGCCGCACCCGCTGTGAGCTCCTGTGCTGTTTCCCCCTCTTCCCTGGCCCGTTTTCTTCCTCTAACACCCATGCCGTCGCGGTCGAGAGCTTCTCGCCGCCGGCCATGGCGCAGCCGTGGCCATAGCCGCGCATGCCCACAACGGAGTGCTTCACCGTGCTCATAAAGCCCCCAGGAGCCCAACACACCAACCAGCTCCCCCTCCCGCGCACCGCAACGCCAAACCCGCGGGTGCCCGAACTCCGGCCGCCGCGGAAGTGCTCGTCGCCGTCGACTCAGGCCGTCCCAGCTGCTGCCGCTGCTACCACTAGATGCGCAAGAACGCCAGCAAGCCGTAGCAACAAACCGCGCTCAAAATGGAGCCCCGTAGCGTTTTTCCGAAACGCTCCGCCGTCGTTTTGGTCGCCGCCGGCGTAACTCCGGCGAGCCGACGTGGCTCCGTCATTAGGAGCTAACCCAGCTAGTTAAACAACCTACAGCCACTGACAGTGGGCCCCACCCCTGGTCAAACCTCAGTCAGCGCTGGGTTTGACCGGGATTAGTTCCTGTGTCACTGACGTGTGGACCCCGCACGTCAGGTTTGACCTGGACCTGGCCGTTGACTCGCTGACATCATGCTGGCGTCAGGCTGACGCAGTTAATTCTTTCTGGATTTAAAATAATTCAGGGAATTCCAGAAAATAATTTAAACTTCTAAAATTCATAGAAATTCAACCGTAACTCCAAATGAGATAAATTATATATGAAAAATGATCAGAAAAATTCAAGGAATCCATCTGTACCATTTTCATGCATGTTAGAACAACTTATGCCTACTGTTTAGGACAAATCATATAAATGGCATTTGAATTTCACATATGGAGTTTGAATTTGAACTTAGGGTTCAAACCAACTTCATTTAACTTTGTTGCTAGTTGCATTAGCTCAAACCGCAACATATTTCCATGTCACATTCATGCATCATATTGTTGCATTGCATTGATTGTGTTTCTTCTTTGTTTGCCGGTAATTGTCCCCTCTCGATAGACGTGGTTTCGATGACGAGTTCGATGACACCGATGAAGAACTATAATATCTTCAGAAGTGCCAGGCAAGCAAACCCCCTTGTTCATTCCGATACAATCCCACTCTCTCGCTCCTGCTCTCTTTTACTGCATTAGGACAACAACGACATATTTTTTACTTGCTGCGGTAGTTGAACCCCTTTATCATCTGCATGACCTGTCATTGCCACAGTAAATAGATGAAACCCACTAGCATGAGTAGGAGTTGTTTGAGCCCTGATGTGCCTACTCATACATGCTTGTTTGTCATGCCTGCTATTGCTTAGAGTTGAGTCAGGTCTGATTCATCGGGGGTGAATCAGGTGTGTGTGAACATGTCCTACTGTGTGTGAGCTAAGTGTGTGAACACGATTTGGTAAAGGTAGCGGTGAGAGGCCATGTAGGAGTACATGGTGGGTTGTCTCATTGCAGCCGTCCTCTGGAACTGAGTTCTGTGTTTGTGATCCATGATTCAGCTACTACCACGCATTGGGCCCGAAACCAATGGACCCTCTCGGCTTCTTAATCACCCTTGTCCTCTGTCCAGGAGTTGCAAGTAGTTTCTGGTGTTTGTAGTATGCTGGAGGCCGTGCGCAGCGCTGACCGTAGGGGTGGGCTGTGATGCGGTAGGCACGTGGCCGGGTAAACCGGGCGCCCGTTTGGTGTCACGGAACCCTATTCACATCGTTTGGGGCTGTGAGCAAAACTTCGGTCGGATCTCCTCACGGATGGAACCCGAATAGGCGATAAACCTGGACTAGGGACTTGAGTGTTTAGGTAGGTCGTGGCCGACACCCACGTTGGGCTTCCGCTTGAAGGTTGCCGAGTACATGTCGTGTAAACGGCGGTAAGTGGTGAGAGCGTGTGTGAAGAAGTACACCCCTGCAGGGTTAACTTTATCTATTCGAATAGCCATGTCCGCGGTAAAGGACTTCTGGGTTGCCTATAACAGTTCATAGACAAGTGAAAGTGGATACTCTAAAATACGCAAGATAAGCGTGAGTGCTATGGATGGCGTTCTCGTAGGGAGACTGGAGCGGATCCATAGTGGTGTATTGATATGGTGAATATGTGGACTCGTGTGCGCCACCTCAAAAGAGTTCCTTGCAGTCGTAGTTCAGGATAGCCACCGAGTCAAAGCTGGCTTGCTGCAGTTAAACTCCACCACCCCCTTTATTGATAATGATGCATATGTAGTTAGTTCTGATGTAAGTCTTGCCGGGTACATTTGTACTCACGTTTGCCTATTTTACGTTTTTGCAGAGAGACTTCGGTCTTGTTAGTAGTTCCGCGTGGACTTCGACGTTTAGCTTGTTACCTCACCTACGATCTTGTGCCCTCGGCAGGATCTAGAAGATAGTCAGGCTTCTAAGCCTTTTTCATTTGTAGATGTCTGTACTCAGACATGTTAGCTTCCGTTTGTGCTTTGACTTGTATGCTCTGAATGTTGGGTCGTGAGACCCATGTTTGTAATATCTCGCTCCTCGGAGCCTAATGAATACATACTTGAGTCGTAGAGTCATGTTGTGATGCCATGTTGTATTTACACATATCGAGCATATTGTGTGTATGTTATTGAAATGCTTGGTATGTGTGGGATCTGACTATCTAGTTGTTTATCTTTAGTAGCCTCTCTTACCGGGAAATGTCTCCTAGTGTTTCCACCGAGCCATGGTAGCTTGCTACTGCTCCGGAACACTTAGGCTAGCCGGCATGTGTCCTTCTTCGTTCCTGTGTCTGTCCCTTCGGGGAAATGTCACGCGTTGAGTACCGGAGTCCTGCTAGCCCAGTGCTACAGCCTGGAACTTACTCGCTGATGACCGACACGTTCGATGCTGGGTCATGGATGCCTGTCCCTGTAAGTCTGTGCCACTTTGGGTTTATGACTAGCCATGTCAGCCCGGGCTCCCTTTCATATGGATGCTAGCGACACTATCATATACGTGTGCCAAAAGGCGCAAACGGTCCCGGGCAATGGTAAGGCGACACCCGTGGGGATACCGTGCGTGAGGCTGCAAAGTGATATGAGGTGTTACAGGCTAGATCGATGTGACATTGAGTCGGGGTCCTGACAGCGTTGGTATCAGAGCCTGACTGCCTGTAGGATTACCAAGCCAAACTGGTCGAAGTTGTGTCTAGAAATGCTTTAGTTATGTAAGGGAATTGATTGTGGGATGGGAACGTAAGGCTCTTTTTACTTCTTATACCTCATGGCCTTCTGATCTGAGTCAACCTCTTCTCTTCTACGGGGATTAAGAACTAGGCCTTCTCATCTATCTATCAGGATGACGTGTTACTAATCCATAGACTTATGCAATTGTTAGTTCCAAATCTCATCTCAGTTTTTACTACTTCCGTATGTTCATAACTGCTGATCTCGAAACCTTGATATTGTGCTTCGGAGTGGCTATGCCACCATTTTTGTAGCATGTCTCCAATCTTTTTGAGCATTTACAGCCGTTATGCTGTCCGAGTCATCCCAAGTTTCTAAATAGTCTGATGCATTTGCAAAATCCCTTCCTTCCGTTCCGATGTCCCTTTGGGCCAGATTAACCACACTAATCGGTGAGTTGAGGTATTCTATTGCCTCGACATATATGTTGGAGCTATTATTATGACCTAGGTGGTTTAGGGAGTCATCTAGTAATCTAGCCATGTATTGTGTTCCCAGTGTGTTGATTCTGGCCTTTATTCTCGAAAGCATCTCGTGATGCCATTTAGTTAGTAGGTAATCTACTTCGGGGTTCTTGAACCCAAGATTCACCCTACTTACCTCATGTTGATAGTGTTTGCTAGTTCCTTTAGGAAATTAGTAACCTTTGCATTAGTCCTCGAGGTCCGTGGTATTTCCTTCTTCCAAATACTATGAGCCACTTATGGCAGAAGTTTGTTGAACCAAAGGATCACAATCAGAGTACTCTTGAGGAGTTCTCCATTCATAATTGTGAATCTGCCAGTTCTACCCTTTCCGCATGGGTTATCCGGAAGAAATGTTGAGCTTCGCTCGACATACTAATCTATGCATCCACAACTCAGAAAGTTATATGTTCCTTTGAGTTGTTCTCTTTAGTTGTGTCCTGACCCTCGTCTGTCAATTGATAGTCAAGAGTATGTGTGCATTCGTTCATCGGTGCCTATTATTCTTGTGGTCCGTCAAGCCATTCTATTCCAGAATGACTAGGAGAAACGAACTCCAGTACCTTGTCCATTTCCAGGATTGGGTCAAAGCAGTCGTACTTCGCAGATCAAATACTAATCCATGCTTTTGTTCTGTTCTACCTTGGAGTAATACCATCTTTATATCGAGAATGTCATGGGAATTGCACACCATCCTATGAATTCTTTATGTAGTAATACTCCTCGCCATCATTGTTGAGTATGTGTGCATTCGTTCATCAGTGCCTATTATTCTTGTGGTCCGTCAAGCCATTCTATTCCAGAATGACTAGGAGAAACGAACTCCAGTACCTTGTCCATTTCCAGGATTGGGTCAAAGCAGTCGTACTTCGCAGATCAAATACTAATCCATGCTTTTGTTCTGTTCTACCTTGGAGTAATACCATCTTTATATCGAGAATGTCATGGGAATTGCACACCATCCTATGAATTCTTTATGTAGTAATACTCCTCGCCATCATTGTTCATTCCTCGGTTTCCGTGTTATTGTAACCGGAATGCCGACAAGTGAATCGTGGTGTGTGAAATCAATACTGCTGGCAACTCCGTTGCTTGGTAGTTAAATGGACGATAACCTCATTCTTAGCGTGTTGATTATTGAATCGTCACCCTAAGACTGATTGTGCTACCTAGTCCTTACTTCTGGTGCACTCCTCGATCAATGAGTTAGGATTATTCAGTCCCTTGCTTATTTGATCATATCGTCTTGCTCTGGAAGCAAGATTGTTCTCGAGCTTAGTAACATATCGGTGGTTCGTGATTTTCCGAATATCTTCTCGGAGGTATCACCAGGTTGTCACCTGACCGCTATGTTGAGTTCGTGATCAAGTTGGTTTCATATAAACCACCCCTTCTCCAAGAATCTGTGTTGCATACCCCTGAGCTAGTTGGTTAAGCTAAACAATAACTTGGAGAGTTGGAAGATAAAAGCTTGTCTGACTTAGTTCATGTTAAGGGATATCTTCTTGTGTGTGTGTGTTGAAGAAAGATGATATCTTCACCAATTGGTCCTCGTGATCAGTTGTTGGATCTATTGCCTTGTCAAAACTTTGATTTGAGTATGGGCTATCATCAAGTCAAATCAGAACCAACAATGTTCGTAATGTTGTCTTACTCGTGGTTGATCCCTCGAGCATACACCATTACATCTTTTTGGTCTGACCAATGCCATCGCCGTGTTCACATGATGGTGGAAGTCCAGTGATATGGAAATTCCGATGAGTTGCTGTTGAGCCCATCAGTAGCATTTTGTCTCCTCCATGATTCGTGTTGAACATCCAGCTGGTGTTGGAAACTTGTGTAAGCATTTTCTTCATGTTCCGTTCATGAAGTATATGTTGGATGAAAGAAGTGACTTCCTCTCATTCATGTGCATTCGATGCAAGATGCCGCCATGAATTTGAGAAAGTTTGTTTTTGTTTCCTCTGAAATCATCACAAGTCAGTTATGCGTGTGTGAATGTATGCTATGGTTTGGTAGATTAATTACCTCCACTCCATTGTATGCCCTATCACAACAAGCCACTGATTGAATTTTCCAAGGATAAGAAGTTCAAATGCTATTCCCGAAGGGCCCAAAAGGACATGCACAAGACTTCGTTATTTCAATGATGGTTCCCAATCTGAACTCGGTAGTGTTTTGTTGTAAGACTACCATGTGGTCATGTTTGTCTGGGACAACGTGTTCACATGCTTGTAGCAGAACCAGCTCATGTTTTGGAGCTTGCTATCGTAGTTCATTTCCTGAGAATCACGCAACGTCATCTCGTCGATTTGTGTTACAAACTTTCATTTTTCTTTCTAGACTTGATGAGTCTAGAATATCTTGACACCAACCAGATCTGAATCTCAGGCAGTTATGAAGGTTGGAACGTTTCCCAAGAACTATAATATTGGTCTCGCGATAACCGGTAAGGTGGATGTCGTGGCCAACACACCCCGCCGGAAGACCTATTATTGTAGTATCTTGTTTGAAGAAGTTGGCCACCTCCCCATAAGGATCTCATAGAATTTATTCTAGTAGTTGTTCCTTATGTATTCTTGAGCTCCCGAAGTCCGACCTGTTACTTGATGTTCTAGGTACAAGACCATTTCAATGAATGGGCTACACTAGCACATCAAGGAGAACATTAGAAGCGGAGTGCTAAATGTCTCTCGGTCGATCATCCAGATTTTGTTCCCTTGGCCCCGCTAAGGTGAAATCTGAGAAGGTTATCTTCCTTTGCATCTGCATCGTCCATCGCAATTCGTCATGGTAGTACGTTGTGTTGCCAGGACCCTTGACACGTATGTTGGTAAAACCTTGATGATTATGGAGATGCTCAAGTTCTTGAAAGCACGAACAAGCATTAGGTGCTATCCTAGTTACTAACCGGGATTGTTCTCAGTTTCCCCGGTTATGCTATAACCATTCCAATAGTGGAATCACTCTCTGCCATTGAGTTTCTCCCCAGTTACTAGAATCATTCCCAGCACTTGTATTTTGTTCCCAACTTGCACTGTCATTGTGCCATCCTATCTAGGGTCCCATCCATTTCCGATGATAAGCAAAATCATTCCTTGTGTTGTCTTCAACAAGGTAATCCACATCATCCATTCTGGCCCGAGAATGTCATTCTTTCGGACTCCTTCAAATGATCGATGGTGAATTGCCTTAGGCTGGTATAAAGAATTTCAATGATCTCTGAATCAAAGGTAATTCTTTTTGCCACTTAAGGGGATATATCTACGAATTGCCTTCCTCTAAGATGTCTCGCTGTGGTATCATGGCAACTCAAACTCTCGCTACGTTGACAACCGTTCACCACCCTCTTAGGTGTGGAATTGTTGTCTACCTAGTGAACCCTCGTCATCTGTTCCACTCCATTCCTCTAGATGCGTGCTTTGTATCTCAGCTTGCGAGATGTTTTTATGACTCACCCCGTGAGCTGATCTAAGCTGTTTGATCTCCGAGTAGGTCGATTCTTTTAGAGTTTCCCTTTCCTCTCATTGTCATGTTAGTTGGAGTTCTCAGAGCAAGACTTCGAGACAATGATGGTGATCGAATCAACGTTCATTTGAAGTGCACCCTGGATCGTGAAGATTATATTAGTTTGCGCTTCCCTTTCATCTTACCCTACGCTTGAATCTCGGGTCGAGATTCTTGTTTAGTGGGGGTGAGTTGTCACATCCCTAGTTCTGACAATGCCTAGGGCATGCATTAGAGTGTTGCATCATGTTTAAATTCCAAAGAAATTTGAAATGGGGATTGTTGAAACCCTAGCACCAAATGAAATTTAACTAGGTTCAATAAAAATATTTTCAATAACCCAGAATGCCCTTTGGAAATGTTCATGATATCTGTTAAAGGTGAAAACCTCTTCCAAAAATGATGAACATATTTATAGGCTAATCCTGAATCTTTGAATTAAATCATAAATATTTGAATTTGGGCATTTAAAATTATATAAAATATTTCAAATGCTCAAATATCTCCAAACTAAAATGTTTCATGTTGGAAATAATCCAACTATGGACCAGGAGCAGTTTGGTGATTTTAGGAGTTACCTAAGTATTTTTAATAATTCAACAAAGTTGCAGAAAAATAGAAAAGGAAAATAACAGGAGAGAGAGAGCTACCTGGCGCCTACCTGTGCGGCCTGCTGCTGAAGCCGGCCCAGCCCATCTCCACTCCCCCCCTGTCGTCTTCCTCGTGCCAGTAGGCAGAGGAGGGACACCGCGACGCCGCCGAGCTCGCCACGCCACCACCCTACCTGGCTGCCTCCTCCTCTCCCCGGGCGTCTCCCGCAGCTCCACGCCACCCCCTGGAACCCCCTCGCACTCTCCCTCGTCCCCAACTTCTCCTCTGCTTTCTCTCCCTCCCGCGACCGAACGGAGCCGTCGCCGCCGACCAGCGCTCGCGCGGCCGCAGCCATCCCGAAGCCTCTCCGACACGCCCTCGAGCTCCGCCGGTCCTCCCTCGTCCTCCTCGTCGTCTCACGCGACCAGAAGAGCCCCGGAGCGCCGCCCCGACGTTTCCCCCCTCGTCGGCTACCAAAGATCGCCGTCGTCAAATTCGTCACCATTCGGCCTTCCCCGAGCTCGCCGAGGCCACCGCCGCACCCGCTGTGAGCTCCTGTGCTGTTTCCCCCTCTTCCCTGGCCCGTTTTCTTCCTCTAACACCGATGCCGTCGCGGCCGAGAGCTTCTCGCCGCCGGCCATGGCGCAGCCGTGGCCATAGCCGCGCATGCCCACAATGGAGTGCTTCACCGTGCTCATAAAGCCCCCAGGAGCCCAACACACCAACCAGCTCCCCCTCCCGCGCACCGCAACGCCAAACCCGCGGGTGCCTGAACTCCGGCCGCCGCGGAAGTGCTCGTCGCCGTCGACTCAGGCCGTCCCAGCCGCTGCCGCTGCTACCACTAGATGCGCAAGAACGCCAGCAAGCCGTAGCAACAAACCGCGCTCAAAATGGAGCCCCGTAGCGTTTTTCCGAAACGCTCCGCCGTCGTTTTGGTCGCCGCCGGCGTAACTCCGGCGAGCCGACGTGGCTCCGTCATTAGGAGCTAACCCAGCTAGTTAAACAACCTACAGCCACTGACAGTGGGCCCCACCCCTGGTCAAACCTCAGTCAGCGCTGGGTTTGACCGGGATTAGTTCCTGTGTCACTGACGTGTGGACCCCGCACGTCAGGTTTGACCTGGACCTGGCCGTTGACTCGCTGACATCATGCTGGAGTCAGGCTGACGCAGTTAATTCTTTCTGGATTTAAAATAATTCAGGGAATTCCAGAAAATAATTTAAACTTCTAAAATTCATAGAAATTCAACCGTAACTCCAAATGAGATAAATTATATATGAAAAATGATCAGAAAAATTCAAGGAATCCATCTGTACCATTTTCATGCATGTTAGAACAACTTATGCCTACTGTTTAGGACAAATCATATAAATGGCATTTGAATTTCACATATGGAGTTTTAATTTGAACTTAGGGTTCAAACCAACTTCATTTAACTTTGTTGCTAGTTGCATTAGCTCAAACCACAACATATTGCCATGTCACATTCATGCATCATATTGTTGCATTGCATTGATTGTGTTTCTTCTTTGTTTGCCGGTAATTGTCCCCTCTCGATAGACGTGGTTTCGATGACGAGTTCGATGACACCGATGAAGAACTATAATATCTTCAGAAGTGCCAGGCAAGCAAACCCCCTTGTTCATTCCGATACAATCCCACTCTCTCGCTCCTGCTCTCTTTTACTGCATTAGGACAACAACGACATATTTGTTACTTGCTGCGGTAGTTGAACCCCTTTATCCTCTGCATGACCTGTCATTGCCACAGTAAATAGATGAAACCCACTAGCATGAGTAGGAGTTGTTTGAGCCCTGATGTGCCTACTCATACATGCTTGTTTGTCATGACTGCTATTGCTTAGAGTTGAGTCAGGTCTGATTCATCGGGGGTGAATCAGGTGTGTGTGAACATGTCCTACTGTGTGTGAGCTAAGTGTGTGAACACGATTTGGTAAAGGTAGTGGTGAGAGGCCATGTAGGAGTACATGGTGGGTTGTCTCATTGCAGCCGTCCTCAGGAACTGAGTTCTGTGTTTGTGATCCATGATTCAGCTACTACCACGCATTGGGCCCGAAACCAATGGACCCTCTCGGCTTCTTAATCACCCTTGTCCTCTGTCCAGGAGTTGCAAGTAGTTTCTGGTGTTTGTAGTATGCTGGAGGCCGTGCGCAGCGCTGACCGTAGGGGTGGGCTGTGATGCGGTAGGCACGTGGCCGGGTAAACCGGGCGCCCGTTTGGTGTCACGGAACCCTGTTCACATCGTTTGGGGCTGTGAGCGAAACTTCGGCCGGATCTCCTCACGGATGGAACCCGAATAGGCGATAAACCTGGACTAGGGACTTGAGTGTCTAGGTAGGTCGTGGCCGACACCCACGTTGGGCTTCCGCTTGAAGGTTGCCGAGTACATGTCGTGTAAACGGCGGTAAGTGGTGAGAGCGTGTGTGAAGAAGTACACCCCTGCAGGGTTAACATTATCTATTCGAATAGCCGTGTCCGCGGTAAAGGACTTCTGGGTTGCCTATAACAGTTCATAGACAAGTGAAAGTGGATACTCTAAAATACGCAAGATAAGCGTGAGTGCTATGGATGGCGTTCTCGTAGGGAGACGGGAGCGGATCCATAGTGGTGTATTGATATGGTGAATATGTGGACTCGTGTGCGCCACCTCAAAAGAGTTCCTTGTAGTCGTAGTTCAGGATAGCCACCGAGTCAAAGCTGGCTTGCTGCAGTTAAACTCCACCATCCCCTTTATTGATAATGATGCATATGTAGTTAGTTCTAATGTAAGTCTTGCTGGGTACATTTGTACTCACGTTTGCCTATTTTACGTTTTTGCAGAGAGACTTCGGTCTTGTTAGTAGTTCCGCGTGGACTTCGACGTTTAGCTTGTTACCTCAGCTACGATCTTGTGCCCTCGGCAGGATCTAGAAGATAGTCAGACTTCTAAGCCTTTTTCATTTGTAGATGTCTGTACTCAGACATGTTAGGTTCCGTTTGTGCTTTGACTTGTATGCTCTGAATGTTGGGTCGTGAGACCCATGTTTGTAATATCTCGCTCCTCGGAGCCTAATGAATACATACTTGAGTCGTAGAGTCATGTTGTGATGCCATGTTGTATTTACACATATCGAGCATATTGTGTGTATGTTATTGAAATGCTTGGTATGTGTGGGATCTGACTATCTAGTTGTTTATCTTTAGTAGCCTCTCTTACCGGGAAATGTCTCCTAGTGTTTCCACCGAGCCATGGTAGCTTGCTACTGCTCCGGAACTCTTAGGCTGGCCGGCATGTGTCCTTCTTCGTTCCTGTGTCTGTCCCTTCGGGGAAATGTCACGCGTTGAGTACCGGAGTCCTGCTAGCCCAGTGCTACAGCCCGGAACTTACTCGCTGATGACCGACACGTTCGATGCTGGGTCATGGATGCCTGTCCCTGTAAGTCTGTGCCACTTTGGGTTTACGACTAGCCTTGTCAGCCCGGGCTACCTTTCATATGGATGCTAGCGACACTATCATATACGTGTGCCAAAAGGCGCAAACGGTCCCGGGCAAAGGTAAGGCGACACCCGTGGGGATACCGTGCGTGAGGCTGCAAAGTGATATGAGGTGTTACAGGCTAGATCAATGTGACATTGAGTCGGGGTCCTGACAAAAAGTATCTAAATTAGTTATATTACATAATTTGGCAGACGGTGCTATGTAGAATTGACTAACTCTGATGTTTCATGTCAATCAATTAATTATCATTCATATTAACCAGCAAAAAACAGAGATTTGAAGCTAAGGTTAATTTTTGAGAATGGCATGCATCATCGTCTCCGTGGTCGCTCATGGTGGTGGTGCTTTTCATAATCCCCTTACTGGCTGAGATGAATGAATGATCGATTGGGGGTATGTAGGGTTCGATAGTTGGACACAAATGCTCTTGGCAAACATTTTTCATTTTCTCTTACTCGTCTTATCTATATACACGAGTATAACCATAGAAGGGCAGCCAATATGTTATAAAAAATTTCTTATGTTTGTAGATTTTGTATGGCACAACCACACAAATTTGAACAGATTAATGATCAAGAGATGAAGAAGGGACTAACCGTGCAGGTGCAACTATCATGGATCTGGATCAGTCTCTTGTGACTCTCGCTGGGAGGTTGGAGCACATTTGCCGTGCTCCTCTCCTTCATGGACAGCATTGCCGGCCGCGACGACAGGCTCTACTACGGCGAGCGGTGGGTGGAGATTGGATCGCACGACAGTTAGGAAGATAGGCGGCGCTAAAATCGTGATGATCGCAGCAGCAGAGAATCAAAGCGGTTGTGTACATGCTGTTGCAGCCCGGACCAATGGACGCTGGCCCCTTTTCTCTTCGATGGTGGGCCTTTTATTTTTTCTTGGTTTTGATCTGCTATGTAGTGTACATGTGCTAGGCCGGCCCTGGGGGTTTCACGTGGTTACGTGCGACAGCCGGACGGGGGGGGGGGGGGGGAGGGGGGCGAGTTGAGGAAAATCGAGTCAAAACACCATGTAAATACCAGCCTGCGTAATCGCTATTGAGGTGAAACAAGTTTGTCGGGGGGGCTGCCCACTGGGGTGTTTTGTTGCTTAGAGCCTGGGAAATTTTCCATGTCACTCGACTTGAGTTGAATTTTAGTAGACTTTCTGAACCAGTGGGGGCACGCTAAGTGCACCCACTCGGTGTAGTCCCCGAGACCACGGTCGACTGCTGGCTGTCGAATGAGGTCTTAGAATGTATCTCTATCTCTTCTCAATTTTTTTTGAACTCACGCTGGGCAGACCCTGCTGAGTATTGATCTGAACCAGTGGGGGCAAGCTAAGTGCACCCACTGGGTGTAGTCCCCGAGACTACTTGTTGAATATTTGATTCGGCAGTAGTCTTAGAGTAACTTATCTCTGTCGATGTCCTTTATTTCTGTCGACTGACATATCACTCTTGCTGACTGCAGAGGTCTTGTGATCTTGGAGCTCGTCTTTCCGAGTTAAAGAAGAAGCATATCAGCATTGAACTTGACCTTGAACTCGCCAAGAAGAATCTCAAGACTGCTCAACAAGAGACGACCATCATGGGAGGTAACCATTCGACCGTTTTGTCTGCTTAGTAGTTCGCACTTTTTCGCTGCTTTTCATTCAGTCTCTTTGAACCGAGTGACTTCACACAAGCAGATGTGCGTAGTGAAAACCGCCAACTTCAGGCTCGTCTGAAGAGGTTGTTTCTTTAGAGAGAATGAATGAGGTATTGGAGAAGAAGGACCTGGACCTTGCTGCTGCTCAAAAGAAGCTCGTGAGAAGACGACGCTTGCGGACCAGAAGCTGGCTTCAGTCGGCAAGTTGGAGGATGAGAACGCGAAGTTGAAGACGGCCGTCTCGGATGCCAATCGGGAAGTCGAGCAACTGAGGAAGGACAAGGAGAGCCTGACCACTGAAGTCGACGGTCTCAGAGCCAAGACAGGCAAACTAGAGTCCTATTTGGAACAACTTGCGGCGAAGCTTGTCTTGAAGCTTGAAGGTATGGTTGTTCAGTTAGATAACTGTCGTCGACTGAAATTTGCAATACTGTCAACTCATTGTTTTTTGTGATGGAACAGAACTTTGCCAGGACTTTGAAGCTGAAACTGGACGGGTCGAGACAGGTCTCGACCCCATCAACTGTCCCGTGAAAGATAAAGTTGCGATGAACTTGCTTCGATTGGAATCACGCTTGGATGGTGCTGTCGACTATCTGGCTCAGCTGAAGGCTGCGATGACCCGAGTGGACGCCGAACTCTGGCCTCAGGCAGAACTTCCTCAAAGTCTCGAGTCGCTGATGACTCGACTCAACCAAATCCCTGACCGAGTGCAAGAGCGGAAGAAGTCCTCTGCCCGCTGTGGCGCTGACGTTGCCTTGTCATTGGTTCGCGTGCACTACAAGGAGGCTAAAGAAGAGAAGCTGGAGGCCCTCAAGGTGGCAAATACGAAGAAGCACTCTTTCCAGGACTTCATGGACACCTTTCTCGAGGCAACTACCCGCATCACCGACAGCATCGATCTTGACAGCTTCTGTGATCCGTCTAGCCCTTCTCCCATTGAGTGACAAAAACATTATGCCTCACTTTTATTTGCCTCAGAATGCCGAGTGATTTTGTAATCGTTAAAACTCCTTCGGGCCTGATGCCCGAGAACTTTTAATCTGTGGTTAGGAACCTCTGGATTTATCTTTGAATATGTTGGTGTATCTTCGAGTGAAATCCGTTCTTCTCTTGGATCGGTCTCTCTTTGTTTGACGCAGGTGCTGAAGAAGGATCAGCGGTCGAACAGTTGGATGAGCCTTGGGCAGCATTGATCAGCTCATCAGCAAGGTACTCAACAATGGTCTTGACGTTCCTGTCTTCAGCAAGGGGCCAACCGTTGGATGGGTGCACACAATCTCGTCCTTCTTCTTGACGGTGCAGCCTCTGGGGGTGGTGGTGTCGAGGTCGACCTGCAGCCCCGCTCACCGCTCAATAGGGTTTTTAGAACTTGGGCGAGTACGGACTGCAGCTAAGTCCCCGAGTGGGAGGGCTGCTCACCACTCGGTAGGATTTCTCAAACTTAGGCGAGTACTGGACTGCAGCTAAGCCCCTGAGTGGGAGGGCTGCTCACCACTCGGTAGGATTTCTCAAACTTAGGCGAGTCCTGGACTGCGGCTAAGCCTCCGAGTGGGAGGGCTGCTCACCACTCGGTAGGATTTCTCAAACTTAGGCGAGTACTGGACTGCAACTAAGCCCCTGAGTGGGAGGGCTGCTCACCACTCGGTAGGATTTCTCAAACTTAGGCGAGTACTGGACTGCAGCTAAGCCCCCGAGTGGGAGGGCTGCTCACCACTCGGTAGGATTTCTCAAACTTAGATGAGTACTGGACTGCAGCTAAGCCCCCGAGTGGGAGGGCTGCTCATCACTCGGTAGGATTTCTCAAACTTAGGCGAGTACTGGACTGCAGCTAAGCCCCCGAGTGGGAGGGCTGCTCACCACTCAGTAGGATTTCTCAAACTTAGGCGAGTGCTGCTCACCACAATCTCGTCCTTCTTCTTGATGGTGCAACCCCCCGTAAGGTAGGACTTTGATCACTTAGGCGAGTACTGGACTGCAGCTAAGCCCCCGAGTGAGTGGCAGACTCACCACTCGGTAGGATTTTTATCACTTAGGCAAGTACTGGACTGCAGCTAAGCCCCCGAGTGAGAGGCAGACTCACCACTCGGTAGGATTTTTATCACTTAGGTGAGTACTGGACTGCAGCTAAGCCTCCGAGTGAGAGGCAGACTCACCACTCGGTAGGATTTTTATCACTTAGGCGAGTACTGGACTATAGCTAAGCCCCCGAGTGAGAGGCAGACTCACCACTCGGTAGGATTTTTATCACTTCATCTTGGGCGAAAACAGATTCGCGGCTAAGGCGACACGTATGAAAGAAATAAACAACCATCATTCGGAAGACTGTAAAATTATGTCTTTTGATAATTGAACTAAGAGGTGCTTCTTATTACATCTCATCAGTCTAAATACTTAAGAGTAAAAAGGGCGGAGCAGTTCCGCATTCCAGGCGCGTGGTTCATCTTTGTTGTGCTCGACGTTGAAGAGACGATATGCTCCATTGTGGAGCACCTTGGTGACGACGAAAGGGCCTTCCCAAGCAGGGGCGAGCTTGTGTGGCTTCTGCTGGTCCACTTAGAGAACCAAGTCCCCTTCTTGGAATGCTCGACCCCTTACGTTCTTTGCATGGAATCGACACAAGTCTTGTTGATAAATGATCGATCGGATCAAGGCCATCTCTCTTTCTTCCTCCAAGAGGTCGACTGCATCTTGTCGAGCTTGCTCTGCTTCTTCTTCTATGAAGAGTTCGACTCGGGGAGCGTTGTGGAGCAAATCACTCGGCAATACGGCTTCGGCCCCGTAGACTTAGAAGAATGGAGTCCGTCCAGTCGATCGATTGGGAGTTGTCCTCAGCCCCCAAAGCACTGATGGGAGCTCATCGACCCAAGCTCCTGTTGCGTGCTTGAGGTCACGCATCAACCGGGGCTTCAGTCCTTTGAGAATCACCATTCGCTCACTCAGCCTGCCCATTCGACTAAGGATGGGCGACCGAAGCGTAATCGACCCTCACGCCTTGGGAAGCGCAAAAAGGCTCTGAATTCATCAGAGTCAAAGTTCGATCCGTTGTCAGTGATGATGCTGTGCGATACGCCATATCTGAATATCAATTCTCTGATGAAACTCACAGCAGTACTTCCTTCAAGGTTTTTAATGGGCTTGGCTACGATTCGCTTGGTAAACTTGTCGACTGCTACTAGCACATGGGTAAATCCGCTCCTGCCAGTCCTCAGAGGTCCAACCATGTCCAATCCCCAAACAGCAAAAGGCCAGACGAGTGGAATAGTCTTCAGAGCTGATGCAGGTTTATGGGACATGTTGGAGTAAAATTGTCAACCTTCACACTTGTCCACTATTTCTTTTGCCATCTCGTTGGCATGTGGCCAGTAAAACCCAGCTTGGTATGCTTTGGCCACGATGGTCAGAGAGGACGCATGGTGACCACAGGTCCCCGAGTGAATATCATTGAGGATCATTCGGCCTTCTTCTGGCATGATGCACTTCTAGCAGACCCCAGTTACACTTTCTCTGAATAACTGACTTTTATCACGGTAAAGGCTTTAGTCCACTGGACGATCTGTCGAGCCTCTTTTTCATCTTTTGGAAGTTCCTTCCTAAGAATGTATGCAATGTACGACACTGTCCAGTCGGGAGTGATGACGAAAACCTCCATGACTAAGTCGACCACGGCTGGGATTTCGACTTCAGTCGGATCTGTGGTACTCTTGGGCTATGGTGATTCTTCGGTGAAAGGATCTTCCTGAACTGAAGGTGAATGAATATGTTCCAAAAACACATTTCGGGAATGGCCTCTCTCTTTGAGCCTATCTTTGCCAACTCATTTGCAGCTTGATTTTTCAGTCGGGGTATATGGTGAAGCTCCAAACCTTCAAACCTCTTTTCCAGCTTTCTTACTGCATTGCAATAACTAGTCATGGCTGGGCTCCCGACATCCCATTCCTTCATCACTTGATTAACCACAAAATCTAAGTCACCGTAGACCATAAGGCGACGGACGCCGAGTGAAATGGCCATACGCAACCCGTATAAAAGTGCTTCATATTTGGCTTCATTAGAGGAATCAAAATGAATCTGGAGAACATAACTAAACTTGTCTCAACAGGGGGATACCAATACTACCCCAGCACCTGAACCATTCAGCATCTTGGAGCCATCAAAGAACATAGTCCAATGTTCCGAGTGAACTTGAGTCGGCAACTGCTGCTCAATCCACTCGGCAAGGTAATCTACGATTGCTTGGGACTTGATAGCATTTTTTTGCCTCAAACTTGATATCCAATGGAAGGAGTTCAATTGCCCATTTTGCCACTCGACCAATTGCATCTATGTTATTCAGAATTTCAGATAGTGGCGTGTCGCTGACGACTGTAATGGAGTGGTCAGAGAAATAATGCGCAACCTTCTTCATGGTCATGTATATTCCATAGACAAGCTTCTGGTAATGTGGATATCGTTGCTTGGATGGAGTCAAAACTTCAGAGAGATAATAAACTGGGCGTTGAACCTTGTAAGCTTTTCCTTCCTCTTCTCGCTCATTCGTGAGTACTGTACTAACAACTTGTCCAGTGGCTGCAATGTAAAGCAATAAAGGCTCTTTGCTGATTGGCGCAGCGAGCACCGGCTGGGTGGAAAGCAAATCTTTGAGCTCTACAAACGCTGCATCAGCTTCTTCAGTCCACTCAAACTTATCAGATTTCTTCATCAGTCGGTAAAGAGGCAATGCCTTTTCAGCGAGACGATAAATGAATCGACTGAAGGCAGCCAAACAACCAATCAGCTTCTGAATGTCATGCACTCGCACGGGGCATTTCATTCGAAGGATGGCATCAACTTTTTCTGGATTCGCGTCGATCCCTCGTTCGGAAACGAGAAAACCGAGTGACTTGACTCCTGGAACTCCGAATGTGCACTTTGACATATTAAGCTTGATATCATACCTTCTTAGGTTGGCAAAGGTTTCTGCGAGGTCAGTCAATAAGTCAGAACCTTTGTGAGACTTGACCACAATGTCATCCATGTATGCTTCCACATTCCGACTGATTTGAGTGAGCATGCACTTCTGAATCATTCTCATGAATGTGGCTCCAACATTTTTAAGACCAAATGGCATGGTGATATAACAAAAGCACCCGAATGGGGTGATGAAGGCTGTTTTTATTTCATCGGGACCATACAGTCGGATCTGATGATACCCGGAATACGCATCTAAGAAAGACAAGCGCTCACACCTTGCAGTCGAGTCGATAATCTGATCGATGCGAGGGAGAGGGAAGTGATCTTTCGGGCAGGCCTGATTGATATGCTTGAAATAAATGCACATACGAAGTGAATCATCCTTCTTAGGGACCTTGACTACATTGGATAGCCACTCGGAGTGGTAGATTTCACGGATGAACTCTGCTGCCAACAGCCGAGCCACTTCTTCGCCAATTGCTTTCCTCTTCTGCACGGTGGACCGCTGAAGGTGCTCTTTGACGGGTTTTACCTTGGGGTCGACACGCAAACCATGCTCAGCCAGTCCCCTGGGTACACCTGGCATGTCAGAGGGTTTCCATGCAAAGATGTCCCAGTTCTCATGGAGGAACTGGATGAGCGCTTCTTCCTATTTGCTGTCGAGTGTTGTTGATATATGAGTCGGTGCAGCATTGGGATCGGTCGGGTGAATATGAATCGGCTTTGTTTCACCAGTCAACTGAAATCTAGAGTCTGTAACATGCTTCTTGGCTCGGAGAAAATCGCTCGGATCTGCACTCTTCTGATACTCTTGGAATTCAACAGCTGCCATCTGTGCATCGGCGATTTTGGAACCTTTCTGGAAACATTCCTCTGCCTTCTGCCGATTGCCAGTAACTGTGATCACACCTTTGGGGCCAGGCATCTTCAGCTTGAGATACACATAACATGGTCGAGCCATAAAACGTGCATAGGCTGGCCTACCCAGAATGGCATGATAGGCACTCTGGAAATCCACAACTTCAAATGTCAACTTCTCCTTACGGTAATGCTTGGAATCACCGAAAACCATGTCGAGGGCGATCTGGCCGAGTGATTCGGCTTTGTTTCCAGGGATAACACCATGAAAACTCATGTTGCTCTCGCTAAGTTTGGACATCGAAATGCCCATCCCCTTCAAGGTTTCAGCGTAAAGGATGTTCAAACCATTGCCGCTGTCCATCAGTACTTTTGTCAGTCGAGTGCCCCCAACCACTGGGTCGACCACCAGTGCTTGCCTCCCAGGGGTGGCTACACGAACAAGATGGTCAGACTGGTCGAATGTGATGGCCGTCTGAGACCATCTCAGGTATGTGGTCGTCGCCGCCGGAGCGACCATATTCACTTCTCTGTTGATGACCTTCAATCGACTCTTGCTCTCAACATCAGCAAAAATCATCAGAGTGGAATTGACTTTGGGATAACCATCATCTTCCTCTTCATCCTCATCTTTGTCCGACTCTTTCTCCTTCTCATTGGACTGTTTCTCTCGGAACTGCCGGATCAGGAGTCGACATTGTCGAGTAGTATGCTTCGGGTAAATCAGATTACCTTCTTCATCTTTCTTCGTGTGGATGTGACATGGCAAATCCAGCACATCATTCCCTACTTGATCCTTTACCTTCTTAGGGGGCCAGGGCCCCTTATGTTTTCCCTTAAACTTTCCTTGAGTCACTGCTGCAATCTCTCCAGGTGCCGCTGGTTCGGCCTTACGCTTCTGTTTCCGACTGGAGTTACCCCCACCGGCCTCCTAGCCGATTGGTTTGCTCTTCCCGCTATGGAGTCGATCCTCTTCTTCTCCGTTAGCGTACCGGGTTGCTATCTCCATCATCCGAGTGTGAGTCATATCCCCAGTCTAACCGAATTTCAAGACCAACTCTCTGTATTTGACGCCTTCCTTGAAAGCGCACACCGCTTGATGCTCTGAAACATTCTCGACGGTGTGATGCAAAGTGGACCACCTCTGGATAAAATCCCTCAAGGTCTCACTCGGCTTCTGCACACAATGCTGCAACTCGGTCAATCCCACTGGTCGTTTGCAAGTGCCTTCGAAAGTTCTGACAAACACTCGAGCCAGTTCTTCCCAATTGTATATACTGCTCGGAGCCAACTGAGTCAACCACGCTCGGGCTGACCCTTCCAACATCAGAGGGAGATGTTTCATCGCAACTTCATCGTTTCCACCGCCAATCTGCACAGCCACTCAGTAATCTTCAAGCCAAGTTTCAGGCTTGGATTCGCCGGTGAACTTACTGACCCCGGACACCAACCTGAAATTGGGAGGAATCACCGCTGCCCTGATGGCCCTGCTAAAACACTCAGGACCGGAAACATGCACTCTGCTGCCACTTGGACGATCTCTGCCAGGATCTTCTCTATGTGCTCTGTTCCGGTCGACCAGGCCTTGAACGAGAATAGACCTCGCGTCGAAGCCCGGTTCCCTTGGGTCGATTGAGGCCCTGCGCTCACCACTGTGACGGCGCCTGTCATCGTTCCGCTGAGGCACATACGACGCACTGCTCGGAGGAGGCGTGGGTCCTCGGCAACGATTGTCACGGTCGAGTGGACGATCATACTGCCCACGGCCTTCACGCCGCGGAGGCGATCTTGGGCTGTGAGCCCACTGAACCGTGTCTGCTGCAACGGATCTGCTGTGAATCCTATTCCACGATTCAGATACTGCTGTATTTTTCTCTCCTGCTGCCCGGAGCAAGGCCCGGATCTGCATCAACCCTCTGCCAGCTTCTGACTGGGACGGTTGGATCGACTCTGCTATTCGGGCTGCAGCTGTGAGATTCTGAATCGGAGTGTGGTATACCTTAAGTGGAGGCGGAAAAAGTTGTCGTCGACTGGACTCATGGATCCGCTCCTGAGCGCGCTCGTCGAGAGCACGCTGAAGGTTATCCAGTTGAGTGCACTCAGCCAAATTAGCTAGGCGCACCTCCTCCAAGGCCCGAGCCTCAGGGGTTTCTCCAACGATGGGCGTGTGGAGTGCATCCATGTTGCGGCGACGAAGTTCTTCCCTATGCTGCGAAGGGAGGGGTTCAGGTCGGTATTCTTCGTGGACGCGCGACGGATCGTCGCCTCTTTCTCCGCCGCCTTCACGGCGGAAACCGGGCGGGCTATGAGGTCCGTCAACCATCAAGACTTTAGCTGCAGGGTCGCTGCTATCGCACTCGGATGCGGTCTCCGCGAAGCCAGTCGAACAGGCCGTGGAGAGTTTCGTCAGGCTCGATTGCCGCGACTTGATGGGTGGTCGAACGTCGAGACACCACGTGTTTCATCCACCGCTGAAGTCACGACCGACCGGATCGCTTGCGGCGACGAACAGCGGGGAGTGAAAACACCGTCGGGGTCGACTGGTACTGAGTTGACGGCTGCCGAAGGAGAACACCGCAGACGCACACTCGGAAGTGCGTTGCCCCTTGGACGGGGAGTGCCTCAACGTCCAAGGGAGCTTCTTGAAGCCACGCGGAATCGCCGGCGACGAAAACGAGCGCGCCGAGACGGATCTCGCGGCCCTCAGCCAATCCGCCGCCGGAAACCATGACGATGAGGATCGGTAAAAACTTGCAACTTCACCAGCAAGTCGCTAAGATACCTGCCCCATGGTGGGCGCCAACTGTCGTGGTCCTAAGACTGACAGTAGAAAGGGGGTAGGTATGGAGAGGCAAGATCTCAGCTATGGTGAAGGTGTACACACGAGGTTTACGAGTTCAAGCCTTTCGCGGTGGAAGTAACAGTCCTACGTCTCAGTGCCCGGAGGCGGTCGATTGGATTATGTGTGTGATATTACAGGGGGTGCCAACCCTTGTCCCAGAGGACGGGGTGGCTTATATAGAGTGCGCCCGGACCCCCGCCCACCTCCATTACAAGGGGCTTAATGTACATAAAGTAAGGGGCGTTACTGGTAACGCCAGCCTTAAGTGCCCTTCCGACTCCTGGTCTTCGATAAGTCGAGTGACTCTCTATACGGTCGAGTGACGTGGCCGTCGAGTGGATTGCACTCGACGCACTCGACCGGTGTTCTCCTGTTGTCTCTTGGTCTTTTTATCTTCTAGGGTAGTGGCCTTGGGTAGGATGTATAGGTCGGGCCTATGACCCTACCCCAGGTCTGTATCCTCGTCAGCATGCGCTTAGTATCCCTCTATCTCCCCAACGGCGCCCATGTCTCTAAGAAGAGATGACATTTGAAGATTACATCAGTTGGGTGAGAAGGGAATATCTTCTCAATGCTGAATTTATTCCTAATTGTTCAAATGGACCAAAGCAGGGCCCCTACGCATCTCCACAAAATGCGGGCCGCACCACCCCTGTGTGCTACCAGAATGGCGAGAAGATTGCTGGCTGACGCGGGATTCCAATTTTGGCCAAAGGCCTCTCGCACGACACTCCACGCAAATTGAGCCAGGTGACACCGAAAGAAAATGTGGTTAGAATCCTCACAAATACCGCACAAGGCGCAGGTCCCATTCGATGGGCCATTTCATTTGGCAACATTATAGGAGGTACGTAGACGATTATGGAACATTTGCCAAAGGAAGATTTTTTAGCGAAATGGACGCCTTCTATAGCCCCCTAGCTATGTCCAGCTTTGGTCGTTGTTGTGCTGAGAATACAGTAGTCGGATGATCGCTGAGGTTTCTTGCCGAGGAGGTGCGCCAAATCGTCCATTTCTTCTTGTGCTAGCAGACTGAATGTTGTGAGCCGGAGTTCAAAAATAGTGCACATGGATCCTGCTGGGATCTCGGGAGCGCAAGATTCAGTTTCTTTCATTCCTCCCAGCGATTCCACCCAATCAACTTGTTGCTGCTCTGCATTCATGTCCACTTTGATGGAGTAGTAAACTGTAACTGGTTGGCGATGCTGCTAATTTCAGGGTCGATCCCATTCCCAACACATCATGTATGGATGGCAAGATGCAGAGGCATTACCCACTTCTGCAGCCTCCACCCACCTTGTCTCCTAGGCTCTATGTCTCCACCAGGATGTCGATCAGCATCAAGTAGATCCACCCGCACTTTGTCCTGATGCTGCCTCAGCCCCCGGAGGTCGCGGCTGCCGCCCGCCGGGCCGAGAGCTATAGCCTGGATGCGGAGAAGGAAGATTTCACAAGCGTCTACGAGTGCTAGAATGACACCATCTTCGTCTGTGGCTTCCAAGGCAGGACAAGCTTGTTTGAACTGCACTGGCCGTTGTGCCTGAACAGAGGTGTCCTTCACATCCCAATGTGCCCACATCCACATGAATAACTCGGTGACGTTGCAGTCATCACTGCTCATTTCCTCTTGAAGGACGAAGGTGACAGTAAGAGCTTGACCTACATTTGGTTCTCAGTGGATTATCTCATAAAGGGAAAGGGAAAAGAATATTCCTTAAAATATGTAAGACAATAGGTTTGGGAGGAACCGGCACAACCCTCTAGGGGTGGCCTATCACATATATATAGTGAGTAGGATACAACGTTACAATATACATGTATGAATACGGAGGTTATACAGTCTGACACCCTCCCTCAATCTTAGCCACTTCCTAAAGAATCTAGAAGGGTAAGATTGCGCCGGCAAGCCTCAAACTGTGGTAGAGGGAATGGCTTGGTGAAGATGTCTGCAAGTTGATCCTTAGAAGAGATGAACCTGATCTGTAGTTGCTTCTGAGAGACACGTTCACGCACAAAGTGATAGTCAACTTCAATGTGTTTCGTTCGGGCATGGAATACCGGATTTGCATAGAGGTATGTAGCACCGATGTTATCACACCAAAGGACAAGAGACTGTGATTGAGATATACCCAATTCCTGAAGCAAAGACTGTACCCAGATAAGCTCCGCAGTAGCATTGGACACAGCCAGCCTCACTACTGCTACGTGAGACAGTGGCCTGTTTCCGAGCACTCCAGGCGATCAGATTAGAGCCAAAGAACACAGCATAACCCCCTGTAGATCCCATATCATCCGGACTGCCAGCCCAATCCGCATCAGAGTATGCCGAGAGATTCAGAGGAGGTCGGTCGAATATGCAAGCCGTGAGACACTGTGAATTGAATGTAGCGCAAGATGCGCTTAACAATAGACCAATGAGTGTCACAGGGTGACTGCAGATACTGGCAAACTCGGTTGACAGCAAAAGAAATGTCCTGCCTTGTAATCGTCAAGTACTGAAGACCACCAACGATACTCCTATACTCCATCGCATCAGAAGAAGATAGAAGCTCACCATCAACAGCAGTGATCTTGTCAGTGGTAGACATTGGTGTAGTCATCGGTTTGCACTTAAGCATCCCAGCCCGCTGCAACAAATCCAAGGAGTACTTCTTCTGCGTCATAACAAGACCATCAGCCCGAGAAGTAACCTCCACACCAAGGAAGTAGTGAAGCTTCCCAAGGTCCTTGGATGCAAAATCAGCACCAAGAGAGCGAACAAGAGCAGTAGCAGCCGACTGAGAGGAGCTGACAAGAATAATATCATCCACATAAACCAACAAGTACATAGTAACCTCGGGCTTCTGTAGAAGAAATAGTGAGGAGTCCATGCGCATGCTTCTCACCTTCTAAGAATTCACTGGTCTGAAAGTGAATTTTAGCAAATCTTCCTTGATCCCTTTGAATATGGATAATGATCTGGCTACAAGTTTGGCTGCAGTCCTGGGTTGCAAGATTGGAACTACTCCTTTTACCTACCTGGGCCTGCCAATGGGTACCACAAGGCCTAGGATAGTTTATTTCATGCCTATGGTTGACAGAGTTGAAAGAAGACTTTCTTGCAGTTCTTCCATGCTTAATCAAGGTTCTAGACTTCAACTCCTTGCATTAGTCTTGACCTCTATGCCAATCTATTTCCTATGTTCTTTGAATATTCCCCTAGGGGTTATTAAGCAACTTGACAGGATTTTTAGACAGTGTCTTTGGAGGGGTAATAGTGACACTCCAAAACAATCCCTTGATGTATGGAGTATGGTCTGTAGGCCCAAGGATAAAGGTGGCCTTGGGTTAATCAATCTTAATATCCAGAATCAGGGGCTTCTTATTAAGCATTTGCATAACTTTTATAATAAAGTGGACATCACCTGGGTCTCTTTGATCTGGAATTCATATTATGATGGTGTGGTACCTCAAGCTATTGTGATGACATGGTCTTTCTAGTGGAGTGATGTTTTTAAGCTTCCTGACACATATAGAGTAGTTGCATCAACTCAGGTTAACTTGGGGGACTCTGTAATGGTTTGGTTGGATGCTTGGCAGGTGGGTGGATTAGTGCCTCTATTCAGACGACTCCCAAGGCTGTTCTCTTTTGTTAAGGATGACAAAGCATCTGCTGATGAAATCCTTGGTTTCTCAAACCTGTTCTCATGCATTGTTCTACCTTCCTATATCTCAAGAAGCTGCTGAGGAACTGAGGCTTTTGGAGGATTGGATTCTTAATCTTCAAAGGGACCCACACATTGCTGATGTCTGGACCTGGGTGGGGAAGTCAGGCGCCTACTCTGCAAAAAGATTTTACTCCATCATGCATACTCATATGCCTACGATCCAGACATGCAAATGGCTTTGGAGTAGCAAATGCACCATGAAAATTAAAGTCTTTGGATGATTGTTATTCTTCGATCGCCTGAACACCGAGGATATGCTTGTCAGAAGGCATTGGAGATTGTCTGAGAATGATAACCTGTGTGTCATTTGCGCTGTTCAGGTTTATGAAGACAGGCTCCATCTCTTTATCAACTGCACCTTTAGCTTAAGAGTCTGGAACTACCTGAATATTGACTGGATAGGTGGGGATGATTTATAACAATGTATTTCTCATGCAAGGTATTCCTTCAGGCACCCTTTCTTCTTTAAAGTCATGCTTACAACAGCCTGGAATATTTGGATACTGCGCAATGCAAGAACTTTTAGATGAGAGAGGGCTTCTTTTGCTTTATTATCTCATAGAATCTCTAGTTCAACCAGAGCCTCTCTGTTGGCTTGGATTGACTCCCTACCTTAGTATATAGGTAAGTATGGGTAGGTTTTTCCCCTTTCTTGTACTATACATACTTGTATATGTTCTTTTTTGGAGTTTGGAATAAAAGGATGTGGGGCTTTGCTCGACAGTAGATAGTTTCAAAAAAAGTAGATATGGTACTCTATTAATGTTTGTACCTCAACCACACTAGGGCCTCTGTAATGCTAGGGCCGGCCCTGTCTTCTGTGATCATCAGGTAGACTTAGACACGAAAGCATAAAGAGATAAAAGATGGTTAGTGCTGCATGATAGCTACCGGCATTACATGTAGCCATATTAACTCAATTAAAATGGAAATGTAACCCCCGTCCCCCATGTTTACACGGGGTTTTGAGCTGGGATTAAAATCCCGTGTAAGCATTGTGAGACTCGTGGTGACTCACAGAGCGCATGAACCAGGCTGTAAATACTCGCATGCACAACCAAAGTATGGGCACACACACACACACACACACACACACACACACACACACACACACACACACACACACACACACACACACACACACACACACACACACACACACACACACACACACACACACACACACACACACACACACCCCGTAGGCACTCGTCCACAGCACATGCACTACCTCTTCCACAACACAAGCATCTGTCTGTGGCCGGCTTAGCCCCCGCCAGCAGGTTGTAATCAAGCAAATGTACTCTCTTGATAAGTTTATTTTAAGGCATGATCATCAATTTGGTTTCTCTTGGTTTAGTTGATGGACAAAACTTCATTCTGAAACTTTTCAAGGGTGTACCAATGGACCCTTCATGATCAGGGCCGGCCCTAGCACTATGGGGGCCCTAGTATGATTGAGGTACAAATATTAACAAATGAACATAGATATACTTTCAACAATATACATCATATATCATGAATAATATAAACACATAAACAAAAAATACATATTTTTTGGCAAATAAAGTCTCAATCCACCATTTATATGTGACTACATGATGTAAATAATGATTATAACATACTCAACTACAAGTAACTATTGAATAAATACAATGTGGTGAAGTGCCTCGAAGAGGGGGGCATATGCCCCCTATCCATGTTGGTTTTTGTTTGCAAATTTTCTTTTTGTAGTTTATTTAAATATATAGATATATTGGGCGATATATTGGGCCCTAGGCCGCTGCATGTTTTCCATGGCCTAGGGCCGCCCTACTCATGATTCAATCATGAAAAACAAAGAAAGCCATGTAGATTTTGGGAACTTACAAGAGAACATGTGTTACCAAAATTTATATGGATTCATCATTACGGTAATTTTGCTAGTGTCATTGTGGATTATTGTTCCATGCCCTGCATTACTTACAATTAAGTGAGAATGCTCCATAGCATTGATATATGAAATGATTGATAGTTGGAAGCATAGGTGAGTAGGTTCTTAGTGAATTACCAAACGAAAAGTATTACTATTGCTTCGGACTGACCAAGGTTATATATATCGTCAGCCTCAAAACAAGTTGCATGATCCCCCAATGCAACATCCACAATGTTCCCATGAAATAAAGAATCATAGAGTAAATACATAGAGGAGCAATGGGTTAATAGATGTGTGGAAATTTACAGGAGATAGCTTGCTCAATGTCTGTGATCTTCAAGTTCCTCTTATCGGACTATTGGGATTCACCAGGAAATCGTACCTTCATGAGATCAGATATAGCTGAAATTATTCCAATCATATTTGTACATGTAAACATTAACGAAAATGAACCACAAGGTTAATCCAACACTAAATAAACATTATGAAAAAGTTGTTGGGCAGAAGTAAAGTACAATTAACTTGCCTATAGATGTGTTTTCTTGCCCAACTAGATTAGACAACAACTGAAAGTTACGCAATGAGTATGCATATCGAGGAAAATCAAGAGACACTTGATGCTGCATCTTCATGGTCGACCATTTGGTTATTTTAATCATCAAACTCCCATAAGCATGCCTATACATTTCATTTGATGACTGGACAAGGTAATCTCGCATAAGGCAAAAAATTCCCTCCTTGATTTGCTCCATGAATTTGTTTGCATGCAATACTACCTCTACTTCACCGTACATTTTATATTTATGTAAACTATAAAAAATGGATTTGCAAAAAAAAAAATCAACATGGACAGGGGACATATGCCCCCCACCTACCTGGACACACTTCACAACATTGTATTTATTGAGTACTTATTTGTAGTTGAGTATGTTCTAATTATTATTTGCATTGTATAATCACATATAAATGATATATTAAGACTTTATTTTCCAAGAGCCCGGGGCCTGGGTAATCCACCCGTCATGTAAAAGTAGCATCGGTTTTCTTTTGCTTGCGATGAATATGAACAGCTTTCTGGCAAAAAGGAATCTGGATAAAGAAAGAAGAGGAAAGAAAAAACATGCATGAAAGACGTACGCATTGCCATACACAAAATGCATACTGGCAAAAGAAAAACATACAATACCGGTTTACCTTTATTGTTATAAGAATACGGTACAATACACCAGTACGGTATTCCAGTACAATACGCCAGTACAACACACCGGTACAACATACCTATGTAACTTCTACAGAGGTGTCTTTCAAACCCATACGCCAGTACAATACACTAGTACAATACGCCAGTACACCATGAGGCCACACCACAGCACGCACCAAGTATAATTATTTTGCCTTAATTATTGCAGCGTACTAGTAGCCGCTGCTGCTCGGGCCGAGTAAACCAGGGAACTCGTTGCCGATAGCGGCGAGGCCAGGGCGAGTTACGTCTTGCTCCCATGCCATTGCCTCGGCGACATGACAACCGGCAAGGCACGCACGAATGGCGATCGTAGCATCAAGCCAGCGAATCGGCCAGCCCCACTCCCCAGCCATACAGTGAATCTTGGCCGTCTGCACCTTAGCCAAAGCTTTTGTGATTGCCTTGCCATGGTCTGTGACCGTCTGGAGGCTGGTACGCCCAGCGAAGTATCCAGCAAGTTCAGGCACGCCAATAGAGCTGCCTATCCCAACGCAGTGGCTCTCGGGAGAAGTTGCCAGATACTCCCTCGCCTCCTCAATCATACCCGATTTCACCATCTCGTCGACACGACGGTCATGGTAATCATTTAACATCGCCTCATCGGCGTCGACCCAGAGGAGGCAGCAAGGGTACGTCATCTCCGGCCGATACCCTTCGGCGGTGAATGGGTTTGCCGGCATGGCATCGAGGCGGCTGGCGAGCAGGCCGTGGATTAGATAGTTGGACCCGCCTACCCCCACGGGCATCTTCCCGCGGGCCGCAACCGAGTCGGCAATCTCCACTGCCCACGAATGGAAAAAGGACACGGGGAAGTCATCCGCGTGTGTGCTGATCATGGACATGAGGTGGTGCGGAACACCCCCTTGTTCATGCTCTGGCACTTTGTTTGTCAGTATGTCAAAGACCGGCGTAGACCTGCATCTTGTCGGTGCTAATTACCTCGCCGTTGACATGGCTTGCAATGTCAATGGATAGTTTTGTCTTCCCGATGCCCGTGGCACCCATGATCACCACCATCGCTGGCAGACCTACCACTCCTCCTTCGAGGGCTTTTGCTCGGGCTTCCTGGCTGTAGGCCTCAAGGGCCAGGTTGTTGGGCCGCGTTGTTCCGCGCCTGCCCTCCTGGCCCATATGAGCAACGTTGCGCCTCACCAGGGACGAGGCTTGCACACGCTTTGGAATGCTCTTTGCTTCGCCAGTGACCACCGTCATCTTGGAGGTTGACATTGCCTATTTTGATCTGAGATGAGAAAGCAGGCAGCAAAAGACAGTGTCACGATCAGTGTTCAGGTAACACAAAATTATGGTGAGAAGAGAACAAAATTTTGGGCGCGTGCACCAAAGCTGAGCACAGAATGTGTGTTTGAGATCTCTACTTATCACTAGTGTACTCTGCATCGTCAGCGTGCTCTGCGGTCTCTATTGAATAAATACAATGTGGTGAAGTGCATCCAGGAAGGTGGGGGGCATATGCCCCCTGTCCACGTTGGTTTTTGTTCGCAAATCATTTTTTTGTAGTTTATTTAAAAATATAGATATATTTGGGCCCTAGGCCACTACACGATTTGCTCCTATCAATTTGCTTCGCTTTTCCTCTTGGTCAGACTAGAGATGGATAAAGAATATGAAAACAATATCAAGATGTAATAAGGTCCATCTATAAGTAAGAGATCGACTGAATCATCGGTTCGCAAAAATCATATGTGGCGATGACTGATTGAGCTATACATTGGCAACACTGTTTCTTTTGGGAACTGAATCAATTTTAATCTCAACAGTAGGTTGATACTGACATGGCAAGTGCTAAACAATCAAATATGCAATCAGGAGTTATCTCAGGGGCGATTTTCAAGAAACAACAGTGCATTCGTTAAGTGATAGATCTCGAAGATTAAGAACACAAAAATGAACAAACACATTTCTTGTTTTGGGTATTATTTATGGTTGAAATGGTTCAGGCATTTTACCGATCCAGCACGACAACATCACAAACCTGAAGCAACCTATATGGATGCATTGTTCATAGAACAACTAGAAAACAGAGAACTAAATTGAAACAACTGAATTGGCACAAAATCATAGGTAATAATTGGGCAAGTAATCACACTAGAAGCAGAACACCATGTAGATATATCCAGAAGTTCGGTGATCCAATATTCTTGTTCCATTTCTATAAGTCCATTTTCTCTGTCTGTAAAATAAAGTACATGTAATGAGATAACTATGGAGTAGAGAAAAACAAGAATAGGGAAGGCAAGGCAGAAAACCCATCAAGCTTACCATAGAGCAAGCAGCATGAAGGCAACAACGAAGATACGGGAAAAAAAATCTATGATGTTTATCTCAGCTTATTATATGAATGAACAATGATTGAACAACGATGTGTATAGATCTAGTGAAAGTTTTGATAAGTCTGGGTGGTGTCAGCTTACACCAGTAGTGGGTTGCAATGGTGTGATGAGCTTACACCAGCAGTGGGTTGTAACGAAGAGAGGGGATATGTGGTTTATATATGTACCCAAATACTGTTTGCTCATGTTTATTATATAGTTGATGAAGATCTATTGGCATAATTTTTTAGGTATGCCTCCTTATCTTTCAACACATTTTGCATAACAATGGTATGTGTATATGACCTTAAAATTGTCAGCGGTATCTGATACATCGATTTTGCATCATGCTTTTATATCGATATTTATTGCATTATGGGTTGTTATTACACGCTATGTCACAATATTTATGCCTATTCTATCTTATTCTACAAGGTTTACACGAAAAGGGAGAATGCCGGCAGCTGGAATTCTGGGATCGAAAAGGAGCAAATATTAGAGACGTATTCCGCACCACTCCAAAAGTCCTGAAACTCCACTGAAGTTATTTTTGGAATTAATAAAAAATATTGAGCGAAGAAAATACCAGAGGGGGGGCACCCACCATCCATGAGGGTGGGGGGCGCGCCCTACCCCCTTGGGCGCGCCCCCTGCCTCGTGGGCCACCTAGCAGGCCTCCGATGCCCATCTTCTTCTATATGAAGTCTTTCACCCTAGAAAAAATCATAAGCAAGCTTTCGGGACGAGGCACCGCCGCCAATCTAGGGCTCCGGCAGAGCTGTTCTGCCAGGGAAACATCCCTCCGGGAGGGGAAAATTATCACCATCGTCATCACCATCGATCCTCTCATCGGGAGGGGGTCAATCTCCATCAACATCTTCACCAGTACCATCTCCTCTAAAACCCTAGTTCATCGCTTGTATCCAATCTTTGTCCCAAAACCTCAGATTCGTACCTGTGGGTTGCTAGTAGTGTTGATTACTCCTTGTAGTTGATGCTAGTTGGTTTATTCGGTGGAAGATCATATGTTTAAATCCTTAATGCATATGAATACCCCTCTTATTATGAACATGAATATGATTTGTGAGTAGGTACGTTTGTTCCTGAGGACATGGGAGAAGTCTTGTTATAAGTAGTCATGTGAATTTGGTATTCGTTCGATATTTTGATGAGATGTATGTTGTCTCTCCTTTAGTGGTGTTATGTGAAGGTCGACTACATGACAATTCACCATTGCTTGGGCCTAGAGGAAAGCATTGGGAAGTAATAAGTAGATGATGGGTTGCTAGAGTGATAGAAGCTTAAACCCTAGTTTATGAGTTGCTTCGTAAGGGGCTGATTTGGATCCACATGTTTCATGCTATGGTTAGGTTTACCTTAATACTTCTTTTGTAGTTGCGGATGCTTGCAATAGGGGTTAATCATAAGTGGGATGCTTGTCCAAGAAAGGGCAGTACCCAAGCACTGGTCCACCCAAATACCAAATTATCAAAGTAACGAACGTGAATCATATGAGCGTGATGAAAACTAGCTTGACGATAATTCCCATGTGTCCTCGGGAGCGCTTTTCTCTATATAAGAGTTTGTCCAGGCTTGTCCTTTGCTACAAAAAGGATTGGGCCATCTTGCTGCACCTTATTTACTTTCATTACTTGTTACCCGTTACAAATTACCTTATCACAAAACTATCTGTTACCGATAATTTTAGTGCTTGCAGAGAATACCTTACTGCAAACCGCTTGTCATTTCCTTCTGATCCTCGTTGGGTTTGACACTCTTACTTATCGAAAGGACTACGATAGATCCCCTACACTTGTGGGTCATCAAGACTCTTTTCTGGTGCCGTTGCCGGGGAGTGAAGCGCCTTTGGTAAGTGGAACTTGGTAAGGAAAAAATTATATAGTGTGCTGAAATTTACTGTCACTTGTTACTATGGAACATAATCCTTTGAGGGGCTTGTTCGGGGTATCTTCACCCTGACCAGTGGAGCAAAGAGTTGCTCCTCAACCTACTGAACCTACTGAAAATGTTTACTTTGAAATTCCTTCGGGTATGATAGAGAAACTGCTAGCTAATCCTTTTACAGGAGATGGAACATTGCATCCCGATTTGCACCTAATCTATGTGGATGAAGTTTGTGGATTATTTAAGCTTCCAGGTATGCCCGAGGATGTTATCAAGAAGAAGGTCTTCCCTTTATCTTTGAAGGGAAAGGCATTGCCATGGTTTAGGCTATGTGATGATATGGGATCTTGGAACTACAACCGATTGAAATTGGAATTTCATCAGAAGTTTTATCCTATGTATCTTGTTCATCATGATCGTAATTATATATATAATTTTTGGCCTTGCGAAGGAGAAAGCATCGCTCAAGCTTGGGGTTGGCTTAAGTCAATGTTATATTCATGCCCCAATCATGAGCTCTCAAGAGAAATTATTATTCAAAATTTTTATGCTCGGCTTTCTCTCAACAATCGCTCCATGCTCGATACTTCTTGTACTGGATCTTTTATGATGAAGACTATTGAGTTCAGATGGGATTTATTGGAAAGAATTGAACGCAAATCTAAAGATTGGGATCTTGACGAAGGTAAGGAGTCAGGTATAACACCTAAGTTTGATTGTGTTAAATCTTTTATGGATACTGATGCTTTTCATGAATTTAGCACTAAATATGGACTTGACTCTAAGATAGTAGCTTCTTTTTGTGAATCATTTGCTACTCATATTGACCTCCCCAAGGAGAAGTGGTTTAAATATAATCCTCCTATTGAAGTAAAAGTAGTTGCACTTATTAAAGTTGAAGAAAAGACTATCACTTATAATGATCCTATTGTTCCTACTACCTATATTGAGAAACCACCTTTCCCTGTTAGGATAAAGGATCATGCTAAAGCTTCAACTGTGGTTCGTAAGAGTAATACTAGAACACCTACACCACCTAAGCAAATTAAAGTTGAACCTAGTATTGCTAGGGTTAAAGATCTCTTGGCTGATAATATTGATGGCCATGTTATTTACTTCTGTGATGAAGGTGCTAGAATTGCTAGACTAGATAATAAGAATAAACATAGACCTGTTGTAGGCATGCCTGTTATTTCTGTTAAAATAGGAGATCATTGTTATCATGGCTTTTGTGATATGGGTGCTAGTGCAAGTGCGATACCTCATTCCCTATACACAGAAATTATGCATGATATTGCACCTGCTAAGATAGAAGAAATTGATGTTACAATTATGCTTGCCAATAGAGATACTATTTCACCAGTTGGGATTGTTAGAGATATTAAAGTCTTGTGTGGGAAAGTCAAATATCCTGCTGATTTTCTTGTTCTTGGTTCCCCACAAGATAGGTTTTGTCCCATTATATTTGGTAGACCCTTCTTGAATACTGTTAATGCTAGGATAGATTGTGAAAAGGATGTTGTTACTATTGGTTTGGGGGATTGTCTCATGAGTTTAATTTTGCTAAATTTCGTAGACAACCCCATGATAAAGAATTGCCTAGTAAGGATGAAAGTATTGGTCTTGCTTCTATTGCCGTGCCTCCTAATGATCCTTTAGAACAATATTTGCTAGACCATGAAAATGATATGTTTACGAATGAAAGAAGGGAGATGGATGAACACTACTGGAAACAGCTTCTTTGTCGTCCGCCATGGAAGACGTCAAAGGCATAGATCCCGGATGGCAAACATCTTTGCCGTCCGCCAGCAGACGGCAAATTATCTGTCTGAACAGGTGCCTGCCGGTGTCAAAACCGGCAGATCTCGGGTAGGGGTTCCCATACTGTGCGTCTAAGGCTAATGGTAACAGGAGGCGGGGGACACGATGTTTACCCAGGTTCGGGCCCTCTCTATGGAGGTAATACCCTACTTCCTGCTTGATTGATCTTGATGATATGAGTATTACAAGAGTTGATCTACCACGAGATCATAGAGGCTAAACCCTAGAAGCTAGCATATGATTATGATTGTCCTTCTACGGACTAAACCCTCCGGTTTATATAGACACTTGAGGGGGCTAGGGTTACACAGAGTCGGTTACAGAGAAGGAAATCTACATACCAGGATCGCCAAGCTTGCCTTCCACGCAAAGGAGAGTCCCACCCGGACACGGGACCAAATCTTCAATCTTGTATCTTCATAGTCCAACCGTCCGGCATAAGCATATAGTCCGGCTGTCCGAGGACCCCCTAATCCAGGACTCCCTCAGTAGCCCCTGAACCAGGCTTCAATGACGATGAGTTCGGCGTGTAGATCGTCTTTAGCATTGCAAGGCGGGTTCCTTCTCCGAATACTCCAAAGTAGATCATTAACACAAGAATCATGTCCGGCTCTGCAAAACAAATTCCACACACCACCGTAGAGAGTACAATAATCCACGGGTCTAATCTGCTGACAATTTCCATAGCGTGACATCACGCCGCGGCACGGTTACTTATTCAAACCGTTTTTCCAACCAGCCACTACACGTCCTGCGAGGCGGTTTTATTGGCACGTTTTGTCGAAGCAGAGATCATGTCCCCTTATCACGGGATTTTCATCAATATCGGCATGGGTAACCCAACCGTTCCATTAGTATTACTCCTTGAATTAGGCAAGTTCCAAACGGCCACGCGGAGGACGCTTGATATTCATCCCGTTTATAAAGAGGTCAAGACCTGTCCTTTTCCTTCCACGCTCGATCCTTCCCTTCCCCTACCTCGAGTTCCAACACCCAAGGTTCAGTCCAAGCGCTCCGTACCTTCAACCATGTCCGGATCCAACATTCAAGGCCGGTGGATGGCCTCTTCCTTCACAGAGGAGGACATTAAAAAGCTTAGGGAGGCTAGGTATCTGACCGTTGAAATCCTTCACAGGCTTCCTACTCAAGGGCAGGTTATCCCCACTCCCAAACCCACGAGAGTGTCGTATTCGTTTCCCACTTCCTCCGAGGGCTAGGCTTCGATATTCACCCCTTTGTTAGAGGGCTCATGTTCTATTATGGGCTAGATTTTCACGATCTAGCTCCCGATTCCTTCCTCCATATCTCAATGTTCATCGTCGTGTGTGAGGCCTTCCTCCGCATTACCCCACACTTCAGCTTATGGCTCAAGACCTTCAATGTGAAGCCGAAGATGATTGAAGGGAGACACGCGGAGTGCGGAGGCGCTATAATAAGCAAGGGTGTCGATGCTTTATGGCCAAAGGGCTCTTTCCCAGAAGTTTCTGACCTATGGCAGCGGGAGTGGTTTTATATCACCGCGCCCCGAGGGAGAAAGTGGGCGGCCGCCCCGACCTTCCGCTCTGCCGCTCCGCCATAGCTTGTATCATGGGTCAACAAGGGGCTGGACTGGGGATCGGTCAATGACGTGCCAACATTGCAAAGCCGCATTCGGGATCTCCTCAAGAAGGATATTAGTCTTGTCAAAGTGTTTCAAGTAATGCTAGTTCGTCGGGTCCTGCCATGCCTATGTCGATCTCTCCGAATGTGGGAGTTCAACCCAGAAGGACCGCGAACCATTCAGCACTTCTTCGGCGTGACGCTCGAAGGGATGTATTGATTATTCTTCGGATCACGAATAAAGTGTCCGGACACAACAGAGGATGCGGGCCTCAACTGCAACCGTCCAGATACCCAAGTAAGTAACTCCATGACCGATCATGTTGTCCATATATTTGTCACAACATGATTCTGAAAAACCACTCTCGGCCGGGACTGGATAAGAAAGGTGGAGAGGATCAGGTGTTCGGCCCCTTTTCCCGAATATTCACCCGATCCTGTACTAACCAGGATGTTGGCTCACGCACCTTATCAAGTGCCATCAGGGGAGGACAAGGAGAGGAATGAGGAAGCCCACAATGGATTGCATACTGGAGGTACGTTACGCATCCTCACCGGGGAAATTAATACCCCTGTGTCAGAGAGTGAACGGGGAGGAGAATCTGGTATCCCCTCCCTCCCATGGGAAGAAAAGGGCCGCCCCCGAAGACTTGGAAGCCGAGGCTTCCAAATGAGGGAAGCAATCCTTATAAGGGGGCCCTGCCCCAGAGGGGAATATTGCTGCACAGCGCCCACAACAGGGCCAGCCGTTAATCGAGCCATAAGTGAACAAAGGTGCTTAGTAAGCATACCCCTTTATTTTATCGAGAATAACAATCGAGACATATGTTTTGCAGTTCGGCCGATAGCCTCCCTCAACAATCTTCATCCTCGGGGGATCCTCTTCCGGAGATGATGGAGAGTGAAACGCCTCCTCCCACTTCTCCGCCTCATAAGGCGGACGACCCTGAGGTGTCGTCCCCGTGGATCTCTCCCGATCCGCAAAGGCCAGAAGGTAACTCTTCGGCCGCCTGAGGTCCGGGGGGTTCGGCTCCTAGAGAGACCAACAGAAAAAGCCCCGGACTATCCTATACGCAGCCAGACATGCTGACAGGCCTTCTGCGGCAGGTACCCATCTCAGAGGCACATCACACCTTAATGGGTACGGTGGTTGATAGGATTTCATCCGCAAAAAGCGGGTTGAATGAAGCTTTTATGAGCCTGCTAAGAGGCTTTGAGGTACGTAGTATAATTCTTTTTTGATTGTACCGTAAACGCAAAGTGCACTGTGTATAGATAGTATCCCCTGAGACTCTGGTTGCCACCCAAACGGGGCGATCAGAGGATCAAAAATAGAAATAATCTCAGGTAATGATTTTGCCAATTTCGTACACAGGCAGCTGCAGCCCCGGCTGCTACTCGGGCTGCTGAATTTGCCGAACTGAAGCGACAACTTGATTTGGCGGATGAAGACATCACACTTGTCAACAAGTGATAACCCACAAGTGTAGGGGATCGCAACAACTTTCGAGGGTAGAGTATTCAACCCAAATTTATTGATTCGACACAAGGGGAGCCAAAGAATATTCTTAAGTATTAGCAGTTGAGTTGTCAATTCAACCACACCTGGATAACTTAGTATCTGCAGCAAAGTATTTAGTAGCAAAGTAGTATGATAGTAATGGTAACAGTGACAAAAGTAAAGATAGCAGTATTGTAGTGATTGTAACAGTAGCAACGGTAAAGTAAATAAGCGAAGCACAATATATGAAAAGCTCGTAGACATTGGATCAGTGATGGATAATTATGTTGGATGTGATTCCTCATGTAATAGCTATAACATAGGGTGACACAGAACTAGCTCCAATTCATCAATGTAATGTAGGCATATATTCCGAATATAGTCATACGTGCTTATGGAAAAGAACTTGCATGACATCTTTTGTCCTACCCTCCCGTGGCAGCGGGGTCCTAGTGGAAACTAAGGGATATTAAGGCCTCCTTTTAATCGAGTACCGGACCAAAGCATTAACACATAGTGAATACATGAACTCCTCAACCGAGAAGTATCCCAATTATTGTTACTTCGGGGTTGTCGGATCATAACACATAATAGGTGACTATAGACTTGCAAGATTGGATCAAGAACTCACATATATTCATGAAAACATAATAGGTTCAGATCTGAAATCATGGCACTCGGGGCCTAGTGACAAGCATTAAGCATAGCAAAGTCAACATCAATCTCAGAACATAGTGGATACTAGGGATCAAACCCTAACAAAACTAACTTGATTACATGGTAAATCTCATCCAACCCATCACCGTCCAGCAAGCCTATGATGGAATTACTCACGCACGACGGTGAGCATCATGAAATTGGTGATGGAGGATGGTTGATGATGACGATGGCGACGAATCCCCCTCTCCAGAGCCCCAAACGGACTCCAGATCAGCCCTCCCGAGAGCTTTTAGGGCTTGGCGGCGGCTCTGTATCGTAAAACGCGATGAAACTTCCTCTCTGATTTTTTTCTCCACGAAATAGAATATATAGAGTTGGAGTTGAGGTCGACGGAGCTCCAGGGGGCCCACGAGATAGGGGGCGCGCCCAGGGAGAGGGCACGCCCCCCACCCTCGTGGACAGGGTGTGGGCCCCTGGCCTTCATCTTTTACCAGTATTTTTTATATTTTTCAAAACTTATCTCCGTGGATTTTCAGGTCATTCCGAGAAGTTTTGTTTTCAGCACAATAAACAACATCATGGCAGTTCTGCTGAAAACTGCGTCAGTTCGGGTTAGTTTCATTAAAATCATGCAAGTTAGAGTCCAAAACAAGGCAAAAAGTGTTTGGAAAAGTAGATATGTTGGAGACGTATCAACAAGCGGCTTGACGAGACACAAGGTATGTATATTTGGGCGGCAACAATTATTAATGGGAGCATGATGCTGGGATTTATAATATGCCTTGACTACAGATGGTGCTGCCGCCGTGGAGACCCTTCGGGCTGAGTTTGCCCAGGCCAAGGAGCAAGCCAGGAGAAGCAATGTGGCTGCTGAGAAGGCAGCTAGTGAATTGAAAGCCGAATGGGCTGCCCATCGCTGGAGTGAGGATAGAATGGCCAAGATGGCCTTGGATCTACAAGAAGCCGCTAGCTGATATGAGCTTCTCGAGAAAGAGAATCAAGAAAAAATGGCTGACCTTGAGAAGGCCTTGCAGGCAACAAAGGAAACTCGTTCTGAGAAAAGAGCGGCTCGGGAGGAGCTCCGGCAAGCCGATGAGATAGCGACTGGGAAGCCCTTTTTATTGCGAACTAAGTTCGGCGATCCGAAGTATGCCCCTCTCGATCAATTATGGAGTTCTCCCGACGCATACCTGGATTTGGCAAAGAGTGCAGCTGACGCGATGCAGTATTTCAAGGATCGAGAAGATGATGAGGTGGAAAGATTGTTCTGGTCGCAGTTCAGTGCTCCAAGGCATCCGCTGCTATTGAATGAGCAGATGGCCGAGTGGGCCGAGCTCCATAGGTTATCCGGGCTTGCCATGAAGGCCGTTGTGGATCACATGTGGCCGAAGGAACCAAGTCCGGATAGTTATTTTGGCTTGGTGCAATGATTTCTTCGTGTCGTGCCGCATATCGGCACTGTTAAGAGGTCGGCGTGCATAGAGGGTGCGCGGATGGCACTTGCCCGTGTCAAGACATATTGGGCGAAGATGGAAGCCACCAATATTGCAACCAGGGGTCCGCCTGGGGGCTATGACTCGCCCAAGCACTATGTTGAAGAAGTCTTAGAGGGTGCCCGTTTAATAGAGGCTCAGTGCTCAAAGAATACCATGTTCGAGTGACATGTATTTTGATTGTAAGAACAATGCTTTTGATGATAAAAGGCTATATTTATACTTGTGCCCATGAAGTATTGTAGTGCCTCCAGTGCGGCCGTTTTATGTATATATGTATATAACCTGAAAGTTAGCAGTCGTCGTCTTCAGCCCCCTCAGGTATAATCGCAGGGGTGTTTGGTAAAGCACGTAATCACACTTGATCCAACGTCTTGGTCTGTTAAGGAGGTGATAGTGCGGAGAACGAGGCAATCGAACTATATAGCTTTAACACATTCACTTAGCCATAGGAGTTTGACGGTGGGGCTACTATATAGCCCCTAGTATGCCCGCGTTTATCCGAATACGGTGCGTTTACATACGTGACCGGGAAACCGGTCCTTCGTTAAGGCGGAGGAATCGCGAAGATTCCGCTAAGTCATCAAGTGGTTAACCAGTCTCACACTATATCATGACAGTCAGTTTTCGGCTTTCTCTACTAAGGTGCTCACCCGGATGAACCAGGGCACAATCGCAGTAGTTCTCCTTTGGCCGCCTTAGCCGATAAAATGGAACGTAAGATAACAAAATCCAGGAGCTGGGCAAACCCAACATTTGACCAAAGACATGATTCGAAGCTGATGCATATAAGGCCAAACTCGCGACGCCGAACACTCCCGAAGGTATTCGTACTTTACAACATATACTGGGCTGAATACAGCCCTCGATAATGAGCCCTGAATTTCAAGGTACGTGCATCGATCCGGAGTGATGAAGGAGCGCATGTGGTGAGAGCATAGATCTCAAAAACACACTTGTTGCTGCCTTTGTAACTTTTATGTTAGTGTGGCAAATCATACGTTTGCCAATAACGCCGGTATCCCTCTCGGTCACATTAGTACCAGGAGGGAATGAGACAACAAAAGACAATAAAAAGGTTTACACGGGGTCTTAGTCTAAAAAAGAAACCTTTGAACGGGGCCCTGCTGCACGTCTGCGCCTTTATCTCTGTGGTGCCGTATCCTTGAAGGGTGTAGCACGATGGTCATCTGTAAAAAAAGGAAAAACCCAGGAGAAAGAATCTGGTGTGACCGTGCGAAGGGTTGGTTATTTGTAATGAACCATGAGCATTCAATTTATTGAGTATTAGTGGGGTCAAGCCAAACTATGGGCCCTTTTATATGCGGGCAGCCCCTAGCACCCCATATGGGGGCGTATCCGTTGGTCAAGCTTAGGTTTATCTGAGCTGCTACACCTAGGTGTGCGCCGGACACGTCTAGCTGTGTCCGTGGTCTTGAAGACTGATGATTTGCTTGGATTGGAAAGGCCATTCTGTGGTTCGGCTGCTAGAGCCGCCACGTATTCTTCCATACGAAGGGAGCGTTCTGTGTTTCCGCTTATGGTAATGACGCCACATGGATCGGGCATCTTGAGTTTGAAGTAAGCATAGTGCGGGACGACATTGAAACGGGCGAAGGCCGTTCTTCCGAGTAGTGCGTGATAGCTACTTCGGAATGGAGCAATGTCGAAGATTAGTTCTTCGCTTTGAAAGTTATCAGGGGAACCGAATACAACTTCCAACGTTAGAGAGCCCGTGCAGTGGGCCTATATGCATGGTATTACTCCTTTAAAGGTTGTATTGCTTTAGTTGGTTCTCGACGAGTCTATCCCCATCTTGCGGATAGTGTCCTGATATATCAGACTGAGACTACTGCCGCAGTCCATGAGGACTCGGGTAAGGTGGTACCCGTCGATTATTGGGTCGAGCACCAAAGTAGCCGAATCCCCGTGACGGATACAAGTCGGATGATCCCTGCGATCGAAAGTGATCAGGCAGGCCGACCATAGATTGAATTTGGGGGCGACGGGATCTACAACGTATATGTCTAGGAGTGCATGTTTGCGCTCCCTCTTTGGGACGTGGGTGACATAAATCATGTTCACTGTTTTGACCTTCGCGAAATTTTTTCTGTCCCCTAGTGTTCGGCTGGTGAGATTCGTCCTCATCTTCACTTGGCAGCTCCTTCCCTTTGTGTTAGGCGTTTAACTTGCCGGCCTGCTTGAAGACCCATCATTCTCTGTTGCTGTGATTTGAAGGTTTATCGGGGGTGCCATGAATCTCACAGGACCTGTCTAGAATTTTATTTAGGCTGGACGGACCATCTCTGTTGCCTTTGAATGGCTTTTTCCGTTGACCGGGTCGAGAGCCCCTAAATCCGGTGTTTACCGCTGTATTGTCTGGGATGTCTTCATTATTTCGATGTTTGTTTTTGTTGCGTCGTGGTTTTCCATTGCCATCCCTGATTTTGGATGTGCCTGGATCGCTGGTGCTGCTGCAGGCCAACCAGCTATCTTCGCCCGCGCAAAAGCCGGTCATATGGGTTGTTAGGGCGTCCATCATCCTTGGCTTTTCCTGGTCGAGGTTTCTGGCAAGCCATTCGTCCTGGATACTGTGTTTGAAAGCTGCTAGGGCTTCGGTATCCGGACAGTCGACGATTTGGTTCTTCTTGGTGAGAAACCCGTTCCAAAGCTTTCGGGCTGACTCTCCAGGTTGTTGGATTATGTGACTAAAATCGTCTGCATCCGTAGGTCGGACATAGGTCCCCTGAAAATTAGCCCTGAAAGCGTCCTCGAGTTCCTCCCAGCTTCCAATGGAATTGTTGGGGAGGCTTTTCAACCAGTGTCGGGCTGGTCCTTTCAACTTGAGGGGCAGGTATTTGATGGCGTGGAGATCATCTCCTGGAGCCATATGGATGTCAAGAATAAAGTCCTCAATCCAGACCGTAGGGTCTGTTGTTCTTTCATATGCCACGATGTTTGCGGGTTTAAACCCCTCTAGAAATTCATGATCCAGCACCTCATCGATGAAACACAGGGGGTATGCGGCGCCCCTGTACTTGACTGTGTCGTGGCATGGGTCCGACGGCTCTAGTGTTCGGTGTTGATTCCGAACTGATGGTCGATCAGTATAATTGGTTTTGTGGCCATGGTCCTGCATAGGGACACGTTTCCTAGATCCGTAGATGGACCTGGTTATGCCGGCTCTTTTGTCCAGGTGCTCACGTAGGTCGTGTTCCTGGTACTTGCCTGCAACCTCCTTTCCTTTATTGGGAGGGGGTGCTGATTTGTGTTTGGAGTTATTAGCTGCTCCATCTCGACCACGAGGTGGTCGGTCTGGCAGATCGGTCGTATTGTTTTTCGGCGGTATGTGTACGATATCCTCATTGTCGAATTCAGGCAGCAGCTTGTGTTTTAGATAACTCTTTGTTTGACGATCACCACCGTATTTTTCCTCAGTGTCGAGCACTTCATTCCCTCTTTGGTTGAGTGTATCCTGCGCGGCTTTAAGTCTTTGCTTCTGCTTCTTTAAGCTCCTTGCGGTGGCAATAAGTCTATTTTGGAGGTGCCCTTGTTCCAACAGTTTTTCCGGGATGATGTGTGTATCGTCATCCAGACTGTTCTGCTCTTCAGGGACAGGTTTATAAGCTTTGTCTTCGGCATCGCTATGATCGGACAGTGGCCCTGGACCGTGTTCGCCGTCTCCTTGCTCGTCCTGCTCCATGATTTATGAAGCATTCATGCTATTATATTATCTGTTTTGGATGTTTATGGGCTTTATTATACACTTTAATACTATTTTTGGGACTAACCTATTAACCGGAGGCTCAGCCCATATTGTTGTTTTCTTGCCTATTTCAGTGTTTCGAAGAAAAGGAATATCAAACAGAGTCCAAACGGAATGAAACCTTCGGGAGCGTTATTTTTGGAACGGATGTGATCCAGGAGACTTGGAGTTGAAGTCAAGGAAGCTTCGAGGTGGCCACGAGGGTGGGGGGCGCCCCCCCCTACTGGGCGCGCCCCCCTGTCTTGTGGGCCCCTCGAGCCTCCCCGACCGACTTCTTTCACCTATATAAGTCCATATACCCTAAAACCTTCAGAGAAACAATAGATCAGGAGTTCCGCCACCGCAAGCTTCTGTAGCCACCAAAAACCTCTCGGAGGGGGAACCCATCACCGGTTTCCATCTTCATCATCCCAGCGCTCTCCACGACGAGGAGGGAGTATTTCACCCTCGGGGCTGAGGGTATGTACTAGTAGCTATGTGTTTGATCTCTCTCTCTCTCGTGTTCTTGAGGTGACACAATCTTGATGTATCGCGAGCTTTGCTATTATAGTTGGATCTTATGATGTTTCTCCCCCTCTACTCTCTTGTAATGGATTGAGTTTTCCCTTTGAAGTTATCTTATCGGATTGAGTCTTTAAGGATTTGAGAACACTTGATGTATGTCTTGAGGTGCTTATCTGTGGTGACAATGGGATATTCACGTGATCTACTTGATGATGTTTTGGTGATCAACTTGCGGGTTCCGCCCATGAACCTATGCATAGGGGTTGGCACACGTTTTCATCTGGACTCTCCGGTAGAAACTTTGGGGCACTCTTTGAAGTACATTGTGTTGGTTGAATAGATGAATATGAGATTGTGTGATGCATATCGTATAATCATGCCCACGGATACTTCAGGTGACAATGGAGTATCTAGGTGACATTAGGGTTTTGGTTGATTTGTGTCTTAAGGTGTTATTCTAGTATGAACTCTTTGATAGATTGAACGGAAAGAATAGCTTCATGTTATTTTACTATGGACTCTTGAATAGATAGAACAGAAAGGATAACTTTGAGGTGGTTTCATACCCTACCATAATCTCTTCGTTTGTTCTCCACTATTAGTGGCTTTGGAGTGACTCTTTGTTGCATGTTGAGGGATAGTTATATGATCCAGTTATGTTATTATTGTTGAGAGAACTTGCACTAGTGAATGAACCTTAGGCCTTGTTCCCTAGCATTGCAATACCGTTTACGCTCTCTTTTATCACTTGTTACCTTGCTGTTTTTATATTTTCAGATTACAAAAACCTATATCTACCATCCATATTGCACTTGTATCACCATCTCTTCGCCGAACTAGTGCACCTATACAATTTACCATTGTATTGGGTGTGTTGGGGACACAAGCGACTCTTTGTTATTTGGTTGCAGGGTTCTTTGAGAGAGACCATCTTCATCCCACGCCTCCCATGGATTGATAAACCTTAGGTCATCCACTTGAGGGAAATTTGCTACTGTCCTACAAACCTCTGGACTTGGAGACCCAACAACGTCTACGAGAAGAAGGTTGTGTAGTAGACATCACTCCATCGCTGGATCTACGGGGTTTTCATCGTTTTCGGCATCGTCCAGGGTGTTATTCTTCCTTCGGCCGATATCGTTGTTTTTGCTATGGCGGGGTTTAGAGCGGCGCCGCTGACGTCGGTGCTTTGGCTGCTTCTCAGGAGGATTATCCTTCGTTGCATCCTTTTGATCCTCGCCATTGTTTTCACTAGGTGTGTCCACCATGTATATGTCATATGATGAGGTGGCTGTCCAGCACCCTGTCGGCGGTGGTTCTTGTTCGTCTCTGGCATCATCGTTCATACCGTCGATGTCTTCGAGTCAAAGTCAAGCATGTCGGTTAAGTCGTCGACAGTGGCTATTAAGTGGGTGGTGGGTGGGTAACCAATTCCTTTGTCGTCCGCTTCCCACTCGAGCCGGACATAGTTCAACCGAGAGTCCTCTGATAGGGAGAGAGACTTTAATGAATTTAGCATGTCGCCCAAGGAAGAGTGTTGAAAGATGTCCGCGGAGCTAAACTCCATGATCAGCGCCCAGTTAGGTACGATGGGTGTGTATGTACACGGTTCGGAGCCTATGGCCGGAGACGAGTCCGGGGGTCCGATGACACAGACCTCCTTGAAAGTGAGATCGATGTTCGGCTCTATCACCGATGAGTGTGCGAACTCCTTGGCGAGGTCCATCCACCCGTCCTTGGATGGCACAATCTGCTCCAGATTTAGAGCCGGGGCAGTGCTACGTCTTTAGCTTGGCTTGGTTTTCCTCGCAGAGGAGAGGGTGATGCAGCAATAGTAGCATAAGTATTTCCCTCGGTTTTTGAGAACCAAGGTATCAATCCAGTAGGAGGCTCCTCAACAAGTCCCACGAACCTACACAAATTAACAATGAACTCGCAACCAACGCGACAAAGGGGTTGTCAATCTCTTCACGGCCACTTGCGAAACTGAGATCTGATAGAGATAGTATGATAAGATAAATATATTTTTGGTATTTTATAATATAGATGCAGAAAATAAAGATGCAAATAAAAGTAAATTGAAAGCAAATATGATAAGAGATAGACCCGGGGGCCATAGGTTTCACTAGAGGCTTCTCTCGAGATAGCATAAGTATTATGGTGGGTGAACAAATTACTATCGAGCAATTGATAGAAAAGCGAATAATTATGACGTTATCTAGGCATGATCATGTATATAGGCATCACATCCATAACAAGTAGACCGACTCCTGCCTGCATCTACTACTATTACTCCACACATCGACCGCTATCCAGCATGCATCTAGAGTATTAAGTTCATAAAGAACAGAGTAACACATTAAGCAAGATGACATGATGTAGAGGGATAAACTCAAGCAATATGATATAAACCCCATCTTGTTATCCTCAATGGGAACAATACAATACGTGCCTTGCAACCCTTTTTGTCACTGGGTAAGGACACTACAAGATTGAACCCAAAGCTAAGCACTTCTCCCATGGCAAGAAAGACCAATCTAGTAGGCCAAACCAAACTGATAATTCGAAGAGACTTGCAAAGATAACTCAATCATACATAAAAGAATTGAGAGAAGATTCAAATATTATTCATAGATAAACTTGATCATAAACCCACAATTCATCGGATCTCGACAAACACACTGCAAAAAGAGATTACTTCGAATAGATCTCCACAAGAGAGGAGGAGAACATTGTATTGAGATCCAAAAAGAGAGAAGAAGTCATCTAGCTAATAACTATGGACCCGTAGGTCTGAGGTAAATTACTCACAACTCATCGGAGAGGCAAGGATGTTGATGTAGAAGCCCTCCATGGTCGATTCCCCCTCCGGCAGAGTGCCAGCGAAGGCTCCAAGATGAGATCTCGCGGATACAGAAGGTTACGTTGGTGGAAATTGTGTTTCGTCCTGCCCTCCTATCTCGTGGGAGCCTCGGCTGCTTCTTGACTTGCACTCCAAGTCCTCTGGATCACGTTCGTTCCAAAAATCACACTCCCGAAGGTTTCATTCCGTTTGGACTCCGTTTGATATTCCTTTTCTTTGAAATACAGAAATAGGCAAAAAAACAGCAATACAGGTTGGGCCTCCGGTTAGTAGGTTAGTCCCAAAAATGATATAAATATGTAAAATAAAGCCCATAAACATCCAAAAGGGGTAATATAATAGCATGGAACAATAAAAAATTATAGATACGTTGGAGACATATCATGCATCCCCAAGCTTAATTCCTGCTCGTCCTCGAGTAGGTAAATGATAAAAAAGAATTTTTGATGTGGAATGCTACCTAGAATAATTCTCAATGTAATTTTCTTTATTGTGGCATGAATGTTCAAATCCAAATGATTCAAAATAAAAGTTCATATTGATAAAAGAAATAGTAATACTTCAAGCATACTAATCAAAGTAATCATGTCTTCTCAAAATAACATGGCAAAAGAAAGTTCATCCCTACAAAATCATATAGTTAGGCTAGGCTTCATTTTCGTCACACAAAGATGTTCCCAACTTCTATACCCCCGATGACAAGCCAAGCAATTGTTTCATACTTAAATAATCTCAAACTTTTTCAACTTCACGCAATAGATGAGCATGAGCCATGGATATAGCACTATGGGTGGAATAGAATATGGTGATGGGGATTGTGTGGAGAAGACAAAAAGTAGAAAGTCTCACATTGACGAGGATAATGAACGGGCTATGGAGATGCCCATCAATTGATGTCAACATGAGGAGTATGGATTGCCATGCAACGGATGCACTAGAGCTACAAATGAATGCTCAACAAAATAAAACTAGTGGGTGTGCATCCAACTTGATTGCTCACGAAGGCCTAGGGCATTTGAGGAAGCCCATCGTAGGAATATACAAGCCAAGTTCTATAATGAAAAATTCCCACTAGTATGAAAAAGACAACTTATGAGACTCACTATATGAAAAACATGGTGCTACTTTGAAGCACAATATATGAGACTCACTACATAAAGAACAAGGTGCTACTTTGAAGCACAAGTGTGGAAAAAGAGATAGTAGCATTGCCCTTTTTATTTATTTTCTTTTTTCCTTTTTCTTTTTCTTTTTTCTTTTCTTTTTTCTTTTCTTTTCTTTTCTTTTTTTGGGCCTTTCTTTTTTTTCTTTTGGCCTTTCTTCTTTTTTCTTTTCTTTGGGCAATGCTCTAAAAATGATGATCATCACACTTCTATTGATTACAACATATGAGTTACAACTCGAAACTAGAACAAGATATGACTCTATATGAATGCCTCCGGCGGTGTACCGGGATGGTGCAATGAATCAAGAGTGACATGTATGAAAAAAAATGCATGGTGGCTTTGCCACAAATACGATGTCAACTACATGATCATGCAATGGCAATATGACAAAAGTAATGTATGTCATGATGATAAACGGAACGGTGGAAAGTTGCATGGCAATATATCTCAGAATGGCTATGGAAAGGCCATAATAGGTAGGTATGGTGGCTGTTTTGAGGAAGATATAAGGAGGTTTATGTGTGATAGAGTGTATCGTATCACGGAGTTTGGATGCACCGGCGAAGTTTGCACCAACTCTCAAGGTGAGAAAGGGCAATGCACGGTACCGAAGAGTCTAGCAATGGTGGAAAGGGAAAAGTGCGTATAATCCATGGACTCGACATTAGTCAAAAGAACTCATATACTTATTGCAAAAATTTAGAAGTCATCAAAAACCAAGTATTATGCGCATGCTCCTAGGGGGATAGATTGGTAGGAAAAGACCATCGCTCGTCCCCGACCGCCACTCATAAGGATGCACAAGCCAGGTACACTTCATGTTTCAAATTTGTTACATAACTTTAACCATACGTGCATGCTACGGGACTTGCTAACTTCAACACAAGCATTCTTTAAATGCATAATCACCCAACTAGCATGACTTTAGTATCACTACCTCCATATCTCAAAACAATTATCAAGTATGAAATTGATCATAGCATCCAATTCACTTCCTATGATAGTTTTTATTATACCCAACTTTGATGCTCACCATTCTAGGACCAAATTATAACCATAGCAAATACCATGCTGTTCTCAAAGACTCTCAAAATAATATAAGTGAAGCATGAAAGACTATCAATTTCTATAAAATCAAGTCACCACCGTGCTCTAAATGATATAAGTGAAGCACTAGAGCAAAAACTATCAAGCTCAAAAGATATAAGTGAAGCACATAGAGTATTCTAGCAAATTCTAAACAAATAGGCTTCTACAAAAAGGTGTGTACAACAAGGATGATTGTGTTAAACTAAAAGGCAAAGACTAATATAATACACGACGCTCCAAGCAAAACACATATCATGTGGTGAATAAAAATATAGCTCCAAGTAAAGTTACCAATGAACAAAGACGAAAGAGGGGATGCCTTCCCGGGGCATCCCCAACCTTAGGCTTTTGGCTATCCTTGAATATCTTTGGGTGCCTTGGGCATCCCCAATATTAGGCTCTTGCCACCCTTTATTCCATAGTCCATAAAAGCTTTACCCAAAACTTGAAAACTTCACAACACAAAACTCAACAGGAAATATTATAAGCTCCGTTAGTGAAAGAAAACAAACCCACCACATAAGGTACTGTAATGAACTCATTATTTATTTATTTTGGTGTTAAACCTACTTTATTCCAACTTCTCTATGGTTTATAAACTATTTTACTAGCCATAGATGCATCAAAATAAGCAAACAACACAGGAGAAACAGAATCTGTCAAAAACAGAACAGTCTGTAGCAATCTGTAACTAACGCAACCTTCTGGAACTCTAAAAATCTTACCAAAATAGGAAGTACTGGAACATTTGTTTATTGATCAGCAGAAAAAAGAATAAATGCAAAAGCACGTTTCTGTGATTTATTGAATTTTTCTCGTGAGCACAAAGTTTCTATTTTTCAGCAGAATCAAATCAACTATCATCATAGTTTATCCTATAGGTTCTACTTGGCACAAACACTAAATAAAACATAAAAACACATCGAAACATAAAGTAGATGCAAAATTTATTACTAAACAGGAACAAAAACAAAAAACACAAAGGAAATTGGGTTGCCTCCCAACTAGCGCTATCGTTTAACGCCCCTAGCTAGGCATAAAAGCAAGGATAGATCAAACGAATGCCATCTTTGGCACTTGATTCATAAGTAGCCCGCATGATAGATTCATAAGGTAATTTGACTTTCTTTCTTGGAAAGTTCTCCATGCCTTTCTTTCATGGAAATTGGAATCTAATATTCCCTTCCTTCATATCAATAATCGCTCCAATCGTTCTAAGGAAAGGTCTACCAAGAATAATAGGGCAAGAAAGATTGCAATCTAGAACGATAAAATACACGGGCACCAAATTTCTATTTGCAACAATAAGAACATCATTGATCCTTCCCATTGGTTTCTTAATGGTGGAATCCGCAAGGTGCAAATTTAAAGAGCAATCATCAAGATCATGGAAACCTAGAATATCACATAAAGTTTTCGGAGTCGTGGAAACACTAGCACCCAAATCACACAAAGCAAAACACTCAAAATCTTTAATTTTAATCTTTATAGTAGGTTCCCACTCATCATTAAGTTTTCTAGGTATAGAAACTTCCAAATTAAGTTTTTCATCAAAAGATTGCATCAAGGCATCAACAATGTGTTTGGTAAAAGCTTTGTTTTGTCTATAAGCATGTGGAGAATTAACAACGGATTGCAACAAGAAAATACAACCTTCTAAAGAACAATTATCATAATAAAATTTCTTGAAATCTGAGATAGTGGGTTCAATGCTATTTAAAGTTGTGACTTCTCCAATCTTACTTTTACCAAAATTAGCATCAAGATCTAAAAACTCTGAATTCTTGGGACGCCTTCTAGGCAAAGTTGATTCATCATCAGTCCCATAATCATCAAAATTCATATTGCAAAACATAGATCTAATAGGAGACGCATCAATAACCTTAAGATCCTCATCATTATTTTCATAGAAACTAGAAGAACACACTTTTATAAAGCTATCTTTTTTAGCACGCAATCTAGCGGTTCTTTCCTTACACTCATCAATGGAAATTCTAATTGCTTTGAGAGACTCATTGATATCATGCTTAGGAGGAGAAGATCTAATTTTAAGAGAATCAACGTCAAGCGAAAGTCTATCAACATTCCTAGCCAAATCATCAATTTTGAGCAATTTTTCTTCAAGCAAAGCATTAAATTCTTTTGAAAAATCATAAAATATTTCACACTATTCTCAAAATCAGAGGGCATCTTATTGAAATTACCATAAGAATTATTGTAGGAATTTCCATAATTATTAGAGCAATTACTAGGGAATGGTCTAGCATTAAAGTTTCCTCTATAAGCATTGTTTCCAAAATTATTCCTACCAACAAAATTCACATCCATAGATTCATTATTATTCTCAATCAAGGAAGACAAAGGCATATCATTGGGATCAAAAGGAGTTTTTTTAGTAGCAAACAATTTCATAAGTTCATCCATCTTTCCACTCAAAACATTGATTTCTTCTATAGCATGCACTTTTTTACTAGAAGATCTTTCGGTGTGCCATTGAGAATAATTAGCCATAATATTATCAAGAAGTTTTGTAGCATCACCCAACGTGATTTCCATAAACGTGCCTCCCGCAGCCGAATCTAAGAGATTTCTAGAAGCAAAGTTCAAACCGGCATAAAAATTTTGTATGATCATCCATAAATTCAAACCATGAGTAGGGAAATTGCGAAGCATCAATTTCATTCTTTCCCAAGATTGGGCAACATGCTCATGATCAAGTTGTTTAAAATTCATAATATCGTTCCTAAGAGTGATGATCTTAGCGGGAGGAAAATACTTAGAGATAAAAGCATCTTTGCACTTGTTCCAAGAATCAATACTATTTTTAGGCAAAGACGAAAACCAAACTTTAGCATGATCTCTAAGTGAAAATAGAAATAACTTCAATTTTACAATATTGTTATCTGTATCTTTCTTCCTTTGCATATCACACAAATCAACAAAGTTGTTTAGATGAGTAGCGGCATCTTCACTAGGAAGGCCTGCGAATTGATCTTTCATAACAAGATTCAGCAAAGCAGCATTGATTTCACAAGACACAACATCATTAAGAAGAGCAACTGGAGTACTAAGGAAATCATTATTATTGGTATTCGAGAAATCACACAATTTGGTATTATATTGTGCCATGGCAACACATAATCCAACACACAAGCAAACAGAAAAACAGCAAGCGGAAAAGAGAGGAGGAGATTGGGAAAGAGAGAGTGAATAAAACGGCAAGGGTGAAGTGGGGGAGAGGAAAACGAGAGGCAAATGGAAAATAAAGTTAATGCGAGGGAGATGAGTTTGTGATGGGTACTTGGTATCTCTTGACTTGAGCGAATACCTCCCCAACAACGGCGCCAGAAATCCTTCTTGCTACGTCTTGAGCTTGTGTTGGTTTCCTCGAAGAGAAGAGGGTGATGCAGCAATAGTAGCGTAAGTATTTCCCTCAGTTTTTGAGAACCAAGGTATCAATCCAGTAGGAGGCTCCTCAACAAGTCCCACGAACCTACACAAACAAACAAAGAACTCGCAACCAACGCGACAAAGGGGTTGTCAATCCCTTCACGGCCACTTGCGAAAGTGAGATCTGATAGAGATAGTATGATAAGATAAATATATTTTTGGTATTTTATAATATAGATGCAGAAAATAAAGATGCAAATAAAAGTAAATTTAAAGCAAATATGATAAGAGATAGACCCGGGGGCCATAGGTTTCACTAGAGGCTTCTCTCGAGATAGCATAAGTATTATGGTGGGTGAACAAATTACTATCGAGCAATTGATAGAAAAGCGAATAATTATGACGTTATCTAGGCATGATCATGTATATAGGCATCACATCCATAACAAGTAGACCGACTCCTGCCTGCATCTACTACTATTACTCCACAGATCGACCGCTATCCAACATGCATCTAGAGTATTAGGTTCGTAAAGAACGGAGTAACGCATTAAGCAAGATGACATGATGTAGAGGGATAAACTCAAGCAATATGATATAAACCCCATCTTGTTATCCTCGATGGCAACAATACAATACGTGCCTTGCAACCCTTTCTGTCACTGGGTAATGACACCGTAAGATTGAACCCAAAGCTAAGCACTTCTTCGATGGCAAGAAAGACCAATCTAGTAGGCCAAACCAAACTGATAATTCGAAGAGACTTGCAAAGATAACTCAATCATACATAAAAGAATTCAGAGAAGATTCAAATATTATTCATAGATAAACTTGATCATAAACCCACAATTCATAGGATCTTGACAAACACACCGCAAAAAGAGATTACATCGAATAGATCTCCACAAGAGAGGGGGATAACATTGTATTGAGATCCAAAAAGAGAGAAGAAGCCATCTAGCTAATAACTATGGACCCGTAGGTCTAAGGTAAACTACTCAGAACTCATCGGAGAGGCAAGGATGTTGATGTAGAAGCCCTACGTGGTCGATTCCCCCTCTAGCAGAGTGCCGGCGAAGGTTCCAAGATGAGATCTCGCGGATACAGAAGGTTACGGTGGTGGAAATTGTGTTTCGTCCTGCCCCTGGATGTTTTCGGGGTACGTAGGCTTATATAGGAGGAAGAAGTACGTCGGTGGACGCCTGAGGGGGCCATGAGACAGGGGGTGTTCCCTCCTATCTCGTGGGAGCCTCGGCTGCTCCTTGACTTGCACTCCAAGTCCTCTGGATCACGTTCGTTCCAAAAATCACGCTCCCAAAGGTTTCATTCTGTTTGGACTCCGTTTGATATGCCTTTTCTTCGAAATACTGAAATAGGCAAAAAAGCAGCAATACGGGTTGGGCCTCCGGTTAGTAGGTCAGTCCCAAAAATGATATAAATGTGTAAAATGAAGCCCATAAACATCCAAAAGGGGTAATATAATAGCATGGAACAATCAAAAATTATAGATACGTTGGAGACATATCAGGTAGCTGCAGGTGTGATCTCCTGATCGCCGTCCGATGGCAGATCTAAGTCACGCTCATTGCGGCTGTAGGGTGCACCTGTCATGGGCTCGAATCCGTCGAAGATCAAGTCTCTGCGGATGTCGGTAGTGTAGTTGAGGCTTCCAAACCTGACCTGATGTCCAGGGGCGTAGCTATCGATCTACTCCAGATGGCCAAGCGAGTTGGCCCATAGTGCGAAGCCGCCGAATACGAAGATCTGTCTGAGGAGGAAAACCTCACCCTGGATCGCGTCATTGTAGACGATTGAACGAGCCATCAAGCCTTATGGTGACCACACAGTGGAACTCTCAATGAAAGCACCAATGTCGGTGTCAAAACCGGCGGATCTCGGGTAGGGGGTCCCGAACTGTGCGTCTAAGGCTAATGGTAACAGGAGGCGGTGGACAGGATGTTTACCCAGGTTTGGGCCCTCTCTATGGAGGTAATACCCTACTTCCTTCTTGATTGATCTTGATGATATGAGTATTACAAGAGTTGATCTACCACGAGATCGTAGAGGCTAAACCCTAGAAGCTAGCCTATGATTATGATTGTCCTTCCACGGACTAAACCCTCCGGTTTATATAGACATCGAAGGGGGCTAGTGTTACACAAAGTCATTACAAAGAAGGAAATCTACATATCTTGATCGCCAAGCTTGCCTTCCATGCAAAGGAGAGTCCCACTCGGACACAGGACGAAGTCTTCAATCTTGTATCTTCATAGTCCAACAGTCTGGCATAAGCATATAGTCCGGCTGTCGGAGGACCCCCTAATCCAGGACTCCCTCAATGCCAACAAAGGCCTTCTTTGCCGTCCGCTTGCATGAACCTGATGGCAAACGATTGTGTCGTCCAGCTTTTGAGGCCAGCAGACGGCAAAGACTACGGACGGCAGTGGGGTGGCGTCAGAGCCGTTAGGGCGTTAAGGGCACTCTTTGCCGTCCGCCAGCAGACGACAACGATTCAAAAAGCTTTGCCGTCCGCCAGCGGACGGTAAAGAGCACAGTTAGGCCAGCACTGGGAAGCTGCCACGTGGCCAGCTATGTCATCTGCTGATACGTCTCCAATGTATCTATAATTTTTGATTGTTCCATGCTATTATATTATCTGTTTTGAATGATTATGGGCTTTATTATACACTTTTATATTACTTTTGCGACTAACCTATTAACCGGAGGCCCAGCCCATATTGTTGTTTTATTGCCTGTTTCAGTATTTCCAAGAAAAGGAATATCAAACGGAGTCCAAACGGAATGAGACCTTCGGCATCGTGATTTTTTGGAAGAATATCATCCTGGAGGCTTGGATATCAAGTCAGAAGACTCTCGAGGAGCCCACGAGATAGGAGGGACCCCCCTACTGGGTGCCCCCCTGTCTCGTGGGCCCCTCGAGTACCTCCTGACCGACTTCTTTCGCCTATATAGTCCCACGTACCCTAAAAACATCCACGGAGAAGATAGATCGGGAGTTCCGCCGCCGCAAGCCTCTGTAGCCACCAAAAACCTCTTGGGAGCCCTTCTGGCACCCTGTCGGAGGGGGGATCCTTCACAGGTGGCCATCTTCACCATCCCGGCGCTCTCCATGACGAGGAGGGAGTAGTTCACCCTCGAGGCTGAGGGTATGTACCAGTAGCTATGTGTTTGATCTCTCTCTCTCTCTCGTGTTCTCTCTTGTGTTCCCTCTATGGCACGATCTTGATGTATCCCGAGCTTTGCTATTGTAGTTGGATCTTATGATCTTTCTCCCCCTCTACTCTCTTGTGATGAATTGAGTTTCCCCTTTGAAGTTATCTTATCGGATTGAGTCTTTTATGAGAACAATTGATGTATGTCTTGCCGTGCTTATCTGTGGTGACAATGGGATATCATGTGCCTCTTGATGTATGTTTTGGTGACCAACTTGCGGGTTCCGCCCATGAACCTATGCATAGGGGTTGGCACACGTTCTTGACTCTCCGGTAGAAACTTTGGGGCACTCTTTGAAGTACTTTGTGTTGGTTGGATGAATCTGAGATTGTGTGATGCATATCGTTAATCATGCCCACGGATACTTGAGGTGACAATGGAGTATCTAGGTGACATTAGGGTTTTGGTTGATTTGTGTCTTAAGGTGTTATTCTGGTACGAACTCTTTAATAGATCGATCCGAAAGAATAACTTTGAGGTGGTTTTGTACCCTACCATAATCTCTACGTTTGTTCTCTGCTATTAGTGGCTTTGGAGTGACTCTTTGTTGCTTGTTGAGGGATTGTTATATGATCTATCTATGTTATTATTGTTGAGAGAACTTGCACTAGTGAAAGTATGAACCCTAGGCCTTGTTTCCTATCATTGGAATACCATTTACGCTCACTTTTATCGCTCATTACCTTGCTGTTTTTATTATTTCAGATTACAATTACCTTTATCTACTATCTATTTTTCACTTGTATCACCATCTCTTCGCCGACCTAGTTCACCTATACAATTTGCCGTTGTATTGGGTGTGTTGGGGACACAAGAGACTCTTTGTTATTTGGTTGTAGGGTTGCTTGAGAGAGACCATCTTCATCCTACGCCTCCTACGGATTGATAAACCTTAGGTCATCCACTTGAGGGAAATTTGCTACTGTCCTACAAACCTGTGCACTTGCAGGCCCAACAACGTCTACAAGAAGAAGGTTGTGTAGTAGACATCAAGCTCTTTTCTGGCACCGTTGCCGGGGAGGTGAGTGCTTGAAGGTATATCTTTAGATCTTGCAATCGAATCTTTTTATTTCTTGTTTTATCACTAGTTTAGTTTATAAAAGAAATCTACAAAAAAAATGGAGTTAAGTTTGTCTCGTACGCTTCGTCTTTTTAATATCTTTCATGAGTTTGATGGAAAGGAAAATTGTGCTCAAGTGCTAGAAGAAGAATGCATTAGAATGCTTGATACTAAATCTTTGAATGATGAGCATGATTGCAATGTTGTTAGTATGAACTCCTTGAATATCCATAGTATTAATGATGATTGCTCTAGTCATGATGAAAATATCTCTTATGAGCATGTCAACTTTCATGGAGTGCATGTTTGCATGAAAGCACCCAATAGAGAAGATATTTATTGCAAGAGGCATAAGCATTTAGAAACTAAATGGTTACAAGAAAGGCTAGATGTGAGTGCTGAAAATTTAAAATTCCTTTGCCGTACTTGTGAACTTTGCAATGAACGTGGTCATTTACATCTCCAATGCAAATTGTTTCATGATCAAATCGTGTCCAAAAATTGTGATGATTTGATCTCCCCTGCACATTACAATGAACTTAGTTTACTTTTGGGTTATGAAGAATTGAAACGTTTACTTAAAGATCTTCTAGAATTTGCCCATAAGAAATTCCTTGATATTTATCTAGAAAAGATTTATATGTTTTGTGCGGAGAATTGCATTGAAAATCCTTATATTGCCAATTACCTAAAGAAAAGAAAGCAAATACTCCCTCCTTCCATCTATATAGGGCCTAATGCATTTTTTAAGACCGCCTTTGACTATTGACAAGATTAATAGTACATGACATGCACAGTGTGAAAATTATATCATTGAAAGCTCCTTTCACACACGAATTTAACGGTGTGCTTTGTGTAAGTTGCATGTCATATATTATTGCTCTAATATTTGGTCAAAGTTAGCCTCGAAAAACGCATTAGGCCCTATATAGATGGAAGGAGGGAGTAGAAGATGATGAGAATACTAATGAAAGGGAAGAGACTTCCCAATATCCTCCTATTATTTCTCATGATGAATCAGGTAACGAGGAGGAGCTTTCTATTCAACGAATCTCATCAATAAGGAGCTCAAAGAGGAAGGTTGAACCTATACATAATGTGAAGAAGAAAAAGAAAAGAAGGAGCAACAAAGGTAGAAAGGTATCCCTCCCAAATGATGTTTCTCCTAATACTCATTGTGATGATGATAATTGCTTTACTATTGGTGCTATCCATATTTTTAATGATGAGAGTGATTATGCTTATGATATGAAAGGGCCCAAGCTTGGGGAAGCTAAGTTTGATGAGGATGAAATATTTGAGAATATATTTTCTGAAATTAATGTTTATCCCAAGCTTGGGGATGCTATGTTTAATGAATATGATATTTTTAGCATCCCAAGTTTTGATATTCAAAGTTGTTATGATGATACCATGCCTTGTACCTATGATGATTATATTGATGAAAGTGGGTTCGGAAGAGTGTCAACTTTAGGAAGTAATGATCCTACTATTTTGGAGGATGTTGAATTTTATTGTGATGATTATGGAAGTGGATTTGGAAGAGTGTCAACTTTATTTAGTGATCCCACTATCTTGGGAGAGGTTTCAATCGATTATGATGAGAACGAAGTTGCTACTTATGATGATTATTGTGATGAAACTTATGCTATAAAAAGTAGTGATGATTATATTTACAAATATTGTCATGATTATGATTACCCTTTTCTGAACGTTACTCTTTTAATGTGGAAACAATTTTTAGTGTTCAAGTCTTTTATGATACTCTCACTATTCCGAATGAGAAGAAATTTGCTCATGTGGAGAGTAGTAAATTTTCTATGCTTGTAGATCATGAAAAGAATGCTTTAGGTGCTGGTTATATTGTTGAATTCATTCATGATGCTACTGAAAAATATTATGAGGGAGGAACATATGCTTGTAGGAATTGCAATAATATCAAGTTTCCTCTCTATGTGTTGAAATTTTTGAAGCTATGCTTGTTTTACCTTCCTATGCTAGTTGATTATTGTTCCCATAAGTTGTTTGCTCACAAAATCCCTATGCATAGGAAGTGGGTTAGACTCAAATGTGTTAGTCATATTCTTCATGATGCTCTCTTTATGTTTCAATTCTTATCTTTTATGTGAGCATCATTGTCATCATCATGCCTAGCGAGAAAGGCATTAAAGAAAAGCGCTTGTTTGGAGATAACACAATATTTATCCTTACTGTTTTTGTGTGTCCACATGATCATTCTACTGTTTTAATAATGTTTTATAGCTTTTTATTTCAATAAAGTGCCAAGTAGAGCCTTTGGGAAGACTTGGGTGAAGTCTATATGATCTTGCTGTAGAAAACAGAAACTTTAGCGCTCACGAGTTTAGCTGCCATTTTTTTACTGGAGAGTGCTTTTAGGTTGATTATTTTTGCAGATGATTAATAGACAAATTACTCAGGTCCAGAAATTTATTTCATAATTTGTGGAGGTCCAGAAGTATACGTTTGATACATATTAGTACAGACTGTTCTATTTTTGACAGATTCTGTTTTCTATGTGTTGTTTGCTTATTTCGATGCATCTATGAGTAGTATCGGAGGGTATGAACCATAGAGAAGCTAGAATACAGTAGATATTACACAAATATGAATTTAGAATTAGTTCATTATAGTACCTAAGTGGTGGTTTTGTTTTCTTATACTAATGGAGCTTACAAGTTTTGTGTTGAGTTTTGTGTGGTTGAAGTTTTCAAGTTTTGGGTAAAAGATTCGATGGACTATGGAATAAAGAGTGGCAAGAGCCTAAGCTTGGGGATGCCCAAGGCAACCCAAGGTAATATTCAAGTACAACCAAGAGCCTAAGCTTGGGGATGCCCCGGAAGGCATCCCCTCTTTCGTCTTCGTTCATCGGTAACTTTACTTGGAGCTATATTTTTATTCGCCACATGATATGTGTTTTTCTTGGAGCGTCATTTTATTTTGTTAGTTTTTGCTTGATGTTAGTTATAATAATGTTTTGCATCTTTAGTTTCAATAAGAAAGTCAAGGACAGCCTTTGCCATGCTTATTTTACTAGTATACATGTTGCTGTTTGAAAACAGAAAGTTTACCGCTGTTGCAAAAATTCCCTAGAAAAGTCAGAGAATGGTATAACGTTGAATCTTTTTGCATGTTAAGCTCTGATAAGTTTATTACAGTGGTAATTTTAGTTCATAATTTTTGGAGTCAGGGAAGTATTGAGACTCTTGCATTCTTTACAGACTGTAATGTTTTGACAGATTGCTGTTATGTTTCCATTGTTTGCAAATGTTTGCTTGTTTAATGATTCTATTTGAGGATAGGAGTATTAAATATGCAGAGACATTTAGTATTAAATGTTGAATAATAATGTTAGAGATTTGTTACAGTAGAATATGATAAGGTTTTGCATTTGCTTATACTAACCTATCTCACAAGTTCTTGTTGAGTTTTTTGTGAATGAAGCTTTTGATAAAGAGAGAAACCATGATATGAGAGGAATTAAGGAGACACAAAAGCTCAAGCTTGGGGATGCCCAAGGCACCCCAAGATAATATTTCAAGAAGTCTCAAGCATCTAAGCTTGGGGATGCCCCGGTAGGCATCCCACCTTTCTTCTTCGGCAATCATCGGTTAGTATCGGTTGAGCCTAAGTTTTTGCTTCTTCACATGAGTTATGATATCCTTGCATTGTCATTTTATTTTGCTTTGCTTGCTGTTTGAATAAGATACCAAGATCTGAAATTCTTTAATGAGAGAGAGTCTTTGCATAGTTGCATAATTATTTAGCTACTCTTTGATCTTCACTTATATCTTTCGGAGTAGTTTGTCATTTGCTCTAGTGCTTCACTTATATCTTTTAGAGCACGGCGGTGGTTATATTTTGAAGAAATTGCTAGGCTCTCATGCTTCACTTATATTATTTTGAGAGTCTTAAACAGCATGGTAATTTGTATGAAAACTATCATAGGAAGTGAATTGGATTCTATGATCAATTTGTTGCTTGATAATTGTTTTGAGATATAAAGGTAGTAATGTTAGGGTCATGCTAGTGGATAATTATGAAATTGAGAAATAATTTTGTTGAAGTTGGCAAGTCCCATAGCATGCACATATGGTAAAAGTTGTGTGACAAATTTGTCGCACGAGGTGCTCTTTTGATTGTCTTCCTTATGAGTGGCAGTCGGGGACGAGCGATGGTCTTTTCCTACCAATCTATCCCTCTTGGGGCATGCATAGTAGTACTTTGCTTCGAGGGCTAAGTAGAATTTTGCATTAAGTATATGAGTTCTTTATGACTAATGTGAGTCCATGGATATACGCACATTCATCCTTCCACTTTGCTAGCCTTTCTTATTACCGCGCAACTTTCACCGGTATCATAAACCCTTTATTTACCTTCCTCAAAACAGCCACCATACCTACCTATTATGGCATTTCCATAGCCATTCCGAGATATATTGCCATGCAACTTTCCACCGTTACGTTTATTATGACACGTCCCATCATTGTCATATTGCTTTTTGCATGATCCTGTAGTTGAAATCGTATTTGTGGCAAGGCCACCTTCATAATTTTCATACATGTCGCTCTTGATTCATTGCATATCCCGGTACATCGCCGGAGGCATTCATATAGAGTCATATCTTGTTCTAGCTTTGGGTTGTAATTCTTGAGTTGTAAATCCATAAAAGTGTGATGATCTTCATTATTAGAGCAATGTCCCAGTGAGGAAAGAATGATGAAGACTATGATTCCCCCACAAGTCGGGATGACTCTTCGGACTTTATAAAAATAAAAGAGGCCAAAGAAGCCCACCTAAAAGAAAGAAAAAAAAAGGGAAAGAAAGAAAAAGAAAAAAAGAAAATAAAAAAATAAAATGAGAGAAAAAGAGAGAAGGGACAATTGCTACTATCTCTTTTTCCACACTTGTGCTTCAAAGTAGCACCATGATCGACATGATAGAGAGTCTCATATGTTGTCACTTTCATATACTAGTGGAAATTTTTCATTATAGAACTTTGCTTGTATATTCCAATGATGGGCTTCCTCAAAATGCCCTAGGTCTTCGTGAGCAAGCAAGTTGGATGCACACCCACTTAGTTTCTTTTTGTTGAGCTTTCATATATTTATAGCTCTAGTGCATCCGTTGCATGGCAATCCCTACTCACTCACATTGATATCTATTGATGGGCATCTCCATAGCCCGTTGATACGCCTAGTTGATGTGAGACTATCTGCTCCCACTTTTTGTCCTCACAACCACCATATTAGACCATCATAGTCCTATGTCCATGGCTTACGCTCATGTATTGCGTAGGAGTTGAAAAGGCTGAAGCGCGTTAAAAAGTATGAAACAATTGCTCGGCTCATCCTCGGGGTTGTGCATGATGGGAGTATTTTGTGTAATGAAAATGAAGCATGGCCTAACTATATGATTTTGTAGGGATAAGTTTTCTTTGGCTATGCTATTTTGATAGGACATGATTATTTGTTAGTATGCTTTGCAGCATTATTATTTTTATGTTTTGTAAGCTTTTATCTTGAATCATTTGGATCTAAACATTCATGCCACAATAAAGAAAATTACATTGAGAATCATTCTAGGTAGCATTCCACATCAAAAATTCTGTTTTTATCATTTACCTACTCGAGGACGAGCAGGAATTAAGCTTGGGGATGCTTGATACGTCTCCAACGTATCTATAATTTTTTATTGTTCCATGCTATTATATTATCTGTTTCGAATGATTATGGGCTTTATTATACACTTTTATATTACTTTTGGGACTAACCTATTAACCGGAGGCCCAACCCATATTGCTATTTTATTGCCTGTTTCAGTATTTCAAAGAAAAAGAATATCAAACGGAGTCCAAATGGAATGAAACCTTCGGCATCGTGATTTTTTGGAAGAATCTCATCCTAGAGGCTTGGAGATCAAGTCAGAAGACTCTCGAGGAGCCCACGAGATAGGAGGGCGCCCCCCCCCCCTACTGGGCGCGCCCCCCTGTCTCGTGGGCCCCTCGAGCACCTCCCGACCTACTTCTTTTGCCTATATAGTTCCACGTACCCTAAAAACATCCACGGAGACGATAGATCGGGAGTTCTGCCACCGCAAGCCTCTGTAGCCACCAAAAACCTCTCGGGAGCCCTTCCCGGCACCCTGCCGGAGGGGGGGATCCTTCACCGGTGGCCATCTTATCATCCCGGCGCTCTCCATGACGAGGAGGGAGTAGTTCACCCTCGAGGCTGAGGGTATGTACCAGTAGCTATGTGCTTGATCTCTCTCTCTCTCGTGTTCTCTCTCGTGTTCCCTCTATGGCACGATCTTGATGTATCCCGAGCTTTGCTATTGTAGTTGGATCTTATGATCTTTCTCCCCCTCTACTCTCTTGTGATGAATTGAGTTTCCCCTTTGAAGTTATCTTATCGGATTGAGTCTTTTATGAGAACACTTGATGTATGTCTTGTCGTGCTTATCTGTGGTGACAATGGGATATCATGTGCCTCTTGATGTATGTTTTGGTGACCAACTTGCGGGTTCCGCCCATGAACCTATGCATAGGGGTTGGCACACGTTCCTGACTCTCCGGTAGAAACTTTGGGGCAGTCTTTGAAGTACTTTGTGTTGGTTGGATGAATCTAAGATTGTGTGATGCATATCGTATAATCATGCCCACGGATACTTGAGGTGACAATGGAGTATCTAAGTGACATTAGGGTTTTGGTTGATTTGTGTCTTAAGGTGTTATTCTGGTACGAACTCTTTAATAGATCGATCCAAAAGAATAACTTTGAGGTGGTTTCGTACCCTACCATAATCTCTACGTTTGTTCTCCTCTATTAGTGGATTTGGAGTGACTCTTTGTTGCATGTTGAGGGATTGTTATATGATCTATCTATGTTATTATTGTTGAAAGAACTTGCACTAGTGAAAGTACGAACCCTAGGCCTTGTTTCCTATCATTGCAATACCGTTTACGCTCACTTTTCTCGCTCGTTACCTTGCTGTTTTTATTATTTCAGATTACAATTACCTTTATCTACTATCTATTTTGCACTTGTATCACCATCTCTTCGCCGAACTAGTGCACCTATACAATTTGTCGTTGTATTGGGTGTGTTGGGGACACAAAAGACTCTTTGTTATTTGGTTGCAGGGTTGCTTGAGAGAGACAATCTTCATCCTATGCCTCCTACGGATTGATAAACCTTAGGTCATCCACTTGAGGGAAATTTGCTACTGTCCTACAAACCTGTGCACTTGCAGGCCCAACAACGTCTACAAGAAGAAGGTTGTGTAGTAGACATCATCCGCCAGCGGACGGCAAAGAATCAAAGGTATTTGCCGTCCGCCAGCAGATGGCATAGCTGACCAAATAGGCAGCCAGTGTTCCCAGTGTCTACAGGAAGCTGCCATGTGTACTCTTTGCCGTCTGCTAGCAGACGACAAAGCTCTTTGTCGTCCGCTAGAAGACGGCAAAGAGGCTATATATCCCCTGTTTGCATTTATATCCATTTAATTTCACTGGAATTCACGCACAGATATACATATTTTTGTTTCACAGGCAGAGCAGACATATGATCTATGCAACACATATATAGCTCCATCCATGACAACATATATACATACATAAGAAACATAGTATCATCCATACATCTTACACTAATATCACAATATTCATCCAACACATTGTTCCATGCATCCATATAACAAGTTCCACATTATTCTTCGATAAAAACAACAAGAAGAACAGAGAAACAAGCACTCCATCCATGCAAGCTTCCATATAGTGAATTAAATCTGCAAAATTGGAAACAAAAAAGTTAGAAGAATAAGAGGAAGAAAACTAGAAGAAGAAGAAGAAGTAGAAGAAGAAGGAGAAGAAGACTAGAAGAAGGAGAAGAAGACTAGAAGAAGAAGAAGATCTTCTTCTTATTCTTATTCTTCTTTTCTTCCTATTCCTTCTTTTCTTCCTCTTCCTTGATTTTCTTCATCTTATTATGCCATTTTTGGACTAAATAGGCTAAATTATGTCATAAATGGACTAAATAGGCTAAATAAGAAGAAAAGTGCTATTTTTGAGCTAACGTAGCAAATTATGCCATTTCTGACCTAACTAAGCTTATTGTGTCATTTTAGAGGACAACAAGCTAAATATATGACATTTATGAGGTTAGCAAGGTTATGATGCCATTTACGAATAAAAACAAGTAAGAGGAGCAAAATAATAAGAAGACGAAGAACAAGAAAAGAAGAAGAAGATCTTCTTCTTCTTCTTCCTTCTTTCCTTCCTCTTCCTTGATTTTCTTCATCTTATTATGTCATTTGTGGACTAAATAGGCTAAATTATGTCATAAATGGACTAAATAGGCTAAATAAGAAGAAAAATGCCATTTTTGATCTAACATAGCAAATTATGCCATTTTTGACCTAACTAAGCTTATTGTGTCATTTTAGAGGACAACAAGCTAAGTATATGACATTTATGAGGTTAGAAAGGTTATGATGACATTTACGAATAAAAACAAGTAAGAGGAGGAAAAGAAGAACAAGAAGAAGAAGAAAAGAAGAAGAAGAAGAAGAAGAAGAACTTCTTCTTCTTCTTCTTTTCATCATATTCCTTCTTTCCTTCCTCTTCCTTGATTTTCTTCATCTTATTATGTCATTTGTGGACTAAATAGGCTAAATTATGTCATAAATGGACTAAACAGGCTAAATAAGAAGAAAAATACCGTTATCACGGAGGTGTAGGAATGGTCGGGGTTGCGCCTTTGGCAGATGGAGGTGAAGGACCGGTCGGGGTTCCGACATTAGCAAACGCGGAAGGATTGGTCGATGCTTGTGGGGAGCCATGCTGAACCAAAGATCATTTCCAATAATATCTCCTTAGCATGATGCAAACTGAAATGTGAATAGTAGTAACTAAGGACCATTCAAATCAAACTCACCGTGCCCGCCGGAGAAATCTGGGGCATCGGCGGAGGGGCCTGACCGTTTTTCTCGCACATGGTATGCACATTTGGTTCTCATGAGTCGGTCATATTAGTTAGTAATGCGAACATTATGTGCATGATTGGGCTAATATGCACAAGAAACGTACCACGATGAGCTCGTATAGGGCCCGGTGAGACGCCTCATTCCGGTTTCTCTCCTCCTCCAACAGCTTAGCCGCCTTCTCCTCCATCTCCCTCTCCCTCTCCGCCACCTCCCTTTTTGCCTCCTCCAAAAGCTCCTGGGTCTTCAATCTCTCTTTCTGAACCGCTGCCTGCAAGACAATACTCCTCGTTAGCATTGTAATCATCGACGGACGCACACACAATGTAATGGAGGAAAGGTCAGAGAGTCTGTATAACTAACCGCCACGGCGAGCTCCGCGGGCCATGCACGAGGCGTTATCTCAGGATCATAGCTACTCTGGCGCTTCTTGATCTGCGAGAGAGTCTTAGGACAATGTATCAGTCCATCAGCAATGGCTTGAGAGCCATGGGACCTCCCGCCACCAGATATCATCACCAGCTCTGTATCAAAAGGATCCTGGCTCGGGTTAAAGTCCTCCCCTTTCCTCGTCTTCCCCTCGTCTCTGTACTTCACAAGCTTGTGGTGGGAGGAGATGTTGGTGAAGTTCTCTGGATGATCTAGGTCAGACTCCGCGAATGCCTTGGCCTTCTTGTACGGGGCCATATGGGCCATGACATAGAGGTCAAACACAGAAGGCACAGGCTTCTTGTGGTGGTGCGCCTGAGAGAGAGGAACACAATATTTGTTAATTAGGGCTCAAGCTAGCATTAAGAATGATATTACTATGTAAATAGGTCATTTTGGAGCTAAGAAAGGTTATTATGTCATTTTCGAGGAAAATAAGCTAAGTTTAGGTCATTTTGGAGCTAAGAAAGATTATTATGCCATTTTTGATCAAAGTATGCTAATTATGTCATTATTGAGCTATCGAAGGTAGTTATGTGATTTTTTTAACCAACTAAAGCATATTAAGTCATTTTATAGAGCTATCTAAAGGTTATTATGTCATTTTAGAGCTAAATATGTCATTATTGAGCTATCCAAGGTAGTTATGCTATTTTTTAGCTAACTAAGGCATATTAAGTCATTATTGAGCTATCGAAGGTAGTTATGCCATTTTTTAACTAACTAAAGCATATTAAGTCATTATTGAGCTAATTATGTCGTTATTGAAGTATCCAAGGTAGTTATTATGTCATTTTAACTAACTAAGCATATTAAGTCATTTTGGAAAGGATAAATGCTACCATGAAGAATGAAATTGCATGAATCATGTGGCAAACCACATACCCAGTTATCCCTTGATGGTGTGGCACACCTTTCATTTGGCCGCGCTTATCCTTGGCCCTTTGGTGTTCGGGCCACCATTCAGGAGAGCACCACGCATCCACCAACGCCTCCCAACAGTCCATCTTATCGACACACCATCTCGGGGGCACCTAAGTGAGTCAAGAGAAATTTCAGCGCTACGAATCAAATCAATAAAACTAAGTTCAAGGCCTTAAGAATAGGTATAATTACCGACAAGTATTTCTCCCTACTCAGAAACTTGCTACAACACTTCTTCTTGTCCCTCCTAATACCCTGCGAGGCGTAGTAGTCTCGAACGGCCTGCACCCGAGCCTCATGCCGTAAGTTCTGAAGTAGGCTCTTGCACTCGGCTTTGATAACCATAGTCGCGGCCTCCTGTTCTCCCTCTGAAACCCTGTAGAAGGTCTGCAATCAAAGAAGACAACAATGATTAGTACAATCACTAGGTAGGTAGTGTTCATTTTTAATTCTCTAAAGGAGAAATTGCCCAAAACCGACGGAACACAATGTCGGCCACCGTCTCGCACGTGACACCGGCGACCATCTCCCCTGGAGGGGCCGGGGCAACAGAGTACAGCTCCCAGCTTAGTGCTAGCTGTGGAACCTGACCCTCACCGGGCATCGTGACCCACCCAGGGAAGTGTTGTCGGAAAAGCATGCTAAGGACCTGGTTGGGCCTGTGGACACCAGATCATGGGGGTAATCCTAGCCCCTGCAGTATGACAAGGCAAACACATTAGATATTAATTTGAAGGAACATGAAGGCAAAAGGTTAAAACATAGTAAATGCACTTACTTCAACCCTTTAGGCGCAATCAACCACCTCTGGTCGGGGGTCATCGGCACGGGCAGGAGCTTTGTACTGCCATGCTTGTAGACCTTCTTTCCCTTCTCAACCATCTCGTCCTCGTTGTAGCTATCATCTGAAAAGGTGTCCTCGCTACCATCATCCGGGACACTAGCCTCCAGAGTCTCGTGGGAAGAAGATGGCGGGAACGGAGTCTCGTGGGAAGAAGATGGTGGGACCGGAGTCTAGTGGGAAAAAAACGGCGGGATCGGAGTCTTCTGGGACGAAGACCCCGTGACCGAAGTCTTCTGGGACGAAGATCCCGTGATCGGAGTCTTCTGGGACAAAGACTCTAGGACCGGACTCACGTGGGACGAAGGATCGGCGACTCGAGTCTGGTGGGGCGAAGGATCAGCGACCGGAGGCTCATGGACCGGAGTCCGAGACGGGTCCACTTCAGACGGAGCAGTCTTGTGGTCGGGTGAATCAACTGAGGGTGGCGGCGAGGAAGGCGTAGCAGCCTTCCTACCTCTCCCGCTGCCACGTGTACCTCTACTAGCCTTCTTCGTCCTCCCCCGACCTCTCCTAGCCAAAGTAGAAGCGCCCACCGCAGTTGTCTGCATATTATCTAGCAGCAGCTCTCCAGAGGGGCTGGGTGGAATAATGGAACCATCCCTCCCAGTAGCACTCGCAGGAAGCTCGGGGAGCTCTGGACCCTTTCCCACCATCCTGTCAACACCTGCAATGACAAAAAGTAAATGAAATTAGTACAACATAAAAAAATTGGATACCTGACATGAACATAATAATATGTATATAATTTAAGTGTATCATCATCATGAACATAATAAAAATACACCCGAACAACACAAATATATATGATGTTTTTGTATCATCATCATGTCCGGGGTCGATCCGGGTGTCAGGGTGTCGGGTTGTCGGGGTCGGGGTGTGCGGTCAGGGTGTTAGGGTGTGGTGTCAAGATGTCGGGGGTCGGGGTTGGGGGGGGGGGGGGTCGGGGTGTCGATTGTCGGGGTCTCATGGTGTCGGGGTGTCGGGGTCGGGGTGTCAGTGGTCGGGGTCGGGGTCGGGGTGTCGGTGGTCGGGGTGTCAGGTGTGGGGGTGTCGATGGTCGGTGGTCGAGGTCGGGGTATGGTGTCTGGGTGTCAGGGTGTCGGGGTCGGCGTGTCATGTCGGGGTCGGGGTGTCGGGGTGTCGGGGTCGGGGTCGGGGTGTGGTGTCAGGGTGTTAGGGGTCGGGGGTAAGGGTGTCAGGGTGTCAGGGTGTCGGGGTCGGGGTGTGGTGTCAGGGTGTCGGGGTCGGGGTAAGGGTGTTAGGGTGTCAGGGTCGGGGTGTCGTGTCGGGGTGTGGGTCGGGGTGTCATGTCGGGGTCGGGGTGTCAGGGTGTCGGGGGTCGGGGTCGGGGTCGGGGTGTGGGTCGGGGTGTGGTGTCGGGGTCGGGGTGTCAGGGTGTCGGGGTCGGGGTCGGGGTGTGGTGTCGGGGTCGGGGTGTCAGGGTGTTGGGGTCGGGGTCGGGGTCGGGTGTGGGTCGGGGTGTGGTGTCAGGGTGTTAGTTGGTCGGGGGTCGGGGTCGGGGTCGGGGTGTGGTGTCAGGGTGTCGGGGTCGGGGTGTCGTGCCGGGGTGTCGGGGTGTCGGGGGTCGAGGTCTCTTTTTTTCCTTGTCTTCTTCTTCTCCTCCTCTCCTCGTTCTTCTTCGTCTTGTTCTCCTCTCCTCTTTCTTATTCTTCTTCTTCTCCTCTCCTCTTTCTTCTTCTTCTTCTTCTTCTTCTTCTTCTTCTTCTTCTTCTTCTTCTTCTTCTTCTTCTTCTTCTTCTTCTTCTTCTTCTTCTTCTCCTTCTCCTTCTCCTCCTCCTCCTCCTCCTCCTCTTCCTCCTTCTCCTCCTCCTCCTCCTCCTCCTCTTCTTCTTCTTCTTCTTCTTCTTCTTCTTCTTCTTCTTCTTCTTCTTCTTCTTCTTCTTCTTCTTCTTCTTCTTCTTCTTCTTCTTCCCCTTCTACTTATTCTACTTTTCTTCTTCTTTTTTCATCTTTTTTCACTTCCTTTAATTATGACTATTTAACTAAAACCTAACACTAGTCTAATATAACCTAATCTACCTAACTATATAACCTAAACCTAAACTAAAAACTTAAACTAATTAAAATTAAAATATTTAAACTAATTAAACTAAATAACCTAAACTAATTAAACTTAAACTGAAAAAACATAAACTAAAAAACCTAATCTAAACAGAAAAGAAAAACAGAAAAAAGAAACAAGAAAATAGGACACAGGGGGGTGGTAGGGGCTCACCGTGGGGGGCAACGATGGGTCAGGGAGGGGCGACAACGGGGCGGTAACGAGGCGGGGCGGCGATGGGGTGGGGAGGGGGTGGCGATGGGGCGGGGAGGGGCAGCGATGGGCGGCGCTCCTCGGGGGGCGGTCGACCCGTGGTCGTGGCGGTTGGTCGGGGGTCAGGGCGGGGACGGCCGCGGTGCGGCTGGCCGACGTGGAAGGAGCGGCGGTGCCGCGGTGGAGGTCAGGGAGGGGTGAGGGCGGTAGCGGGACGGTCGGCTATGCAGGACGGGGTCGGCGGCGGCGGCGCGGGCCAGTGTGGGCGGGGCGACGTGGAAGGGGCGGCGGGGGTGCGGTGGAGGTCGGGGAGCCACAGGGGAGGGGTGTATGGTGGCGGGGCGGCCGACTAAGGCAGATGGGGTCGGCGGCGGCGGCGCGGTTGTGGGTTGGGGGGGGAACGAGAGCGAGAGAGAGTGGAGAGAAGAGACAAAGGACAGCGGCGGGCCGGTAGTTAACGTACCCGCCTCTTTGTTGTCCGTCAACGGTCGGCAAACATTCTTTGCCGGCCACTTGCGGACGGCAAAGAGGTGGGGCCAGTGGGCTTGGGTTGGTTACAAAATAACTAGACCCACCAACCTCTTTGCCGTCCGCTAGCTGACGGCATAGTTTCTTTGCCGTCAGCCAGCGGACGGCAAAGAGTTGGCTGATGGAAAGCACCTTGCTTGCCACCAGCCATTTCTTTTCCGTCCGTTTCCTCGTGGCTGATGGCAAAGACCTTCTTTGTCGTCCGCCATCAGACGACAAAGAGGTGGCGGACAGCAAATAAGCTAATTCCAGTAGTGGAAGTATTCTTTAGACAGGGACCTATTTTGAAACACAACATGCCTGTTGAAATTCTAGGGGATCCTCCACCACCCAAGGGTGATCCCGTGTTTGAGCTTAAACCACTACCTGATACTCTTAAATATGCTTATCTTGATGAAAAGAAGATATATCCTGTTATTATTAGTGCTAATCTTTCAGAGCAGGAAGAAGAGAAATTATTGAAAACTCTGAAGAAGCACCGTGCTGCTATTGGATATACTCTTGATGATCTTAAGGACATTAGTCCCACTCTATGCCAGCATAAGATAAAATTTAAGAAAGACGCTAAACCGGTTGTTGATCACCAACGATGGTTAAATCCTAAGATGAACGAAGTGGTAAGAAAAGAAATACTAAAGCTTCTGGAGGCAGGTATAATTTATCCCGTTGCTGATAGTCAGTGGGTAAGTCATGTCCATTGTGTCCCTAAGAAGGGAGGTATTTCTGTCGTTCCTAATGATAAAGATGAATTGATCCCGCAAAGAATTGTTACAGGTTATAGGATGGTAATCGATTTCCGCAAATTAAATAAAGCTACTAAAAAGGATCATTACCCTTTACCTTTTATTGATCAAATGCTAGAAACATTATCCAAACATACACATTTTTGCTTTCTAGATGATTACTCTGGTTTCTCTCAAATACCTGTGTCAAAAGAGGATCAAGAAAAGACCACTTTTACTTGCTCTTTCGGTACTTTTGCTTATAGACGTATGCCTTTTGATTTATGTAATGCACTTGCTACCTTTCAAAGATGCATGATGGCTATATTCTCTGACTTTTGTGAAAAGATTGTTGAGGTTTTCATGGATGATTTCTCCGTTTATGGATCTTCTTTTGATGATTGCTTGAGCAACCTTGATCGAGTTTTGCAGAGATGTGAAGAAACCAGTCTTGTCTTGAATTGGGAGAAGTACCACTTTATGGTTAATGAAGGCATTGTCTTGGGGCATAAAATTTCTGAAAGAGGTATTGAAGTTGATAAAGCTAAAGTTGATGCTATTGAAAAGATGTCGTGTCCTAAAGAAATTAAAGGTATAAGAAGTTTCCTTGGTCATGCCGGTTTTTATAGGAGGTTCATTAAAGACTTCTCTAAAATTTCTAGGCCTCTGACTAATCTCTTACAAAAAGATATTCCTTTTGTCTTCGATGATGATTGTGTGGAAGCATTTGAAATACTTAAGAAAGCCTTGATTTCTGCACCTATTGTTCAGCCACCTGATTGGAATTTACCCTTTGAAATTATGTGTGATGCTAGTGATTATGATGTAGGTGTTGTTCTAGGACAAAGAGTTGATAAGAAATAAAATGTTATTCAATATGCTAGTAAAACTCTAGACTGTGCAGAGAGAAATTATGCTACTACTAAAAAAGAATTTTTAGCAGTTGTATTTGCTTGTGATAAGTTTAGACCTTATATTGTTGATTCTAAAGTAACTATTCACACTGATCATGCTGCTATTAAATATCTTATGGAAAAGAAAGATGCTAAACCTAGACTTATTAGATGGGTTCTCTTGCTACAAGAATTTGATTTGCATATTATTGATAGAAAGGGAGCTGAGAACCCCGTTGCAGACAACTTGTCTAGGTTAGAGAATGTTCTTGATGACCCACTACCTATTGATGATAGCTTCCCCGATGAATAATTAGCTGTCATAAATGCTTCTCGTACTGCTCCATGGTATGGCGATTATGCTAATTACATTGTTGCTAAATTTATACCACCAAGTTTCACATACCAGCAAAAGAAAAAGTTTTTATATGATTTAAAATATTACTTCTAGGATGATCCACACCTTTATAAAGAAGGAGTAGATGGTGTTATTAGACGTTGTGTACCTGAGCATGAACAGGAACAGATCCTACGCAAGTGTCACTCCGAGGCTTATGGAGGACACCACGCTGGAGATAGAATTGCACATAAGGTATTGCAATCGGGTTTTTATTGGCCTACTCTCTTCAAGGATGCCCATAAGTTTGTCTTGTCCTGCGATGAATGTCAAAGAATTGGTAATATTAGTAGACGTCAAGAAATGCCTATGAATTATTTTCTTGTTATTGAACCATTTGATGTTTGGGGCTTTGATTATATGGAAACGTTTCCTTCCTCTAATGGGTATACACATATTTTAGTTGCTATTGACTACGTTACTAAGTGGGTAGAAGCTATTCCAACTAGTAGTGCTAATCATAACACCTCTATTAAGATGTTTAAAGAAGTTATTTTTCCGAGGTTTGGAGTCCCTAGATACTTAATGACTGATGGTGGTTCACATTTTATTCATGGTGCTTTTCGTAAAATGCTTGCTAAGTATCATGTTAATCATAGAATTGCATCCCCATATCACCCACAGTCTAGTGGCCAAGTAGAACTGAGTAACAGAGAGCTTAAATTGATTTTGCAAAAGACTATTAATAGATCTAGAAAGAATTGGTCCAAGAAACTTGATGATGCATTATGGTCTTATAGAACTGCATATAAAAATCCTATGGGTATGTCTCCATACAAAATGGTTTATGGAAAAGCATGTCACTTACCTCTCGAACTAGAACATAAGGCATATTGGGCCATTAAAGAGCTCAATTATGATTTCAAACTTGCTGGTGAGAAGAGGTTATTTGACATTTGCTCACTTGATGAATGGAGAACTCAAGCCTATGAGAATGCCAAATTGTTTAAAGAAAAAGTTAAAAGATGGCATGACAAAAGGATACAAAAGCGTGAGTTTAATGTAGGTGATTATGTTTTGCTATACAACTCTCGTTTAAGATTTTTTGCAGGAAAACTTCTCTCTAAATGGGAAGGCCCTTACGTTATCGAGGAGGTCTATCGTTCTGGTGCCATCAAAATCAACAACTTCGAAGGCACAAGTCCGAAGGTGGTGAACGGTCAAAGGATCAAACATTATATCTTAGATAATCCCATAAATGTTGAAACCAATGTGATTGAAACCGTAACCCCGGAGGAATGCATAAGGGACACTTTCCAGAATGTTTCAGACTCCGAAAAGGAATAGGTATGTGGTACGGTAAGTAAACCGACTCCAAAACAGTATTGATAGAAATTTTTCTCCATTTTGGAATATTTAAGAAAATAGGAAAAATAATAAGTAGCCCGGGAAGGACCTGAGGCGTCCACGAGGGTGGAGGGCACGCCCTACCCCCTGGGCGCGCCCCCTTGCCTCGTGGGCACCTCGTGTGCCCTCTGGACTCCGTTTTCTTGCACGATATTTCTTTTGGTCGGTAAAAATTCATTATATAATCTCCCGAAGGTTTTGACCACCATATCACGCAAATATCCTTTGTCTTTGTTTCGAGCTGTTTTTTAGACAGATCTAGATCACCATGACGTCTTCAAGCGCCCCCAAGGACAAGTTTTTCGAGAAGGTCATCAACTCCTACCTCACGGAGGTGCTGCAACACCCTCAAACCATTGAGATGCGTGAGGGGGTGCGGCACATCCACGATGTTGAGTGAGCTAGGAGGACCGGAAGCGTGGAGACGAGACTCGAAGCAGTGGAACAACAAGTTTTCAAGTGTCAAGGGATGGTGGAACACAGACTCAACGCCAACCACATGATGATCGTGGAGTTCACCAACAACCACAAGCTGGATGCCAAGAACATTGGGGAGACCATCTTCAAGCTTCATGAGAAAATCGAGCATCTCCAAGCCCAGATCTATGACCTACAAAACCAAAACTGTGAGTATGAATATAGATTCAAGAGGATGAGTTTGGCTGCAGATTTGAGAATCCTAGAGACTCGATCATCCTTCTATGATGGTGAGCCTATGCCTTGGAAGATGGACAACAAGCCTACATCATCAACAACTCTATCATCACCACCTCCGAAGAAGGAGACATACACACATGGGTATGGGCACTCCCCTTGGCAACTGCCAAGCTTGGGGGAGGTGCCCCAGTATCGTATCACCATCACACTTCTATCTTTACAGTTTTTCTTAGTTTGATCCTTTTGGTAATATCTTGATCTAGTAGAATAAAGTTTTAGTATGATCTAGTTTTGAGTTTTGCTTTGTGATTCCTCTATGTAATTGAGTCCGTGAGCTATATATAATAAAGATTAGTGTTGAGTCAAGGGCTTTGATTATCTTGCTATGATCTTGAGGGAATAAAATAAAAGAAAGAATAAAAAGAAATAAAGAGATCATACTGACCTTATGGAGAGTAATGACTTCACATATAAAGAGTATGATGAATAAAAGTTGTTGAGAGTTGACAAACATAGTTTTGGTCATTGTTGTAATTAATAGGAAGTAATCAATAAACAGAGGTTCTCACATATAAATATACTATCTTGGACATCTTTTAAGATTGTGAGCACTCATTAAAATATGGCATGCTAAAGAGTTGATGTTGGACAAGGAAGACAACATAATGGGTTATGTTTTCTTATATCTGAAATAAAGTATATTGTCATGGATCATCCAACATGTTGAGCTTGCCTTTCCCCCTCATTCTAGCCAAATTCTTTGCACCAAGTAGAGATATTACTTGTGCTTCCGAATATCCTTAAACCCAGTTTTGCCATGAGAGACCACCATATCTACCTATGGATTGAGTAAGATCCTTCAAGTAAGTTGTCATTGTTGTATGCAATAAAAATTGTTCTCTAAATATGTATGACTTCTTAGTGTGGAGAAAATAAGCTTTATACGATCTTGTGATATGGAAGCAATAAAAGTGACGGACTGCATAATAAAGGTCCATATCACAAGTGGAAATATAAAGTGACGTTCTTTTGCATTAAGATTTCGTGCATCCAACCATAAAAGCACATGACAACCTCTACTTCCCTCTGCGAAGGGCCTATCTTTTACTTTTGTCTTATACCTTATGCAAGAGTCATGGTGATCTTCACCATTCCTTTTTATATTTTATCCTTTGGCAAGCACCCCGTGTTGGAAAGATCCTGATATATATATATATATATATATATATATATATATATATATATATATATATATATATATATATATATATATATATATATATATATATATATCCAATTGGATGTATGTTAGCATGAACTATTATTGTTGACATTATCCTTGAGGTAAAAGGTTGGGAGGCAACACTATAAGCTCCTATCTTTCTCTGTGTCCGATTAAAACTCCATACCCATAAGTATTGCGTGAGTGTTAGCAATTGTGAAAGACTAAATGATAGTTGAGTATGTGGACTTGATGAAAAGCTCTTATATTGACACTTCCCGATGTTATGATAAATTGCAATTGCTTCAATGACCGAGATTATAGTTTGTTAGTTTTCAATGAAGTTTCTGATTCATACTTGACATTGTGAATAGCTTGTTACTTTAGTATAAGAAATCATATGACAATATGTATATGTTGCTGTTATAACAATGATCATGATGCCCTCATATCCGTATTTTATTTTATCGACACCTCTATCTCTAAACATGTGGACATATTTTTCGTTATCGGCTTCCACTTGAGGACAAGCGAGGTCTAAGCTTGGGGGAGTTGATACGTCCATTTTGCATCATGCTTTTATATCGATATTTATTGCATTATGGGCTGTTATTACACATTATGTCGCAATACTTATGCCTATTCTCTCTTATTCTACAAGGTTTACACGAAAAGGGAGAATGCCAGCAGCTAGAATTCTGGGCTGGAAAAGGAGCAAATTTTAGAGACCAATTCTGCACAATTCCAAAAGTCCTGAAACTCCATGGAAGTTATTTTTGGAATTAATAAAAAATATTGAGCGAAGAAAATACCAGAGGGGGGCCACCCACCATCTACGAGGGTGGGGGGCGCGCCCCCCTGCCTCGTGGGCCACCTGGCAGGCCTCCGGTGCCCATCTTCTGCTATATGAAGTCTTTCACCCTGGAAAAAATCATAAGCAAGCTTTTGGGACGAGACACCGCTGCCACGAGGTGGAACCAATCTAGGGCTCCGGCAGAGCTGTTCTGCCGGGGAAACATCCCTCCGGAAGGGGGAAATCATCACCATCGTCATCACCATCGATCCTTTCATCCGGAGGGGGTCAATCTCCATCAACATCTTTACCAGCACCATCTCCTCTCAAACCCTAGTTCATCTCTTGTATCCAATCTTTGTCCCAATACCTCAGATTGGTACCCGTGGGTTGCTAATAGTGTTGATTACTCCTTGTAGTTGATGCTAGTTGGTTTATTCGGTGGAAGATCATATGTTCAGATCCTTAATGCATATTAATACCCCTCTGATTATGAACATGAATAATATTTGTGAGTAGTTACGTTTATTCCTGAGGACATGGGAGAAGTCTTGCTATAAGTAGTCATGTGAATTTGGTATTCGTTCGATATTTTGATGAGATGTATGTTGTCTCTGCTCTAGTGGTGTTATGTGAACGTCGACTACATGACACTTCACCATTGCTTGGGCCTATAGGAAGGCATTGGGAAGTAATAAGTAGATGATGGGTTGCTAGAGTGACAGAAGCTTAAACCCTAGTTTATGAGTTTCTTCGTAAGGGGCTGATTTGGATCCACATGTTTCATGCTATGGTTAGGTTTACCTTAATACTTCTTTTGTAGTTGCGGATGCTTGCAATAGGGGTTAATCATAAGTGCGATGCTTGTCCAAGAAAGGGCAGTACCCAAGCACCGGTCCACCCACATAGCAAATTATTAAAGTAATGAGCATGATGAAAACTAGCTTGACGATAATTCCCATGTGTCCTCAGGAGCGCTTTTCTCTATATAAGAGTTTGTCCAGGCTTGTACTTTGCTACAAAAAGGATTGGCCATCTTGTTGCACCTTATTTACCCGTTACAAATTACCTTATCACAAAACTATCTATTATCGATACTTTCAGTGCTTGCAGAGAATACCTTACTGAAAACCGCTTGTCATTTCCTTGTGCTCCTCGTTGGGTTCGACACTCTTACTTATCGAAAGGACTATGATAGATCCCCTACACTTGTGGGTCATCAGTATCATGCGCTCGGAAATAGAAAATGCTAGCCAAAATCCGAAAGGAAACTAGCAACAACACATTTTAGAATGTTCATGAATTCGAAAAATATTTGTGGATTTTAGAATGTCAGCAAAGAAAAACATTTATCCTAATTTTAGAATGTTCTTGAAGTTCTCTTTCTTTTCCTTGCCCATTTTCTTAAATCTAGTGGTCTTGTTAACCATCAACACTTGATGCTCTTTCTTGATTACTGATTTCAGCATCGCGAAGAGCTCGGGAATCGTTTTCATCATCCCTTGCATATTATAGTTCATCACGAAGCCTTTGTAGCTTGGTGGCAGTGACTGAAGAACTCTGTCAATAACACTCTCAACTGGAAGATCAGTTCCCAGCTGAGTCAAGTGATTGTGGTTCCCAGACATTTTGAGTATGTGTTCACTGACAGAATTGTTCTCCTCCATCTTACAGCTAAAGAACTTGTTGGAGACTTCATATCTCTCAGCCCGGGCATTTGCTTGAAATATCAACTTCACCTCTTGGAACATCTCATATGCTCTGTGACGTTCAAAACGCTTTTGAAGTTCCGGTTCTAAGCCGTAAAGCATGGCACACTGAACTATCGAGTAGTCATCCAATCGAGCCTGCCAGACATTCATAACATCTGCATCAGCACCTGCAATAGGTCTGTCACCTAGCGGTGCGTCAAGGACATATGTTAAATGTGTATAGAGAAAGTGTTGTTTCTCATGTGTATGGAAAATTTATTTTTAAAAGTCAAGTTAGAAAATATTAATAATATAAATGTGTTTCAAAAATGTTAATCAAACATCTAAAAATGATAAATGTGTATAGGAAAAATATTGACCATGTATTATAAAAATATTAATATGTTAAACAGGTATTTCAAATATGGTAATCAAGCATTTCAAATGTTAAATGTGCATAGAAAAAATATTGACCATGGGTTATAAAAATTAATATGTTAAAAAAATATTTGAAAAATATTAATCAACTATTTGAAAAATGTTACATGTGTATAGAAAAAATTGTAACCATGTATTAAAAATATGATGAAATTTTTTATCATGTATTAAAAAATATTAATCAAGCAATTAAAAAACCTGTTGAAACAGTATGTGAAAAAGTTAATCAAGCATCTGAAAAATGTTAAATGTGTATAGAAAAAATGTTGACAATGTTTAAAAAAATATTAATCTTGTAATTGACGGTGGATGGCGCGGTACGAGTGTGGGCTGTTGCCTCGTCGATGTCCGCATAGCGGGCTTCTTTCTCTGCTGGCAGGGCACATTGATGGTGGATGGCGCGGTACACTACGACATCGTCCACAACAGCCACGATATCCGTTCCATGGTGCCCCCCCCCCCTCCCCGCCCCCCTGTCGGCGTGGAGCAACTCGCCATTCCTCAGCGAGCTGAACCATGCGTCGGCTTGGAGCTTCAGCCTCCGCGCGCCTGGCCTAGAGCGTCGATGGAGGTGGAACAAATAGATGCCTGGCTCATGACACGCAGGCTTGATGGGCCACCCAGACGGCTTTTTGGCCGGAAAATACTTCTTCCATTTCGTTGGATGCCATAGAGAAAATTGTTCAAGGAGGAAATGGGGAGCGGAGGTGTGGTGCGGTTCTTGCTTGGTGTCTGACAACGTTTAAATAGCGGGCGGACGCGAGCCAATCATTGTTGTGTTTAATGTCAGCTGGCTCGCGAACGGACGTGCGGCTGAAGTAAGTTTCTCGGCACACACCCGGGTTTAATGGAGAAAGGCGGACAGTCTACAGTCGTTTGAATGCCACGAGAAGGCGTGTTCAACCGGGAATGAAGCGTGTGCGTCCTTGGCTGGCGCGCCCCTTCAATGACGAAGGCAGTAAGAGGTCGTGTCTGCTATGGGCCGGCTTCAATGTGAAGTGGCCGCTCTATAGCTGCATGAATGAGGGCAGCTGGCGTTGGGCGGGAACGCGCGCATGTGAGGGAGAAGGGTTTTGTGTGGGCCAGGGTGTTAGAAGTGGATGTGGGTGTAATCCGGACGTCCAGCCTCCATGTTCGTCTTCGGTTTACGGGAGAAAGTGCGTCCGGACCGCTTTGAGAATCAATGCAGGACCGTGTTGAATGACACCCGCGCACGGGCTGTTCCAGGGTCGGGCGTTCGAGATTGTATTGCATGCGCATGCACAAAAATTAACAACGCCTTGTCCGCTTGTATTGCATGACGACGGAATGATCGACCACTCTTGATAAACTCTGAAAATACTCTTAAAATGAATTGGGCTGAAAATGAAATAGGTACCCATCCTTCTTCCATACTCTGAAAATGAACAGGCAGCCTGAACGGAATCAAATAGCTAGAGCCTGGAGCCAGTCCCGGCGACGTCCACGACGAAGCGGTAGCGGACGTCGTTGCGCGCGAGCCTGGCCAGCGCATCATTGATCCCGTCGGTGGAGACGAGCTCAATGTCGGCGGTGATGCCGTGCTCCCCGCACAGGTCCATCATCTCCTGCGTCTCCTTCATGCCCCCCGTCATGCTCCCGCTCACCGTCCTCTTCCCGAAGATGAGCGGGAAGGACGGTAGCTCCACGGGCTTGTCCGGCGCCGCCACCAGCACCAGCTTGCCGTTCACCTTCAGCAGCTCCAGGATGGGCCCCAGCGAGTGCTGCGCCGACACCGTGTCGATCACGTAGTCCAGGCTCCGACCCATGGCCTGCATCTGCCTCTCGTCGGTGCTGAGGACGAAGTCGTCGGCCTTGAGGCTCTCCCTCGCCTCGCGCTCCTTGGCCGGCGACGTGCTGATGACGGTGACCTTGAGCCCGAACGCCTTGCCGAACTTGACGGCGACGTGGCCGAGCCCGCCCAGCCCCACCACGCCGAGCCTCCTGCCAGCTTGCAGCATGCCGTGCTGCTTCATGGGGCTGTACACGGTGATCCCGGCGCACAGCAGCGGCGCGGCGGCGTCCAGCGGCAGGGCGTCCGGGATACGCACCAGGAAGCGCTTGTGCGCGACGAGCATGTTGGAGTAGCCGCCGTAGGTGACGCTGCCGTCCCAGAAGATGCCGTTGTAGGTGAGCGCGACCTTGTCGCAGTAGTTCTCCTCGGACCGGCGGCAGTGGTCGCAGTCGAGGCAGGAGGCGGCGATGCAGCCGACGCCGACGCGGTCACCCGGGCGGAAGCCGGAGACGTTGGCGCCGACCCGGGTGACGACGCCGGTGATCTCGTGGCCGGGCACGAGGGGGTACATGGTGATGCCCCAGTCGTTGTTGATGAAGTGGAGGTCGGTGTGGCACATGCCGCAGTAGTGCACCTTGATGGTGACGTCGTCGACGCCGTTCTCCCGGCGCTTGAAGGCGAAGGGCACCACCTTGCCGGAGGGCTCCATGGCCGCCCACCCGCTCACGGCCTGCGTGTGGTTCGGGGTCACCTCCATCGCCAAAAATGTGCGAGTGCCTCTGTGGGCTTGAGACAGTGAAAAATTCTTGGTGTCTGTGGTGCTGTTGTGATTGCTGCATCGTCTCAGCTCTACCCACGGTCACTTATATAGTGCGCTTGAGCTTCACGCGGTTGGTCCATCTCAGTGCCCCAGTGGTCTACTCTGATCGTTTGTAAAGTCTTGCTTTGGAGGTTAGGTTAATTTCGGTTAAGTAGTCAAAAGGGGTGGTTGCACTTGACCTGCTAATGCGTCAAATATAATCATTAAACACTTGTCATGTTGGCCGTGTTCGTTAGCAAACTTGACAGTTTTGTTCATTAGATATATAGTTTAAGTAACATTTTTGTTACATTGTTCATTAGGAAAACAATAGCAAGTTGGTACAAGGTCAACTTGGCACAATACAAAACGTAAGATGCAAAACTACACGAAAAACCGTATTAATCCTCTTCTTCGTTTGTTCACCGCCTGTCGGAGCATGAAATTTGGACCCAACAAACACTGAAGGAAAGAGACATCTACAAACACTTTCATCATACAAGGCTTTCAATACCGCAATAGCTACTCGACGTGTACAATTGGATCTAATAACCGTTCGAAAGAACATTGTCCGTCGATCCAGAGGGTTGCAGAATCCAAGACCTTGCCGCAAAACAAACAGAGAGAAGACGTCGAAGTTGCCGCACCAAAATCTAGCCAATTACTCCCTCTGTTCCTAAATGTTTGTCTTTCTAGAGATTTCAACAAGTGATTACATACGGAGCAAAATGAGTGAATCTACACTCTAAAATATGTCTATATACATCTGTATATGGTAGTCCATTTGAAATCTCTAAAAAGACAAATATTTAGGAACGAAGGGAGTAGTTCCCTTGATGGACACATGAATTATCTAGATCCAAAGACAGCCAACATGTCTGGCAACATGCCCTTCGTCCACACAAGTTTGGATGTGGTCGAGTTAGAAAGAACCCGGATCGACCTTATTCCAATGCATCATGGTTGTTGTCACCTCGACAGACAACCGAAACTTTAGGGAAAACAATGACCTACAAGAACTGAAAACTATGAAGGGATGGGTCCTCACTCCTCTAAACACCGACGAAGCCGGCGGACGGGAGAGGAGAAGGATAATCGGGCGTTGGGTAAATAAAGTCTAGATTTACTCCCTTTTTTGCGGGGTAAATCAGAATTTACTCCTAGAAATACTATATTTAGGATGCGATATGGCAGTATATATGGTACATGACGAAGACATTAAAAGTTTAAAACAACACCCCACGCCGATTTGTCGTTCGAGTGCATCCAAACCATCATTTTGCCTGCTGGTCGGCTCTATGCACAAGCAGCTGTATACCACGAGATTTGGATTTTTGTTGCCATCGTCGGTATCTATTCCCTCCCTATGTAAGAATCTTGAATCTGGTCGATCAAGCATGTGATGCCTCTGCCACAAGTTTGTGTACTACGTGAACCAAAATGACAGAGAGGAAAAGACGAACGATCGAGTAGAATTACTGTGCACCTACCGCAGGGTTTCCATCAGCCGTAGCAGAACGCGCGTTCATGGCCCGGCAATTTTAAAATATTAGAGCGTGTGATTGTTCCGAGTAATTTTAGTTCGAGCGTTCTGTCACAAGTTTTGTCTTCTGCAATGCGACCCAGAGCGAGTGCATTGACCGAACTAATTTTAGTTCAGACGAAAAACGCAGCGCGCTCGCCCGTGATTTCCCGGAAAAACCACACGTGGTTGCTCCGCAACTAGAACTGACGTTGACCGGTGAGGCGATCACCGGGAAGACCGTGTGAAATTCAGGTGAAACTGATGATGGGTTGCCACGAGAAGGCACAGACAACTACTTCTACTTCACCCGTGGGAAAGGGAGGCTGACAGAGAGAGTGGACGTCCTGAACGCTGCAATCTGACCACACGCTTTTCTTAGAGCGATCTGTGCATGGTCGGGCGTTAATTGTCATTACAAGTAAAATACCGTCATAGGTCTGTAGGGTACTGACTTGGCAGACGAATTAGGTCCACAAAAAGGTTGACACGGTGTGAGATATTCTAATTATTTACTGTGGCGAGTGGTTGGAGATTGTGGGTGATCTGCTCCGTGCATGCCAGCGTGCTGTCCTTGTCTATGCCTCGTACGCGCTTGTCAGGTCGCCATCACACTCATGCTTAGTACATCGTTGTACTGCTAATGGAAAATCTAGGCTTCGTGTTAAAGTAATATGGAGTAGTTCTTACATGGCAGATCTCTAATTTTAATCAGTAGCGGTCGGACACGGCTTGCATGAGTACCACAACGAGCATGAACACGCATAGCATTTGTGTGTTCTTGGTTCGCTGCGTGTCTGCGTACGTCCTGCAGTGCTTCCGCCATCCTAAACCTGACATTGTTGCCGCCCCCAGCAGTTTGGATTAGCACTAGATGCCGCTGCGTCTAGCGCTGCACTTCTCGGCTGACAGACCGACTTTGACCCTGGAACGACCGCCCGTTTGTGCGTCCAGTCCACAGGCGTGGCTCCGAGTAGTTTCAGTTTCGGTCAGTCTTTAGCTGTGTTGAGTTTTTTAGACCGACAGGGATCGATGAGACTTCCCAATTATAAGAGGTTTTGTACTCCCTCCATTCCTAAATATATGTCTTTCTAGATATTCCAACAAATGATCAGATGCGAAGCAAAATGAACGAATCTATACTCTAAAATATGTCTACATACATCGATATGTTGTCCATTTAGAATGTATAAAAAGACTTATATTTAGGAACAGAGGGAGTATATTTTAGTACAGACTACATACAGATTAAAATGAGTGAACAGACGTACTAAAACACGTCTACATACATTCTATTCAGAAAAACGGAACTCCTTATAATTCAGAGTATTTATAACAAAATAAATATCGCTTTTCAATCATGTGCCCCACCGGACTATCACTTTACATTTTACGGGCAGAGCTACCAAGTGGGTTCTAAGTTTTTGGCTAATGAACTATCACTTTTGATTAGGCACCAACTCGGCATGTTTAAGCTCAATTATGACAGGCAAGGCCCATCAATCAGGCTCACATAATGCAAAATGTCAACTCTGTTAGTTTTGACAGTTATTTTATTGTTTAACACGTGGGACACACACGTCAGCATCGACCTCTTCTCTCTTAACATACTAGCAAAAAGACTAGTGCGTTGCAATGGGATAACTAAATCGTGGCCTTCAAATTAAGTTCCAAATATTCACCCTATATGTATGTACACGTATGTGAGTATTTGTGCATCAATCAGCACACATGAGGACGTAAGGCACGTGCATTCTAACATGCTCATTATGGATTGATGTTGTGCTTGATCCTTGATGTGTGTATTGTTTTTATTAGTACATTCTTGATGCGTGTATGAGAAGGAAAATAAAAGGTCGGTATCACGATGGATGGAAACTGGAGGGCCCTATGACGTACGAATAATTTGGAGGAACGCTCCTTATTTTCACTTTTACGGGTGGCGAGGTGGGTAATTTACTTCAACTTTAGGGGCAGTTTCGATGACAGATGAAAAATTTAGAGAAACAATTAATGAATAGTTTTCTTCACTTACAGATGGCAGGGTGGGCAATTTTTATTTATTTTATTGACGTAAAGAACTTTATTTCTCAGATAATAGTGAGGTCGTTTACAACAAGATGAGAAATAATGTCCGGGATTGCATTATCCTAAACCTCAGACAATCTACTGGATAGAGATAATTTGGCTATACAATCAGCTATAGTATTAGCTTCACGGAAGCACTTCGTCACTTCATATTGGGAGAAATCCGAACCCAATTCTTTGCACTAAAGCACAATAGCTGATTCCTGTCCGACAAAGACCTCAATATTAATAGTCTCAACTGCATTGGAGCAGTCAGATTCAATTTGAAGGGAGCTGCATCCTAGCCTGGCTGCTAAATAAAATCCATTACGGATGGCCAACACCTCCACTGCATCAACCGAGGCAACATGTGGTATAAACCAAGATGTCGCTGCAATGAAATCACCGTGTTCATCTCGCGCTATTGCCCATGTGCCTCCAGACATGTTCTCAGAACAGAAGGATGCATCTACATTTATCTTCATTGTTCCTCTTCTTGGTTTGCGCCACATATGATCACATTTCGGAGTTGGCTGATTTGGAGTGAAAGAACAGAGGAAGTTCGTCGCTAGTACTTTTATTGATATTGTTGTTCGGTCTGGATGACAATTTGACGCCTCTGCCACCAAATATACCAACTTCCAACTGCTACCAGTTCCGCCATAGCTAGGGAACCGGCAGATTCTTGCTGATTCAAAAGAGTACTCATAGTGAGCAGAGAAGAAAAGAAATAAGAGAAACAATTAATGAAGAGTTTAGGGGCAGGGTGGGTATTTTACTTCAACTACTTCTACTTGACCTGTGGGAAAGGGAGGCTGACAGACCGACTTTGACCCTGGAACGACCGCCCGTTTGTGCGTCCAGTCCACAGGCGTGGCCCCGAATAGTTTCAGTTTCAGTCGGTCTTTAGCTGTGTTGAGTTTTTCAGACCGAAAGGGATTGATTAGGCTTCCGAATTATAACAAGTTTTGTATATTTTAATATGAACTACATACAAACTAAAATGAGTGAACAAACACAGGAAAAAACGTATATATACATTCAATTAAAAAAATATAGAACAACTTATGATTACTATCTAACAAGAATATTGTCACTTTTCAGTCATGTGACCCACTGGACTGTAACTTTGCAATTTTTTCCACAGAACTATTGCTTGTAAGATTTAGCTAAAAAAACTATTATTTTTGGTTAGGCACCGTCGCACCGATTCAAGCTGTTAAGCTGGATTATAAAGGTTGGGCCACCCGTCACACTGACATGACACAAAATGTCAACTCCTTTATTGTCATATTTGGCATTATAAAAAAACGGGTGAGACCCACATGTCAGCATCAATCCTCTTCTCACAATACATTTTATATATTGCACATTTCCTAGAGCAGCTTGTTTGTCTGCTTGAGTTGTTCCTCGTTTGCTCCGTCCTGGCCATGTGGCTAGACCACCGTTTGACGACCACGACATTTGCTCTGGCAGTAATCCACATTATACACTCTCGTTATCCCGTCTCTATCTCCAAAATTTTCTACTCATCCATCACACACAAATTAGTGAAACTGATTCTTAGTTTTTTAGAAGAAAAATGCTGGAAAAAAGCATAGAATAGTAAGAAAAGTTGAAAAAAGCGAGAAAAAACAAGATAATTTATCACATTCTTTTCCGAATCCAGACAAGAGGTGGTGAATCTGTTGAAAACAATCTTTATTTTAACGATATGGTTATAATGTTTCTAAGTTTATGCTAAACTTTTATATCTTTTATCACTTAATTTTATTTTGTTAATTTAAAGTCACAACTAATATGTTGTGCTAAATCTATACACATATTTTAAAATAAAGGTGATAGTGCTTTTTTAACACATTTCACATTAAAAACTTAAACTAGAAACCTCTAAAATGTGAGAAATTAAGAAAAAAAAGGCTACATCTCTCATTAATTTGTGCCACTTGTATGGATATAGTGTATATGCCTCTGTGTATCCATAATTATTTTTCAAGATAACTATTCCGTGTAGAGTATAAGAATATCTTGATAGAGCTTTCTAGTTTACGGTTATACATAAACAAAAAGAAAAATCTAAAGTACATACAACGTTCAGGATCTTGTCACCAAATCGCTAATGATCATTTTTTTTGGTCAAATGGGACTTAGATATAACACTGGGTTCACTAATCTATTTTTTAGGGTTGTTCGCTAATCTGTTGATAACTCATGTCTACTCCATCCGTGCTACCAAAATGGAACCCCTATAGCTAAGATGACATTTAGTACAACATATAGGTCGTTCACTAGAGAGAAAATGGTAGAGTTACTAAAATAGCTAAGATATTTCTCTTTTGGCAGCATTCTTTGTTAGCAGCAGAGAAGAAAAGCAATGTCCAATTTGACAGTCGACGACCTTTCATGTTCAATGTTATTACTAAGAATTTGCAAGAGCTCACTATGTCTGGGACTTATGATAAACTTGACCTGATGCAAGTGACCATCGGTTAGGCATATAAAATTCCTCTATGTTTTGTATGGGCGTTGGAAAACAATTGAGGCCTTATCAAACCATGTTGATTGCTAACTGATCTTGGTCATACCCCTTCAAGTAGTAACCAGACACAATTCAAATTTGAGTTGGAATGGCTTACTAGTTACTAGGGAGGGTTCCCTAATTTGATTAAGAAATTTTGGGCCATGAAACCCCCTGACACAAAACGTCAATTAACGATGAAATTGTAGAATATGTGCCTTGGGAAGATTCCTACATGGATGGGCTAAACACAACCACTGGTATGTAGAATAAATTCATGAACATTTTTCAAATCATGAACTTTTTGTCATAATTCAAATTATAAAGATTTTTGTAAAAACTTGTGTGAACAGTTTTATAACTCGTGAATTTATTTACATTCATGAACATTTTGAAATTTCATGAAACCTTTTAAACTAGAAAAACAGCCGAAACACCGTGGGCCGCTTTCCGCGCCACTCATGCACGTGCGCATATCGTGGGCTGGTGCAGTGACCGTTTTGGTTCTATATTCCACGCACAAATTCATTACTACGTTCTGGTCTCCCGGAGCTATTGCAAAAAAAAAAAAAAAAAAAAAAAAAAAAAGGTCTCCCGGAGCTGGACGGAGCCGCACACCTGAAACCCCTGAACCAAAAAGACACACCGGCGGCGACCGCGACCGGCGAAGTCCTGGGCGAGGAAGCGCTGCGCGCGGGCGACTGGCGAGACGGCTGCCGGCGAGCACGGGCGTTCCCGGCCCCGGTCGGGGTAGCTTCGACCTCGAGCGCGAGCAGACCTCGCCTCGCAGTGAATCAGCTACAGAGGAGGGTAAGTAAAATCCTCCCTTTGTGATTTTTTACTGAAAGATCGAAGCATAATTCTTATTCCTGTGCCAGCGCTCACTGCTGATTCAACAATTTGTGAATTGCCCAGCAGGGGAGTGGATCTGTTCTGTTTTATTTGCCGTTGAGATTAGCAAGGAGTTCGCCGTTGACCCGCGCGCCTCCTACACCACGGAGCCCTATTTCACCGGCGAACTCCCGATTGGCGAGGTGAGCGAGCCCATTCCCCCCTCTCCACCACTCCCGTTTTCTTTTCTTGCACTATCAGATTAAAAATCCTCTGTTTTCCTCTTGTGCTAGCGGTAGCGGACTGAATTTTGTGAGGGGGAGTTGAAGGGTGCAGATGAATCCTGCTGAGATTCCGGGAGGGTACGTCAGATTCAGTCTTCTGTAAATCTCTCGCACTGATTTCATGCAATCAACCTGGATTGTAAATTGTTGTAAATTGTAGCAGTAGTACAGTGGTGTAACTGATTGTGGATGCTGATTAATTTCAGAGTCGATACCAGTCCCAACAACACATCATGTACCGATGGCAAGATGCAAAGGCATTGCCCACCGCCTCTGCTGGCCGCGGACGCCGTATCCAGGGTGCTCGACGACGACGACCTCCTCATTGAGATCATTGTCCGGCTCGGCCTCCCCACCACCCTCGTCCGCGCCATCCTTGTCTGCAAGCGCTGGTTCGGCATCGTCTCCCAAAAGGCCTTTCTCCGCCACTTCCGCAGCCTCCACCCGCCATGTTTCCTCGGCTTCTATGTCTCCACCAGGATGTCAATTAGCCTCAAGCAGATCCGCCCGCACTTTGTCCCGATGCTGCCTCAAACCCCGGAGGTCGTGGCTGCCGCCCGCCGGGCCGAGAGCTACAGCCTGGACGCGTACAAAGAAGATTTCACATGCATCTCTGAGTGCCAGAACGACACCATCATCGCCTGTGGCTTCCAAGGCATGATAAGCTTGTTTGAACTGCACTGGCCGTTGTGCCCGAACAGAGGCGTCATTCACATCCCTATGAGCCCACATCCACATGAACAACTCGAGGATACTGGAATCACCGCTGCTCATTTCCTCTTGAAGGACGAAGCTGACGGTAAGAGCTTGACCTACATATGGTTCTCAGTGGATTATCTCATAGAGGGAAAGGGAAAAGAATATTCCTTAAAATACAAGGCACACATATATGTGCTGCAAGATGGTCTTTGGCACTGGCGTTCTTCAGCAATGGCACTGCTTCATTCTCCACGATCGAATGGTGTAAAGCCTCTGTTGTCTGGCAATAAGATCTATATGGAGAACTGCACGAGCATTGCCGCATTCGATTTGACAACCTCAAGCTTCTCCTCAATTTCGCTCCCGGAAGGAATGGATCAATATATTTCTAAAGATATGATCTTGTCACGGGCCAATGATTCAGGGTTTTATCTCATACATCTTGAGAAACTTCAGCTTCGCATCTGGCTCCACGGGGAGGACAGCGGTGGCAGCATCAGAAACTGGTTGCTTTTGGATACCATTTGCTTGCGTGAGATGTTGGATGCTTTGGGGATGTCATATCAAACGTCTGATGGTGAGCAGCTTACTCTTTTAGACACAAACCAAATGGGGGATAATCTCCAGTTTGTATTCCTCAAGATGGGCCGATGTGCACTTTACCTGGATATTGAGCGCAGGGAGCTGCGTAAAGTGTATGAGGTGACCAGATGATCAAACTTTAGAACAGATCCATCCTTTTATGATGACATGGCCTCCCACGTTCCCTGTGCTCAAGGATGATCCTGCAAGGTTTGTCTTTAGTCTTTCGGTGATTTGTACTTGAGATGACCAAAATTGACAATGTGGATTCTATTAGTATTTTGTTTCTCCTGTGTATTGTACTCCCTCCGTTCCTAAATATAAGTCTTTGTAGAGATTTCACTATGGACCACATACGGATGTATATAGATGCATTTTAGAGTGTAGTTCATTCATTTTACTCTGTATGTGGTCCATAGTGGAATGTCTCGAAAGACTTATATTTAGGAACGGAGGGAGTATATACTTATTCATGGTTAGGATTCGTAGTTATAATTAATATACATCAAAAGGGCAGCCCGGTGCATGTAGCTCCCGCTTGCGCAGGGTCGTGGAAGGGTCCGCCACTTTGGGTCTATAGTACGCAGCCTTTCCCTACATTTCTGTAAGAGGTTGTTTCCAGGACTTGAACCCGTGACCTCATGGTCACAAGGCAGCAGCTTTACCACTGCGCCAAGGCTCCCCTTCTATAATTAATATACATCATCGTAAAAAATTGTTTTCTGTTCATGCTACATTACTTTTGTAAGTAGTTCATCTCATCCACCATTGCACTGTTTCGTAGAACCGTTGAATGTGTCAGCCGGTGGTACTATATGATTGATTCCATAGGTTATTCTAGGAAATCTAGTTAAGCAACGTTTTAGTGGATAAACTATGAAGGTGAAATATTTCTGTTCTGTAACTTGTCATTTAATCTTTGTGCTGGAACATATATGTATTATATTGACTTGTGGTTGCCACATAATATTTTATTACCATTGTGCCTTCTCTCCTGTGTTTGATTCTGCTGTCTGATGTGTGATGTCCTGATTCCACAATTTTCATTTTTCTTTGTCATCATAATAGAACTGTCACCTGAAGAACAAGGGCATCATGAAGTTAGTGCCAAGGGCGCCAGCATCAAGGAGGAGCAGTGAGCATCAAGTCATCTCCTTGTATTGTAGTATGGTGTTGGGCTGCCAAGACCTATTTTCGACCCGTTATTGCTACTTTTTTCTTAGAAATTGATAATTAAAAGGACTTGCAGTGATTCACCTTGGAAATAGTATCTGCAAATTGAAATGGGATTAGTGTTTTTACGTTTATGTAATAATGAATGATAATCACCTCAGTAAATCTTACCTTTTCCTTTCATATCTAGCATTTCTTCATTATAAAGAGATGGTTGGTTATCTCTAAAAGGTTATAAGATGAAGCTTGTAAGATGATACAATATACATCTTTTTGTAGCATGTATAATGAAAGTTTTATTTTCTCAAATCATTGCTGTTGAAATTATCAGCTCAATACCATAATATTCTAGTATATGCAAGTATGAGCTTCCTACATATTTCGGCGATGGCGCCGAGTCCTATTGGAATTCTTGGATTTCCTGTCAAAAAAATTACGAGCTTCCTACATATTTTGGTATGTTTATTTTATCTTAATGATGCTTCTACTTAATATACTGAGCCCATGCAATGCAATCCAAAACATTAACGTACGCATTATGGGCGCTTCCTAGGCTATGCCACGTCAGATCGGTGGAAGACAAAACAGATTGCTGGAAAAAAAAAGATTGCTGGCAGAAAAAATGATGGTTGATTGGGCAGCGGCCATACAACACATGCCTCTTGATCTGCTTTCCCTTCCTCACGAAGCAATCTCCAATCCGCACGCAAGACACAACCTCGTGGTCGTATCGCTCTCCTCGACGACTGCTATGCGTCCACGCGCCGCTACCTCCGCCACTTCTCCTGCGCTTTCTCCGCCCCGTTCATCTCTGCCCTGCGCCGCCTCCTCCTCTAGAGAAGGAGCACGACGCCCGTTGATGTGCCTGGTGGGGATCCGACGCATCCCCTCTCCGCTCGCCTCCTCCTCTCCTGGGTCCTTGCGTTGCCGTCTCAGGTGCTTCTCCTGCGTCTTCTCCTCCTAGCTGAGTCCTGGACCAGATCAGCATCCGGCGCAGGAGGCTCGGGGTGGTCGCAGGCAGGGCCGGCCCTGTGGGGGTGGGGGTGGGGGGGGGGGGGGCAGGGGCGGCCGCCCCGGGCACCCGATGTCCAGGGCCCCCCTTCGACTTATGCAGCTAGCCCATGGCCCAGGCCCCAGGGAAACAAGGACATAGTCGGTAGCCCACGTGTACGTCTATGATCGTCATGTTTTCTTCCCCGTCGAGTTCGCCTGTTGACTGGTTTGCGGCGGTTTCGGCAGATTTGTTTTCGCCCTGGACGCGAGTCGCATGCCGGCGACTCCGGGCTCGTGGAGGCCGTACTCACCATCAACCCCACGTCCCGCCTCTGGAGGCCTCACGATCTACAAATCTTAAGATTGTATTCTGGGGCCTCATAAGATTTGTAGATGGGTTGTAGATCGTGAACTCCACAACCAATTTCTTCGATGATGTTGCGCAGGTTGGAGTCCAAACAATGAAAAGATTGATCCATGCATGGTTGTTTCAGTCGAGATGTTGATAATTAGTTGAGTTTTTATTTATCTGGTATATTTTTTCTTGGCAGAGGCAATCTGAATACTATTATGGGGTCATGGGGATTATGGGGAGTCAAGGGCCTCACGATCTACAAATATGAAGATTGATCTTCAGGTGTGTATGCGTGGATATAATTAGGATTTTGTTTGAGTGCTCTCTCTCTCTCTCATGCGTGGTCTGATATGTGATTCCATTTAACTCACAAATTCATGCTAGGGAAACAGCAATAACAGTTTGGTGAACCTAAAATTATAAGATCTATTACTAAATTGACATGCATATTTCCACGCGCCACCATGGGCTTCTTCGCGGGTAAGAACAAGGGCAAGGCCCCCGCCGGCCCTTCGCCTACACGAGTTGGTCAGCGCCCCACCCATCTGGCTTGGGGAAACACCGACGCATGAGAAGATCTACCTCGAGCAGTGGCGGCAGCGCTGGCTGGCGGAAGAGCGTCGCGAGGGCAAGCGACTTGAGCAGTGGCGGCAGCGCTGGCTGGCGGAAGAGCGTCGCGAGGGCAAGCGACTCGAGCAGTGGGAGCGCGAGGCAGAGGAGGAGGAGTGTCGTGCCCGTGCTGCCCTGCCAGCGGCGGTCACGCCGATGCCAAAGGATGTCGCCATAGCCTAGGAGACTGCGTTTCCCTGGCAGTGGCGGAGACAGGCCTGGGGCAACTATGGCTATAGCCCCAGGCCTAGCAACAACTTCCCTTATAATTCCTTCATACAAAGTATAGAAAATCACAGAAATTTATCAGTCAACATAGTGTAGCCCCAGGCTTAACCTGTTGCTAGCTCCGCCATTGTTCCCTGGGCTGGCCCGGCGCCGATGCTCGTCAACCTCACCAGCCCCTGCTATGATGACAAGCACGCCTAGGATAGCGCGTCTTCTCCTAGTTTTTAATTTTACTAAATGTTTTTAATTTAATGTATTGTGGACTCCTGGACTCCCGCTGACCTTTTTTGCCAGCATTTATGTTTAATTAACATTTTAAATTTCAAAATATTTGCGTTGTTTTTTTCGCGCGACCTAAAAGATGGATCGGTCCAGCGTTGGGCGTCAGCGCCGACCCAAACGCGAAAGCAGATATGGATGTCCATTGGATCGACCCAGATAGACAAAATATGGATAAAATCGATGTTCGTTTGGATCGGACGGCTGGAGTTGTTGTTATGTAAACCTTGTAATATATGCTAGAAAAACTATGCTTCTGATGCATGTTTATGCATATACTTTTTCTTGACAAGATGTTCATGTTTATGGATATTCTTTTATATGGGTCCGTTTTGGAGCCGGCGAGGGAGGGCTGTAGTAGATGATGGATGTAGATAGATAGGTAGGTCTAGGTTGATGTGCATGCATGCATGTGGTTACGGCAGTGCATGCATATTGTTGCACGTGCATGGAGTTGTATTTGAGTAGAGCTTAGTAATTAATGTGACTGCGGAGTAGTCGGAGTAGAGCCTTGTCTTGGTCGCATGCAGACAATTTGGAGCAATGCTACACCTACGTAGCGATCTATACGTAATTAACGTAACAATTGACCTGGCCTTTTTTCTGAATGTAATTTTTTATTATTTTCAGTGTTCGTTGTACTACCATGATTGAAGATGAATAGATTGAAAATTTTTCCCGCAAAAAAAAAGAATCAGGAGGGCCCCCACCCTGCTGAAATCAGGGGGCGGTGGAAGGATTAGTTAAGGAAGTTTTCGTAAGATTACGTAGGTTTTTATGTAGGTGTAGCATTTTTGGAGAATTTAAAAGGGTCCCGATAACTGCCACACGTGTGGTGTATCGGGTAGTTGTGCCACACGCCTCGTATGGCATGGACAGCAACCAGCCCACACACCTACATGTGGGCAAAACAACTAATGCCCACACATATCTTTTTTTCCCTCCCGAACCCTCTCACACGCGTGCGTGTGGGCGAAGTTGATAACGCCCACACGCCCGTATGTCAGGCCTCGTACCCTCCTGGTCCCGCACGCGACGCGTGACGCCCACCGCGCGCCCGCAGTTGCCATGTTCCAGACCCTCGTCCATGTTCCTTTATCTGCAGTTGCCATGTCGCTGAATTACGGTTGCCATGTCGGACAATTGTAGTTGCCATGATTGCTCAACTGCAGTTGTCATGTATGGTCTGATCTAATGTAGTTGCCATGATTTCATAACTTTAGGAGTTGTCACATACTAACACTAGGCAGTTGAGAGACTTGCCATATGCTCACAAGCATGCTAGGGCAGTTGCCATATAAAAAGGAAGAGTTACCATCTGCTTACGCACGTTAGGGTAGTTGCCATGTACGTGCACGTTGGGGCAGTTGCCATGTACCATGCAAAAATACATGGCAACTCGGTAAAAGAGAGTTGCCATCTGTTTACGTGCACACTAGGCAGTTGCCGTGTACCCTGCAAAAACACATGACAACTCGGCTAAAAAAAGAGAGTTGCCACCTGCTTATAAAGCACACTAGGGGCAGTTGCCATGTGCGCTGCAAAAACATATGGCAACTAGCAGCTTGGGTGTGGGAGAGGAGACGGGCGTGTGGGCGAGATGGCAAATGGTCACACACCAGCCCTTGTGCGTGACTGAAAACTGGTGTGTGGATGAACTGCTAAACGCCCACACACCGGCCCCTCCGTGTAGTAAAACAGATGTGTGGACGAACTATGTCACACACCACACACACGGCTTGTCCTACGTGGCACTGAAAATCAGCCAGATTGTACCAAGATTCGTGCATATAGTACGGGACGATGATGGATACGTGTGGTCGAGATAATCAACGCCCACACGTGTGGGCATTAACATTTCCATTAAAATTTGGTGAGACCTCCAATAACAGCGCCCGCTTATTATCTGGGTTGCCATATTAATTAGCGAATCTGAAACGACTACTAGGAAGGTCCGTCCACGAGGAGGAGCGGCCATCATGTATGCACGACGAGGGGTCAATGTCCGTTGCAATGCATGCATGGAAAATATTTTACACATGTGACCGTATTTGTGAGCATAGATAGCATGAGCGACGTGACACTGATCACACCCTGGCCGTTGCTGGAATCCGAATCCCAACGACCCCACCTCCACGAGCTCAACCGCGGCCGGCAGAACACTGCTCCCGCTTTCCCGCTCGCGGCACACCGGACCGGACCGGACCTCGCCCCGCTCCGCCGCCGTGAACAGGCTCGATTTCGCCGCACTGACCTTGCTGGCAAGGCGTGGCGGCCGTACACTAGTACAGAACCGGCCTTTAGTGTCGGTTCGTGACGGGCTTTAGTGCCGGTTCGCCAACCGGCACTAAAGAGTGGGGACTAAAGGTCCCCTCCCTTTAGTCCCGGTTCGTGACGAACCGGCGCTAAAGTGCCACCACGTGGCACGAGCCAGGCCCGTTTGCGTGGAGGGCATTAATACAGGTTGGTAACACCAACCGGTACTAAATGTTTGGGTGTTTTTTTACTTTTTTTATTTTGTGTTTTCAATTTAATTTAATGATTGTTTTACATTATAATGAGTTGTTAAATCATTAGGTGAAAGTACCGCGGATTAGTTTCGACTGGATGCATTATTGGATATCTCTACTAGCTAACTAGAGTATATGCCATATCCATATTATACTTGATCAACTATAATATATACGGATATGGCATATACTTGATCACTTAGGTAGGATCCATCCAGCTGAAACTAATCTGCGGTTTCTTTCATTAAATGATATAATAATTAAATAGCTATCTAATCACCACCAGCACTACTAGCTTAAAGAAGAAACATTCACTTGTACCAGAAGCAAAAATATCATCGATCGAGTTCAACATGATTGTCATGATATTATAAGCGTTCATATATAACACCACAAAAGCAAATCACTTAAGTTCAGAACGAAGAACACGGACATGAAAGGACAAGTACTAATTAAGAGCAGCATGAAGAACTAGCTAAATCACTCCTGCTAGCTATTCTCTCTCTGGTAAAATAGCATAGAACATGTATAGCTCTCCTGATTGATCATACTGGAGCATGCCGATGAACCTGTCTCCTAATCGTGGGCTGCGCTTCTCATTGCTGCCCCTAGTACTTCTCTGTGATCATTAATAATTTCCTCCAATCTTTCACTATTAAGCATTCATCGCTTCTAGAAATCCTGAATGCATTCATGTGCAATGCAGGATATCTTGGCCGTAAGCTAACAATTGACATCTGACCTTTAGTCTCGATCTCCTGAGGCACAACTGTCATCGGGAGTCCCTGTTGAAGAACATTGTATAGTATTTAATTAATATACTTAGCAATGAAAGTTTAGCAAAAAAAATATGTATGCAAAATATGCACTGAGGACAAATAGTAAATATCTTACCATCATTCCTAAATAGATGTGACCTAGTTCAATACCATTACTATTGGTCGC